>OX419733.1:20451893-22951893 GCA_948477245.1 Thumatha senex
TCAAACATGCTAGTAGAGGTTTGTAGTGGAGGAATTTTCGATTGTAGTAGGACGAAAATTGATTGAGATCGATCAAGTTGAGTAAAACTCGTTTTCGAGCGATCTTGACTGAATTACTCCAGTTGTGAAGATTGGACGAATACTACAAACGTCAAAAATGACTCGAAGATGATCGTAGAGGTTAGTAGTGGAAGAATTTTCGATTGTAGTAGAACGAAAATTTATTGAGATCGATCAAGTTGAGTAAAACTCGTTTTCGAGCGATCTTGACTGAATTACTCCAGTTGTGAAGATTGGACGACTACTACAAACGTCAAAAATGACTCAAACATGCTAGTAGAGGTTTGTAGTGGAGGAATTTTCGATTATAGTAGGACGAAAATTGATTGAGATCGATCAAGTTGAGTAAAACTCGTTTTCGAGCGCTCTTCACCGAATTACTCCGGTTGTGAAGATTGGACGACTACTACAAACGTCAAAAATGACTCAAACATGCTCGTAGAGGTTTGAAGTGGAGGAATTTTCAATTTTAGTAGGACGAAAATTGATTGAGATCGATCAAGTTGAGTAATACTCGTTTTCCCGGAATCTGGACTGAATTACTCCGGTTGCGAAGATTGGACGACTACTACAAACGTCAAAAATGACTCAAACATGCTCGTAGAGGTTTGTAGTGGAGGAATTTTCGATTGTAGTAAGACGAAAATTGATTGAGATCGATCAAGTTAAGTAAAAACCCGTTTTCTCAGAATCTGGACTGAATTACTCCGGTTGCGAAGATTGGACGACTACTACAAACGTCAAATATGACTCAAACATGCTCGTAGAGGTTTGTAGTGGAGGTATTTTCGATTGTAGTAGGACGTAAATTGATTGAGATCGATCAAGTTGAGTAAAACTCGTTTTCGAGCGATCTTGACTGAATTACTCCAGTTGTGAAGATTGGACGAATACTACAAACGTCAAAAATGACTCGAAGATGCTCGTAGCGGTTAGTAGTGGAAGAATTTTCGATTGTAGTAGAACGAAAATTGATTGAGATCGATCAAGATAAGTAAAACTCGTTTTCGAGCGATCTCGACTGAATTACTCCACTTGTGAAGATTGGACGACTACTACAAACGTCAAAAATGACTCAAACATGCTCGTAGAGGTTAGTAGTGGAAGAATTTTCGATTGTAGTAGAACGAAAATTGATTGAGATCGATCAAGATAAGTAAAACTCGTTTTCGAGCGATCTCGACTGAATTACTCCGGTTGTGAAGATTGGACGACTACTACAAAAGTAAAAAATGATTAGAAGATGCTCGTAGAGGTTAGTAGTGGAAGAATTTTCGATAGTAGTAGAACGAAAATTGATTGAGATCGATCAAATCGAGTAAAACTCGTTTTCGAGCGATCTCGACTGAATTACTCCAGTTGTGAAGATTGGACGACTACTACAAACGTCAAAAATGACTCGAAGATGCTCGTAGAGGTTAGTGGTGGAAGAATTTTCGATTGTAGTGGAACGAAAATTGATTGAGATCGATCAAGTTGAGTAAAACTCGTTTTCGAGCGATCGTCACTGAATTACTCCGGTTGTGAAGATTGGTCGACTACTACAAACGTCAACTATGACTCAAACATGCTCGTAGATGTTTGTAGTGGAGGAGTTTTCGATTGTAGTAGGACGAAAATTGATTGAGATCGATAAAGTTGAGTAAAACTCGTTTTCGAACGATCTTCACTGAATTACTCCTGTTGTGAAGATTGGACGACTACTACAAACGTCAAAAACGACTCAATCATGCTAGTAGAGGTTTGTAGTGGAGGAATTTTCGATTTTAGTAGGACGAAAATTTATTGAGATCGATCAAGTTGAGTAAAACTCGTTTTCCCGGAATCTGGACAAATTACTCCGGTTGCGAAGATTGGACGACTACTACAAACGTCAAAAATGACTCAAACATGCTCGTAGAGGTTAGTAGTGGAAGAATTTTCGATTGTAGTAGAACGAAAATTGATTGAGATCGATCAAGATTAGTAAAACTCGTTTTCGAGCGATCTCGACTGAATTACTCCAGTTGTGAAGATTGGACGACTACTACAAACTTCAAAAATGACTCGACGATGCTGGTAGAGGTTAGTGGTGGAAGAATTTTCGATTGTAGTGGAACGAAAATTGATTGAGATCGATCAAGTTGAGTAAAACTCGTTTTCGAGCGATCGTCACTGAATTACTCCGGTTGTGAAGATTGGTCGACTACTACAAACGTCAACTATGACTCAAACATGCTCGTAGATGTTTGTAGTGGAGGAGTTTTCGATTGTAGTAGGACGAAAATTGATTGAGATCGATAAAGTTGAGTAAAACTCGTTTTCGAACGATCTTCACTGAATTACTCCTGTTGTGAAGATTGGACGACTACTACAAACGTCAAAAATGACTCGAAGATGCTCGTAGAGGTTAGTGGTGGAAGAATTTTCGATTGTAGTGGAACGAAAATTGATTGAGATCGATCAAGTTGAGTAAAATTCGTTTTCGAGCGATCGTCACTGAATTATTTCGGTTGTGAAGATTGGTCGACTACTGCAAACGTCAACTATGACTCAAACATGCTCGTAGATGTTTGTAGTGGAGGAGTTTTCGATTGTAGTAGGACGAAAATTGATTGAGATCGATAAAGTTGAGTAAAACTCGTTTTCGAACGATCTTCACTGAATTACTCCTGTTGTGAAGATTGGACGACTACTACAAACGTCAAAAACGACTCAATCATGCTAGTAGAGGTTTGTAGTGGAGGAATTTTCGATTTTAGTAGGACGAAAATTTATTGAGATCGATCAAGTTGAGTAAAACTCGTTTTCCCGGAATCTGGACAAATTACTCCGGTTGCGAAGATTGGACGACTACTACAAACGTCAAAAATGACTCAAACATGCTCGTAGAGGTTAGTAGTGGAAGAATTTTCGATTGTAGTAGAACGAAAATTGATTGAGATCGATCAAGATTAGTAAAACTCGTTTTCGTTCGATCTCGACTGAATTACTCCAGTTGTGAAGATTGGACGACTACTACAAACGTCAAAAATGACTCGACGATGCTCGTAGAGGTTAGTGCTGGAAGAATTTTCGATTGTAGTGGAACGAAAATTGATTGAGATCGATCAAGTTGAGTAAAACTGGTTTTCGAGCGATCGTCACTGAATTACTCCGGTCGTGAAGATTGGTCGACTACTACAAAAGTAAAAAATAACTCAAACATGCTCGTAGATGTTTGTAGTGGAGGAATTTTCGATTGTAGTAGGACGAAAATTTATTGAGATCGATAAAGTTGAGTAAAACTCGTTTTCGAACGATCTTCACTGAATGACTCCGGTTGTGAAGATTGGACGACTACTACAAACGTCAAAAATGACTCAAACATGCTCGTAGAGGTTAGTAGTGGAAGAATTTTCGATTGTAGTAAACGAAAATTTATTGAAATCGATCAAGTTGAGTAAAACTCGTTTTCGAGCGATCTCGACTGAATTACTCCAGTTGTGAAGATTGGACGACTAATACAAACGTCAAAAATGACTCGAAGATGCTCGTAGAGGTTAGTAGTGGAAGAATTTTCGATTGTAGTAACATCTCGCAAGATTGCGGATATGGGTGGTCGTATTACAGTGGTTAGCGCTCCCGACGCTGATTCCAAGGATCCCGGGCTCAGTCCTACTTGGTTTATCCATATTATTTCACTAGCTGACCCGCCCGGCTTCGCCCGTGACATACTTCGAAGCCCGTGGCACCCATTTAATCCCAGTCTTATATTAATTTCACGATAATGTATAAATATTTTCCAAATTACTTGATTACTTCTCCGCTCTCAAGTACCTACTACGCCCGCATCCGCACGGCCCGGTCGAATTTTTGTTACACGAAATTAATTTCTTTGCGCATTTTTTTGATATTGCCATATCGCCTAAGATATTCATTTAATCTGCAAAGTGTAAAGGGACAAAATAATCTTCTTAAAATGCTGAAACCAACTAACATATTAAAAATGATAGGGATATTTGTGTAAATAGCATTTAAATTACCGCTTTATTATTGCTGTTTTTTTAAAGTATTAAAATGGATATAGTACGGTATCCTTAAGAGATAGACATATACCGTTGCGGACTTTTTTGTAGACCTATATTAGATACATAATTCGACAATACATTATTTTGTTATATCTTAAAGGGTTTAGGCAGCGTTTTCGTTAAAAGCTCCCAGACGGTTTATTTTTTTCCGACACCGCCAACATACATCGTTATAATTAAGTTAATGTATACAAAAATTAAATAAAATATATTTAAAAACCTTCTCTATGAATCACTATCTATTAAAAAAAAACTGCATAGACATTCGAAGCGTAGTTTTAAAGATCAAGTATACATAGGGACATACAGCCAAAATCGACTTTGTTTCTCAAGTACTTACGCCCGCGCACGCACGGACCTGTCAATTATTGTTACACGAAATTAATTTATATGCGCAATTTTTGATATTGCCATATCGCCGAAGATATTCATTTAATTTGCGAAGTGTAAAGGGACAAAATAATCTGCATAAAATGCTGAAACCAACTAACATATTAAAAATGATAAGAATTAATAATCTATTTGTGTAAATAGCCTTTAAATAATCGCTTTATTATTATTGTTTTTTTAAGTATTAAAATGGATATAGTACGTTATCCTTAAGAGATAGACAAATAGCGTCGCGGACTTTTTTGTGGACCTATATTAGATACACAATTCCACAATACATTATTTTGTTATATCTCAAAGGGTTTAGGCAGCGTTTACGTTAAAAGCTCCCAGACAGCTCATATTTTCCGACACCGCCTACATATATCGTTATAATTAAGTTAATGTATACAAAAACTTAACAAAATATACATAAAAACCTTCTATAAGAATCACTCTATCTATTTAAAAAAAACTGCATCGAAAATCGTTGCGTATTTTTAAAGATCTAAGCATACATAGGGTCAGACAGCGAAAAACGACTTTGTTTTATAATATGTAGTGATAGTGACTGAAATCTCCCCATGAAAAAATATGAACGGAGAAAAATTCTTCCACCACTAACCTCTACAGATCTTCCTCACTCGATTCTGCCCTTTGTAGTAATCGTTTTATCTTTTTTAACGAGAACGGCATCTTGTTCATTTCAATGAACAAGATGCCGTTCTCTTTTTTACAACACACAAGTTCATCTTTTTTTTACCACCTAAATTTAACTTTTTTTAACAACTATCAAAATTTCTCCCGCTCCTATCGGGATTTTCTCAATTAATTTTACCGAAATTCAAGTTGTTTTAGAACTATCGAAAATTATTTAATATTCGGGCATGTTTGAGTCATTTTTGACGTTTGTAGTAGTCGTCTAATCTTCACAACCGGAGTAATTCAGTGAAAATCGCTCCAGAACTACTTTTACTCAACTTGATCGATCTCGACCAATTTTCGATCAACTACAATCGAAAATTCTTCCACTACTAACCTCTTCGAACATCTTCAGCTATTTTTGACGTTTATAATAGTCGTCCAATCTTCGCAACCGGAGTAATTCAGTCCAGATTCCGAGAAAACGAGTTTTAATCTGATCGATCTCAATAAATTTTAGTTCTACTAAAATCGAAAATCCCTCCATTACAAACCTCTACGAGCATGTTTGAGTCATTTTTGACGTTTGTAGTATTTGTCCAATATTTACAACTGGAGTAATTCGGTCGAGATCGCTCGAAAACGAGTTTTACTCAATTTAATCGATCTCAATCTATTTTCGTTCTACTACAATCGAAAATTCTTCCACTACTAACCTCTACGATCATCTTCGAGTCATTTTTGACGTTTGTAGTAGTCGTCCAATCTTCGCAACCGGAGTAATTCAGTCCAGATTCTGAGAAAACGAGTTTTACTCAACTTGTTCGATCTCAATCAATTTTCGTTCTACTACAATCGAAAATTCCTCCACTACAAACCTCTACGAGCATGTTTGAGTCATTTTTGACATTTGTAGTAGTCGTCCAATCTTCGCAACCGAAGTAATTCAGTCCAGATTCTCAGAAAACGAGTTTTACTCAACTTGATCGATCTCAATCAATTTTCGTCCTACTACAATCGAAAATTCCTCCACTACAAACCTCTATTAGCATGTTTGAGTCATTTTTGACGTTTGTAGTAGTCGTCCAATCTTCGCAACCGGAGTAGTTCAGTCCAGATTCTGAGAAAACGGGTTTTTACTCAACTTGATCGATCTCAATCAATTTTCGTCCTACTACAATCGAAAATTCCTCCACTACAAACCTCTACGAGCATGTTAGAGTCATATTTGACGTTTGTAGTAGTCGTCCAATCTTCGCAACCGGAGTAATTCAGTCCAGATTCTGAGAAAACGAGTTTTACTCAACTTGATCGATCTCAATCAATTTTCGTCCTACTACAATCGAAAATTCTTCCACTACTAACCTCTACGAGCATCTTCGAGTCATTTTTGACGTTTGTAGTAGTCGTCCAATCTTCACAACTGGAGTAATTTAGTCGAGATCGCTCGAAAACGAGTTTTACTTATCTTGATCGATCTTAATCATTTTTTTTTACTACAATCGAAAATTCTTCCACTACTAACCTCTACGAGCATGTTTGAGTCATTTTTGACGTTTGTAGTAGTCGTCCAATCTTCACAACTGGAGTAATTCAGTCGAGATCGCTCGAAAACGAGTTTTACTCATTTTGATCGATCTCAGTCAATTTTCGTTCTACTACAATCGAAAATTCTTCCACTACTAACCTCTACGAGCATCTTCGAGTCATTTTTGACGTTTGTAGTAGTCGTCCAATCTTCACAACTGGAGTAATTCAGTCGAGATCGCTCGAAAACGAGTTTTACTCAACTTGATCGATTTCAATAAATTTTCGTTTACTACAATCGAAAATTCTTCCACTACTAACCCCTACGAGCATGTTTGAGTCATTTTTGACGTTTGTAGTAGTCGTCCAATCTTCACAACCGGAGTCATTCAGTGAAGATCGTTCGAAAACGAGTTTTACTCAACTTTATCGATCTCAATAAATTTTCGTCCTACTACAATCGAAAATTCCTCCACTACAAACATCTACGAGCATGTTTGAGTTATTTTTTACTTTTGTAGTAGTCGACCAATCTTCACAACCGGAGTAATTCAGTGACGATCGCTCGAAAACCAGTTTTACTCAACTTGATCGATCTCAATCAATTTTCGTTCCACTACAATCGAAAATTCTTCCACCACTAACCTCTACGAGCATCGTCGAGTCATTTTTGACGTTTGTAGTAGTCGTCCAATCTTCACAACTGGAGTAATTCAGTCGAGATCGCTCGAAAACGAGTTTTACTAATCTTGATCGATCTCAATCAATTTTCGTTCTACTACAATCGAAAATTCTTCCACTACTAACCTCTACGAGCATGTTTAAGTCATTTTTGACGTTTGTAGTAGTCGTCCAATCTTCGCAACCGGAGTAATTTGTCCAGATTCCGGGAAAACGAGTTTTACTCAACTTGATCGATCTCAATAAATTTTCGTCCTACTAAAATCGAAAATTCCTCCACTACAAACCTCTACTAGCATGATTGAGTAGTTTTTGACGTTTGTAGTAGTCGTCCAATCTTCACAACAGGAGTAATTCAGTGAAGATCGTTCGAAAACGAGTTTTACTCAACTTTATCGATCTCAATCAATTTTCGTCCTACTACAATCGAAAACTCCTCCACTACAAACATCTACGAGCATGTTTGAGTCATAGTTGACGTTTGTAGTAGTCGACCAATCTTCACAACCGGAGTAATTCAGTGACGATCGCTCGAAAACGAGTTTTACTCAACTTGATCGATCTCAATCAATTTTCGTTCCACTACAATCGAAAATTCTTCCACCACTAACCTCTACGAGCATCTTCGAGTCATTTTTGACGTTTGTAGTAGTCGTCCAATCTTCACAACAGGAGTAATTCAGTGAAGATCGTTCGAAAACGAGTTTTACTCAACTTTATCGATCTCAATCAATTTTCGTCCTACTACAATCGAAAACTCCTCCACTACAAACATCTACGAGCATGTTTGAGTCATAGTTGACGTTTGTAGTAGTCGACCAATCTTCACAACCGGAGTAATTCAGTGACGATCGCTCGAAAACGAGTTTTACTCAACTTGATCGATCTCAATCAATTTTCGTTCCACTACAATCGAAAATTCTTCCACCACTAACCTCTACGAGCATCGTCGAGTCATTTTTGACGTTTGTAGTAGTCGTCCAATCTTCACAACTGGAGTAATTCAGTCGAGATCGCTCGAAAACGAGTTTTACTAATCTTGATCGATCTCAATCAATTTTCGTTCTACTACAATCGAAAATTCTTCCACTACTAACCTCTACGAGCATGTTTGAGTCATTTTTGACGTTTGTAGTAGTCGTCCAATCTTCGCAACCGGAGTAATTTGTCCAGATTCCGGGAAAACGAGTTTTACTCAACTTGATCGATCTCAATAAATTTTCGTCCTACTAAAATCGAAAATTCCTCCACTACAAACCTCTACTAGCATGATTGAGTCGTTTTTGACGTTTGTAGTAGTCGTCCAATCTTCACAACAGGAGTAATTCAGTGAAGATCGTTCGGAAACGAGTTTTACTTATCTTGATCGATCTCAATCAATTTTCGTTCTACTACAATCGAAAATTCTTCCACTACTAACCTCTACGAGCATGTTTAAGTCATTTTTGACGTTTGTAGTAGTCGTCCAATCTTCGCAACCGGAGTAATTTGTCCAGATTCCGGGAAAACGAGTTTTACTCAACTTGATCGATCTCAATAAATTTTCGTCCTACTAAAATCGAAAATTCCTCCACTACAAACCTCTACTAGCATGATTGAGTCGTTTTTGACGTTTGTAGTAGTCGTCCAATCTTCACAACAGGAGTAATTCAGTGAAGATCGTTCGAAAACGAGTTTTACTCAACTTTATCGATCTCAATCAATTTTCGTCCTACTACAATCGAAAACTCCTCCACTACTAACATCTACGAGCATGTTTGAGTCATAGTTGACGTTTGTTGTAGTCGACCAATCTTCACAACCGGAGTAATTCAGTGACGATCGCTCGAAAACGAGTTTTACTCAACTTGATCGATCTCAATCAATTTTCGTTCCACTACAATCGAAAATTCTTCCACCACTAACCTCTACGAGCATCTTCGAGTCATTTTTGACGTTTGTAGTAGTCGTCCAATCTTCACAACTGGAGTAATTCAGTCGAGATCGCTCGAAAACGAGTTTTACTCGATTTGATCGATCTCAATCAATTTTCGTTCTACTACAATCGAAAATTCTTCCACTACTAACCTCTACGAGCATCTTCTAATCATTTTTTACTTTTGTAGTAGTCGTCCAATCTTCACAACCGGAGTAATTCAGTCGAGATCGCTCGAAAACGAGTTTTACTTATCTTGATCGATCTCAATCAATTTTCGTTCTACTACAATCGAAAATTCTTCCACTACAAACCTCTACTAGCATGTTTGAGTCATTTTTGACGTTTGTAGTATTTGTATAATATTTACAACTGGAGTAATTCGGTCGAGATCGCTCGAAAACGAGTTTTACTCAATTTGATCGATCTCAATCTATTTTCGTTCTACTACAATCGAAAATTCTTCCACTACTAACCTCTACGAGCATCTTCGAGTCATTTTTGACGTTTGTAGTATTCGTCCAATCTTCACAACTGGAGTAATTCAGTCAAGATCGCTCGAAAACGAGTTTTACTCAACTTGATCGATCTCAATCAATTTACGTCCTACTACAATCGAAAATACCTCCACTACAAACCTCTACGAGCATGTTTGAGTCATATTTGACGTTTGTAGTAGTCGTCCAATCTTCGCAACAGGAGTAATTCAGTCCAGATTCTGAGAAAACGGGTTTTTACTTAACTTGATCGATCTCAATCAATTTTCGTCCTACTACAATCGAAAACTCCTCCACTACAAACATCTACGAGCATGTTTGAGTCATAGTTGACGTTTGTAGTAGTCGACCAATCTTCACAACCGGAGTAATTCAGTGACGATCGCTCGAAAACGAGTTTTACTCAACTTGATCGATCTCAATCAATTTTCGTTCCACTACAATCGAAAATTCTTCCACCACTAACCTCTACGAGCATCGTCGAGTCATTTTTGACGTTTGTAGTAGTCGTCCAATCTTCACAACTGGAGTAATTCAGTCGAGATCGCTCGAAAACGAGTTTTACTAATCTTGATCGATCTCAATCAATTTTCGTTCTACTACAATCGAAAATTCTTCCACTACTAACCTCTACGAGCATGTTTGAGTCATTTTTGACGTTTGTAGTAGTCGTCCAATCTTCGCAACCGGAGTAATTTGTCCAGATTCCGGGAAAACGAGTTTTACTCAACTTGATCGATCTCAATAAATTTTCGTCCTACTAAAATCGAAAATTCCTCCACTACAAACCTCTACTAGCATGATTGAGTCGTTTTTGACGTTTGTAGTAGTCGTCCAATCTTCACAACAGGAGTAATTCAGTGAAGATCGTTCGAAAACGAGTTTTACTTATCTTGATCGATCTCAATCAATTTTCGTTCTACTACAATCGAAAATTCTTCCACTACTAACCTCTACGAGCATGTTTAAGTCATTTTTGACGTTTGTAGTAGTCGTCCAATCTTCGCAACCGGAGTAATTTGTCCAGATTCCGGGAAAACGAGTTTTACTCAACTTGATCGATCTCAATAAATTTTCGTCCTACTAAAATCGAAAATTCCTCCACTACAAACCTCTACTAGCATGATTGAGTCGTTTTTGACGTTTGTAGTAGTCGTCCAATCTTCACAACAGGAGTAATTCAGTGAAGATCGTTCGAAAACGAGTTTTACTCAACTTTATCGATCTCAATCAATTTTCGTCCTACTACAATCGAAAACTCCTCCACTACTAACATCTACGAGCATGTTTGAGTCATAGTTGACGTTTGTTGTAGTCGACCAATCTTCACAACCGGAGTAATTCAGTGACGATCGCTCGAAAACGAGTTTTACTCAACTTGATCGATCTCAATCAATTTTCGTTCCACTACAATCGAAAATTCTTCCACCACTAACCTCTACGAGCATCTTCGAGTCATTTTTGACGTTTGTAGTAGTCGTCCAATCTTCACAACTGGAGTAATTCAGTCGAGATCGCTCGAAAACGAGTTTTACTCGATTTGATCGATCTCAATCAATTTTCGTTCTACTACAATCGAAAATTCTTCCACTACTAACCTCTACGAGCATCTTCTAATCATTTTTTACTTTTGTAGTAGTCGTCCAATCTTCACAACCGGAGTAATTCAGTCGAGATCGCTCGAAAACGAGTTTTACTTATCTTGATCGATCTCAATCAATTTTCGTTCTACTACAATCGAAAATTCTTCCACTACAAACCTCTACTAGCATGTTTGAGTCATTTTTGACGTTTGTAGTATTTGTATAATATTTACAACTGGAGTAATTCGGTCGAGATCGCTCGAAAACGAGTTTTACTCAATTTGATCGATCTCAATCTATTTTCGTTCTACTACAATCGAAAATTCTTCCACTACTAACCTCTACGAGCATCTTCGAGTCATTTTTGACGTTTGTAGTATTCGTCCAATCTTCACAACTGGAGTAATTCAGTCAAGATCGCTCGAAAACGAGTTTTACTCAACTTGATCGATCTCAATCAATTTACGTCCTACTACAATCGAAAATACCTCCACTACAAACCTCTACGAGCATGTTTGAGTCATATTTGACGTTTGTAGTAGTCGTCCAATCTTCGCAACAGGAGTAATTCAGTCCAGATTCTGAGAAAACGGGTTTTTACTTAACTTGATCGATCTCAATCAATTTTCGTCCTACTACAATCGAAAACTCCTCCACTACAAACATCTACGAGCATGTTTGAGTCATAGTTGACGTTTGTAGTAGTCGACCAATCTTCACAACCGGAGTAATTCAGTGACGATCGCTCGAAAACGAGTTTTACTCAACTTGATCGATCTCAATCAATTTTCGTTCCACTACAATCGAAAATTCTTCCACCACTAACCTCTACGAGCATCTTCGAGTCATTTTTGACGTTTGTAGTAGTCGTCCAATCTTCACAACAGGAGTAATTCAGTGAAGATCGTTCGAAAACGAGTTTTACTCAACTTTATCGATCTCAATCAATTTTCGTCCTACTACAATCGAAAACTCCTCCACTACAAACATCTACGAGCATGTTTGAGTCATAGTTGACGTTTGTAGTAGTCGACCAATCTTCACAACCGGAGTAATTCAGTGACGATCGCTCGAAAACGAGTTTTACTCAACTTGATCGATCTCAATCAATTTTCGTTCCACTACAATCGAAAATTCTTCCACCACTAACCTCTACGAGCATCTTCGAGTCATTTTTGACGTTTGTAGTATTTGTCTAATATTTACAACTGGAGTAATTCGGTCGAGATCGCTCGAAAACGAGTTTTACTCAATTTGATCGATCTCAATCTATTTTCGTTCTATTACAATCGAAAATTCTTCCACTACTAACCTCTACGAGCATCTTCGAGTCATTTTTGACGTTTGTAGTATTCGTCCAATCTTCACAACTGGAGTAATTCAGTCAAGATCGCTCGAAAACGAGTTTTACTCAACTTGATCGATCTCAATCAATTTACGTCCTACTACAATCGAAAATACCTCCACTACAAACCTCTACGAGCATGTTTGAGTCATATTTGACGTTTGTAGTAGTCGTCCAATCTTCGCAACAGGAGTAATTCAGTCCAGATTCTGAGAAAACGGGTTTTTACTTAACTTGATCGATCTCAATCAATTTTCGTCCTACTACAATCGAAAACTCCTCCACTACAAACATCTACGAGCATGTTTGAGTCATAGTTGACGTTTGTAGTAGTCGACCAATCTTCACAACCGGAGTAATTCAGTGACGATCGCTCGAAAACGAGTTTTACTCAACTTGATCGATCTCAATCAATTTTCGTTCCACTACAATCGAAAATTCTTCCACCACTAACCTCTACGAGCATCTTCGAGTCATTTTTGACGTTTGTAGTAGTCGTCCAATCTTCACAACAGGAGTAATTCAGTGAAGATCGTTCGAAAACGAGTTTTACTCAACTTTATCGATCTCAATCAATTTTCGTCCTACTACAATCGAAAACTCCTCCACTACAAACATCTACGAGCATGTTTGAGTCATAGTTGACGTTTGTAGTAGTCGACCAATCTTCACAACCGGAGTAATTCAGTGACGATCGCTCGAAAACGAGTTTTACTCAACTTGATCGATCTCAATCAATTTTCGTTCCACTACAATCGAAAATTCTTCCACCACTAACCTCTACGAGCATCGTCGAGTCATTTTTGACGTTTGTAGTAGTCGTCCAATCTTCACAACTGGAGTAATTCAGTCGAGATCGCTCGAAAACGAGTTTTACTAATCTTGATCGATCTCAATCAATTTTCGTTCTACTACAATCGAAAATTCTTCCACTACTAACCTCTACGAGCATGTTTGAGTCATTTTTGACGTTTGTAGTAGTCGTCCAATCTTCGCAACCGGAGTAATTTGTCCAGATTCCAGGAAAACGAGTTTTACTCAACTTGATCGATCTCAATAAATTTTCGTCCTACTAAATTCGAAAATTCCTCCACTACAAACCTCTACTAGCATGATTGAGTCGTTTTTGACGTTTGTAGTAGTCGTCCAATCTTCACAACAGGAGTAATTCAGTGAAGATCGTTCGAAAACGAGTTTTACTCAACTTTATCGATCTCAATCAATTTTCGTCCTACTACAATCGAAAACTCCTCCACTACAAACATCTACGAGCATGTTTGAGTCATAGTTGACGTTTGTTGTAGTCGACCAATCTTCACAACCGGAGTAATTCAGTGACGATCGCTCGAAAACGAGTTTTACTCAACTTGATCGATCTCAATCAATTTTCGTTCCACTACAATCGAAAATTCTTCCACCACTAACCTCTACGAGCATCTTCGAGTCATTTTTGACGTTTGTAGTAGTCGTCCAATCTTCACAACTGGAGTAATTCAGTCGAGATCGCTCGAAAACGAGTTTTACTCGATTTGATCGATCTCAATCAATTTTCGTTCTACTACAATCGAAAATTCTTCCACTACTAACCTCTACGAGCATCTTCTAATCATTTTTTACTTTTGTAGTAGTCGTCCAATCTTCACAACCGGAGTAATTCAGTCGAGATCGCTCGAAAACGAGTTTTACTTATCTTGATCGATCTCAATCAATTTTCGTTCTACTACAATCGAAAATTCTTCCACTACAAACCTCTACTAGCATGTTTGAGTCATTTTTGACGTTTGTAGTATTTGTCTAATATTTACAACTGGAGTAATTCGGTCGAGATCGCTCGAAAACGAGTTTTACTCAATTTGATCGATCTCAATCTATTTTCGTTCTACTACAATCGAAAATTCTTCCACTACTAACCTCTACGAGCATCTTCGAGTCATTTTTGACGTTTGTAGTATTCGTCCAATCTTCACAACTGGAGTAATTCAGTCAAGATCGCTCGAAAACGAGTTTTACTCAACTTGATCGATCTCAATCAATTTACGTCCTACTACAATCGAAAATACCTCCACTACAAACCTCTACGAGCATGTTTGAGTCATATTTGACGTTTGTAGTAGTCGTCCAATCTTCGCAACAGGAGTAATTCAGTCCAGATTCTGAGAAAACGGGTTTTTACTTAACTTGATCGATCTCAATCAATTTTCGTCCTACTACAATCGAAAATTCCTCCACTACAAACCTCTACGAGCATGTTTGAGTCATTTTTGACGTTTGTAGTAGTCGTCCAATCTTCGCAACCGGAGTAATTCAGTCCAGATTCCGGGAAAACGAGTATTACTCAACTTGATCGATCTCAATCAATTTTCGTCCTACTAAAATTGAAAATTCCTCCACTTCAAACCTCTACGAGCATGTTTGAGTCATTTTTGACGTTTGTAGTAGTCGTCCAATCTTCACAACCGGAGTAATTCGGTGAAGATCGCTCGAAAACGAGTTTTACTCAACTTGATCGATCTCAATCAATTTGCGTCCTACTATAATCGAAAATTCCTCCACTACAAACCTCTACTAGCATGTTTGAGTCATTTTTGACGTTTGTAGTAGTCGTCCAATCTTCACAACTGGAGTAATTCAGTCAAGATCGCTCGAAAACGAGTTTTACTCAACTTGATCGATCTCAATAAATTTTCGTTCTACTACAATCGAAAATTCTTCCACTACTAACCTCTACGATCATCTTCGAGTCATTTTTGAGGTTTGTAGTATTCGTCCAATCTTCACAACTGGAGTAATTCAGTCGAGATCGCTCGAAAACAAGCTTTACTTATATTGATCGATCTCAATCAATTTTCGTTCTACTACAATCGAAAATTCCTCCACTACAAACCTCTACGAGCATCTTCGAGTCATTTTTGACGTTTGTAGTATTCGTCCAATCTTCACAACTGGAGTAATTCAGTCGATCGCTCGAAAACGAGTTTTACTCAACTTGATCGATCTCAATCAATTTTCGTCCTACTACAATCGAAAATTCCTCCACTACAAACCTCTACTAGCATGTTTGAGTCATATTTGACGTTTGTAGTAGTCGTCCAGTCTTCGCAACCGGAGTAATTCAGTCCAGATTCTGAGAAAACGGGTTTTTACTCAACTTGATCGATCTCAATCAATTTTCGTCCTACTACAATCGAAAATTCCTCCACTACAAACCTCTACTAGCATGTTTGAGTCATTTTTGACGTTTGTAGTATTTGTCTAATATTTACAACTGGAGTAATTCGGTCGAGATCGCTCGAAAACGAGTTTTACTCAATTTGATCGATCTCAATCTATTTTCGTTCTACTACAATCGAAAATTCTTCCACTACTAACCTCTACGATCATCTTCGAGTCATTTTTGACGTTTGTAGTATTCGTCCAATCTTCACAACTGGAGTAATTCAGTCAAGATCGCTCGAAAACGAGTTTTACTCAACTTGATCGATCTCAATCAATTTTCGTCCTACTACAATCGAAAATTCCTCCACTACAAACCTCTACTAGCATGTTTGAGTCATTTTTGACGTTTGTAGTATTTGTCCAATATTTACAACTGGAGTAATTCGGTCGAGATCGCTCGAAAACGAGTTTTACTCAACTTCATCGATTCTAATGAATTTCTCTTCTAACAGACTTAAAAGTTCTTTCACTACAAACCTCAAATTAGGTAAAAGGTTTAATAACAAGTAACTATTGTCAAAAAAAAAATTTTTTTTTATTTTTTTTTTATTTTTTTTATAATTAAATACAAACGAAAATTCGTTCACTACAATCAACTACTAACGATTCTTTATACAAATCAACCAATAGAATTGATTTTTTATAAATCCGGGGGTTGGCTATTTTTGGTTTATCCATAAAAATTTTTCTGTTCAACTACAAACAAAATTTTTTTTACTACAATCAACTACTTACCAACCTCATCAAGAATACACAAAAAAAAATTTGAATTTTGCAAGTAGGGTGCCAGGTTCACACAGGTAAAGTAGCCTATGTGTTATTTTGACGTGTAAGCTATATTATTGTAAAGTTTCATCAAATCCATTCAGTAGATTTTGCGTGAAAGAGTAACAAACAAACTTTCGCGTTTATAATATTAATTGGATAGAAATGTAGTTTTTAGAAATTTTACACGGCAACGGGCTCACCACCTGTTACGTAAGACAAAAATACATACAGTGAAATGTGGGCGTATAGTATGCCTCTGCCTACCCCTCCGGGGATAAAGGCGTGACAATATGTATGTATGTATGTATACTTAATATTATAAATTATGTGAAAGTATGTTGTGATATAAGTGCACACGGTGAAATGTGGGCGTATAACATGCCTCTGCCACCCCTTAGGGAATAAAATCACGATTAAAAGTATGTGATGATGTTTGGATGCTTGTTAGTCAACAACACTTAAATCCCGCAACCAATTTGATATACAGATACTGACACTGAATTAACACATAAGCTCCTGAGGACAACTTCCTATGGTAGAGTTCGCGAAAACTTTTAAGGAACAAGCTTTTTGCGGTGCAGCTGAAACGTCATCCTTATATCATGTAAACTTTTTTGATCAAATAAACTTGACAGGTCAGTCAAATCAATTAGGTACTATAAAAGCAATCAAATCAATTTTTATAAAAATAAACACAATCTTTTCTTTAATGACGTCTTTTGTACGTCCGGTGAAGATTATTGTAGACACGAACTTACGTGTTCCTCATTAAATTAACGTGTAATTGATTGGATTTGCTGAACTTTTTAACAACTTTACTTTAAAACCTTATAATATTTTCAAGGTAAACCTTTTTCAATAATTCTGCCTCGGTGGCGCAGTGGTAGTGGTAATGGTAGTACAAATATTTGTGTGATCCACAAATATTTGTTTCGGAGTATGGGTATTTCCTATGCATAATATGTATGTATTTAGAAATATATAAGTATGTTTATCAGTTATCTAGCTCCCATAACACAAGCTTATATTCGCTTACTTTGGGCTAGACGGCGGTGTGTAAAACAAAATGTCCCACAAAAATATGCATTATGTTCCAAACCTAATTCCATACAAAACCAATACAAACCTACAAAATATATAAATTTAATATTGATATCACTAGGATAAGCGAGATATTGCATTCATTGAATAGTAAATTGAGGGCCGGTTGCTGATAGGAAAAGCTTTGAATCTGATACGATGGACTTAGATAAACTTGTAATAGCGTTGGAATAGTAGATAAGTAAGCGAAACCACAAATTGAATAAAATCGTATAGAATAGGAAGTTATACATATTGTCGATGGTTAGTTATAAGTGATCTCTTTACTCATACAATTAATAATTTTAATTCTAAGTAGTAGACCACCCCAGTATCACAAGTGAGTGTACTAATGTTACTTCCATTGTTAAACTAGAAACTAGAATCAGTCAAATAAATTGATTTTCATTAATATAGATTAAAATATATTACTATTTACTGTGCGTAATATTGTAATGACAATACATAGATAAATTTTGTTCATTTGACTCTTGATCTTGACACAGAATACTGTTAATAGTTCTACTTACTAACCACTGTGAACAGATTGAATTGTTGTAATTTTGTAACATAATTTTACATTAATAGGTTAATACTTATATTCCTTTTCTTCTCAAACTACCTTCTAAATCGATCCTTTTCCACAATTCCATACATTTACTGACAGGGATAGGTATTCGCTCAGAAATAAAGCAGAATTGCTTCCAAATGACTTCACTTGACTTAACGAATGTGATTCCAGACAATTTTATGCTCCCTTTCAAGGTAATTGTAACACAATCATCGTTCTGGGAGTCATAGCAAAGAGGTTGTATCAATTTCAATTTTTTCTATCTCGGAAATATGAGACCTATCAAGGTCAAAAACTACTAAAAATGACATGAAATTGAAAAAATGAGAACAATACCAAAAAAAATACAATAATTGAATAAATCGTGTGTCAATCACTTAAATATCAAAACTATTACTACTAGGCGGACATTCATAGCGTTCGCTTAGTAACCGGACTTGAAACTGGTATAGAAAGCCTACAGTTTGTCAGTGTATTAGTGGGTTCATCAATCATAAAAAAAGAAGAAAGAACATTTTTTACACTATGCTCATTGCGAAGTAGTGCCTTTTGCCCCCGTTTTGCATAAATCGTATCCATACTTTTCTGAACTATCTTACATAAACAAAATTTTGGTCTCCCTAACTTGATCTTCTGTAAATCTCAAGTGAACGCAGAATCATTATTACTCATTTTTTGAACTTAAAACCTTTTAAAAAAATCATTTTAGCGCATTTACCAGATTTCGGAAACGCTTTCCATAACTTCCTTGGCCTTCGAGTACGAACCCCACGTAATTCAGTAAATGTTCTTACGCGTACACTCTCACAATGAGAGTGGTAATCCTGCATGTGGCCGATATGTGTGCATGTAAGCTACCAGCCGTGGCCTTCGTTGTCACGTGGTGCCACGAGAGCATCATCAGTGTAACACGCCACCGCAATACCCTCGAAAAAAATCACCACGAAAACCCTATATAATGATATAACCGATTCTTTACAGATCTGTCCCTAATATAATAGCCCTATGCAAATCTTCGTACGACATTTCTCGCCGAAGCCTGGTCGGTTCCTAATTCTAAGAAGCTTTATGATTAATTTGTGAAGAAAATCGCTTTAAGAATTCTTCGGTTTTTTTTGTAAATTGAGGATGTCGAGCTGGCTACTCTGACGTAATCTTATAATTTGTATAGACTAAGTTCCTCAATCAAGAAGTTATACAATTATATCAAGATAGTCATTAAACTTGAACCTTTAGCCAAAATTCGTCTAATTTATATTCTCGTTAGAAACTTACTAGAAACACGATCATTTATAAGCATGAGAGCACATCTCGGTCACGGGCAAAACTGCCAAATCTTTTAGTGATATAAGTTTGTTTGTCCAAATACGTTTTTGCTTTCGGTACTTAGTATTTTTTTTTAATTTGTCTATTTTTAGTTGCGAAATAAATTACGAGTAGGGCTGGCAACTCGATTAGACCCAAGAACTACTGTTTACTGTCGAATACTTGTGCGATCCACCAATTACAGCAGATCAAAGGAAAAAGTGCATTAAAAATCTGCATAGAATAAAATGAGCACACAAATTTATAATAATATATCTACTAGATAATTGAACGTTTATAGTCCCACTCACTCAGTGGTCTGTAAACAATCACAGCATTAAGCATCTTTGGACAGATCCTCACCCTCAGATGATAGAAAACTTTCGAGCATTTTCGTGCTTCGGAAGACACGTTACGGCGTCGGCCCAGATTGTCAGTAAAATAACAGTCGTTTAACCAAGTTGGAGGTACAGTACAATACCAGGTAGCCACAACCTGCACCTGTCTTTTTTCAACACTGCAAAAGACTCACCAACTGTTACGTGAGACAAAAATTAATACGGTGAAATGTAGGCAATATGCATGAACTGTAGTTATATAAATTTTCAAAATCTAAGACATTGTCACTATTATATTATTGTGTAGTGAAAGTTGTCCAAAGCCTACAGCACGTGCACACAATTACAGCGATTCCGATCTAATATTAATCATCGCGACCGGAATGTTAAACCAGCGCTGTATTTCAATTTAGCCGACAAAATAACTACGTTAATCTAAATACAGGTATTACTATTATCAACGACATGATCGAACGGACTCGTTATTACGCTACTTTTAAAATCTTGATTCTTAAACCGGGGTATAAATCCACCTAACGAAGTGTGACAGCACCTGAATACTCCGCAAAAAACGGAATAACATTCGAACCCTCCAAAGAAGAGGGATAACACTCAAAACCAAAGAAAACGAACTAGTTTAGGCGTATAATGTCAGGATCAGGAGCCTTGTTATCCTTACGAAGGCTCACTGGAACTCCCGGTCATGGGCCGTGTGAGGTGAAGACCGTGTGGTTTCAGTCGCTAGTAGTATCTATGATAATTTCCACACGTTAAAAAACCGAGGCATCAAAAATTATCGCTCGGTTTGTTACGAAATTATTAAATTGGAAATGTGAACATCACTACCAACATAAAATATCTGTTAAATCGTCAATATTTTTGAATTTATGTTACACAAGTTGTAGTTATAATGTTAATTCAATTCGATAATTAGGTAGTTATAATGTCAAAAAAATTCATTACCATTATTCTAGCTCATTACGTTATGTTTAATAACATAACGCAAAAATAATAACAAGAAATTATTACACAATATAGGAAATGAATGTAGGTAAGGCGGATTTGAAATATAGTAATTTGTGCACTTTGAAACCGATTTTGAAACTGTCACTATATGTAAAGACTAGTGGCCCCAGCAAGCTTTGTAGAACCGCCTTACCATTGTATCATAAGAAAATGTAGGAAAGAATAACGTTTTCGTAGTCAGTACTTCGGTACTAATATTATAAAGGCGAAAGCTTGTAAGTATGTTTATAACTTCTACACGCTTAAACGGCTGGACCAATAGATAAAATTTGGTGTGGTGATAGATAACACTCTGGATTATCACAAAGCTACTTTTTATCCCAAGAAAAGGTTCCTGTGGGGAACGGATACAAAAAAAACTTCAACGTCCTCAAGGCCGTTTGTTTATAATATCCGTCCAGTGCGTTAGTTCTAAATATAAAATTTTATCCAGAACTTCAATGGCTTCAATTAATACCTATTGGCACGATAGATGTTGAAGAGTCTTCTGGAACGATACATGCACGTTATTAATTAGCTTTTAAACATTCGCATTGTAATACAGTAGCATATGAGTAGGTTTGTTTTTAATATTCACCTCGTCATAAACTCCTCCCGCTTGAGAACCGTTAGCACAGCCAGAAGCGTTTAGCCTTTGCTGGAATCCCTTAATTCAGGGAACTACTAAATGCCTCTTCACGCTAAGTACTCCGGAGCCCTGTCAAAGTGAACACGTGCGCTGGTATTGAGCTCCAAGTTTCTATGGCACAGCAGAGAATTAACCTGATCGGTCGCCTGACGATTCTGTTTACTATTTAAAGATGGCAGCTCATCCCCACACGTATTGGTCGAGATCGATAAGCAGAGGGTGGGATAAAAGAACTCTTCAGAACGAGTATAAGGCAGATGGCACGCCGCTGTAGTGCGTCGACAGCATCGAATTTGACTCTTGTACCACATATACCATATTTGGTCCGGTATGAAAAGCAGCACAGATTTGTTGTGGACTCCTACCTTAAAGGCTGGCTACTGGTATCGTAGAACTTCAAACCTAATAGTTATAGTAGATACAAATACTAAGTATTAAAAAAATCATTTAAATGTACAGTAATGACAATATATATACAAAAATTTGTACTTTATATAGGTAAAACCAAGTACAGCCATGCTACTCCACACTTTGCTATAGCCTTATTTCACATAAAAATCTAATGTCTACGCGGTGGCATAAAATAGGAACGAAATATGATAAATATAAAATCAGGTAACATGACTTTGCCATCGCTTCCAGAACATAGCAGGCGGCTCCTGTCCCAGTGACCTAGAAACCCGCTACATGTTGCCCAAAGCTAAAAAGCCTCACTTTGTGTGCTCCAACAAATAAACCTACGCAAATGATTTGCGCGAATGGTCCACCACAGCTTGCCCAAACATTGATAAATGATTAATGTGTTTCACAGTGTTATTCATGACGAGAGCTTACTGTAATATGCACTTATAACCTTTTAAACTTTGTTATATTTTTCCAAGTACCGCTCTTAGCTCCATTTGCTGAATGCCCTTTTATCGACCGCTGCGGAAATCATTCTAAGAAGGCCGTTTGTGACATTATATATTTCAGACCATTTCCTTACTTTGGCAGTTATGTTAAACAGCCGGTTACCAGTAACATGATAGTTATTTAAGTCTTGTTGAATGCTTTATGAGCGACTTAAGAATTTCAACAGCAGTTAGCCACAAACTGTGCCTGTCCATTTCAACACGGCAATAAATTCACCAAATAGTCATACATAGCCCCGTCAAGAATACAGCATACATAGATACATATATTTTTCTATTTTCATTTCATAGCAACCTGAATGTTACGTAGTCCTTTGTTTACCCGTCATTTTGGGTATTTTGTACACAAGTGCCACAATATATCATTCTCATCGTACCTACTTTGTTAGTTATATTACATTACTTACATCAAGAAATATAATGTCTGCATTGCATTACACGTAAAATTACACAGATTGCCGTGGAATAATTTCACATCTAATAATAACAGTTTATCCACCAGATTTGGCTTCATTTCTGTATTATATACGCTGATATGTATATCAGCTACATATTTATATATCAGCTTATTATGAAAGTGGAAAGTTTGCTGCCATGGAATAGAGTATTTTGATTATATTCGTAGGTTGTCTCTCAATTTTTAACAAGTTGTGAGAAAAAACGTTAGAGTGGCGAAGTTTAATACTACAGTGTTCATCGCTTGACTTTGTTATTGCGCTGAAAGTTTGGATATTCAAACGAAATGTGGTAAAAAATAATTCTAAAAGTAGATGGAAGGAAGCTAGTACATAATCAAGTTGTTGCAGAAAGTTGGTTGGTACTCTACGCTACGTGATGCTTGATTTACTCTTCTCAGAAATATACCTCTGTAAAACGAAAGAAACAAGATTATATGTTACAATCTTACAACAGTTTAGTTGTTAAAATAAAATATAAAATTATCTTTATATATTTTTAGTCAGATTCGTTTATATTGATACCAAGGACTGTTTAAAAATCAATCTAGATAAAAACATAAAAACAGCTCTGTAAATGGGCTCGTCCCAATTTACAGAGCCAAAACGAAGTATTTAATTATTAAATGATATGAAAATGAATGTGTAATAAATGTAAACCTACTTGTTCGTGGATATAATCAAATCGTGGAAAAAATCAAAGGCATGTTAGGGGAAGACAAGAAATTTGATAAATTAGGACCGATGTACACATAACGTATTACAATGGATAATAATTTGCAGAAGCTTACTATACGCCCACATATCACCAGTTACAGGAGGGGAGCTTATTGCAGTTTGATATGTTGATGAAACTTACTTTGCGTTGTTGAGATATTTTGTCACTACAAATCTGCTACTATTTATACATAGTTATATTAATTTCTGACTAGCACCACAGGATCTACGTAAGAGTCCTTTCAAATAACAAATAGGGCTTGGAGAAGGCCTTGAAGATTTAACTCAACAGCGCGAAGTGACTAGAAAATTGTAAGACATTTTGCATTTCAGTAACATACCGACAAAATTGGATGCATGTCGGCCATGTTGGGCATTTTATTTACATGGAAAAGAGGAATCAATTTCAGTCGAAACCTTAAATAAATCCACTTCGCTTCATGTTGTGTATTGCTGTATTGCATTTAGCTGCACTTCCCTCGTAACTCATGTCCTCGCAAACAAAATACCAGAAGCGTTCAATTTATCTGACTGATACTAGTTTCCACGTGTCTCACGACATTCTAATCCCTATATTAAGTTGTTTGAGTCTCTTCACGGTGCATTTTCTCAAAATGGTGGACTAACAAGAATGTATAGTGTATTTATTTGCACCGAGCTTGCTACGTGCTCAACGCGCTAGCCACGTAACTAGGTACTTCTCTATCTAGTCCTGACACGGTGTTCCTATATTATGATTGTATGATTGTAGAACATATCACCCACTCAATAGGTAAACGTAAATAACTGGCCGCGATTAGTACGAGTACTTGTTCTGTACTGTTCCAAGGCGTTGCTCTAGATGTCTTAGGAAACCTTATACACTGTCCTATTAAACTACAACAAAGGAAGTAAGAAAAGTGGATACGCGTTGTACTGGTATGATATGATTGTGTCCTTAACTAAGGGGTTAGTAATATTACATACGACTGTGTCGAGTAGAGATAGTCTTATTATGGCGTCGACTTTCGACATACGACCACTAATTTACAATCTTATTATGATGATAACGTACTTCTTAAACATTTTTTTTTATTTTGTGACGCGTCCTGCACTTTCAACATGGTTCTATTTCAATATAAAAAGTTGTACATTATGCTAAGTAATATTACTAAGACACCGGTGAATACTAAAAAAAGCCACTGAAAGTTACTCGCAGGTCCATTGTGTCCTAAACTTGAATCCGAAGTTTATAATTAATGTGAGGGAAAAATTACTGAAATATAGAAAGTATTAGCCAAAGTTGATCAAACTGTGCCCGTTGAAGTTGCGAGAGAATTTTGGCATTGTATTCTGATGGCGTGTCTAATTATCAAATGTGAGAGAGCAACTTGGTGACTCCTAACTAGGTACTTTGATGTTACTGTATCCTATCAATAAAATAGTCATTTAAAAAAAGTGTCAGACAAACCAAAAAAGATAACAAATAAGCTCCGTATCTTCGTATATTAGAATCAAAACTCCATAATCCAGCGCATTAGGGTGGGAGGAGTCGAATTACTATTTAGTGTCTTCGAAAATCCTTTCGAACGAAAAATCACTGGGGCTGCTCATTTTCAGGCCTATTTATTATACTTCGAAATTAAATTGAATTGCATTTTACCGACTGTTGGGAATAAACTTTTTTAAATGTACGACGTCTCTGCGATCTTTTTTTGTCCTATTTTTCTCAGCTAGTACTCTGTATTTTGTTAATCTTCTGCTCTTTGTTCTTGCTTACGGATAAAATCCTTTATACAGTTTTAAGCTTGTTTTAAAATGTTTTCTTTCCTTTGTTACAGCATCTCGACGTCAGTTAAGTGAATACATCGGGGATTACCAATCATTGGATTATGATCCACACGCATTACACCAGCAACATATACGTGCGCGAAGATCTACAGACGCACCTTCCGATTTACGACTTGACTTTAAAGCATATGGAAAGCGATTCAAGGTGCGCCTGCGAAGGGACTTGTCCGCTTTCAGTGAAGACTTTAAAGTAAGTATACATTTTTAACTACAGTTTAAAAAAAATGGCAGATTATTTTTATTAATAATATTTAGTTGGCATTTGAAACGTGAATTATCCGTTCACTTGAACATAATATTTAAAAAATGTTTTTGTCGGAGTTTGAGTTGAGTATAGGAGGGCTATATAAAAGTACTTCATTTTTGTTTTGTTTTTAATTTTACCTTATATTTCTGGTATTATATTTACTCGCAAAGGAAACTTCTTGATATATCGCTTAAATGATGACAATAGCGTCCATCTTTAGTTCGATAGTCACAAATTCATAAGTGTGCACAAGACAACATAGTCAACGGAGCTCATTAAATTGTATGCAAATCGGTACATGTGAGCAATATCGGTACATAACACTATGCTCTGCTGACATATAGGTAAGACATGATCGCTTCGATTAACATAATTTAATCATTCACAGGTCGAAGGTGCGAAGGGACAACTACACAACGTCGACACATCGCACATATATCATGGAGAACTCGCTGGTCAGTATCAAGTCTTTATGCTATTCACTGAACTTAAAACGCGTTGATCTGGTTCATTGGATCACGATTAATCTTATAATAATGGCAAGATTTTTTAACTGGAATATTGATTGACTGTTCCAACTAAGTGTTCCAACCTAACGAGACATAGTGTCAGTTTCGAGCAGGTCTCGGTGGTGTAGTTGGTGAACGGGTCTGGAACATTGAACCAGAAGACGCTGTTAAATTTTTAATAAAGTGGAAAAAGACAATTCGATTCGAGACGGGGATTGAACCCGTGACCTTTGCCTAAAATATATTTAAAATTTATGAGAAATTTAGCAAAATAATTGCTTTAAAAATTTATCCAGAAGACGCTGGTTCGAGTCCATCTCGAGACTGGAATTTTTTTCCAATTTAAAATTTAGCTATAGTGTCTTTTGACCATCCACTTTAAAAGTAACTTTAGTATTAAACAACAGGTATAAAATGTAGTGCAAACATACATAAATGTGAAGGATAAGACAGGTGGATGGAGGGGAACTTTATCAGTTTACACAGAGCTACCACTCACGTACTGATGGTCCGAAAGTTTTTGATGGCGTGCGGGGCGGACTGACAGCCACAACTCGAGACCAACGCCCATTGTCTAAACGGGAGTCGAGAAAAGCGACGTTATCTAAACCCAAGATAGACGCTATTGTTCGTCCTCACCCTGAGCTAAAATTTAATAACTCCTCGCTCACAGTACCTATGTCGACCGCGTATGTTTCTGTATATACACACTAAAAGGTATAGTCGGCAACTCTCTGCTACTGTATGTAATATTCGTGGTTCGTACGCTCGTTCTCTTTCTACAGAGACTTTGCAAGCTCAAGATCATATTTCTTTTTTGCAATTACTGGTGGGACAGCGTCAAAGTCCTGGCTAATTGGGAGCTTTCGGCGGCCACTCGACTTAAACGTTGGCGAGAGAATATAGCGTGGAAGGGTAAAAATATTGCCGTTTTACATGTTTAGATTTATGATCTTGTGTAAATTTTACTTGCAGCATATTCTGAAGGGTTAATGACTTACTTTCTTACATACATATTGTCACGCCTTTATGCCTGAAGAGGTAGGCAGAGGCATACTATACGCCCACATTTCAACGTATGCATTTTTGTTATATTTAAACTTTCGCGGTTTATACTCATATTTAAATACTACTCGCGACCACGGGCGCTCGCGTGAAGTCCCGAGTAGTATATAAAATATGAGTATGCATTTTTGTCCCACGCTACAGGTGGTGAGCCCATTGCCGTGTTGAAATGGACAAGCGCAGGCTGTGGTGACCTGCTGTTGAAATTTTGGCCTTCAACTAGGTTTACTTTCTTGTTTATCAAAAATAAATTGATTAAATAAAGCGCTTATAGTCCCGCTAACTCAATGTTCTGTAAACTGATGTCAGATGGGTGTCCTTTTTGTGGCATTTTCATCGGAGACAGGCGTTATGTTATGTTTGTGTGTAATAGACTAATATTGTTTTAAATTATGTGTTTCGGAAGGCAAGTTAAGCTGTTGGTCCCGGTTGTCAATAACATAGCAGTCTTTAAGCTAAGTTGAAGGCCTTATGGACGGCTTGAAAAACTGTAATAGCATGTCGCCTCAACCTGCGCCTGTCTATTTCAACACGGCACCTGACTCACCACAGGTTACTTGTGCCAAAATGCTTACGATGAAATGTGGACTTATAGTTTGTCTCTACCACCTGTTATGTAGGATAAAAATACATACGGTGAAATGTTGCCTCTGCGTAAGTGCCTACCCCTTTTGTAATTGTAAATAATCGTAAATTCGTAATGTAACAACTTATAAAAGGATTGTGTAAATTGGCATAAATTGACAAATAAATCTGATAAAATTCTGTCTCTCTTCGAAATATTTTGTTGTGAGCTGCAGAAGTTGGCTTGGGAAGTTCCATAGGTTAGTTTTATCCCGGAAAACATCACATTTCCATATAACGACACATTTGTAGGCAATAAATCCAAATTTTACAAAGGCAGAGTCGCGGGCGTCCGCTAGATACGAATAAACAACCAGGAATTGTTATTTCTTTCAATGGTAGATAGGTACTGGATCGGGTGCGGGTGTTCCGATGGTGAAAGTTTGGTACAGAGTAAATGGATAAAGTTGTGCGGAGGGCGGCGCGCATCGATCGCATTCGCAGTTCGTCGCCCTACTTACAGCAGCGGTCTCTGATGCACTTAGTAATATAGTTGCAACTGATTTGCATATAATATGTACCACTCTCACATGCAATTGTGACTAAATATGCTTTTTAATTTTGAAATATCTTAGACAAAGACATTCTTCGCACAAGTAGTCCAAGTATGAAATACCTACTAATGAAATTGAATGTGACACAGTTAAAACTTATCGTATAACGATAATATAGAATAAGATTTGAGAATTCGTTCCTTATTATCGTTTTACATCATTCGTTCGTCATTTCTTCCTTAACTAGTAATCCTTGACTGTTGACTGTTGTCGAAAATCGAGGGTGAATTGTGGGTTTCCTTCTCTCCTTGTCTTTATTGTCATATTTCAAATTTTGAAAAAAATTGTGTTTAATAATACCCGTTGCCCACAGAAAGCTGTTCCCAGGATAATAAATACCTCCATCCATTTTTTTGCGTGTGGCGGTAGCAAAAATACATACTCACAAACTTTCGCCTTTATAATATTTCTACTAATTATACTTTACTGGACTAGAAGGACATTTGGTGTGTTGCCTCTTTATCGTAAAAGATAAATAGTTGCACAGGTAGGAACAGCTTTGTATTGAAAATTTCAATGGTCACATTTAGTATACTGCGTACTTTGTCATATAAAGACACTGAGGATCTCATAACGTGACCGCTCCAATGACTCACTCACTCACCCACTCACTCTCACACACGTACTGACTTAGTTTTATCACATTCCCCTTTTATAATTTTGCTACTTCTTTGTAATATATGGCTTGCAATGTCCATTTGGGAACTTTATTTGTATTCCTAGGAGAGGGCGTTGATGTCTGCGTCACAGTTTATCACTATTGCAGATATCATCGTTCATATCATTGTCAAATATCTAAAATATGTTTCTGTTCAAATAAACGAATTTGAATTTTGAGTATTTTCCTTAACTTATATGTATGTTTCTAACCGTTTAAACCTTCCCTGAACTTATACAAACCTTTCAACATCAAAATTTTTGCAAAATCGATCCAGCCGTTCTTAAGTTTTAGCGAGATTAACGAACAGCAATTCATTTTTATATATTTTTCCTACCTTTAGATAGGATGATAGATTTTGGTGGTATTTATAGAAAGATGTTATAATTAATTTTAAATACGAATTAACTTTCCTATTTGTCGAGTGTTTCGATGCATAAACTAAATCGAGTAAGTTAGGCACTATGCTTGCACGCTAACAGCATTTAAAAAATAAAGTTTAAAGAAATATCATTCTTGTCCATATAAAATAAAATCAAAGTATATCTTATGCCTACTTTGCCCGTGACATATCAAACCACCGTTATAAGATACTGATTTAGGGTGGGAGTTCTTAAACTCTTATTAGTGGATGCCTTAAGTTCTGTCGCCTGACAAATGATACCTATCATCTGTAAGTATACACCCTCAAGATAATTTCGGACATTATATTGCCCTAGGTAGGCCTATTAATTTGCTTCATAATTTATCTCCATGGCAAATTTCATAACGATCCGTTGAGTAATTTAATAACGAGAAGGTCAAACAAAACTAAACTTTCGTATTATGATATTGGAATGGATGATTTTGTTAAAAATATTTGCGAACGTTGTTTAAATTTGATGTAAACGAATTCAGATGGTGCCGTAAACAGTGATCCAATTCAGGTCATCCGTTACGAGGAACCAGCTAACGTTATGTCAACAAAGTATTCCGTATGAGAACTATTTCTGGGAAATGCTTCACTTTCGTTCGACACAACAATAGATACGCTCACAAATGTGCACAATTTCATATCTATCTCATAGGCATAGGTAATTAAAATTACAAATATAAAAACTACTCCAGTAGCACATTGGTTTTGAAAAATGTGAACGACGTTTTTCCCCATTTTGCTCTAAATTTTACTAAAAACAGATTTGGATTTCTGCAGTAAATATAAAAAACCATTATTCCTTTCTTTTATTCTATACTGAATAATCATAAATAATTACTAGCTAATTTCCGTGGCTTCGCCCGTGTACTGAAGTTTTTCGTTCGTTTCCCACATGAACTTCTTGCTGGGATTATCCATGGTGTTAGCTATCTGTATGTCAGAGTTCAGCAAAAATGATTCAGGGATTAGAGCGTGATTGAGTAACAAACGTTAATATTTATAATATTAGTAAGATCTTAACACAGAATGTAATGTAGAAGATATGGTCAGATTTTAACATTTGGCACAAATAAATTGGTAGTTTGTTAAAACCCTGAGTTGGTATATTATTGTTCATGGTTGAAGAACCACAAATCTAGTTAAACTTTTTAATTTAAAGCATGTGTCATATGGTTAAGGAAAATGCACCCCTGGAATCTTAACTCTAAATGCCTGCCTGCGAAGCGTGTCTAGTTAGGGTTAGGGAGTAAATATTAGTTTTTATACTTTTCTCTAGGGTGTAGCTAACGTAATTAACAAGTACTAGGGCTTTGCAAACATAGGTACTATACAAATTAGTTTGATAGTGTAATAGTTGACTCTTTAGTAACCACTGAAAATAACAAATAGGTATGTCGTCATTGAACAAAACGTCTCCATTTTAGCACGACGATTTTGCTTTCCCTGTCTACTTCATTGTTTGTCTAACTAAATTATGTTCACGCTGTATTCTGTGCGGGGTCGTCAGATTTGCGATCCTTGCATACTTCTTTCACTACCTGCAAATTAATAAAATATTTCTCATACATGCACGAATGCGTATCGGAGTATTTATGAGCTCAAGTCGTTTTCGTATTTAAGTCGTAGTCAATCCTGACTCTTTCTTCTTTAGCTCAAAAAAATTTCTTCGTTAACATTTCGATTTTTGGTCTACAGTTGCATAATATCGTATTTAGTCATCAAACTAGATTCAAATTAGGTATCGACTTTAGTTCCTGGAATAAACGCAGTCGTATCAATATCTGTTGGACCACTTCAGGTTTACAGTTCTCAAAATAAACGCAAAGGCATTGTCAATTCAATACCTTATTGTTTTGTCTTGATTTGGAATGTATCAAAGCTCTTATTGTGGTCACAATGCTTCAAATCATATATTGTATTTCAACTTTGAATAAAATTTTAATACTGATTAGCTAACGCTCGTACCCCTACTTCTTTCTGTACGTGTATGTCGTCGATATTCTGTAACGTGTACGTAAGTAAAATTTTAAGTTTCCTGGCGGAGTTATAAATAATTTTAAATGCGTCGAAACACTTGTTCAGTGCATCCTACGGAACGTTGTTCATTGACATTTCGGGGATTAGATTGCATCTTAGCATCTTAGATATTACTTGATAACATACTCGTAAGAATGTCGAAAAAACAATTGCTAATGTAAGGCAAATGATATAATTAGAAAAATGTTTATCTATCACATCTTTATCCCCGAAGGGGTGCCAAACACATTTTATACGCCCATATTTCACCGTGTGCATTTTTGTCCATGTAACAGGTTTACCCATTGCTGTGTTGAAATAGAGAAGCACAGGTTTGGCGACTTGCTGTTGATAATTTTTAAGCCTATAAGGCCTTCAACTTGGCTTAACGACTGCTATGTTACTGGCAACCGGAACCAACGCCTTCAGAAGTACGGACACGATCGTAAATGGAATTGTCACAAATTGGTCACCTATCTGTGACCAGCCATAGCGAAAGTTGTTTGTAGTTATCGTTTACCCCTGAGTAAGTGGGGCTACGAGCGCTTCAAATGAAATATGATGTTGTTATAAAATGATCAGAACTCCGGTAGCCGAAACGTTTCAATGAAAGGAGTAATCTAAATCTAAAAATGAATTGTCATTTGTTAGTCCAGCAAAACTCGAGAACGGCTGTACCTACCTAACTAATTTTCGTTTTAATATGTTGAAACGGTGAGAAAGTGTGGAAAACATGTCGTAAATAAAAGAATTTAATTTTCCTACAAAAACTGTTATAGTAAAATAAAATTGGGTATGTTATTGAAGTTTGACAGTTGTTTCAGGCGGTTCGAAGTCTTGTCGAGCCAGCTAGTAAGTAACAATATAAAAAGCTGACAGTTGATACATCTACGATTAAGTTCCCTGAATAAAGCTGCTGACTGTAAAAAAAATATTATATAAGGAAGGGAAACGCTGTTTGCAAATGGCCGGTGACGAATGCCAGTTGAGCGTACAATCAATAGCTGCATATCTCACGTTATACGGTGTGGGGACTAAGCAAATGCACGGCAGTATACGCCTTAGTGAATGTAATCGCAACGTTCAATTACATCCAATATACTACGGTCGTACTCGTAGCCGCCCCCCCCCCCCCCCCCCCATTAGTCACACACGGCATGACTCACTATCACTATTAATAATTATAGTTTTCAACTATTGCGTGTACAGTCGGGCTGCATAATAAGTATACTACGATAAACTGTTTAGTGGCAGTACTGTGCATAAATGTTTATTTTAAATTATGAAATATTTTCGCCCTGAGCCAAGAACCATCATCATCTCAGCCACTGACGCGCATTACCGGTCATACGGCTCCCCCATTTTCATTTTGAGATATATAATCCATATAAATATAACAAAAGAGTGTTAGTTACACTATTTATAACTTGAGAACAGGTGGGCCTATTTTTGTGATACTTGATTTGTTGTATTACTTCTACCATGAATCCGTCTGCTTTTGTTGCTGGAACTCAAAATTCTGCCTTCAAACCACTAACGGTGATTAAGAACTTTTTACACCAGTATTCGATATTTAAAAGTTAGGAGCTGTTAGACAGCAGAGTCTGGATCGGTGTAAACGAAATGTAACGCATTACACATTCGAAGTTTTAATTATTGCAAAATAATGTTGCTAAGATTATAAGCAGACGAACCTGCGAAGTTCCCTCTACAATGTCTTGTTCTGCAATACCAGGCAGTCATGAAGAGACATCGTGTAGCTTAGACGGTTCGATTCCGTTCCAACACCACGCGGTGACTGTGGTGCCAACTGCCACTCCAGTGATGTTAAAATCCGTGGGGCTATCCACACGTAAAGAATACCCTTCAGTTCTATAGTATGTCACCTTAATAGGATATTACTTAACAAAATTAGACATGCTTATTAAACCTTGGTAGAACGGTTACAATAAAGCCTGAGTACTTCCAACATACCCCAGCTATTAATATAGCTTGGAAACTAAGTTGGTTGTGTGACACAACACCGTAATTGTTTTGTAGAAGTTACATCGTTATCGTAAGAGCAGACGCAGACATTGTGGGCATCGAGTGACTGAGCCCAATATCGCTATGTGGTCGGGAGGCTATTTCAAATATGTAATAAGACTCATTAGTGTAATGTCGTGTAGCCATCTAATATTTCTGTGCTTTGAATTGTTTGTTTGGGCATTTAGTCTCAGCTGCTCTTCTCATTAATAATGTTCAATTGTCTGTCTTGCTACTTCAGTTTATTTGGGTTTGGAGACATTTACGTCTAAAATATATTCGACATTAAAAAGTTGGGTTTTGTGAGGTCATGGTTTATGATATTCCAGATTTGACACGATAACAGACGAGTAGTGGTATTAACATAATATGTTCTTGGGTCTTATAGACCTTACCAAGATATCGGGACCCAAGCAACCTCACCAGCTAGCTGTGCACCTGCTAATTAAAGGACGAGGCAACAACGTAGGCCCCATTATGAGGCTGGGTGGTAAGACAGTAGTAGTATCCAACAACGGCGAAAATTAAAAGTCAAATGATAACTGCTCCTCTAAGCCCAATAAAAGTGGACTTCAGCCTCCGAATGCTGGTAGGGTTTGGAAGTAATTAGGACTTGGCAAAGATGAAGAAGAATATTATGTTCTCCATACCACAATTTGCACTTGTCACACTTTATTCTTGCTATTAAAATATGACTAAGAAAATTATAAGCCAACTGCTGATTCATAAAATTATGTCAAATGCGAATAGGTATCGTAGCATTGTCCTAATTTAAAAACAGCGCAACTTGATAACAATTAATGATTATAAAGCAGTGACGGGTAGTCGTGGTGACTAAAAATCGGAAATACTCTAATTTTGATTCTGACTTAGGACGCAAGCGAAGCGAGCCGACGAAAGGCTCCGTTTTAACTCCACTGGTACGGGAAAAATGCTATTGATGTCTGACCGTCCTTCCGTCCATTCAGTCTACAGATCGCATTTTTCATCGGATTTGCATGCAACTTGGCATGGACAAATCCTTGATGTAGACAACAACTTTTAGCGAGGGGGTTTTTCGATCAGGAGGGAAAGGAGGGGAAATAGTCCCGTAGTGGTTGGCCAGAGCTCTCAAAACGAAAAAAGGCAATGCTGAATATTTTTTTTAGTCGGGGCATCATTGTCAGTCTTGTAATAATCTCCACCCCCCTTTTTTGTACTGTTTTCTGTAATTATGTAAAATGTTGACAATAAATTTATTTTTTATTTGCGTCAGAGAAAATAAAATCCAAATAGTACCTACCCCATTGTTAATATATACTAAGCTTTTAGGTCCGATTCAGTATGGCCACATGTTACGGAGGTGAAAATATTGCGGACAAGCTATAGGAGAGCCTAGGCTAATACATTCAAGTATTTTGCGAAGACTACCCGAATAAGTCAGGCCTTAAGCCTACCTTGCCTGCTGAGGCAAGGTAGGCTTAAGAAGTCCTTCCCGGCTTGACATGTCGGAGGCAAACTGATGACTTCTACTGAAAAAAAAAAACTACCATAATACTTTTGACATTTCATTTTTATTTATACAGGTGATCCGCAATCAACCGTGTTCGGTTCGGTGACAGACGGTGTCTTCGAAGGCAAGATAGTAGCGAGTGATGGATCCTTCTACGTGGAGCATGCACGGCGATACTTCCAACCGAACGGGACGCGTACGCGCGTACACTCTGTCATTTACAAAGAGACTGATGTCAACGATCCCTACGCCCATCGGAGACATGGTGAGTTACATTGTGAATTTCGAATTTTGCGTATCTGCTGTTCTTTCGCGACTTTAAGACGACTGTTCTTGCTTTCACGGCTATACAGTCTGTAATATTTGCCTTAGCTGATCATCAGGGAAGTAAATGATGTCGTTACCTGGTTACCAAAAGAAAACACCTGAGCCGATTTTGCTTAAATATGACTAGGTACTTAGTTGCCGTCGTCTCTAATGGCATCAGCAGATGTTCACAACGGAATAGAGAACAATATAATAAATGATTCATGTACTTACCTCATATCTAAATCTATTTGAATCAAAATACATGTTACATAAGGAAAACCACGGACGTCAACTATTTGTTGACTTAAGCCAATTTCACAAACCGCGGATGTGATGCGGTTTCAGAGATAGACTAATGAATGAAGGATTAGTTACATTGAAATTTATTCTATGTCGCAAGGATCATAGCCAGTTTATTATCTGGTTTTGTATTGAGCACAAACTACTACAACTAAATTTTTGTGCTAATAGAACTTGGAGACTAGGCAATGTATATTGTAACTTATAAACATTAACCAAAGTATATTTTGCAATAGTTAAATAGTATTACGACATTGCAAATATCTTATTGATATTTACTTGACATCCACACTTTTCAAGTGAAACATCCGACAGCAACATCACATTACTGATACTGAATTGAAAAAAAATTTTTGTGGTGGATAGCACATATATCGAGGAAGGCTATATATCATCCCGCTACTACCCAGGAGAGCAGAGTAGTAGTCATAAATGTCAAAACTAACTATTAGTTTTTTTATACCACTGAGATGGCAGACAAGCATACGGTCTATCCTAGTTGTACTTACTAAATAGGATTCGAAGTCCCAGGCCAACCCGCAAGGCTCCGCTAGTAAGATAAATTTAGAATGAATTGCATTATAACTTAAGACTTACTTATTGTAAGTTTTGAGTGAAATGTAAAAAAAGATGGCCGTCAATATTGGTGATATTCAATTTCCCTTGAAGAGATTTTCACACCCCGCGTATATAATCATGAATACCAAGAAGCGGAAAATGAAATGATAGTATAAAGGAGAATGTTTTGGAAAAAAATATGAAATATACTGTGTTCTTAAATGCATCTTAATAACAAAAGATTTCTTGAAGAATTCCCTTCATCACTTTTTATATACACGTGTAAGTACAATATTTGTGATGAAAGCAACTAGTGATTTATCATTAAATAGCAGTATTTGTTATTATTTCAAAGTGTTTAAAAAGACAAACAACTATCGTATGGTGTTCGTATTCGTAGGTTCCCACTTTTGTAGTTTTAAAATTAGTCTTCTGGAATGGCGATCTTTTGTTACAGAATTTACTATCACAGGTGTTCCTGTTCGTAGGTCCGTACTTTTGCCACTGGATTCCCTCTCAGCTTTCCACCATAAAGCGTAAACTCACATGGATTTAATAAAAAAAAACATAACTATCTTCACGCTGTATCCCTGACGGGGTAGTCATGGATAACCTGTAAAGAAAAAATAAATCATAAACACAAATCCGTGTCATTGTTGCCAAGGAAATCCGTTTACCGTATGCTCCGGTACCACACGCTATTTTATGACTCGTATCAAATGAAGTAATCACGTTTTACGGTTTTAATCCCATCACGGCATGTACAATTAAGTTCCTTCGCAAAGGTGCAATAACAAAATTAACCGCGTGGAAATTTGTAACTACACGTGCAGTTTGTTGGGTCGGAGCTGGGGTGTTCCACTGTCGGGGGAGACTGGGAGAGCAACTCGTATAGAAGTTTCGCCACAGTATGTCGCGCAGCAAATGGATTGCAACGCAAGGTCGTTTAACAAAGTTTAATCCATTTGCTCAGTGCACTGTCACCAGCTGATTGCAGCACCGCTTGCGTCGGAAAATTCGCATAATTTTCGTACCATTCCAGTTATTTATTGGCTCGCCTTCGCTGCTATAAATTCATTCAAAACCGGTTGACTTTAATTCGATATGAAGTTCAACATCGATGCTCTCAAGTAATATTTTATAACTGTGTAGTCATATCGAATTTGGCTCGGTTCACAATGTCATCAAACTCGGCGAAATTTTGCATTACATATTCATTTGTCTGCACCTGTGCAGACTGCGCTGGAATGGTAATTTCGCATCAACTAAAACCTACCTAGACTGCCGAGTTTGCATTTTTGCCGTTTTAGCTGTGTTGTTAAAGCAATTTCGCCGTGCATAGCGTACCGAACTGCAAATCCACCTCAATGACTTTACTGAATTGTATAAATACGAGACCGTTTCTGTACAGCAACAGCGCTTGAATAACTACTAGTTAATGTAATCGTGATGAACCAGACTAATAAGATAATATATTTTTTATTTATTAATATAAAGCTACCATGTCTTATCTTTGTAGATATTTCTTCTATTGAAAGAAAATCTATACTATTCGGTGATCAGTCCTTAAGTTAGTAACTACAAAAGTATTCTTTCCCATTTGTTAAGCTTCTAAAAATTGCGTTTGATCGTCAATAAATTTTGTACATATTGAGCAAATACGAGTAGTACGAAGGGTCGGGTTTTGTAGCTACATTTGTTTTCATTACGAGTTATTGAACAGCGCCAGGGGTGCCCCTTTGCACGATAGGTACATTTTATTTGAATATGAAACACGCCACGATCTACGAAATACAGGGATAATTTTGAATAACAGTGAAATTTTTGTTGGACATTACCTTATAAAATATTAAACATAAAAGCACAATACAGTAGGTACTCTGAAAGACGTTGATTACCTTCATTAAAATTTTAAACGAAACGCACCGCAATATCATAAGAGTGGTATGACGTATGGAAACTGAGCTAATTCGTGCGAAAGCTTTTGTGATATATACTAAACAATTTTGTTACTTCTCTTAGATATAATTTCTCGGTTAGTCATGTACTAGATTACATGTATCATAAAATTTTGTAGATTATTTCAATGTCTAATTTGACTACATTAATATCCTAGCAGATGATATTAGATTTTTTAAGCACCGTCAGCAGGTGAGATCTTTTGGCCCCCCTGACTGGGGCTGAGTCTACTATTTTCTAAAAGAAAGCCGGTCTAATTCTATTCTATAGCGGTGCTATTACGATTAGTCCAAAACTAGGTATTCTACTAAAACTATTATATTGTTACGTTCGTAGGGTGGGTACTAATAGGAATTGCACTGATACCACAAATTTAAAAGAAACACTTTAATTACTCTAAATAAATCTACTAAAACCACACTGTAACAGTATCGCACTAGCTTCGATCACTTCGATTCGCTTTGATTTGCACTGTTCGCTTCCTCAAAGGAGACTGTCCTGTAGCCGCGAGCTCAGCCCTTTATATGCGCCTAGTAATGTTCTGGAATATTCGGGAGAATTCGTTCGGTACCTACAATCGGGTACATCTCTAGAATGTTCCACACGATACTAGTTGCTTCTTCGGTATGTGCCGGAAGGTTCTCGACCTATTGCTCTCCCTTCTGGTGCTGTCTCTATCAGCGCTACAGACACGTCTAATTTCCGAACAGTGTCAGTGCTGCCAACTTTAATCAAATTATTTGAAAAAAATATCTTGAATCAAATGCTATCCCATTTTAATGTTCATAAAATATTTCATACGTAACAGTTTGGTTTTACGAAAGGGCGCTCTACTTCCGATGCTGGTGTTGAGTTATTAAAATGTATTCATGAAGCCTGGGAAGACAAGCAAGATGCATTAGGTATATTCTGCGATCTATCCAAGGCTTTTGATTGCGTTCAACATGAAACGCTGTGCAAAAAATTACATCACTATAGAATAAGAGGCAAAGCTCTCGACTCTTCATATTTAAACAATAGAATACAAAGGGTCGATATTAATGGTACACGTTCTGTAGGATCCATGGTTACAATGGGTGTGCCACAAGGCTCGATACTTGGGCCATTCTTGTTCCTCATTTATATTAATGATTTACCATTTTACGTAGAGGACAGGAATAGGTTTGTTTTGTTTGCAGACGATACCTCATTGATTTTTAAAATTAGAAGACAATTAGATAACTATGACGATGTAAACAATGTAATCACAAGAGTAGTTCATTGGTTCGTCTCAAATAATCTTTGCCTTAATGAAAACAAAACTAAATGTATTAAATTTACTCTACCAAATGTAAAACCAGTTACGGCCAATGTTCAACTGAATGGACAAGTGTTAGAGTTTGTGGAATCAACTGTGTTCCTTGGTATAACTATTGATGCCAATTTGCAGTAGGGCCCACACATAGAAAAGACGGCATCTAGGTTAAGTTCGGCTGCATACGCTGTAAAAAAGATCAGGACTCTAACAGATGTGGATACGGCTAGAATGGTTTACTTCAGCTACTTTCATAGTATTATGTCTTACGGTATTCTCCTTTGGGGGAGTGCTGCAGATGTAAATAACATTATTGTTCTTTAAAAGCGGGCTGTACACGCAATTTTTAATTTGGGCCCCAGAGTCTTTCCCGAGAAAAATTCAAAGAAATAAATATTCTAACCGTAGCATCACAATACATTTTTGCCAATCTTATGTATGTTCAGAAAAATCTATCACAGTTTACTAAACTCTGTGAAATACATAATATAAACACTAGACATAAAATCTTTCAGTTCACCACAGTCGGCTGCATAAGATTGGCGATTCTTTCCAGGGTAACTGTATACGCTTTTACAACAAGCTTCCCTGTGACCTGAGAAATTTACCATTAAATAAATTTAAAAAGTATATTAAAAGAAAGCTTTGTGAAAAAGGTTATTACTCTATTAAAGACTATTTACAAGACAGGGATGCCTGGAATTAATATGCTGGCAAATAAAATATTATAGTCATAAAATACATAATTAAAATATTAAATTGTAAATAGGCCATCAAAAAAAAAGCCTTCGTAAGTTTCTTGCCGGTTCTTCTCAGGTGGGCCGCGTTCCGAACCGGAGGTCACTTTAAATATATTATTTTTTCTTTAGTTTTAGTGTAAGTGTAACATTTTGTAAGCGCCGTTGAAATGGTCTAAGCAAAATAAAGATATATTATTTTTTAATTTATTTGTTTTAACTTATTTCTAGAATGTTCTTAGTGTAGCTATCTCTTTTTAATAGTGCTATCCCTGTCTAATAGCTCTGGAATATTCTGAATGTAGCTCTTTCTGTCTAATACTGCTATCCTTGTCGCTCTTTCATGAAATTACGCTATATACTGAAGTGGTCTTCAAAGGCCCAAAAGGGGTCCTGAAAACGCCTGAAAAAGGGTTTTCAGGTTATGATGGCATGTGATAGGGGTGGTCTAAAACGAACTGAAAACATGTTTCAGGCGCCTGAAAACAACGGCAACTGGGGTGAAATTTGAATAATTTAATATGTGATAGAGCCTCATCGGAAACGGCCTGAAACCGCTTTTCAGCCTGCTGAAAACGTTCCCAAGGTCCAGAAAATTACGTTTAAAGTTGTTCACTAGTCCTCCGGCGTAACAATATATATCAATATGGCACTTCTTAAGCTGCAGAATAGAAACCAAATAGCAGTTTTTAGCTATCAAAATATTAATATAGACATATAAAAATTCTAATTAAGTGCTGCTTACATTCGCTACAAGTGTTAATAACAAACGGCAGGCCGATAGAATTCTATTGGAGCGCAATTGTAAAAGTATACAACGAAAACTGCCTTTTTTATCCTTTGAGAATGACTAATCAACTAAAAAAGATTGGATCGTAGTGCAATCCGCACCATTACCGCTCAACGAAACGAGTTTTAAGGGTTCTAATTTAGAAATATAACAGAACTAGTTGACGCCCGCGGCTTCGCCCGCGTAGAGAAGTTTTCCCGATCCCGTTTCCCACAGGAACTAGATCCTGGAAAAAAGTAGCCTATGTGTTATTCTGATGTATAAGCCATATTATTGCAAAGTTTCATTAAAACCCATTCAGTAGTTTTTACGTGAAAGAGTAACAAACATCCATACAAACTTTCGCGTTAATATTATTAAGATATGACCAAGAGTAGAACATGACTAAAGAAGAGAAAAATAACAATAAATTAACACTAAAAACGGCATCAGAACCAATTACTATCTGTAATATGTATGTATTTAGAAATATATAAGTATGTCTATCAGTTGTCTAGATCCTATACCAATAGTTTATAAGACCTTACTTTGGGCTAGACACCACTGTGTAAAAAATGTCTCACAATATTCTATTTATTTATTTATTTACTACATATCGTGTTAGGTAACACAGGCATCTATTAGGACATTCCTCCTTATACAGGAGCCAAAACCACCGGCTACATTGTGGTTATTATGTAGATCACATCGAGAAATCTGTAGTCAACCGCATAATGCACATCTTGTTACTTTAATAACCCGTTTCTCTGCAATTCAATAAAGTCTTGTCTTTCAAACTGTCTTGAACATAAAAATCATTAGCTTTTTTTATCTCTGAAGTTGACAAAGCGTAAAAATGTTTAATAGACCTCCAAACTCGAGCTTTCCTTACTGTTGGCTTTGTTACATAAACTATATATTTTACTGCACAATCTTATTTAAAACAAGCTGTCGCCCCGCGGTTTCACCCGCTTCGTGCCCGTTTCCGTGAAAATATGGGGATAAAATGTAGCCTAAGTTTACTCCTTATAACATCAGCTATCTGACAGTGAAAGTCCCTTTAAAATCACTACTTTCGTTTCAGAGATAAACTTTAACAAACAGACACACGGGCACAATGAGAAAAATAAAATATTTTTTTTTTGTGTACTCGTATGAACCGTATATACTTTGATTTACATTAAGTGAAAAACTGTTAATGAGGAATTACAAACGATACTTAAATTTAATGAATCTGTATAGATTTTATCCTCCCTCCCTTATACCTCCCTCAGGCGGTCATGCATCATGCCTATTAACGTGGTTGGTAAATATTGGTATAGAAATATAAGACATGTTTTGCCGTTTTGTATAAAAATGTGTATAGTCTGGTCAAATTAGACCAAAAAAGAGTAAGCTACCTAAATTGCCACCAAGCTGGAAATCAGTGAGATTGTTTAAAATATGATTAAAAATAAAATTTTAAAGTTCCCCTTCTTTCCCCTTTATGGAGACAGAAATATTCAAGACAAAGGTCATAAAAATGAGTTATTCGATAAGTTTCTCATAAATTGAACTAGCTATATTGTTCTGGACCCGTGACTCCACTGACTTCACACCAGACACCGACAACAACATCAATCCCAGACTATCAAAACGAGCTCTATTCATCGTTGAAAATACGCTTTCACTTTGAGGACGGACGGGAACGGTGAAACTAAATTTACAAGAGCTGAGCACTAGATAAACTGATAAAAATCGAAAAGATATCGAGTATTTGGACTGCTTTATTATATGTATATAGCTTTAGTGCTTTACATATGAAAATACGTTAGTCATAGCGATAACATTTTGAGAACGAATAGGTAGGTATATAACACTAACACATAGTGTAGTTTTTCTTTCCGAGGAGTTACCCGGGGCGTCCGGCAATAGACAGTTAGGCGGGAACTGTGTGGTTTTAGCCGGTTCGAGTCCGGCATGACATCCGTGGGGATTTTCACACTTTAAAAAAAATATGTAGTTTTTTTTTGTTAAATTCATATTGAGCTTTTCTTCTATTGGTTCGGCTTTTCATATTTACCATTTGTTACTCAGTAATTGATGGCAAGAAGTTCGTGAAACAATTATAATGCTAAGATTGTTTTAATCTTTAAGCTGTATCCCCGACTGGGTAGTCAGAGGGGACAGATCGCCACGCTTCGCGAACCATGCATATTTCTTTAGCTGCTGCAGATGAATTAGTCGTTTCATACATGCACGTCTGGGTATACGTGTACTTGAACTTTCCGTTTTTGACAGTCTCACGTAGTCTTCGAATGTAAGTCTCGGTCTCCCCTGTCTCCTTTTATCCTCTACTTTCCCATAAAAAATATTCTTCGACATCGTTCCTCACTCTTTCATTGGACGTGACCTAACCAATGAGTATGCCCTGCACGCCCCTTTTCTGCTTTATGCTGAATGACGCTTTCATTGAAACCCAAGTTAAGATTTTTTTTTTTATGTAGGAATTAATTTAAAATCGTAATTATTGTCACCCTATGCCTGGACAACAAGATGTCAAAGGTAATAAAGTCACAATTAGACAAATTAATTATTAACGTTTCATTAAATTATAATGTAATGTGACCATAAAATTTGTGTACATAATGTTTTATCACTTTATTATTAATTAAAAAATTCAGGAATTAATTAATTACCTGAACAAACGCATAGTTAGATAAAAGGGTAATGGCAGGTTTCCATACATGAAATTAGTTGAGAAGAATTGGAGCGTTTAGATCAGCAACTTATATCAATCGATTGAGAACTTATTCTTGAGCAATCCTTTATATTACTCCGATAGCCAAAGGACCCCAAGAAAAAGATATTGTAGTTTGAATTTTTTGAGGTTATGTTGTTGTTTACGGTTTTCGTGATAAATTGATATGTGTAATGATTGTATATATACATCGCAATCGCAGATAATTACTTGATCTGCCGTTCATTTAACAGCCTAGCCTTCTGTTCAACTAGCAGCCTGACATTTAACTCTAAGCCATAAAATAAATTGGGAGTGGTACAGGAATCCACACGGTGAAAAGTGGGCATATAATGTGCCTCTGCCACCCCTTCGGGGATAAGGCTCACCGCCTATTACGTGGGACAGGAATCCACACGGTGAAAAGTGGACATATAATATGCCTCTGCCAACCCTTCGGGGATAAGGCGTGATGGATAAACTATAGTTTTAGAAAACAATTGAGAGTAAGTGTATGGTGTCAGCTATTTTGCCGCCTAAAAACCCCTCTATTGTCATTGATTGTCAAGTCGTCACAGAATAAATTATTAGTGACCGATTTGTCGATTATTGATATCCAAGGTACTGATAGTAGTTGTGGGTGGCTGCTCAGTTAGTTGCCGCTAACTGAACTTTTAGTATACAATACCAGAAAAATGACTTTCTACAGGGAATCACAATGGCAGCGAAAAAAAGAACATAAACCCTTGAAAACCCTACTTTAGCAACCACTACTATACTGGGGTAAAGGTTTTCAGGAGTAAGGCGCCAATCCTTGAACATTACGCATAGTTGCCGTATTTTATTTGCCAAAACTAGTATATCATTTGTGAATTTGTGGTTTATAAAAGTGAATTATGATGTATAAAGTGTTCGAAAATGAGCATGAGTTGTGGAAAGTGAAATGTTGCAGTGAACAGCGATGTATTTTGTGTTAGTGCTAAATCTCCATATAAAGCCCTAGTAAAGGGTCCACTGCTTTGCAATCTAGGACGAGGACATGACATCGACAAAGGACTAGACATGACTTAAAGCTATAATTCATGCGGCGTTTATTAATATGACTTGTTGTACTCATACGCCTTGCCACGGCAGATGTTACCTATTGTTATAATTGCAAATATTAATTATTATCGTCTAAGTCAACGTTAGGTCTAGTCACCATTTTCATTTAGATCGAGGGACATATAAAATTAATATATACTAACAATCTGAAAGCTTTAAGTCGTAAGTTTATGTAAACGTATCTCGCAATCCACTTTGAAACGTATTTTTAATAATAACCGAAGCACCGCCAGCGAAGCGTTACTAAGTAGGATTAAATATCAGATTTGAATAGTTGGTTGGCATTAAAGTCAGTAGATGTTCGCCAGCAGCCGGCAATTTCCGTTATCTCGTCGACGCGCCGCATTCGTCCAGGAGCCTCGTTAAAATGCATACCACCCGGATGCGAAACTCCACTGTGCCATACACGACACACGACAAAAAAAACTTCGACTATTCAACAGTTTTTAATTTTAGAACCCTCTTCCTTTTTGCTCGTATTGTACTTTTCATGTGTCATTATGACTTCCCCTTTTAATACTTGGATCTCAGTGAGTCCAAGTTTAGTTTTAAATAGCAGTTTGAATTTCGGTGGGTCAATTTAATTTACCTGTCTCTCTGAAACTTTTGGCCCTGAAATACCTTAGTACATTATGCTTGTGTCATATCGGTGTTTATTTATGTTTTTATTGATCCTGTGCAAGCCAAAACGAGTACTTTTTTATCAGCCACACCTGTCCCTGTATTCCGTACTATATGCTCACATTTCACAGTATGCATTTCTTGTCTAGTAGGTAGGTAGTGAGCTCTTGTAAAGTGACGTAATATGGGTTGATACTGAGTTACGGAAACAACTCTAGCATAATAATCGGGTCGGGACACATGCCTGCGATTTACAATTTTTATAAATCCAATTGAACGACATCTTGACATGTTGTATAAAGTTCGGCGGTAGAATTCTTTGACAGATAATCTATTGGTTTATGTTTATCTGTGAAACGAGTACCGTAGGAAACTCTAAATCGCCCGACTGGTTTGGCAATGAGTGAACCCGGGTTTGAATCTTTCTGTTCTCTATTTCTTGTAGTACCTACCTAATGGATAAGTATGTGAACAAAATGTACTTAAATTGATTCTCATTTTATTACGTTTACTAATGCTGATGTTTGAAGTAATAAATATTTTAGGTATTGTATTGTTTTATTGCCATGCTTAGCAGGCTTTTATTTGACCTAACTAAAACAACCATACCAGAAATGATCTTATGGTAAATTGCAGACTATTAAATAACCATAATGTTTTCCAATACGTCTGCGTCACGTACAAACGACAGCACATTCAAACATCAGTCCCAAACACCGTAATTACTTACATCACCGAGTAGAGGAAAAAACAAAGAGATTAATATATATTACGGTTATAAATCTAACGGAAAGTCGGTTGATTAATAAATCTTAGAATAGCTATAGTAAAGAGTTTTCGTGTCAGGCGTTCAGTATTTATTTCGCCACGAGTGTTTGGGGACGATGTCCGCTTCGTATTTTTCTTCCCTAACTTCAACGGCAAAAGTTGGGATTTATCATGAATAATTTAAAATATCATGTACATCTCTTGGAATATTCCAACATTGTGCCGTCAGAAAGCACCGGCGATATATTGATTACATTTTGTATATTCCAGTCGTCGACTAGTGTCGAGCACCACATTGAATTAATTTTTAAACTCGAGCATTCGACTAATCTGGACTATGATTGTCGTTAAATCGACGTTTCGTAGTCGAGACACGTATGTCGCTGCTTGTATTAAGGTACGCATTGTAATGTAGCATCACACACAACCATACCTTCAAATTTTATATCACATATAACTCAACAGCGTGATGAGTGTAAATATTGTATGGTAAATTATTTTTGAAATTGTAGACCATTATATTGATCTTGTTGTGGAAAAATCGCTAATGATGAGAGCATCAAGGCCTTTCATTCCATAGAGTTATCATCCTCAAGCTAGACGCTACGATACAATATGTTTTATACCGCCGTTTTGCCAGCTATATGATCAAGCCAAATGGGCGCGGGTGGGTCGGGTACATGACAACGCGATGTTAGTAGGATACATTGTTCGATGTATTACCTAAGTCTATGTTTATACTATAACTACACGTGTGCTATTTCCTTAACACAATGGCAAGTACGATCAGGAAGTATTCCAACGGTACCTACAGTTAAATAGGTACTGAAATATGTTATTTGAAAACGCTTTGTGAGCGCAATGTTACCCGCGTACCCTTACAATATTAACAGCAAGATCAAAACTAACAGGTAAAACACTTCTAGTTACGCTACTACCCAGGAGAGCGGAACAGTATTCATAAAATTCAACAAATCGGGCAAATTTTTATACATTGTTGTAAAACTGTATAAAATGGGTGCTACGGGGATTAGAAGTATGTCACGAGCGAAACCACGGGGTTCAACTAGTTGTATTAATGTGTATGGCGATAAGACACGTCGACGCTACAATATGACTGTGATGAAGAGGCATTTCATGATACCTATCATCTAAGAACTTTTCTTTAGAAGATCCAGGTCAAAACTGGATTAACCTTCTTCATCCTTCGCAAGCTCTATAACCCTACCATCTCGTTTAACATTTTGTTTTGTTCATATCCAGGTCATGTCGGCGGATGCGGTATAACCGACGAAGTGGTGCAATGGATGGAGAGGATACAAAACTCTGGAGTCGATGACGAATCTGCGTCATCACCTCCGCCATCACCGCAGCCGACCCCAACACACGTATACCACCCGCCGGCCTCTGCACCTCCACATCCGAACAGCTTGAGAGATGATTCCACAAGGTAAGGACTTCAAATATAATGTGTAATTGACTTTAGAAAGTGTGTTTGCATATTACCCGCATTTATCAAAAATCACTTTCAAGAGCGTTGTTAGGGTGCGGGTGCCCTTAGTGACAGCAATAACGAACGGCTGATTACAGCTATCAGTGGCTGTCACACTCACAGCCACCTGTGTTCAGGGGACGCTACTAGTGGGTGGGTCAGTACTGTTCTAGTGGGATATCGTTGTAATTAAGTAAGGTTTAAAGTACCTATTGAATTTCTTATACGTAAACTAAACCAACTAAGAAATAAAAAAAAAAGTAAATATTCCGTACAAAATTAGTACCTACGGAACTTCACCAAGCATTAAGCCGATTTCTTTTTATAAATTAAGTGAACTTGTTGTACCATGTTGGATTGTGCTCTTTATGAACGCTGACATACGCTGATTAAGTTACCCTGTCCTCTTCCGTAAAACGTTTGAGCGTTCTAACTTTTTAATATGCTTGTGTTCTGGTTGTTTCTGTTTAAATTAACTAGAAACACTCGCCGCCATACGCTTGCCAGTATGTCCAGCCGCCCGCGACGCCTGTTCCTTTTATATAATCCTCCTTAATCTAACTAGACATAAATGCCATGCCGAGTTCCTGTACTATTTATTTACATGCTTTTAAAATAAAATCCTGCTGAACGCCGTCCTACAATACAATACGAGCAGTTGAACAAATCTTGAGGTTCTGAAAACTGCATTTATATGCATTGTAGTTCTGTCTTAAAGAATAATGTTTTTTAGATCTTGTTGGTGACGTCTAGAAGCTTTTATGCAACTTTAGATCTTATGGAACACAAATGCTACTTCAATATAAGTTTTCATTTAGAATTTTTATGGGACTAAGTATTCCCTTCCGAACTCCTGTAGACCTTGATCTGAAATAATGTTCAAGACTAAAAATGAAAACCTAAAACTGTGTAAACGTCCCAAGAAAAATTGTCTTGGAACCTGTATTTAATTAATATAACCTATTACCTAACGTAGTTTTTTTACAATTCAATGGGAACCTATATATATATATCCTATTGGAAGTATTACGCTCTCTTAACGTATCTCCAACAGTAATTGATTGGTTTCAAAGTTACCTGTTTGGTCGTCGTCAGCGTGTACGTTACGATGAATATTTCTCTTCCTGGTGTAATACCTTTGTCGGCGTGCCACAGGGTGGCGTTCTTTCTCCTTTACTTTTAGCTATATTTATAAATTCTATCTCAAAATCATTACTTTCATCTTACCACCTCTATGCAGATGATCTTCAAATATATATACAGGCTTCAGTGCATGAGCTTAGCGAGGCTGTCTCAATTATTAACAAAGACATAGCACAAATTTGCCAATGGAGTAAGCAATATGGGCTTGATGTGAATCCCTGCAAAACTCAAATTACTATTGGTATCTCAAATAGACAGGACGCAACTTCTCAGCATTACTTTCAATGGAATTATACTACCAATGAGTGCTAGTGTCAAGAATCTTGGTATAGTGATTGATTCCACATTATCCTGGGCTCCTCAAATGCGTGAAGTTAGTCGGAAAATGTTTGCAGCAGTGGGGTCCTTACGTAGATTGCACAATTTTCTACCAACTGCCACCAAAATTGCTCTTGCTCAATCTATTCTACTTCCTATACTAGACTATGCTGATGTTAGTTAATTCGATGTCACTGAGGAGCAACTTGATAAACTTGAGCGCCTTCAAAATTTATGTATTAGATTCATATTTGGTTAACGCAAATATGATCATGTTTCTGAATATCGCAATAAGCTCAAGTGGCTCCCATTCGCCTTCGCCGGAATACTCACATTATCTCGATTCTTTATAGTGTATTGTTTAATCCCTGTACCCCAACTTATTTAAAAGAACGGTTTCAGTTCCTTAATGACACACATTCAAGATCCTTGAGGTCGTCGGAGTCCTTGGAATTAGCTGTCCCAGAACATGTTACCAAGTTCTATGACAAGTCCTTCACTGTGCAAGCAGTGCGGCTGTGGAATGCTCTGCCTATTTCCATTAGGCGTGCCCAATCACTCCCGGTCTTTAAAGGTATGATTAAAGCGCGATACCTAGGTGATTAATGCTTTCTTTTAGTGTTTTATTTCAAATGAAATGGCGATTCATAACGCAGTGCTAGTGCCAACTTTGCTTTACGGTAGTGAAACCTGGGTATGTCAGCAGATGCATGAAAGTAAATTGAATGCTGTGGAGATGCGATCACTTTGAAAATTGTGCGGCGTTACCTTGGCCGACCGAATGCGTAACGAAGTGATAGGCAATATGGCAGGTTTGAATGACAGTGTCAGCGTTAAGCTGGAAAAGGGCGTGCTCCGTTGGTTTGGACACGTCCAACGAATGAGTGAGGAACGATTGACGAAGAATATATATTGTTCAAAAGTAGAGGGTAGGAGTCAGGGTAGGCCGAGACTTACATATGAAGACCTCGTGAGCAGATTGCTCGAAAAAAGGGAAAGGTCAAAAGTACTCGGATACCCAGACGTGCGTGTATGAAGCGATTGATGAATCTCGAAGAAGCGAAAGAAGTATGCATGGATCGCGAAGCCTGGCGATCTGTCCTCTCTGACTACCCCGTCAGGGATACAGCGTGAAGATAGTTATTTTTTTTTTAGTTATTTCAAATAATAAAATTATTAAACTGACCTGACCTGACTAAGATATAGTTAAGAAAGTTATAAATTAATAAAATTCTGTTTGCAGCTTGTTATATATACAATATTATTTTTATATAATATATATTTAATTTTAATTTGTATGTAGGTATGTATGTATTTATGTATGTATGTATATATTAGTATTTGTTATATTTATTGTAAATAGTAGGAATGTTATGCCTAACCTGAGACTGTAAAACATTCCTTTATTCTTAACTTTTCTGATATTAGTTTTCTTCTTTCTCACACCGAAAACTACCATTTTCTCACGATTTTGCAATCATTTTGTCCATTCAAAGGTTGCCTGTAAGAAATTGCTCTTAGCGATAAGGCCGCCATTTGTACATTTTTCATGTTTTCATTTGTTGTAAATTAATTCATATTGGTGTACAATAAAGTTTTACTTACTTACTTAACCTCGTAGAAATTTATTAGAATATCTTTTTGATTTGATTACTTCAGGAATACGAATTTTATTTATTTGGCCTAATAATAGCAAGCACAAATAAAAATTGTCTGTTTGTTTGGTTTTACAAAGGTTCGCATTAAAAAGATGAGCAGCCAAAGAGTTTAATAAACTTCTAGTTCAGAGTAAACAAATTTATCTATATTTTAGGTACACAGATACTAATTTTAAACTGCTATTCTTAGTTTTCAAAACATTATAAATTTACGATGCCCAACGCTGACAAGCCATTATTATTTTGTGTAACTAGCTTTAAAAGTTTCAACTCTTTTTTTTTACTGCGTCCATATGTTAGCCAATGTGTTGGTGTGGATAGTTCAGTTGTTTATGAAAATGGGCTACGACATTAAATAAAGTTGTACCCCGCGTCTGTCTGTTCGTGATAAACTTAAAAACCACTGAATCATTTAGGAATGATTCATGAGGGATTTTAGAGTCTTAAGTTTATAACTTTTACAAGGTTTTGTTTAAATTGATTTTGTATAATGTTTTACGTTTTAAAAAAAACAAGTTGGCTAAGGATATTCATAATTAACACTGCCTAAAACGTGAGAGATATAACAATAAATGTACAATGATATTATTCCTTTTATATATATCTACATAAACGACCGCGGTGGCATATGGCTTTCTTACTCTTTAGGATAACTTACCTTCCCTATGAAAAAAGAATACGGGAAAACTTCACCGCACGGGTGAAATCACGGGCATCAGCTAGTTAAGTAATATGTGTAAACGCGTCGAATGTACGAGATTCGAATTTCAAACGGTTTTATGGTTCATAAACTCATTAGACTTGTTTGTCTGCTTAAAAAAATGTTATTTGATATTCGGAGCAATGGTTATAAATTTTGTGTGCCTTATTATGGCGTTGCTTATTTTATATATACTAAGTTGCTTTACTTTGATAAACTGTTGAAGAAATTTACCTAAATGGTCTATGAGTTGATAAACTTATGTACGTTCAAAAAAAAAACCCTTAAAACTCAATATGGCTACAAAAAGCTTTACTGTGATAAAAAACATGATATGGCCATGTTTGAATCACGACAAGTTAGTATTCTTCTTTTTTTTTTATAGTTTGTAGATGCGGTTAAAATGGTACGAGGGCGGCACTGAAAATTTCGGGAATCAAGGAAGTGACACAACATTACTATTTAAAAATGTATTTATTGCTTTTCGAAGTATTCTTCGCGAAATTTGACACATTTTTCCATACGATGGAACCAATCATTGAAGCAACCATTCCATTCGGAAGTTGGGGTATCCAAAATGGCCGTTTTGTAGGCGTCCACAGCTTCTTCAGGTGATGAAAATCTCTAACCACGCAATTTATTCTTTAATTTAGGGAAAGTATAGAAATCATTAGGGCTTAGGTCGAGGCTGTACGGCGGATGGTCTAATAATTCTATGTTTTCTTGCTCTAAAAACTCTTTTGTTCTGAGCGCGGTGTGAGAACTCGCATTGTCGTGATGGAGGATGAGGCGGCGGTTGCAGTTCTCTTTACGGAGTTCAGAAACGACCTGTGGCAAACAAATGCTAGCATACCATTCTGCATTAACCGTTCTTTGTCCCTCAAGAGTTTTTAGTTAGTTAGTTTAGTCGCAACATGGCTGGTTTTGGAGACAAAGGTGGCCACTATTTTTTTTGCAACACTCCGTGAACGAACAATTTTTGTTGGCTTTAACTCATTTTCGAACTCCCAAACTCGTGACTGGTTTTGTTTCGGGTTCGTACGCGTATATCCAGGAGTCGTCACCTGATACGATGTTGTATACAGCATTTGAGGATCCTGCGTGGAATCTTTCGAGAGTTCTGAGTTCGCGTTACTTATAACGCAAGACGCTTTTTGCTCTTTACAGAGCGAATGCGGTATCCATCGGGAAAACAACTTTTTTACACCTAATTGTTCTTGCAAGATTATTTGTATTTGATTCATGCCAATGTCTAAAGCTGCCTGAATTTCGCGGTATGTCACATGTCGATCTTCCTCAATCAGCTTACGCACAGCATCAATGTTTTCTTGGGTGACTGCAGTTTTTGGACGACCTTGACGGGTATCATCACTGAGCTTGACACGTCCACATTGAAATTCAGTATACCAGCGATAAATTGTGGTTTTGAATGGGGCTTCATCACCAAATGCAGAAATCATCCGGTCAACACACTGTTTTTGTGTTAAACCACTTCGAAAGTCATAATAAATCATTGCTCTTGAATTTTCTCGAGTCAATTCCATTTTCTCAACGACTAAACAAGTTTGACAAAACCTTGTGACAAGACCGAGAATCTTTTTTTTAAATAAATAAATGGTATTCGATTTTTAAAACCAAGGAGCTTTCGATTAAAAAGATTTGAATATGACAGGAACAGTGGAAATGTTCCATTCCCGATACTTTTAGTGCAGCCCTCGTATATACGAAATAAAGAATTTGGCGAGCCTAAAATGTGATTGAAATTCAATCTTCTTGTGAAGCGAATAATTTATTTTATATAAAAATTTCTACTTACAAATTAATACCTTAAAAATACCTCATCCAAATCAAATCAGTAACTTTCTAAAAATCGCGAACATACGTAGAGAAATAAAGTCTCCCATTTTTGTAAGTTGGTTAAACACTAACGCAAGTATAAAATAAAGTATTAAAATAAATAAATAAATATCCATCACGCCTTATCCCCGAAGGGGTGGCAGAGGCATATTATATGCCCACTTTTCACCGTGTGGATTCCTGTACCACGTAATAGGTGGTGAGCCCATTGCCGTGTTGAAATGTACAGACGCAGGTTGTGGGTACCTGCTGTTGAATTTTTTCAAGCCACCCATAAGGAATTCAACCAGGCTTAACGACTGCCATTTTACTGGCAACCGGGACCAACGGCTTAACGTGCCTTCCGAAGCACGGAAACGCTCGCAAATGTAAATGCCACAAAGTGGTCACCCATCCGAGGACCAGCCATAGTGAAAATTGCGTAACTCAGTGATCGTTTACAGAACACTGAGACCGCGGGGCCACGAGCGCTTCACTGAGACCGCGGGGCCACGAGCGCTTCAAAAGTATTAACTTATGTTGTAAATAACTTAGTACATACGCTACAGAGTAACGATTTTTAGGTACCCTAGAGTTTTAACGAGAACCTATTTATAAACAGGTCGATGTAGTGTTTTGAAGCGTATTAGTTGACCTAACGTAATTAATACTTTACTAGCTGACCGGGCAAACGTTGTTCTGCTATATAAAGAACCACTTTTATGACCTGGGTTTATAAACATACATGTTAGTATGAGAAAAGTAAAAAAAAAAATGGTAAGTTCTATACCATTTTTTTTTAGAGAGTTATTTTCTGATTTAGTAGATGCTTTCTTGTGCAAGCGTTTAGTATGCCTCTGTCTACCCGCTTGATTAATAAGGCGTATCTATATGTATGTGTAGTCTACTGTCTACCTATCAGAAGGGAATAGAGTGTGTGAAATTATATAAATATGGTGGGACGCTTTTTACTCACCGTCGCCCAGCCCAAAGTTAGCTAATGTAAGTTATATGTATATTTGTATTAATGTATATGTATATTTGTGTATAATGTATATTTGTGTGTATATTTGCAACTAAAGATGTTACGTAGGTACAATTATTAATTCTGTGCTAAAGGCTTACGGGCGGACGCAACCCCCTCTAAGTTTACGTGAACATTACTTACGTATCATGTATCATGCTATCATTTGTACCTACAAAATAGGCCTTAGAGTCCCGAGTGATGCTTTTTCGGTTTTCACACTTCACTTGTGGAACTATGTAGTATAAATGTCCAATGTACTCTTGGCGAGTTGCAAACCTCTACGGCACAGTATAGCTTATCTGCTGTTCTTATCTTTGTTTATTTCAATTGTGTGTGTATATGAAGTCCTTATAAAATATTATACGCTACTTTTCGATCTAATTGACACTGGATCAAACGTTATATTGCGGCCTTTGGGGGATCTTGTGGGTCAATTCATTCGCATCATGACAATGATATTACAATACAATATGATAACTATTTTTTTTTAACGATTAATATTAATATAAACCTGCGTCGCTTTATTTCAACACGGCATTGGGCTCACCTTTTGGGTCAGCAGCGCGAGTACAAACGTCCATAGGCTACGGTGACCACTTTCCATCAGGTGGGCCGTATGCTTGTCTGCCACCTAAAAAAACCACCTGATACGTGGAACAAAAATTGCACACGGTGAAGTAGGCGTGTAAAGTATACATGTGCTACCCGTTCGGTGATTAATGCGTGACTGAATATTAGCATTACAGTTTTTTTTTGTTACAGATACTGGAACTTCCACAATTACAACAAATACTCCCGCGCGGCGAACACAGGCGAGCATTCCCGCTCGAAGCGAGCGACAATAGACAATCGCAACACGTGTTCCTTGTACATACAGACAGACCCCCTCATATGGCGACACGTGAGGGAGGGATTCCCGGATGTAAGTGATTTTTTCATACAATCATCAACTATTAAACGGGATGTTGAATAGACTATAATGAACTAGCTGACACGCCCGGCTTCGCCCGTGACATACTTCGAACCCCGTGGCACCCATTTAATCCCGTCGTTTATTAATTTTACGATAGTGTATGAACATTTTCCAAATTACTTGATTACTTCTCCGCTCTCAAGTACCTACTACGCCCGCGCCCGCTTTTTGGTATACGAAATTAATTTCTTAGCGCATTTTTTTGATATTGCCATATCGCCTAAGATATTCATTTAATTTGCAAAGTGTAAAGGGACAAAATAATCTTCATAAAATGCTGAAACCAACTAACATATTAAAAATAATAAGGATTATTAATGTATTTGTGTAAATAGCCTTTAAATTACCGCTTTATTATTGCTGTTTTATTAAAGTATTAAAATGGATATAGTACGTTATCCTTAAGAGATAGACATATACCGTCGCGGACTTTTTTTTAGACCTAAATTAGATACACAATTCCACAATACATTTTTTTGTTATATCTCAAAGGGTTTAGGCAGCGTTTTCGTTAAAAAAGTGAATCTTTTGTGTATAACTTACAATTCTAAAAATAAATAAATAAATATCCATCACGCCTTATCCCCGAAGGGGTGGCAGAGGCATATTATATGCCCACTTTTCACCGTGTGGATTTACCTGTCCCACGTAATAGGTGGTGAGCCCATTGCCGTGTTGAAATAGACAGACGCAGGTTGTGGCTACCTGCTGTTGAAATTTTTCAAGCCGCCCATAAGGCATTCAACCAGGCTTAACGACTGCCATTTTACTGGCAACCGGGACCAACGGCTTAACGTGCCTTCCGAAGCACGGAAACGCTCGCAAATGTAAATGCCACAAAGTGGTCACCCATCCGAGGACCAGCCATAGTGAAAGTTGCGTAACTCAGTGATCGTTTACAGAACACTGAGACCGCGGGGCCACGAGCGCTTCAACTTACAATTTAACTTACAATTCTAAACCACAATATACTTTTCCAGCACGGAGATCCTAGCAAAAAGGCGGAAGTAGACATGAAAACTCGCGAGGAGATACTCTCCCTCATATCGCATCACGTCACCGCTGTCAACTACATCTATAGCCACTCCAAGTTTGATGGCCGGTTGGAGCATAGAAACATCAAGTTTGAAGTACAGAGAATTAAGGTGAGTTTTCTATCAAGTCACTCTTTAAGGGGACTTTTATCGACGTTGTAAAAATTCGATCTATCCAAATAGGCGCAGAATATACTGTTTTGTTTCAGTGGATTTACGATATACGTTTTACAGTGGAAAATAGTAATGTTTCAATGAATTGTCAACCATTTCAAATATCCGTTGCGAATTGTAAGTTATATTGTGGGTATTTGTGATAAAACATAATATTAAAGAGTGCCATATACCTTCCTAATGGTGGGTAGGTTGAGAGAGACGGCGACAGCGTTGCATATATGCAATTACCGACATTAGATTGTCACGTAGCGATCACGTTCGACTGAAAATCATGCATAAGGGCTTGCGTATATATAAAACTTGTAATTGAACAACTATTTAGTTGTCTATCATATGTATGTCTATCATATCATATGGACTATATTGAAGCGCGCATACTGTCAACTCGATTGTTATTCGACAAAAAAAGTCAAAAAGCTGTATTGATCTTTGATTAAAAAGTTGGACAACCATGCAAAAGTTGTATTTATGCGCTAGCCCTAATTCTCTTCTCAGTACATCATCCAGAACGTATCCATTGTTGACGACGCTCTCTCTTACTTGCTGCGTAGGTCCAGTACGCTGCCTTATATCTTCGTTATACAACAGGAACGATAGGGTGTTCTTCGCATTTGTCTTTATGGTTCAACATATCCATGAAAGCATACATGGAAAATCTTACGATGGAAAGTGGTGTACCTAGGCTATGTTAGAGAATAAGCTTGTATTATTAAATGCATTGCAAACACATTGAGTGCTAGACGGATTGTTTTCCATTTTAAGATGTTTTAGCTAAACTGTAATTCAAGTCCTTTCTAATAAAAAAACGAAACGAAATAAAACTATGTTTCTTTGCTGCAGATCGACGACGACTCAATGTGTCACCACGGGCTTTTGGAATCGAATCAGTTCTGTCTGGAGAACATAGATGTGTCGAACTTCCTAAACCTGCACTCGCTCGGCAACCATGAAGACTTCTGTTTGGCTTACGTGTTCACATACAGGGACTTCACTGGTGGCACACTGGGTACGTACAGTTTTAGACATCATTTTATTTACTATACGAGTTCTATATTATATCTATAGACTACAAGAGTCTATATTACAAAAAAATGCTCAGTTTATTACGGTCAATGAGGCAACAGAACGCCCTTTTGAAAAATATTCTATATTATATCTAACTTCTAAACATTTAAGCGACTACACCCGCTCCACACTCGCGATTTCATTGCTCTGCGTTTCACGTTATAAATTCTTGCACAAGTGTGAAACTTCTTTAAGATATGATTATATAGGTTCCTCTGTTTAATTTAATACGTTTCAGAAACATATTGAAATATAGATTCAAATATAGAGAAATAGACGTCAATTGTTTATTCACTAAAATGTTATAAATTTTTTGGGTTGCCACCAACATCTCCGGGACCCAAGCGACTTTACCTGTTAGCGCTAACCTAACTGACTGACTAACGAGGCAAAGACACAGGCGCCCTTACGAGTTTGGGGAGGTCAGACGGCGGTCGCTCCTAACAATGCCTAATAGTCAACAACAGCTAGCTCTTAGCAGGCGAATAAAAGTCGACCCCAGACTAAATCCTGGTGAGGTTTGGAAGCAACTGTGCAGCACAAGTTTTTACTACCCTTCTACCTTACGCAAGTTTCCTATTTTCAATTGAATTCGTAGTATGTATTTAATTTAGTTATAACAAACATGCGCCCTTCACTATCGTAGCGAAGGAATCAGACGACTTCTAAAACGAGAACAGTTTCAAAACCAGAAGTGGTTGATACTTCAAATCAATCACCACAAAATAAGCACGTAATTCATTGTGTCCTGAATCGAATGCCTTAAACCGTTTGTTTCTATCTCTATTGGTTCCTGGGAAATAGATGCGTACAGACGGACTGACGGACTGAGCTGTTTTATAAGACTTTTCTATACCTTGGGGTTTTGAAGTCTGATGTAAGTATACATAAATGCCAAAAAAATACGGTTAGAAGTTAGACTTCTTTGGCGTAACAAGATAAAAATCTTTAAAAAAAAAATATCTTTCGCCTTATCCTACGTTTGTAGAATAAAAAAATTGACTTAAGCTAACTTCAGGGTGTTTGAAAACAGTTGTCATGGAAACACTTATCAGCTAACTTCATGGTGTGGGTTTTTCTTGACGGTCGCGCGCGCATCGTAAAAATTTACTCTCATCATTTTTCCCTAACGCGCCAAAAGATGTATAACTTAATTTTTTTTTTTGTTCGATAGGTCTGGCTTGGGTAGCGAGTGCAAGCGGCGCATCAGGCGGCATATGCGAGAAGTACAAGACGTACACAGAGACGATCGGAGGCATGTACCAGAGCACCAAGCGGTCACTCAACACTGGCATCATAACCTTCGTCAACTACAACAGTCGAGTACCCCCTAAAGTCAGCCAGTTGACGCTGGCACACGAGATCGGACATAATTTTGGATCCCCGGTAAGTTCTTGAAGTGTTTACCAAGATCTCTGGAGCCTCAAACCTGCAAGTGCACCTGTAAAGGGGGTTAGGAAGTAGTAGTTTTTAAACAAAATCAAGAACATAATCAAATCAAAAAATTAACAGTAATTTAAGGCCACTTTTAGTAAATACAACCGGCGATTTTGTCGCTTTTTAGAAGCTAAATACAGCGATGCAGGCTGTAAATCGCCGGTTGTGGATTCTAAAAGTAGTTAGTCTGCAATGACCCTCAAATTAGCATAACAGAGGTTTTTAGCCGGTTCAATCTTTGTCCTAGCACAAGCCACCCAGTATAGTGGATGGATTGATGGGAATTTTAGTAATTAAATCAAAAGTAAAATATAAAAATATTTATTTATTGAAAACTTTATTGTAGACCAAGAAAGGATACAAAATAACATTGTTACAACCAAAGCAGTACAATGGGCGGCCTTACCGCATAAAGCAATTTCTATGCTTTTTAATAAAAAAATTGCTCTGTATTCATTGAAATTGGACATTGTTAGGTATCATTTAATTGAGAATTGGACCGATTATTTTTTTTTCTTTTCGTACTGTGTATAAGGAATTGAATGTGATTCCAGCACGATTACCCATCGGAATGTCGTCCGGGCGGCCAGCAAGGTAACTACATAATGTTCGCGTCGGCCACGTCGGGTGACCGTCCAAACAACAGCCGCTTCTCCACGTGCAGCATACGGAACATCAGCCAAGTGCTAGACGCCGTGCGGGACGGACGCAAGCGGAACTGTCTGACGGCCAGCGCTGGCGCCTTCTGCGGAAACAAGATCGTTGAAGTCGGCGAGGAGTGCGATTGTGGTCAGTACACTCATTTCAATTTCGATTCTATTTCGAAGACATTTCAAATCCTCCTGGGACTTTACCAAAATCGAGCTCGGTGTAAATTTTTTGATCTTGGTCATTGCTGTAGATCCTGGTTTAAAGGAGTCACAGTAGGGAATGCGGATGGGATAATAACCAATTTAAAAAAAAGTACACTCATTTGCTTGAACTGGCACTCATAGGGGCCAGACTAGCCACTAAACCATCGTGGTGTGGGGCCTCACCTTAACCGAACCGCAATATAAGAAAGGGATTTTTTACTGGGACCCGGCACAGGAACGCTTCGAAATCTCGCTTTCCTCATGGGCTAAATGGGCGACCTTCAAGATCCATTATGGGAAACTCTTGCCCGCCTCGCATCGCTGCCGAAGGTATCTCTGAAAGCAGAAGGTCAATTAACTAATGGGCGTTTCGAAGTTTGGATGTTTCTTATATATTATACTAGTTGACGCCCGCGGCTTCGCCCGCGTAGAGAAGATTTCCCGTTCCTGTTTCCCACAGGAACTTGTTCCAGTGATAAAAAGTAGGCAGTGTTATTCTGATGTGTAAACTATATTAATGTAAAGTTTCATTAAAATCTATTCAGTAGATTTTGCGTAAAAGAGTATCAACATCAATTTTTACAAACTTTCGTGTTTATAATAATAGTAGGATATACAAATATATAAGTAAGTTTATCCCATAGCACAAGCTTATATTAACTTAATTTAGGCTATATGGCGCTGTATAATAAGTTTCCTTGAATACTTTTTTACTTTACGTTAAATAAAAGGAACCGCCCGTGTCTACTACGTTACTCGTATTGTCGGGACTCAACAGTTTAGCCTAACTTCCGAAGTAGGGAAAACACGTGAATGGAAATGGCCATCCTCGTTCTAATTGTATCGTAAGATAATTAACGCAGTGACCGTTTACAGAACAATGAGCAAGAGGGTCTCCTTATAATAATAAATAACATAGACGATTTGCAAATCGACGATTTGAAAGTAGGTATCTACTTTCTACCAGTCCGTTTGAACACGAGTTCAACAAAAATAGTAACATTTTTGAAGTGAAACTTCTTTATCATAAGTAAAACTTCTTTATCGACGTATGAGAGAAGTTTTATAGCTGTAAAAAAATGTAAAGAAGTTTCACTTCTTATCTGTGTACTCTGGTACACACACCTTTTTTTTTATTAAATCACTGTCTTCCTGTACAGGTTACGATGACAATGAGTGTAAGGATAAGTGTTGCTACCCTCGGTTGCTCAGTACAACGGAAAAGGAGAAGAACGACACGGCCAAGGGTTGTACGCGCAGGGCCAACACTCAATGCAGGTTTGATACCCCTTTGATTATTTAACATACATAGTTTTTTTTTTTCGTGTGGAAATCTTCATGGACGCTGTGCCGGACTCCTACCGACTAAAACCACACGTTACCCTTCTATCTGTCTATGGCCAGGAGTCCCGGGTGAGCCCTCGGAAGGATAGCCCCGGGTCTCCTGACAGAACATCCATAGATATCTTAACTAAAGAGAAATGGCGAACGCAGCATTTACTATGCGGACCTGTGTCGCCAAGTTTATCGGCCTTCCTTGACATTAGAACGCACCAGATATTGCAACAAAATTACTGTTTATCGTAAGCTTTGCATTCCATTGGTTGTTTGATCGGCAAATGATACCTTTCTTTTTAAATTCTTACCACGCACGGTAACGCGATTGCCAACAACAAAATAAATTGATCTTACATATGTATTATATTTTTCTTCAAAAGTGACCATTTTCAAGTAGATAATATGATTCTTCTTTATTCAAAAGAAGTAAATTATTCTTGTAGATAGCATATTCATGTATAGGTTTGTTGCTAATTTCCCATTAACGTGGTAGAAGCGTTAATGGTGGTTTTAGTGGTATTTGCGCGACAAGATGTAAAATAGCATTTCACTGCTATACATATATGAACACACTATAACTGCGTCTCGTAACGTGGTCGCAAGTCTAAAGATTTTATCTTATGTATGTATAAATATGCGTACCGCGCTAAAAGAAGATTTCACTTCAACAAGTGGTAATGTTGTTGCAGTCCGTCGCAAGGGCCGTGCTGCGGCAGCAACTGCCAGTTCGTGCCGGCGTGGCGCAACCAGACGTGCCGCGAGGCCACCGAGTGCAGCCTGGCCTCTTTCTGCTCCGGGAACTCCGCAGACTGCCCGGAGCCAAGGGCCGTCGCCAACCGCACCAAGTGCAACAATGGTCAGTCCTTTGTTCATACCACAGACGTACAAGAGAAAACAGACCAAATTTATTCCATTGCTTATGGAGCAATACTTCTATCCTTTTCACTCTTGCCATTTGTTGTATAAAGCTATCTTTTTATTTAATCATATCATTCCTAAATAAATATTTATGTGTCGAAGTGATAATATTACATAAAATGATTGTAAAATGTTACAAAAATAGACAAAAAATATACAACAAGGTGTTGTGCATAGAGTGATGAAGTTTTATTGGCAAGAAATTACCAGAAATAGCTAAGCTAAGCTACCTGTCTATGTGCACGTGTTTCGCTAACATTGGGTCTGCTTACTGTCTTATATGTCTGTGGTTCATACTTTATTTTGTAGAATTTAATAGGTACAGATCTACGCGATAGAACGGTGAAATTTATCAATCTGAACAGGGTAAAACATAAAAGGAACATGTCCTGGGGTTCCTAAGGATTCTGTTTTGGGTCCCCTATTGTGCTGTATTTCGAACCGGTCTGCCCTCTGGCTTTTGTGTCATTTGCTATGTAGACGACATTCTAATATTGGCATAAGGATCAAATTTGGGTGACTTGTGTCGTAGAGGAGATCCGAGTTTTGGGCCTGAGGATAGGACCTCAGAAAGCTGAGACTGGGGCCAGGAACCCAGCTCGCGATTCAGAGTAAGTGGCACTGAAGTTCAGTTGGGTCGATTCATGAAATTTTTAACTCCCTAACTATCCTGAACATTCGGTGGAGCTTCGTAGAGCATTTTTGACAATTAGTCCCCGTTTTCGTGTTTACTGCTACATCGAGAAAGCCGGGAGTACCACACTGGTACATAGTTACTTTCGAATTGTCTCTGTGGCGAAGATACCGTCACGTCTCGGGTTCGAAACCCGGTCAGATCAAATATTTGTGTGATACGAAAATGTTTGTTTAGGAGTTTGAACGTTAAATAAGCTGTTACCCCCACAGCTTCGCCCGTGGAATATTTCGATCTCCCGTCGCACCTATTTAATCCCGTTGCTTATAAATTCTACAATGATGCATAAAAATTTGCCCGATTTGTCGACATTTATGGGAGGGCAGTAGTTGCTTTGCTCCCCAGTGTCGTAGCGTAATGATATATAGCCTATAGCCTTCCTCGATAAATGGGCTATCTAACACAAAAATATTTTTTCATATCAGTATATAAGAAATGTAAATTTCAGACCAGTAGTTCCTGAGATTAGCGCGTTCAACCAAACAAACAAATAAACTCTTTAGCTTTATAATATTAGTATAGATACAAGCCAATATTTTTTTGTAACAGGCACCCAGCTGTGTATAAACGGTGAATGCAGCGGCTCCATCTGCCTGGAGTGGGGCATGACAGAGTGCTTCCTGTCCTCCTCCCCTCGGTCCGCCGGCGACGGCGTGGCCGTGGCGGTGACGGACCGGCGGACCCTGTGCCAGTTGGCGTGTCAGCGAGCCGATGGGGTGTGTCGCAGTACGGCAGACTTCGCCAAGGACGTCGGACTGCATGAGGGTGGAATCAGCCTCAGGCCTGGCTCACCCTGTGATAACTTCCAGGTACTCTTTTACTGCTTTTTTTGTTTTGTCTGCAATAAGCGAAAGAAGTATTCGTTGATCGTGAAGCCTGGCGATCTGTCTTCACTGACTACCCCGTCAAGGATACAGCGTGAAGATAGTTAATTAGTTACTCTTTTACTGAATATGGATATATTTTTTATCCCTTCTCGACAGGAGAGACTCCGTTTTGATTGACGCGCACGCTTCTTACGCCTAGATACCTACATATACAATATTTGGCGACGAAGAGCGGACTCATATTGTGTAAAAATGTCTACGGCTACAGGAGCAACATAGGCATTTGTCCATTTTCGACCACCAATCCCAGGACTGGGAGAGTTTCAAATCGCGGCTAAAGCAGTGGTTTATCGCCAACGATATAATTACTGAGACAGACAAGGCAACCATTAAGCGGAGGGCGATACTGTTAACGTCATTAAGCGAATCTACGTTCAAACTTGCTAGTGGCCTGGCGTTACCCAACAAGGTTGAAGAATTGGGCTAAGAGGCTTTATTGAAGCTCTTAGACGACCACTTCACACCGAAAAGGTTCGGGTTTACCGAGAAGTCTATCTTCTATGCGGCAACACAGCGACCAGGCGAAACGCACACTCAATGGGCAGCTAGGATTAGAGGATTTAGCCACACACTGTGCATTCAAGAATTTGGAGGAGACCTTGCTGGATAAGTTTATCATGGGCATGGTAGCCGGACGTGAGCGGGACAAGCTGTTCGTACAGGATCGGCGGGAGCTTACACTCGCTAGGGTCATAGATCTGGCAGAGAGCGTGCGCTGTGAACGCAAGGCTTCGTCACAACTTGCGTCCAATGTGAGTGAGAATAGCTCCAGTTTAGGTGCAAAGAGCCCAGATAGCGTCTACAACATATCTAAAAGAAAAATGTAGCGTATGTGGATTCACTAATCATAAATCTAACCAGTGCCGACACAAGAACTGTAAGTGAAAAAAATACAACAATAAAGGCCATCTGTACTATGATATCTAAGAAAAACTATTAACTTTAGTACAAATACGCTTTTGACAACAACCTTCACATTATCTTCGATATTATTCTTCTTCGATAGTTAATAAATAAATATTATGTTACCAAATCCTCATCAGGGACACTTAGTCATTAGGGCCTTTTATTTAGTTAATATTCCAGTAAATTATTGTATAACATTAGAATTTTTACTTGACCTTTTCATTGACAGGGCTACTGCGACGTATTCCTGAAATGTCGCGCAGTAGACGCGGAGGGTCCCCTGGCGCGGTTGAAGAATCTCCTGTTGAACCGGGACACGTTGCAGACGCTCCAAGTTTGGGTCACGGAGCAGTGGTGGGCAGTACTCCTGGCCGGTGTAGCACTTATCGTGTGTATGGGTGCCTTTGTCAAGTGCTGTGCCGTACACACGCCATCGTCCAACCCGAAGCGACCTCCCGCTAGGTAAGTTTGGCTTAATTCTCTTCTCTTATCTCGCAACTAATATTTTTTAATGTTGGCTACATCGAGCAAACGTCATATGTCAAACGACTCTGTATCTAGTTGCGAATAAAAATTTAAAAAATCTTATTGTCAAATAAATCTGTCACACTGCTATAGCGCGACAACCTGTTTCTTTTTTGATTCTTTTTACCTTGTACCACAAGGTAAAAAGTCTAATTGGTCAGCAAATAAAGTTGTTTAGCATTGCGCAACATTATCTACAAATGTAAATTTAAAATTCAGCATAAATCATGATCTGATTACTTTAAACAAATAAACATTTTGTAAACAATTTGACATAAATAATAAAAAAAAAAAAAAAATATCTTTATTTTGCATAGACCATTTTAACGGCGCTTACAAAATGTCATACCCTATTTAAAATATTTAAAGCGACCACCGGTTCGGAACGCGGCCCACCTGAGAAGAACCGGCAAGAAACTTAGGAAGGCTTTTTTTTTTGATGGCCTATTTACAATTTAATATTATTTCACTTTGCCAGCAGATCATTTCCAGGCGTCCCTGTCCTGCAAATAGTCTGTAACGGAGTAAAAACCTTTTTCACAAAGCTTGCTTTTAATAAACTTTTTAAATTTATTTAAAGGTAAATTTCTCAGGTCACAGGGAAGCTTGTTGTAAAAGCGTATACAGTTACCCTGGAAAGAATCGCCAATCTTATGTAGTCGACTGTGGTGGACTGAAAGATTATTTTTATTTCTAGTGTTTATATTATGTTTATCACAGAGTTTAGAAAACTGTGATAGATTTTTCTGGACATACATAAGATTGGCAAAAATGTATTGTGATGGTACGGTTAGAATATTTACTTCTTTGAATTTTTCTCGGAGAGAAACTCTGGGGCCCAAATTATAAATAGCGCGTACAGCCCGCTTTTGTAGAACAAAAATAATATTTAAATCTGCAGCACTCCCCCAAAGGAGAATACCGTAAGACATAATACTATGAAAATAGCTGAAGTAAACCATTCTAGCCGTATCCACATCTGTTAGAGTCCTGATCTTTTTTACAGCGTATGCAGCCGAACTTAATCTAGAGGCTGTCTTTTCTATGTGTGGGCCCCACTGCAAATTGGCATCAATAGTTATACCTAGGAACACAGTTGATTCTACAAACTCTAACACTTGTCCATTCAGTTGAACATTGGCCGCAACTTGTTTTACATTTGGTAGAGTAAATTTTATACATTTAGTTTTATTTTCATTAAGGCAAAGATTATTTGAGCTGAACCAATGAACTACTCTTGCAATTGCATTGTTTACATCGTTATAGTTATCTAATAGTCTTTTAATTATAAAAATTAATGAGGTGTCATCTGCAAACAAAACAATCCTATTCCTGTCCCCTACATAAAATGGTAAATCATTAATATAAATGAGGAACAAGAATGGCCCAAGTATCGAGCCTTGCGGCACACCCATTGTAACCATGGATCCTACAGAACGTGTACCATTAATATCGACCCTCTGTATTCTATTGTTCAAATATGAAGACAGAAGGTCGAGAGCTTTGCCTCTTATTCCATAGTGGTGTAGTTTCCTGCACAGCGTTTCATGTTGAACGCAATCAAAAGCCTTTAATAAGAATCAACATGCATTTTTTTTTATTAATTTTAAATATAATTTGTAGCCAAATAAGTAATAGCTCATTTGATCACTAATTCATACTAGAATCGAATCCAACCGCAAATAATAATACACATATCTATAAATTTTCATCATTATGGATGTAAGGAAAATATTCAATTGGGTAAACAAAATAAGTTACAGTGATACAACTTCTGCTACGTATCAAGACTAATTATTGTACGCTATAATTATGAGTTCAAACGTTATATTGAAAAATATAGTATACTACTTGACGTCCGCGGCTTCGCCCGCGTAGAGAAGTTTTCCCGTTCCCGTTTCCCATAGGAACTTGTTCCCGGGATAAAAGGTAGACTATGTGTTATACTGATGTATAAGTTATATAATTGTAAAGTTTCATTAAATTCCATTTAGTAGTTATTCCGTGATAGAGTAACAATCATCCATCCAAACTTTCGCATTTATAATATTACTAGTTGACGCCCGCGTAGAGAAGTTTTCTCGTTCCCATTTTCCACGGGAACTTGTGCCCGGGATAAAAAGTAGCCTATGTGTTATTCTGATGTATAAGCTATATTATTGTAAAGTTTCATTAAAATCCATTCTTTAGTTTTTACGTAGAAGTTTTTTTTTTGGGGGTAGAAGGAGTCAGTGTAGGCCGGGACTTACATATGAAGACCACGTGAGCAGATTGCTCAAAAACGGAAAGGTCAAAAGCACTCTGATACCCAGACGTGCGTGTATGAAGCGATTGAAGAATCTCGAGGAAGCGAAAGAAGTATGTATGGATCGCGAAGCCTGGCCTGTCCTCTCTGACTACCCCGTCAGGGATACAGCGTGAAGATAGTTAGTTTAGTTAGTTGGTTAGTTTTTACGTGAAAGAGTAACAAACATCCACACAAACTTTCGCATTTATGTTATTATTAAGAAGTTACTAAATAAGTGGAACAGTACAAGTGTTTTTGTTCAAGATGAGTTCATATACATTGCAAAATATGGTATATTGTTGGTACAGGCGTTTATCGGAGACACTCCGTCGCCCGATGAACACTCTCCGGCGCATGCGTCACGCGCAAGGCGGCGGGGGCGGGGGCGCGGCGGGGAGGTCGCCGGGGAGGGCCGCCCCGCGCGCCGGCCACCGGCGGCCGCGCAAACACAAGGGGTACGCCCCGCCCTTGCCCTACCCGCATCGCGATATGGGTGAGTCACGAACGTATCGAGTTTTATATCGACTCACATCATCATCACAGAAGCGCTCGTGGCCCCGCGGTCTCAGTGTTCGGTAAACGATCACTGAGGTACGCAACTTTCACTATGGCTGGTCGTCGGATGGGTGACCACTTTGTGGCATTTACATTTGCGAGCGTTTCCGTGCTTCGGAAGGCACGTTAAGCTGTTGGTCCCGGTTGCCAGTAAAATGGCAGTCGTTAAGCCTGGTTGAAAGCCTTATAGGCGGCTTAAAAAATTTCAACAGCAGGTAGCCACAACCTGCGTCTGTCTATTTCAACACGGCAATGGGCTCACCACCTATTACGTGGGACAGGAATCCACACGGTGAAAAGTGGGCATATAATATGCCTCTGCCACCCCTTCGGGGATAAGGCGTGATGGATATTTATTATTATTTTACATCATCATACAGGGTCATTTGTAAAACATTTTTGGAGTTTTGGCGGGAAACAGCGAATGACGCGATCGCCGCTCCGTTATTAATTTTTCAAACTAGTGTATTTTGGGTGTTTATGTGTAAAAATTATGGTGTTTTGAACATAAAAGCTTCGACAATGTGTACAAGTGTTGTGAAATTGGATAACTTAGTGGAACGCGGTATTTTCTGTTGCCTTCCAAAATCCACATATAACTGCAGTAAAATTGACCATCATTTTACTGCAGTAGAACTTTAAACAAACCTATACATGAATACGCTGCTATCAATAAGAATAATTAACTGCTTTTGAATGAAGAAGATTAATTATCTACTTGAAAATTATCACTACAGAAGAAAAATATAAAACATAATGGAAGATGGAAGATCAATAAATTTCGTTGTTGGCAATCGCGTCACCTAGAAATGAGAACTTTGAACAAACCTATACATGAATACGCTGCTATCAATAAGAATAATTTACTACTTTTGAATGAAGAATATTCATTATCTACTTGAAAATTATCACTATAAGAAAAAGTTAATATAATATACGTCGTGGCTAAGTCCAAGCCGGACATCGCCAAAATAAAAAAAAACACTTTTGGCAATCCGTTACACAGGTAGTTTGAAACTTCGAGCTTCATCATAGGTTTTTGCTCTTGGATTTGCTTAAAAGAACTCCTGGGTCTCTTCGCATCAATGCGGTTGAAAAAGGTCAAAGGAGTTATGACCGGTGCACTCCCATCCCCTGTGATTTTCACGAGTTCGAAACATTTTATCCAAATATTAAAAAAAAAAAAACTAATTCGAAAAAGAAATTTGTAGAACATGTTTTTATGATGTTAGGTACCTACTCCTAACAGGTTGCTGGTGTTTTACAAATGACCCTGTATACATAGAAGCTATTCATTTTTATCGATATAAAAAATAAAATAAATATCCATCACGCCTTATCCCCGAAGGGGTGGCAGGGGCATATTATATGCCCACTTTTCACCGTGTGGATTTACCTGTCTTACGGTGGTGAGCCTATCGATATTGCGTGAAATATTCATTTTCTGTTTTAATATTTAAAAGCATTTAAGTTTAGTAAGTAATTAAAATAACAGCAATTATTTTATGTGGACCGTTTATTCGTAACGGTATTCTAATATAATAGTTCACAACATCACGACATATCATTTATTTGAGACCCTTATAAAGGAACTCAATAAAATATATTCGTTGCTCTATTACTGTTACCAAAACGTTATGTACTAAGATTGAAGTTGATTTGCACACAGCGTCAGCACCGGCGGGTCCGAGTCGACGCAGCGAGCCTTACGCGAACGCATACCCACAGTCGTACGAGATGCGGCCAGTTCAGAAGGTCTGACAGTACGAGTACTGCGGGGGCGCCCCCTCGCCCCCCGGGGGGGAACTGGAGCTGGTCGCCTTAGCGCCAGCGCCCGGGGTGCCCCTGCTGTTAGGCTATGTGTACCGCGAGCCGCCCGACCACAAGACTGTGACGGTCGCCTCGCAGACTACCATCACGCTGCACTCGCCGGAGTCGCTCACCGTCACCAACCCACAGCGCCCGCAAGCCGATATATAAAATTTGGTATCGTTTGCTTTGTCGTTATTTGACGGCGCAATTCACTTAAATCCCGCGGATTTATTAATCATTGCATACACGAAAAAATATTTCTTGAGCTTTGCTATCTCATAAGAACTTTTCTCTTTTTGTGTCACTAAATGAATCTTCTTTTTTTTTTGTCTATTTTGAATCTTTGATCGGGGCTTCTTAAATACCCCCAATATGAGGTTTTATAATTTTTAAACCATGTATTCAAAAAGAGAAAAGTTTACCATGTATGCTATGATTGAGCCACGTAAAGGATCTAAGTGGATTTCGCTCGTTTGGTAAACTGTCCCGACTCGTCGATCGAAATACCCAGACGAGTGAGATGTAAGTGATCACCCGTCGAAAATCACCCGCTCAAGAGCATGTATGAAGGTTGTATTTAGGATATGTTTATTTGCTCAACGCGGATTACTGTTATCAATCCAATTTCTCTGAGCTCAAGATTAGACGTAATTGGCGAGGGACACGGTGATCAATCAAATTATTATTTTTATACAGAAAATGTACAGACGGCGCGACTTTCGTGTGAACAGGTGACATGTCTAAACTGTAGAGTGCCGCTCCTGTAATCGGACATTTATGTATATTTTTGTATATAAATGAAAGTGTATTACAGGCTACAATGTATAATATCATTCATACCGACTAGAAGTAATTATAAAGTACCAACTGCGTTGTTTTAATCGAATCTCCGTAATTGTAATTTTTATATAAAAGTTTATTTTTAACGTATTTAATATAACGTAAGTGGAATGTCGAGGTGCCATCATACCGATTTGTATTCCTGTTCCTTTAATCGTTAGTTCTTCGTTTTCGCTGCATCGTGATAATATTAATTACATCCGTGATAAGTGTATCATACCTTAATTCTAAATGGGCTCAAATAACATGTTTTCAAAAATTTGCATTTAGTCTTCCTATGGCGAATAACGTACTTTTGTATTCATTACTTTACTTATCATATTTTAAGTAGAGTGTAATGTGAAATTAAACAATATTGCCAAATGATCAAATGTTATTAGACTGAGACTCGATCTATTGATGAAGAATTTAGAAGTCATTCCCATGTTTACTTATTTATCGATGTCATTCCCCACTTTGTTAACTGCGTACTGCTCAAAAGACGGTATATCGTAGTGATGTACTAAAAAGAAATTAAAAAGTGACAATGTTGCATATCACAGACCACACAGATATATAGATCTGTGGCTACTATAGCGGAATGCGTTGTGCAGTTCAATGATCTCTTTGATATGATAGACTACGAGATTAAGTTACAATCATATTACGTAGTATTATTTTCCGTCGTGCAAGCCAAAGAGCATGATGTATTTTTTATTATTTCTATACATTGTAATGTTAAGAAAATCGGTCTTATAAGTATACCATATTAATGCCATTTTATTAGTAAATGTCAAACAATATGCAAGTTCTCGTAATTGTACTATAATGCTGTATATTTGTATGTAAACTGAGGGTAAGATTTTCTGTTGTAGGATGACTTGACCAATCGTGTATAGGCGGATACTCCCCGCCTACCTGTAGTACTGAATGGCATTATTTCTCCTAAGTGTAAGCTAGATTACTGTAATAGATTATTTAAATGACAATGTGAATATTTTTAATTAACAAGATGAATGTTACAACATGTGATTTCAAAATAAAAAAATACAATAAATTTTACATTAATTTGGTATTTTTATTTGGTTGAAGGTCGCCACAACATTCGTCACGGTACAAGTGTAACGTTACAATTGTCCCACGTTGGGCGCCATTGTTACGCTGAGAGTGGTACCACCAGTGCGGCCTCTTATAAAAGGCTGCGGAGGACGAAAGGTCGTGGGACAAGGCACTGCTCCCGAGTAGCCACGACGTCACACAAGGAGTGTTCGGTGTTGCACCACCCGCATCCAGCAGGTTACTGCGACCTTTGTGAGGTCGTCAGTTTACCGTGCGGAAGACTTATGAATGACGGTCTCTCCCACGGCTACTTGAGTTATACATTTTTTTAGATGTTAGAGGCCTGGATTATTCTACGGATCCCATCACGTGTGTTCATTCAAAGTACTGCTACGAGTATAGCTTTTTGGATGATAGAAAGATCCAGAGCAGACCCCGGGCACCTAAACGATGCAACCGGGAATAGCGCTTCAGTTCTCAGACTAGTATTATTGAAGAGAAAAATCTAATCACACGTGTGACTCGTGTTCAACTTCCTTTTTCTTGTACTCGTGCGTGCGATGATCCTCGCGGTTACATAGCTCCGGACGATTTAAACATGGTGAACATTACAGTTGGCCGTCAAGGTTTACAACACATTTCGCATATTACTGTAGGGACGAGAGTTAGAGAGGTAGTTTTCGTTTCGTATATCAAGTCAGAGTGCAGGCCTCTCTTGTCTTTATCACACTGTAGGAGCAAGAGGGATCAGTACGCGCGCACTTTGTCTTTCTCTCAAAGACCAGTGCTCAGAGAACTTAGAGAAAACGGTCATACGTTGCCACAATTTTTTGTAGATTTCAATGTTAGGTTATACATAGGTTCATACATAGGTACTGATGGAAGTAAAGTAAAAGAACAAAAAAAAAGGTTTACTTCATTCGTTTTCTTTTGTTTGTCAATGAGGCTTCATTTCATTTGACTAGCTCGTCTGAGGAACAAGGTAAATGTGGTCGCAAATAAACAACATGTACAGATATTTAATTAATACTTTACTAAATGGATTTATTTCTATATACAAGGTACAAAAGTATCATAATAACTAGACAGACGATAAACGGCGGAATACAAATATAACAGAATCAATATCAAGTCCATCTTACACTTTTGTCTAAACTCCACCAAAAGTCATTTAACAGGTTGGGAAAGAGAAAGAAGAAGAGAAGTGGACGAGGTTATAGCTAGGATATGGAATCTGGCCAGCGTGGTATAGTAATCGGGAGAGACCTACATCCAGCAGAGAACGACTAGTCAGATTTATTTGATTGGAGGAATACAGAAAATATTCCAGAGTTGTTTCGTACAGCCTCATAAGCATATTATCTACCTATATTACTTTGAAGGTCTATGCACAATGTTTATAACGTTGGGTTTTCAATTTGTGTAGTCGCGGACATGGGCAGTGTTAAAAAAAATCAATTATTAGTAGTATGCATCGCCTTTTCAATAAGGTGTCGTAAAATTTTGATTTTTTATGGCTGACCTCTTCGAAAATCGACAGAAAATGCATTCTCATAATGATTAACCTAATCTAAACCAAGAGACATGGAAAGGTTTAATAATAATCCTATTTGAAATTAATTTAACTAGGTATCTTAGATATAGAATATGTCTTTTACTAAATAACATTAGATAGCTAAATAATTAAATTATAAAGCTAGGTAGGTGGTCTCTATAGTTTTGTAGAAGGATAATGGGTAATACTTGTGAGGACAGACCGAGAGACAACCGAGAGAATAGGTACCGGGCGTGAAATAATGTACATCGTACCTACTTTGGCAAGAGATATTTGGTTTCAGTTTCATAGGGCCGTATTCCAGAACGTTCCTCAATACTCAATCGACGCTTGAGAGTAGATTTTACTATAAGGCAAAACCTAGCATCAAGCGATGATTGAGTATTGAGAAGCGTTCTGGAATACGGACCATAAAGCGTTTTCTCTGTCGCACAAAACACTATAGCTAACGTTACATTCTTAGGTCCGTATTCCAGAACGCTTCGTGTGCGACAAAGGTTACGCTCTAACCGACCGAAACCAGCGGTTATCTCTTTCCAAAGTTTGATTTGGATTATTTATCTTTGGGAACCTACCGTTGTTTAATTTGCGAACTAATTTCCATGGTAATTAGCTGAGGTATACTTAGGTCTCACTACGACCGTGCGAAGTGGAGGACAAAAGTAGGAAAGCGGACCCCGGCCGTCGCGAGACGCAACTGGGACAGACGCTCGGATGATTGTGAAGACTATAGGTATACTTTATGTAGGTTAAAGTGCGTCAAACAAAACTATTTTATTTAATTACCTACTCTCTGTCAGATGGTCAAAACAATCATCTACGTTGTCTGAATGTAATGCGGTATCTATTTGGTTGTTTGGTCGATGCCCTACTTTGAACCCGAGAAAAATCGCTTCGTAGTGCCTGCGTAATGCCTAAATAAATATCTACAAGCCAAATTTCGTTCAGCAGCTTGTACTGTGAATTGATGCATCAGGAAGTAGTTATATAGATAATTCGGGACGCAGGATATCACACTTCCTACAACCGGCATCTGTCAACCACTGTACGCGCGGTATGACTGCGAACGTTCTGTACCCGAGTAATAAGGTGGATTGTAACACTAAATAATTGTCAAGTGGACCAGACACTGTCAGTAATAATGATGAAATAACTTTTTATACTACAGAGGTATACGGATACGGCCCAGCTTATCGAAAGTGGTTATCTTAACACCAGAAGTGTTATACTCGCGCTACCGTGCCTATTGCTGTGTTGAAATGGACAGTAGCAGGTTGTGGCTAACTGTTGACATTTTTTCGCCATCAAACTATCAAGTTATGGCATTCGAGAGCGCTGAAGGAATATTCCGAAGCACGGACAATTTCATTAATACCACAAGCGAATAATCTTGAGCATGTTGCGGCAACACAAAAACGGTCTTGCATACCATTTCTCTTGTTTTTACGATTTTTATGCCAAACACAGTCACCGTAGCGTAAGATGTAAGCATCTTACGCTACGCTCAGTCATGAGATAGGTGCAGTCATCGCAATATTCGTATCCAGAACACTGAGCTAGCGCGGCTATGAGAGCCTTTGGTCATGACATTACTTGAATGTACAGCAATTTTTACTGATAGTGACTGGTTTGTATTAGACTGTTTAGGCGGTCTCTAACTTACAGTATGTGTTATATACTTTAAACCTATTACTAATAAAATATAAAAGCGAACGGCAATTATATAACTAATTACCTAAATATAATTCTACCATCCATGTTATACAATAGGATTTTGGGTTACTTTCAGATAAAGTTGAACTTAAGCTATGTTAGTAGTTTAAATAATAAAATAAATCATCGAGGCTAAAATATTGGGCATACAACTATAAGAATAATATATTCTGAAACATATTGTGTAGAAAGGAATAATTTACCAGTCTCATCAAGCCTAAATATGTTCTGAATTATAGCCTAAGCCACTAAATAAATGAGTTTAAATATTAATATACATATTATCTTTATAATCATAATAAAAGGAATTTGTCCGTACAGTGACATACTGTGTTATTAAAATAAGATAAAATCTAACAAATACTAAAGCATTCTGTCTTTCGTCAACTTTTAGTAAGGCATTATAAATGAATTCCTGATTGTTCCTGCTTGTAAACTTCGTGATAGGCGTTACGTATTAGGACATAAGGGAAACAAGATTCTAGTAAGTCCATGGTAAGGAATGGAGATTCTTGAACAATCAGGTCCAACAAAAGATACACTGACTCTCGATTTTTTATAGCTTCTTTGTCAGTCTCCTGTCCTAGACGAAGCAGTGAGGAAGACGCCAGAGCTAAAAACTCTTTCATGCGGTCTTCGATGTCGCCCTGTCCACAAATAGTGAACAGTGCTCCGAAGATATGGTTTATTGCTGGTGCCATACAGTGAATGTTATTGGCATGACCTTCTAGAGAAGGCCTGTAGAACGAGCTCTCGCTGCGAGCAAGCCGGGGTAACGAAACTGCTACAAACACCATCAACAGGCAAACAACCAAATGCTCTTCCTCTTCTACTTCTCCTTTTTGCTGACGAAGAGCTGATGCTAATGTTGGATCCACCTTACAAGACAATCCAGCTGCTGAGCACATCTCTGATATCACACGCATCGGATCTCCACTTGGTAACTGCTGTTGGAAATCTTTAATAGAGCTAATTAAAAATGGTATGCGTCTTTCTAACACATCCAATAGGGACTCTTGGGCTATTTGTCTGAAACTTAAAATTACACCAATAATGGTCATTCTTTGGAGGACATTGTCAACTTGTTGCAATCTCTTGAATTGTTCTCTCATAATTTCAGGTTTATCGAAATTTGTTCTCAACATCTGCAGTACCTCTTTATTTTGTACTACCAACTTCTTTAGCTCCTGAACTTGACTTGCAATATGCCACATTAATGTTTCGCTCAAATATTTCATTCCATAGGGGCCGATAAGTTCAGCCAGTGCTCTCAATTCATTAATATCAGAATACTCTTCAGCGTTGAATGGAATTGCACCTTCTGCAGTTAAACTGACAAAAGCTTTTTGGTTCATAGAAAAGCAGATGCTGCCTGCACTAACTCTCCTCAATAGGATCTCTGAATACCACTGGGTGTACAGAGAAGCTATAGTTTTCTCACCATGACTGTCTGTGTTTTGAGTTTGCTGTAAGAGGCAGTTATTGAATACCCTTGTTATATCAATGTGCACATAATTTTCAACTGTTTGCAACACATTCATATAGGCTCTGACACTGACCAATAATTCTGATGGTTTGGCAATTTCGCTAGTGTCCTGGTTAAACATAACCATGCCTACCAGAGCTTTAGAAAATCTTGTTTCGAGGTGCTGATGTAAATATTCTCTTGGCGCAAATGTGTACTCCCAAACATTAACTGTAGCACAGTAGTTGATAGCATAGCACAATTCTGTCAGAGCCATGTGTAGTTTGTCCATAGTTGTTAAATCTTCTCTGGATTTCCTGTAACTTTCAGCTCCTGGCTGTACAATGGCTATTGTGTTCTTTTTGTTCTTATCTTTCTTTTTTCTATTAGCAAGATGAGCAATAGTCTGAGCACAGTGTTTTGGCAAAAGCTTATCACTCATAGTGCACTGCTCATCACAAATTGTTGTAATAATATTTTTAGCTTCTTTTGCCATTTCATCCAAGAATATGTTCACAACAGATAAACTTCTTTCTCTTATGTGATGTCTTTCTTCGGGACATAATTCATGAGTGCAGTTTTGAAAATGACTGCAAATAAGTGGGAAAGCAATAATGTATCTGTTTTGGGCTGGGAACTCTAAGCACATGTGAAATTGACTCTCAAATATTTTGCTGTAAAAACAAAATAGAGACAAGTCTGAGGTTTCTACCATAATCTCATCAAGATTGTCAACCATTTTAGTATGGAACACCATCTTGTCAATAAACTGTGCCAATTCTCTCTGCTCAACCAGGTTGAATGCAGATTTGGCAACAGATGTGTATGACTGCAGTCTAAACCAATCAAGTCGGAAAGCCCTAAAATCAAAGATTTCATTATCTTCAACTTGTTTTACATTTAAATTGGCAGCAGTGCTACATAGAGAGGATAGTATAATATTCTCATCATCAGGGTTTACTTGTAAATTCTGGATCATTAAATTCAAGGCAACAGCATCAAAGCCAGATAAATATTGAACATAGTATCTCTGCATAACTTGGCTGTATTTTCTTACTAGTGCTCTTAACTCTTCCATGTGAAACAAAAGCTCAGGTAACTGGCGATCTACCAAGTCTTCAGCAGTTTTGCCCTTAACTTTCTGAGGAGGATTATCATTGTGCCGTAGAAGCCAGAACACTTCATCTCTTGCGTAACACAATCCAATAAATATTAATAACGCTTTAGGACCCAGCAGTCCTGGTTGGTCAGTCAAAATTAGTCCTAGCTCCTTCAAGGCTGTCCTCAAGAACTTTCTCCTTTCCCTGTGCTTGTGACCAGCTTTCTGCACCGCATGGTGATAGCAATCTTTTACTTCTGATATTCTTTTACCATAACCTTTAATACCATCAAAAAAGCTCTGTATGTAGCTGTGAATATATATGACTTCATCACGAAATAGTGCCACTACCCATCCAGATTCTAATGCATAGACCCACATTTTGCTCGCCTGTTCTTGTTGCAACATCTGGTGACACAGAGCAAAACCAAAAATAACCCATCTTTCAAGACTCTCCAAGGATATATATTCACATGACATTGTGTTTGTTTCTGAAGGCTTCAAGAGTAGAGCAGGATTGCTGACCAAGCTTAGTTTTTGTTCTGATCTCCAATGGTCAGCTGTCAGGTTCCTAGCAGGATAGACCTGCCAAAGAGAAAGTAGTGCACCAGACAGCACTTTGTAATGTGGCATAAATTCTTCAGACAGCTTCTTCAGAGGGGTATCATAATCCAAAATCATTTGTCCCAATCGGGGAAAGCTTTGGTCTATTTGGTTGTGAACCATTTCATGAGCAGCATTAAATAGGCCTAGTACTGCTTTTCTATCTTCAACTCTTGATAATAAGATCATCAATGACACATAAGTGGTCACTAAATCAAGGTAGTTCTTTGTCAATTCAAAATTCAAAGTCAAGTCTAGTGTTAAGTGACACGAGTCCATAATATTGAGTAGGTCACATACATTATCTTTGAAGTCTAGAAGATCCACAAATGTGTAGTAGTACAGAGACAAAGACTTAATAATTTCATTTCTTATGTTGGTAATGGCTTGTAAGTTTTTCACATCTATATTGGGGAACCTTCGAACAATATTCTTTATAGAAGATTCAAGAGCTTTGTCAGAAAGAAATCCTGGCTTAGATTTCGCATCACCACAAGCTTTTTTTATGTTGTAGATTCGAGTGAGCATCCCAATGCCTCTATCATTGAGTATAATGAGCTTCTCAGCCAGCTTCTGCTGTCCGATATGAACAGATTGTCGCGATATAGTTGACATGTTTCTGAAACAACATGAATGGTTATTGTAAATACTTTGTGGAGTTAAATAAAAGTACTTATATGAACATGGGTACCATATAAATTACAAGTGGGTACCATACAAATTACATGGGTACCATATAAATTACAATAAATTACAAGAAGCGCTCGTGGCCCCGCGGTCTCAGTGTTCTGTAAACGATCACTGAGTTACGCAACTTTCACTATGGCTGGTACTCGGATGGGTGACCACTTTGTGGCATTTACATTTGCGATACGTTTCCGTGCTTCGGAAGCCACGTTAAGCCGTTGGTCCCGGTTGCCAGTAAAATGGTAGTCGTTAAGCCTGGTTGAAGGCCTTATGGGCGGCTTAAAAATTTCAACAGCAGGTAGCCACAACCTGCGTCTGTCTATTTTCAACACGGCAATGGGCTCACCACCTATTACGTGGGACAGGAATCCACACGGTGAAAAGTGGGCATATAATATGCCTCTGCCACCCCTTCGGGGATAAGGCGTGATGGATATATATATAAATTACAAGTACAATAATAGAAATAAAAATCTGTGCAGTAGTTTTCCTCAAACATTATTGAGCTAAAATAATGAAGAATATCCTGTTATAGTCTTGAACAAAACTAGACTCACTGACACACAGAAACACACTATAATGTATAATGTTTACATTATTGTACTTAATAATAATAATGTATTCAATAAATCGAACCCTGAAGAACTTAGATACCGAAAAATTATCTGGAATCATATTTACCTATATTTTGATACTGCACAATGTACTAGTTATAAACAGCAAATCAATCATTCATGATGGATTGACCGTTTTTACTGATTATAAACGCATTTTACACTCCCAAATATTAATATTTTACCAATAATCAAGAAAAAGGGAGTGTCAGAAATTACAACTTATTCTTGTTGTTATTTGTCTTCGTCCATTTTGAGCAGGTACAGGAAACTTGATATATACAGTCTAGCCTGTCTGGATTCTACTATGTTTTGTATTTGATCATGTTCAGTTCTTTGTCGATGTTAAATCCTTGATCTTACATGGAAACTCGTGGAAATGAGGTTTTCACGGAGAGGAGGGTGAGTAATGGTGTGAGTGACTAATGACGGTGAAAAAGTCTGGAATGAGATAAGTGATGTGATGAGTGAGAGTTCTTAACGTAACTGTACAATGTGAAATTTAAATTATTATTGAAAGATAAGTAAGTAATTTATTAATATTCTTTCCTTAAATTTATACTCTACGTCCCCATCGACTATCTAAACGTAGGGGGATCTACGCGGGAAAGTAAAATGCTTTTTGCGTTTGTCGTATATTATTTTCAAAAACTAGTGTAAAGTTCGTGTTTTTGTGTTTAATAATAGTGGAATATTATACATAAAGAGTTCGGAAGTGAATTAGTTAAAGAAAGTGATATATTGCAATGAATAGCAGTGTTGTTTGTGTTAGTGCCAAATTTCCATAGAGAGCTGCAATAAGGGATCCACTGCCTTATTGGGGCACGGACTAGGACCTAGGACTGAGGACTTGACATCGACAAACGACTAGACTGGACTAAACATTATAACAAGAAAATAATAAATACTGAAGACTAGGCTGTATAGACTAAGTTTCCATTGCCTGCCCAAGACGGACGAAGACAACTAAAAAAAAAGTAAGGATTACATTTTATAAGTTACAGTGTGACTTTTGGCGGGAGAGTGACAAGTGTGGACGCTTGCTGTATATTTTTTTCTAAAACTATTGCATTTATCTTGTTTTATGTGTGGGAGTGGTTGTTTCTTGGACATAAAAGTTGTGTTAACGTGCTGTAGTGATAGACAATGTTATATATGCAGTGAAATGCTATTTTCTCTCTTGACGCGGAAAGTCCACTGAAAACCTCAGTATAAGTACACCATTATACTGAGGGCAAGAACAAGGACCTAGGACTGAGGACTCGACATCGACTAAGACTGGACAGGACTGAAATACTAAGAAAATATAAACACCAAAGACTAGGCTGTATGGACAAAGTTTTCTTTGCCTGCCCAATATGGGCTATGACAACCAAAAAAAATAATGTCACAGTGTCATCCCAAGATGTCACCCGATTGTCATTTTGCGAGAATGAAAATGAATTTGATATTAATTGATTTGTGAAATTGCGATTCTGGGAAGTTGAAATTATATTTATACTTTATTGACTATTAATTTTTGTTTTCCTCGTTTAAGTTTAATAGTATTGGGTAGGGTTTTCAGTCAAACAGTGTGAGAAATAAAACGAAATCATGCCGCGCATTATGATAAAAGGAGGTGTTTGGCGGAACACTGAGGTTTGTTTATTATATACTAATATTTGAAATACTGAGGTATGGAAAGAAAGCGAGTTTGAATCTACTTTTAATTTTTGCAGGATGAAATTCTCAAAGCCGCGGTGATGAAATATGGCAAGAACCAATGGTCCCGTATAGCATCTTTACTCCATAGAAAATCTGCAAAGCAATGCAAGGCTCGTTGGTACGAGTGGTTAGATCCAAGTATTAAGAAAACAGAATGGTCACGCGAAGAAGACGAAAAGCTACTTCATTTAGCAAAATTAATGCCAACTCAATGGAGAACTATTGCTCCTATAATTGGTCGCACAGCTGCCCAATGCCTAGAAAGATACGAATATTTACTGTGAGTATATGAATAGACTACTATTTTTTTACTTGGTTTTAAAAGTAACACAATTACTTCTTATTGAACATTTCACACACAGAAAATCTTAATTCATATTATAAAGAGGCAGAATATATTTGAATGCCCTAATGTTAAGGGTAATAGGCTGATCCTAATACCAGCACATTTAATAACAAAATCTTTGCTTTAGATAGCATATTTGACCACCTTGGTTGTGTAAGTGGTAGTGTATGCAAATGCTGTGCTGAGGTCTTGGGTTCGAAAATGGGGTTGGAATAAATATTTGTGTGACCCACAAATGTTTGTCTTAAGGGTTTGGGTATTTAGAAATATATAAGTATGTTTATCAGTAATCTAGATTCCAAAGCACTAGCTTAAACCTTAGTTTGGGCTAGATGATGCTGTGGGAAAAGTGTTCCTCAATATTTATTTATTTGTTATTTATGATACTACTGAAATGAATTTAGCGATAATCATGCATATCCAGAAATGTTGAAGAGTTTGGCTATATCATGGTGATGATGTGTGCAGCTAGAATTGTCTTTAATGTACAAAGAGACTTGTTGAGCAAGATGTAATTATTAGATGACAAATTTCTTGTTACATTGTTTTTGTTTATGAGGTGGTTGATAATAATGGATGATGGCTATTTTAAAGGGAGAGTGGAGTATGTATTTATAAAATATTCTTATAGTATAAGAATACAATCTACTTAGTTTGAGACTATATGGGGTTTTACATATAATATTCATTATTGTTTAAAATACAGGGACCAGGCCCAGAAGAAAGAAGAAGGAGAGGATATGGGTGATGATCCCCGTAAGCTAAAACCTGGAGAAATTGACCCCAACCCAGAAACAAAACCAGCCAGACCTGATCCAAAGGACATGGATGAAGATGGTAATAAGTTTAAAGCTTATATGAATAATAAACTGCTGTTATGATATGATTGCTTTCAGTGTTTTTTTTTTGGTAATGCATTTGTAGTATTGCTATGAGTCAAAGATAACATAGTGGCTGTGTGCGTTGGATCAGTAGAATAAGCATAGCAGTTAAGTGCGTCTAAAACGTAAGCAACGAAAGCAGTACGGCGTGCAATAGTAACAGTTCAGTCCGCGCGAAAGCCACTATTCATTTGAGTACGTGGGTAACACTGAAAATGTTAAGAAAATAAAAAACGGCTTAATGTAGAAAGTTGCTAATACTTTTATTGTTTTTCGAAGTAATCTCCGTTCCCCTCTACACATTGTCGCATTCTATGGAACTATTGAGAAAAGCTGTGGGCCGATTCTTCCATAGGGGTCTCTTCTATGGCATTTTTGTACGCTTTCACCACATCTTCAGGGCTCGTAAAGCGAATACTCGAAGTTTATCTTTAGCTCTTGGGAATAAATGAAACTAGCAGGGCGCCAGGTCGGGACTGTATGGCGGATGAATCATTATCTCGACACCTGCTATAGTCAAATATTCAATAGTCCGTTTTGCAGAGTGCGCTGAAGCATTGTCGTGGTGAAGAAGGATCCTGCTTCGCAAACAGCGATTGACGTACCAATCTGCAGTAACTGTTCTTCCATCTTCTAGCATAACTGTCGCGAAAAGACCTTTCCGACCGAAAAACGAGGCTATCATCTTTTTTCATTGACTTCTTCCTTTCTTTACCTTAGTTGGCCGATCCTCAAAAGGAGACACCCACTGAGCTGATTGTCTTTTGGTTTCGGGTTCGTAGCAATATATCCAGCTTTCATCACCAGTGACGATGTCAAATACAGCATTTGAGTCACCGCCGTTGAACTTATCCAACATTTCGCGACACCAGTCCATGTGAAGGCGTTTCTGGTCGTTGGTTAAAGTATGGGGAATCCATCTGGTACAAAGCTTCCTGACGCCTAAATGTTCGTGTAATATTTTTTGAACTTGACTCATACCAATGCCTAGGCTTGCCCGTATCTGCTGATAGGTCACTCTCTTATCTTCCTCTATCATACGTCGCACAGCACTGATATTATCTTCAGTAGTCGCTGTTAAAGGACGTCCCTCACGCGGATCATCACTGAGATTGCTACGTCCACGCTTAAACTCGTTAAACCAATTGTAAATAGTGGCACGAGATGGGGCTTCATTATGAAATGCTAATCGCAGCCTAGCCATAGCTTGTTGTTGAGTAAGCCCATAACAAAAGTCATAATAAATCATTGACCGAAAATTTTCTCGCGTTAAGTTCATTTTCACGTTTAACAAGAGTTTTACATTTGCCGCCAATTCACAAAAACAAATGACAAATGAATGCAATATATTACATTAGGTTACCAAAGAGTTCTATGATTGAAATTCAAAAAAAGTTTTCATTAGCAATATTTCTTTCTGGCCAGTTCTAAACATTTTCAGTGTTACCTAGGTACCAAGCGCCCGTGGTGTTCCCCCGAGCCCCGCGCCCCTCGCACTTCGTTTGCATGTCGCTAGCCAGCCATTATTTTGAGTTATAAATAACAAAAATGTACAAATAAAATCAATATACTAAGTGTGCAACATTTACAGTGGCCCTTAATTGAAAGTTGGCCCATGTTAGTTACATGATATGCATAAAGAGTGAACAAGAAAAAGTGAGAATGTGAAAATGAGTGAGACATTAATGCTGGCTTTTATGATATCTAAACAAATATTTATACTGTTATAGCAGTGAAGGGGTATGGTCACAAATGTCCTATATTTTTACTACATCGAAGGTACTTTACATCTAATGGCATTTTAACATACCTACACTAAGTTGTAGTAAAACAATGTCATCATCATTCCTAGGTGCTAAAACTGACTGTTTCTGAAATCCTCTCTACCTTCACTCGTCGCCTCTACTCAGTACCATCAGGAGAGATGTGGAGGTAATGAAAGGAGAATGAGGTAATGCTTACAATTTATGCTACTACAGGCTCATCCCTGTAAAAAACATACTCAAATTCATTAAATTCATGAATGGTACACCAGCAAACATAACTTAATCTCTAGTTAATGCAGTACTTTATATTTTCTTTTTGTTTATATTTTCATAGAGCTGGAAATGTTGTCCGAGGCCCGTGCGCGTTTAGCGAATACTCAGGGCAAGAAAGCAAAGAGAAAGGCCCGTGAAAAGCAGTTAGAGGAAGCAAGACGTCTTGCTGCTTTGCAGAAGAGGAGGGAGCTCAGTGCCGCCGGCATTGCTGTGCCCATCAGGCAATGATGATAATGATTTGCTTTATTATTGATTTATTAAAAAATACCTTACAACCAATTTAATATCCTAATTTTAAATTAAAATTCAATTTGATTCAAATCCAATTGTGCATGCAGGTCTTGGTCACAAATCAAGACCCAAGCAGGTTTTGAAATCAAAGTTTTTATCTATAAAATCAAATATCTCAGCTCAATGCACTATGCTTTCGCCTGGCGGTTGAGATTAATTTTATTTGCAATGTTATATAGGCGTAAGAAGAAACGCGGAGTTGACTACAATTCTGAGATTCCGTTTGAGAAGAAGCCCGCAGCTGGTTTCTATGACACGTCGACAGAAGTAGTCGATCCTATGGCACCTGATTTCTCTCGATTGAGGCAGCAGCATCTCGATGGAGAACTTCATTCAGAGAAGGAGGAAGTAAGTTGTCCAAATATTTTTTTTAATACATTAATAGGTACATACCTGCTTAGGTAAATTACGGTGACCTGACAATGCTGGACCTAAACCTCTAGGCTCTCCCAATTTCATTTTGGGAGGTTGATAGACTGTACTATACCATACTGACGTAGGTACAAGATTCTAGTTTGCTTTGCTCTTCACTATGACCTCGTTAGTTAGTTAGCTATCGTTTACAGTTCAAGCTTGTTTTTTGCTCTAAAGATGTTTTCAGGCGTGGCAAAGACTTCCAAGTATGACAAAGTATTATATGGATATTATTATAGCTATGATAACACTTATTGTATTTTACAGCGGGATAGACGTAAGGACAAGCAGAAGCTCAAGCAGCGCAAAGAGAATGATGTGCCACAGGCAATGTTAATGGGTGACCAACCGGCGAGGAAGCGCAGCAAACTAGTCTTGCCAGAGCCCCAAGTTACTGATCAGGTAAGATAATTTGATTTCTAAAGAGCTAATTAAACATAACTTATAAATCAATTTAAAAGTTATTAAAGACATATTATTACTGACAATGTCTGGTCTGCTCGTAAATCCCGGTTCCTTTCAATTTAGTCCATGACATTAGGCAGCCGAGTCTACTATATTAAAAAACCTTTTCTGTTTCTATTATATATCGATTCCACTGTGATTGGTTCAAAATTAAAACTTCACAAGCCACATAGTAGAATCAATTGCTGTTGATAGCTGTCAAAATATTAGTAGAAACATAAAACATACTTTCACGCCTTTATCCCCGAAGGGGTAGGCAGAGGCGTACTATACGATCGCCCACGTTTCACCGTATGCTTTTGCTTTTTTGTCAGACTGACAGAGAAAAATAGACAGACGCAGGTTGTAGCTACCTGCTGTTGAAATTTTCAAGCCGCCCATAAGGCCTTCAACTTGACTTAATGACTGCCATATTACTGGCAACCGAAACCAACGGCATAACGTGCCTTCCGAAGCAGGGATACGCTCGCAAATATAAATGCCACAAAGTGGTCACCCATCCGAGGACCAACCATAGTGAAAGTTACCTAACGCAGTGATTGTTTACAGAACACTACGTCCGAGGGCCACGAGCCACTAAAAATTTAACTAACAAAAGTTACATGTTAGTAGACTGCTACCCACGGGCTGCACCCAATTCTATTGAATTCCGACTGTAATAATGGATTACGAAAACTATCAAATTGTCAGCTTTCAATTGAACGACAATTTTGATTCTGTTCTGACACAATTGAAATAGTAGAATCGGCTCCCAGATTCTCCACTTTGCACATCTAGGTCTGGCGACCTTACGAGTCTTCTCTATAGAACATCGATTCCTCGACATACACGGTCTGCTCGATGTCGTGACTTTTGAGGCTATAGACTAGTTTTTCTAGAACAGTTCCCAGTCCCAGTTGAGCAGTCTGCTCAAAAACGGAAGGATCAAACATACTCGGATACCCAGATGTGCATATATGAACCGATTAATGAATCTGCAGGAAGCGAAAGAAGTATGCATAGATCGCGAAGCCTGGCGATCTATCGTCTCTTGACTATCCCGTCAGCGATACAGCGTGAAGATTGTTGTAACGTAGAAGGGGTAGGCTGAAGGAGAATTTAGGGTAACTTACGCACTGAGATCAAGGTGATTTGCGAAAGCCGCAGGTAGCCATGACGTCACATGACGTTAGTTCAGTTCCCAGTATAACAGACTTTGTGTTCTCGCAGGAGCTGCAACAGGTAGTGAAGCTGGGTCGCGCGTCGGAAGCGGCCCGAGAGAGTGCCGGAGCAGCCGGAGGAGCCACGGATGCGCTACTGGCCGAGTACGCACTGGCGCCACCTACGCCTGCCGCTCTTCGAACTCCACTGCAGCAGCAGGACAGGTACGCTCTTCACCACCTGGAACTTGACCTGGTGCCAATTCGACTGCCTCTGTGGCGCGGTGGAAGTGTATCTTGTAAATGAGGTCGTGGTTTCGATTCCCAACGTTTTTTATCTATAATATGTACAAAATAAAATAAATAAATATCCATCACGCCTTATCCCCGAAGGGGTGGCAGAGGCATATTATATGCCCACTTATAATATGTATATATTTAGAAATATATAAGTATGTTTATCAGTTATCTGGTTAACATAGTACAAGCTCTGCTTAGTTTGAAACCAGGCGGAGTTGTAAAAAAAAAAATTAGATATACAAGCGACTCTGCACTGTCTACTACTGTCGCCTATTTATCCCTTTGAGTTTGGAGGTACGAATTGGCTTTTGATATTCGGCATTTGAGAGAATAATTAATAAAGAAGCGCTCGTGGCCCCACGGACTCGGTGTTCTGTTAACGATCACTTAGTTCTGCAACTTTCACTATGGCTGGTTCTGGGATGGGTGACCACTTTGTGGCATTTACATTTGCGAGCGTTTCCGTTCTTCGGAAGGCACGTTAAGCCGTTGGTTTCGGTTGCCAGTAACATGGCAGTCGTTAAGTCTAGTTGAAGGCCTTGGTGATATTCGCCGATGTTGTACCTGTTTGTGTACACATAAACATTTAGATTGTGTTCAAATTTGACATCACTGCAAAACAAAATCTATGGGTATTTCTTCGCGTTTACGTTCTTCGTCTGATTCATCATGCCGAAAATTCGTTTGAGATGGTCCCCCTTAGGTACACATTTTAATCAAATATTTTTTTGTAATATTTGTCTTCAATGTTAGTGATTGTCCCAATTTATTTATTTTTAGCTGAATACGGCCCTATACAAATAGGTTTTCTTATTACCTCCTTTAAAACAACCGCCAACAGCCTGTAAATGTTTTGTAAGATTTACAGGTCCTAGTGGTATTATGTTTATTTTTTATTATAGAATCCTGATGGAAGCTCAGAATGTAATGGCGCTGACCCACGTGGACACACCGCTAAAGGGAGGCTTGAATACACCGCTGCATCAGACTGACTTCTCCGGTGCTTTGCCGCAGTCCCAGGCTGTTGCCACGCCTAATACACTGCTTGTCACTCCATTCCGGTAAGTACTGCACATACTAAGACCACCATAAAGCCAATGCGAATTGCTTAGTTCTCTAAAATGTATTAAAAATAAAACCATTTCGAGTAATAGGGTTACAGATAACTAATTATAACTTAGAAATAACAAATAATTACTAAAGATTATTAGTATTGCAGGTAAAATGTTAACAACCCTCATTTAACCTTCAAATGACGTCATAGTTGACGACGTCATCGTTGGCATTACGGCGGTTACTTGCGTGTCTTTGCCTTAGAACGAACATAAAGTGCAAATGTAATATATTATAATTTTTTGAGAATGTTTTAAGGCTCAGGTCCAACGATTTCATGCCAATGATGACGTCATTGTAAATAAATTAATTTAAATGTTTCATTAAAAATTAAATATCATGAGTATAATAAAAATATTTAAATTAATTACTTGAAGAAATGAACAATACTCTATATTTTAAAAATGTAAATTAAAATGTAAGGGTAATACATTTTTGTCAATCCCCATTCTCCTGAATGTCAAGTCTTGTCTCGATTTCTTTTCAAATTAACTCTTTATAATGTATAATTTTGTCACATTATTTAAAAAATAATTAATTTGGTATATAAAATAATATTTGTTGCAGTTCATCCCATACTGAAGCATCAACGCCCGGTAGCTTCAACACTCCCAGCCTAGCAGGAAGTCAAACAGCTCTCGCCGTACGTTTAATTTTGTTCCCTTGTATAATTTACAATAAACCTCTGTAGTAATTTCGGTGAATACGATGTCAGTATTAGCGAGACTAAATTCTCTGAAAAAAAAACTGTTCGTTTTTCAAAATACACATTTTTTTAATAAAATATAATAATTAGTTCAATATCTTCGGGACCATAAGATGTCTGTACAAACTATTTATATTAGTATCTTTTTACAAAGTTCATATTAGCTTGCTCAGTTTAAATAGAAAACAATTTTTTATTCGGTTACCGGTTAAAGATTCAGCTGAAATCCAGGAAATTTATGAACTCCAATGATAATCAAAAAGATATGAAGAGATTTTACCAATGAGCTCATCATACCACTTACCATAAAGGGTCGGCAGCGCGAGTGCTTCACCTCTGGTGTTGCAAACGTCCATAGGCTATGGTGACAATTTTCCATCAGGTGCTGTCTGCTTCATGCTGTCATGCTTGTCTGCCACTTCAGTATATAAAAAAAAGGCATATGGGTCAATGCAAAAAAATAATGTCATGTATTATTGTTTAGTATTTATTATCAAGTTGAGTTTCAAATTCATTATTTCACATTTTATGCAACAACATAACATTATTTTAATCTAAAAATTTGTGTATACAGACACCGGGACTACGCGACAAGCTAAGTATCAACCCAGAAGATCGTCTGACCGGAGGCGATACACCTCAGTTGCAAAACCAATTACAAAAACAGGTAAATCTTAAAATAGTATTATTAATATACTAATACTGAGTAAGAGAAGCGTGGAAGGAGTATAATATATTTATTCATGCTTAGCCCTTTGGAGAAATAGGTATGATGTACGAACTGATGGATTTTATTTCTTGTTCATGTAGTTAATGTTATAAATTTAATATCAGATTTTCAACAAGAAAGCTATACTCAAACATAGGACTTGAAAGAGTAGAAAATGTAAACATAAAATATCTTTTTCACCTCTCCAGCAGCAAAAGGGCACTTTTGCTTCGTGAAATCTCGAAGGAAAAGCGACTTTTGCTGCGAGCGTAAGGCAAAGTAACTTTTTAAATAAATTTAAAATAAGTAATAGCGCGGTCCGAAACTTAAGACTAGTGCTGGCCGTACAAATATGTAATTGATTTATTTTAGTTTATAGGTGAAACTATATTAATTTATGGACGTTTTATTGAAAAATAATAATAACTGTATAATTCACTAAACAATAATGTCGCGTTACAAAAAAAATATCATTAGTATTTATTTTTCAAAATTTGATTTATGACCGCAGCTCTAAAATAATCTGTTTAATCTGTGGACAAAGCGGGAATTTAAAAAATCTAGATGGTTTTGATTATTCGACTTGTGTTTATGATTGTGATTTATTTCATTAGTATTTTATCAGTATTTTTTGCACCAACTGCTGATGTTAAATCACTCACTGCGCTTAGTAGTCTAATTGCGAATCACTTGCTATGCTCGTGATTCAATTTTAGACTACTTCGCTGGTTCGTGATTTAACATCAGCAAGTGCAAGAAATACTTTGCTATCTTGTTGAACAAATAACTATTGACTCGCATTTAAAGTTTTTAATGGGCATTAATGGTTTACTTTTATGTCCCACAATATTTCAGCTAAAATGTAGACAACTTATATTTAATTTTCTAATGACGTCATCGTTGGCATTACGGCAGTAACGCCTTAAGCTTACGAACGAAAATAAAGAAAGCACAATGATTTTTTTTCGAGTATTTTTTAAGGCAAAGGTCCGACGATTTTATGCCACTGATGACGTCATTGTGAACGTATTATTTTAAATATTTCATTAATAATAATTAGACATGCTAGTATGAAACGATTAATGAATCTGCAGGAAGCGAAAAAAATACGCATAGATCGAGAAACTTGGCGAACAATCCTGTCTGACAACCACTTCAGGATCACAGCGTGAAGATAGTTAGTTAGAAATGTATAAGTATGTTTATCTCTTGTCTAGATCCCATAGCACCAAGCTTTTATTAGCATAATTTGGGTTAGATGGCGCTGTATAAAAAATGCTGCCCTCTACCCAACAGTGGGCCTCCAAGGCCTCAAAAAAGTTTTTTTTTCACTTTAGCAAAAAGCTTCAGTCCGTAGCGCACTATCATCTCTGCCTACGCCTCGTAATGACTACGAGATCGTGGTCCCAGATCAGGAAGACGATATGGCAGATAGGAGCATCAACGAAGCGAGGGTTGAAGACCAGGCAGACGCTGATGCCAGGCTGCATAGGGAACAGGAGGAATTGCGTGAGTACCTTCATAGATAGTTTTCAGCGGTAGTGATACCTCATAGTGATAACCTCTTCAACGTTCAGCGCGTCTAGTAAATCAGAGTTCAAACTCTATCTACGTTTCTGCTCAAACAATTTTGATGAAACATGCAGTAATATTTAAACTGAGAAAAATCAACTGTCGCAAACCAAACGACACGAAGAAATCATAATAATTACATAAATAGATGATTAGAGTTAGTGTTTTCAAATTATATTCAGAACTGTACGGCTATTTTAAAATTTTATAATAATTGAGATTTGAAATATCTATTTTGGTCTGTAGGGGACTGTCTGTTGATCCTTTCCACTTCATTTAGTTTTTTTTCACAGTTGTTTCTATACTATACTTTTATTTGGAGCTTGGGGTCACTTTTATATGTCTGCTATGCCAGCTTTCATCTGGCCTTTGCCTTTTGGCAATGTTCGGACCGACTGCCTTCTCTTAAAGGCGCCTGTGTCGGAACCTCGTCCGTTAGTCCGCACGTGCACCGCAGCAGGTGAAGTTGCGTGGACTCTTTTGAAGATGATCTTGGTGGAGGGTAAAAAGATTATTTGTAAAACACCAGCAACCTGCTAGGGCTAGAGCTAACATCATTAAAAATATTCGACAATTATTTTTTTGGATTTTCGAAAAGGTCTAAATATTACTGTCAAATACAGCTAAAATTGGAGCGTAGCTCATGTACATTGCATTAGTTTTTATTTCACTTCAATGCATGCAGTATTTCCGAAGTTAAAACGACGAGAAGTTTTAGTCCTTTTTGCAAATTCCGAAATTAGCCGCACCCATTATGACGTCACAGCCTCGCACAGACTGCGACAAGGCGCGGCGCGGCGTTCGGGTGCGAACGAGAGCGCGACTATCGATTGAGCAGGGTTGTGAGGTGACGTATGCGGTCTTACGCACTTTACGCGCTTACGCGGACGTAAGCACTTAGATCGTAAATATTTATTACACATGGGATGGTGTGGGCCGGTGATAACTTCTCAGACCTTGACCTTTTTCAACCGCATTAATGCGCCAGAGTCTATTATTCATCAAGGCATGCAGTACGTAACCAAAAGGAGCTCCAGGAATTCTCTTAAGCGAATCCAACAGCGAAAACCTTTCGTTAACCGTTTCGTAACGAATGATCAAAAGTCGTAGAATAAACGTTGTTGGTTATGACGTTAGCTATCCACTACTAGCAAGTTGCTGGAGTTTTACAAATGACTCTGTATAACCATTTCATTGGTAGACTCAACTATGTTCTTTGTTCATCAACTATGTTGTTTCCGTGCTTCGGAAGGGACGTTAAGCCTTTGCCAGTAACATGGCAGTCGTTAATCCAAGTTAAAGGCCTTATGAGTGGCTTGAAAAATTTCAACAGCAGGTAGCCACAACCTGCGTCTGTCTATTTCAAAAAGGCAAAGGGCTCTCCACCTATTACGTGGGACAGGAATACACATGGTGAAAAGTGGGCGTATAATATGCCTCTGCTACCCCTTCGGGGATAAGGTGTGATAGATTAACTATGTTTTTACTTCAATCTAGAGTGCTCAAATTTCGTGTCTCTAGAATTAGATAAAGATAGCCTACAATCATAGAAACCACTCGATTGATTTATTTCAGTTATTTCAATAAAAAGGAGTTGACATTTTCATACAACGCCATCCAGCTCAAATTCTGTTAGTCAGTATCTCTGTAACTTTACCATCCCCCCTCAGGTCTAGCGGCCCTAAAGCTGCGTTCATCAGCGGTCCAACGCGGCTGTGTACGTCCGGCCGACGTGAACGCAACAGTACTGCGCGGAGCAGCGCCTTCCATGACATCCTTGCAGCACGCCGAGGAACTGCTTAAAGCCGAGATGGTCACCATGTTGCACTACGACGCTCTTCGAGACCCGCCGCCCGGTAACTATGGCCCGCACTATACCGTCCCATCCCATCTAAGGGACCCGTCCCTTGCCATCTAAGGGACCCGTCCCTTGCCATCTAAGGTGATTCTTGCCATTCTAGCTAAGGTATTTGGCCTCATTCCGTTTAAGGTGACCAGTTCCCACCTAAGCTGACTCTAGCCGTTACCATCTAAGGCGGATCTGGACGTTTTGTTCCGTGTAAGCTGCTTTCCCCTCATCTCATCTCATTTCATCTAAGGTGACTCTTGCCATCCCATCTAAGGTTGATCTGGTTGATTGGTCTCGCCTAAGCTGCGTTTCCCCGCCCCATCTAAGGTTTACTCTTGCCATCCCATCTAAGGTGGATCTGGATGAATTGTTCACTCTAAGCTGATTTTCCAGTTCCATCTAAGGTTACTTTTGCTATCCCATATGAGTGTATCTGGATGATTTGTCTTGTCTAAGGTGGTTCGTGCCATCTCATCTAAAGTAGATATAAGGGGACCATCGTTCACATCGCTATGCCTTATAAAAGAAGCCGGCAGATCCTCGTCATATGGACGAGTTTGTTCCTACTACTCGTAATAATTGTAAAGCGCCGACCCACACTATTTTTACTACTTAGCTTTTATATTTAAAGTAATGTAACGATTATGTATGTATAAAATGATTTATAAATCTGCATGAAGCGAAAAAAGTGCATGAATCTCGAAGCCTGACGATCTATATTTTTAGTATGTCGACTGAAAGAAACACAAAATTTGTAAACGAATAAAAATATTCTATCGTTTCCTCCTCACAGGTATTGACAAAAAGCGAGCAGTACAACTGCAAGCTTCCCATCTAGCATACCTAGAACAGCATCCATATGAAGAGTTCTCGTCTGAGGAGCTGGAGGCAGCTAAGCTAGAAATGAAGAAGGAAATGGAAGTGGTGAAAGCAGGCATGGGACATGGCGACCTCAGTATGGACGCGTACACGCAGGTGTGGGAGGAATGTCTAGCTCAGGTAGGTGAACTTCACTCTATAGCCTGGAGTTGACCTTTTCTTGTATTTATTTTATTGCCTGGTTACTAAGACCTTTTATCCAAATCTTATTTTTTATATCATATGTCTTTAATCTTATCTTCTAATTTAGTCCTGTCCAGTCCTTTGTCAATGTCAAGTCCAGTCATAGGTCCTGTGTCCTTGCCCCATTAACGTGGTAGACCGTTACAAGTTGTAAAATAGCTTTTCAGTGTAATATATCACTGTCTTTCTTTATAGCACGCTTACACAACTTTTATGTCTAAGAAACTACCATTTTTACACATAAAACAAGGTTAATGCACTAGTTATGGAAAATAATGTACAGTAAGCGGCCGCCATTTACCAAGATCCCGCAAATCCAAAGTTGACCGTAGCGATTAGACCATATACGACTTAACTAAAGACAGCATATGAAACAAACGCGCGGCGCTCTATTCAAAGCGGATAAACTTAGCGACACAGGCTCGCATAGTAAATGCTGCATTCGCCAAATCTCTTTAGTTAAGATATCTATGGATTGGACCAAGGGTTGGTATTGGTACAGTGTTAGGGATGATAATTGAAAAATAAAGTATAGTTCTATAACATATTTGTGTTGAAAGTCAAAACTGAATTGGATTAGGATAAAATGTTCCTTCCATATTTAAATGAGAAATTTAAATATAGATTTATTTCTAAGGCACTAATTATGATGGATCATAGAAATGACGTCATAAGTCATGTCAGATCTCCTTAGTAACTTTAACTGGTTGAAATATACAAACTGTTTTTCTGACTGCTAGCTGACTCTGTAACCTTGTTCTGCCATAACTATTATCAAAGAAAAGAAAAAATACTGTACAGTGTACAACCTATTCCTCATACCTATCTAATCGGTGGAGCCGTTTCGTAGAAGTTCGACCATAAACACCGTGACACGAGATTTCTGTTATTGTCTATTTGTTCTACTACTAAAGATCACTAAACATTTTTTAGTAATACTTATTTAACGTTTATAGGTATTATTCTTGCCGGGACAACACAGATATACTCGTGCGAACTTAGCAAGTAAAAAAGACAGGTTGGAATCAGCTGAGAAAAGATTGGAACAAAACAGGAATCACATGGCGAAGGAAGCTAAGAAATGTTCCAAAATGGAGAAGAAATTAAGAGTTTTGACAGGTATGTGGTTTATTCTGCTTTGTTATTAATATAGTGTTTTGGTTTGGTTACAATGAGAATTATAGAGATATATATGAGAACAGTGAAATTATTATTTACCATCATTTGTATATGTTATTTGTCTACATAAATGTTATATAAATAAACAAAAAGTGTTAATAATATTATAAAATAACTTACACTAAAAATAAAAAAAACAACTAACTAAACTTAAATAAATATATATCCATCACGCCTTATCCCCGAAGGGGTGGCAGAGGCATATTATATGCCCACTTTTCACCGTGTGGATTCCTGTCCCACGTAATAGGTGGTGAGCCCATTGCCGTGTTGAAATAGACAGACGCAAGTTGTGGCTACCTGCTGCTGAAGTTTTCAAGCCGCCCATAAGGCCTTCAACCAGGCTTAACGACTGCCATTTTACTGGCAACCGGGACCAACGGCTTAACGTGCCTTCCGAAGCACGGAAACGCTCGCAAATGTAAATGCCACAAAGTGGTCACCCATCCGAGGACCAGCCATAGTGAAAGTTGCGTAACTCAGTGATCGTTTACAGAACACTGAGACTGCTAGGCCACGAGCGTTTCAAACTTAAATAAATATACAATACCAACAATTCGTCAAAAAATTCCTCCGCATCATCGCTGACCAGAAACGTTCCCAGAAGACTGGCAGCATTGCCACGTTGAATGACAATACTAATCCTTTATGCAAGGAAATAACCAGCCTTCTGGTCGCGCGAAGCGTCGATTAGCCGCTTTGGTAAATATTTAAATAAAAAGCGGGCACTTGGACCCCAAGGTCCTTAAGTCTCAACCCCGAACGACTCAAACATATAATCCCCTACTAGATTACAATATTCGTGCTGCTTGAGGTTTTCACCTGCTGTGGAAGATGTGATGTTACCATTATTATACATACATACATATCGTCACGCCTGTCTCCCATCGGGGTAGGCAGAGACTATGGCTTTCCAATTGCTACGATCCTGGCATACAACTTTCGCTCTTCCACTTTCATAAGTGTTTTCATACACACACGCCGGTTAAGGGTACTCTTGACCTGACCTTTTTCCAAAATGTCTTCTATTTGATTGACATATGTACGTCGAGGTCGCCTCTTACCAGTTTGCCTCAAAATCATTCTCTTCTGATAGATCTGTTCACTCTCTTCTGATAGATCTGTTTCGTTAGTCTACTTTCATCCATCCTCTCCACGTGTCCGAACCATTATTATATTATTATTATTATAGAATAAAAAATAGTAAATAACATGGGAATCCCCAAGGCACTGTTGCCATATTGTTCTCGTGTTTGTTTATGTAGGGGTTTATTACTGAATTTCAAAGAACACAAATGTTTGAATTACGATTCAAAAAAAATAAAATCAAAATCCATCACGCATTATCCCCGAAGGGGTGGCAGAGGCATGTTATATATGCCCACTTTTTACCCACTTTTCACGATTCAAATCTGCACATGTGATTTAATGTTGTGTATTATAATAGTTGTAATCTGTATTGTGTGTCACTACATGTTATAAAAGAAAGTCGTTTTCCGCTGTCTGTCCCTATGTATGCTTAGATATTTAAAACGACACAAGGAATTTCGATGCGGTTTTTTTTAATATATAGAGTGATTCATAAGGAAGGTTTTTATGTATAATTTGTTAAGTTTTTGTATATATTAACTAAGTTATAACGATATTTGTTGGGGGTGTCGGAAAAAATAAGTTGTCTGGGAGGTATCAACGAAAACCCTGCCTAAACCCTTTGAGATATTACAAAATAATGTATAGTGTGGGAGGTATCAACGAAAACGCTGCCTTTAACCCTTTAAGATATTACAAAATAATGTATAGTGGAATTCTGTATCTAATATAGGTCTAAAAAAAGTCGAGTATATGTTTATCTCTTAAGGGTAACATATTATATCCATTTTAATACTTTAAAAAACCAGCAATTATAAAGCGGTAATTTAAAGGCTATTTACACAAATACGTTATTAATCCTTATCATTTTTAATATGTCAGTTGGCTTCAGCATTTCCCTGTTTATGTCCCTTTACACGAACGAAGTATGTCACGGGCGAAGCCGGGCGGGTCAGCTAGTAATAAAAAGAAAAAGATGGTTAGACATTCCCTTGCGAATTGAATGTGTACACTATACTAAATACTATACTACACTATACTAATATACACTATATGCTGCATTCAAAACAAAAAAAATGTTACTAGCTGATGCCCGCAGCTTCGCCCTCGTAGTAAAGTTTTCCTATTCGAGATTACGGACAAAACCCTAAACTTTTTGAAAGTCCAATATACGAGGGTGGGTCAATAAGTCCGTGACTTTTTGAACTTCTGACCTCTTTACTGAAAAAGAAACACTGCTCCTGTCAACAGGCATCTGTCAGTCGACTCCTGTCAAAATTTGAACTTACTGCGTCAGTTAGTTTGTGTTTGGCAGCTATTTTTATCAGACTACCCAGCAATCTGAGAAGAAAATGGAAAAAAGTGAATTTCGTGTGCTCATTAAGCATTATTTTTTGCGAAAAAAAACCATTACCGAAACCAAGGCTAAGCTTGATAAATACTATGGGGATTCTGCACCATCGATTTCAATAGTGAAAAAGTGGTTTACTGAGTTTCGTTGTGGCCATACAAGCACTGAAGATGCCGAACGTCCTGGACGCCCAGTTGAGGTGTCTACACCCGAAACAATCGAAAAAATTCACGATATGGTTTTGGCCGACCGAAGATTGAAAGTGCGAGAGATTGTGGAAGCCATAGGGATCTCGCATGGTTCAGTGGTTTCTATTTTTAATGATCACTTGGGCATGAGAAAACTTTCCGCAAGATGGGTGCCGCGTTTGCTCACAGTCGACCACAAACGCAATCGTGTAACAACTTCACAGGAGGGTTTGGCGTTGTTTAACCGCAATATGGAGGAGGTTTTTCGCCGTTTTGTAACCGTGGACGAAACGTGGATCCACCACAACACACCAGAGACCAAACAACAGTCAAAACAGTGGGTTTCTAAGGGTGAATCGGCGCCAAAGAAGGCCAAAGTGGGTTTGTCAGCCAATAAAGTCATGGCGACTGTTTTTTGGGATGCACGCGTGATAATCCACATTGACTACCTTCAAAAAGGAATAGCAATCAATGGAGAATATTATGCCAACTTATTGGGACGATTCAATGACGATTTAAAAAAAAATCGCCCTCATTTGGCCAAGAAAAAAGTTCTTTTCCACCAAGACAATGCAAGGGTGCACACATCTGCAGTTGCCATGGCAAAAATCCATGAATTGGGCTATGAATTGCTCCCTCATCCGCCCTATTCTCCAGATTTGGCTCCGAGTGACTACTTCTTGTTTCCAAACCTGAAGAAATGGCTTGGTGGAAAAAGATTTGACTCGAATGATAAAATCATCTCACAAACAAAGACCTATTTTGAGGACCTCGACAAATCTTATTTTTTGGAAGGGATAAAAAAATTGGAGAAGCGGTGGACAAAGTGTATAGAGCTCAAGGGAGACTACGTTGAAAAATAAGATGATTTTTTAATTAAAAAAACTGTGTTTTATTCAAAAAGTCACGGACTTATTGACCCGCCCTCGTAGCATATTACTCATGAAGAATGTAGCTTTCTAATGGTAAAAGAATTTTTAAAAGTTTCTGAGCCTATTCATTACAAACTTACAATTTTTTTGTCTTTATAATATTAGTATAGATTAAATTCAATATGTATAGAAAAATACATATAGTCATCGTCATCATCACGTACAATCAATGCAATGCAAAGTAGTGTGATCAATAGTACCACAGACATTTAAGACAGTAAGCAGACCCAACGTTAGCGAAAAATACGTAGCCTATTACACACATAGACAGCTAAGTTATTTCTGGTGATTACTGGACAAAGAAACTTCATCACTCTATGCACAACACCTTTTTTGTATATTTTATGTTTATTTTTGTAACATTTTACAACAATTTAATGTTTTCACATCGACACATAAATTTTTGATTTAAAGATGACAGCGGCGATTGTCATTACAAGTTTGTAGCTTATTTGTAGTAGAAAAATTGGCTACGCGCTGTCAAAGTGTAAGTCAGATGTATCTACACAGGAATAACAAAGATAGCTTAATATGTTTGGTCTGCTTACTCTTGTACATCTGTTAATAGTACTTATTGAATGTATTTTTATTTGTAGGTGGTTACCAGAGTCGGGCAGCATCCCTCATTAAACAGTTCCAAGAGTTACAAGACCAGGTGGAGCAGGCCAACCTGGAGTTGTCCACATTCAAGTTTTTAGCCGAACAAGAAAAGGCCGCCATTCCTCGCAGGATAGAGGTATGGAATAGAGTATTATTTTAAAGGCACACACATACGGCCTTTAGGGTTTTGGCGGTTCGGGCTAGGGCATTGGTCTTTCCATGTTATGTGAGAAGGCTGGTCAAAATCCCATCTAGTATCCCCCTATAGTATGAATAATATATGGAAGCTCTCGTGGCCCTGCGGACTCAGTGTTCTGTAAACGATCACTGCGTTAAGCAACTTTCACTATGGCTGGTCCTCGGATGTGTGACCACTTTGTGGCATTTACATTTTCGAGCGTTTCCGTGCTCCGGAAGGCACGTTAAGCCGTTGGTCCCGGTTGCCAGTAACATGGCAGTCGTTAAGCCCAGTTGAAGGCTTTGATTTTCTGGTCACATGAGCTATTAAAGAGCAGTGTTGATTTTACGCTCTTTAGTCAATCCTACCTGAACAGTGGGGACTGGAGACGGATATTGCACACCATCCTTAAAGAAGCAGGTCAAGTTCCTCAAAAAGCGGGATCAAACCGAACCCAGAGGCGACCGGCACTGCTGGGAAAAGACTCCGTTAGGTTTTAGGAGGTTAATATATGTAAGGACCGATGTTCTACATTAAACAAACCCATTTGAGTAATACTCATCGGACTTTCCAAATGACTACTTTACAAAAAAGTAGCGTTTAAAAATTTTGCTGTCTTGTGTTTTCGTTACTTTATCTGGATCCGATTTTAATGGACTTTCACTGACGGATATCTGACGTTATAAGTAGCATTTTAAGCTATCTTTCAACGGCTGAACCTAATGTGATGAACCCTTTACCAGCTGATACTTACCACATATGAAAGCACAATCAAATCGGTCTCTCCTAATCATTTTCGTTTTTGGGAGGGTTACTAACTTTATTACCATGCGAATGAATTAAAAAAGTAGATGGGTTCAATTTCTAGCTCCGTCCTTCTCTTTGCATTGAATTGAAGGTTACAACTTGAATGTGATGCTGGCTTGGACCTCGAGATCTAGGACCCTATGGCACCCACAATTATAATAGATACATACATATTGTCACGCCTTTATCCACGGAGGGGTAGGCAGAGGCATACTATACGCTCACATTTCACCGTAGAGCGGGCGAGATAAATAAATTCTAAATGGACTGTATTTGCGGGGAAAGACTAAAATGAAATTTACACGCGATTGTCGACGGAAAAAGTAATGGAAAACAGGAATATGCACACTACCTTGCTGCTTGCTGCGAGATGCTGAGGTGGAGGCCGCCGGGGGCGTCCCTGGACTTAATTCCTGGTTTCCTTGCACGAAAACACTATTTATCAATGGAAAATACAATTATTGCGATAGTTGGTGCGGGATTATTGCGAAAGGTTTGATGCGGGCGCGTGCGCGGTGTTTGTAGGACAGACTGCCAGCCCTCAAACGTGGCGGCTGCCCGTGAAGCTAGCGGCGCGAGCGATAGGTACTTGCGCGCGTAATACAGCTGTCTCGCTCCTCCTTTATGCGAGACAAGGTAGGTGCGAAAGAGAAATGAAATGGGGAGCGGGGGGAGTGTCGACAACTAATTAATTAAAAACAAATGCAGATCAGCGATGCAGCATAGAAAAAATAACGCGGCTATTCTTTTATCATATACCGGCGCAACCAACCGTGTTGAAATGGACAGGCGCAGGCTGTGGCGACCTACTGTTGAAATTTTTCAAGCCGCCCATAAGGCTTTCAACCATGCTTAACGACTGCCATTTTACTGGCAACCGGGACAAACGGCTTAACATGCCTTACGAAGCACGGAAACGCTCGCAAATATAAATTCCACAAAGTGGTCAACCATCCAAGGACCACCTATAGCGAATGTTGCTTAACGCAGTGACCGTTTACAGAACACTGAGTCAGCGCTTCTACAATTACGATTCTGGGGGTTAATAAGGGTTATCAAAATAATGCTCTGTAATTTATTTAGCAATTTTTCTTTACAGTCTTTAACGGAAGACGTGAATCGACAGACTGACCGCGAGAAGCAACTGCAGAAACGATACGCCGAACTGCAAGCGGAAATAGAAGACCTGCAGAAGGGCAGGCATCCGAAGGACGTGGATATGAGGCGGGTACCCGTCGAGGAGTAGACATAATGTATACATAGAAATCGTAATTCAGGAGAAATGGCATGACATTTTTTTATACCACTAATGTGGCAGACAAGCATATGGCCCACCTGATGGAAAGTGGTCACCTTAGTCTATGGACGTTTGCAACACCAGAGGTGCAGCACTCGCACTGCCGACCATTTATATATCAGTTCTTAAACCCCTTTTCAAGAACTGTAGACGTTCGGGAAAACCTAGGCACGGAGTTCATTCCACAATCTAAGCGTACGTTGCATTGCCGGTTGAGATTCAGGTTCACTTAGTTCAAGGGACAGAGTTCAAATTAAATGCACTAAGAAAGCCAAGTACAGTGATCTACGCAAATTTAATTTCTAGCATATTACATTGTTTGTGTTGTAATTACAATTTGTTTGTTACCTCTCACAAAATATGTGAAAAATATGTACAACATAGGAAAAAAAAGTTATTATATTATTAATACAGCGTTTTCATGTAAACACTGAATTTAAAACCTTCGCAAGATATGGATAATATCAATGGTACGCGATTTCAGGGGCCGAGTCTACTATTGACAAGCCGTAGAATAGAACCAGAATCGCTGTTTTTAGCTGTCAAAATGTTAGAAGACTATCAAAAATGCAACTGACTAGCGGCCACTGGCGCGGTACGTGTTAGTAGAATTCTATCGGCCGACCGATAGAAGTCTATTGGAGTACGATTGTAATAGAAGACTACGAAAAACTCAAAATTGTACCGGTGGCTTTCTATTGAGTGACGATTTCGATTCTATTTCGACACGATTGAAATAGCAGACTCGGCCCCCAGGACTAGTGAAAGTTTTAACCGTATTTGATTGTTAAGTATGTCGCGGCGACACAATGTTCCCGCATACCATTTCTTCTGTTTTTACGATTTCTATGGTTTAAAGAACGGTGTACATGTCTGTCTATGTGTATTTTAGTCAATACATTGGTTAAATAGTATTATACCGTGTTTTGTCATTGTAATGAACACCCAACCCTGTCCCATGACTCTCGGGAATGGTACTGGCGCCCAATTACCGACCATACGACTTCAATAATCTTTCAGTTCACCGCAGTCGGCTGCATAAGATTGGCGATTCTTTCCAGGATAACTGTATACACTTTTACAACAGGCTTCCCTGTGACCTGAGAAATTTACCATTAAATAAATTTAAAAGTTAATAAAAAAACTTGAGAGGTGTCAAGGGACACCCGGATGGAACGAAGTTCTTAAAAAAAAAAATAGTGAAGGAATTTTAATAATTTTTTTTTTAAGTTATAATAATATGTTTTTTATATTTTTTTTTATAGGTAATATAATATGTAACTAACAACAGATGTAAAAAGATGATGTTAATGTATTAATAAATAATTAATAAAAATATAAAATAAAAAAAGCAAAAAGTGTCGTGACAACTTTTCGTAAGAATTTAAAAAGATGATGTTAATGTATTAATAAATAATTAATTAAAATATAAAATAAAAAAGGCAAAAAGTGTCGTGACAACTTTTCGTAAGAATTTAAAAAGATGATGTTAATGTATTAATAAATAATTAATAAAAATATAAAATAAAAAAAGCAAATAGCAAAAAGTGTCGTGACAACTTTTCGTAAGAATTTTAGTGTCGTGACAACTTTTCGTAAGAATTTTTTCCGTCTAGCCCCCTTTCACAACGCGCGATAAGGAACTTCGTTCCAAAAATGCTTTGTGAAAAAGGTTATAACTCCTGGAAATTATCTGCAGGCAAAGTGAAATAATATTAAATTGTAAGTAGGGCATCAAAAAAAAAGCCTTCGTAAGTTTCTAGTCGGTTCTTCTCAGGTAGGCCGCGTTCCGAACCGGTGGTCACTTTAAATATTTTAAGTAGTGTATGACATTTTGTTGACATTTATTTTTGAAAGCATAGACGGAAATATGCTGGTAAAATGTCATTTGTTTTATATTTAGAAACGGCGAAACACGAGACAAAAGACGTTGCACTAGGAAATCTAACGTTTTCAAGTCGTATGATCGAGAATTCGGCCACTGGTATAGTTATGCATCTATTTTTGATTTTAACCAAATTATCTCTTGTAAGAATCGAGCAATACGCACGCGGTACACATTCAGCAGTGCAGAATTCCCAGGATATAGAATCATATTTTTAACACAATCAAATATTAACACATCAGCACAGCGTCCCATATAATGTCAGATTGTTAAACAGGGGAGTTTGGTGCGTTAAACCAGAAGACGCTGGTTCGAGTTCAGCTCGAGCCTGAAAGATTTTTTTCACTTTAACTTTTTTATATAAAAGTATGTCTATGTGTTATCTAGATCCCATAGCACAAGCTTAAAGCTTAGTTTGGGCTAATTATCGCTCTGTGTAGTGTCCCACAATATATGTTTATCGGTTGTCTAGATTCCATACCACAAGCTTATATTCGCTCACTTTGGGCTAGATCGCGCTGTGTAAAGAACACCCACATTTTTTAAATTTAAGTTATATATATATACATTATTTTTTCAACAAGATACTGTGAGGGTAATGAAATAACATTTTTTACAAAGTTATAAAAATCGTTTATTTCACATTTATGTACAACATGATTGACACTAAATATTATAACCTTCATGAATCACATTCGTCCATGATGAATACATTGAAATTATGGCATTACAATTATTTTAACTTAACATAACAATCGTACATTTATATCACAGGAATGTTAGTAGCAAGAGCAAGGACAATGTCAATCGCACTCTAGTAGAGACGCCTTACTATATACATTTCATACAAACAAGGGCGTCAAACTTTATTCATACGATCACACTTATAGGAATGGTACTCCGACAACTCCGATAACTGAAAGGCCGCGTATGCATTTTCGCCTAGGACGATTTAACCAATGGACGCGCCATCTTACCGTTTGCTCCTATACCCCGCTTGCCATTTGCTAAGCATTTTTAGTTTAGTCGCTGATCCGCGGACTCAATCTATCATACACGTTTGAATAATTTATAAAGAAAAAATGACGAAATGCGCTGTGAAATGGTGTAAAAGTTATAGCGGTCGAACAATTAATGTTTCTTTTCACTCGTAACTAAAGATTTATTTTATTCACATAACTATTTTTAACAAAAACCATTAATTATTGAGACATACCTACACAACATAATAAGTATATTGAATATAGGCCGATTAAGTTGTTAACTTAATCGGCCTATATTCAATATACTTTCATTCTCTATAAACATTATACAAAGAGTTACCATCTCAAATTACCCGAATAATATTGTGTCAATTTCGTATTGCGTACATACATTTTTGTATTTGCAGTTGTATTTTTATTGGTTGTTAGACAGTGACAACACTTTATGCAAGAGTAAGAAAACAATATGTGTGTAGTTTACCCCCCGCACGAAAGTTGGTTGAACGTGATTTCATACTTTATTGAGTACATTACGCATCCATTGGTTAAATCGTCCTAGATTTTCGCCTACAGTTTCACGTAAACCTGGTAGGTGTTTTATAACTTTCGTCTCTGCTAGGGCGCGAGCGAGCGAGCGAAAGGAAGCGAGCAATATTCCTTGGTCTGTGGTTAGTAGTCATCTAGTCAGGCTAGATGCATACTCTGTTTCAAGGAAAAACGGACAATGAGCTTTTGTTTTATATTTTTTACGAAAGATAAAAATTTGAAAAACTATACCTATTCTATATACCATAGCGTTTTATAGTATGGTATATAACCCAACTATCTTCACGCTTTATCCCTGGCGGGTAGTCAGAGACAACAGATCGCTAGCCTTCGCGAGTCATTTATACTTCTTTTTGCATATTCATTAATCGTAGTAACGTATGGAGAACTGAAAACATTTATAGATTGTTTTTATACGTGTTTACAGAGCTATTGCATGGTGACTGTTCTAATATTTTAAGGAAATGGGTCTAAAATAACGATTTGTAACTTATCAAGCGGTCAAATGTCACTTACAGTACCGTAGGTATGAAAGGGATCGGTGATCATCATCATTATCCAAACGTTATACCCAGCTGCTTCCAAAGCACTCGTTTCGGATTACGCTCTTGTAGCTAGTCTACAAGAAAGTGAAGGTTGTTATAGTATGTCTTTTCTAATATTTAGCTCGCCAAATTGAAGCCGGCTGCCTGATGGGAAGCGAGTTGAGGGCCAATCTCAATGTTGTAAGGGAAGAAATACGTGCGCTGTAAATGTTCCAAGTTTCTGGTCCTACAGCTCAACTAGTTGAGCAATCCAATTGAGCAGTGGAGACGGGGTTCAAACATATAAGTACACATTGCTTACAGAAGGTAAACTTAAAATAAAACTTATATACCACATCGTCTGGTCCGTGTTAGTTCAGTATAAGTAGGATTGTAAGATCCTCGGTGGATAAAGGCTAAGACTATTCTTCAAGCGGTTCTGGAGATGATACATTTTGGTATACCAAATCAAACATACAAGCAATCATTAGTCCGTTTTTCCGCCTGCCTTTAAAACAGAGTAACGAACTTCATATTTCAAAAGATTGTTTTATAAACAATTTAAAATTACGTACTTATATCAGTCCTTATCAATTCACTAGCACCTTACGTTTTAGAATCACGGTTTATATCTTTAAGGATTAAAGCGTGATACTCATTAATGTATTCTTTAAGAAATTAATGAACTGTAGAATTTTTTTTACTGTTGGTTGGATAAAAACACTTGTACTATTCCACAGAAAAAAAGTAAATAATGTGATAGTAATAGTACAAGTGTTTTTATTCAAAAAATTTAGTAATAATAATTGACAATCACAAATAAAAGGCAGCTACAAAATGTCGGTATCATTGCCACCACTTGGGGCCGAATATAACGTTAACGTCTAATGGTAAATTGTGGGCGCCTAATATGCTTCTGCCTACTCTTTCTTCCGGTTATAAGGCGTACATATAGTATAATAATTTGTTACCTGCATAGGAGTATACAAAAATAAAAAAAAGTATCATTGTAGGCCCTCCAAATTTTCTGGGGTCCAAATGACCTTGTTTCCTAATGTGTGCACGTGCTGATTAATATACGAGGCAACGATGAAGACGCTTTTACGGGGTCGGGAGGTCATACGGCACTCGCTCCCAACGTAGCCAAATAACAAAAGTTAAACGAGAACACAAAAGGGTGAAAATAGTACTGTAAAAGACAGCTAAAATTTGGAGCGTAGCTCATGTACATTACATTAGTTTTTATTTCACTTCAATATAATGCAGTATTTCGGAAGTTATGACGACGAGGAGTTTTGGCCCTTTTTTTCAATTTCCGAAATAAGGCGCGCCCATAATGCACAGACTGCGACAAGGCGCGGCGCGGTCACCCGCGTTATATGCACTTTGATTGTAAATATTTCAGCCATTGTTTGAAAAATAAAAAAAGTTAAAACACCGTTTTTGAAAGCAATTGATAATACAATAAGATGGAGAAAAAATTTTATTCTATCTATTTATTATATTACTTATATATATATATGTATGTATATTTGTACTTTATGTATATTTCAAATTCTTACTAATTTGATGTTGAATAATTTGATAATATTAACCTTCCCATACACTTTTTATTCTATTTTTCTATATTCTACTTATAACGCTCTCCTTTCGTGGGTCTGTTGGAAGAGATTTCCATTTAGAAATAAGCAGACCCTTTGTACTTTTTATGTGTGTACAATAAATAAATAAATAAATAGAGAAAGGAAAAAATAGTATCAATCCTTTGAACATGATAACTAAGGATAACTATAAAGTAAATGCTAATAAAAAGTAAATGATTTAATTAAAACTTGTTTACGCTTGGGGAGTAAGCTTGTGAATGCGTGACGAGAGCGTTACGAAAAGTGTGATGGAGCAAAGCGAACAGAAGTTGAGAGGAATAAGCGAACGGAAGATGAGAGGGAGATAGCTGAACTGGCCAACTCTTCTGTGCTATTGGTAATGCTAATCTTGTATACATTGTAATTGCTGTACTTACTTCAGCCCTGAATAAATTATTCTTATTTCTTTTCTAGATATAAGTTAGTAAAAAATAGAAAGACGGAGAGAGTTACGTTTCGTATATTACTGTATGAGCAAGAGAGAGAGGTGCGAGTACACATGTTCTTTCTCTCTTTCTCTCATACCCAGACGAGCTAAATAAGTATTACTTCGGTTGAATGGTTTAAAGCACACTCGATTTATTTTCTTGTTTCTCAATCACGCCTTTATCCCTAAGGGGTGGCAACGGCATAGTATACGCCCACAATTCACTGTGTGTATTTCGTCCCACGTAACAGGTGGTAAGCCCATTGCTATTTAAAAATGGACAGACGCAGGTTGTGGCTACCTGCTGTTGAAAATTTTCAAGCCGCCCATAAGGCTTTCAACTTGGCTTAACGACTGCCATGTTACTGGCAACCGGGACCAACGGCTTAACGTGCTTTCACGTAAATGGAATGCTACAATTTATTTTTATTCACAATACCATTTTTTCTACTTCATAAACTATTCGCTGTCTTCAGAATCGCTGTGTATCTGTCTCCTCTTAGGTTTACTCCTCACTTTGAGGTCAGGGCTCTCGTCCTGCGAACATGGCCGCCTCGACTTCTTAAATCTTTTCTTTTCTAACAGCAATTCAGCTATCTCCAACTCTGATACTTCATTGACTTGTGTTAATCCGATGTTGGAGTCCACGCAGAAGCTATCCTGAAATACAAAGGTTTTTAAATTTAACTAGCGGACGCCCCGCGGCTTCTCCCGCGTAGAGCCCGTTGCCTTGAGAACACGGGGATAAAATGTAGCTTAACTTGCTTGTTATGTACATCGGCTATCTGCCAGTGAAAGTTTGGTTCAGCCATTTACGTAATGCACGTAAGTACCGTATATGCATTTAGTGAAAAGCTGTTTATTTAAAATTACACACATTTCAATTTTAATTATCTGTATAGATTAGTTACTAGCTGTGCCCACCGGCTTTGCTCATAAGACCCCATTCATTACCTTAAGGGTGGAATTTTTGAAAAAAACTCTTAGTGGGTGCTTAAAAATTTCAAGAGTCTAGGTGTAAAGGTTTTGCCTGGATGTTGATAGATGAGTGTCCGAATATAAAGTAGCCTATAAGACTCTTCAGATATAAAAAAGAATCATTACAAATCCATTGATTTCTTAAAAAGTGAGTATTAAGTCTTGTTATAAACTAAATAAATAGAAATTACAAAATTTTGTGCATTGACATGAATTAATTTAAATCACTCAATAACACACTGAATTGAGATTTGATCAGTCAGAAAGTCTCTAAAGTGAATAAGAATCTATACTAATATTATAAAGCTGAAGAGTTTGTTTGGTTAAATGCCTAATCTCAGGAACTACTGGTCAGATTTGAAAAATACTGTTTGTGTTAGATAGCCCATTTATCGCGGAAGGCTCTTTATCATCACGCTATGTCCCTAGAGAGCAGAGCAGTAGATAAATGTCGACAAATCGGGCGAATTTTAAAGCATGTTCGAAGTATGTCACAGGCGAAGCCGGGGTGTCACCTAGTCAAAGATATAATTACCATTTCGTATACATCTTCATCTACATATTGTGACAATATATCTTCCTCTTTGTACCTTTTCGGTAATTCTGGTATTTTGAATGCACCCGGCCTTATAGGACTCCTGCAATACAAAAATCTATTACAAATCCAATTCCTGCCAGTATGATTATTCTATAACTCAGTTTGCTTAGTACTAGAATTATTTACGAAAAAGTTCTGTCAACATGCTCCACGAGAGTACCCGGGATTTAGAGTAAACAGGTTAAAAAAGATCCTGTTAAATTAAATCTATACTTATCACTCCGATAATTAGCCCACCTCATCGATAGTTAGCTGAGTCTTCCGAAAGTAGAGTAATAAAAAAAATTGTTATACGAAAAACTTAAGGAGGAAAAAAAATTAAAGGAGCATCATAAATAAGTCATTGATTTTGATAATAGACATGGCATCAGGCCATCGAGTAGTTAATATTTTCAGGTGTTTTATATTATTATTTTAAAAAAGTAATGTACGTTTGCTAAAAAATATTTAATCGTTAATCTGATAAATTCTTCCCTTTTGACCTACTAAACTTTAAAGTCCTATAAAACGGCTCAGATTGTCCGTCGGTCCGTCCGTATCTATTTCTCAGGAACCATAAAAGATGGAGACTAACGGTTTGCGACATTCGATTTCGGTTTTGAAACTAGTTACGGTTTAGAAATCTGATTCCTTCGTTACGACAGTGAAAACATGTTACTGTAAAAAAATCTTACGAATTTCAGCTACGGAACCGTTATACACTGCGCGTGACTCGATAAGCACTTGCCCGATGTTTTACACGTGGGTATAGTTCCATTGAATAGAGAAAATGCTAGCAAGTGGCTGTAAAGAATAAACACAGCTCACTCACTTGATGGACTTCAAGTACACGGCGCGAATGTCGTCCTGCGGCATTACGCTGTCGTCACATATGAAGTCAGCGATACTGCCTACGCTGTCGTCTGTCAGCTCGTCTTCACTAGCCTCCTCGTCATCCGATAAAGCCGCCTCCGTCTCCAGAAACGAGTTGTGCAGCTTTTTCTTCTTCTAAGTGAAAAAAAAAAAAACTTAAAAATTTTACCTAATAATCTATGTTAAAATATAAAATTTAACAGTTTGTTATTTGGTTGATCGTGTTAATATCAGGAATTACTGGTTCAAATAGTAAAATTAGTTTTTATATTGGATAGCGCATTTATCGGCTACTACCTGGTAGAGCAGAGCAGTAATCATAAATGTCAGTAAAGCAGACAAATTTTCATTGTAAGTTGCTATCAACTATGCCGAAAACGAAAGCCCCCAGGTTTGTAATTCGGAAACAATTGCGAAGGTACTAAAACTAGTGGTTCTGTGAACCGTAGACTTCGGAGTAAATTGAAGAAAAAGGCTAAATATTTTTTTGACTTTCATTCATGAGTAATTTATTAATTAATGTAATTTTTTTTTTCCATTTCAAAACCATTTCCCCTTCCCTGCCTCAATTTCCCCCCGATCGCAAAACCCCTTCGCTAAAAGTTTTTGGTTATACCAAGGAAAGTCCATGCCAAGTTGCATGCAAATCCGATGACAAATGCGACCTGTAGACTGAATGGACAGACGAACGGACGAAAGTTCGGACATCGATAGCGTTTCTCCCGTACCAGAGGAGTTGTGAAATGTTAAACTGTGATCTTCAAAATTCCGATATCCAACACCCAAGATCGAAGACTTTGAAGCCTAGAACGAAAGTGTAAAGAAAACCACAACTAAAGTATGTCACTACATCAGCAGCGCTCATTGGTTAAATTAACTTTCACGCGCTTACCCGATATTCTTTTCAAACTGACCACCTATAGCTAATATTGCTTAACGCTGTGATCGTTTACAGAACACTGAGTCAGCGGGGCTACGACCTAGATAAAACCAAACAGACAATATTATGTAAAAGTTTATATTACTACTTACTTTTCGAACTTTGTGATTTGTAGTAGATCTGTATTTATCACCATTCGTCTTTTCAGGACTTCTATAGTCATGTTTTTCGTCATTTACAAACTCGTCACTACTATCGTCAAATGCTAGCTTTCGTTTTTCCGACAGCCCTGATTTGACAGGACTCTGTTTCAAAATTGTACTAATATCTTTCTTGTCAAATTTGCTGTTTCGTCTAAAAATACTCAAATTATTTTTCAATTTAAAACAATCGTCTTCAATTTCATTATCGTCTAAAATTTGAGGGTTTTTATTCTCTTTTTGAGAGAAAACATTGCTTTGTAACACGACACAATTGAGTGCAGTGTTATCGTTTCTATAATATTTATTTACTTTACTTAATATCGAAGGCTTTTTAACTTTATCCTGTTCAGTCAATTGTGGGTCATTTTGCGTGTCAAGTTTTGGTTTTTTACTAAAGTGAGGCGATGCTATAACAAATTCGTTGCTCTCCATATCTAATTTTCTTTTACAGTTATTAGTACTATTAGTTTTATTTGAAGTTTGTTCAGCAGTTTTAGGACCCTGTGGAGACTGACGAACGGAATAACATTTGGATTTCGTCAGAACATTTTCTTCAACGTCATACACTTGAGTGTTGTCAGAATCGCTGTCACTATCCAAAATGATAAAACTTTCGTTTCTTTTAGTTTCAATTGTGGATTGTGTTGATTTGATGAAACTATTTAGACTAAATACAGATTTCTTTCTTTCATTTTGAGTCAGTAGGATTGGCGAAAGACTTTGTCTAGTCTGATTAGAAAGGATTGGAGAACTACTACTTTCGTATTCGTTTCTAAGAACTGGTGAAGTATTTAGTTTGTCATTTTTGTTTTTTACATTATTTGAAATATTAGGTTTCGTTAAAGCTGATACATTTACATCAGTCTTATTAATCATAGCTTCAATTTGTGTGAGCGTAAACATACTTTTATTATTTGTATCATTCATACTAAGTTTCAATAAACTTTCTGCTTTTTTCTTATCTGTAATAATATTGTAGTTCATAGGATCTAGTATTAATTGTTTTTTACAATTATTCAGTGGTGTAGAACTACGAGTTCGATCTTTTTTGGTACTTAACTGGAATTTACGACTTTGACTGTAAAGTACTGGTGATGTTGGTAATTCATTAGTTTTCATTCGTCCAGACAAAATTGACGGGCTTAAAGGATATTCTACTGGTGGATCAGTAACTGGTGATTTTAAAATCTTCGGGTTTTCATTCATACTACTCGTTTTTGGATTTATTTGTGTTATTTCAGGAGGTGTGTTATCTATAATATCGTCAGCAAATATATCTTCAATACTATCCAAACCAAAGAAGTTTAGTATTTCTTTAGCTTCCTTCGGTTCTTTAGTAATATCAGTTTTCTTTTGTTCTTCTGTAACTATAGTTTCTTCGATGTCGGTTTCTTTTGCTATAGCTTCTTCAGGACTGCTGTCAGCAAATATATCTTCAATATCACCTACGTCAAAAGGATCTGATTTCAAATCTTCACCAGCTTTCTTAAATTCGTCTTTTATGATAGGTTTGATATCATTACTTGCAAGAAAATCTAATTCCAGATCAAAGTTACTGCTCAAATTATGTTTCTCTTCAATTTCGAGAGAATTAATAGTACTTTTAAGTGAGATATTTACATTCAAGTCATCCATCGCAGTTACATTTACAGTTTCATCTGCTTTTTTTGCGCATTGTAATATGGTGTCTGCATCGAAATCATCAATCAAATTCAAATCTGGTAATTTTAATTCTTTGAGAGATGATAATATAGTAGGTGTTTTCTTTTGGTCTCTTAAGTTTAGCAGAGTAGAACATTCACAGATATTCCGACAAAAGTAGCACTCCTTTGCCGACTTAGTGCTTTCTAAAGTCAAGTCTACAAATAGACTAATAAGACTAGTGGACATTCCTCCGTGATTTTGGATACCTAGGTCATTGATAAGTTTAGTATAATCTTTAGTTGACTTAGTGGCTGTACTAAATAGGGCGCGAATGTCGCCATCTTTTTTTGCAGGTGATTTTACGACGGGCGCTTTTTTGGTCTTTTTTATTTGTTTAGCTTTTGCGGGTGATAGAAAATTCAATTTTTGACTAGTTGAAATGAGTTTTGTTGGCGATTGTTGAGTAGCCTGCGAAGCGAAACCTGAAAGTAAAACAGTGAAACTATTAATAATTTGGCCCATGTAGTCTTCAAGTCTTGGTCCATCTTGACTCTTTCTACACCCTATTGTAGCACAATAAATATTCTTCGTCAATCGGTCCTCATTCATTCCTTAAAAAGGTCTAAACCAACGGAACACGCCTTTTTCCTTTTTAATGATGATACGAAAATAGTTAAAAATGATCTATAAAATTAAATTTCCTTAGAACAAACATATTATCATAGATATCACACTCAATACGTACATGGGTTTTGCGTCGAAGGTGGCAATTCAAATCTTTTAGCGTCGGCGTATTGCAGTAGTTCAGATAATATCTCTGAATCTCTAGAATGAGCTACATTCACGGTTTTCTGCAGCGTTCGTTGCCATTCTAACCACCTTGTTAACTTTATGTCTCTTTCATCCGGTTCTTGAATGTGTTTAAATGAGTCTGAAAAGTATTGAGCGCATTATAAGTGGATGGAGGATGCCCGCGGCTTCCGTACCAGGAATGTATCACTCCGCAGATTAGGTATATTCGAGCAGAGCACCGCTCGGAGAGGCTAATGGCAGTGGGTTGCCGCTCGGCTCGCACGACAGCCGAGCTCTTTATTTAGTGCGGTAACTTAGCGCATACTTGAAATATTTTTTGCTTATCGACTCCCGCATTGCTTTCTAAGCCTAAACGACAATATAACAATCCGTATAAAAGATATTGCTGTGTTTACTGATGTATGAATAAAACGAATAGTGACTCAGAACTAACATTTTCACGCCATTCTCAACGGTACACAATACACCACCACATGTAGTAGGTAGTTATACCTACTAGGGCCAGTGGTCATATTGTGTATTTGAGAATGTCGTGAGGCGAAACTTGTAAGGTTTATGAAGTAAATGTTGTGGAATGTACAAGTGGTGTTATTTAAGAAGCATCGGATAATGCTTATATATCTTAACCTACCATATATGCTTAATTTACTTATATATCTTAAAAGTAATAAATCAACTATGTACAAAAACTTCTCAAGTGACATCCCCGCGCGGACTTCGCAGCTCAGTCATAAAAATCTGGCGCGCAAAGAAAACTCAACGTTCGCGCGCACTTATAAGTTTCAATTTTGCTTGCAAGCGGCGAGTCTAGGTATGTTTCCATACCTAAAACTGACTTTTGTTAGGGAGCAAAACTTCTGTAGGTAGTACTATTATTTATTCTGTGATTTGGTCCGACCCGGAATTCGAACGCGACACTACACCTCTGCGCCACTGACGCAGGAGAGGGGGGGGGGGGGTGGAAGAGCATTAAGCGGTAATATTGGCCTAGCCTAGTTGGAAATTGTTAGGTTATGTAAGGTTTGCCCTTCTCACTCCGGGTTACAAAAGCAACCGGATTCAATACAGTTCAACGGCAGTCGCTTTTAACAAAGCCAAATCATAGCTGCTGCAGCAAAAAAAAGTCCTCAAGTTCGGAATTCAGGTAGGAAATAAAACCTTGGAATAGGCTATATTATATTATCTATCACGCCTTATCCCCGAAGGGGTGGCAGAGACATATTATAGGCCCACTTTTCACCATGTGTATTCTTGTCCCACGTAATAGGTGGTGAGCCCATTGCCGTGTAGAAATAGACAGACGCAAGTTGTGGCTCCCTGCTGTTGAAATTTTTCAAGCCACCCATAAGGCTTTTAACTTGACTCAACGACTGCCATGTTACCGGCAACCGGGACCAACGGCTTAACGTGCCTTTCGAAGCACGGAAACACTCGCAAATCTAAATGCCACAAAGTGGTCACCCATCCGTGACCAGCCATAACTAAAGTTACTTAACGCAGTGATTGTCTACAGAACACAAGAGTCCGCGGGCACTTCAATAATGGCCTAACTTTGGAATAATAATGGAATAAGCGTATAATAATTAATAAACGTCAAATAGTATTCTTTATACATAAATGCGCCTAGCTCTGCACCATTCAATGGTTGACTGGTAGAGAATGCTTTAGGCATTCAGTCCGCCAATGTACTTTCTTTGTGCATAAAGTTTAAATAAATAAGCTAAAGAAAAATAAGATTAATTTCAATAGATCCGATCCGTTCAGCCAATCCAATTTACATATTACTGTGCTACATACCTTTAGTTTTCGTCCAGAACTCTTTAGGTGTAGCCAATGATCTCGAATCAACATATCCGTCGGGAAATAACTCGTTGAATTCTTTAGCTGTTATTAATCTGCCGCTATCTATATCTCTGTTTGAGGAGCTTGTTGTAGTAGTGGAAGTTCTCCCTAGGAGCATACTGCGTAAATCCTTTTGACCCTGTGAGACCAAATAATATAATAATGTTAATAAAGCAAACAAAAAGAAGCAGCCCTAAAAAATCCTGGGCCTGAAGTCACGCGTCGAAGAGGATGACACACTTGCCAACGGTTGTGCAATTGGATTTTTTTTTTTATATTTGGTCCGTCAAAATGGCGACGCTTTTTTTTTCTTTCTTTCTTTCTGATGCACCCCTCTATCTTAACTATATTCACCCTGTATGCCTGACGGGGTAGTCAGAGAGGACAGATCGCCAGGCTTAGCAATCCATGCATACTTCTTTCACTTCCTGCAGATTCATTTATCGCTTCATACATGCATGTCTGCGCATCCGAGTACTTTTGACCTTCCCCTTTTTATACAATCTGATCTGCTCACGTGATCTTCATATGTTGGAGATGCAGAAATTCAATAGCTGGATAGTGGACCCCGTAATCGGAATAAGGGTTTTAAAAGTATGCAGGAGAGTTAATTCTGATTGCTTTCGAAGCCTTCTTGAAACGTAGGATTCGCTTTATATAATACTACACACCTGCTGATTCCACTTGGAGGAGGAGGCATAGCATAGCCAGATATTAATTCCCATCGAGGAAATTGAATTGTTTCTATCATCCCCCAATAAGACGATGGGGCAAAATCGATATAGTATGTTAACCAATAAGATAAATAAATAAATATCCATCACGCCTTATCCCCGAATGGGTGGCAGAGGCATATTATATGCCTCTGCCACCCATTCGGGCATTGATTGAAGGCGTTCAACCAGGCTTAACGACTGCCATTTTACTGGCAACCGGGACCAACGGCTTAACGTGCCTTCCGAAGCACGGAAACGTTCGCAAATGTAAATGCCACAAAGTGGTCAACCATCCGAGGACCAGCCATAGTGAAAGTTGCGTAACTCAGTGATCGTTTACAGAACACTGAGACCGCGGGGCCACGAGCGCCAATAAGATCGCGGTAAATCTAGAGGTACATATAGATTTACGGCGTCCTTATTGGTTCTTTGACTTGATTTTGACAAAATAGTTTTTAAATAAAATATTTGGCATAAAACGGTACATCATCAGATAGAAGAACATTACACGAAGAGTTCTACTTTAGACTCGATCAATATAAGTTAAGATGAGAGCACATAATTACCTTTTTGGTCTTATCGCCTCCTTCTTTATTCTTCTCCTTCTGCTCCGGTCTCTTCTCGACGGTGATGAACATCTTCTGACACTGCGGCGTGACGTCACGCGGCATCATGCGTGGGTTCGACTTGTATAGATTGTTTTCTACATCCTTGGATTGTAGTATAAGTTTGTTCAGTCCGTCTCTTTGACGCATGCAATCCAATAGTGTCTAAAACGTATGAAGAATAATGATACATTGACGATCGAGTAACTCCTTGACGCAGACATAACCAGTGTAGGCAAATGGAAGCAAAAAAAATGGTAGAAAATAATTGCTAGCTAATGTGCTGTGGATGGCAATAGTAAACGAACATACTGGCTTTGGTAACTTTTTTTAAATTTGTCATACTACATTGATTCAATGAATAGACTTGTTAATTTTCTTTGCCCATCTGGGGCAGACAAAGGAAACTCAGTCCATACAGCATTGACATTAGTATTCAAATTTTCTTAGTATTTGGTCATGTTAAGTCAAAATTGAAGTGCCTGTTTATAATTCCAAAATTCAAATAAACTTTTCACCAAATGCATATAAAAGTATTACGGTACTTACATTTCTTTCTCTGTCTCTTTGTTCAGGATTATTTATATATAGATTGAATTACCTGATGCTCCCTGCCTTCAGTGACAAGTATGAACACTTGCCCGCCGCGTTCCCGTCCAGTACGGCCGCATCTAAAACACAATTATAGCAATACTAGCGTTTATAATATTAGTAGCATATAGCATAGTAGCAGGGGATCGGCACAGATTTTCACCGCCAAAAATCAACTTCACGTAGAAGTATGCTAACTATATAAGTATTTGCTTGCAAGATGGAGGTATAGTGTGCTGCTTATTTGAGACGAACACGTCAATCCTACTAATATTCTAAACGCGAAAGTTTATAAGTATGGATGGATGTTTGTTACTCTTTCACACAAAATCTACTGAATAGATTTTGATGAAACTACAATAATATAACTTACACATCAGAATAACACACACGCTCCTTTTAACCTCGGGAACAAGTTCGTGTGGGAAACGGGAACGGGAAATGTTCACCACGCGTGCAGAGCCGCGGGTGTCAACTACTGTTCAATAATTCATACTAAAAAGCCACTCTTGTCACCACGTTGGTTGGGATTTGGAATCGATCACAAAAATCTTATGAAACGGTTAGTTCTGAGATAAAAAATAAAATAAAATAAATTTATTGACCCAAAAATATTCTATTCTAACCGCCATTTGACACAGTTTGATTAACATGATATTTGACCAATTATACAATAATGAAGTTTTACAAAAAAAAAGTACAAAAACAATGTTGTGTTCATTAAAATTACACTTACATAGTTCCTTTGAATTTATGTGAGAACAGTCAACTAAACTTAGTTTGCCTTAAATTTAAATAATATTATTTGTAACAATTGCTATAAAAGCTATGAGCTGACCAGTCCCAACGGACGGCACCCGTTCACGGGTATGACGCATATATCAGCCATCGCCTTACTCAACCGTATTGTAGGGAACAAGGCGACCCGATACATACGCCACCACTGCCAGGACACTTAGGCGAGCATGACATACCCAAAAACTACACAGCAACTATCATGTCAATTTCAAAATAATAAATAAGTCTACATAGTGCTCACACAATAACAAAGTCAAATTACACATAATTATGTTTAATAGTTATTACCGGGACTAAACGCAGCCATACCTTTAGTTGCCTGGCGTTTCAAATTTATTTGTACTGGAGAATGTAAAAAAAAATGTAAAAATACAACTTATATATGCAGATTCTAGACAAGTAGATAATATAACACAAGATTTATTCGAATCCTAAATAGCTCGAGCGAAGAGCAAGCAACTCATTTCCATTTATTTTTATCATTCAAATAATCATTAATTGTGTAATAAGCCCTTTTCAAGAGGTGAGTCCTTATTTCCGTATAAGGGAAAAGAGTCCACTGCCGCAACGTTGTAACGACGTTCAGGTTTTTGGAATATAAATTGTTTATTTTCTTTACAATGGTTTATTTGTGAAAGTAGATCGTTAAACAGCCTTCTTTGGGCATTTACACAATAAAATATGTATGTGTGTAACTGAAGCGCTCGTGGCCACGCGGTCTCAGTGTTCGGTAAACGATCACTGAGGTACGCAACTTTCACTATGGCTGGTCGTCGGATGGGTGACCACTTTGTGGCATTTACATTTGCGAGCGTTTCCGTGCTTCGGAAGGCACGTTAAGCCGTTGGTCCCGGTTGCCAGTAAAATGGCAGTCGTTAAGCCTGTTTGAAGGCCTTATAGGCGGCTTAAGAAATTTCAACAGCGGGTAGCCACAGCCTGCGTCTGTCTATTTCAACACGGCAATGGGCTCACCACCTATAACGTGGGACAGGAATCCACACGGTGGAAAGTGGGCATATAATATGCCTCTGCCACCCACCCCTTCGGGGATAAGGCGTGATGGATATTTATTTATGATGGATATGTGTGTAACTGAAAAAAGTTCAGCAATTGTTGTAGTTCTAACTTCGAAAATTTAAATATTATTTTATACCTGCCGTTTCAAGGATACGTTGGGGATTTTTGATGAAGTGTCTCTAATTTAAATGCCTCCTATTTTAACCTTCCTCCACGGATAGAGTATTGTGACTGATTTTGGCATACTGTTGTGCTATCGGATAGGTGACTGTATCATATTTAACACCAATTATCTTCACGCTGTATTCCATGACGAGGTAGTCAGAGCAGACAGATCCACCCGGCTTCTCGATCTATGCGTATTTTTTTAGCTACCTGGAGATTTTTTCAAACGCTGACACCTTCATTAAAACCTGCCATATTGAGTATCACTTTGTTATGTAGTCGATCGGCCAACATTAGGCCACACAATTTGGGGTGTTGGGTAGGACAACGGGGTGTTGGGTAGGACAACGGGGTGTTGGGTAGGACAACCTCCACGTGGTACACCCTGGTAACGTGGACGACGATGTGCGCTTTATTGGAGGCGCACGTCGTCGCCCACGGCCAATAGTCCACCAAGGAGGGGGCCGTATTGGCCACTTCGGGTTGCTCCGTCTACACTCTGCTTTAGGCAGAGCGTATTGAGCGGAGAACCGCAGGACGTGTAGGCTCTCTGCTCACGCAGGGGCTTACAGGCATTCGTGCCAGCGTCGGTGTTGGGGAGGTATAGCCATCCCCCCGCGTCTCGTAACCCCTAAGATTATCCGCAGCGACCCAACTGGTGGCACCAGTTGGTACGCGTTGGTCCTGGGGGCCGAGGGGCTTGCCTTAATTGGCCGGCTCGCGACAAGGACAAGTCTCTAAAACCCGACAGCGAAGTCGTTAAAACCTGTGGGGCACCTGGAGCACCCCACAGTATACATCCCACTCCCCGGAATGAGCGACACCCGGGGAGTTGTCGTCTGTTCGTCTCCACTCGTGGGATCAATTATGAACAATTTTTGCCAAAGCCCAAAAGGCCCGGAGGTGTGCCTCAAAACCACCCCCCAAACTGACGCAGAGGTTGCGTCAATCCCGGCTGAGACTGACGCCGAGTCAGTTCTCAGCATAGACACTGAGACAGAGGGCCTCCGTAGGAAGAGGCCACGATCCTCTGAATCAGGCAAAAGCCTGTTTCGTCGGCCGGGGACAATATCCTCCAGTGAGGATGACGTACCCGCCAAGGTGATAGCTACCACCGCGGGTAGAGGTCGAAAAGCCGACCTCCACAATTTGAAGGGGCGGGTTCCAAATCCGCCGATACATGCCCCTCTGCTGCCCAGCGGCAAGGCCACGGATGTGCCGGCGGCGAGAGAGCTCCTAACGGCTTCTGACGCCGTAAAGGGCGCCAAAAATGTACAGGGCAGGAACAAGATAGTGGCCGAAGCCGTCACAGGCGCCACTAAGGCCCTAGAGGAGCTCCTCGACAGGAGCGTCTCCGAAGAGGAGGAAAAACTCCGGGCTCGGGTTGCGAGCCTGGAGGTCGAGCTTGCTGACTCCCGCAAGCAACTCCTGGAGATGCGGGAGGAAATGGGCAAGCTGACACAGCTGGTTCAAGGGACCGGGGACGCTCAAGGGGTGAAGAACCTCCCTCCCCAAAAGGCCCTCGATACTCAAGCTCGTGTGCAGCCAAAGGTAGGGCCTGCTCCTAAGCCCTCCAAGGTGACACCGAGCTTGACCCAGCTGCTGGAGGCCATAGAAAGACGCCTAGGCGTCCTTGAGAACCGGGCATACCGCCCACCGCTGACGACCCCTATGTCGTATGCGGCGGTGACTGCCACCAAAGGGGCTCCCGGTTCCAAGCGGAAGGCCTCCGCTCCCCCCGCCTCTGCGAAGTCAGCACCCGGGAAGAGCGGCATTCCGGCACCCCCTGATACAGCCGCCCCCTCCGTTGCACCCCTGAATCCCTCCAGAGAGGGGAGCTGGGAGGTAGCGGGAGGGAAAAAGAAGGCGAAAGCCGCCAAAAAAGCGGCTAATAAGGCGGCAAAGGCCGCCGCGACGAAGGCGCCGAATGCGCCGAAGAGGCTTCGCGCACCGCGCTCCACTGCCGTCGTCCTAACAGTGACGACACAAGGCTTGGAGCGGGGCGTGGGGTACGCCGAGGTCCTGAGGCAGGTGAAGGCCTCAGTTGACCTAAAGGCCCTCGAGATAGAGGGGGGACTCCGGTGCAAAACGACGCGCACCGGAGCACGCCTACTCGAGGTCTCCGGCGCCACCAGCGGCCCCAAGGCTGATGCTCTAGCGGCTAAGCTAAGGGTGTCGCTGGACACGGACGCTGTCCGTGTCACCAGACCCAACAAATGTGCTGGTATACGCATTTCGGGTCTGGATGACGCGGCCACGACGGAGGAGATAATCTCTGCCGTTGTGGAAGCAAGCGACTGCCCCCGGGATCAGATAAGGTCAGGCGAAATTCGCTTTGGGCCAACTGGTCACGGGTCAGTAGTCGTGAGCTGTCCCGTAGCGGCAGCTCAGAAGATTGCGGATGGACGGAGCCTACTCATTGGGGGCTTCCTCAAGGCGCAGGTGCATCTCCTGCAGCCTCGCGAGTCCCGGTGCTACAGGTGCCTGGTCGCGGGGCATGTGGGGGTGCAGTGCACAGCGGAAGTCGACGTAGGGGATAGGTGCTTCCGCTGCAGCCAACCCGGACACAAGGCCATTGCCTGTAACGCTCCACCACGCTGTTTTAGATGCGTGGCGGAGGGCAAGACGGCTGAGCACCGGGTGGACAGCAAGACCTGCGCCGCCTCAAGGCCAAAGCCCCGTTCATCCCTAGGGGGGAATAAGAGTGCCGCTCAAGAGCGCCCACGTTCGCGGCGGGATGCGGATATGGATGTTCATTAATGAATGCACATATCCGCATCTTGCAGATCAATCTGAACCACTGCTCCGATGCTCAGGATCTTCTGTACCAGAGCATCGCGCAGTGGTCCGTCAACGTGGTCGCAGTCGCCGAGCCGTACTAGGTTCATCCCGGAAGCCCGGTGGCCCTGGATCGCAAAGCGACTATCTTTGGGGGGTCCGGCGCAGATACCTCGCGCCTTGCAATAATTGCAAGGGGCCCAGGTTGCGTCGCGGCGGACTATGAGGGAGTGGCGGTCGTGGCCGTTTACATCTCGCCGAACCGCGACCAGCATCAGTTTGAGCTATGGCTCTCTGAACTGGACGTCGTTCTCACTGCATGCCGTCCTCGCCCTGTCCTGGTCCTGGGAGATTTTAACGCCTGGTCGACGACTTGGGGCTCCCGCGAGACCAATGGCAGGGGGAGAATTCTAGAGGATTGGGTCACTACCCGTGGCCTAGAAGTCCTCAACCGGGGGAATGTCGCCACCTGGGAGCGAGGGGGACTCAGTTCAGTCGTGGACGTATCGTTCGCGACCCCTGATCTCACTCGCCGTGTCCAGAACTGGCGCGTGGTGGTGGAGGAGGAGACGAGGTCCGACCACAGATATATTCGGTTTGACGTCTCCCCTCCGCCTAATGTACCGCCAGTAATTGCGAATCCCCCGGAACCGCGTTGGGCGCTTAAACGGCTAAATCGGGAGGCTCTCCAGGAAGCGGCCATCGTGCAGGCCTGGACTCCAGCACCGGAGAGGCCTGCCGATGTGAATACCGAGGCAGAGTGGTTCCGGAGAGCCATGTCGCAAATATGCGATGCGGCGATGCCTAGGGTCAAGCCCGGGCCGGTAAGGAGACAGGTGTACTGGTGGTCGCCGGAGATTGGACAGCTGCGAACAGCTTGCCTGACCGCGCGCCGCCAGTACACCAGGTTCCGCCGAAGGCGTCGCCGCCCCGAGGAATTCCGAGAGGAGGAGCTATATGAGGGGTACAAGAGAGCCAAGAGGGCCCTCCAAACAGCCATAAAGCGGGCCAAAAGGCTGGCCCGCGAAGAGCTGCTGGAGACCCTGGAGCAGAACCCCTGGGGGCGCCCGTACCTTATGGTTAGGGGCAAACTTCGCCCTAGGGCGCCTCCGCTGACCCAGAGCCTCCAGCCAGACCAGCTCGAGAGGGTCCTGAGTGCTCTGTTTCCTGCGGGAGCACAGGAGCACACTGCCCCATGTATGGCTCCACCTCAGACGTCCAACGCGGATCCCAGTGAGGATGACGTGCCCGAAGTCACCGAAAGTGAGCTAGGGGCGGCGGTATTGCGGCTCAAAGCCCGCAAGAACACCGCCCCCGGACCCGACGGCATACCAGGCCGAGCATGGGTCCTGGCCCTTAAGGAACTAGGGCCTCGACTGGCAGGGTTCTTCAGCGCATGCCTTGAAAGGGGCCAGTTTCCCAAGGAGTGGAAGACGGGGAAACTGGTCTTAATCCGTAAAGCGGGGCGGCCGGCGGACCATCCGTCCGGTTACCGGCCGATCGTGCTGCTCGACGAGGTATGTAAGCTTTTTGAGCGCATTATAGCGGAACGCCTCGTCGAGCATCTCACGGACGTGGGGCCAAACCTGGCGGATAACCAGTTCGGTTTCCGCCAGGGGCGCTCCACCGTGGATGCGATCATGCGAGTGAAGAGCCTGACAGAGGAAGCTATTTCAAGGGATGAGGTGGTGGTGGCGGTGTCTCTTGACATCGCCAACGCCTTTAACACCCTACCCTGGAGTTGCATCAGGGAGGCACTTAGCTATCATAGAGTGCCTTCCTACCTCTGTCGTATTGTCGGGGCATACCTATCCGAAAGGGCGGTGGCTTACCCGAGTTGGCTAGGGCTAGGTCGGCGAGATGTGTCGTGCGGTGTTCCACAGGGGTCAGTCCTAGGACCGCTCCTGTGGAATATTGGCTACGATTGGGTGCTGCGTGGTCCGTTGCTCGAAGGTGTCGGCGTGACGTGCTACGCCGACGATACCCTCGTTACGGCGCGAGGAGTAACGCACCGACACGCAGCCCTAAAGGTCACGGCAGGTGTTGCTCAAGTCGTGGGTCGAATTCGGCAGCTGGGCCTGGAGGTTGCCCTGCACAAATCCGAGGCTCTGTGTTTTCACGGGCCTAGGAAGCAGCCTCCTCCAGGATCCAGCATAACAGTGGGGGGCGTTAGCATCGGCATCGAGCCCTCGATGAAGTATCTGGGGCTCGTACTCGATAGCCGATGGAACTTCGGACATCATTTCCGAAGTTTGGTCCCAAAACTGAGGGGGGCCACAGCTGCATTATCGCGGTTGTTGCCCAACATAAGGGGACCTAACGCTCCCTGCAGGAGACTGTACCTCGGGATCGTGCGGAGTATGGCCCTATACGGGGCCCCCATATGGGCGGAGACCCTGACGGCCCGCAATGCGTCGATATTACATAGCCCGCTAAAGGCGATGGCCGTCAGGGTGATAAGAGGGTACCGCACGATCTCCGTTGAGGCGGCATGTCTTCTTGCCGGGACCCCTCCGTGGGACCTGGAAGCGAGAGCCCTTGCGTCATTGTTTAAATGGCGCAAGGAGGCGCGGGAGCAGGGCCATGGGCCTACGCCTCGAGAAATCAAGGCTCAGCGGTCCCAGCTCCGACAGGAACTCATGGAGACATGGAAGGTGCGACTTGAGCATCCAAGGTGGGGAAACGCCACAATCGGGGCGGTCAGACCGGTCATGGATGAGTGGTTGGAGAGGAGCCATGGCAACCTCTCCTACCGGTTGTCAGATACTTACCGGGCACGGGTGCTTCGGTAAGTATCTGTGGCGTATACACCGGGAGACCACAGCCGAGTGCCAGCACTGCGTAGAACGCAGCGAGGACACAGCGCTCCACACATTGGTGGAGTGCTCAGCGTGGGCGCAGCAGCGCCAAGACCTCGTGGCGAGTCTGGGCGTAGACATTCTCTCGCTGGAAACTATGGTGCAAGCCATGGTCTCCGGCGGGAGCAAGTGGGACGCCGCTGCGTCTTTCTGCGAGCAGGTCATGCTCGCGAAAGAGGCGGCGGAGACGGTACGGGAGAGGACTCTCCCGCCCGAGTTCCGCAGTCTGCGGCGACAACGCCGCAGACTTATCTTCGCCCAAGACTACCGGCCTCCATGACCGGGGGCCTGAGGACGGCGGGTGGGCTGCTCGTCGTCCTTACAGAAGCAGGCCCAAGACGTAGGCATGACATGAAAATGTCACGCACGCCTCATGCCCCAAGAAGCGGGATAGTACCCGAACCAACCCCCCAAAGAATTATATATTATACTATTTAACACGATTTCAAATTAGGATTGTTTTCGTACTTGGGAAGGCACACCTGCCAGTAACATTGTAGCTAAATACAAAGTCTTTTGAACAGCTTTGAAAAGCAGGTTTCAACAATGAAATAGGCTCATTACCTATTACGTGGGACAAAATACAAATATAATATAATGAAATACCTATAGGAATATAATATAGGAGTGTGTGATTGTATGTATGTACCTCTGCACGAGGCGCACGGGCGACTTGGTGGAGATGTCGAAGCACACGATGAGGTCCACCGACCCCACGTCGAGGCCCTCCTCGGCCACGCACGTGGCCACCAGAGCATTGCAGGAGCCTTCGCGGAAACTTCGCATCACTCGCAGTTGCTGCTTCTGGGACACCATCGTTTTGCCGTCTTTTCCTGTAAACATATATGTGTCCGTTGATTTTGCAGAGTGAATGGGGAAGAAAAGTGTCAAATAGTTAATTGTAGAGGGCGCTAAATGTTTGTAACAAAGCAAATGTCAATATTCATACTATTCCGTTCGAACGAGTTTTAATGATTTTTTGAAAAATTTAATGTTTTTATTTTTTTTCTTTTATCACACACACTTATTGAATTTATGGACTCTTCAGGTAGAATACATGTCATAAAGCTTTTTTCCAACCACAACAAAAAGAAGAAAAAACAAAACGCAAGACTTGACTTGACGTTTTCTGTGTAACAAACACACGGTGCCCTCTACACAAAAGTTTTGCGTGTTCTTCCCCATTGACAAAATTCTAACAGTCAGCTCTGTGAAAATGTCAAAAATCAGTCCTATTTGAGGACGCATGCAGTTCCGCCCACGTACCCATATCCCACAAGAACCAGTTTCCAGGATAAAAAAAGCTTAAGTGTTAATCCATTGTATCAGCTACCTCGAAAACATAATTTTGGCCAAATGGCCTTGGAGGGGAGACAGAGAGGCCGGGGGAGACGGAGAGAGAGGAGGACTTTCTGTATTTAGTACTAATATTTAATCTTTAGTAAGGTTACCCGAGGCGCCTTGTCCGACGAACATTTGCGGCTTGATCAGAGGCCTGCACTGCAATAGCAGACAGTGTACTAGGTTCACACTCTCTCGGTACTCGCAGAACACTGCAAGTCAAATACTTACTTAATGTTGTAACAATAAAATTTTCAGATGGCTGACGTCAGTGTCTAAATCTCCAACTGTTGGGGGTTTAAACACTGACTGGAGATTGGACAAAATCTTGTAAAATGATGGCCATGATCATGCCATATATATTATTTTCTAAAATAATATTGTTATTTACATAAAAAAAGAATTACGCACTATTCTTGTTTTATGTAAATAACAATATTAAAAGCTTAGTAGAAATATTTATACATAAATAAAACTTGGCTAAAAAGTTTTGTACCCGAGCCATAAACAAGAAAAAAAAACACTGGCATAATTAACTGCCGCCATTTTGATAGTTCTCCAAAATCGCGTCTACGAATATGGAGGGATAGGGAAAAAAGCTGTAAAAATCGAAATCAGCCAACGGATAAGTAAGAGGTATACCTAACTGATTTGATCAAAGAAGGTTACCTATTGCTCTTGTGTCTTGTTTATTTTGCTCTGCTCTTTTAAAATGATTCAACATTATTTCTTTTAACCGATCAAACTTTGGATGTCCGAAGCACAAATTGTTGGGTATCTGCAAATAAAAAACACGGATATTTGAACACATTTTTCTTAATACTATGCAAAAAAGAAAGCCATGGTCAGCAGGTGGTACAATAACCTAATAGATGCTATCTGATTTTAATCTTGCCTCCTAGTTACATACAAAATTTTTGCTAGGGGTAACTACAATGTGAATTTTGGTAGTGAATTATTTTTTTCTTAATTTTGGCTACACACGATATAGTGATCGACAATAACAAAATTTATTGAATCTTCCTTGTGTCAACTAACTTCTTGACTTCGAAAATATCCATCGAGCGATGTCGAAGCTATCTTCACATCGAGCAACTTATTCATGTAGAAGTTCTGTCTAGTAAAGTAGTAGGAATTTTACTAGGGCTGTCTATGGAGATCTGAATGTATCAAGTAATACTGCATTTGCGACCGGATCACACACGCTCCTAACATCAAAGGGAGAGGCCTACATTCAGCAGTGGACAGTGATAGGGAGATTTGATTGAACTAACTAATGTGGTGACCTGATAGAGTGAGACGACCTGATGACTGACCTGAAAGAGACCTGATAAGATCCTGAGTGGATATTATGATATCGCCGGGTTTGATAAAATGTTTTTACGCAATGAAAATTTCCACCTCAGAGGCCATCACCTTAAATTGTGCACCAGTTTTTCTAATATTAACCGTTACAGGCACTTTGAAAATCAGGTTGACAGAGCTTGGTTCAGGCTACCAGAAGCCGTGAACTCAGCACGAAATATAAACTCATTTAAAAATAAACTAGATGAATATCTAGAAAGTCCCAAAGAAGTAATTAGGGGGCACTGGTAATAAGCATTATTACTTGTTGCAACTGCCTGCCTGATAACTTTTCTTTATACTATGCAAAAAAGAAAGCCATAGTCAGCAGGTGGTACAATAACCTAATAGATGCTATCTGATTTTAATCTTGCCTCCTAGTTACATACAAAATTTTTGCTAGGGGTAACTACAATGTGAATTTTGGCAGTGAATTACCTTTTTCTTAATTTTGGCTACACACGATATAGTGATTGACAATAACAAAATTTATTGAATCTTCCTTGTGTCAACTATATCTTCTTGACTTCTAAAATATCCATTGAGTGATGTCGAAGCTATCTTCACATCGAGCAACTTATTCATGTAGAAGTTCTGTCCAGTAAAGTAGTAGGAATTTTACTAGGGCTGTCTATGGAGATCTGAATGTATCAAGTAATACTGCATTTGCGACCGGATCACACATGCTCCTAACATCAAAGGGAGAGGCCTACATTCAGCAGTGGACAGTGATAGGGAGATTTGATTGAACTAACTAATGTGGTGACCTGATAGAGTGAGACGACCTGATGACTGACCTGAAAGAGACCTGATAAGATCCTGAGTGGATATTATGATATCGCCGGGTTTGATAAAATGTTTTTACGCAATGAAAATTTCCACCTCAGAGGCCATCACCTTAAATTATGCACCAGTTTTTCTAATATTAACCGTTACAGGCACTTTGAAAATCAGGTTGACAGAGCTTGGTTCAGGCTACCAGAAGCCGTGAACTCAGCACGAAATATAAACTCATTTAAAAATAAACTAGATGAATATCTAGAAAGTCGCAAAGAAGTAATTAGGGGGCACTGGTAATAAGCATTATTACTTGTTGCAACTGCCTGCCTGATAACTTTTCTTTATACTATGCAAAAAAGAAAGCCATAGTCAGCAGGTGGTACAATAACCTAATAGATGCTATCTGATTTTAATCTTGCCTCCTAGTTACATACAAAATTTTTGCTAGGGGTAACTACAATGTGAATTTTGGTAGTGAATTACTTTTTTCTTAATTTTGGCTACACACGATATAGTGATTGACAATAACAAAATTTATTGAATCTTCCTTGTGTCAACTATATATCTTCACATCGAGCAACTTATTCATGTAGAAGTTCTGTCCAGTAAAGTAGTAGGAATTTTACTAGGGCTGTCTATGGAGATCTGAATGTATCAAGAAATACTGCATTTGCGACCGGATCACACACACTCCCAAACATCAAAGGGAGAGGCCTACATTCAGCAGTGGAAAGTGATAGGGAGATTTGATTGAACTAACTACTGTGGTGACCTGATAGAGTGAGACGACCTGATGACTGACCTGAGAAAGACCTGATAAGATCCTGAGTGGATACTATGATATCGTCGGGTTTAATAAAATGTTTTTACGCAATGAAAATTTCCACCTCAGAGGCCATCACCTTAAATTGTGCACCAGTTTTTCTAATATTAACCGTTACAGGCACTTTGAAAATCAGGTTGATAGAGCTTGGTTCAGGCTACCAGAAGCCGTGAACTCAGCACGAAATATTAACTCATTTAAAAATAAACTAGATGAATATCTAGAAAGTCGCAAAGAAGTAATTAGGGGGCACTGGTAATAAGCATTATTACTTGTTGCAACTGCCTGCCTGATAAAATAATGTAATTTATTTTTTTATTTATTTATTCGGAAACTAACAGCTATTTTACATTTGCCATGGGTAAATTCACATGTATACTTAGCCAATAACAAAGTTTCACGACGACGTGATGAATCTCTAAAATTCTTTAGGTACAATAATTACAAAATACCTTGCCATTTGTTGTAAAACCATAAATATATAATTGGGCATGAAGTGACTATATACATACCGAAATGCAGTAATACAGAAAACAATTGAGAACAACTGCATTTAGTTACTCATTCATTTCTATCCGCTGTCTGGCCAGATAGTAATTTTTTACATACAAGTCCCCTAAATACATTTTTAGAGTGGAAGAAGATGTTAATGTCGTTAAAATTAGAGAGCATTTTTTCCATAATTAGTTCTATGTGAGGGATAATATCATAAAGAAATCTTACTTCTGGTACAGTCCCATCAGGCAATATACTCCGATCCAAAGACAATGGATTAATTCCATGGTCATCTCGCAGTCTTTCCAGCAGTGAAGTTAGTCTGTCATCAGACTGCATCCAGGATTTCTCGGGGTGCTCATCGAAGAAGTTTAGGAATACCCTAGAGCCGTGTTGTACTAATAGTTCCAGACCATGGTATAATGTAACTAGGAGGGTGAAGTCTTTCATTATGAAATTGTGCTGAGGGTGCCTGAAATTAAAGGCTTTTACTTTTATTTCAATCACACCTATTCTTTTTGAAGTTATATTTCTTTTGGCGCGTTAGGTAACAATTGTGAGAGAAGTTTTTTTACGATGCGCGCAGACCGTCAAGAAAAACCGACACCATGAAGTTAGCTGCTGTGTTTCCATGAAAACTTATAACTACATTCAAAATAGTTTTCATTGTATTGATATCATTCCTGTTACAAACAAAGAGTTGTGGTATATGTGATGAATTCTTATTAGAATATAGCAGTATAACTTCTAACGTGTGTACATAAGTACACACACACATTTTTTTTTAAATAATTTGATGCTATTAAAAAAGTTTGGAATGGAGTTACCTAATGGCATATTGTTGTCTTGAATGGAAACCAAACACTTAGAATCTGACTAGTTTCACCTTTTGGCATTTTTCAATAGCATTTGTGATATTAAAAAATATGTGTTAATCTGTAAATATGCCGTAAAGCGAAACCGGTCAGGTACAAAAAAGGTGTTTTCATTCTATTTGTTTTTTGAATTTATTTTGTTTGGATGTGAATATGAATTTATACAGACCTGGCACCTCGGTCTCTATTTTGGTATTCTTTGTAAAGCATCACAATTCTTCCTTTTGACAGATTTCCTAAATTATTAGGCAAAATATTTAATTGTTTTAATCTCCTCGCATAGTCATCTAAAATCTGCAACCAGAAAACCATACAAGTCACATCAAACATCTTTACCACTACGAGAGTCGAGAGTTTCATTTGAAAGGTTGCATTACTATTTTCAAAACCATTCATCATCATATGATAATTAAAGGAGCGAAAAGATGCAAGTCGAATTGCAAAAGAGCTCTTGAAAATACTCGACGTACTTGATTGAGTGAAACGCAGCTAAGAAGGTGGTCGTTATACTCTCCGCCAAAGGCCAGGTTTCCAATTTAGGACAATCTAAAATGATCTTACCCCTCCCTGCGAGATAGAACGACAACCTGGAAAAAGACACAGGGAGGTACTGACAGGATGTGAAAGTAACGAGACCGTGTGTTACTGGTGCGAATTACGAGAGGTCTATGTCCAGCAGTGGATTACCATATGATGTTTTTTTTATACCACTGTGGTGGCAGTCAAGTATTCGGCCCATCTAATGGAAAGTGGATTTGACTGATTTGAAAACGCGGGAAGCACGACTACGTTAGATCAATATTTGCACATATAGAAATTTCCTTTGCCATAGAAAAATATATATATATAATAATATAATAGCATCCTTTTATAAACGCAAAGTACAGTTTACGGAGTATAATTTCAACCGCCTACAAGTTGTCTCTCTTTTTATAGCATATCTCTATAGCTATATAGCGTATATCCATTCTGACAATGAAAGTTTGATAATTAGTGACTAATGTGCTACGTCCTCGGCGACCGGCGCATGACTTCCCGTTGAAGTTCACCGTGGATTTTAAGATAAACGCGAAAGTGTGTAAGAATGAATGTTTGTTACTCTTTCACGCAAAATCTACTGAATGCATTTTGATGAAACTTTACAATAATATAGCTGACACATCAGAATAAAACATAGGCTACTTTTTTATCCCGGGAACAAACAAACAACCTGTGGGAAACGGGAACGTATATAAAATAATACTGGTTTTATTCTCCCAAAGGCTGAGGATTGGGGCATAGTAAATGCCCCCATTTCACCAGTTATATTTTGACTCACATAATAGGTACTAATTCTATTTCCATGTTGAAATGGACAGGGGTTGGTCTTAAGGCCTGCAACTTGGCTAAATGACTACCATAATAATGAAAGTCGGAACTATAGATATCTTAACTAAAAAGATATGAGCGCGCGGCCCTGACTTTCTAGAACGAGCGTTCCTGATGTCAATTATAAAATGTAATGTCTATCACTTACTTTTTTTTGTATGCTTTTAAGATATCATTTGAGATCAAAACCGCAATGAAATGCAAAGCTTGCGATGGTCATTTTATTGCGATGTCTTGTGCATCCACAAACGCTGCGTTCCCTATATCTATTTAGTTAAGATATCTATGGTCGGGACCAATCTCTTAACGTACCTTACCAAACACAGAAAGTAAATAGAAATGCTACAAATGGTCACCAATCAGGAGTATCGTTGTCTAAAATGCTCAACAGAGTGATCATTTACAGAACATTGAGCTAGCTAGCTACAAGTGCTTCAACAATGATAAAATAATACTAACATACCTCCACATACTGCTTCCTCAACATACTCAATTGTTGCGACAATTTTACAACTACGGTACTGATCTTCCGCGCGTGGCTATAAGGAGACACGTCTATACAGTTCTCCGTGCGGAGCTCTAAGTGAGCTATATGGAGATTCTTTACTACCTGTAAAATACAAATTGAGTTTTATTGTATTTCCAAGTAACATGAGAAAGAAGTGTCATACACTATTTGTAATTGTTTAACAATTTTAAAAGGAATAAAAAATATGAGGTACAGATAATAGTGCCTATGGTGCTCTAGTGGTATTATGTTGCTATTTCAGTCGCACAGTAGAGGTCGCCACGAATGAGTGTAAAGGGCTTCGGGGATCAATCGACCTCACCCTTTAGCTTTTGGCTAACAGTCGACTTAGGAGCCCTTACGGGGTTGGGAAGTCAGACGGCAGTCGCTTCCTACAATGTCGAAAATCAAACGCCAAACTACAGCTGCTCATAACTGTTAAATAAAAGTAAACCCCCGGGTTCCAAATCCGGGTAGGGTTTGAAAGCAACTGGGAATACACAAGATAGAGAGAGAGTAAGTAACTGAACCATTTTCTAGAATTATATCTATCGCCTGTACAATGGTGTGTGCTCTGAGGAATTGATTGCTATGATGCCATAGACAGGGTGTTCACCCTCACACTTTGCGTCCGGAGCGCTCACATAAGGTTAGGTCTGATAGAGGCTTTATTCCGCGTACGCTTGGATAGTGGAATGAACTCCCCGCCTGGGTTTTCCCGAACGGTGACAGTATGAGGTTCTTCAAAAGGGGTCTTAGAAAGTTTTTACAGGGTCGGCAGCGCGAGTGCCGTTTATCTGGTGTGGCAAACTTAGAATTTAGTCTAGTACCAACATTAATGACATCGTCCACTTTGCTTCCCGGAGTCGCAGATAGTGCCAACAACCGGTATATCTTGTGTGCCATATCATCTAAGGTAGATACAATCTGGCAATAAGCATAGTTGCCTCGGGCTTTGTGAGCCTCATCGATGACAAGGCACCTAATTTTGTCACAGGGACATATTCCTGACTTCATGTCATTATAAATAACTTGTGGAGTGGCAAAGAAAACTCTTTTACTGCGCCAATAGTCTTTCCTGGTTTTTACTTGCATGTGCCCTGAAACAATCACATAATGCATTCATAGAACTTTGCCCTATAAAATAATGGAAGGTATGTATACAGGATCATTTGAAAACACCAGCAATCTGCTAGGAGTGGATAGCGAAGGTCATAACCAACAAGTTTATTCTATGACTTGGCAATTCATTACAAAACGAGTACTATCATACATTAAACCATCAAGCTATGTCGTAGGTTTTCGGTCTTGGATTCGCTTAAGAGAACTCATGGGTCACTTTTTCATCACATACTGAATGCCTCGAAAAATAAAATCTAAGTACCTGTCATTTCTATAGTATCATTGGGAGGAATAGCAATGATATTGTAGCATGCTTCTATCTGCTGTGCCACCAATGGTCGGGTTGGTGCCGTGAATATAATTTTTCCAAGTGGATACCAGCGGTAAAAGTTGTACATTACTACTGCAGCGATAAAAGTTTTACCCAAGCCAGTGGGTAAGCTTACCTGTCAACAAAATTAAAAAAGTTGTTTGAGCGATACTCACTTTAAAACTCATAATATGTGATTATTATGATGCGAGTGCTAGAAAGTGGGTAAATAGTTTGAAAGATAGGAAATATATATGGCTTTATGAAATTTCTGTTTGAAATACTAATATAAATGTTAACTTAACTAATTAGTAAATGACATATTAGAATTAGCAGTTTCTTGACTTTTGATTTTGTGCTTTGTGAAAATATTAGGGAGCCCTTTCAATCACATAATATTTTTCAGCATAATGTAGTTTGGCATAACAGTTTCAGCATAAATTTTTCTCACATAAATTATGATTGGCAGAGTATTATAAACACAAAATAGTTTTATTGGCATTACTTTAACTTACTCTAATTTTCTTTATCATAATTTTAATCAGCATAAATGTAAAGGGCATAATTGATATATGCCTAAAGATAATTTATCATAAAATACAAAATGCATAATGGAGGTATGCATAACCGTTTAGGTCATAAATGAATAATAAATTTGAATAAGAATATTTAAGAAAAAAATAAACACAGTTGTAAATAATCATCTCATGTATTTGATCATAACATCATAATATGAAACAATATTTTAAAAGTGTTTTAAAACTTTGGCTAGTTTTGGGCAAAGTCGTAAATAGGTACGACGACGAGCAAAGCGAGGATGAGTGTTAGGTTACTTGTAGGTTACCGAGCGAGCGGAGCGAGCGTGTCGCGGCGCTTTTTGTATTTTGTTTATATTCTATATATAGTACACTATAGTCTACATTCTATTTAGTTATAGTGACTATCAACATTTTTAATCAGTCGGCATTTCAATCTTAGTCAGTTCAAGCTTACATATAAAAATAAAGTATTTACCCGTTAACATTATTTTATTCTATATGTATGACTTGTAATCATTATGCCATAGAGTGGGAAACCAATAAATGTTATAATTAGTAATTGTTATGGTAAAAAAAATAATGCGTGAACACATTATGCTGGTATATCTTTATTATTAAAGAAGTTATGGGAAAATAAAGTATGCCTGATCATTATCAGGCATACTTTATTTTCCCATAACTTATATGGGAATAAATCATTGATTTATTCCCATATAAGTTATTGAATGCAAGAAAAGTCTGAAAGGTATTTATGGGAGGCTCAATGCGGATTCCGACGTGGAAGAGGTTGCATGGATCAAGTGTTTTCTCTCCGCATGATCGCGGAAAAGTTTCTGGCTCTTAGCCAGAAGGTTTTCTGCGCTTTTGTGGATCTAGAGAAAGCATTTGATAACGTTGTGAGAGAAACGCTGTGGGACTTGCTGCCAGGATATGGTGTGGACGGCTCGCTACTGCGGGCAATACAGTCGCTTTATAGGGACTGTAAGGCTTGCGTGCGAGTAGGGGGGGATGTGTCACCTCTTTTTGATGTCTGTACAGGCGTCAAACAGGGATGTGTCATGTCCGCCTGGCTGTTCATAGTGTATCTGGACAGTTGCCTGCAGAAGTTGAAAGATTTTAATATGGGTGTGAATTTGGGTGACTTTACAGTAAACTGTCTGCTGTACGCTGATGATGCGGTGCTCATGGCCTCATCAGAAGCCGACCTTCAGGCATTAGTCACTAATATGAAAGAGGGGTGTGAAAGTAAGGGTCTCCGCTTGAATGCAAGTAAAACTAAGGTTCTAGTATTTGAAAGAGGTGACGTAAGAACTAAATGCGAGATTAGGGTAAACCAGGAACGTCTAGAGCAAGTGAATGAAATTGTGTATTTAGGAAGTATGTTTAGCGCGGATGGAAGATGTGATTCGGATGTGGAACGGCGAGTAGCTGCCGGAAACAAGGTTAACGGTGCTTTGTCGCAGTTAGTAAAGCGACAAAGCATCGTAAAAGAAGCACGACTGGCGATTCATAACGCAGTGCTAGTGCCAACTTTGCTTTACGGTAGTGAAACCTGGGTATGTCAGCAGATGCATGAAAGTAAATTGAATGCTGTGGAGATGCGATCACTTCGAAAGTTGTGCGGCGTTACCTTGGCTGGCCGAATACGTAACGAAGTGATACGCAATTTGGCAGGTTTGAATGAAAGTGTCAGCGTTAAGTTGGAAAAGGGCGTGCTCCGTTGGTTTGGACACATCCAACGAATGAGTGAGGAACGATTGACGAAGAATATATATTGTTCAAAAGTAGAGGGTAGAAGGAGTCAGGGTAGGCCGAATGAGACTTACATATGAAGACCACGTGAGCAGATTGCTCAAAAACGGAAAGGTCAAAAGTACTCGGATACCCAGACGTGCGTGTATGAAGCGATTGATGAATCTCGAAGAAGCGAAAGAAGTATGCATGGATCGCGAAGCCTGGCGATCTGTCCTCTCTGACTACCCCGTCAGGGATACAGCGTTAAGATAGTTAGTTAGTATTTATTCTGTTTGAACGTTATGCCAAACGAAGAGTATGCCAAAAAATGTTATGCAGTTTTAATTTCTGCCTCTTAAATTTATGCAACCCAATACGGACCCAAAATATTATTGCTTGGGGAATTCACATTCATTGACTAAACATATGAGATATGACAGACTGAAATCTTGTCCGTAAAGTCACCTGAAAACCTTTATTTATTTATATCTTATTTTAGGTCATATAGAGTTCTTGTAATCATCTGTAGCCTGTGTGAATTCTATTCTCTGTTCCACAGAACATGGCTTTATCAATTATTACTTACCTTGACACTGACAACTTGTGGTATTCCATAGTTACTTGGTAAACCTGGCTAATTTCATCTCTCTGTATTAACAATGCACATTGGAACGGTCAGGGACTTCTTTGTCCGCGCCCTTGGCAGGCTTCTGGGGCAAAGAGGGTCCTGGCTACCTCATCCACCTCCTTCAGAGGGGATGAGGGGGCGTTGGTCTTGGGGGAGAGCGCAACAGTCGTGTAGATCCCCAAGGCAAGTCTGATGGTTATCCTTCTCGTGGTTGCCGTTCCGTTATTGGTCTAATTCCTTAAGAAATAGACGTAACTAAAACATCAGGCGCGTATCTCGGGTGATGGAGAGGTCATGTCCCCGGGTGTCCATCATCAAAATAATAAGATGGTGGTCAGTAATGACCTCCTGCGTGTTTGTGCCGTGCGCAGGGACCCGTACGGGGGGATGAAGGAATCCTGGAGGTTGAGTCAGCAAGAGATCGGGTCGATATCTCTTGTCGGCAACACACCTCTTTGGTCCGGATTTCACCTTACACGGGAGACCTTGATCTAGCCAATCGAGGTCAATCGGCTGCGATGTCCGGTCAGACGGCCATCAGGCGAGCGTCCGGGGGTAGGAGGGTCTGCAGTGGAAGGGGAACGTGCGTGGGCAACATCGTTGGGGGTCTACGTTCGGGCTCTGAAAGCTAGCAGGCTCTTCACTCAAGGGCGCTATACCAACTCGATAGCCTTGGTGCTTGAGAGCATCCCCATTTGAGGGCTCCGTGGAGGGTGAGGAGTCGAGTTGGCGAAATATTTTTCCCCCCTTTATGGATGGATTTAACAAACACAACGAAAAACCTGGCCCCTCTCACGAGGGGAACTCTAAGGTCAAGGTCTCTACGGGGGCTGCGACAAAGGCGCAAGGCGCGCAAATTCCGTCCACGTCGACGCCGGAATCACCCTGGTGCTCTGTCTCCCGCAAGGGGGGCAAGGGTCCGGTTGATACTGGTGCCGGCGTGTCCAAGGTTAAGAGAGGCTCCAAGCCTGGCTCCTCTGTGTCAGGAACCTCCCTGGCTGATGCATTCCGCAAGGTCGGCAAAGGTCTGGAGGGAAACGGCACAGGGAGTGTAGGCGGAGCGAAAGGCCGGCCCACAAAGCCGGTAGCTAGGGCAGGCTCAGCATCGGCTGGTGCTGTCTCCAGGGCTCCAGAAGTGACACCAAGCACGGGCTCCGTAAGGGGAACTGCGGGTGTCATCGTGGGGTCCGGCGACGGTGCGGGTCGGAAAGCAGAGGCTGGAGGGCTGGAAGATGCTGGGGCGCACGGAACCTGCCCCAGGACGCCGTCGGCACCGCCAGGTATGGGCTCCACAAGGGGAACTGCCAGCGGGGCTGACGGGGCTGGGGCGGGGGAAGAACGTCCAGCGGGATCCAGCAGAGGCAGAAAGGGAAGCCTGAAGCGTCACAACCGGAAGATGAATCGGCAGGTTGCGATCCAGAGTGGTGGCGCTTCGACTTCCACGACTGTAAAAAGGCTGAGGGAGGAAAGTGACGAGACCAGGGTGCCAGCCAGCGACCCAAAAAGGGCAAAGACGCAGGGCTCCTATAGGGAAGCCCTGACTGGCACCAGGATGGCCATAGTCCACGAAGACCACCCTCAGTGTATGTTGGAGAAGGGAATGTTGGGAGCGATCCAGGCCCACCTCTTTAGAGCCATGGAGGACACCCCTGACCCCTTGCCCAACATAAACTTTCTCCATATGGCTGGTGGAGCTTTCCATGCCATATGTGAGGGGCCTGCATCTGTGCAGTGGCTTCACAACATTGACGGTAAAACCGTCAATGGGGTGAAGCTAAAAGCCATAGATGCTCGAAACTTGCCAAAGCCGGTTAAAATGGCCTGGCGTATGCGGACATGGGAGGGCTCGGATGTGGCGTCTCTGCTGCGACTGATTCAGCGGGTCCACCCAAAACTGCAGACTGAAGAGTGGAAGGTGGTCCAGACCGAGGTGGCGGCGGAGTACACGCGCCGAATTGTACTGATGGACCACACTTCAGCAAAGGTCATCAAGGAAGCGGGCTACACGCTGAACTGGGGTCTGGCGTCTAGCCAGTTTAAGCTCCTTGACGACACGCCGCGGAGGGAAACGCGGAATGAGGTGCAGAGCACGGCAGCTGGACCTGCACCTACAAACCCGATGCCGTCTACATCAGCGACGGTACCGTCAATAGCTGCACCAGCGACCCACGCGGCGGCGGAGGAGCCAGGACCACCGCAGCCGACAGTATCGCCTCAGTCCAGCATCGAGGACATAAGCGGACTCTTCGAGGGGTCCCACCACCCTGCCATGGATCTCGAGAGTCTACCCTCGCCGGTGGACGCTGGGGAACTGGAGGGTTTGGTGGGGCTCAAGCTGGAAAGCGAGGAGGAGGAAATGGGCACCCAATAACATGGATGCAATAAGGTTTGTACAAATAAATTTACAACACTGTAAGGCAGCAACTTCCGTGCTTGCACGCGAGCTGCAAAATAATAAATATGACATTGCCCTAATTCAGGAACCTTACTTATATGAAGGGATGATTAGGGGCTTAGGCGCGACGGGGGGTAACATATACTATCACTGTCGCGACAACAATGCTAGGACATGCATCTATGTCAGAAATGGTATTGATGCAATACCTATGTATAATTACTGTTTCAGGGACCTGACAACCATGCAGGTCTTACATCAAGGGAGGGGGGGTGGAGCGCTAGTAATAGCATCGGCCTACCTCCCCTACGAGGCCAAGGACCCTATCTCAAGGGAACTCAGGGTCCTGGTGGAACACTGCAGCCGGGAGATGAAAAATCTCATCATAGGCTGCGATGCCAACGCTCACCATGTAACATGGGGAAGCACGGACTGCAACGACAGAGGTGAGCTTCTACTGGATTATCTGGTAAGTTCATCCCTACAAATCATAAATACAGGTAACAAACCAACGTTTGTGACGAAAACACGGGCGGAGGTCATCGACATCACGCTAGCAACAAACCAGGCCAGTAAACGCATAGTGGACTGGCACGTGCCGGACATAATCTCCAGTTCGGACCACAGGTACATATGTTACAATTACAGGACGATGTACAAACAGGCAAAAGTCAAAAGGAGGAACCCTAGGAACACCGATTGGCCGGCCTTCAAGAGCAATTTGAAAGCCGAGCTAGGGGACCCCAAAGAGAACTTAAGTTCGACACTGGACATCGAGATGGTAGCGGAACATGTTGCAAAAGCAGTTGCCAACTCGTGGACTGAAAACTGCCCCGAAAAAGAGATCGGTGTTAAACAATCACCTTGGTGGAATACCGAGCTGACGAAACTACGGAAGGCTACAAGGGCAGCCTTCAATCGTGCAAAGAAATCGAACAACTTCGAGGACTATGCGAAGAAACTCACTGAGTATAACAAGGCCATACGGAAGGCAAAAAGGAAGGCATGGAGGGAACACTGCTCAAACATAAGCAGCATCCCGGAAAGCATGCGTCTCACCAAGGCAATGGCAATAACAAGGTCTAACCATTTAACTACGATTAAGGACTGTAATGGTAGATATACGGAAACTGGGAGTGAAACACTGAGAGTGATGCTCAGGACACACTTTCCAGATTCAATGGCAATAACCGCACAAGCAAACGAAACAGGCTTTAGTGGTGAAAAGGAAAGAAGATGTACCACAAAAGCGGACTGGGTGACCGCCAAGAAAGTAGTAGAACATAACGGGGTTAAATGGGCAATAAATAGCTTCCAACCATTTAAAGCGCCAGGACCAGACGGCGTATATCCGATACTACTACAGAAAGCGGAAACAATACTAAACCCACACTTATGTAGGTTATACAGGGCGTGTATAGCCTTTGGCTACACACCAGAATGCTGGAGACGTGCAAAAGTCATATTTTTGCCGAAACCAGGCAAAGCGGACTATGGAGATCCAAAATCGTACAGACCGATTAGTCTAACATCGTTTTTCCTCAAAACACTAGAAAAGCTAGTTAATAAGCACATTAGAGGGAAAGCACTGAAGAAATATCCTCTTCACAAAATGCAATGTGCATACCAACCAGGGAAGTCAACTGAAACAGCACTTCACCACGTGGTGAGTAGGGCGGAGTTGGCACTGGGTAATCAAGAAATATGCTTAGCTGCATTTCTGGATGTGGAAGGAGCGTTCGACAGGACCACATTCGGAACCATAAAGGCAGCGGCGGAAAGGCATGGTATCGAATCCACAATCTGTGTATGGATGGATAAGATGCTCAAAGGAAGAACAATACTCGCGGAGTTACTGGGGGAGCGAGTGGAAGTTCAAGTCACAAAAGGTTGCCCACAGGGCGGTGTTCTATCCCCAACATTATGGTGTCTGGTGATAGATGACCTGCTGGGGAGACTTAACAGAGGACCACTACATACAGTTGGCTACGCGGACGACCTCGTGATACTAATCAACGGAAAAGTACCAAGTGTCGTTTCAAACATCATGCAAAAAGCACTGGATACAGTCGAGGGATGGTGTGGACAAAACCACCTATCAATTAACCCCAAAAAAACGGTGATAGTAAATTTCACGAAGAGGCGAACCCTAACAGGAATGGAGACGCTAAGACTATATGACGAAGAGCTTTGCTTGTCCACGGAAGCGAAGTATCTAGGAGTCATCCTAGATAATAAGCTAACATGGAATCGACATGTGGAAACAGCAACCACCAAGGCAATGAGAGTCTTTGGTATGTGCCGTTCCATGTACGGTAAGACATGGGGACTACAACCAAAAGTGGTCCAATGGATTTACACAATGATGGTGCGGCCACTAATAACATACGGGAGTATAGTATGGTGGCCCAAGACTAAACAGGAGAGCTGCAGACGAACCCTGTACAAGCTACAGCGGATGGCATGCATGGCTATGACAGGAGCCTTCAAAAGCACTCCTACGGCGGCGATGGAAATACTTCTAAACCTTACTCCGCTGCACATCAGAGTGGAGCTGGAGGCAAGGAAAGCCGTTCACAGGCTCGGAGCCGAAGGCCAAAGCCGGAACTACGGGCATATGGCGCTTGAGGCAACACAGGAGCAAGGGGTTATGACTATGAATCTAGATAAAATACAGACGGTCTATAACTTCAAAAAGAACTATAGTGTACACATCCCCACGAGAGAGGAGTGGGAGTGTGGAATGCAGACACAGGACAGAAATGTCCAGATATGGTTCACGGACGGATCCAAGATGGAAACCGGCTCAGGTGCAGGGGTTCACAGCGACAACTGCAACATTAGTCAAAGCATGGGCAAGTATGCAACGGTCTTCCAGGCGGAGACCTATGCTATACTGACATGCGTGCAAGAAATGTTAGATAGACGGGTCACTGATGAGACAGTCTATATTATGAGTGACAGCCAAGCTACACTCAAGGCGCTCACATCATGTGAAGTGAAATCCGGATTGATATTGCAGTGCATTGAAAGCCTAAATAGGCTGGGAAGACGCAATTCATTTCAAAAAAAAATCCAATTGGTCTGGGTGCCAGGACATAAGGGCATCGAGGGTAATGAGAGGGCGGATGCCCTCGCAAGGAAGGGCTCGGAGGAAGGGTTCATTGGACCGGAGCCGTTCGTCGGACTCGATTATGGAGTAATAAGACGAACAATAAAGGAGGCAGCCACTAAGGCACATGAAACCCAGTGGCAGTCGACAACAGGTCTAAGACACGCAAAGATGTTTCTGGGAAGCATCAGAGAGGGATGGTCCAAGAAACTGTGGACACATACCAGGGAGCAGCTGCGAAGAATCACTGGAGCGCTCACAGGGCATTACGCAACGAGGCAGCACCTCCACAGGATGAAGCTCACGGAAGACCCGACGTGCAGGTCCTGTGAGGACGCTGGCGAAACCATGTACCACCTGCTGTGCGAATGTGTGGCACTCGGTGCAAGAAGAATTAGTCTTCTGGGTCAAGCATACCCGACTCCGGAGGATTACAGGCACATCCCCCTTGGGAACATATTGAGGTACATGGAGGCGCTGCACAGGCGCTGGGGGGATGGGTGAGGTGATGGGGTGTGGTACAATAGTTCTGGAAGGGACGCAGTGCCGCGGTATCTACCGACCCCGAATAAGATAAGATAACAATGCACATTAGAATAATTTGAATGTGCTTTATGAATGTATGTTAATGTGTAAAGAAAGTTCCACTAAATGCCTTTGATCAACAGTGTTAACAATACTAGCTGGCATGGTGAAGCTTTACAGTTCCAGGTTTCCACAGAAATACAACTCAGGGTAAAAGAAATGTATAGCTCTCAAAAATTCATCTTTCTAACCTGTCGGTTCTGTAGATCCAGAGATTGGACCGTATCACCTCAAGATTCACAACATCACAAGCTTTCCTGCTTATAATACTAGTACATTACTATTAACCAATGCCACAATTATCAACAAATCATACTAAAACTGAGATCTAAATATGTAAATTATGCTCACCAATGTATTCTTGAGTAAAGCTGCTCTGATAATATTGAATTGATAATCTCGAACAGGATAGTTTGTTGGGTAAATCCATGTCTTCCCAGTCAGCTTGTCATATCCACTGATTTCTTCATCACAACATAGAGCACTAAAGTAAGATACAATTGTATGAGAGAAAGCAGTTTATTTAGATTTAAATAAAAGAATAGGAATGTTAGTTTGTTTACAAAAATAAAGTTACATGACAATGTTTTACAAAAAGTGATGTTTGTGAATTAAACTAATGTTTAATATGACTTACCTAACATTTAAAGTATTTCTATCTTTCGTTTCATTTAAATTATTTTCAATAACATTGGATGTATCTTTAAATGAATTATCAAAGTGCGCCAGAAAAGAGAATTCGTCGAATAAATCATCTTCCATGTCATGATTCTCTTTTCTTCTACTACAAGAGGGGGAATTGTACATAATCAGTTTTCATAACATTAATATTTACATGTATGGTGACAACAAAATTTATTATTTCGACCGCCCAATTTGAGTCAGTTACTTCACATTGATTTTATCTGATCAATACAAGAGCTTGCGGACATTAATTACAATACATGATAATTAAACTAGGCACTAGATTATCACCGTAATATTAATATTATTTATTTGAGATAAAAAACCTCAAACTAAAGAATTTGGCGGTTTTTGACTTTGACGTGTTAGCTGTTTGACATTATCAGATCACTATCAGACTATTTTTTGTTGGTTAACAGACTATTTGTTATTATCAGATGTTGTTTTTTTTATAATTATTTTATGGCCTGGCCTCAAAGACCTTTTAGCTAAATCTTATTTTTTATATCATATTTCTTCAATCTTATCTTCTAATTAGTTCTGTCCAGTCTTTGTCGATGTTGTGTCCTCAGTTCTGGGTTATCAGTGGACTTTTCGCGGCAAGAGAGCAAATAGCATTACACTGCATATATATCATTGTCTTTCACTATAGCACGTTAACACAATTTTTATGTCTTACTTACTTTTTATTTGATCGAAGAAAAGTGTAAATACTTTGAGATACGGGGGATACAGGGCGCTACGTGCGTCGAGTTAAGTATGAGGCAAGGTAATGACAAAGATAGTTAGCTAGACAATTTATTGCAGTACAGTAGGCTTTTCACATGGTAGAAATGTGATTACACATAGTATTGGAATATTATATACACCAACTGATGAATATTTTCAATAATTGGCGCCAATCGCCTTAGCTATCCTTTGGCTTTGGCCAATAAAATACAAAAGGGGTCTTAGAAGGTTTTTAAAGGGTAGGCAGCGCGAGTGCTACACCTCTGGTGTTACAAACGTCCATAGGCTACGGTGACCACTTTCCATCAGGTATACCACTAAGGTGGCAGACCTCAGTGGTATAAAAAAAGGAAAAATAAAACTACATCAAGAATATGTACAGCTCTTTTGGTGCGAAGACATAAATATTTTAGCGTAGGTATCCATGTTATGGTAGTGTGCAACTATCGCAGTGTATTAGTGTGCGTGACTAGGTCTTGAATTGCCTAATGACTACAAAATTACTGCCTGTTTCAATTAAAAATTGTTTAGAAAAAGTGGTGAGTTAACTAAGGTCAAATTAACCGGACGGGAGATCTTTTCAGGGAGTAGATCGTAAAGAGGAACCACTAATCTGGGACAGGAGAAGAAAATGTGTTCAAGGGAACCCTCTTCTAGACCACAATCGCATAGGGAGTGGTCCCGTACGCTAATTTTGGCCAGAAACACAGGTGTACAGACAAATCCTAAGCGTTAGAGAATTATGATTGAGGTAGTAGTCTTATTAATATTTGGTTTTTTAAAAACCAAGGCTTAGGGGGAATAGTGGGTTGTAGGGATCCGTAAAAATTACCTTTTAACAAGCGTGAGGATTGCCATAAATCGTTCCAGGTCCTAGTTAGGGAAAATCTGGCCAGAAAATGTAAGTCTCTAGCAAAAGTGTTGTTATGGGTAGGACAGCCTGACTGAGCAGCTACCCTTGCGCAAGAGTCTGCTGTTTCCGTGCCTGATATGTCAGCATGACTGGGAATCCACGCTAAAACCACCTCTATATCAGACAAGTGACATTTGTACAATAACGATTTAATCTGAAGGGTAAGGGGAAAGTTATTACGTGTTTTGAATGGATTCTTTAACAAGTCCTTTAAACAACTCAAGGAGTCCGATGATATAAGAGCTTTATTAAGCTTGTGTGATTCTACGTACATAACTGCCTCCAAGAGAGCTATGGATTCACCAGAAAAAAATGAGTTAAAGGGAGGGCTTTTAAAGTTGAGAATAATTCTAAACTTTGGAATCCAAACCGCTGAGCCGACTGGAGCTTCAGTAGACAATTTAGAGGCATCAGTGTATACAGTTAGCTTTAACATTAACTTTTAGTTGGCTTCGCGGCATTGTTTGGTTATTCCAAAGTCTAAAATAATCCTAAGTTGGAATAATAAGGATTCAAAATCTGTATTAGATAAAGGATTATTATTAAAAGTGAGGAACTGGGACAGGAAGGTTAGTAAATTTTGCGAATGCATTTGAGAGGAGAGGGTGTGATTTGTTCTGCCAGTATGGAGAAGTAGAGAGAAGGTGTGAGAGCTGGTTAAGAATTGGAAAAAGGGGATGGGGGCTAAGCTGAGATATATTGAAGAAGAATCTGTTAGCGAGGTATTGTCTACGAAGATGAAGAGGAGGTTCAACACACTCAACTTGGAGTGCATTATTGGGAAAGCACTTCATGGCACCTGTTATTATTCGGAGACACTTAGACTGGATCTTTTCCAGCTTGGACAGGGCAATCTTGTTGCAGGGTTCAAGAAGGAATGTGCCATAATCGAAGTGGCTGCGCACTATAGCATTATATAATAATTTCTGGCAGAAGGGGTGGGAGCCCCTTCGTACCCCAGATAGAGACCGTAGGACATTGACACCTTTTTCACCGTTACCTATCACATGATTCAGGTGAGGAATTCCAGTCATTTTGGAGTCAAGGATTAAGCCTAGGAATTTAACTTCTTCTTTAATTGGAATCAGCTCGTTAGCTACAGAGACGAAAATGAAAGAAGTATTACGCTTTCGAGTAAAGATAACTGCAGAACATTTAGCAACTGAAAGGGAAAGGTTGTGTTCTGTTAACCAGTTGTTCAGGTAAAAGAGAGCAGAATTCAGAGAAACTGAGGAGTCAGAACAGGAGGAGGAGGAGATGTAGAGGACAATATCGTATGCATACTGTAGAATGTTACAGAAGGAATTGACTGTATGGTCTAGGTCGGCTGTGTAGATATTGTATAGAATTGGGCTAAGCACTGACCCCTGGGGAAGGCCCTTCCATACAGCACGAGGGGGGAAAATATTATCGTTAAACCTCACCGATATGGTGCGACACATGTGCATGTTGCAAATGATATGAACCAACCTCGCAGGAATACTCAGCTGGAGCATTTTTTGCCTGAGTAGTGGAAGAAGGACATTATCGTAAGCAGAGGAGATATCTAAGAAAACTCCTATGACATGTTCGTTCGTGTGAATGCCAGTCAAATTTCAGAGGTAAGGATGCTGAGGCTGTCCAGTGTACCCCTACACTTTCTGAAGCCAAATTGACTCTGCGCAAGCAATTGTCAGTGTTCTAGAATCCATTCCAGCCTGAACTTTATGAGGATTTCCATAATTTTGGCCAGAACTGAGGAAAGGGCTATGGGGCGGTAAGAGGACGAAATTTTGGGATCTTTACCGGGTTTATGGATAGGGATAACAATCTGATTTTTCTACAAACAAATATAACACAACACACACGACAAATATTGAGTTGAGAATGTTGAGGAGTATAGCTTTACTATTGTTTGATGATTTACAAATAAAGGAATATGGAATGCCATCTATGCCTGGGGAGGAGTCGTGAAGGTGATCAAGAGCATAGGATAGTTCAGAAAAAGTTAAAGGAACATTCATGGGATCTCGAGGGTTATCTATGATAGGAGGACTGAGATTGGGGAGGCATGCGTGCACCGGTACAAAGGGAGGGTCTAGGTTACTTATGAATTCGTCTAAGAAGGAGTGAGGATCATTACTCGAGATGTTGGAGTCTAAGATGCTGCACCTAAAAGTTTTGATGCGTCTCCAGACGAGTGAAATAGGGGAACGGGGGGATAGGGATTCGCAAAAATTTTGCCATCCGAGTGATTTATTTTTAGCGAGTATCCTTGAGGTATGTGCAGATATTTTTTTGAAAACAAGCTAACCAGCCATGGTCAGAGAACTGGCAAATTTGTTCTCAGCCTCCCTGCGACTCCTGACGCTTTCAGTGCGTTTGGAATCCCACCAAGGCGGAGAAGAAACTGTGGAGGGCGGGGGTTTCTTTAAGGGTATGGAAGCATGGGCTGCAGATATAATTGAAGTAACAAACATGTCATAAAGAGTAAGAGAGTTAATAGAATTTACTGGTGGAAGAGAGGCAAGTTTTGAATCCAGCAAATCAGCATACTGGTCCCAATTGGCACCTGTTAGACGGTAATTAAGTAGGGGTTGGAAAGGCGAAGGAGGTGAAGTGGACGCCGAGGAATGGAGATAGGTCGGGAATCGGTCGCTGCCAAATGAGTTTCGCAGTGGAGACCAAGTCATAAGGGAAGCTAATGCAGATGATACAAGGGAAAGATCTGGAATGCTAATATTTTGAGTTGGAGAAACTCTACGAGTTGCGGATCCCTCATTCAGGACACATAAGTCTAGTTCGTCCATCAAATCAAGTAGAGTGGAACAGACCGAATCGACATAATGACATCCCCTAAAATATGGTAAACCAGTTTTTTAAACTCATTACAAAACTGGCTCTATAAACGTACTTTATTTTTGTATTAGGTTATTAATTTAGTAATTTTCTAAAAAACAATACCAAAATTACTTTTTTGATAGCACCCAAGATTGTGGTCATGTAACCAATGTCATATTTAAAGTGCAGTAGCTCCTGAAGATACGATACGAGACGATACCAAAATTACTATTTAGGTTGCCACCCTAAATAGTAATTTTGGAGTAATTTTATTATTATTTCAAATAAAAGGTCAAAATTAAGAAAATAAAAGGTCAATAAAAAAAAAGATTGCAAAAAAAAAACATTTTATTTTCATATACCAAGGATCCTGTTTTTTATATATAATTATATTAAAGTATAAATATAAAATAGGACCCCATTCCTATTGTAAATTTATAAGTTTAAAACTCATGAAATCTATTTTATTTGCACTCTTTATTTGATGGAATCGTGTTTTAATCGTACTCTAAATATTACGACTAGATAATATGGCTGTAATTTTTAAGCAACACAAAATTATAAAAAGCCCAGTTTAAAATTATAACACTACAATTCACACTTGAAAAATCGATATGGATAAAGATTTAAAGGGCAGCTCTAAATACTCACTTTGACAGTTTACGGTGAAAAACTAAAATGGCGAACGGCCAGGATCCTCCATTGCTATGACGTCACGTTTTTATATTGCCAAAACTAAGTCACACAAATATATTGTTTTCTCATTTTACATGGGGTATTACAACTAATTTAAAGCAAGATGTCAATTTATTTCATATTTGTATAACCGATAGTTCATATAGAATAACATGCTCACTCCTTATTTTATTCCTACCTCAATGTCTTAGGTGCGAACATTGGCAATGACGCAATGACGCACGTTTGTCTTATATTATTTTACAAAATAAGTTATGTATATAAGATTTGTTATCATCATTACAAATTATAAAACAAAGTCGCTTTTCGCTGTCTCTCCCTATGTATATGCTTAGATCTTTAAAACTACGCAACGAATATCGATGCAGTTTTTTTTAATGGATAAAGTGATTCATAGGTAAGGTTCTTATGTAAAATTTTGTTAAGTTTACTGGAGAGCGAAGAAGTACCTAAACAACCAATTTCGAAAATGTTCATACATGATACAATAATGTGAAATTAATAGGCCATAAAATAATTACAAACAAATACAATATGCTCAGGGACTTTTGGCGCCATAACGAGCGGTGACGCACGTTTGTCGTATATTATTTTCAAAAACTAGTGTAAAATTCGTGTTTTTGTGTTTAATAATGGTGGAATATTATACATAAAGAGTTCGGAAAAGTGCATTGGTGAACGAAAGTGATATATTGCAAAGAATAGCGGTGTTGTTTGTGTTAGTGCCAAATTTCCATAGATAGCCGCAATAAGGGATCCACTGCCTTATTGGGGCCCGGACTAGGACCTAGGACTGAGGACTTGACATCGACAAACGAGTAGACAGGACTAAAACAAAATTACAAGAAAATAATAAATACTGAAGACTAGGCTGTATGGACTAAGCTTCCTTTGCTTGCCCAAGATGGGCGAAGACAACATAAAAAAAACAATATACTCAGCTGTTTTGTGTCAACCTAGTGTCAACAATACAACGGCGCGCCGGTTTAATTATTTTAAGAGCACAGAAAGCCATAATAAGAATTGAATTGAATTGATTTCCTAAAATTATATTACATACTTGCTGTTCAAGTATAATACAGTAATATTCTACTTTCACATTAATACCTTTTTTGCATACTTGAATGCCCCAAATTGTACTAAAACGCTGGATATAAAGTACAATGGAACTAGAAGACGGGTTTGATGATTTACTGGCTGAAATTAGCGAACCAACATCTCCAAAGCAACCGAAACTTGTCAATAATGTTCTGCAGCAAGCCCAACCTGGTAAATATCTTGTATGTTAATCTTAAGTGTAGTTTAATGTGTTCTGATAGAATGTCATCCGCCTGCTCTTTTGGAAAATAGTTTAACCACTTGTATATAATTCATTTCGTCCTATCGAATTTGTTTAAAAATGGTAACTAATTTGCAATAGTAGAATATAATATTCATGGTCTGTAACAAGTATATAATTTTATTTTTACAGGAACTTCGCAAGATAGTATTACTAAACCTTCTTCTTCAAAAACGCATTGTGTGTTAGTAAATCAAAAACAGGTATGTGATGAATTTGAGACTTTATGATGTTCGATATTTGAATTTAGAACAATACCTAAGCATGTAGTTGGTATCATTGTTACAGAGAGGTAACCCAGTCTTGAAATTCATAAAATGTGTCCCATGGGAATATGATGATATAATTCCCGACTATGAAGTGGGCAAAACAATATGTTTATTGTTTCTGTCTCTGCGCTATCACAACTTGAACCCTGACTACATAAATAACAGGATCAAAGAACTGGGGAAGAGATATGAGCTTCGAGTTTTACTAGTCCAGGTCTGTAAGTCAAAGTATTTATAATGCACTGCCAGTTGCTACCTAGTTGTTAATTTTTTAACTCTTTACTTAGAAAAGTATAACTAACCTGGGGTGTTGGTGGATTGATAAAAGTTACGGTGTTGGTGGATTGATAGAAGTAGGCGGCAGAATACGCGGTCGGATCGCTCGCTCGGCGGTGCCGGCGGCGTCCCCCACTAGAAAGAAGGTTACTGTGACAACTTTCGATCATATAAGCTGTACACTTGTTTACCACCCTTATGGTAATAATTAAAAATACTAAGACATTTAGGTTTGTTACCTGGAGGCCGAGTCTACTATTGACAAGCCCTAAATTAGATCCAGAATCACTATTTTTAGCTTTTAAAAATGTTAGTAGACTATCAAATATGCAACTGACTAGCGGCCACTGGCAAGGTACATGTTAGTAGAATTCTATCAACCAACCGATAGAAGTCTATTGGAATACAATTGTAATAGTAGTCTACGAAAATCTGTCAAAATTGTACCGGTGGCTTTCTATAGAGCAACGTTTTTAATTCTATTTGAACACAATTAAAATAGCAGACACTGCCCCCAGTACTGTTGTATAGAAAAACTGTTCTTTGAAGAATATTTTATTCTTTGCCATATCAAATATTTATGTCTTATTTAACTTTCTAGGTTGATGTTAAAGAACCACATAGTACTTTGAAGACCCTAACTAGGCTTTGTCTTCTAACAGATTTAACGCTAATGTTAGCATGGAACCCGGAGGAAGCAGCCAAAATCATAGAAAATTATAAAATCTTTGAAAATAAACCCCCTGACAGAATCATGGAAAAGATTGAAAATGATCCTCATCAAAAGGTACAAATACTCATAAAAATTTCTTTGTAACCTTGTAAAAAAGCTGTTTCTATATAGTTTGAATATGCATTGACTGATTAGCCAATCATTACCTTCAAATATACAGTCATGCTCACGTCATTCTTCTCGAAGGAGTAGACATACAGAGGCATGATATACACCTACATTTTATTAGTTGTATTTATCCCATGTGATAGGTGGAAAGCCTAATAACGTGTTGATATGGACCAGGGCAGGTCGTGAATACCTGCTGTTGGAAAGTTTTCAAACCACCCTTGAACCCTAAAGATAATTTGAATTTTGGCTTAATGCTACCATGTTAGCCCAATCTAATTATTCATTTAATTAGATTTTAGTGCCACAAATGGTCACCCAATTGTCTTTGAATGAAATATATCTTTTAGACAGAAGGTAATGTGTTCTACAAATTTTCTTCTATTCTTCCACTTAAGCTTACCCATGAGCTCTTCTCTCTTCTCTAGAGTGTCTTCAACCAATTTCACTGTAATTACATTCAAATGACGGGACACTTCGATTTGGTAAAACATTAACCAAGACATGGGGCTCATTTCCTAGAGAAGAGTACAGAAAACCGAGACAGTAAGAAACATAATACCAAGGAATTGGACTGCACTGCAGCATCCTAAGCTGAATAGTTTGTTTGTTTGTTTGGTTGAACGCGCTAAACTCAGGATCTACAGGTCCGATTTAAAAATTTCTTTTTGCGTTGGATAGCCCATTTATCGAGGAAGGCTATATAGCATCATGCTACTTCCCGGAGAGAGGAGCAGTAGTCATAAATGTCGACAAATCTGGCAAATTTTAATGCATTATTGTAGAATTTATAAGCGACGGGATTTTATTGGTGCGACGGTAGTTCGAAATATGTCACGGGCAAAGCCGGGGGGGTGGGGTCACCTAGTATTTCATACAACCATTGTGTATTAGTAAATTAAAGTGTGTCAAGCGGTGTCTCCCATTTCGCATACGATGACAGTGATGACACTATTTTTTTTACACCGAATTACCACTAAATATGTGCAATATAAAAAATAAGGAAATTGAGGTATTATTATTACTTCCGTCTCTTTAGCGTGCGAGCGAGAAAAAGCGAGCAACATTCTTTGCTCTGTGGTTATTATAATGTTTTTATTTGTCGAGGATCTTCTTTTTTTTACGATGATAGCTGGTATTCTGGCAGGCTCAGCCTCATTAGCTGCGGTAATAGTTACCCGTGCGGGTATCTCTAGTATTAAAAGATATCGTCTGAATTAGTGGCAAAATTAAGTTCAAAATCTTGAATTTATAGATACATTCTTCTCATTTCGACTGCCTCGTTGGTGCAGTGGTAGTGTTAGCGACTGATGTCCCGGGTTCGATTTCCGGGTCGGAATAAATATTTGTGTGATCCACAATTGTTTGTTTCCGAATTTGGGTGTTTACTATGTATGTATTTAGATATATATGTACCTATAAGTATGTTTATCAGTCGTCTAGATCTTAAAACACAAGCTTAAATTAGCTTTCTTTTGACTAGAAGGCTATGTGTAAAAAATGTCCCACATTATTTATTTATTTATTTATCATGTTATCAGTGTTAACACTTTTGTATTCAAAATTTTCACTTTTAGTCTGAAGTAAATTTGAATATTATACCAAGTGCCTTTTACGTTTACTTATTACGCATTTTTGGGAGCGACCATTTGGGAAAAGCCAAGGTCAAGAATACCCTTTACTGCGGTAGAAGAAGCAAAAGATGATGCCAGGATAAAAGGTTGTTTGGTTGTTGTTTGTCTTCGCCCATTTTGGGCAGGCAAAGGAAACTTGGTCCATGGAGCCTGGTCTTCAGTACATATTTATATTTTCTTACTATTTAGCCATGTTTAGTACCTTGTCGATGACAAGTCCTCAGTCCTAGGTCCTGGTCCTTGCCCCAATAAGGCAGTGGATCCCTTATTGCAGCTCTCTATGGATATTTGGCACTAACACAAACACACCGCTATTCATTGCAATATATCACTTTCTAATGCACTTTTCCAAACTATTTATGTATAATTCTTCAGTACATATTTATATTTTCTTACTATTTAGTCATGTTTAGTACTTTGTCAAAGTTAAGTCCTCAGACCTAGGTCCTGGTCCTTGCCCCAATAAGGCAGTGGATCCCTTATTGCAGCTATGGATATTTGGCACTAACACAAACACACCGCTATTCATTGCAATATATCTCTTTCCTTCACTAATGCACTTTTCCAAACTATTTATGTAAAATTATCCACCATTATTAAGCACAAAAACGCGAATTTTACACTAGTTTTGGAAATTAATATACGACAAACGTGCATTGCTTATGTTCGCGCCAAAAGTACAAGGTTGTTTGGGATTCCAGAGATTTCATTTTTTAATTATATTTTTGCCCATTTTGAGTAGACAAAGGAAAATCAGTCCAGTACAGCCTTGTAATTAGTAATTTCTAAGAATTTAATTTAATTTTCTGCACCATACGGCAGAAGAATCCTTACTGCAGCTTTTTTATGGATATTTGACACTATCACAAAGAACACCACTTATCACTGCACTATATTACTTTTCTTTACTTATGCACATTTTCGAACTCTTTATGTACAATAATTCACCATCATCATCACACAAAAACACAAACCCTAATTTTGGAAAATGTTATACGACAACCGTGCGCCATTTTTTAAGTTGGCGCCTAAAGTCAAGGAAACCAGAGGGGCTTGGCGATGCCTCCAAGCAGCGCCATAATATAATTTTAGCAAAGAGTATTCTTAGTAGTTCGTAAGTTAAACTCACCAGTGCATCTATTAATTTCCTTTTTTTTCATTTTAGGTAGTAAATGCACTTAGTTCCATAAAACCGGTAAATAAAACAGATGCCATGACTCTTATTGCCAGATTTGGCACGTTGGAGAATATTATAAAGACGTCGGAAAGTCGATTGGCAGATTGTCCAGGTTTCGGTGCGACGAAAGCGAAAAAGTTATATAAGGCACTTCATGAACCTTTTCTAAAAAAAGGTAATATTAATGTAAATAAGGACAAGAATGAGTTTGAAGGAGATCTGAGTGTCGAGGATATCGAAAAAATAGAAAATGAAGCGGAGACGTCATGATCAGCTCAAAAAGAGATATTAGTAGAACAAAAATCTGGAAATTCGGATAAATCATAGGTACAATAGTTTTATTTTAACTTATACAATTAGCCTTAGAAGAACGACCTCTGGTCATTACTCGTATTGCATAATGTAGTATTTTTTACTGTTTTATTATACACATTTGTTATAAAATCACCAAAAACATAGTACCTAAGGATTTCTTTTTTTAAGCGTAAGTACTTAATAAAACCAGTAACATAGTATCAGCCTTTTTATTTATTTTTCACGTTTGCTCATTGTTCATTCCTCTTTTCTTACAAACGGGGATTGTTTTGAAAACTTTTTAAATAACTATACAGGCTTGAGTTGAGGGACGCTTGGCCGTTGCTCGTTTGAAGAGCACAGCAACGCTGCCGTCGAGTTCAAAATAAAACAATCGATAGCGAACCGGCTTGGCTCGTGGTTGGACGCGAACGTGCTCTGCCAGCCTGTGGCCGATTACCGGCGAAATAAATAAACATTTGGCGGGAAAGTAAAGTTTGAATTCGAAATTCGAATGTGTTTTTTATTTTGCTGTTTTTTTTATAATGCATACAAGTTAATGTTCGTATCCGTAAATCCTAAAATTTGACTTTTATAAGGTCTTATACGAGTGTTAGTTTTGTAAAAGCAGTTCGTGATCTGGATACTCTGTGAAGGTTAAGTGTAAAGTGAGTGAACTGTAAAAGGCCCTGAGGCAGAGCTACTTGCAGTGATTATTTTACGGTGAGTTTTTTATTCTGGTAAACTTTTGCAAAAAATCCATAGAAAATAAAAACATACTCGTAACAGAAATAGGAATCTGTTTTGTCAATATTTTGTTTAAAGAAATTGAAATGAGATAATTATTATTTGCTGAAAGGTAAAGGCCAAAGGCCATAAAATTAATATTAAAAAACATAAATATGAAGGGATTTTTGAATGCGTAATTCCACATTGAGATGTCTTCCATCTCTTTGTACTTAAGCTTACAAAAAGCTGTATGGGTAGCTCTAGTAATTTAAAATTTGCTTAATTTGTTTAAATAATAATTTAATTAAATGTATTGCAGGCAAAACTAGGTATACCTAGGACGTTTACCACAGAGGCGATCAATTCTTTTATCAAATATATTGTGTAGTTGTAGCTTGAGGAAGGAAAAAAAAATTAATGATTGATTAATTACTTTTCCAAAACCACTGAAAATTCCGACTCTCGACTCTCTCTATTCTCAATAAACCACATTCGTAACACACCACATTCGCACAACACGATATATTCGTAAAACACCATATTCTCATAACATAATCTCAAAATATCATGATCTTCTAAGACCACATAAAGATGACATGGAAAGGATGAGAGATGCCGTACACTTGGTTCATTCTGACTGCCTCGGTGGCGCAGTGGTAGTGTACGCGACTGCCGCGCTGAGGTCCCGGGTTCGATTCCGGGGCGGAAAAAATATTTGTATGATCCACAAATGTTTGTTTCGGAGTTTGGTTGTTTCCTATGTATAATATGTATGTATTTAGAAATATATAAGTATGTTTATCTGTCGTCTAGATCCCATAACACAAGCTTATATTAGCTTACTTTGGGCTAAATAGCGCTGTGTAAAAAATGTCCCACAATATTTATTTATTTATTCATCGTGTATTGAGTTAACATATAATTTTTATGTTAGTTATTTTTTGAAGTCTGTTCGCTTCTGTTATTATTGACGCTAACGTTTTCTCTATGATCTTGCAAGAGAAATTGTTTAGGTAGGTAGGTGTATAGACCTGAAAAATAAAATATAAGTAATCAGTGGTGTAACTGTACCATGTGAGGCCCGTGGCAAATTATTTGGATGGGGCCCTCCCAGTAAAAATCGTCACATGGTAATTTAACTTTAATGAGTCTAAGTAGTTACCGAACACTATAACAATGAAATAGATGATGAAGCGCTCGTGGCCCCGCGAACTCAGTGTTTTGTCAACGATCATTGCGTTAAGCAACTTTCGCTGTGGCTGGTCATTTCCGTGCTTCCGAGGGCACGTTACGCCTTTGGTCCCAGTTGCTAGAATCATGACAGCCGTTAATGCAAGCTCAAGGCCCGGGTTGCTTGAAAATTTTCAATAGTAGGCCGCCGCAGTCCATTTCAGCACGTCAATGGATTCACCACCTGTTACGCAGGACAAAAGTGCACACGGTGAAATGGCACATATTGGGTTTGTGCGAGGTCCGAAAACAGGGGAGTACACGCTAAGCCTTGGCGTCCGGCAACCTGTTCTACTATCGAGAAGCATTTCTCCGTAGGCGCTATCGGTTTTATAGTAAAAAAGGACCTTGTTAGCAGCGTTGTGGAAGTCAGTAGCGTCTTGGCTCGGGTAGCATATTTAATACTGAAGCTCACTGACGGATACTCCCTGAAGGAGGTTCAAGTGTATCTCCCGACCTCGAGAGGCACTGACGAGGCAATTAAGGTCGTGTACGAGGACATAGCGACCGCATTACACGGTACTGCTAAGGCTCACTATAACGTTGCTATGGGGGACTTTAACGCCAAAGTAGGAGTACAAGAACGCGGCGAAACGATAATCGGTCCATACCACAGAACAAATAAAAACAGGTCCATACGGTGTGAGGCGCAGTAATGACCGGGGCTTAACGAATTTTTTCTGCGCTGCATATGGCCATGGGGCCTGAAAAGTTCTAATTGGAACATCAAAATCGTATTGGTCTACTGGATACCACTGACAAAGTTCACAATAAAACCATAGAGTGGTCAAAACGGTACAACAAGTGTCTCGAAAGTTTTTGTTCAAAATCACGAGCTCAAAAAACTCAACTTGAGAAATAGACGTGAAATGCCACAGACGCACACGCCTTCGTCAGACCAGAGGGACTTAAACATCCGAATCTGCAAGCTGATACGACGCGACCTTAGACGCTACAACACTAGCATCGTCGAGGCTGCGACCGAGCAGAACAGGTGCGATAAGTTGTTAGCTCAACAGTTTGGAAGATCCCGTCTGACGAAATGAAAACAGCGGGTGGCACAATTGTGACCTCAAGGTTCGAGATTCTCGAGGAAATCGAGAGCTTTTACAGAGATCTGTATGCATCATGGAAGAAAAGCCCACGGGACCCAGCGACGATGACTAAAAATCAACACGCTACTACACCGACGACATCCCAGATGTCGACCGGCTGAGGTCAAAAAGGCTCTCGAGCAACTTAAAAACAATAAATCCCCTGGGTAGGACGGAATACCAACCGAGCTACTTAAAGCTGACGAGCTTATTTAATTCTGTCCTCCAGGGACAAACATCTAAAGAGTGGGAAGAGAGCTAGGTGGCTCTGTTCTTCAAAAAAGGTGATAAAACCTTGCTGAAGACTGACTGTAGACCCATCTCACTTCTGAGCCACATATTAGGACGTCTTTTAAGACACTGGACTGGGAGGGATGGGATGTGAATATAAACGGCGAATGCTTCGGTTGGCCGACGACATCGTTTTGGTAGTGGAAATGCTAGAACAGTTAAGCGGGAAGCTGCACAGTCTAAGCGGAGCGTCTTGACGTGTTGGTCTCGGTATGAACTTGTATGAAACCAAGGTCATGTTCAATGAGCAAGTCATACCGGGTCCAATATACGTCGAAGGATTGAAACTCGAAGTTGTCCAGGAACATACCTACCTTGGTTATTCAATGCGGCAAAAAGAACCTGGACAAGAAAATTGCAAGAAGGATACCTTGTGTGTGTCAATACCTCTTTTTGGTCCGGCGCCGGCAGCAGAGCCACAAAAGTACTTACTTTCGTGGTGCATAAATGAATAAAGTAATTCCCCGATCGTCATCGCGCCTGTTCGCCCGCGTCAATGTACCGCGACAAAAAATTAAGAAGCAATAGTTTGACATTTCTGAAATCGTTTGACATTTTTTTTTTGTTTTATATGTACTGAAATCATTATAATTAGTCTGAATTTTATACATATATTCTTAGTTTATAATTAGTTTGAATTTTATATATTCTTAGTTGCATCTCGCATAGATTTTAAATACTTTTTAAAAAAATGTTAGGTTATTTTTGAACTCTCTGCCGCTGGGGCCGGGGCCCTCTCAGGTCGGGGGCCCGTGGCATTTTGCCAGCCCTGCCACCCTATAGTTACGCCACTATAATAAGTTGTCATTCCAAAATATTTAGTGGCAAAGGGCAGAGGTAGCGTTAGCAACTAATTTGGGGAAAATCCATATATAGCGAGAAAATAAATTAATGTCGTATAAATGAACGAGGCTCGTTAGAACTTTATCGCAGGTATTTAGGTAAATTATGCAGAGACTGATCTCATCGGTAGTTTTTATTTTAGGTCAGAGGTCAAATGGCAACAACTCCAAGTATAAAACGATATTCTACCAAAAACTGGTTAAACTAAAAACGTTTTCAATTTGTATGTAAATATACTGTTTAGTCGTAGCAAAGCGATAGCCGTTACCTCCCTTCTATCTAAGGTGATGGAGCGTGTTATCAATACACAGCTCCTGAGGTACCTGGAAGAACACGACCTGCTCAGTAACCGGCAGTACGGTTTCCGTAACGGTCGCTCGACTGGCGATCTTCTTTCGTGACTCACACAACGCTGGGCGACGGCTATCGAGAGTAAGGGGGAGACTCTAGCAGTGAGTCTTGATATCTCAAAGGCCTTTGATCGGGTCTGGCACCGTGGTCTTCTTTCAAAGCTGTCCTATGGACTGCCCGGGGGACTTTGCGAATGGGTATCCAGCTTTTTGGCCGGTAGAACTATCTGAGCCGTTGTTGACGGCTGATGTTCGGACTACATGGCCATAAATGCTGGGGTCCCGCAGGGCTTCGTGTTGTCACCCACCCTGTTTTTGCTGCATATCAATGACATGCTGTGCATTGACGGCATTCATTGCTATGTAGATGATAGTACGGGTGACACTTATTACACGGATCGCTCCAATATCCCCGGTCTGCAGTAGAAGAAAGTCGTGAACAACTTGTGTCTGAAATCGAGGCTACTCTTGCAAAATCTTGTCCAATTTAACCCTACCAAGACTCAAGTTTGTGCATTCAGCGCTAAAAAAGCCCCATTTACTGTAGTGCCGCAATTCTAGGGCACACCTCTTTCCATCTCCAATAGTATTGGGATCCTTGGTGTTGAGATCTCTAGTGACGTCCAATACCGTAGTCATTTCGAGGACAAGGCGAAGCTGGCGTCCAAAAAGCTTGGAGTGCTCAACACGACGCGGCAGTATAAAGTACTGCCGCGTCGTGTTGAGCAGCTGCAGAGCAAACACTGCTCCTCTATAAGTCGCAAGTGCGGCCGCACTTGGAGTACTGCTGTCACCTTTGGGCTGGTGCACCTGAACACCAGCTTTGACCTTTCGACTCTGTAGAACGGCGTGCTATGAGGATTGTCAACGATCCTCTACTAGCGGGCGGTGTCGAACCCCTTCGCGACAGGAGAGACTTTGCCTCTTTATGCGTGTTCTATTGCCTGTACAACGGTCTGTGCTCTGAGGAATTGTTTGACATGATGCCCATGGCTAACCTTCTATCATCGCACCGCTCGCCATAGACAGGGTGTTCACCCTCACACTTTGCGTCCGGAGCGCTCACATACGGTTAGATCCGATAGAGGCTTTATTTCGCGTACGCTTAGGTTGTGGAATGAGCTCCCTGCCTGGGTTTTCCCGAACGTCTGCAGTATGGGGTTCTTCAAAAGGGGCCTTAGAAGGCTTTTAAAGGGTCGGCAGCGCGAGTGCTGCACCTCTGGTGTTGCAAACGTCCATAGCCTACGGTGACCACTTTCCATCAGGTGGGCCGTATGCTTGACTGCCACCTAAGTGGTATAAAAAAAATTTACTAAAAAACAAAAAAAAAGGCGAAACAGAAAAGAAGGACACTTCAAAATTCAAAAGTATTCGGATACCCATACGTGCATGTATGAAGCGATTAATGAATCTGCATGAAGCGAAAGAATGCATAGATTGCGAAGCCCGGCGATATGTTCTCTCTGACTACGCTGTCAGGGATACAGCGTGAAGATAGTTATGTTTTTAATAAAATAAGATAAACTTAAATAGATCTAAATATACTTTCTACAAGTCTTGATCTTCCCTGTTCTCTACTTTCGCACAATACTAAATATTCTTCGCCAATTGTTTGTGATACTTACATTCTTTATTACCTACCTTAGCTTCAGCGTAGTTTTATAAGGTGGAAACTAACCTCAATGGTTTCTTGAGTATTGTGTATAATTTTATAATACGTACTAAGTATGGCTCTACCTACATAAACCCCATTGCTCTTGTGAAAAAAAAACGATGCGTCAATACATTGCCCTTTTCAACCAAATCAAGCGGTTTATGACGCTTTTATGTGACGTAACATATAAAAATAGGTCTACGTACTAAAATCACCTTTAATGGACCATATTTCGTCACATTTAGCACTCGGCAATACAATAAAAAACTCATAAGTATTTCTTAATAAATAACCAACGTCTGATTTACAACCACACGCACGCCTAAATCATCAGGTTATATTTAATGGCTGCCTGCTATCATTGTTCACAATTATTATTTGAATCTAGTTTATAATTACGTGTAGCATGCAGCAATTTTGTAAGGTATACAAAAAATAATGGCAGTAGGAGTGTACGACTGTTGGTGTGGAGACCCTACTTATTTAGAATACCAACTTGACAACAGGTGAACGAAGCACGTGCCACTAGCCAGGTGGAGCAGTTTTTTTTCAACGTCACTGTATAATTACCTCTACGTCTATGTAGGTATAATGTGAAGTAGCAACACCACGTCTAGCGTAGGCGTTAGAACATAGACGTGTATCGCCATTTCCAAAAAAATATCGTTAAGAAGTCAAATTTTAAGCACTATTAGAAACCAGATGGTAAAGTCTGCTACCAAAACTGGTTTCTAATATTAAATTTTTCGAATTAAATTAAGTTACGACTTTGTACATAGTCGCCGAGCACTTGCTAAATTAATTCCAATACGTTAGGATTAATGACCTCTTCATAATTTTGTTTTGAAACTACTTGGAAAGGTTTGTCTAAAAAGAGCATCTGTGTGCGGGTTCTGTGAGGCGACACGACCGCGAATTATAAATTCTGTATATTAATACTATAAATCTTAAGAGTTTGTTTGTTTAGTTGATCGCGCTAAAAATAGCTTCTCAATAATATCAGAAACCGTCTGATAGTCAATAATCTCAGAAACTGTAGTTATAATAAGTTAGATGTATTATTGACTGACTGTCAGTATGACTATTTTATATTTACTTGCATTGCCTGGAAATGATCTGCTGGCAAATAAAATATTATAGTCATAATATATTAAATTGTAAATAGGCCATCAAAAATAAAAGCCTTCCTAAGTTTCTTGCCGGTTCTTCTCAGGTGGGCCGCGTTCCGAACCGGTGGTCACTTTAAATATACATTTTTTTTCTTTAGTTTTAGTGTATGACATTTTGTAAGCGCCGTTGAAATGGTCTATGCAAAATAAAGACATTATTATTTTTATTTTATTTTATTATTGTTATATACAGTTTAAACTTACCAAGATGCGACAATGAGGGCCTATCTTGTGTCATCTCGAATTTAAGAGAAATCGTCTTTAGAAGCTTTGTTGACGAACACACCTAGGCGGTTTTCATTTAACAGGTTTTTATCATAGCTTTTATAGGTGCAGCTATTAAAATGCCCGCTGTTCAGGTTTTATTGGGGTTATCGTTTAAGACTATGTGGCTTGCATATTTTAACACATACTTGATAGTAAACAGTTATGGTAACCATTCTACTAGTTGATCATTCATAAATTTTAAAAGCGTATTGAATGATCCCTGGTTCATCCTTTATATAAACTTATTTTTGTGCCATCAGCTCAAGTAGTTAGACGTCTCTAATACCTTTTAATAAAAAAAAATATACCTTGTATTTTATTACCTAGTTTCATGCATTGTCATCCACTTTTAAGCCATGGTCCAAATTTCAAGTACGAGTATGCAGCTCATCAGAAACGTAGCTTAAAATAAATTATAAAATTCCATGCGGATAGACATAAAAGAAAGCGAGTTTATAAAACCATGGTAAAAAATGGACTTAAGGACGTTGGGTCACAGTGGGTGACTTTTAGTGACAGTTACAACTACAACCCAACTTGCTTTGCTTGCTTGGGCGCGAACAAGAAGAATGGCGCTTGGTATATAATTTTCCAAACCTGGTGTATAATTTGTGAGACAACAGTAAAGCGTTTGAAAACCTGCATGGGCGTAAAAACGGATATGTTGCGGTGAACAACGGCTTCTTTGGTTTACTCTCAAATCTCCAAAGAAAGCTTCAGTAAAGTTACCATCATGGAACACTAGGACGCGGACGCTGGACTTAGGACTGGGCTTGACAACTAATGACTAGGCAGCATTGTCTCTGACCTTAGCCTGTTTCATTTGGAACACACAATCGCACAATACAAAAAAAGAAATCTAATACAGCTAGCTGCTCTTCTCTTTAATAGCAACCTGTAAACGAGGTGACATAAAAATGTCGTGATATCGTTACTCCGGTATTAACTGGTTATATCAACCATGCTATGTTCCATGCTCAAAAGCTTTAAATAATAACTGACTAGAAATATAACTGTTGATAAATAAGCACGCTGATAGAGTCAACCACTCGGCAATATACTTTAATACATGATTTAGTTAACGGTGACGTCTTCCGTTCGCTATACATGATTGACTTGTTGAAATATACAACCAGCTGGTGTTGCCAGAAAAGGGTATTTTTGAGTTATAGTATAAGTATATTTTTAGGGCTTTATTTGAATAGAAGTGCTCATAACCCAGCTAGCTCATTGTTCTGTAAATGATCACTGCGTTACGCATCTTACCCTAAGATTGGTCCAGGGACGAGGTCGCTCGTCCTAGGACGTTCATGGCATTTACGAGCGTGAACAAGGAGCCACAGCCTGTTTCTGTCCGCTTCAAGACGGATAGCATTGTCTGATGGACTTATTAGAAATGATAATAATTTTGTAAAGACTTATTATCTATATATATAAATAAAATAAATAAATAAATATCCATCACGCCTTATCCCCGAAGGGGTGGCAGAGGCATATTATATGCCCACTTTTCACCGTGTGGATTCCTGTCCCACGTAATAGGTGGTGAGCCCATTGCCGTGTTGAAATAGACAGACGCAGGTTGTGGCTACCTTCTGTTGAAATTTTTAAGCCGCCCATAAGGCCTTCAACCAGGCTTAACGACTACCATTTTACTGGCAACCGGGACCAACAGCTTAACGTGCCTTCCGAAGCACGGAAACGCTCGCAAATGTAAATGCCACAAAGTGGTCACCCATCCGAGTACCAGCCATAGTGAAAGTTGCGTAACTCAGTGATCGTTTACAGAACACTGAGACCGCGAGGCCACGAGCGCTTCATCTATATATATAAAAGGCAAAATCACTAATTGACTTATCACGATATCTCTGAAACTACCAAAGCTATGAAGCTCAAACTTTGTATGGAGATTCTTTTTAATACGTAGGTTTCCGCTTAGAAGGGATTTTGCGAAATTCTACCCCTAGGGAAGTAAATAAGCGATAAACGGTTGTATGGAAGTTCGTCATTTTCAAAGTTAGAAACATAAAATTACGTACACCTGTTTCTGGTTACAAATAAATGGGCACGTGTATCGCGGTTTTAAAAGAATTTACCCATAAGGGAGTAAACAAGATTTGAAAATTTATATCGGAAATTCGTCATTTTCAAACATAGCAACACCAAATTTCTTATACCTGCTTCTGTATAAAAATAAAAAATTACTTGATAAGGAATTTTGATAAATTCTACCCTTGAGGGGGTAAAATAGTAGTTATAATAACTGACTTATTGATCACGAAACCTATAAAACTAACAAAGCTACGAAGCCCAAACTGTGCATGGGGGTTCCTTTAAAAACGTAGGTTTCCCGTAAGAATGGATTTTTGAAATTCTACCTCTAAGGAAGTAAATATGCTATAAACGGTTGTATGGAAATTCGTCATTTTCAAAGTTAGAAACATGAATTTACGTACACCTGTTTTCGGTTACAAATAAATGGGCACGTGTTTCGCGGTTTCGAAAAAAAATACCTATAAGGAGGTAGAACAGGGTTTGTACTAACTGGCTCATTGATCATGAAATCTATGAAGCTAACGGAGCTATGAAGCCCAAACTTCGCATGGGGGTTGTTATTAACACGTAGGTTAATAACAACCAATGAAAGGGTTTCGTGAAATTCTACCCCTAAGGACGTAAATAAGGGATAAACGAATGTATAAAAGATTGTCATTTTCAAAGTTAGTAACATGAACTTACATACACCTGTTTTAGAAGAATCTCATCAGACTAAAAGAAAGCTCCTGTATTACCAGTGAGTTCGGCGTCCCCACGGGAACCGACTATGCGGGTAAACCACGCAAAGCATTAGCATTAAACATAGAAACCTGAAATTAGGTGAATGTTTACTTTAAGTCTTTGGAAAAGAAAATAAAACGGTATTCCCGATATTTCCATGGGAATGGGAACTCCGCGGGTGAAACCACACAGCCTAAACTATCAAACATTGATACATACCTGAAATTTAGTGAGAGTACTCATTAGATCTACCTTGAATCAACACTAAGAAAATAATACCCGGTATTCCCACCGGAATGAAACGACGTGCGTAAAACCATACTCAGCCTGAAATTTGGTGAACGCATTTTTACGCACCTACGTTAGATGAGCACAAAGAAAGGAATTCCCGGTATTCCCAGAGGAATTTAATCATATTAATATTATAAATGTACAAGTTTGTGAAGTTTTATATTATTAGAACGTTTGTTATTTAATCACATATAGATGAAAATCGACATGTAGATAGAACATTTCCTGAATTAATACATAGGATTCCTACTTTTTATCCGGGAAAACATATTTTTCTCGCGAGAAATCCTTTTTGTCCATCCTTAACTAATCTCTCTTTGTCTGTTTCTCTTATGTGGCGCAAACGAAGTTGCGCGGGTCAGCTAGTCTCTATATATTACTAGTTATACAATAGACAAACTATATTTTACAATAGATATAACATTGTCATAACTTTACTTATGGGGAACGGGTACGGGAAAACATCACCACGCAAGCGAAACTTTGATCATCAGCTTCTTGCTTATATTCTGCAAGTAAATAGCTTATTCTGTACTTTGCTTCATTGTAAGTACTTTTCTCAAAACCACTTCGTGTTAGTCCGAACTCGTTCGTGTGACAAGCATGTCCCTCGCGGTGATCGTGATGGCTTTCATCGAGATATGAACCAAATCACGACAGAATAATGTCAGACAATCAAGTAATCTATACTAATATTATAAAGCTGAAGAGTTTGTTCGGTTGAACGCGCTATTCTCAGGAACTACTGGTCGGATTTGAAAAATTATTTTTGTGTTTGATAGCCCATTTATCAAGGAAGGCTATAGGCTATATATCATTACGCTACTACACTGGGGTGCAGAGCAGTAGTCATAAATGTCGACAAATCGGGAAAATTTTTATGCATCATTGTAGAATTTATAATCGACGGGATTAAATAGGTGCGACAGAAGGTCGAAATATTCCACGGGCGAAGCTGTGGGGGTCATCTAGTAGAATATATTCTGGTGATCTAAACAATACGTACCTCGAGGAAATTGTGATTGTTGCTGTCGTAGCGTTAGTGTATGGAACATATTTGTTTTTGAAGTTACACTTGTATTGACGCGTTAGGGAAAAATCAGTCGTCTAGATCCTACAATGTATAACACAAGCTAATAATTAGCTTACTGTGGGCTAGACGGCGCAGTGTAAAAAAAATCCCACTATATTTAGTCTGTAGGTGCACCGCTAGCACGTGATCTCCGGAGATCTTTGTGGGGCCCCTTACACCAAAGTGGGACTTCAATAGAAGTTGACTGAACAAAAGTTCTATGGTTACCCTGGCATACGAGAAATGACAATCATTAATAGCTGATACAACACTACACAGGAACTCGTCACGTCACTATTTAATGACATATAAGTATTTTCCTTGTACGCCTTTCTTCGTGCCTCTTAGCTACGCTCGCTCCGTCGAGAATATATTTTTCAATTCCCTTTAGATTGCTCTACATTTGTCACTGTGATCGTTGGTGGTCTTACATCTCACTGAGTAGAGAGAGATATAAAGAGAATATAGTTATCACCAGCAGCAGTCGTACAGGAATCGGTTAGTATAATGCTAGACAGAAACCTAGCGCTGCTGGTTTAACAATCAACATTGGTATTAACTATCTTTTTATAACTAGCTCTATTTTGTTACAGTGATTTCACACGGTCTTAAGCCGTAAATCTATTATTATACAAGTGGCAAAATCAAAATAGCTGCTTGTTTTTATCTGGACGACCTTGAAGGACATACTTTTTCACGCCTCTTTTAAAGGGGCCCGGAATTGTACTAGGAACACGTGTGAAGATAAATGAATCTGTTAAAAAAACGGTCCGATGTTATTTTAATCTTGATGTTTGCGTTGATTACTATGATGTTTATGTGGGATGTGGGTCTGCTGTTTTGTATTAGTTATATACCCAAATGTGTTTATCTTACAGGAGGAATAGTGTCATAAAATAATAATAGTAATACATTATATTATGCGAGACGCGGTGGTGTTGGCGGGCTCGGCTTGTGACTCGTGCCATCTCGCGGGTCGGCGACTCGGCGCACGCGCAGCCTCCGCTTTTGCTCTTTTTGTATAACGAACGTGTAATCAAGTTCGTGACGTATATGTGTGTGCGTTCCTTTTATTAGTGTGCCGTACACGTGTGCTTATGTGTAAAGGAACATAAGAAACCTTTTGAGTGACTGACTGTTGTAACACAGACGTGTAAACTCACACAGATTTCGTTTGTTCTCATTGGCTTATATAATTTTATAGCTTCTGTTGAGCTTTGAGGAACAAAGAAATGGATAGCCTAGACGCCTTGCCCCTTTGGTCACGAAAGCTATAGTTTTTATAGTTAGAACCAGTCAGAAGTAGGTACATAGTCTCGAGGCGCAAGTCGTACACATAGGTAGGTATGCGTGTCAAGTCAACAATAGACCTTTGAAAGGAGCGAAAGTTAAAGAACGAAACAATGCGTTAGTAAATGATGTAGATGACATGAAGTTTAATATAATATCTTGTGTATGTATCCATATATTAACCTTCACTCAATTTTATTATATTAGAAGCGCAGTGTTCTGTAAACGATCTCTGCGTTAGACAACTTTGGTTATGGCTGGTCCTTATATGGGTGGACTTTGTAGAATTTACATTTACGAGCGTTTCCGTGCTTCGGAAGGCACGTTAAGCCGTTGATCCCGGTTGCCAGAACAATGGCAGTCGTTGAGACCAGTTGACAGCCTTATGGGTTGCTTTAAAAATTTCAACAGCAGGTTACCACATCCTGCGCTTGTCCATTTCAACACGGCAATGGGCTCACCACCTATTACATGGGACGAAAATGCTTACGGTGAAATGTGGGCGTATAGTATGACTACCCCTTCGGGGATAAAGGCGTGACAATATATATGTATGTATGTATAATATTACTATTGTTCATAAGTAAGTTTCTACGAACGCTAGGTAAACTGATACAATTGTAATTTTGTATTCAATTTGTATTTGTTACTGCAGAATTTATTTAAAAATAAATATGTATTTTTTTTTTGTTTGGTGAAATGTGGGCGTATAGTATGCCTCTGACTACCCCTTCGGGGATAAAGGCGTGACAATATATATGTATGTATGTATATATTACTATTGTTCATAAGTAAGTTTCTACGAACGCTAGGTAAACTGATACAATTGTAATTTTGTATTCAATTTGTATTTGTTACTGCAGAATTTATTTAAAAATATATATGTATTTTTTTTGTTTGGGTCTTTTTTTTTCGTTGTTTCAGAAATACGGGTCTTACTGTCGTTTCCCTCGGCTTTAATCAATTAATTATAATAATATATTTTCCCCAAGTGACCTTTGTACATACATAAAAAGTAACTGCTGTCTTATTCTGATGTACTCGTATATAAGCTAAATTATATACTCTAACGTTTTATTAAAATCCATTCTATCGTTATCGTGTGAAAAGGTAAGAGACATTCACACATCCATACAAACTTTTGCGTTAATAATAAGTGTGATTTTGATAGGTCAAGGATTTCTCTAACTTTCATAGTAGAAAATTTATAAATGCTAAAATTTCGATTTGCTACACTCCTGTACTCCTATGTTTATGCCTTCAATTCATCATGTTAAAATCAATTCGCTACTGCCACTAGAGCGCCACGCGTCGCAATTTTAAGAATAAGGTACTTAGAACAAAAAGTGAGCAGTAACTTTTTATTAGTTTTATTTTAGCTAGAGGCTTCATTGTAACCGTAATGGCGAAGTAATTATAACTTGGAGAATGTAGAGAGCTCTCTTAAGACGAGCTACCGACTGGAAGCGAAAACATCATTTATTTAAAACCATTTTTTAGTTACTTTACTACCAAGTTTTGTGGAGAATGAACCGGGATAAAATATAGCCTATGTGTTATTCTGACGTGTAAGCTATATTATTGTAGTTTCATCAAAATCTATTCAACAGATTTTGGGTAAAATAAAAAACATCCATACTTACAAACTTTCGCGCTCATAATATTAATAGCATTTACGGATTTACTGTAACTAGCTATATGTACAATGGCCCTCGCAACGAAACATAAACACAAGATACACGACATAAGTTCATCAGTATTATCGACATTTAAACCATAAAATTTAGAAAAGTCTTACGAAATGGCTCAGTCTGTCCGTACGTATCTATTTCTCAGAAACAATAAAAGATGGGAACAAACTTTCGTTTATTTAACTGGTTTCAGTTTAGGACGTCTGATTCCTTCGCTACCTCAGTGAAGGGCGCGTTACTTGTTTTGCTTGAAAATTGTCTGAAGGCTATCAACCATATTAAATAGTTTTAAAGGCTTCATGCTCGAGTACGTCGAGAATAAGCCTCAACAACATGGAGATACAGAATAAGTAAAGTTTTGATTTCGACCATCGTAAAAGATTAAAGAATTTAAGAATGTTTAAAGCTCCTGCTATTAGCTTTCCATTTGTATTTTTTATAGCAAGTTAGCTTACATACGTGTTTGTAGTCATCTAAGGCAATAATATTTTTACGAGGATACAACGAGCTTCTACTATCGACTATCGAGTTTATAGGTGCCCGAGTCAAAGGGAACCTTTTAAGGTTATCAATCAACCTTTATTTATGGGTAATGGAACACTTGAAACATATCGTTGTGCTCTCAAGATTTGTATTAAGTCGACATTTTTTCTTTCTTACAGTAATATGGAACCACTTGAGTGAAGTTCTTTTTTAGCGACGTGAGCGCCTGCGTTTTCGTATCACACGCTAAGTTAAACGCATAAAATTTCTCATTCAAATTACGAGTTAAAAATATATTCTCAGAATTAGTCATTATTATGGCCACTTTTGAAATATAACATTTTTTTTTTAAATGAAGTCTGTCTAATATTGTATAACATAAATCGTCATAAGTTATTTCGACATAATGTTACAGATTTTTTCTTTAAGAAAAATACAATAAAGATTTATTTATTTAAATAAAAAAAATTAAAAGAAGCGCTCGTGGCCCCGCGGTCTCAGTGTTCGGTAAACGATCACTGAGGTACGCAACTTGCACTATGGCTGGTCGTCGGATGGGTGACCACTTTGTGGCATTTACATTTGCGAGCGTTTCCGTGCTTCGGAAGGCACGTTAAGCCGTTGGTCCCGGTTGCCAGTAAAATGGCAGTCGTTAAGCCTAGTTGAAGGCCTTATAGGCGGCTTAAAAAATTTCAACAGCAGGTAGCCACAGCCTGCGTCTGTCTATTTCAACACGGCAATGGGCTCACCACCTATTACGTGGGACAGGAATCCACACGGTGAAAAGTGGGCATATAATATGCCTCTGCCACCCCTTCGGGGATAAGGCGTGATGGATATTTATTTATTTTATTTATTTATTTTCCATAGACCATTTTAATTGCGCATGTCAAACACTAAAACTAAAGATAATACTAGACTCGGCCCCAAGAACTGGGACCGATTGAGCAAATGTGTTCTGGCCCGACGCATTTGCTCAATCGGCCATCGTTTCTGCTATTGTCACATTAATCGCGCTTACTCTACGAGCTATGTCGACCACTCTACTTCTACTCACACTCCAAGCTATCCCTCAATACTTGTATTTAGACATATTTATATGTTACCTATATTATGTGACATTATTACCCTTCCAAAATGATGGCACACACGTGTAAAATGAGTGTCCTATGTTCAGCAGTGACTCCGATGGGCTGATTTTATTAAAATGGAATCGCTATGAGATCTATGACGGGTAGTACCTACTTCTCGTTGATTGCTTTTCTTTGTAACCTCAGCAATTGGTCCATTACACAAAATTACAGTAAACAAACGTTTAGATACAACTACTATTATTTATCAATTTCAGCCCAGTGATTTGGTAAAAGGCGCATGACGTGGCATTAACCAACAAATGTTTGATGGCTGCCCTAACTAAGATATTATTAAGCTTTTAAAGATAGTTTAGTGACAAAGCGCTTCATAATAATATGTAAGTAATTGGGACGAGCACGATTCTAAATGAAAGATGTAATTATATTTAGTTGTTCAACTAAGTGATTGAGTACTTCTTGATGCGTCTCGGCCGTGGTCAACCTCTTGAAATGTTTTTCACAAAAAGTTTCTAATAAGTAGGTAATTGAGTTATACAGTTGAACTGAATTGTGTAACTACGAGTATAGGCTGAAGACACGAACACACTGCTTTTCTTAACTTAAGGTCACATCAGCCAAATTAATGTCGAGATTCGACAGTAATTAATAATTCCACGTTTAAACTTTGAATTTATAATTATCAAACATACATTTTGCAGTACTTATTCATGTGGTCTTTATGAGCCAAATTTCATTCGCCTCCATCAGCGCATTTTTACGAGGTACAAAAGTTTCGATTCATGTGTTAGATGTATTATACAAATAAAAAGCAAAACGTGACTGACTACAATTAAAGCTCAGCTCAAACTACTTTTTCTCTCAAACCTCTAAATAGAGACTCAGGAAAGATTTTTGAAAAAGCCTATTTCAAATAATTAGAACGGGAATTCAAAGTAAATCTTGAGTGGAAACGCTGTCTATAAGCTAGTATCGACTTTATAGTCTATACAGCCTACCTTAACTTACGTTTTTGTATTATCTGTATTTTTTAAGTACTGTGGCATATTATACAAGAAAATAATGGATATTTAGATAAAAGGAAGAGAAATGTCCTACAGAATAACACAAAAAGCTTTACTTGAGCGTGTCCAATACTCAGGAATGCGGACTGCGGTTGTCCGTCGGATCATTTCGGTGATTACTATCTGATTACTCTCGCTGTCTTACTACTGTTCTAAAACGTAGTATCATAGTATATTTATTGCATTCCGGTATCAGTTATATTAATGTTGTTTTATAATATTAATTTTAGGCGAATACAATGTGTGTGTGTGCGTGTGGCTATTTTCTTTGTTTGAAAGGAAAACTGTATTTATTTATCTAGATATGTTTAATTTAAACCAAACTGCTCTATTATATTTCTCAACCTATAGTCTCCATCCAAAGGTTGTCTGTAAGGGATTGCCTCTCGCGATATGGCCGCCAATTGTTATACCATGACGTCTAATAGTCATGTTCACATTGTGTTTCCTGGTGTACAATAAAGAGTTTTTTACTTTTTTACAATTAATTGGAATGACGTTAATCAAAAAGAAATAAAGTACGATTAGTAGCTAACTTATTAATTTTAACTAAGCATTTAAAGCTCTCGTAACCCCGCTAACACAGTGTTCTGTAAACGATCACTGCGGTAAGCAGCTTTCGCTATGGTTGGGTGACCGTTTTGTGGCATTTCCGTTTACAAGCATTTCCGTGCTTCGGAAGGCACGTTAAGCCGTTCGTCCCGGTTGCCAGTAACATGGCAGTCGTTAAGCCGAGGGGTTCGAAAAAATTCAACAGCAGGTCGCCACAACCTGCGTGTGTCCATTTCAACACGGCGATAGGCTCCACCATATGTTAGATGGGACAAAAGCGCATACGTTGAAATATGGGCTTAAAGTATGCCTCTGCCACGCCTTCGTGGATAAAGGCGTAAAAGATAAAGACAGCATTTGATGTTTCCGAAAAATATGAGGGCAATTGGATAACCTTGCCTACTAATATCGGCATAAAGTAAAGGGCAACCTTAGTCTCTTCGTATTATCGCACTCTGTTCATAAATACTCTTTGTTGCTTGAGGTCGTCTGTGCTCAAGAACCACAAAGATGTGAGGTGACTCTGTAACTATCATACCCCATTTACACTCACGCACGAGCAACGAGACGAGCTGTGAGCTTGAGCTTACTATAATACTGTGTTCATACTCACGGCTCGCGGCACGTCTCGCAACTCGTCTCGTGGCTCGCGCGAGAGTGTTAATGAGGTATCACAATTTCATTTATCTTATAAGAACTGAGATAATAAGACCATGTCAAAGTACCAGGACACGTTTTACCTCTTTTTTTCAGTTTTAAGCTTCACCCAACATGAGTTGAGGTTACTAGAGGTGGAGTGAGTATGTACTTTTTTTAAGATACTTGATTACTAGGTATAGTAATTATATATATTATCCATTTAAAAAAAAGAATACTGTTTTTTAGTCTCTCCAAACTTCTATATCTCTATTCTTCTGTGAGTTATTTTGCCAGGATCTTCCACAGGCTCTACCGAATCTTGCGAATCTGGCAGTTAATGTAAATATAGAAGCAATAGTCTTGACGTTCATAAGTGTTACTTTGTGACCTACATGAATAAAGTTATTTTCATTTTCATATATTAGCTTGACCCACTAGAATATGCTTCATTACTTATTCTCTTTAATACTAGGCAACCCACAACCCCGAAAAGAAAGTCGTAGCATGAGGCAAATTGCAATACTAGCCACAAGGATATTTAAAAAAAATACGGTAATTAATTTTGATGTATTTCGGGTATAAAAAAGGTAAAATTAAAACTCGAAGAAAACGTCGAAAAAAAAAAATTGACTGATAATTTTCATGGTAATTTCAGCACGAAGTTTTCAAACCAAACGGCGAAGACTAAAAACACAAAAAATGTTCTTGTTCTCCGCCGTTTGTTTCATTTTAATTCGTATACTACTTACTAACCCTGATATATTAATAAGGCAATGGGCTCACCACCTATTACGTGGGACAGGAATACACATGGTGAAAAGTGGACATTCAATATGTATGCCTCTGCCACCCCTTCGGGGATAAGGCGTGATAGATAAATAATATATTAATAAGTACATACATACTTCACTGACGTTATAATTACCAAGCCCGTTGTATTCAAACAGGAACAATTTAAACGTCTTTTTTTAACCACCATCTTCCCAAACGGGTTTGAACATAACACTTGAGATTAATTTATTGTTTTGGGGTTATGGATTATGCACGGTGAACTACGTACACAGCCGTACTATGGAAATTTGAACTCTATCACATTTATAACATATATGGGATACGTTCAATTTAGTTACTACAAACCAATTAACTCTTAAAACTAATTTCTACTATCTAACCGACACGTGGTTATTAAAGATGTTGAAGATATTTTTAACATGATATTAGAAGGTTTTTTTACACACGTTGAAAAGTGGGCGTATATGTCTCTGATAAATAAATTAATAAGATATTCGATTTTAAAAAGTTTAGGCTCCCGGACCGAAGATCTGGGAACGGTTGTGTGGAGGAACTTAATGTGAAACACGTAAAACAATTAATATACTAAATGGCAAAATTCATAATCTATTAAATGAGCTCACAGAAATCGTAAAACAGGTAAAATAGCATGCGAGGCCGCTCGTATGTCACAGCGACATGCACTAGCAACGTGCTCAAGATTATTTGCAAACGGCACGTCAACGAATAGTAACAAATAGTGTTCTTTTGGTTGCCACCGCGAAGTCTGCTTAATATACAGCGTTTTCAATTATAAAAACTGAATGTAAAACCTTCGCAATCCATAGATAATATCTAGGGCACGCGATTTCAGGACTACTTAAGGTTTTTATCGTACTTGCTTGTGTAGCACCTACTTGATTGTTTATCATATTGCGGCGACATGTGAAAATATGCCATGTCATCACTTTTCCTAAATTTCCGATTTATTATAATCAGGCTATCGCAGGCTGATTTGGTGAATTTATGTTTTTATACTAGCTAGATATTACACAATTATAGAGACCGGCGTAAATGCCAGCCGCTAGGTATTTGTCCTAACAATTGGTGACGGGACCAACAGATTTAGAACCGAATTCGATTAAAGACTTGTTCGCTTATTTTATTTTTGGAATTCACAAATTATTTCAACAATAAAAGTACATCCAACTGTAGATACCAATTTCAACATACATGGCTATAAATGCTCTTCTGCCAGACGTGTCGGTTGGTACACTGGATTGTATCAACACACTACAAAAATATTTACAAATCTGGAATTCGTAATCACGATCTCAATAGTAACCAAATCTGTACATATAAAAGCTTAGTCGTATTCGTGTCGTATTGCGCAAGATGCGATTGATATTCCGGAATTAACCCCAATTTTTTAAAAGTTATCGTTCGATAACGATAGATCGGAAGTGTGGCTCCAAGTAACCGACTAAAATAGCTCGACTGTTTTCTTACTGTTTAGGAATACCATGTAAACTCAACACGCACGATGCCATTTGCATTACAAAATATATTGGCAGCTTAACGGAATCGTTTCCATTAGTTGTGTTCGACTTATTGGAAACTAAATACTTACGTATGGATAATACTGCACGGATGTTCAGTGCTGGACAGTATGACGTTATAAATAATTGATTAAATGACTTATCAATTATTTATAACGTTATTGTGTAAGAAAAAATATCACTGAGCCTATCGAGATACTATTTGCAGTATGTTTATCTTCCTGTTTCGGTATTTACGCTGCTTTGACTCAGTTGCCACACACGTACAAGTCGAGCATGTCAAACTTATATTGATAAAATAATCTACAATCTACTTTACGCGGAAGTCGCGGGTATCAGCTAGTGTGACATATTTTTTTACAATACCCATTTGTTTACATGTTGCTGACATTATAAACCTACAATATGGTTCATAAATCATGCAGTTTGAAATAAACCGTTTTATTGCGTTGCGTTTCGCGGAAGTCCGCACATGTGCCGTGCACCGCGTTGCAAACTCCTGCGCATTCGATACGATGGCGACCTCACCTCACCAAGGGGCGCCATCTTCTTTTATTTTTGTAGAACTTTTTGTACTAATTTGAAACAAATCAATGTGAAACAATAATGTGAAAACAAAATTCTTTATTGATATTCTTGTTGTTGGATTTCGATACAAGCAAAACATGGAGCTCGAATTCATAGTGACATGGTTAGATGTACAATTTTCAAGAATAGTTACTATTAAAACGAAATGAACATTTCTGAAATAACACCTTGATAAATATCGATAAAAACATGAATTGAACAGCTTCCACCTGCAGAGGATCTTTTCTCTTTTTAAAAGTTACTTAGGCCTGGTTATTAAGGTACTATTGTTTTAAAGTGTGGATGCTGTTTAGGCCATTGATTGTATCTTTGGAGACAGCGAATTTGAACCAGAAACACAGTTCTACATTTTCCTTCTGGATTTGTAGTCCGGGGTTCAATTTTATTTTGCCGGTACGAGCAGTTATCGTCAAACGATAAATTTATTCTATTTAAAAAAAAAACAAAAATTAATAGATTTTCGGCGACTGCCGTCTGACCTTTCAACCCCGAATTCTGCATTGTTGCCTCATATACAATCAACTCTGTTAAATAACCCCATACACATTGTAACTAATAACTTAATCTGTGCCCATAGGGTAGACATTCACTGTCCAAGCGAAGGAATCAGACGACTTCTTAACCGAAGTCTAAAACCAAAACAGGACGAAGAGGATGAATTCCTTACCTGTATTATGGTTTTATGGTTCTAGTCGATGTGGAGTAAATTGTGATAGGCTTATCAACTTACGATCCTACAGCACTCTAACTATTGATTTTTTGTCTACGATATGTTTAGATTACATTCTCTTGCTCTTGGTCGTCCGATAATTTCTTTGGATGAATTAAGTCATGTAGATTTATAAGCTTTTAATATGATACTATTATTTAATACTTACCTATCTAATGGAAAGCTGGTATTAAAATAACTTACTGTAGCTAATGCGGCAGTAGTTATGGTTTTCTTGTGTTTTGTATCAAAACTCTATAGGAAGCATTATTTTTAATTCGGTGTTATCGCTTTTAGATGTTATGAGCTTAGTTTCATTTACACAATCCTTTTTTATTTCAACTTCGATATTAACTGCTAATTTTAATTTATAATTTCTCTGTAAAAGCAAGAACTATTGAAAACGAACCGCTTATATTCTCCCTGACAGTTGCAGACATCTAGGTGCAATCTGACATAACCTCAACTTCTTCGTTCTATTTCCCAGTATTTCCCAATACATATCGACCAAAATCCATTGTTTTCCATTGCAAAACTAAGTATCTATTGCGCAATAAATACAACTATTACTAACAATCGGTTGTATATTGGCGTGACTTGCCACAGTTTACTTGCACTCGAAGGTTGACATCGAGCGCGCTGAACCTGAGAACCCATTGTTGTCTTTGGTCAAAGTTAATACAAGATACTTGACTAGGGCTGCAGGTAATAATAATATAATAATATGACAGGCGTTATACTAAGTACCAAGTGCTAGGGGCTTGATACATTTCCACGATTTCAACAGCAGGAAGCCACAAACAAAATGGCTACGTGATCTTGGAGGGCAGCTTCATCCACCTATATTAAAAGGAATTGTGAGTCTCAAACCAAAATTTGTTTTCTTTTGGGTTAAAGTAAAAAAATATAAATAAATATATTATAATAAATAATTACCTTTGAAAATAGGGGACGAAAATTTGTATGAAACTGTGTATTTGAACACTGATTAAGGGCAATGGGGTTAGAGGTGTGAGTAGTAACGGGAATTCGAAGTATGTCACGGGTAAAGCCCAGTGGCTCAGCTAGTAAATTAAAAAGTTGTAGAGTGTGTTAATTTAAAAAAGCTAATCTCAGAAACCAGTAGTTCGATTTGAATACATAAATGTTTGAATTCTATTCATCACTTACTGAGAAATCTATCGATAAATAGAGCTAGTGTGGGCGTCTAAACTCGAATCTCTGACAGAACGGTTATCGAAATACGAGCGAAACAAAATAAATAAAATAATAGGTATTTCCGGAATTTCTTTCCTTTTAATTATAATGTGTGATTATGGTTTACAGGTCACAAGGTCATTGGCATTGTTTTCAAAAAAATGTTTATAATAAATATGGCTCACTGTATTAAATAACTGTAGCATGGATAAAATAATTGTTTAAATTAAACATTATACATATTGAGTCAGTTAATTCTGAGAAACTTATCACAGTTGGGTATACAAAGAACCTTGTCTTGGCCGACCAACCGTTTAAGATTAACAAATAACACTTCTAAATTTGAAACTTTTATAGTTTTTAATGTTTCGGTCAAATTTTGTTGTTTTTATTATATTCGTCCAAAGGACAAACGGAGGTAGTATAAGCCATACTACCACTCTTGTATTATTGGTATTTGCTTAGTATTCATCCAATCCTAAGTTCTTTGTCTTCGTCAAATCTAGTTTTAAGTCTTGATTTGACGAGCTGTTACGCCAAAAAACGGTCGGTCAGTGTATTCACATTCTTTATACATACGAGTATAGCTTTTGGAACATTTTCGTGTTAAATTTTAAACCTGGTATAGATTCGGTACAGTATATTTTACATCGCGAAAAGTTATAAAACTTTGAAAATGACTACAAAAAGCTCTAATTATATTTTTTACGTAAACGACAATTTACATGGTTTAAACTGATATATGATATACAGATCGCAAAATTTTGCCAATAACCGGCCCAAAAATTTTCTTCTCTCTGTGTTCTCCATTTTCCTCCTCCCCTCAGTTTTCGAGTTGCCAGTCAAGGAAGACACTAAAAACTCTTTCATTTCTCTTTTCAGAAAGCCCTGCAATATGGACCAGTGATAAGTGATTTAAATATGGAACGTTAGTAATGGCTGCCACAATGGTGACTCCCGCGCATGAATGCTACATGCGCGAGACGGAACTACGACCTCAGCATTCGAGAGATGGATCCCGAGACTCTGGAATTTTCCACACCACGAAAGGATTATGGAATGCCCCAGGGTTGAATAACTGTTTTTTGAATAGTGCTGTCCAGGTAAGTGTTTAAATATCGATTCCTAAAGATACAAATATTTTCTCAGCTGCCGATTAATTTACGTACGATATATATTTTGACAGGTAATTGAATACAAATTTCTTTTTAAGTTGGCGTTCGATTATATATCGATAATATTGTGAATCGCGTGGTTGATTATGAACGTTGTCAATGTAACAGTGAATACTACTGTATTTATGATTGTGTAATTCACCACAGTTTTTAATTGAATAGTTTTTTTTATATATTATTTTATCTGTGTTTTGTTCTGATAATGTTGTAAGAAATCATGGACTTGCCAAGTATAGTTCCGAGAGGAAAAATATACGTAGAATAAAATACAAAATACAAAACCCCCAGCAAATGTTCTAATATTTACCATTGTAGGATTCCACGAAGGCCAAAAGCAAACAAGTACTTACGTAAATGGCAGTGTGCGAATTTTAACAAGCTCTGCCCAAGTACTGGTATTATCATCGTGGAATGTTTTCTTTTACTATAATAATTTTATTCTTCGTGGCCAGAATTAATTGTTTTATTTTCTCGACGGACTGCCTGCAACGCTATCCCAGCCATGTTTTCCCAGTCGCCCAAGTCTATATTTCAATCGCGTCAGAACAAAATTGTCGCTCAATAGAAAGCTGACTGTACAATTTGACAATTTTCTTAGTCTACTCCATTAATTGTCTGATAGAATTCTACTGACACGTGACGTTAGTTTTTCGGCAAGATCACTAATATTTATTACTGTCTTTTCTCTTTGTGATTATTTTCAATAATTGCATAATTTGCAAAGTTTTCTAATATTCTGTGACTAGGTACTTCCTATGAAGCTAGTTTTAAGTATAATTGCTATCTAGCAAGGCAGGACATTAACATTCTTAATGATACATGCTCATATTGCCACACCGATGATTGTAAATCTTCATTTTTTTCGTAGTAAATCATTGGCTCAAGTTTTTTAAACCTTTAAAGCCTTAAATCATACGATGGACTTAAAAATATAAGCTGACGTAAATAATATTGAGAGATAAATTAGATGATAAACATTAAGCATTAGGCTGCTGTCACTGCCAGCCCTCTGAGCATTATTTAAATTTCATCGAGTAAGCCGGGCGCCTAATCCCTTATATCGAATATTTAACTAAGTTAATTCGTCATCACGTTCCGTTATTATGTATTTAGTGAAGACATCAGGGTGCCGAGTCTATTACTTTAATCGTGTCGAAATAGAATCGAAATCGTCGCTCAATAGAAAGGTACAATTTTGACAGTTTTCGTTGTCTTTCGCACTTCAATAGACTTCTATCGGTCGGCCGATAGATTTCTACTAACACGTACCGCGCCAGTGGCCGCTAGTCAATTGCATTTTTGATAGTCTACTAACATTTTGACAGATAAAAACAGCGATTCTGGTTCTATTATACGGCTTATAATAATAATAATAGTTTATTTCCAAGAAAATCACAAAAATTCCACACAATATTACGATTAAAGGAAATGACGATGAATCAATAATTAGGTATCCTGGCTCCCAAACTAGGCTTATGCCTGTGACTTGGCAACCAGTGTCCCTTCAATAATAGTCTTAAGCGAATAGTCTTTGTGTCGGAAATGGCTACCTACCTTATTATCAATAGTAGACTCGGCCCCCGGAACAGTAAACAGTTTATGACTGCTTTATATGATGTTTTCGGTTGTGAGGTATTGTTTGTTTAGAGCACATAATAATATTCAGAAGCTAATAACATATTTAAAGGTGCTATTTATTTCCCAGTTTAAAGTATAACGAATTTACCTATTTTTGTTTGTGTAACTTTCACACTAACCATTCTGTAGACAAACTTATTTTAGTCTAGCTTATGACCTAATAAGTATTTTAAAAAAATATTTCTTTTAAGAAAAGTAAATATAGATTTTTCGTAAAGTTTTGTTTTGAGACACAATTATAATTTTAAGAGTAGGATTATAGCAAAGATTTTAATAACATCAGACTAGAGAGTGTTCGTAGCCCTTCTATTTTTTTTTAAACAAGCTATAATTACTACTTACTCAATGATATAATTCTATTCAATTAGAAACATTGCGTATGCCAAAGGTATGACATGAATATTGTTTCCTAGTTGACGCCCGAGGCTCTGCACGCCTGGTGAAGTTTTCCCGTTTCCCACAGGAAATAATTCTAACTAACTAACTAACTATCTTCACGCTGTATCCCTGACGGGGTAGTCAGAGAGGACAGATCGCCAGGCTTCGCGATCCATAATACATACTTCTTTCGCTTCTTCGAGATTCATCAATTGTTTCATACACGCACGTCTGGGTATCCGAGTGCTTTTGACCTATCCGTTTTTGAGCAATCTGCTCACGTGGTCTTCATATGTAAGTCTCGGCCTACCCTGACTCCTTCTACCCTCTACTTTTGAACAATATATATTCTTCGTCAATCGTTCCTCACTCAATCGTTGGACGTGTCCAAACCAACGGAGCACGCCCTTTTCCAGCTTAACGCTGACACTTTCATTCAAACCTGCCATATTGCGTATCACTTCGTTACGTATTCGGTCGGCCAAGGTAACGCCGCACAATTTTCGAAGTGATCGCATCTCCACAGCATTCAATTTACTTTCATGCATCAGCTGACATACCCAGGTTTCACTACCGTAAAGCAAAGTTGGCACTAGCACTGCGTTATGAATCGCCATGCGTGCTTCTTTTACGATGCTTTGTCGCTTTACTAACTGGGACAAAGCACCGTTAACTTTGTTTCCGGCAGCTACTCGCCGTTCTACATCCGAATCACATCTTCCATCCGCGCTAAACATACTTCCTAAATACACAATTTCATTCACTTGCTCTAGACGTTCCTGGTTTACCCTAATCTCGCATTTAGTTCTTACGTCACCTCTTTCAAATACTAGAACCTTAGTTTTACTTGCATTCAAGCGAAAACCCTTACTTTCACACTCCTCTTTCATATTAGTGACTAATGCCTGAAGGTCGGCTTCTGATGAGGCCATGAGCACCGCATCATCAGCGTACAGCAGACAGTTTACTGTAAAGTCACCCAAATTCACACCCATATTAAAATCTTTCAACTTCTGCAGGCAACTGTCCAGATACACTATGAACAGCCAGGCGGACATGACACATCCCTGTTTGACGCCTGTACAGACATCAAAAAGAGGTGACACATCCCCCCCTACTCGCACGCAAGCCTTACAGTCCCTATAAAGCGACTGTATTGCCCACAGTAGCGAGCCGTCCACACCATATCCGGGCAGCAAGTCCCACAGCGTTTCTCTCACAACGCTTTCTCTAGATCCACAAAAGCGCAGAAAACCCTTTGGCTAACAGCCAGAAACTTTTCCGCGATCATGCGGAGAGAAAACACTTGATCCATGCAACCTCTTCCACGTCGGAATCCGCATTGAGCCTCCCATAAATACCTTTCAGACTTTTCTTGCATTCGTGCCGTTATAACCTTTGCATACACCTTACTAGCTAAGCTGACCAAGCTGATCGCCCTGTAGCTGGAGCAGTTTAGGCGCGAGCCTTTCCCTTTGTAAATAGGTACTACAACTGCTACTCGCCAGTCATCCGGGACCTCACCCGTCCGCCAGCACAAGTTGCATAACAGACATAGTGTGTCCCAGACACGCGACCCACCGTACTTGATCATCTCAGCAGTAACTCTGTCTTTTCCCGCAGCCTTACCACATTTCATACTTCTTATCGCTTGTTCTATTTCTTTCATACTAATGACTTCAATGACATCGGGAGCATCCGGAGCATCGAAGTGAGCTCCACTTCCCGATGTGGCATCTCTGTCTTTTCTTGCATACATCTTTCCATAATATTCACTCCATCTCTGCAGGACGTCAGTTTGGTCTGTTAGGACGTCATTGTTAACACTGAGCACTTTATTCATACTGCAGATTGCCGAACAACTCCGGGTCTTGCCTACCTCTTTCCAGAAGAGCTTGGCATTATCCCGGAAATTGGACGACAACCTTTCATCCGCTTTCATTCTGCACCTTTCACGAGCTTCTTCTATCAGTGCCTTCGTGTTAACTTTCTGCAGCTTGTATCTCTCTTTCATATTAAAATCATTCCGCGAGGCTAAGTAGTCTAGCCATGCTTTCTTCTTCATTCGAACTGCTTCTTTCACTTCCTCATTCCACCATGCATCACGCTTATTACTACTGCCTCTTTTCGTTTCTCCACACACTTCCACAGCGGCATTTATCATACTATCCCTAAGGTTCTGCCATACACTTACCACATTCTCACTACTTACATTGACGTCGCCAAGCTTTTCGGCTACCCTTTCATTATATTTATCCCTAATGGTTGCATCCTGCAGCTTCCAGCTTTTGATGCTAAAAGTCGGCTTAGGTTCAGGACACTCGGTACGATGACGCCAACCCGCGAACAGACCCCTAATCCTAGTTATGACTAGGTAGTGGTCTGATCCCAGCTCAGCGCCTCGATAAACCCTTGTGTCCATCACCTGTTTACGGAGCCGACTATCCATTAGGAATATATCTATCATGCTTCTCTTTGACTTACATCTCCTCGTATACATATGAATTTGTTTGTGTTTGAACATTGTGTTCGCCACAAACAAATCCTGCCATGCTCGCTCTCTGGTACGGACCCGGGAGGTCCAAGACTTCGCTACCCTTGCACTTGGTCTCTGTCAAGCACACTGCATCTAACTTACTCTCATTCATAACATCCATCAACTCATTCATCTTATCTGTCATTCCTCCCCTAACATTCCACGCAGCTACCCTGCACTCCATCCTCCACTTCCCGCCGTGTCGGGCCGCGCGTGTAGGGTGGTGGTCCCCTACGCCGCTCTGGCTCACACTTTTCGCACCAGCGGGGACGAACTGGTGCGCGTCGCCTCGGGGGCACGCCCTAGCAGTATTCGCCGTGGTGGCACTCGTGTTGGAGTAGAATTGCAGCCGTAGCTGGCAGGGATGGCGACGTGCCCGCTTCTACTCTTCATCACAGGATAAAAAGTAGCCTATGTGTTATTCTGATGTGTAAGCTATATTACTGTAAAGTTTTATCAAAATCCAATCAGTACATTTTGCGTGAAAGAGTAATAAACATCCATACTTACAAACTTTCGCATTTAGTAGGATGAATCTTTCTCATACTACTTTTCATATAGAATACCGATACATCTATTTGAATAACTGCTACTCGAAGATACTTATGGTCAAAGGTAAACATTCATATATTGTAAACATGTAGATTGTAGACAATATAGTTTTGGTGACACACGTATTTAAGTAACGGCGTGTTCTCATTATCACTGATTTTTCAACGGACCTTTAAATTCAATCTTTAGTGGCTTAGATTTAGAGTTTAGTTTTAAATGCTTTATAGTTTTGATGGCAATGCCTATTGCTATTAAGGGGTTGGCGTCTTGACGTGACCGCTTTGGCAGTGTTAGGGCCGTATTCCAAAACGTTTATCAACACTCAAGAATCACTTGAGAGTAGATTTTATAAGGCAAAATCTAATCTCAAGCGTTTATCGAGTATTGAGTAACGTTCTGGAATACGGACCTTAGAACCTGTTTGGTTTTCTTATTGAGCTTCTTTATGATAAAATATTATTAAGCGGGTGACAAGCGTCTTTGGTAAGAGTTGTCGTTAACTCTATGAAGACTGTTATTCCATTGTGATGTTACTAAAATGTTGAGTTTTAAAGATGTTTATGGCCATTTTAGTATAACTTCTTGTAGCCCAACTTAAGCTTGCGATAAGCTGGAATCAACGCAACGTAGAAAACGTAAATTTTCCAAAACAAAATCAGCGCAGCAATGCATTTAAAAAAAGAAATATACATGAGTATGATTTTAAGTGTGTATGCTCCACCAAGAACTACGAGGCACAAACAACCTCTCCTGCTACACACGGGACGAGACAACGACAACGATACTGCCGCTCTAATAGCGTTAGGAGTTCAGATATGGACCGAACAATACCGAAGATAAAGTCACAAAAATTGTACACAATTTAGCGTAATATTAAAATTACGTACGTAGATGTCTATGAAGACAAAAATTGTACACAATTTAGCGTAATATTAAAATTACGTACGTAGATGTCTATGAAGACATTTGACACTAGCCCACTTCTTGTCGACATGTAGGATGGACATGGATTTGGTATTTATTTTATTTAAATTTATTAATTCCTCAGTTTCGAGTAGGTCTCTGTGGTGTAGTCGATAAACGCGTCTGGTGCCTTGAACCAGAAGACAGACAGAGTCCAGCTGAAGACAGAACAAGTTTTCCACTTTTAAATTTAAATTTAACAAACGTAAGCACACTAATAGCTTTTCAAAATTGTATCTAATCGATTTGGTTGTTTTGAAGTTCGCGTTCATTGATTTGAGGCCAAAAGTTTCTTACTCCAACAATTTCAAGAGGTTGACGTTGCGCAACTGGGCCAAAAGTCATTTTCATACAAACTTTGTGAAGAAAATACTTTGATTATTCTGGCTATGAAACCGAACCACAATTTCTCACGTTAGCTCTCGAAATTATGAGTAAGAAAGTCACGTAACAAAATTTCGTAACGCTATGTGGGAAATATTATTACAAGTCTAGATATTGAAGTAGTTAACGCTCTGTGTAATCAGTAGTTAGTATATATTTAATGACCGCAAACATTAGACGTTCATCTTAAAAGTGAATCAGATGCTGTCGATGATTTACATTTAATCATTTCTACGAGAATGACGTTATTGCAACCACAGAACTGTGAAACTGCCATACCTAGATTGCTTTGACATTATCAGTATTAAATGTATTAATGACATTACCTACCTAAATTACTTTAATTTAATACACAAGTATAATTTCTGGTCCACACAAACTAAATTGTCGTTGTGACAATTTACTGCACATTTATGCCTATAATAAGTTTGTTGATGTTTGAACCGCTCAGACTTGAAAAATTACCTAATGGTTTAGAATTTAAATATGTATTCCGTTTTTTTAAAGTAGGTATATGTCATCACGCAACTTCTACTCAAGAGTGCAGGACTTATGTCAACGTAACATAGCTTCCATGCATTATTTTACATTGTGTATAAAGATTAAAGAGGTGCCAAAAGAAATTCAACTGCCGCTGGAGCAGCCGTAGGGCACAACTAGTGAGATATAATTGAGTAATATAATTATGCGAGTAATTTTATATTAAAGGAGGCACAAAAATTTCCTATCACATATTTATATTAGAAGATAACTAGGTACTTTGTTTTTATATGACCACACGAATGACTCTAACTATTCTGGCCATACCTCGCATTATTTACATTCCATCGCGGTCGAACGCCGTTGATAAATCTGATCCAATTTACATGCAGGTAATTACGACACGGAAAGATGTGAGTCCGTATAAAAAATATGTACGTCTTACAGCCATCAAGTTAGACATAATGATGAAGAAGTTGTATACCATGGGTGCCGCATCAAACTCCCATTAAAATACCTGTACTAGCTCGCGTGAATTTTCTACGAAATGATACAGATGATGATGTCATTGCTGCTGGCAAAACGCGGTAACTAATAGCGTTGTTATCTTAGTAGTATGAGTAAGAATTAAAAATACCGGTGATCTGTTCTTTAACGCCTGCCATGTTTTTTTGGTGATGGAATTTTTTACACTTACCCTATGTGTCGTAGAATTGTTGTTTTCAAATACTCATAGAAGTCGGATAGCGTCTTATAACAACATGAATATTTTTTTAAGTCAGAGCCAATTAATTATACTTTTACTTAATCTATACTAATATTATAAAGCTGAAGAGTTTGTTTGTTTGTTCGGTTGAACGCGCTAATTTCAGGAACTACTGGTCGGATTTGAAAAATTCATTTTGTGTTAGATAGCCCCCATTTATCGAGGAAGGCTATCATTACGCTACAACACTGTGGAGCGGAGAAGTAGTCATAAATGTCGACAAATCGGGCAAATTATGCATCATTACACACATACATATTGTCACGCCTTTATCCCCGAAGGGGTAGGCAGAGGCATATTATATGCATCATTGTAGAAGTTATAAGCGACGGGATTAAATAGGTGCGACGGGATTAAATAGGTGCGACGGGATGTCGAAATATTCCACGGGCGAAACTGTGGGGGTCATCTAGTCTAGATTTATTAGTATTTTTTTAAATGTGGTTCGGAATTTTTACTTATTCCGTGTTCTTTAGTGCATATAGGATAATGAAAATGTTGTGTTATAGATATATGTTTACCGCCTAAAACAGTACAGGCATGATGATATGATAGGAATGCTTTAAACACACAATAACTTCAAGTATTATTCTGTTTTTTATTGAAGAGTTTTGCGGTGTTTATCTCTTTTACAAATGCTATAACGTTATTTTAGAACTTTCCTTAAACCATAAATATTTTATAGTAATAAAGTATAAACTACGAATTTTTGTCTCTTAATAAATACTCGTATGTAAAACACGTACATGGCAATTTATGAGAGAAGCTACAAACTTTATAATTAAACTTAGTACGCAGAATAAAAATAATAGTGCGAAATCCATTCAGAAATATGCAAATCACGATCTCTCAATCGGAAGTTAAAAGGAATACATTCTGCAAGCATTCCAGCGTTTTAAAAGCGTAACTAAAGAAACACACCATGAATAGTTGGCACGTGCTAAGAATGTCAGAAAAAAGTAGCGCGTTGTGGATTCGCAGGTGTCCAATTGATGTTACGCGAAGTAGATTGACTTTGCTAGTCTATATATGGGTTATATTGTACTGTGACAATGACGATGTAACTAATGTAAGATAGAGCAGCTAGGGTTGCACGTATTGAAACTGAAAGAAAATATCAGCGGGCATTCAATGAACCTAACAGTGAACATAACATATTCGCGCTGATATCCGCGATGGGATAGGTCGAAGTGAATTATACACACCAACACTTTGCCAGTAGTTTTGATGGTCCCACGTATTAAGGAGAAAGGCAAGCCAAGCCTATAGCCGTCAATTGGCACTTACACAGGAGAAAATCTATAACCATTCTGTAATCTGAACCAAAATTCCAATAGGCAGAGTCCGCTATTTAACAAAATAAAAACTTTCTATTCTATATCGATTCTATTGCGGTTGGTCCAAAACTATGTAGTCTACTTTAGCGTGAAAAGAGCTCTCGGCGAACGGTTTGCACCTCTGAAAAAAGCTGTCTTAACACAGCTCGTCACAGCTGAAACCTGTCGGTCCATATCTGGTCGAAAAATGTAAATAATCCCATTTACTTATTTATATAAAATGAGTTAAAATAACGTTCGTTTTATCGTTAAAACTACTAAATCTATCATTACATGTCTGTTGGAAACGGAATGTATCAAAGGACATGAGATGGGAAGAGATGAGAGAATGAGTGAACGGATAGAATGAAAGTGTCGAATGGTTGTTCTTTATTGGTTAATTCATATGGAGAATCAATTTTAAGATGGCGCGCAAGAACTATGTTAGAAACGTGTTAAGAATAAATAATTTATTTGTTCTACGTGTGTATTCCTCTTACTTATTACGTCTCCCACATACATACATCATAATCGCACTTCACAAGCCGCAGAATAGAACCAAAATCACTCTAGCTAGCTGTCAAATATTAGTCGGCTTTCTATTGAGCAATGATTTTGTTTCTTGACACTAGTGAAATAGTAGACTCGGGCCCCTGGACATATGCTATCTAAAAATACAATCTCTGCGGTCCGAGCATGTGTGTGATGGACAACTTACCTACGTATAATTTCCATCCCAACATACTAAAGTTCTTTCCCAATATTTCTCAATACAGTTATGGGAAAAGCGGTACCTACGTAATATTAAACAATGGTTAATCACAAAACGAGGTATAATTAAAACCCGTTGAAGTACTTCAAAACTCTTGTAACGAAACAGATTGATATTAATGTAGAATGTATTAATAAAACGAAACAAAGGTCGTGTGAACTTCGTTTCAAGAGATACCTTAGAGTATGTTTCTAATAGCTGTCGCGTTCCCATAATGATGAAGACGAATCTACCTAAACAATTCGAGCACGCGATACTCCTATCAGTCTTTCGAGCAAATCTAATATTGAAAATAATATATAAAGCTGAAGAGTTTGTTTTTTTGTTTGTTTGGTTGAACCCAATAATCTCAGGAAAAATGGTCGGATTTGAAAAATTATTTTTGTGTTGGTTAGCCCATTTATCAAGGAAGGCTATAGGCTATTTATCATCGCGTATACTATATACCTTGGAGAGCGGAGCATTAATCATAAATATCGACAAATCGCGCAAATTTATATGCGTTATCGTATTGTAGAATTTATAAGCGACGGGATTAAATATGTGCGACGAAAAATCGAACTATGCCACGGGCGAAGCTGTGGGGGATCATCTAGTATTGAATATAAAAGAAAGCAATGATTTAACTTATGTTATGGCTTTCTACAAGCGGGCAGATTGCTCTGAGACATAGAAGTAATTTGAATTACAAATTCGATAAATTTGAATAGTGGGAAAACTTAAAATAGTTTTTGAGATAAACAGAGGCACGTGGAGCTAACAAAAAGGTGGATTAGATAACTATTTATTGAGAAAGCTCTCGCTTCGCTGTTTCAAGGACCGTGCTTCAACTGTTCTATTTAGAATTAATGCAAAATGTCGTAAACAAACGTGATAGTTTTAATTTTTTTCGGTAACTATAGATACATATATATGCTTATGTTTTTTCTATATTAACATTAAATGACAGTTATAAAATTGATTTTATAGCAACCGTTATGTATCGTGTGGCCATTTACTTATTTTGTTTTCGCAATGCCTTGATTCGCCACTTTACAGGCGCCGTTCTAATTCTCAGCTATTCTTTCTTATTATCTGCATGCTGCGGTGAGTTTTAAAATTTGTACAACTATAATATTGTCATTATTTTATAATGTGCAAACAAATTTATCAATATGTGGATCGCTCTCTTGTTGCGTCCTTAAAATTATAAATTTATTGTATACATGGCCTTTTCGCTCTAAATTCAAGGTTTAAGCTTCATTGCCTGTCGTTGTTGTGGACAAATATTGTTTGACGAACAATGATTGATTCAGAGTTTGAGTGTTCTCAATGTAAAAAAATATTCAATGGTTGTCTAGATCCCAAGCACAACAACAACAAAAGATTTATATTTGCTGAATTCGACTTAGATGGAGCTGTATAAAATCCTACTAATATTAAAAACGCGAAAGTTTGTAAGTATGGTTGTTATTCTTTCACGCAAAATCTACTGAATGGATTTTAATATTACTTTACAATAATATAGCTAACACATCAGAATAACATATAGGCTACTTTTTAAACCGGGAACATGTTCCTGTGGGAAACGGGAAAACTTCCCATAGTGTCCCATAAAATTAAAATATCAGTATAAATCGTTTATGATGAAATTCTGGGACAAAGTCAATCTTTCTGCTAACTGCTTAAAGATAAACTCTTACTAGCATAGAAGTCATTCGATCGTTTGTGATATAAGACGATTGGGAGTAGTAACAGTAGCCTCCATTAAAAACCAAAATATGGCATTGGAACTGAATAACATTAATCCTAATCAAGCAACAACAGAGTAACTAAAAGCATTAATGATAGTCTCAGGAGTAGAGCAAGTGAAGAAAGTGTTAATCGGGTTCACTAAACCTTTAAGAGATAAACTCGCGTTAATCGTTTCCATATTGTTTACCTCTGTTATCTCTTCCTTAATGGAACGCTCCGAGTATGGCGTAATGGCTGACTTTACTTAAGCTTTGAACTGAGATAAAATGTCGCTTAAACGTAAGTATCGGCTCTCAGCAATGAAAGTTTCCGTAGAGGTGTGGATTTCAATGAAGCGAGGTCTACATTATTATAACTGATAGTACTGCCCTTCATTGGAACTGGGGCCTTGTGTTTGACGCAAAATGCTTTTCAGGTTCATCTCAATGAAAACCGGCATTAGACCAATACTTCAGTCAATGTATACCTATTTCTTGAACGGTTCTGCCGTCTGTATGTCTGTAAAGGACAGACGACAGTAACACTTGTTTCTGTGAGAAACTTGTCCAGTATTTGGTAGTAATATCAAACCCTATATTCCAAGTGCGTTAATTGATCACTCAGTCTCCTCTCAGTGCCATTAATATAATTTAATTATTTAACAAGCATATATAAGTTTATTTTTGAAGATAACCCTTTTTTTTTGAAGCGCTTGTGGCCCCGCGGTCTCAGTGTTCGGTAAACGATCACTGAGGTACGCAACTTTCACTATGGCTGGTCGTCGGATGGGTGACCACTTTGTGGCATTTATATTTGCGAGCGTTTCCGTGCTTCGGAAGGCACGTTAAGCCGTTGGTCCCGGTTGCCAGTAAAATGGCAGTCGTTAAGCCTGGTTGAAGGCCTTATAGGCGGCTTAATAAATTCCAACAGCAGGTAGCCACAACCTGCGTCTGTCTATTTCAACACGGCAATGGGCTCACCACCTATTACGTGGGACAGGAATCCACACGGTGAAAAGTGGGCATATAATATGCCTCTGCCACCCCTTCGGGGATAAGGCGTGATGGATATTTATTTATTTACTTTACCCTTTTTTTTGTGTGTAATTACCCTCGGATGTCATGCCGGACTCGAACCTACTAAAACCACAAAGTCCTACCTATTTGTCTATCCCCGGCACCTCGGGTAACTCCTCGGAAGGATTTCCCAGAGTTCCCGAGACTGGCTACCACCACGGCTACGCCGAAACTAAAGAAACAAAACCTAAAGTTAGCTCAAAATTTAGTAACATTCATAATTTTATAGTTAATACGCTATTGCATAAGAATGTTATATATTTAAAAATATTACAAAAAATTAACTGCCTACATAAACTAATATTATTGCTTATCATACAGCAGTTGACATGTTTTATAAATCGATTTCAATATTTTTTTAAATTTAGTTTTTCGATTAGATGGTTTTATAGCCACTTATTGAATACAACATCTCATTATTGGTTTTATGCATAAAACACAAGTCAATTTACTTACTGCGGAGTAAGTAAACCATGCACAGGCTCAGTGCTTCAATTGCAGTTTATACAATGCAAATACTCGTATAAGATCGTTTAAGCAAGCCGTTTTGTTATCGACGTTCCATTTCCAACGGTTTTTAACAATGGCGTCCACTAGTGGCGGGAAACCACCATGTCTGAAATCAGAAATTAGTTACGCAATGTGTCTGTGTTTTTTTATTATTTTTACTATCAGCATTCTAGCACAGGAGTAAAGAAAATTAAAGTGACTGAAACAATGTGAACTGAAAAAAAAAAAGAATATTGATTCAAAACTTCCATGTTTTAACATATAATATATCTAAACATGATCTTTACTTATTTTATTAATCTGCAAATGTTTGAGACTAAAGTACAATTCCGATTAGCAGAGAAGCACGTAGCTGTATCTGTCGTTGAATTCAACTACCCTAATTCGATGAAACAGATTTCAATGAGTCACTTGTTTTAAAAGCACGTATCTCTCCGAAGAAAAATATCTAATGATACATCTTTTTATATCGCTTTCTTTTTCTTACACCCTAATTGGGCAAGGGGGAGTGACAAAGCTACATTTCGTGTCAGTTCGACTCCTATTACGGAATAACCAGAGAACGATCGTGCTGTTGCAGTAGTTTTTTAAACAATTCTCTTTGAACAGGTGCACGTGTGCTTACTCAAGTTGTTTAACTATTGACCATTCTATACACGTCATGACTATCTTGTATACACAAGCCATCTTCAAAACGTACTACCTTTTTATAGATTTTGTTATAAATTCACGTATCACTTTCACTTTAATTGATGAAGTAATTAATTGTCCCTCTAATAGACTAATTATCGATAAAAAATTAAATTATGTGTGGTGTATTCATGTTTTAAAGGGGGACTACGTAATTACTTCTTCGATACGAAGGTGATAAAATTCAAGCTCGTTAGTTTGATTGCTTTCCTGATCGAGTCAGACGCAAGATTGAATTCTTGTGTTCGAATGTATTGACCTCTAAAAGAGTATTTTAGGTCTTAGACGAGTTCTCAAGAAGCCGGCTTAAAACTGGACAGGCTTATTGCCTATGACTGCCTCTGTGGCGCGGTGGGAGTGCATCCGACTGCTACGCAAGAGGTCGTGGGTTCGATTCCCACCCAGGATAAAACTTTGTGTGATGAACACGATGGTTTATTCTGTGTCTGGGTGTTATTTATGTATAATATGTATGTATTTAGAAATATATAAGTATGTTTATCAGTTATCTAGATCCCATAACACAAGCTAATATTAGCTTACTTTGGGCTAGATGGCGCTGTGTGAGAGATGTTCCACAATATTTATTATTATGTTTCTTCTTAACACGGGTATCTTCTTTTTGTTTTCTCATGAAGATACCCGGACTTTTGATAGGCTTACATGGGGACATAGGTCGAACACGCAGAGGCCCTTTGAGAATTTTAATCTAATAGGGAATGGGACCCCCACTGCAGATAGTCCACGCCCGCCTTATGTAGAAGAACGGTAATGGATTACCTCCAATGGGAGTTAAACTATTGTAAAATGTGCTTACTATGAAATGGGCTATTGGGTTGGGGGTTAAATGGATCGGATGAATTAAGCTATTGATGAAAACGGCGTCTGCCATATTAATATATTATTATTAAACTTCTGGCAGACGGTATTATTATTGTTATTATTCTGTAATGCAAGTGTACTTTATTCGAATTTGAAAATATAGAACGGACTAACATTTTTTTTGTTTACTTATTGAATACTTTATTGTAGTAAGATACAAAATAACAGTGAAAATATTGTTACAATCAAAGCAGTACAATGGGCGGCCTTATCGCATAAAGCAATTTCTGTCAGACAACCTGATATTTTATTGAGAGATTTGACTTTTTATCTAAATCTCGAACTATTTCAAAGAGATTGATCAACAAATAAAAAAAATTTAATGTTACGAACCCTAAAAATAAATTTTTGGAACTTCAAATGGTCTTACCCAACGGCCTTACCATAGAAAACTTTTGAACAAATTAACCTCCTTCAAGTATTTAATAATACTGCCCTAAAACCTCAACACTTTACAAATATATATAATCATAACTTACTTTCGCTCCTTATATAATAATATATTACAACTAATATGAAAGAGCAGTGTGAAAGTAAGGGTCTTCGCTTGAATGCAAGTAAAACTAAGGTTCTAGTATTTGAAAGAGGTGACGTAATAACTAAATGCGAGATTAGGGTAAACCAGGAACGTCTAGAGCAATTGAATGAAATTTTGTATTTAAGGAGTGTGTTTAGCGCGGATGGAACATGTAATTCAGATGTAGAACGGCGAGTAGCTACCGGAAATAAAGTTAACGGTGCTTTGTCCCAATTAGTAAAGCGACAAAGCATCGTAAAAGAAGCACAACTGGCGATTTATTACGCAGTGTTAGTGCCAACTTTGCTGTACGGTAGCGAAACCTGAGTATGTCAACAGATGCATGAAAGTAAATTGAATGCTGTGGAGATGCGATCACTTCGAAAATTGAGCGGCGTAACTTTGGCCGACCGAATTCGTAACGAAATGACTTTATTGCGTAAATATGACAGGTTTGAATGAAAGTGTCAGCGTTAAGCTGGAAAAGGGCGTGCTCCGTTGGTTTGGACACGTTCAACGAATGATTGAGGAACGATTGACGAAGAATATATATTGTGCGAAAGTAGAGGGTAGAGGGGGAGGGGAGTCAGGGTAGGCCGAGACTTACATATGAAGACCACGTGAGCAGATTGCTCAAAAACGGAAAAGTTAAAAGTACTCGGATACCCAGACGTGCGTGTATGAAGCGATTGATGAATCTTGAAGAAGCGAAAGAAATATGCATGGATCGCGAATCCCGGCGAACTGTCCTCTCTGACTACCCCGTCAGGGATATAGCTTGAAGATAGTTAGTTAGTTAGTTTAGTTATATATATTACAAACATTATAAGGTCACTGGCCAGAATAATATTGTAGTTATCATAAGCATGTGTATTTTATGATTTAATTCTAATTTCGGCCACGTTAAACACATCGACTTGCGTATAAACGTGACAAGATGTCTTCCACAATGAATGTGAAATGAGAATGTGTGGACATGTTGTACATAATAAGTACAAATTTAGTTTATATGTGTTGATTACTTTGGTGGGAATTTGAACCATTTCATTGTACACGTGTATAATAATTTTACAACTATTGTTCTTACGCTTGTTGAATTTGGCGATTTTTTTTTGCCATCGTTCTTGTCCATAAATAACTTAAATTACTTGTGCTATTATGTTTATGAGACGATAAGACAAGACAAGAGTTTAACAAAAATAAGATAAAACATCCTAAGATTTCGTTCACATTTTTAACATACCTACGTTATATTTATTTTTCAATCGTTTGTCATATATATTAATATATTATTAATCCAGTTATTAAAATATTAAATAAGGTAACAATTTATCATAAACTTTCTCTTTCGGTTTCAATTAGGGCTAATCCCTAAAAAAAATCCCCTTTTCGCCATGATTTCGTCCTTCCGAAGGTGCATCACTTGCAAAATCGGCAGCGCGAGATTTAATTAAAAACTACCGTGTTGTAAACATCGATAGGGTACGGTTACGATTACTGTTACGATTAGGTGGGCTGTTTCCTTATTTACCATCCTACTGATATATAAAAGCATATTCATCGTTCGAATGAACAGTTGAATGTTTGCCGGAAAGTTAATAATGGTTATGAATGGTGACATATTAAAAACACACTTTACAAGTTTCATTAGCGCTTTAAATAATATAAAGTTCCACTGCTATAACTTAGACACCTACATTATTACAAAAATATATACAAAATAGAGAAAAAAGATAATGTCTGTACGACATAACCTTAGAGGCATAGACAACCCAATATCTATGCTTATAGGCATGCACGTGTTTGTATAGAAGTACCCCTATTTACACCTGTTCTATACACATCATGTGTATTAATCCACCTGCCCTTAACATACAATAATTCACGAGTTGTTTAAAACTATGTATAGCTTATGTTTTATGGGTATTGTATGGTTTAAATGTCAAAAGCGCAATTATCACGTTCTGTATAGCAAAAGGTGTTTCATCATTGGACAAAATGTCAGTCACTTTAATATAAACAAACTCAGTTTTTTATGACGATGTAGATAGACTATAATTGTAAATGGATCAAATGAAAAAGTTCGAATCGCAGACATTATGCTCTTATAGCAGTATGTACGTACCACAGATTAGATAACAGTTACTGCAGTGCTCTTTTTTTTTTATTAATAATTATTTAATGGCCTGGTTTCTGAGACCTTTTAGCCAAATCTTATTTTTTATATCATATTTCTTCAATTTTATCTTCTAATTAGTCTTGTCCAGTCGATGTCGTGTCCTCATTGTCCGTCCTGGTCCTTGCCCTCAGTATAATGGTGATTCTTATACTAAGGTTGTCAGTGGACGTTTCGCGGCAAGAGAGAAAATAGCATTTCACTGCATATATATCATTGTCTTTCACTATAGCACGTTAACACAACTTTTATGTCCAAGAAACCACCACTCCCGCACATAAAACAAGATAAATGCACTAGTTTTAGAAAATAATATAAAGCAAGCGTCCGCACTTGTCACTCTTCCCGCCAAATGTCCTGCAGTGCTCTTATCTTATACTTTTAACACAGTATAAAGGGAGAAAACCAATGATCTTTCGGCTGTGCTTTTATATAGCAGGGCTCCGCTCCGATTCCGCTCCGCTGTGATTGGGATGAGAGAGATCGTGTGAGAGATGATTGCTCGTAGCTGTTCTATTTTTTAAAATCAAATCTAGTATTGTGTTAATCTATGGTCTCAGCTATAACTAGTTAATAAGTGGTGAGCCGTGTTGCAGTGTTAAAATAGACAGGCGCTGGTTGTGGCGACGACCTGCAGTTGAAATTTTTAAACCCGCCTATAAAGCCTTCCATTTGGTTTAACGATTGCTATGTTACTGAGCACCTGGGACCAATGGCGTAGTGAGTGTTTTGAACCACGTAAACGTTCCAGATGCTACAAAGCGGTCACCCATCTTAGGGCTACGAGCGCTTCTACTCCTGTCTTCTTGTATCAAAATGTCTGTTGGGATTAAAATTATAGCTTATCAATCACGCCTTATCCCCGAAGGGTTGGCAGAGGTTTATTATACGCCCACCTTTTATGTGTATTACTGTCGCACGTAATAGTTGGTGAGCCCATTGCCGTGTCCAAACAGACAGACACAGGTTGTGGCTACCGGCAGTTGAAAATTTTCAAGCCGTCCATAAGGTCTACAACCCATTAAGGCCATGTTACGGCCATAATTATATTACCAATTTAGTAGTTTGTTATACCAATAATCCCTTATGAACAGTACACTTGTTTCCAAAAACATTCTTATATCTATACAATCGATGTAGGTATTGATCACGAGCCATATATTTTTTCTGAGTGCACCTGCAACGGGGACTGCATTCCGTCGTGTGCCATCCTCAGCCTCCTTGCGATGTTATTTCAGATATTTCCGTCACTTTTTCAACCATAGACTAGTAATTAATATTAAAGACGTATTGACAATTTCATGGACAGCTATTATTTACAGTTCCATTACTGTTACTCGTATTAATCAGTGGCCAGAGCACTGCCACAGATGTGATTAAAATTCATTACTGTCGTTTTTTGTCACAGTCGATCGTGTAGAGTAATAAAATAGAAATATATATACGTCCTCTCTGACTACGAGTACCCCGTCAGGGATACAGCGTGAAGATAGATGGAATATGTATTAAACATATATTACTAAATATAACATATCTTATTTATACACAAATACATATTAAAAAAAAAGATGTGGTGTCGTGGGACACCAGGTAGAAACGAAGTTCAAAAAAAAAAAATGTAATCACCGTTTGTACTAGGATTTGGACTCGGGTCTTTTGCGTCTCAGCCGAGAAGCATACCACCCAAACCACACAGCTATGTTACTGCAATTTCCAAATTAGTGTTCACTTCACTGAGGTAAATAGACAGTTTGAAAAATCGACACAATTTGCAAAACAAACAACTGTCGCGCCTGCGCACGTCTCATTTAACGCTTTTATTTCACGGACTTTTTCTTACGGTTTTACAATCACATATTTTTCAGTTCGGTCGCGCAGCAAAATCCCTATCTCCTCCAAGCCTGCCGTAAGGAACTTCGTTCCAAAAAGAAAAGAATACATATTATGTACTCATTCATATTTATTTGTACATATTTTTTAAATATTTTGCTATCTTAATCTAGAGAAAGAAAAAATTGCGTAGTTGCCATTGGGATTAGATATAATGATGACAGAACTGTGTCCTTGTGTCATGCTCTTAAATAATTATTCCTCACTCGTTATTTATGAATCAAAGAATGGCCGTAGAATAAGATGTTGTACATTTTATCAGTGTGCAGTAGATAGAAAAGGCTAATGGGCCACAATACTTCTGGGGTCCAAGCAACCTTGTCTGCTAGTAGTGCACCTGCTGATCAACAGACAAGGCAACGACTATGCAGGCGCCCTTAGGAGGATGGGAAGTTAGACGGCTGTCGCTATAACGACGATATTAAATAGTCAAACCAAAGGTGCTAGTAGCCTATAAAGGCAAACCCCAATCCAGGTAAGGGTTGGAAGTAACTGGGAATACGCGAATACGGGAATAAATATGAAGAAAACCAAGAGTAGTTAGAAAATGCTAAGTAAGATTTAATTGTATATTCGGCAAGAGCAAAAGGAGAGCCGATATGTTTAGGTTAATAGGTTTATTCAACTCAGTGGTTGTAATATGCCTTTTTAAAAGACTGTTAATAATTAGCTCAATATTTCGTAACTGTATCTATCGCATATAAAAATAGTAGTTGATGCTCGTAGCTTCGTACGCGTGGTGAAGCTTTTTTTGTATTTTTTTATGGTCTGTGATTACTTAAGACCTTTTAGACAAATCTTGTTTTTTATATCATATTTCCTTAATCTTATCTTCTAATTTAGTCCTGTCCAGTCCATGTCGATATCAAGTCCAGTCATGGGTCCTGTGTCCTTGCCCCATTAAAGTGGTAAAGCGTTATTTAGACTTTCAGTGTAATTTGCATGACAAGTTGTAAAATAACTTTACTATAGCACGTTTACACAACTTTTATGTCTAAGAAGCCACCTTTTTTTGCATATAAAACAAGTATAATGCACTAGTTTTAACAAGCGTCCGCCTATACCAAGATCCCCCGCAAATCCTTGAAGTTTTTCCGTACCCGTTTCCCACAGAGTATCTCAGCTATCCTTCAAAGATAGATTATTTATTTAGTGGACTTTTCTGAAGATTATAAAAAAGGAATGATATAGTTCCACGTTGTTTTGTTACATGTCTCAGGGTTTAACCACAACATTTTCGACTTAATGCGACTTATTTTATTGTGATATCAGAACAATTATAATCATATTTCAACCAATTTACATAAATTCATTAAAACCAATTCATAAACCGAAGGGCCTTAGTTTCTGCGGATGTGCCCTGCTTGCTTGAGCCGCCTGGTCTGAGCAGGACTGATGGCAGGAGACCGGATGGTATGACTTTGGTGCCGTGGAGGGGCGGCAAATGAATTGTCTGGGATGCCACGTGCGTGAGCACTGTTGCTCCCAGCCACCTCAGTCGTACGGTTCGTTCTCCGGCCGCTGCGGCCGAGGACGCTGCTTCTGGGAAGCGACTCAAGTACGAGCCGTTGCTGAGTCGGTATCTCTTCGTACCTTTCGCGGTGGAGACGATGGGCTGTTGGAGTGTGGAGGCCAAGCGTTTTGTGGATGAGTTAGGGCGTAGACTGAGAGAGAAGTCGGGAGACTCCCGCGCCGGATCGTGGTTGGTGCAAAGGCTGGCTATTGCCATCCAAAGAGGTAATGCGACCAGACCAGACCAGATGGACACTTTTGCACCAGGTACGGATAGGCTCTTCGATTAAAAATTGACATATGTATGATGATGATATGATTAATACTGTATTTGTTATCATTTTTAAATAAACGACATTTACATAAAACCTTGACAAATTATATACCTAAACCTTCCTCATTTCTCAAGCAAGTTTCACCAATAATTGATTGATTCACTGTAATTATTAGTGAAAAGGCGTTGACTAGGTACTTTTTAAGTTTATAAAAGAACAGACAGACAGACCTGGCGGACGACTTTGTTTTTAATACGTAAAGGTAAAGATAATTCTACGATTGCTTTAGTAAAAACAAAAATCATAATTGTGAATAAAAAATTACTTTTATATATCTGGAAATGGAACCGTTAGGTTAGAATAAATTATTTTATCTGTGGTTTGGTATATGTCCACAGATAAAGATCAGGTTCAACAGTAGGTATACGTGCAGTGTATATTACAACATTGACCTTTATGGTTATAAGAGGTACCTTAGCGATGAAACAATGTGAGGCGCGTTGTGGGCGCCTAAGACGGTAGCGACACGGGTCGCTGCGTCCGGAAGGAACCGTACCGTGGGAACATCCACGCCCCCCTTCTTTTTTACACACCTGAATAATGTTTTACTATTGCACACTTACTACGAGTTGGTATAATTATTATTTTTATTTCTTAAACATTTTAGAACTTATTAAATTTGATTGAAGTACTCGTAGCCTACTAACCACTCAGTGTTCTGTAAACGATCAAAGTCCGCCATAGCTGGTCCTCAGATAGGTGACCAATTTGTGGAATTTTCATTTAGAAACGTTTTCGTACCGTTTAGCCGTTGGTCGTGGTTACAAATGACGTGGCAGGCTTGAAAAAAAACAATAACAGGTCGCCACAATTGGTCTGTCAATTTGAACATGGCATTGGGTTCACCACCTGTTACGTAGGACAAAAATGCATACAATGAAATATAGGCGTAGGCCTCTGCATATCGGCGAGGGCGCCGCAGACTTGTCTTTGCCTGAGACTACCGGCCTCCATGACCGGGGGTCTGAGGACGGCGGTTTGGCTGCCCGTTCTTACAGAAGCAGGCCATTGAAAGTGGCGTGGCGTTATGTTACACGCACGCCCTTCACCACCTCAAGGAAGTGGTATAACACCTGAATCCCCCAAAGAAGCGAGATAACACACGAACCCCACAATGTGGCAGAATAACACCCGAACCCTCTTGAACAAGCCAGCGATAGCAAACAAAGTCTGTCGGGAGCCCTTAGGGCTATCCTTCCGAGGGCTCACCCGGGACTCCTGGAAATAGACAGATGGAAGGGAAACGTGAGGTTTTAGTTGGTAGAGTCCAGATTCTAGAGGATTTCCACAGGAAAAAAAATTAAAAATCCGCTGCCTGTCTCTTGACCAACAAAACAATGGGCAAAGTGTGGATGTGTAATTCATTCCTTAACCGACTTATATAAATGAGCGTATACAACAAGAACATCGCCTGATGATAATAAAAGTGTCTATTCATTCAGTATTGTTTTATCGCACTAAATGACTACGTTTCACTTTATTACACGAAAGTATATAACAGTGAAGACCAGCGCATGAAAGTTTATAATTGTTATATTTTCTCTATTCTTTTGTGTGTAGTCTCGTGTGGTATACAAGTTCAATCATATTTTACATCAGTCAGCGGAACTACAAATCCCACGGTTGGTCAATGGAATTGCTCTTACACTGTAGGTCACTTGCTGCATTTGTAATAAGCAGTTATGGGTGCAACGTCACAACTTTATTGTCTTAACTACTTTACGGTCTTAATTTTTTTAAGTTGTTTTTAAAAGAGTGTTTCAGTGAATAATTTTGAAAGACGGTGGTTTTTCTGTTGGAAAAATATCCTAACTTAAAATTAATAAGCAAAATCCTACCATTACTATAAGTCAAGATCTCTAGAAGAAATCTCAAGATGTAAAGCAGTGAAAAGTCCTGAACCGAGTTGACTTTTTTCACTTTAATACAAATTTATTTAAAAAAATAAGCATTCAAATTGCTTTAAAAATGTAAAGGTGTTGCTACTTATATTGAGGCAATAATAACAAATTATAGGTAATAATAGTTATTTTTGAAATTTAGGACTTAATAGAGTGACGTGGCCTAAAAGGACTTTAAATAAAGAAAAACAACCCAGTACGTTAAACGTTATTGGCATGAAAAGAATCAATTGTTATACAAAGTTCTCGTAATTTAAGAAGGTTGTCTGAGAGATTATTTTTAAGCAATAAACCTCTAAATTTGTATGAAAAACTTTATATGAATGTTTAAAATTGGTGTGCAATAATTCTATTTTATTCTTCCTATAATTACCAGGGGACTCACTCATCTAAAGAAACTTGATTTTTTGGATAAGCTGGTTAGTTTACCGTAAAAAATCAAGATTAATATTTTTTTAATGGGTGCCTGCCTACCTTATATGGGTTTCTAAGATAGACTACCCATACATACATACATATCATCACGCCTGTCTCCCATCGGGGTAGGCAGAGACTATGGCTTTCCAATTGCTACGATCCTGGCATACAACTTTCGCTTCTTCAACTTTTATAATTGTTCGCTAACGCTCGACGATTAAGGGCACTATTGACCTGGTCTTTTGTCAAAAGATCTTCAATTTGATTGGCATATGTACGTCGAGGTTGACCCTTACTCAATTTACCTTACTTAATTTTCTCCGTCAGTCTATTTTCATCTCCGAACCATCTAACCATCCCTTTTTCTATCTTAGTCACTACGTCTTCTGTCACATCGCAATGTTCCCTTATCACGCTATTCCTTTCTTTATCTATCAATTTCACTCCAGCTATACTTCGCAGACTCCTAATTTTTACTGCATTAATTTTTCTTTTATGCTTCTTCTGTCATAACCAACTTTCACTGCCATATGTTACAAGCACTCCTGTATGCTCATCCAGTCTTGCCTTTTTAGACAGGTTCTGGCTGCTCATAAAGGTGTAGATTGCTTCATTCACATGATTGCCAGCCAAAACTCTTCTTTCAATGTCATTATCACACTTTCCATCTCTCGCAAATTTTGAGCCCATGTATATAAATTCTCTCACTTGTTCCACTCTTTTTCCTTCCACAAAAATCGAGCAACCTGTCATGTTTTTTTTAGGTATAAAAGTAATTTTTGAAAATTCTACCTTTAAGGAGGTGAAATGGGATACCTCAATTTCCCAATCAAAGCGTTGTCCCCGCCTCACCGCAGTTCACTTAGTTCACAGACATCGTGTGTGTCCGAGAATGGTATCAACGTAAGGTCTGTAATGTTCGACTTCCTATAATTTTGGCTGTCCCGACTTTTAAGAAGTGAGCGGAAATAAGTCTAATCTCTAAAAAATTAGAAAATAATGTTGCAGTAGGCGTTTTATTGTAGTCATTACTTTTGTAATGAATTGTGAGAAAGTAACAACATTGTTATATTTAGTTTTCTGCATCAGTACAAGATATGTGTATGTATGACTGCAATTTTAACGTCTAATTATGAATCCCATCATGTTTATATAATGAACATATGACTCCAATCTCGACCTTATTCGGTATCACCACATATTTTGGTTCTTTGCGCCCACAAATTTCTACATATACACAAGCGAAAATGTGTGAAATCGAATAACGTCCAGCTAATGAGTTAGGAATGATTGACCAAAAATATTTATTGTTCGAAAGTAGGGGGTAAAAGGAGTCAGGGTAGACCGAGACTTACATACGAATACCATATGAGCAGATTGCTCTAAAACAACTGTCAAAAGCATTCGAAAACCCAGACGCGCATGTAAGAAGCTATTAATGAATCTGTATTAAGTTATAGATGTATGCATGGATCTGGAAGCCTGGCTATTTATCCTCTCTGACTACCCAGTCAGGGATACAGAATATTAATTTTAACTTTATACGATATTGACAGACCTTTAGATGAGTGACTTTGTAGGACTTCTATTTAAGATTGTTTTCGTGCTTCAAAGCAGTTTAAGACTGCTCTAAAACAGTGGTTTTAGAGCAGTCTTAGCTGCCAGCAACATGGTAGTCGTTAAGCCAGCTTAAAAACCTTATGGGTTGAATAATTTCAACAGCAGGTAACCACAACTTTTACCAGTTCACTTCAACATAGCAATAGCCTCATCACCAAAATGCAGCGGGTGAAATGTGTGGGCGGATAGTTGCCTCTGTCTCCTCTCTACCCATTTCTTACGTGATTCTTATATTTTCTCCATCCAAAAGTTACCTGTAAGAGAATGCTTTTTTAGCGATAAGGCCACTTCTATACATTTTTAAAATTGTTGTATTTTTATATTGGATATTGATTTGACTTATTTTTATGTTGTATGCAATAAAATTAATTCTATTCTATTCTGCCTACCAATTCTGGGAAAAGGACAAAGCTATAGGGGTATGTGTGTAAAACTGTATTAAATCAATATATTTAATGTCTGAAGAATTGTAAAATAACCTCACAGACTTCTCGTTTGGCCTCCGTTTAAGAAATTAGTCGCTCTGTTGGTTAATTAGACACAGTTGCATCTAAAATTGTAAATGGTTTGTCGCTCAACACCGTGCTTCATGGCTACTTTACGTTTTACTATTGTCTTTTAGTCACACTATTTACATTTAAACACTTATATATATATTAAAACCAGTATACCCGACAAATGTTGTTTTGCAATATTTAGGATCACTATCACTAGGATTAAACTCCACCTACTCAGACCTATAAAATAATCTCAAAAAATAATTATAAATCGGTCAAACTGTTTCGGAGAAGTTCAATTACAAACACACATGATTTTTAAAGTTATACTTCTTGTGGCGCGTTAGGGAAAAATGATGAGAGTAAATTTTTACGCTGCGCGCGCACACCGTCATGAAAAACCGACACCCTGAAGTTAGCTGATAAGTGTTTCCATGTCAACTTATAACTACATTCAATATAGTTTTCAAACACCCTGAAGTTAGCTGTAGTTAACATTTTAGTTTTTTCTACAAACGTAGAATAGACCAGTTAATGATTCTTTACACATCGTCTTTGTCTTTTAGTATTCTTGAGGTTATTTAAAGTAATAAATATTCTGACTAACCCACTCGCTGACAATAATCGTAAACTGCCGTTGGTTGTTATAAAGGGGCACAATTTTCGTTGTGAGCCCTGAACCGTGAACTCGCGACCCGAACCATTTGATGAGTCACCCTTCCTGACTGTCTTCAAGGATTCAGACTGGAGGTGAATAAGCCGCGGTAAAAAACTGCCATTGTTCGTATATAGACCATTGTGAAGCCACGTTTACAGCTTTTTTAACAGCCCTAAATTTTTCAATATGGTTCCGTTTATATACCACATATATTTATGAGGTCTTTGTTTAGGTAAACTTATTATGTGGCATGAACAAAGTCTTTATTGGTGATATACATACCTACTACATGTTTACTTTGGAACTTCTTACCTTGGATATATATTGGTGACGTAGGTACTTTTTACAATGTTACTATATTCCTTATCTAACGGACTTATAAATTAGTCTAAGCATGCTATAGGATATTAGTTGTGCGAAGGGTCTATATTAAGATCTTCCGGGACTCTATTTACCTGCGGTGATGTACATATTGGCTAACGACCGAGGTCGTAACAAACCTTTTAACACCTTACCAGCTACATACAAATTGACTCTTTTATGTCATGATCACGGCCAGTGCAACCTGGGGCAAACGCCAAGAACAAAAGAAATAACATTTTAAAATTACCGCGTTTATCCCCATAAAAATAAATAATTTTATTTAAAAATCTCGTGTATTTGAGGTCGAACTCCTCCAAAACGGATCGTTTTTTTTAGTATATTTGGTGCTTCGGTATGAGAATTAGGTCGTAAAGTTTTTTCTCTATGATAATTTATGTGGCAGAACAACGTTTGTAGGTTCAACTAGTATACTTATACTAAGTAACAAGGTAGTTTATAAGTTTCAATAGTGAGTACTGTTCTAAAATTTAAAGCTTCTACTCATGCCTGATTATATTTCCGTGCTATCAAAATGATCACCAGTTTTCCCTATGGGACTTTCAATTATAGTTATACCATCACAGGAACATGATAAAGTATGGTTCTAAGCTCAATAAATAAATAAATATCGTTGGGACAACTCACACATCACATCACCATTTGATTTCAAACTAAGCTTAGCTTGTACTATGGTAACCAGATGACTGATAAACATACTTATAAATTTCTAAATACATATTTTAGATAAATAACACCCAGTCACAGAATAAACCATCGTGCTCATCAAACAAAGTTTTATACTGGGTGGGAATCGAACCCACGACCTCTTGCGTAGCAGTCGGATACACTCCCACCGCGCCACAGAGGCAGTCAAAGTCATCAATATTTTGTGTTTACCGGTGGGCTTGAGGCAAACACCTGGCTACGTAGGGTAAATTGATTTGGAAAGGCCGACCCCGCCGGGTCCCGGTAAAAGGCGAAGACCCAAGAAGTCCTGGCTTGACGTCGTAAGATATGATATGTGTACAATGGTCTCACTACAAGGGATGCCCACGTGGGGGAGAAGAGACAGAAAAGCGGTCCACTGGCGTCGCAAGACGCAACTGGGACAAACGCTCAGATGATGATAGTGTCTATCGGTTATGACAAAACAATCCAACACGTTACTTGAGTATTCGACGTTTAGTAAATTCCGTAATTATCTTTTAAGCTTTTTATTGTGCAAGAAAAGAAAGAAAGAAAGAATAAAAAGCGAAAGTTGTATGCATGGATCGTGAAGCCTGGCGATCTGTCCTCTCTGACTACCCCGTCAGGGAAACAGCGTGAAGATAGTTAGTTAGTTTATTGTGCAATAGGTAAACTGGCAAAATATCAGCAACGAAGCGATCGCGAACGTGAAAACTAAATATATAAATTACATAATATAAAATTTGTTAGTCTCCTCGAAATCATAAGTCATGCATAATTTACAATACATTTAAGTTCAAGAAACCATTGTATTCGCTGTACAACAATTTTTCCGTTATCTGGCGTAGAAAATTACATTATTAAGGTAAACTAGTCCCAAACAGTTCATATCGGAATATCTAAGTAATGCTGATTAATCTTATCAGAAAAGCGAGGGAGCCTTAGTTGAGCCAAGACGTGGGAAAACCAGCCAAGGGTGACCGCGCACCGGGCCATGCTTCACCCAACGATCTAATTACTACACTTGACAGGTGCTCGGTCAAAGGTCCGTCACACACTCAGCCAGGACCTTGAATCACGAACTGTAATAAGGAAGTTCTCTGAAATGATACTATTGGAAATGTGGTGTGCAATTTTATTGTCTCATAGCTTTATAGATGGGAAACAGGAATAATTATTCAGCAAAGTGTATGTTGTATTGGTATATTATTATGTCGTGCAACTGCAATAGCAATACTCTAAGGTCAGGAATGAATATGTCCGTCGTAAGGGCCACATTACAGAACATTTTTCACAATTCAAAAATTACTTTAGCTAGGCGTTTATAAAGCCGAATAAATTATTTGTGTGATCCGCAAAGTTTGTTTTGGAGATTGGACGTTTTCTATGATTATGTATTAAGAAATATAAATGTATCAGTCTTCTAGATCCTAAAGAAAGAACTTTTTATTAAAGGCTTGACTTGACTTTTATTGAAAGATGTTATTATTATTGCTATTAGTCCTTGTACTCTTTGTAAATTAACAGGTTATAAATGAAAGCCTGAAAGATTCCGTAACATATTTACAAACAGGTCATGCTTGTTAACTAATTTGACTTAAAGCCGTCTCACACATAGCTATAATATATATACATATTAATGTAAATTATAACAAAGCATATTATATATTTTCTAAACAAGTATTCAAGTGACCGCACACGCAGCTATAATATATGTTTCTATGATGTCACCACCATATACCATAATTTATACTATCGCATGTAAATAAAAATACACCCGAAGCCGGCCCTCAATGAATAAAGGCGAAATTATATATTATAGCTTCGTCTCCGTGTGTGGTAGCTTACTATAATATATATTATTATAGCACGGCATATAAATTTGGTAATAGATAGCTGACGCCCTGAATTATCACATATGCTTCTTTTTATCCCGGAATCAAGTTCATATTAGAGAGAAAGAGTACGAGAAAAAACAGCACGCGGGCGGAAAGTAGGCGTTAACTAGTGGTAAATAAAATTTTACCTAAGCTAGGCAACGGCGCTGACTCTAGCGAGTTAGGAGGTCAGTCGACAGTCGCCTTCAACATTGCCGATAGCTACTACTTTTCTACTCCGAAATAAAGTGAACTATTTCCATTCCAAGTAGAGTATGGAAGCAACTGGGAATATATTAGATTGAAGAGGAAGAAGCAAAGAAGTAAATTATTTACTTCTACCCTATCCAATTTAATATTGAAAGTTTTTTTAAAACAATTGCATCAATTTACAGTAGCGGGATAATTATGGGAACGCGGTTGATTCACGCTTCCCGCTTACTTAGAAAACTGTTTACAATGTTGTGGTTGAAATGTTTACAAATATAAGTATTGGTTTCACCCAACTATAGAGGTGTAAGTTAGTATGTAGTATTACATACTGTTCTAGTTCGTGCCGTGTAGCTAAACAAAACACTTGTATCAAATTGTTTCGACTTGAAAGAATTTTCAATGCGACTGTACTATATGTGGCCAAATTGACTAGACACAAGAAGTCCTATTTACTGACGAACTATTGTCCGAATTACCAATTACATACTTTTACCAATAGGTAGCTACCTACTACTTATAGTATTTTTAATGGAGCCACGATTAACAGGACTAAAAACTGCGATCAATCTGTCGATCGTGATTGACCCCACCCACACTTATACCAATCCCGCTATTTCTCTATGCTATGCAACTTTTCACGTTGAAGATAAACACACTACGAGTACGAATACTGCCTCGTTACATGAGAGTCCAGCGCTGAATTAAAACTTACATAACGCATGATTCATAACCCATTGGTCGAAATAAGTTCAAAATAAAAAAAACGGTTTTTGTGCACATCTTTACGTTCCTCCTTTACGTCTATTAGTCCGCGTAATTTTCATAAAATGAGGTGTACTTTTCGCTTCACATATTAATATATAGATGAGAGGTTGTTATGTCTGCCTTGTATAGCGTACTTTTAGTTACATATTAGCATAATGTTAACATCACGAATGTTTTTGCAAGTAGTAAAGTGTAAGTAAAAGATAAAAATACTTATTCTTATATTTTTCTTATTTCGTATAACTTAAAGGCAATATGTTTGCTATCTAGCTATCTAGCTTTCGGCTTCTAATTCCCTTAATAGGACACCTTATAATTGTATAATAAATTATATTAATATTTAACCATTAGATCATCATCATCATCCGAGCGTGTGTCCCAGTTGCGTCTCGCGACGCCCGGGGTCTGCTTCCTACATTTTCTCGTCTACGTCGCACGGCCGTCGGCATCCCCTGTAGTGAGACCATTGGCACGCATGTCATCCCTTACGACGTCAAGCCAGCACTTCTTGGGTCTTACGTCTTTAATTCTCTAGTCTTCTTGCGTCTTTAATATTTGACTATTAGATAACGTGTTTAAACGTATCCATCGCAACCGGGAATAACGTATGGATTATAATAATGTTACTAAACATTTCTGCACTAAAAGTCGTACTGGGCTGAATCGCCGGAAATGGATAGCTGTTAAGATCATGCTTAACAAATGTGTTCTCATCTCATCATTTGATAATTGGATTTGGTGTTAGATAATTGGCAGTTAAAAGCTGCATATGGACATATTGTACTAATTTACTAGTTAACCAGTTAAATAAACATCGTACACTGGACTCCCACGGGTTGGCGCGGCGCCTGCGCTCGACCACGCACTGCAGACGATGCGTGATCGCCGTGAGAAATGATTTGCTAGTTGCGGTTCGTGGAGTTCTTATATAATTTACAATTATATCGTTTCATTCACCAACTTCATTGTAGCGTAAAATTATACGGACTAAAGTTCAAGCGTAAGCAATTTAATTACTTGTAACTGGGCCAGTAAGGTCGCTATTCTATTGACACCAGAAATTAAATGAAATTTTCATAGTAATAAAATTACGATCATAATTTACTATGATGCCGTCGCGTAGCCTGGTCATCACTGCATTGAGCATCTTTCGCTACTGCCGGTCCTCAGACGGGTGACCGTTTTGTGACTTTTCTATTTTAGGAGTGCTTTTATGGGTCCCGATCACCAGTAACATGGCAGTGGTTTAGTCATATTGAATGCCTTATACACGTTAGAAAATTTTTAAATTTTAACAGCAGGTCTCCACAGCCTGCCATTTTAACACGACAACGAGTTCCCTCCCTTTTACATGGGTCAAAAATTCATTTAGGGAAATGTACACATAGTATGCTAAATATGTATACAAGCATTGTTTATATATCTAGCTGTCCCGCCCGGCTTCGCCCGTGACATACATACTTCGAATCCCGTGGCACCCATTTAATCCCGTCGTTTATTAATTTCACAATAATGTATAACCATTTTCCAAATTTGTTGATTACTTCTCCGCTGTCCAGAGGGCCAAGTCTACTATTTACATCGCGTCAGAAAAGAATCGTAATCGTCGCTCAGTAGCCACCGGTACAATTTTGACTTTTGTTTGTAGTCTACTATCACAATCGTACTCCAGGAGATTTACATCGGACATACTTCGAATCCCGTGGCACCCATTTAATCCCGTCGTTTATTAATTTCACAATAATGTATAACCATTTTCCAAATTTGTTGATTACTTCTTCGCTGTCCAGAGGGCCAAGTCCACTATTTCAATCGCGTCAGAAAAGAATCGTAATCATCGCTCAGTAGCCACCGGTACAATTTTGACTTTTGTTCATAGTCTACTATCACAATCGTACTCCAATAGACTTACATCGGACATACTTCGAATCCCGTGGCACCCATTTAATCCCGTCGTTTATTAATTTCACAATAATGTATGAACATTTTCCAAATTCGTTGATTACTTCTCCGCTGTCCAGAGGGCCAAGTCTACTATTTCAATCGCGTCAGAAAAGAATCGTAATCGTCGCTCAGTAGCCACCGGTACACTTTGACTTTTGTTCGTAGTCTACTATCACAATCGTACTCCAATAGACTTACATCGGTCGGCCGATGAGTTCTACTAAAACGTACCGCGCCAGTGGCCGCTAGTCAGTTGCATCTTTGATATCTACTAACATTTTGACAGCTAAAAACAGCGATTCTGGTTCTCTTCTACGGCTTGTCAATAGTAGACTCGGCCCCCAGTGCCTACGCCGGTTGAATTATGGTTACACGAAATTAATTTCTATGCGCAAAATTTTGATTTCGTCGTATCTCCTAAGATATTCATTTAATTTGCAAGGCGTAAAGGGACAAAATAATCTTTATGAAGTGCTGAAGCCAACTAACATATTAAAAATGATAAGGATTAATAATGTATTTGTGTAAATAGCCTTCAAATTACCGCTTTATTATTGATGGTTTATTAAAGTATTAAAAAGGATATAGTATGTTATCCTTAAGAGATAGACATATTCCATCGCGGACTTTTTTTGTAGACCTATATTAGATACACAATTCCACAATACATTATTTTGTTATATCTCAAAGGTTTTAGGCAGCGTTTTCGATGAAAGCTCCCAGACGGCTAATTTTTTCCGGCATCCCCAACAAATATCGTCATAATTTAGTCAATGTATACAAAAACTTAACAAATTATACATAAAAACCTTCTATAAGAATCACTGTAACTATTAAAAAAAACCGCATCTTAATTTGTTGCGTAGTTTTTAAGATCTATGCATACATAGGGACAGACAGCGAAAAATGACTTTGTTTTATAATATGTAGTGATACCAAACAACTTTATTTTGATTACCATATTAGACGTTTATTCCTATTCATCCAAAAGTCGAAAATCTGTTATCAAAGTATGCCGCACTTGTTTTTGGTAAACATCATCTTGCTTCTCACTTAATTATAAACCTACTTCGCACTATCTGCTAAGTGTGATCTCTACTACCAAACAGTCCAAGCTCGCTACTAGAAGAAACTTAAAGCCAAGCACTTGTACAAGACATAATCTTGAGATTGGAGACTCTAAAAGTTCTCTAAAGTTCAAAAATAAATAAATAAATATCCATCACGCCTTATCCCCGAAGGGGTGGCAGAGGCATATTATATGCCCACTTTTCACCATGTGGATTCCTGTCCCACGTAATAGGTGGTGAGCCCATTGCCGTGTTGAAATAGACAGACGCAGGTTGTGGCTACCTGTTGTTGAAATTTTCAAGCCGCCCATAAGGCCTTCAACCAGGCTTAACGACTGCCATTTTACTGGCAACCGGGATCAACGGCTTAACGTGCCTTCCGAAGCACGGAAACGCTCGCAAATGTAAATGCCACAAAGTGGTCACCCATCCGAGGACCAGCCATAGTGAAAGTTGCGTAACTCAGTGATCGTTTACAGAACACTGAGACCGCGGGGCCACGAGCACTTCACGATTTCACGAGTTCAAAAATATATTTGCAAATATTATTATTATTTATTATTATTATAGAGTGGACCAAACTGGAGAGTCGGTTACATATGAAATCAGTGGAAACTATGCTAGACATAACCGGTTGTCGAATTTATAGACATCGTGATACTTCGTGCGATATTCTTCATGGTCTAGATTCGTGCTCATCATCTATATATGTATATAAAAATCAATGCCACTTTTCGTTGTAATTTTATAACTCAAGAACGGGCTCACCTATCCAAACCAAAGGTTTAGGCTTTGTTCGGACTATTTAGTAGATGGTTTGTGTGAAGGTTGCACAAAATCGGTCCAGCGATTCTTCATTTATCACCGCGTGGCGCTAACGAAGTTGCGCGGGTCAGCTAGTGCAGTATATTTATAATTTTTTAGATATATTTATAATTCCAGTTTATGATATCGATTGGCTAGGTAAAGAGCCAATCTTTGACGTGTTTTGGTCAAAAAGTGGTTTAGGTAGTCATTCTTAGACGTTATAAAACTTATTAAAATTGATTGGAATCTTCTTTATGCTTGATAGAGTAGGTATATGTACCTATTCTATCAAGCTGCACTGATACTAGGATGTACTTGAGTATGCTCAAGTACATCCTAGTATCAGTGCAGCATGTTAATAATAATAATAAATATTGTGGGACACTTTTCACACAGCGCCATATAGCCCAAAGTAAGTTAATATTAGCTTGTGTTATTGGATCTAGATGACTGATAAACATACTTATATATTTCTAAATTTTATACATAGGAAACACCCAAACTCCGAAACACACATTTGTGGATCTCACAAATATTTGTTCCGACCCAATCGAACCCAGGACCTCTTGCGTAGCAGTCGGATACACTCCCACCGCGCCACAGAGGCAGTCGAATGTTCAGTTTTATCACCAGAATTGACAATTAAGCGGTGCCTAAGTGAATTAAATCACCGAATTACCGACTAACTGACTGATTAATTGACTGCAGGAAGAAAACATTAAATTCTCAATACTTATTTTTCCACATTATTAAAAAAAAGTGAAATTTAGCATACTAATTGCTTTAAAAAACAATTACACAGTTTTAAAGTTATTAAATTCTTGTATGATTAAAGTTCATAAAACTGTACATAATTCATCAGAAATTGTTGTATTAAAAATTCAAAAGAAATTTCACAACCGGTCACCCATCTAACAACGCACAACCAACCGTATTGTAAAATGCTTAAGTTATTGTTCACCGAGCAAGCAAAGTTACGAGGGCTAACTTTACTAAACTTACTACAACACAAGCAAAGTTACAAGGATTTGATGATTATGTCCATGTACGCTAAAAACTGTCACTTACCTGAATATATTTTCTCTAAGATGTTAAGCTCTATGCAGAGTTCTGAGTTATCTGTGGTGGAACCTTCTAGATTTTGTTAATATTGTTAATAGTGATTACGTAGGACATACATAGTATGTGAGAACTGTGGTTGTGCATATGGTAGACATGCGCTACGCTGCTTATCAAAAAAAGGTCATGTTGGTATAAACTGATTATGGTTTAATAATGTATTCAAGGAAATAAAAGGTATAATTCACTAAATCTTTGCTTTTAAATTAATATGAGGGCTAACTTTACTAAACTAAACAAAAATCCTTCGTAGGTAAGTCAAATACATTCACATAATTCATAACAATTTTACATCAATATGCATGAATATAAACCAGAAATCCGATACTAAGGCTGTGAAAGTTTTCAAAGCATAAATCGTCGATCAACTTAGTTCATCACAAATATTGTCTTAGCATATAGTTCATTCGTTAGACCCCGGCTTGTAAGTACTTAGGTACTAAAGTGTTGATAGATAAGTGTTGCTGGCCTCATGAATGGAACTACCGTCACTAGCGTGGGAAATGCGAACAAATTAGCGTAGTAACACCCGCATATGTTGCAAACTCGTGTGCTTGAGACAAGACTACTGGAAAGTTAACTAATCTGGGAATAAGCGCCCAGAGAACAATGGGTAGTGTCAATTTAAGTTATCGGAAACTGTTCCCGACAACTTAATTGTAGTGTATTGTAACATTGTACTCGTATTTCATAAATATAGTGTTACGATTTAAGTGATATTCGTCGTCAGTATTTTCTGTGTGATGTATTTTCTTTAAGCTTCTAAACTAAAATCTCTTATTCGTTAACGATATTTAAAAAAAAATATTTTTCATGTCTCCTCATCCTCGTGGATGCTATGGACAAAAACCACTTGTTTCCCTTCCATCTGTCTATGGCCAGGAGCCCCGGGTGAGCTATTGAAAGGATAGCCCCATGGTTCCCGACAGATACGGTAAACGGTATGATTTTTCAACAGATTCGTGAGCTTAGTGAGAAAAATAAATCGATAGGTTTAACCGCATATGCATCGAGAAATTCAACTATAATTACTTGATTTAATGTGTAAATACTAGAATAGTTTAGAAAGAAAAGCACCAACGGAACGGAAACATTTAAGATTGTTCGTTCTCATACACATTTCTCTGTAATTTCAAATTAAAGAAAGTAAACTCAACAACGAAAGCGCCTGCTAAAAGACGATACAAAACCACATAGCTAGTGAGTTGTTGCTCTTGTATTTACTACAGGCGTGTTGCATTGAAAATGTTGGATTATTATAAGCCATTTGGTGAATGTCGATTAAATAGATGAGTAATCAAGATGTGATGCGTTTGGATAATACTTCTTACCTACATTTTTTTAATCTGTGGAAATATATCCAGTTTAGTATTTCATTTTAGGGATACTCGTGCAGTTTATCAGGTAGGCTAGATTTGTTTAGATAAATTTTGGGTGAAGCACTTGGTGGGGACCAAGTGCTTCGCATCGCATACACTACCACTGCGCCACCGAGGTAGTCTACATTATATATAAGTCTGGATCTACCCTGACTCCTATACCTTTACTTTAGCACATTTTCGTCAGTTCTGTAAAGAAAACAGAAAAATACTTTGCATTCATTTAGCACTGTTTTATGTATTAACTGTTTATTGGATACAGCGGTAAAGGCGTTGGGTTACAAACGGGACTATTGATTGCATAATGATAGTTTATTTTTCTATTGAATAGTACCTACCTATACTAGCTATCCAATCAGACGCTAGAATAATGATGCTTATAGAATATTTTTATCATATGTCCAGCTATATTTGGACGTGTTTTAACGGTACAAAGCTTTTTGACTCAAGTACCGAAGTGGTCATTTCCTCTTAGTACAAAACTCGTTTATCTTACTACGACCTACTACAAAATCAACAGTCGATGGACTGTAACCATCCCCATTGAATTATCTACCTTTCTGTAATAAGATAGAGTTGAATTTGCAATGTATAAGAATTTGTTTACGTGTAAAAGAGACAGCTATATCTGTCTTGTAGTAACGTAACCGGTTTAGGGTGTTGTAACATAATAGCTAAGTTTACTACATACTCGATACCAATATACTTGTATAAGTATAAGTACGTTTTACATATATTTGAGATATTGATCACACCACACACTCCGTGATGGGTACCAAAGCTTTCGTTTTTTTTTTGGTTTTCAATGTGGTACTTGCAGATAGAGACGGGTGATGCAGATATTGTTTCTGCTATCACTCCGTAAGAGGCTGAAGAGAGAGATGACGTAATATAACTTTGCTTAAATGTCGCGTAAATAAGAAAGAAAGTATCTCTATATGTGTGTGACACAAGAAAAAAGTGAAACTTCAGAAAAGTAGTCTGCGAGAAAATTAGATAAATATAGAGTACCTACCTACTCGCTCGACCCCGGCGAGCTTTGCAGCCGCCTTAAAATTCAGTTTAATAGAAAATGTATGTCCGCAAAATTCATTTCCATGACTTTTTTACTCATTTTGCTATTCGGGGTAGAGACAAATCCTTTCTCCAATGTATATACTTAGTTGTTTTTGAGGAACGTTTTAGTATATTTAGGATTTTGTATATATTGCCTTAAAATTAATGAAATTTATTGAATGTGTCGGCAAAAAATATACGCTACCTGAATCTTTTGAGATATAGCAAAACAAGGTATGGTAGAATTGTGCATCTTATATAGGTATCAGAAAAGTCCGCGATAGCGTATGTATATATATCTCTTAAGGATAACATACTAGCTTACTATAACACTGAGAGAAACCGGTAAGGGAAAAATTCACCATGCGGGCGAATCGGCTGATATCAGCTAGTTGATTATATTAAAGAAACCTAAGTCCTTTGTTAGGGGGTGTAAAGGGGCACCCTTATAACCTAGACGGGACGTAGACCTCTCTCAATTTAATTTTGAGTTGGTTTTTCTAATAAACCATTTTTAGAATTTAAAATAAATTATTTCTGCAGTTGTTCAGCCTCGGTAGCCTGCTATCAAAAAAAAAACTTCCCAACTAATTATTTAGACACGCTTACAAAGGATTCAAACCTTATCTCCTTCATCTTTCAAACCACATTGTGTGCCCAATATCCATTAAGATGATCGGCTTGTTTTTAAATAAGATTTAAATTGCCTCTCTGTAGGGTTGAATGGAAGTGTGAAATTCTATTAAGTTTTATAACATGACGGGTGGTTTAAAAAGTCGAGCTTAATACAGTCTGTTACTTAAAGATGCTCTTGCCGCGGAAATTTTTAATTCATTTGATTCATGAATTTTTAAATTGTGTTATCTATATTTCTAAGCTACTCGTATCTTGAAGCGCTCATGGCCCCGTGGTCTCAGTGTTCTGTAAACGATCACTGAGAAACGCAACTTACACTGTGGCTGGTCCTCAAATGGATGACCACTTTATGGCATTTATATAGCGTTTCTGTGCTTCGGAAGGCACGTTAAGCCGTTGGTCCCGGTTGCCAGTAACAAGGCAGTCGTTAAGTAAAATTGAAGGCCTTATGGACGACTTGAAATATTTCAACAGCAGGTAGCCACAACCTGCGTTTGTCTATTTCAACACGGCAATGGGTTCACCACCTATTACGTGGGACACGAATACACATGGTGAAAAGTGGGCATACAAAATGTATGCCTCTGCCACCCCTTCGGGGATAAGGCGTGATAGATAAATAAATCTATATTTCTACAGGGTCATTTGTATAACACGTTCAACCTGCCAGGAGTGGATAGCTAAGGTCATAACCAACAAGTTTGTATTATGACTTTTGAGTATTCGTTACGAAGCGAAACTTTTTTTTATGATGCCCGATGATAAGATCATCTACTAGACCTAGCAGGTTGTTGGTGTTTTACAAATGATAGTATACAGAAGTGTACTTAATATATAGCGGACCCCACCACTGGGACAGACGCTCGGATGATGCTGATGACTTAATATTATAAAGTTAAAGAGTTTGTTTGCTTGTTTGTTGGTTGGTTAAACAAGCTTATCGCAGGAACTATGGGTTCGAGTCGAAAATTTCTTTATTGTTACATAGCCCATTTGTCAAAGAAGGTTACATACCATCACGATAATACCCAGAAGACTGAAGCAGTAATCATAAATATTAACAATTGGGCAAATTGTTATACATATTGTACAACTGATAAATTACGGTCTCCGTGTAATAACAAAATCCTTTCTGTTCCCTAAAAACTTGAAACTAGAGTTACGGTGACCACTTTCGATCTGGTCTTTGTACTTATTTGTTACCGTAGTGGTGTAAGTGTTTCTTCCTACAACCCCGGGTTCTTCGAATGGAGAGTGAAAATGTGTTTCTTAGTGCTATCAAGAGGCATTAGGCAGAGGCATACTATACACCCACATTTGACGGTATGCATTTCTGTCCCACATAACAGGTGAGCCCATTACCGTGTTGAAATAGACAGGCGCAGGCTGTGGCGACCTGCTGTTGAAAGTTTTCTTTCTTTAAATAAGGCCTTCAACCTGGCTTAACGACTGCCATTTAACTGGCAACCGGGACCAACGGCTTAACGGCACTACGTTTTCGTAGGGAAGGAATCAGATGACATCTAAACCGAAACTACTTTCAAAACCGCAAGTGGTAGAAACTTCAAAATCGCCTATGCACAAATTCATGGTGTCCTGAATCGAATGCCGCAACCTGTTTGTGTCTATTTGGTTTCTGAGATATTGATGCGTAAAGACGAATCGACGAGCAGACTAAGCCGTTTTATAAGACCTTTCTAAACTTAAGGGTTTAGAAGTCTAAAAAAGAAAGGTTTCTTAGTTGCATTGCTTGTGGCTATGTCACCGTAATCACTTCTGGATTGTTTACTGTTAGTAATGTGTAGCGTCATAATGTGCATTATTATGGTTTAGTTAAACGTAAGGCTTCTGAGCACCGCTTCTTGTGTTAGCGAAGGTAAATAAGTGGAAACGAGTTTAATGCGGGCATAATTCGAATTCTTTACACACGTTTAAAGGTATCTGGTTGTCATTCCTAAAGCGAATAGTTTGCTGCTAGGAGCAGCATTATTTGGCTTTTAATTTTCTTTAGAAGCGCTCGTGGCTCCGCGGACTCAGTGTTCTGTAAACGATCACTGCGTTAAGCAACTTTCACTACGGTCCTCGGATGGGTGACAACTTTGTGGCTTGTACATTTGCGTTAAGCCACAAGGCACGTTAAGCCGTCTGTCCCGGTTGCCAGTAACATGGCAGTCGTTAAGCCCAGTTGAAGGCCTTATGGGCGGCTTGAAAATTTTTTGGGGTCCGAGTCTACTATTGACAAGCCGTAGAATGGAACCAGAATCGCTGTTTTAAGCTGTAAAATGTTAGTAGACTATCAAAAATGCAACTGACTAGCGGCCACTGACGCGGTACGTGTTAGTAGAATTCTATCGGCCAACCGATAGAAGACTAATTGGGGAACGATTGTAATAGTAGGCTACGAAAAGCTGTCAAAATTGTACCGGTGGCTTTCTATTGAGCGACGATTTCGATTCTATTTCGACACGATTGAAATAGCAGACTCGACCCCCTGGTCAGTAAAACAATACGATAATAGCTCCAAGATGCGGTCAATAAAAGCTTTATGAAGTAGTTTCGTATTTCAACATGCCATTACACCCACAATTTTGAGAGTTAACTATAATAGTTACATCCGTCGTCATGCCAACGATACTCTATTTCTCACCTAAGCGGGTCCATAATTGGACCAAGCAACCTACTACGTAATTACTACGGAATGAAATAAGTAATACATGTGGACCGAACGTCGGCTTACCGTTTGGATAGATCCTATTACATGGTCTTCTATTTATTTTTAAAAGACATCAAGTGTGAAAGTTTTAACAGCTTTGTAAGACTTGTAAACATTTGATTTGCCGGTTTTATCTAGCAATTTAGGCAAGCTGTGACGTCATTGATCGAGATTGATATTACTTCCTCGTCTTAGTGCATTCCCAGTTACTTCCAGACTGGTTGGAGCCTGGGGTCTACATTTACTTGGCTGCTTAGAGTAGCTACCTTAGGCTTTTAATTTTCGGAATTCCTGAGAAGGACTCTCACCTACGAACATGGTAACAACACCCTGCCTGAGGCTGGTTGCCTCTTTCGTTCGTCAGCAGGTGGTCGCTTGTACTTGTACTTAATATTCATTAAATGAGGAAGACTTGGACTTTGGATATCTTTTTTAATGGATGTTCTGTGTAACATATCTTGGACTGCCTCGTTGGCGCAGTGGTAGTGTATGCGACTGCCGCGCCTGAGGTCCCGGGTTCGATTCCCGAGTCGGAACAAATATTTGTGTGTGATCCGATCCATAAATGTATTCATAAATATATAAGTATGTTTATCAGTCGTCTAGATCCGATAACACAAGCTTATAGTAGCCTACTATTTTAAGCAAGACGGCGCAGTCTAAAAAAATTCTCACAATATTTATTTATATTTATTTATTTATTTGAAAATAGTATAAGATGTTAGAGGTTTAATTTTGAATACTGACGTAAAAATATGAAGCCATATGAAACGACGTTTAGAATCAGCATGTCTTCATAATGGTGTCAGTTGGTATAAGAATGTAGGACAGAAGATATTTGATCTCTTGAAATGCTGTCGTGTAGCATTTCTCAGTCACGGTCTTGATCAGAGATAGCGAAGAGTACATACATACTGCACAATATGTATATATGTTTAAAGAAGTAAGGAGACATGGAATTATATGAATCTAGATGACGCCAGCGACTTCGCACGCGTAGTGAAGTTTTCCCGTTCCTGCTTCCTACAGGTACTTGTTCCCGGGATAAAAAAGTAGCATATGTGTTATTCTTATGATTCTATATTATTGAAATTTTTCGTCAAAATCTATTCAGTGGATTTTGCGAAAAGTGTTACAAACATCCATACTTACAAACTTTCGCCTTTATAATATTAGTAGGACTAGAGAACGTCCGTGGCTCCGATCACGTGGTGATGTTTTCCTGTACCCATTTTCCACAGGAACAATGTTTCTGGAATTAAAAGTAGTGGTAATCCCTCCGTGTTACCTAACCGAGAATGTCAGCTAAATTGAAAGTGAAAACTTTTTCATTTTTGAGCTGGGTGCGAACCAGCGTCTCCTAGCTTAACGTGCCAGGCGCTGTATCAAATAAGCTGTCGAGACCCAATTGAAACTGAGGAATTGATCCACCTCTTTTCGTCTTAACGCGACTTATCTTGAGCCACAAACTTTCAAACTGCCTTAATAATATTAGTACTGATAAAAACTAGTATTAACCCATCAATGTGTTAATCCAGGGCATATCCAAGGTGTCAGCTTATTCTTCTACACCAAATTTTATCTATTCTTATCAAGTGATATGACCGTGTAGAATAACAAACATACAAACTTTAACCTATATAAAATTAGTACTGATATATACTTAAACTTCGCTCAAGTAATTCTTTAGTTTTGAGAAACGTTCTGTAATGAGTCCCTGAGATGCAGTCTTAGGTCCGTATTCCAGAACGTTTATCAACGCTCAAGAAACACTTGAGAGTAGATTTTATATGGCAAAAAATAGTCTCAAGCGTCGATCGAGTATTGAGAAACGTTCTGGAATACGGGCCTTAGAATCATTAAACATCATTTTTTTGTTAATAACATATACCATTATCTTTTATCGTCAGTTGTAAGTATTTTATATTGTTTTTCAATGTGAGTTTTAATTAAAAAATATCTTTTATCTTGTATCTATACAATTAAAGTCGTACTGGAGAAACAAGCGACTTCAATTTGTTGTCTATGGTTTCCTCAACTTATTATCATCATCTCAGTCGATTGCCGTCCTCTGCTGGATATAAGCGGAGGGCTATGATTATTGGGGGAGCTCAAAGATCACCACAACATTCGGTCCTATGCCGCTCGCATCCAACAGGATTCCGCGACCTTTATAAGCGGTCTGTCCTCAAAAAGTTAAAAAACTAAATTAAGAACTGTAAACTTTATGGATTTTTGAGTGATACGCCTTAATCATGGTGGACCTAGTTCTTGGGGTACATATTGCTGTTTTAAAAGGTAATTTCGTCCCGGTTTCCTTATACCTTCTTGATTACTGTTCTAGTTACATACTCGTAGTATTTAGTTACAAATATTTGTTTATTTATTTATAGACTTATTTCAGAATACATATTAATATACATAATAGTTAGTATTTTTTATTAATCTACGATAACGATTCTGTGTGCCTTCGGGCAAAAGCCTTCCCCGTTCTCCTCCAATGTCTGTTTATTCGGTATATTCGGTCTCAAATATATAAAGTGATAAAGTGAGTGAGTATGCGCACGTGCTCATAAACAAAGGAAACTAGAAACCTTTGTATCTCGTATATAGCACTTCTAAAGGTAGGTACGTAGTTGTTTATTGCACCACTGTCGTTGAGTTGCGCGTTACTAAAGCCATGTGTACACAAATGGTGTAGACTAGACAGAGCCGTCTGTCAACTACTGGAGCTTATTGAGCTCACGGTCAAATACAGATATTTAGATATATTTACAAACCTACTATTTATGTTATTAACCGAGTTAAAAAAGGTGGAAGTACACAATTCAACTGTACGTTTTAATAAAACAACAGTACAATTTTTGATATTTATCCTCCTTACATTATAAACGTGAAAGTTTGTAAGAATGAATGTTTGTTACTCTTTCAAGCAAAATCTACTGAATGAATTTTAATGAAACTTGACAATAGTATAGCTTACACATCAGAGTAACACATAGGCTACTTTTTATCTCGGGAACAAGTTCCTGTGGGAAACGGAAACGGGAAAACTTCACAACGCGTGCGGAGCCGCGGGTGTCAGCTAGAATAAAATTTTTTTTGTATGATTTTTCTTAGTGCATTAAAACTACTAAATATATTATTTCAGACAGGGTAGTCAGAGTGTAGGTGCAGATCGCCAGGTTTCGATCGATGCACACTTTTATTTTCTTCCATCAGATTCATAAATAGATTCTTACATTTCCATGGTATCTGAGTATCCGATAATTTTAATCTTTTAGTTTTTGAGTAATGTAATAACGTCGTCTTCGTATGTAATCTCGTTCTACCCTGACTTCTTCTACTCTATACTATCGGACAATAAATGTTCTTCATAAATTTACTATTTATAATTTTATTTCTTTTTTTAACTTTTTAAATATAAATAACTAGATGACCTCCACAGCTTCGCCCGTGCAATATTTCGACCTCCCGTCGCACCTATTTAATCTCGTCGCTTATAAATTCTACAATGATACATAAAAATTTGCCCGATTTGTCGACATCTATGACTACTGCTCTGCTTCCCAGGGTAGTAGCGTAATGATATATAGCTTATAGCCTTCCTAGATAAATGGATAATCTAACACAAAAAAAAATAATTTCAAATCCGACCAGTAGTTCCTGAGATTAGCGCGTTCAACCAAACAAACAAACAAACTCTTAAGCTTTATAATATTAAGTATAGATGAGTTGTAAATTATATGTTTTATTATTGTTTTAATTCTAATCGCCTTTGTCTTGCTCAATTCTTGTCGCTACTATACTATTTCTAACAACATTTTTTATGCGTGTTATCATATACACAATGAAACGTCTATAACTAGGCAATCTAGGACGAAACTTTCTCAGAAAAATAAGGTAAAATTTGTGATAAGGTATTACGCACGATTACATATATATATATATATTAATATGTATATAAAGCCAAAGAGTTTATTTGTTTTGTTCAACGCGCTAATCTCATAAACTATTGGTTCGAATTGAAACATTATTTTTGCATTAGATAGCCCGGAAAACTATTAAATATCAACACGCTCTACCCTAGAGGGAGCAGTAATCAATCATAAATGTCAATAATTCGGGCTATAATTTAAAACATTATTGTATAATTAACAAACGACAGGATTAAATGGGTGCGACGGGGTTTCGAATTACGTTACAGGTAAAGCCGCGGGTGTCAGCTAGTTGTATAATAAAGCAAGGTGTTCTTCAAGGTTGTTATGTTTTTAATCCCTTATCTTATACCCAGCACACTCGCTCGTTCTTCCAAAATTCATCCGAATTATATACAATCCGAAACTTGAGGTATATTTTTATTCTTGTGCGCTTTGCCCACCTGCTCTGTAATTTGTGTAAAAAAACTACAAAACGAACGAGCAGGTAATAATTTGGATCATTATGTTTCACCTCAAAATGATCTAGCATATTATAAAGTAAAATATTTAGCTTAAATTTTGATTATAGGATGAATGTTAATTATTTGAAGCGCTCTCATTCCCGCTGACTCATTGTTCTGAAAACGAACACTGCGTTAAGCAATTTACTCTATGATTTTTATTTATTTCATATATCTATCACGCCTTATCCCCCAAGGGGTGGCAGTTATATTATATGCCCACTTTTCACCATGTGTATTCCTGTCGCACGTAATAGGCGGTGAGCCTATTGCCGGGTTGAAATAGACAGACGCAGGTTGTGGCTACCTGATGTTGAAATTATTCAAGCCACCGATAAGGCCTTTTACTTGACTTAACGACTGCCATGTTACAGGCAACCGGGACCAACGGTTTAACGTGCATTCCGAAGCACAGAGACGCTCGCAAATGTAAATGCCACAAAAACCCACCCGGGACCAGGCATAGCAAAAGTTGCTTAACGCAGTGATCGTTTACAGAACACTGAGTCTGCGGGACCACGAGTGCTTCAGCTAACTTTTGTCATATAAGAATTTAGTAACTTCAATTATATGCCTTAAAAAATATCCAAAATAATTTTGAAAAGTAATTAGTATACATTAAGTATACTAATTCCAATAATTTGAAAAAATAAATAAATATATTTATAAAATATTTAAATTGTAAATATATATAATTATTATATATATTTACAATTTAAATATTTTCTTCGTTTCGTTGTATTTCTATTAACGAGCGTTTCTGTACTTCAGAAGGCACGTTAAGTCACTGGTCCCGGTGATCAGTAACATAGTAATCGTTAAACCAAGTAAAAGGTTTGAGGAAGGCTTAAACACTTCAACGGCAGGTAGAACAACCGGTCCCTGTCCATTTCAACACGGTAATACGTCCCCCTTCCCGTGCAGCGCTCTTACCACTGAGGTGACAGACAAGCATACGGTGTTGTTCACGTCTATAAACTGTGTAACCACTTTCGATCAGGTGGGCTATATACTTATCTGCCACCTCAGTAGTATAAAAACAATCTTCTTATTTTATTGTAAACTTTTGTTGCTTTTTATTTATTATTAGGTCACCCCCCCTCCATACCTGGCTTCGCCCGTGATAGACTTCGAACTCCCATCGCACCTATTTAATCCCTTCGCTTATACATTCTACAATAAAAAAGACGTGTGGCACTCGGAGACTGCCGCGGTAAAGCTATTGCATAGCATACCTTTCTTTTTCTTTGATATTAATTCAAGTTACACTAAAAAAAACAACAAAAAAAAACAAAAAAAAAACACCCTCACCTTCACCCCTCACTCTCACTCTCACCCTCACCCCACCCTCACTCTGACAGTCACCCTCATCCTCACCCTCACACTCACACTCACTATCATCACGTCTCGATCCGTGCGAGCTTCGTACAATCGTACCATATAATATACACGTACCATACATACACGTTAAGCCAACGCTCGGCCGTGCTCAGTGAACTTCGTGTGACCTCGTCTCGACCTTCGTCTTAGGTTTTTTCCTTACGGAATTTCTTGATTAAAGCCCACTCAAAGCCCGCGATAAAAACTATGCAATAGTTTAAAAATTGCCCGATTAGTCGACATTTATGACTACTGCTCTGCTCTCAGGGTAGTAGCGTGATGACATATAGCCTATAGCCATATGTTATATACTACTCGGGACTTCACGCGAAACAATTTTGTACTAACATTCACCGACGTTTCGAGCGCGTTGCAGCGCCCGTGGTCGCGGCTGGGCTCCAGATATGAGTATAAACCGCGAAAGTTTAAAAATAACATTAGCCTATAGCCTTCCTTTATAAATGGGCAATCTAAAACAAAAAGATTTTTTCTACTCCAACCAGTAGTTTAAATAAACAAACTCTTTAGCTCTATAATATGTATTAGTATAGATACTGTCTGCCGTCTGACTCCCTAACTGCTTCATTCTGTTTCAGAACATTTTTCGGAAATAGGACCCTAGTCAGCCTAGAATACTTTAACTTTCTGCCAATCAATATTTACACGAATATAAAACACTGGTTTTTATTGTACAATGGGAGGCCTTATTGTTAAATCAAGTCTTTTTTATTAATATAGAAAAACACAGGACTAGATAGGGATGATAAAAGAAAATTAGTTCAATCTCACAAACAATATTTTTAAAGATTGTCACATTACTACTTTTTCATTTGCCACCGTTCTGTTGACGAGTCTATAATAACTATTCTGAGCCCTCGGGCTATATCTGGCGTGTACTCGATGTTATAAAACAAAATGGCCGCTTCAACTAAAACCCTCGTAGATTCACATCCCGCGTCGTAGCCACGGGCGCTGTAAAGCCTCCAAAAGTTTCTACATAAATCCGCTGAGTAACAGTGGCGCTAGTGAGAGCTGTACAGTGCCCATAGCGATACAACTCTACACTCCCACGTTTGATCTCGCATTGTAAACAGTTGCGATCGGCGCGTACGACGATATTTGTGTTTGTGAACCAAAAACTATTTGTAAACATGAATTTTTGTATGAAAGTGCTGTTATGAACTGTGTTTATGTGACAATTATTGGGATTGCAAGGAGCTACGATGACTAAAACGAAAATAACTCGCAGTAGTGCCCTATACCACAGCGCGAAGGTGAGCCCTGTGATAAACCTTGTTATATTATAATGTTTTCATGAATTAAACTCGTATCATTAATCTATTTCATGTTTAATGTAATCTATATTTTGTAATAATTACACATAGTGGGCATATATATGTCTTTAGTTTATTACATCCTACTAATATTATAAACGCGAAAGTTTGTGGTGTGGATGATTGTTTCTCTTTCACGCAAACTTTACTGAATGGATTTTGATGAAACTTTCCAATAATATAGCTTACACATCAGAATACCACATAGGCTACTTTTTATCCCGGGAACAAGTTCCTGTGGAAAACGGGAACGGTAAAACTTCACCACGCGTGCGGACTCGCTGGTGTTAACTAGTAGTGTTTATATTTAGTGTCTTCTTAAGTAAAATACTATTAAACTATGTTAAAATGCTTATGCTATGAGTTCAATAACAGAACACTAATACATATACTTATATATTTCAAAATAAATACATAGTACCCATAGAAAATACCCAAATTCCGAAACAAACATTTGCAGACCACACAAATGTTTGGTCCAACTCGAAATGTTAAAAGGTAACCTAACATATATATAGGAATGGTAATACAATTTCAGGCCGGTTCTCTGACCATCATGAATCTTGATCATTCCTTTCCCGCCTTCCCTTCGGAGCCTCCGCTACCAATTTAAAATAAGCGATTTCATCTTATACAGTATACTTAAAGTTTACAGAACGTGTATTATAATTTCTTAATTTAAAAAGAGAATTCATATTACTATAAATACGATTGATAATCGATTTACACTTTTTACAAGCGTTTTATTTATCATACCAAATTCATTCTTCAAAATTTGTGTACGTATTCATTTGATCCACTAAACAACAAACCGCTTTCTAACATTACATTGATCTGTGTACATGATTATACCTATCATTGCATTTTCCATCACAATTCTGTATGATGATACTTCGAGCTGGTTTGAAACTGGAGTTGGAAACACCCATTCCACTTGGATTAATTTGATTTGACTTAATAATAACAAACAACACTGAATAAAACTTAATACAAAAAATAATTGCAAGCGTGTCAAATCTATATGTTTATAAATTAATATTTTATAATTGTTAAAATTACAATAATCTTATAAAAATATAGTAGATATTTTAAAGGAAGTAATAGATTCAAATCAACAATAGGTATACTTAAACTACTTACAACATAACAATAAACTTAATATTAACATCTATTGACAAAAATACTACAATAGTATCTGTTATTTTACCGTATACTACAGTCCTACGCTTCGAGTGAAAGACTTCAACGCTCACGAACAAAAGAGAGAGTAGAGCTGTAGAGGCTTTTCTGCTTTGTGCAAGCGAGATGCAAGTTTTATTTGTAGTAATTTATTTATACATAATTATAGGCCGGGATTTCGTATACAGGTACATTTATAGGTACAGGTAGTGGACGTCGCGTCGTACGGATGGTTGGTCTCCCCTTTTTAAACAGGGATGCTCAATAATAAGGCAGAATTATTTGGCCGTATGTGAAATGGCTTTTAACTTTTGGGGTCTTGTTCGTTTTACGTCGTGAGCGCTAATGGTGCGTGAATGGAACAATTCGTTTACCTTTTCCTATATTTGATATAGCAGTCTTGATTTACGAGTACTTTGCCAGACTTCGTTATATACTTCGTTATTACTGTTTTCTTTTTCCACGGATATAAGGGGTTCCTCCAACATCTGGGGGGTCTAAGCAAGCCCTAGTCTCATCTGCTAGCTGAACACCTGCTGAATAATGGAAGGAGCAATGACGCAGTTGCTCTTACGGGGTTGGGTTCTGACCTCCCAATTCCTGAAAATCCAAAGCCGAACGACAACTGCAACTCGAAACCAAATAAAAGTGAACCCCAGGCTCCAAATTCCAGGGTTTAAAAGTAACTGGGAATTCCCGGGATAAAAGTTGTCTTCTGTAAAGTTTCATCAATCCATTCAGTAGTTTAGCCTGAAAAGGTAATAAACATAATACTAGCAGGATTCATCCTTTATTTTCCCAATAGTTATTATTTAATCTTTATTGTCTATTAGAAATATAAAAGTAGGTTTATAAGTTGTCAAGATCCCGTAGCACACGTTTAAAGCTTAGTTTGGGCTAGATGGCACTGTGTGAAAAGTGTCCCCCAGTATTTATGTTTTATTTACATTATTAATCACATTAAGTTTCCCTACACAGTATTGCAGTGTAGGGAAACTTTATTTACTTTTAATAAACTCTAAAATAAAACTTATTAATTATAAAAAGTTTCAACACTCCTAAATAATAACTAGAAATTTCTTCGAAATCGAACACACGCTCAAATTAATCTGAGGGACCGGTTCAGAGACGTGCGTTCGTTCTTATACTACGGGGCATTATACTTACCATATCATTTCGAGTTTTTTTACTGCCCAATTCTGATACTGCGTTAATAGGAATACTCAGGTAAGATTGAATGCAAATGATTGATTATCATATTGAATAATAATACATCAAACAAGTAAACTAATAAACACGTTTAAAAGAAAACGTAACGATTATTTTCTTAAACACATTACAAAGAATTTCATCTTTATTTTATCTTTTTTTCATATTTTCATGCATTGTCATCCACTTCTGAGCTATGGTCCAAATTTCAATCTTTTAGTTCATAGAGAAGTTAGTTAAAAATCAATTACGTACTTCAACCCCGACAGATATGAAAGTAAGCGAATTAATAAAAATTTGGGAGAATAAAACTGATACAAAACTACGAGTACATATGAAACTAATCAAAAAACAGATAACACACACACACACCAAGATATTCAGAGGAAGTTCAGATTCACCGTTTTCCGTTAAAATTAAAAAACTTAACTATCTTCATATCTTCATTCTAGGCTTCGCGATCCATGCATACTTCTTCCGATTCCTGCAGATTCCTTAAACGCTTCATACATGCACGTCTGGGTATCAGAGTACTTTTGACCTTTCCGATTTTGAGCAATATCCTCACGTGGTCTTTGTGTGTAAGTCTCGGTCTACTCTACTGTTCGTCAATCGTTCCTCACTCATTCGCCCGATACAATTAGTTAGGGCAATCCGTGACTGTTGTTCTCTTTTATATTCTAGTGTATTATTGTATGTAATATCACCAGGATGTGTTGGGTGTTCGAAGTTGGTCGTACACAAGGCTGTAACGCACAGCTGGTGACTAAAAATAAAAGTGGTGACAGAAGCTCTACGCCATAACACACAGCTCCTACTTGATTTACTCTACTAAGACCGCCAGCTGCCCTCATATCCATCAAATGAGAAACTCTATTGGGTCTAACCAATATAATCAGACTATCCCATCTAAGACGTAGATCACATCGAATTTTCTCCATGGTATTATTTTTAGCGCCTCCTACATCCAATCTGGACATGTCAGCCTTCCCCGGTAAGAGGGGACGACCCAAAAAGTGCTGGCTTGACGTCGTAATCCCTTATCGACATGCGTGCCTATGGTCTCACTACAGCGGATGCCGACGACCGTGCGAAGTGGAGGAGAAAATGTAGCAAAGCGGACCCCGGGCGTCGCGAGACGCAACTGAGACAAGACGCTCGGATGATGATTGACATCCAATCCCTCCCCATAACCTTTTCTTTACCACCGGTCCATCTGTTTGGAGGGCTACCGCTGGGCAAATGTAGGATATTTACCTAGCCGCGATCTCTATTTCAGAACTCGTCTCCTCCTTCGTCCTTCGACAATGCAACCAGTACTTTTTTTTCACAAATGTCACCAAATTATAATGTGCACTATAGAGTCTTCTAATGCTCCAGCTGAATGATGTTATGAATATTATTAAAATGAAAAAATTAAATTAAAATTATTACTCAAACTTGCTCTATTCTCTTAATTGAAACTTGGAATACAGAAAGCTGACACTCTGGATTGATACATAGCCCACAATTTCCCGGATACGAGTTACAAACAGAAAATTAAAATATGTTTTATTCTACAAAATAAGTGACATGATAGAGCAAGTAGAGCAGTTCCTGTAGGAAACGTGTTCGGAAAAACTTTAACACGCTAGCAGATCTGTACTAGTAGATACATATCGGACACATTTCTCACACTAATTCATACAGATTATAAACAAAGCACCAATAATGTAGTATGAAATACCTCAAGCCGTGAAATTCATCAACAACACGTTCAATAACTACAATATTATGATGCTGGCACCTTGTTATGAATGTCTAGGTGTTATCGTAACGCTGCGTGACTTGTCATGGTATGCTCATCGTACAGTCACCTCGTAGACATGTCGCTCACATACTTACCTACGATTGGACGTGAACCTAATTGACTATTAATTAGAGCGTAACATACTAATTTGTGTTCACTTACTGGTACAGTGATAAGTTGTGAATACGATTTACAAGACAGCAGCTTGATAATATACCTAGTAAAATCTCTAAATTTCACTACTATAGCATTATGTATATCAATGGGTGTAATCTTACCAAAAACCTACCCTTTCTATTCCCTTCTGACGCGATAGCATTAGCAGACTTGGCCCCCTGGACCTATAATGAATTGGGAGAGCCTCCCCTAATTCAGGCTACAACCCACGGTCCTACGCCCGCCAAATTCAGTTCCTGTCTGCAACCTTTTCTAAGTATACTGAATTATTGTACCTATTTTCCTTTTGAATAACAATCTTTTCAATAACATTTGGCTGTTGAGGAATTTAAACCGAATAAGGAAGATTTCCAATAATGTAAGTTATTTTTCAAATAGAATAGTAGTGGTTCCAACATTGTAAATTGGTGTACAATATTTGTAGGTACCTAATCTTACAGACTAACAACTAACTTACTTACAGTGATGATTGAAAAACCATCACTGTAATTCTTGTGAGTCACAATTAAACTTTAAAAAAATATTTTACCATATAACAACTCTATTAAAATTTGATAGCCCCTTGAACTATTAACTTGTAACTTTATTAGTGTTCAACGTACCTATGATGAAAATCTCCAGCAATTTAGTTATGATGAATATTGCTCATCATTGGGTGTTCCTTAATTGCTTATTGAACCAGGCCACATGTTCCGTTGCATTGATAACAAGCCTTTTTGCCCATAAAATCGTTTAGATAGGTGCGTGTATAGAACTTCCGTAGGGGAAACACTCGCCGACTATATTTTGATTTAAATTCACTTCCGTTCGATTCAATGATAAGTCCCACTTGATTTGTGCATACCAACGATAAAAAGTAATGGACGAAAGAGCATCCATAAATATTTTAAGAGTTACAATATGTTGCGCTTTATAACGCATATCTACCGATTTGTTAACTGAGACTGGTCATTGGCTCCGTAACTAATTTTATTTCCAGTTTCTATTCCGAAGATGTCGAGTATAAATTGGATTATGGGTCCAGTGATTGAAAGCAAATTGGACGTTAAATGAATCAATCTCGTTTCGTACAAAATCAAACTCGAATTAAGATCAAATCAAAATATTATATATTGCTTATATAATATTTTGCCAACATATACGGGAATATGGGGGGCCTTATAAAGATCTAAGTGAGCCAAGCGACCTCACCTACTGACCAACGTATGAGGCAACGACGCAGCCGGGGTTGGGAGGTTAAACAGCCGTTACTCTCAATAATGTCAAAAATCAAAGGTCAAACGATAGCAGCTCCTAGTAGCCGAATAAAAGTGTACCCCAGTCTCCAGATCCAGGAAGGGGTTTGGAAGCTACTGGGAACACATTAAGATGCATAGAAATAGAAGAGAAGATACGTCAATTTTCAAAAATTGTGACTACTCTGGCACTAAAAAAGTATCTACAGACCATTTTCTATGGTAGTGGGCATATTATATGCCCACTTTTCACCATGTGTGCCGTGTTGAAATAGACACACAGATTGTGGCTACCTGCTGTTGAAAATTTTTTCCTTTTTATTTTTTCCCTACATCGCAAAAGACGTATCTAAGACCAAAATCTTCGACTGGGTATTTATCTATAATTAGTAAAAAAAAAACTATACTGCACAGATAAAGAACTATACTTTCATATAAAAAAAAGAAAAGTGTCCCACAATATTTATTATTATTAATTATAAGACACACAGTTACGTAAACAAATTAAAAAGTGATTAAGCAGTAGAGTAAGCCGTGCGAGCTGTAGTGTTCCCACGCGGACCACGAGGCATCAAATCGTGGCTGTATCTCCTATACTATTCAATACGTATATGTACAACGCATCACTGCCTCCCCTCTGTATAGTAAACGAAAAAACGTGTACTAATTGAACCTCTCTATTCCATATTTCTTAATAAATATAATCGTGGGAGCGGTGATGTAAGCTTAGACGTTTGTTCTATAAGATTGTGGCTTTCAACATCAGCCAGTATACCACCCTCATGTGAATTAAAACAAGCAAGGTAATTACAATTTTTGCCTACCTACAGTCAATATATTGCATCAAATGACCTCTGACATATATAAAATCTATGTCGACCTTTGGAATTGCCGTAAGGCGAAACCGGTCAGGGTAAATAATGTGGAATAGTACAAGTGTTTATATTCAAGATGTGTAACAAGTAAACGATCACTGAGTTACGCAATTTTCACTATGGCTGGTCCTCGGATGGGTGACCACTTTGTGGCATTTACATTTGCGAGCGTTTCCGTGCTTCGGAAGGCACGTTAAGCCGTTGGTCCCGGTTGCCAGTAAAATGGCAGTCGTTAAGCCTGGTTGAACGCCGTGTTAACCTTAATATTGCAAGTATCTATAGGCGACGGTAACCACTTAACACCAGGCCGTAAGCTTGTTTGTCATGTAGTAGTATTAAAAAAGAAAAAAAAAACACAAGCAAAGTAAGTTAGCAAAAGGGTAAAAGTGTGCAATAAATCTAGCTTTATGGGCAAATCACTGGATAAAACTCCGGAAGGCAGAAGTACCTAGGGCGGTTGGGTGGTTTCTTATAGTTGCTTATATGTAGCATTTCCATTTACGAGTGTTTGCCAGTAACGGCAATCGTTAAGCCAAATTGACACTGAAGTTGTCAATTTTAGAATGATAATCTGAGTGTTTTTACAATGGAATTATCCAATGCTAATCCAATCTGCATAATCCATGAGACAAAACATATTTGAGTATGGCCTAGCTGGCCCCCTGCAGCTTCGTCCGTGACATACTTTGAACTCCCATCGCTACGTTTTTAATTCTACATAAATTGGCTCGATTTGTTGACATTTATCATTACTTCTTTGCTCTTCAGGGTTGTAGCGTGATGATATATAGCCTATAGCCTTCCTTGATGAATGGGCTATCCAACACAAAAAAATTGTTTCTAATTCATTCCTGAGATAAGCGCGTTCAACTAAACAAGCAAACTCTTCAGCTTTATTGATTAGTATATTTATGTTATGTAAATGATGTTTAAGATGTGAATTAATCTCTTACATTAGACTCAAGAATATTGTAATAAAAATGTACATAAACACTATTTTATTACGAACCCATTACCAGTTCGAGTTCATAACCTACCATGCTGTATATTAGTAACAATGTTTAAATGCAATAACCTAATTCTTAAATTGTTTACAATAACTTTATACCCTACATCTGGTTGGAAACACACACGAATGTGTAAACAATTATATCACATTTCAGTGTGATTGCGGAATAATGATACCATTGTAACTCTATCGGTTGATGACATTTGTGTGTCATACATCATCATCATCATCCGAGGATGCTTTCCAGCAACATTTGAAGTTCTCGTTGTTGATTTTCACTCCTCATATATACAATTACGTTATGCTATTTGTTTGTTGTAAGTAGGGGATGTATCTGGCCACGGTACATTTTCCTGTAGGAAAGGTTACTTCAATAAATACATAAAATAATTTACATACATGCATACATATTGTTACGCCTTTATCCCCGAAAGAGTAGTCAGAGGCATACTATACGCCCACAATTCACCGCATTGTTGATGATGGAAGCAATACTTATTTTTCTATCAGAGACGCGAAAGATCGTTTGATATAGATACGCGGATAATTAGGATATAGTGGCCTATTTGTTCCAAAAATTAAATACGACGTCATAATCATGTTTAATAAAAATAGAATTAGTAAATAAATATTAGCAACTCTAACAATTTATATAAATATGTTTATCGAAGTTTATATTAATTAGGAATTAGATACGTTTTAACATTAATATCGATTAATTTATCATCAATCATCCTCCCACTTGGTACACAGTTCTCTATTGAGTAGTCTTTGAACTCATGTTTAAAATGGCGCCAATGTGTCCCGTTACTCATCGCTGTAAGTAGCCTGTCTCTGAAGAGCTAAGAAGTAGGTAAACGTACTGAACATATTATGTTTAATACGCCTAAAGGGCATAAAGGCTTCATTGTACAGACACAACCTACATTTATTTAACGTTAGACAATGAAAGTTCTTTTTTGAGAAACACTTTACAATCAGATTAACTCTTTATCATATATAGGAGGGAAAGAGACAACAGGAAAACTATTTTAGGGGATAAAGATAGAAACATACCTACATGTCTTACCTACTAACCTTTCACAAAGACATTGTGTTGCTAAATGCAACCGCATGCATGCCGGGTCGAGACCTACAAAAAAAATCCTTCAAAAGAAAACATTTTTTCTTGTATTTACGCAAGCAGTAAATACCTAAACATACTTCTGGGTTTTATTTTATTAAATTTTACCTTAAAAGGTACAAAAGAACGCGATTTTATACGTCGGACAATCTATTTATCATATTTCGGGTCTTATTCGCGACGGATAATATAAGGTACAAAGCCTACCTTATACTTCTCGACGTTTCGACCGGATTGCACCAATCTAACTTCAATCGTTTGGATTGTGTGATTGTGGGTAGATGTTTGAGGATGTTGTGAGTTTTTAGAGTTCTTTTAGGTTGCAAATCCAGCAACTATTGGTCGTGTGTATTCCTCCTAACCACCGCGCTTAAGATAACCTACGCACGCTTAGATTGTGGAATGAACTCCCTGCCTGGGTTTTCCCGAGCGTCTACAGTATGGGGTTCTTCAAAAGGGGTCTCAGAAGGTTTATAAAGGGTCGGCAGCGCGAGTGCTGCGCCTCTGGTGTTGCAAACGTCCATAGGCTACGGTGACAACTTTCCATCACTTTCCATGCTAGTCTGCCATCTCAGTGGCATAAAAAAAATCGTACTTTTTCCAGTATTCTTTCCAGGATTCTCACTGTATAAGAGTGTTTACTTACCGCTTTATATAGTTACAAAAGAAGATACACCGCTTCGTTTAGATTGATAATCAACTCACTTTAATTTGCATACATTGGTTAACCGGGTTGCATTAGTAACGTTCAGTTAACCAAATGTTTAAATCAATGCAGAGCTTTTTAGTACTAACTGTACATTCGGTTGTTTAACACTTTTTTACTTTTTTTCGTATTTACTTCGGTTTTTACAGATATTTCTCAGAATGTCTTATTTAAGTTTATTTCATTGTGTTATCAGTTTAAATATTGACTATATAAGCTTATGTTCCTTAAAACCATCTTGTTGCGACATTGTTATCTTTGAACGATTTTGTGGCTCCACTTCCATTAGCGAGAAATTTTATCTGTTTGTCACGCGCTTCGTAGTAAATGTAGGCCGCACACACAAACCCTCTGTCGATCACTTAACATCTACCCAGAAAAAAAAGTATGTATAAATGCCAGTCACACTTTAGAGTTTATTTGTTTGAGGACAGACCTTTTTGTGTATTTTGGAACATTTCCATAGATACAATAAAACCAAAAGCGTTATCTAATTTCTACTACACATATATCTTTCTTCTGTATATTTTTTATACCACTGAGGTGAGTGACAAGCATACCTAATCAAAAGTTGTCACCATAGCCTATAGACATTTGCTACACCAGAAGTCGTACACTTACGTCGCCAACCCTGAAAAACCTTTCTAAGACTAATTGTTGAAATTCCCCAACATGTAGACGTTAGGGCAAACAGATACATACGTGTTTTGGTCACCTAAGGGCCGTATTCCAGAAAGTTTCTCAATATTCAATCGACGCTTGAGAGTAGACTTTATAAGGCAAAATCTAGCCTCTATCGTTGATTGAGTATATAAACGTTCTGGTATACGGACCTAACTCCTTTTAAGCGGTTCGACTAATTTTAGTGATCATTATTATGATCGCTATATAATTCAGGGTACATACTCAATGTCGGCCTGGCCCACTAGTTATAACAAACATTTACGTGAAATGTGTGACTATAAAATAATAATCACTAATCAATTAAAATCAAGAACTCGTTGGCCACCTAAAAGACAAACTAGTTCTATTAAAAATACTCATTTATTTATTCTACAACTATCTCTAGAAACTAGTACAACTGTAGAAGTACTCGTGTGGATTATAAACAGCAGACATGTCGCTTGTAACAGTACATAAGTTACGTGACTGAGGTAAATCAGCACTTATCTGTGAGGTACTACTCGTTGCGCAGAATATTACCGCTACTGGAGCATACGTTGTAGGCGCATGCGACGCTTGTCCATCGCACATCTGTCACACTTCCTCCTGTACTTATAAAGCTTTAGCATCTCTTTTTTATCTTCCTGTCTGGCATTCTAAATTCAAAGATGAATAATCTATTTGAAAATTTGCTGAGATTATGCGGCAGAAAAACAAAAGACTGCGTCAATTCGCTTAGATGACATAAAAGCCTGCTTCCTCGGACAGAACGCATACGGTGAAATGTGGGCAGATATACACTTTAGTCACGTCTTTACCCCGAAGGTGTAAAGTGTATTTCCAGCTGCTTCCAAATCTACTTGGATTATAAACCTGGAAGCAGTTATAGTTTAGATTTTGATTTTCGGCATTGTAAGGAGCGAATGCTGTCTAACCTCGTAAAGGTGCCAGTGTCAATACCTTACCCGTTTGTCAGCAGGTGCACCCCTAGCAGGTGAGGTCCCGAACATCATAATAAGGCTCCTTACACCTAAGAATTACATAAAAGCCTATATGGTGATTATAAAATTTGTCAAAAATTTAAGAATAAGCTTATTAAGTTAAATACAAACACGATATCATCAGAAATACGGTACGATTCGAATATGAGAACATGAAAACGTCTGCAAGATAAAAAAACTTTAAACATATTGAAATTGATATTCATTCGAATCGGCAACAGCTGCTCGCGGCCAGTTAGCATGCACCTGTCTTCAAGCCCAAAACGTTCGCGAAGAACTTGCCCACTGACTTTAGCTTATTACAATAACAGGTGAGAGTTAATCTTATGGTAAAGCTGCCTTCTGTATGATACATCGCCTTTATAGGTACTTATACAACGTCACTGGAATATTTAAATGCCATTATTAAATACCGCCGTATGTGATTTATTCTTACAGGCATATATTATTGCCTATATTTTACTATTAAAGTGTTGTGTTGTGTATGAAAACACTCATGAAATTAGAAGAAGCACAAGTTGTATGTCAGGATCGTAGCAAGTTGAAAACCATAGTTTCTGCCTACCCCGATAGGAAACAGGCGTGATAATATGTATGTATGTAAAGTGTTGTGTATTGTCAAAAACATTAACTTCCATCTTCTGAAAACATTATTTCCGTGAATGCTAAAACGAAGGTCTGGAATTGAAACTGGTCTCGAGGCAGTGGTTAAAAAAAATGCACCAAAAATCTTTTTTCGTACAGAATCAAGGCAGTTTAATAAAACTTACTGAAGAAGATATCACAGTAGGTATTTGCTTTGTGGATTAAAACATTCGTCCTTTCAGTTGTACTTCGTCTTACATTATAAATGGAATTCTTGTAAGGACTCTGGTTTCAGAGCTGGCATTTATATAGACGAGAATGCTAGGCAGTGTCTGTAGTAGTATTACTTATTAGCCAGTCTGTTACCGAGAACACAGCACTTTGTCTCCTGGTCTCACCAATGTTCCTTTTGATCAGTGACCATTATTAATTGGTCTAGAAATAACTAACTATCTTCACACTATATCCCTAACGGGTTAGTCAGAGAGGACAGAACGCCAGGCTTCACGATCCATGAATACTGCTTTCGCTTCTTGCAGATTCATCAATTGCTTCATGTATGCACGTCTGGATATCCGAGGACCTTTGACTTTTCCGATTTTGAGCAATCTGCTTACATGGTCCTCATAATTATGTAAGTCTCGGCCTACCCTGACTCCTTCTACCCTCTACTTTCGCACAATATATCTTCTTCGTCAATCGTTCTTCACTCATTCGTTGGACATGTCCAAACCAACTAAAATTATATATTATTTGGACTAGTTTGGCGATCGGGTTGAAGAAAAAAAAATGCAATGGCGGCGGTGTACGATACGTGGGTGACACAGGAACTGTGTTGGCGTTGTCCGGCCATTATGATCTTATTATACTTATGCTTCGGATTAAATAATAGTCTTAGGTATAGAAACTTTTATTAACAAGCTTGTTATTAGCATAATCTATACTAATGTTATAAAGCTTAAGACTTAGTTTCTATCATTTTACGTGTTAATGTCAAGAAGTATTAATTCGATTTGAACAATTCTTTTTGTTTAAGATAGCCCGTTTCTTGAGGAAACTTTTATATCACCACGCTAATACCTAAGAGTCAAAAATCGGACAGTCCACGAACACGAGTTAGAGATCTGTGCGACGGAAGTTCGAAGTATGTCACGGGCGTAGCCGGGAGGCACAACTTTATTATACCTGCTGTTTTTTGATCTCAATACGCTGCTGAACAGCCTTGAAGATTCAAGTCTTCGTAAAGTCTCTGAACATCGAGCATATTAAACTTTTAGTATAAGTTGACATAATATATAACATAAATCAATGTCAACCTGAAATGCATTGTCTGGTTCTTCAAACCGGATCATAAATTTATTTAACATTAGATATGCAGCCAACTTAAAATCTTTTAAAAATCTGCTAATTTAATTAATTGCCTAATTTATCTCTATTGCCAAGCAATCTTGATAATACCTCGTGTAGGCAAAAATCGTGTCGACATCGTACGACATTTAAAAAGCGAAATATTGCAATATAAAAATTAAAAACAAAAGTAATTAAAATTTTATCAGCATTGAAACTACAAATTGTTTAATTACCTTATTTGTAACTGCACGACAGAATCTCTCAAAAACTATTTTTGCATCGCCTTTAAGCTAAACAGGCAAGGCGATAGAAACACCACTTGGGACGATCAAGTCAATAACGACCCTACTTATCATAACATGTCATATCCCACATGTCACTACCACCTGACGTATCGACACGTGCTCAAAATGTCACATCTTTCTCATGACATGTGCTACATTAACTTGTATATTGTTTACTTTAAGCGTATCACTTCTGTTAATATTTTCAAATAAGTCTTGATCGTTTCATAGATGGCAGCTGTCGCATATAAAATATGTTGTTTATTAGTTTTTAATTGCAAAATTTTAACTAAAATTAGGCTTGGTTATATTCGTCGAAGAATTGATGGCATTCATTTGTATGAAATGTATTGAAATTCTATATTGATTGTATGAAATTAATTATATTAAATTCTTTTAATTTTTTGGTCTCATTAAAACAATATTTTTTTATGATTCCTCTTACTTATGAAAATTTAAATATTTATAGTCAGAACGTTAATTAAAACTGTATAGACTTTATGCACCTGCATAGGGCATGTCAAAAATAAACTATGAATAAGGATGGCTGCTTATTAGTTGATAGTCGATGATCGGTATAAGGGAGTAGGCAGGTGCTAATTCTGTTCTTGAGACCACTAATCTAACTTTCTCTAAAATTTCCTTATTTTTATTAAGAGATTGCCGTTGTAACGTGAAAAATGTACATAGACAGTCGAATGTAAATACATGCCGACTGACTTGGTGATTGGACTAACTATTTAGGTGACGTATAATTTTAGTGAAAACGTCTAAATTTTGTGGGACGTTTAATTTGTATCTGATATCACTAAAAATCATTTTATGTGATAAAATTCAACAAAACGTGAAAAATGTACGTAGACAGTTCAATCACTAAGTTAGTCGGCATCTAAATACATGTTTTGTTGAATTTTATCACCTTAATGCAATTTTAGTGATGTCAAATACAAATTTAGTGCTGTTTATGGTATCACCAAGTTTAGGTCGACATAATAACAGAATAGCATTTGGTAATCTCTCAATAAAAATAAGAAAATTTTAGAGAAATTTAGTTTCGTGGTTTCTACAACAGAATTAGCACCATTTATCTCCCTATGAATCTTAATTTGAACTTAGTGCGAGGAATGAGAATATTTATCACTCTTCCAGGTTTCATTAATTTTACATTTTTTTTTTAAATACTTTTGGTGAAAAAAGACAGTTTGTTTTAGATGACACTTTAACCCATGGCCTTTGCCTAACAAGGGCAGATACTATGTTGTCTTCTTTGACTTAAAAAGAAACAAAAACTTTAAATAAGTTAAATTTTAGTAAGTGTAAATTTTAAGCATACAATACAATATTTTAAGTTTAAATAAATCTTGAGTTATATTATAATCGCATCCTAAAATATTCTTTTCAATAATTTTGGCTATTGGTCTGTTTTGTAATTTGAATTTTATCGAAGTTTTATTATCAAAATTTTAAAATGATCATACCTACCTAGGTATTATTGCAATAGGTTGTCTAGAATCATACTCATATTTATGATATTTCCGGGTCTTATTCGCGACTTATATTATTAGAATCATACTTACATAAAACATTTCTTGCAAAAGAAATCGGGAAAAATATCCATTGCCATTGTTTTGTTCGACACAGTTTGTTCGAAACTAGTATGTTTTTTTTTTATAATTATTTAATGGCCTGGTTTCTAAGACCTTTTAGCCAAATCTTATTTTTTATATCATATTTCTTCAATCTTATCTTCTAATTAGTCCTGTCCAGTCGATGTCGTGTCCTCAGGCTACGTCCTGGTCCTTGCCCTCAGTATAATGGTGATTCTTATACTAAGGTTGTCAGTGGACGTTTCGCGGCAAGAGAGAAAATAGCATTTCACTGCATATATATCATTGTCTTTCACTATGGCACGTTAACACAACTTTTATGTCCCAGAAACCACCACTCCCGCACATAAAACAAGATAAATGCACTAGTTTTAGAAAATAATATAAAGCAAGCATCCGCACTTGTCACTCTTCCCGCCAAATGTCCACTAGTATGTTTATAAGAAATGTTTTACTATACAGCATGTTTCTTTTGTTACAGGTGCTGTGGCATCTGGACATATTCCGTCGCAGCTTCCGTGAGCTAACTGGACACGCTTGCCTTGGACCTTCGTGTATTTTTTGCGCTCTAAAGGTAAGTTAAATACTTTATTTCTGTGTACCGAAGGTGCCTAAAACATCTGTCTCAAGCTAATTACAGTTAAGATCCTAATTGTACCTTGAATTATGATCTTAATTTATAGCCAGCCTATTTTTTATTAGGAATTCTTTGACACCTAGACAGTCACTGTCAGTCTTAAAATTTTATTTTTGGCGGTTTTTTTACTGTTAATATTTTTATCTATAAATATTTTTTTTTTTATCATGTATTCAGAACTATCCTGGAATTCGACAAAATAGTTTTATAATTTATAAGACGAATATTCTTAAATGTCCATACTCGTAATGACTTTTTAGGTATCGACGAAATGAAAATATTAAAACGTTTTATTTATACCCAAAACAAGAAATTTAAAATGTATACAGGTTTTTTGATTATGTAATTCGTTCCACACGTATATACAAAGGCTGGAAGACCAAAAGCCTTTCTCCAAGATGTTAAACGACTTGTTTAAGTTATGTAATGACCACTAGGCGTACTAAACAACTTGAAACACAAGACGGACAGTTCATTCTATAGTTCAAAACTACAAAGTAGGTACTCTGCGCATAAAGAAAGAACAGAGTGACCTCGTCCGTTGCCCGGCAGACAAACGTGACCTTTTCGTGAACAATAGATTCGGTTCATAGCCTTATATAAAATAAATTCTCCATGCCGGAGGTACCAATGTACCTCTAGCTACGCTTGAAACCCTTATAGAGAAACTCCACTTGAAAATTAGTAATAAATAAATAAATATTGGAATATTTTCATACACAGCGCCATCTAACCCAAAGTAAGCTAAGAGAAGTTTGTGGTATTAGATCTAGACAACTGATAAATATCCTACTAATATTATAAACGCGAAAGTTTGTAAGTGTGGATGTTTGTTACTCTTTCACGGAAAATCTATTGAATGAATTTTGATAATACTTTACAATAATATAGCTTACACGTCAGAATAACACATAGGCTACTTTTTGTCTCGGAAACAAGTTCCTGTGGGAATCGGGAACGGGAAAACTTGAACACGCAAGCGGAGCCGCGGGCATCAACTAGTACTTATATATTTCTAAATACATATATAGAAATTACCCAAACTCCGAAACAAACATTTGTGGATCACACAAATATTTGTTCCGACCCGAGAACCAAGAATTTAACCCGAGACAGTGGCATATACTACCACTTACACCACCGAGGCAGTCAATAATATTGAGTAAAAAAATATTTCAATGACACTTTATATAAATTGTCTTTCATATATAGAAACATTGGTAGATCTTAGTAGAGACAGGAACTCAGTTTTAAAATAGCTAGTTAAATACGCTAGGTTCACGAACACTAGGGTTAATCTACTAGACTGGATTGACTGGTTTAGCAGTATGCGCCGGGTAAACGCGAGTCACCCCTCCACTGTGATTCTACTAAACAGACTGCAAATGTATGGCCAAGGGCTTGCTTTATGATCCTTTGTCTTTAGACTTAAGACTAGTTAAGACTATTATATGTACTGTGTCTTTAGTCCTATTTATTGAACTCTCCAAGTTTAACAAGGATCAAATAGTCTATGGAGCGAAGTATTAATTTTGTTTTACTTTTTGTTTTGCTTGCAAGAAAGCAAGCAAACTATGAATTAGTTGTGATATTTTTTTTATTTTGTAATTATTTTATGGCCTGGCTTCTAAGACCTTTTAACCAAATCTTCATATTTATTAAATCTTCTTTCTTAATATCTAAAATGTCCCAGTCCTCTACGTCTTAGTCAAGAAGTCTAGTCTTAAGTCAAGGTCAGTCTTACCCCAGTATAATGGTGGTTGTTATACTGAGGCTTTCTGTGGATTTACGCGGCAATATAGAAAATAGCATTTCGCTGCATATATATGATTGTCTATCACTATAGCACGTTAACACAATTTTTATGTCCAAGAAACCACCACTCCCGCACATAAAACAAGATAAATTCACTAGTTTTAGAAAATAATATACAGCAAGCGTCCGCACTTGTCGAGTTTCCCGCGTAATCCCTTAGTTGTAATATCATATCTCGAAAATTTAAAACCCTTAGTTGTAATATCATGTCTCGAAAATGTGTTAACGGGTTTAGAATTATGGCACAGATAATTAAATCATGTCAATCCAAAAAGTGTTCTAAGCTTTTTTTTATATGGCAATACAGTCATGCTTTGCTTGCCATATAAAAAAATTAAAAGCTTTATCGAACTATAGACATAACAGAATGTTGTGTTTTGTTACTACAATGTACTTTCTATCTCGTACTCGTAGTAGTGATTTGGTTAGTATCAACAAAAGCAAGCTCACGCGCACGCGCCAGATTGTGCCCGTTACTTTTCCATTTTCAAACTCGTTTGAAATAACCGCGCTTACTGACCAATGAGACGACGCGTTGGGTTCGTAGAACTATTAGCCTCTGTTGTGATTGGATTGTGTGGCGTTCACGACGATGTTGTGGCGCCAACTGTTCTTGCTGCTTTCTTTTCGAATACGTCTTTTGTTCCAAGTATTAACCGAGCCCAAATGGATACAGTGAATGTAAAACTTTTTGTCTAAAGTTCTATATCTATTTATCACGATCTTAGTTTTACTTGACTATAAAGGAAATATATGCATCCGCTAATTAAAATTGTAACTATGATGTGAACGAAATTCATAACACGTTATGTAAAATATGCTAAGAAGACTCAATAATCGTAATTTAAGTAGAAATATTTAACATTTGTTAACTCTCCATTTACCGCAAAGGATTCTAGTCTTCATGTCTTGTTAGTACATAGACTTTTCACTGTTCTTTTATTGGGAAACGCACATGAGACACTAGGTACCAATAGAGTGAGCGTTAGACTCCCTGATCATACTCTTCTATTTTTTGCGGTTCTTTCTATATGTCAACTGTAAGAGACAGTACAGCCTGTCTGGACGTCAAGCCTTTGCTATGACTCCAAAAATAGTGTGATGAAGTCACTCTAATTGCCGCTTTTCAACTTTGCCCTTTTCAATATACATATATGCATACATATCGTCACGCCTGTCTCCCATCGGGGTAGGCAGAGACTATGGCTTTCCACTCGCTACGATCCTGGCATACAACTTTCGCTTCTTCCACTTTCATAAGTGTTTTTATACACACACGCAGGTTAAGGGTTGGTACTCTTGACCTGACCTTTTTCCAAAATGTCTTCTGTTTGATTGACATATGTCAATATATTAAATATAGGTAACAGAAATAATCCTAGAAATGCGTTCAATTCAATAATCTTGACCTAATCTTTTTTAAAGCGTTTTATACGCAAGAGAAGTCAAGGTCAAAATATAGACCATTGTAGTAAAAACGTAATAGAGATTTTTCTTCCTAACAAAAGGTGTCTAATTTTATAACACCGTAACTGTATTCATTGGGTGTAAATTTAGAAGGCGTTTCAATTTCAATTTGCTTTGCGGAATCACGAAGGTGAATCCGACCTGAACATCTATTTTCTTCGACAACCAGTATGACTAGACCCTTAGTATTCTTTAAAAAAGCTGCGTAATGGTTTATAGGATTTTGGTCCTAAAGCCTGAAGCCATTATAACCAAAATTAAGTGTTCCATCATAGAACGTACAAATCAATCAAAAGCAATTTAGTAACCATGATCGATGATTTCTATGTTTATTAACAGAGTGATGTGAATACCGTTAAAATGAAAGTTTAGTAATAAATAGGAATAGAATATTAGCTTGATTTTTTAACATGTGCCTACAAAAAGTTGAGTTCATTTATATTACTATAAAGCTAATTCATTTGTTATATTGAATCTAACTTATACAATACTATAAAAAGTAGTTTGTTTATTCGATTGATTGAATGCGCTAAGCAAAGAAGCTACTATTGAAAAAAAAAACCTTTATCTTTAGAAACATATTTTATCTAGTTAATTTACTTACTTAGACTGAAGGGCACTGTACATTCATATTCGACATGGCATCCATGATGATTTCTATCGTAAAACAAAAGTTAAAGAAGTCAGCCTTATTATATAGGTACTAGTGGACGCCCACGGCTCCGCACGCGTGGTGAAGTTTTCCCGTTTCCGTTTCCCACAGAAACTTGTTCTCGAGATAAATAGTAGCCTATGTGTTATTCTGATGTGTAAACTATATTATTGTAAAGTTTCATCAAAATCCATTCAGTAGATTGTGCGTCAAAGAGTAACAAATATCTATTTTTACAATCTTTTATAATATTAGGATCATCATGCCACTACTCTCTCATGAGACTCTGACGCAAGTGCAGAGGGTTGGAAGTTCTGTTGGTAGTATTTCCCATCAATCTCGAAAAGTTAATATGAAATCATAGCGGTCCCAACAGCTAATAAAAAGTAAAACCCAAGCTTAAGCTACGGGACCCCAGGCTTCAAAGTCAAAGGGTTTAAAAGCAAGTAAGAAGACGCTAAAATAAGGAAAATGTTGGTTAAAGGGGTGCAGGTTTAAGTTTTTTTTTCTACGTCACATGTGAAGGTCCGTGCTGCAGTTAATGTGACAATATGTGTCTTAAAATAAAATATTTAAGGACCCTAATATTCATTATTAACATTATCTTTTTATCTGAATACTAATAATATGTGTATACTGTATAAGTTAACTAAACTAAGCATTATTTTACAACTTTTATTGCACATTGTTGTTGAGATGCTGACGAAAAACTATTAAAGTTCTTTAATATTTTATGATATTCTGAAAATCTTCTCAAAAATACAAATAGGGTTTAAATATAAAATTTGATTAATTTAAAATATTCATAACTTCGGAAACATTTGTGATAGTTATAGTTAGGTACATTTTGAACTAGTGTCATGATTTATGGGAAGTAGAGCAGTATAGTACATACCTCTGTAGTAAGATCTGTTAGACAATGCTTAAGTGGTAGTCTTTGTCTTATCTCTCTACTTAAAAGCTTATTAAAACTTTTACTTTAACTTTCCTTTCGTGGTAATCTCAAGAGTACTTATGCTTGTATGAAAGGCAATGTTTATATAATCGGTGTAAGGGGTACCGAGATCTCGGGGGTCCAGGAGACGACGCAAAAATACAGGCGCTCGTACGAGGTATCAAGTTTAGATGGCAGTCACTTTTAATAAAACTAATAATAAAAAGCTTAAAGTATTCGTATACCCAGACGTGCATATATAAAGCGATTAATGAATCTGCAAGAAAAGCGAAAGCAGTATGCATAGATCGTGAAGCCTGGCGATCTGTTCTCTCTGACTACTCCGTCAGGGATACAGCGTGAAGACAGTTAGTTAGTATAGAAAGCCAAATCGTATCGTCAACTAAGCTGGAACGAAAGTAGAGTAATCAAAAGTCTATCTCAATTCATGAATTTCATAACATTAAGCCAAGTAGAAGCGTGGTATAAACCAAGATCAGAATATGGTGTAGGCACGTGTTGTAGTCGTGTCGTGATCGTACGTGCCTCTGGACACAAAGTAGGTCAAACCAGTTCACTGATAATTCAAAAGCACTATTCACAGCCAACGATAGCCGTGAAACATTAAATATTATGAAAAATATATGATAATCCTGCCTTTTGAAAATTTGATTTTAGTACAACATACTAGATTTTTGTGGTAGTGTTATATTTTTATTATATTTATTTATATAGATGAACCCCTCTGTTTACAAACTTAAATCATACTTTGCTTTTTTAATGAAGAGATTGATAGTTAAATTCCGATATTTAAATAGTTTTATTGAAGCGCTCGTGGCCCCTCTGGTTCAGTGTTCGCTATAGCAGTCTGTCCTTGGATGGGTGACCACTTTGTGGCATTTACATTTGCGAGCGTTCACGTGCCTTCCAAAGCACGGAAGTTGGTCCCGGTTGCCAGTAAAATGGCAGTCGTGAAACATGGTTGAAGGCCATAGGGCGGCTTGTAAAATTACCACAGTAGGTCGTTGTCATCGCTGTCGTCGCGTAAAGATTTGTAAATTTGTTTGTAATGAATAGGCTCAGAAATAACTGGGTCAATTTTAAAAATTCTTCCAGCAGTAGGTAGCTACATTATTCGTGAGTAACATAGGCTATATTGGATTTTCAAAAGTTTAGGGTTCCGTAGGAAATCTCGAATAGGAAAACTTCACAACGTGGTGGCTACGGGTATCAGCTAGTTCCTTTTGATAGAGTGAATCGATTTTAATAAAATAATAACTAAATGTTACCCCAAGAAATCCTTGAAAAGAATACAGTATAATATAGTTTTAAATTGATGCTATTTCAAACTTACAGACAAACAGAACAAATATATTTATCATTAATATCGATAATAGAATGCCTACTAAAAAAGAAATTTCCAAATATGTTCAAACTTGATGACCCCCGGCTTCGCCCGTAAAATATGTCGACCTCCCGTCGCACCTATTAAATCCCATCGCTTATAAATTCTACAATGATGCATAAAAAATTGCCCGATTTGTAGACATTTATTACTACTGCTCTGCTCCCCAGTGTAGTAGCGTAATGATATATAGCCTATAGCCTTCCTCGATAAATGGCCATCAAACACAAAAATATTTTTTCAAATCCGACCTGTAGTTTCTGAGATTAGCGCGTTCAACCAAACAAACAAACAAACTCTTTAGCTTTATAATATTAGTATAGATGTACAGAATTGGACCTGTTACAGTTAGATTATAAGTATACTCGTAGATTTACCATCAAAGTCTTGATTAAAAGAAACCTTCAAATATTAAGTATATTATAGACTTTTACAATGTTTTAAGAAGACGCCCACAGCTGATGACCATCTGTTACGGTTTTTAAATGAGCGGATCTGTTGCAATAGTAGCTACACTCATAAGCTTTCACACCCACCATAGGTTAAAAGGTCTCTTTCTTAGTCGCCTTATCCGTGCCCACACTAATCATTTATTAGGCTAGCCTTTTTCTTGTTCAGAGAATAAGCTTTGCCATACAAAGTATTAATACGGCTAGCCTTATCAAACGAGGAATTGTTCGACATTAGCAAACTCATCGTAATGACATCTTCCCTCTCCCTCCATTCACCCTTTGGCTATATTTTAGTGTAGTCTAATTAATGTTATTAAGCTTTTAACGCGGACTTTGAGCGCGGCGACCGAATCAAGAAATTCCGCAACGAAAATAAAACATAACACCCGAGCTCACACGAGCTTCACCGAGCTCGGCCGAGCGTATGCATTAGCCTAGACTTCTGTCCTGTATCAAGATTATCATGTTTTAATCTTAGAAAACCCTTAAGAAAGTTTATCAACTTTATTGTTTATGTATATGTTGGAAATATTTTTATCAGTTATTGAAGCGAAACTTCTTTATCGACGTTGAGAGAAATTTTATAGCTGTAAAAAAATCGTCTCGTTTTTCGGTTACCCGCCATGTTGTTTTGAAGCGAAACTTCTTTATCATAAGTGAAACTTCTTTATCAACGTTTGTGAGAAATTTTATAGCTGTAAAAAATGTCGTAGAGAAGTTTCACTTCTTACCTGTGTACTCTGGTACACACACATATATTTATTTAGATTCTTTTGCACAAACTTATGCCTATTACCTAGTTGATGCTAAATGGTGTACTGCAAAAATATCTCGAACTATTATTATAACTTGTAAACTGTTAATTTAAGTGGAATCTCGTGCTACTTAAGATATTACTTGTTATTTCCTCTATTACAACTGCATATTTGTAAAACTGGTTTAATTCATCTCAGAATGAGATGAATGCGATAATAGTCGCTTGGAAGTAATCAAACAACTTCAAGGCTAATACCATAATTGAAATGAATATTTAGGCATAATATTCTCACACTTAGTCTAACCCAAATTAGGCTAATATAAACTGGCGCAGAAAACTGATAAATATACTTATATATTTTTATACGTAGTACTCGTCATGTAAAGAAACCCGACCTCCCTCAAATTCAGAAAATCATCGCCTCACAGTGCTCAAACAAGGTGCTTCTCTCTGAAAAGCATTTAGAAGACGAGCGGCACATCTTGCGGAGAGAGAGCACTTTTAAAATCATAAAAAATCATCGCTCTAAAATCTTTTCGACTTAATTTCATTTTCGTTGCGTATACGTAGAACTATGATGTGTCATAAAAAACTATTGACAAATGATTTTCCGCCAATTGTTTTTTTCTTATTACTAAGAAGATTGCAACGTTTTAAAAAAATATAACATTCGAAATTCAAAAAGGTCCGATTAGTTAGAAGTGCAAAACTTTTAGTGTGCCCCAAGTACCACTATGGTGGTAAATATTCATATGGCTCCTCTGATGGAAAGTGGTCACCGTAGCCTGTTTATAAACACCAGAGGCGCGGTACTCACCTACCCTTATAAATAGTACGTACATTTGTAAGTACGTACATCTGAGTTAAATCTAGTAATCATCCAAACTCCGAAACAAAATTATTTTACAAATATTTTTTATCAACCGTAAATTTGAACCCGAAATCTCAACGTTGCAGTCGTATATACTACCATTACGCCACCGAAGCAGTGATGAAATGTCTTTTTTTTGTCTCATATTTAGACGTTCTAAATATGAGACAAAATAAATTTCACTAGTAAGTTTACATCAATGGTTTGAAGTCAAATGGTTGAAAATTGAGGTGTTATTTTATTGATCATGCTGACGGGCCGAAAGGAGTTGAACTACCTCAAAAAAAAACTCAATTTCTTGTTTTTACTACAGAATCATCCTCAATAATTCGTTCTCGTTGTAAAAGGTCAGCAATATCCCATTGATATACCATGATCATGAGGGTAGATCACGCGAGAACGTGCGGTGATCACGACAGTCATGGATTCATGGTTGTATACTCACCTACGTTATACTATGTAGAGGCAAGAGGTGAGCACGCGCAGCTGCAATACCGGTTATAGCTTCTCGTTTACACCAAGATGTGCGATGTCATACTTTCATATAAACGCTTATAGCTATACAGTTAAGTTTATTGGGCAGCGCGTACAACGCACTCTAAATCGGACCCAAACACTATCCATAAATTAGCAGTTGAAAATCTTTTTTTGAAAACAAGGTTTGAGCTAGATGGCGCTGTACTAAAAACATGACCTATATGTTTGTACCAACTTATCATACCAAGCCGCAAGCAAATAAATTTCATTTCATCCTACTAATATTATAAACGCAAAAGTTAAAAGTTTGTAAGAATGTAGGATTAAAAACGCAAAAACTTCTAAATGGATTTTGATGAAACTTTACACAATACACATCAGAATATCACATAGGCTACTTCTATCTTGGGATAAAATTCCTGTGGCAATCCTTAATGGGAAACTTTTTCTACGTGGGCGGAACCACCGGTGTCAACTAGTTTCACTATAATTATTAAAATGTGCTAAAATCCTTTCATTAGATCCAACATTTAATATAATATATTGCTACAATGCAACCATCACTGTCCTTAAACAACTAAATTATTTTATTGTAATTTCATTGTAATTTCCTTCTCTATGATTTCTTGAAGCGCTCGTGGCCCCGCGGTCTCAGTGTTCGGTAAACGATCACTGAGGTACGCAACTTTCACTATGGCTGGTCGTCGGATGGGTGACCACTTTGTGGCATTTACATTTGCGAGCGTTTCCGTGCTTCGGAAGGCACGTTAAGCCGTTGGTCCCGGTTGCCAGTAAAATGGCAGTCGTTAAGCCTGGTTGAAGGCCTTATAGGCGGCTTAAAAAATTTCAACAGCAGGTAGCCACAGCCTGCGTCTGTCTATTTCAACACGGCAATGGGCTCACCACCTATTACGTGGGACAGGAATCCACACGGTGAAAAGTGGGCATATAATATGCCTCTGCCACCCCTTCGGGGATAAGGCGTGATGGATATTTATTTATTATTTCTTGAAAAATTACTTCTGCTTTGTTAGGTACTAAACTATCTTAAGATAGATACGAATTTATCAAATTAATCTAATTTATCCAAATCATTTGAGAATGAAATAAATTATTCGCGCCTTTATCCTTGGAGGGGTGGTAGAGGAATATTATACGCCCTCATTCTTAGTTAGCCCTTTGCCGTGTTGAATTTTAATATTTTTATAATGAGTTTTAATCGTGGGAATCCCACGGATGTCCCGCTGGCCTCTATCCATTCGTCTAGCGCCGGGCATCCCGGATAACGCCTTGGAAGAATATCCCACAGTTCACAATAAATCAATCGATATAAAATGCAATACAATTGATCACTTGACCGATGCGCCACCCTCACACATCACATTTGTATTATTTATATTTATATACCATTGATTGTCTCTTTACGCAAAAGATGCACTGTTACCTGCAACTGACTCCACATCCTGTCTATTGTGAGCCGGTGTCCATTACTACAATGAATTTGTAGTACACACAGTGAGTTCCACGAAATTTGTTCATATTCAACCATTAAATGCGCGTCTTTTGAACAATTATTCTTCAGACTTTTTGTTTTAATTCCGGCTACGCACTTTATTTTACGTATTATTTTTTTCTTCTAAAGTGATAATTTTCAAGTAGATAATGAATCTTCTTCATTCAAAATTAGTAAATTATTCTTATTGATAGCAGCGTATACCTGTATAGGTTAGTTCAAAGTTCTACTGCAGTAAAATGATAATAAATTTTACTGCAGATATAAGTGGATTTTGGAAGGTAACAGAAATTACCGCGTTCCACTAAGTTATGGTTTGTTTGTAACCATGTTTAAAACACCATCATTTTTACACATAAACACCTGAAAATACATACATACATACATACATACATATTGTCACGCCTTTATCCCCGAAGGGGTAGGCAGAGGCATATTTAACGCCCACGTTTCACCGTATGCATTTCCGTCCCACGAAAAATACAGTAGTTTGAAAAATTATTATCGGAGTGGCGACTGCGTTATTCGCTGTTACCCACCAAAATCCTCTCCTTTCAGACTTTTCTATTCTATTTTCAATTATTTTTTTGCTCACTCACATCACAAGCTTGGATTCAATGGCAGTATATTTTTTATTCCAACACTAAGGGAACATTTACAAAAAATATTATAAATTTTAATCTAGTTTTGTAAACCTACGTAGTATAATCATTATAAACCTCTTGACACCTACACTCTAAATGTCAGTTATCAAGGCTTACGCCCACTGTCGCTGTCGAGTTCGTCAATGCTAACTGAAAAATTTAACTAGACCATTGGCTATTACTACCTATTTCATAAGAATAGGAATACACGCGGTGAAAAGTGGGTATATATTATGCCTCACCCCTTCGGTTAAAAGGCGTGATTGATAAATATAAATAGTTAGAACTAACTTTCTATCACGAAAAATCTTAAGCCTAACCTACAAATCGTAGATAATGTCATTTAGGCCACGAGCGCCAATTGCACCATGTTTCATGGCGCCTGCCTGTGCCGACTAATTGTATTACTACACTTACTTACATAGGCTATGCAAATTTTAAACTTTCGCGTTGCGTGATTAAACACCAGTCGAAATGTCAAGCTATTTAAGGTAAATAAGCATGATAGGCTATGCAATTGATTTTATGATTTGGTTCACTCTTGACCCCTTGACCTCCATTAAATAAATTGTATCAAAATGTTAGATAATTGTCAGTTCCATTTCTGTAGTATCATTCAGTGCTTTTCATGCCCGTCAAACATCCATAATAAGCATTTATGGCATATCTAAAAAAATATATTGTAGGACATTTTTTTACACAGCGCCATCTAACCCAAAGTAAGCTAATACAAGCTTGTAGTATTAGATCTAGACAAATGATAAACATACTTATTAGTTTATAAATACATGGGAAATATTATACATTTTTGTGGACCGCAGAAATATTTGCCTGCTGCTGTTGTTGCATTGCCAACCACTGCGCCACTGAGGCAGTCAATATTTTAACTTAACCGAATGATTGTTAACTTAACTAGCAACTTTTGGTCATACAATATGGTTCCAATTCCATATTATTAATTCTGTGCTACCAACCTTATCGGGAGTGCTTATATATACGTATTTTTTCATGAACTAGACTTACTTTAGACTAACTTTCATAGATATTATGAACTAGTTAGTAGATACCACACAACACCACCCAAATTGAGCGACTTAGATTAATGTAGAAAAGCTGGTTTCAATACCACAACTCTGATGATATTAATTGGCTCTACGCCTAGCAAATGGTAGTTGGACTGGCTTGAAATGATATTGATTTGAGTGTTTTAATATTTTTATATTAAGAAGGTGACCGACAAGAAGTCCAACCTATCGTAAGTAGTCAATGTAGCCTACGAAAGTTTGCAACACATTTCAACCGGATAATTTAAATGCTAGTGAAAATGAAGTTCAATAAAAAAAAAATTGGAAAACCCAAAAGTGCACGCCTCACATGAATAGAATTACATATATTACAGCTTACAAACTTTGCTATGAATTATCGCGTAGGGGTTATAAAATAAATAAAGTAAAGATAATAACAATTAAACCACATCGAATCAGACCGTGAAAATTGAAAGGGTTCTATTCCTAATTATACTGAAGCGTAAGAGAAAAAAAAGACTCGATTAGTAAAGTATTTCGGTCGTTATCGTGTTCGTACGTGTACGCACATTCAGACATACGGACGTCCAAGACAAAACTTTTTTAAACAGTTTTTTAACTAGTTTAAATAACAAAATTGGCATCAAAAATATCATGAGTGTTAAAAATAGTGTTTTTTCTTGATATGTGTGTGTATATATTATTTTACAAGTGCAATATATGATAAATAGAGACATTTTAAGTTTGAAAAATCAGAGACGTGCAAAACAGACGAACATAATCGATATGAATGCAGTCAAACTTGAAAATGTTCTAAATTTGAAGTCAGTTGAATTTAGAAAGAGATAAGTTTATTGCATTTGCTAATTCTAAATTTAAATTTCAAATAACTCAGGTGTTTTTGGTTAAGATTACTTCTATTTTCACTATTTTCATATATTTTGCAATAAACGTTAAAAACCTGTTTTCCAAGGTCTAATGACACGATGTAGTAAAATGCCTGAGTGCATGTCAATCATTGTACTCATATGTCCATAAACAATAGAGGGAGCTTGCGTGTGTATAATAGAGTACACGAGTACACTGACTGTTTGGTGATTGTTACTGGCAATATGTTGTTTTCAAAACGTTCAATAAACACCTACTCTTAGGGCCACCGCATTTAAGCTACTTTTGATATCCGCAACCGGCGAGCTAAATACGATACAGACCAGAACCCCTGAGATGAGGCTGCAGTAGTAGACAAAGTCTATCAGGGCCCTGGGACTCACTTGGGACTCCCGGCAATAGCAGATGGAAGGGCTACTACTATTTCAATCGTGTCGCAATCGTCTCTCAATAGAAAGCCGATGGTACAAATTTTACAGTTTTTGTAGTCCACTATTGCAATCGTGCTATAATAGACTTCTAATAGCCGGCCGATAGAAGTGTACTAACACGTCATGCGCTAGTAGCAGCTTGTAAGTTGCATTTTTGGTAGTCTACTAAAATTTGGACAGCTGAAACAGTAATTCTAGTTCGATTTTGCAGCTTGTGAACTGCGATTGTGATATATATTTTTTTATGATAGATTTAGTATACCACCTAGTTTTGGACCAACCGCAATGAAATTAATATAGCATAGAAATACGGCTTTATATTTTAAAATAGTAGACTTGGCTCCCAGTATGTACTTTATATGGCGCCCGACCACATAAAGTACCTACTGGGTTATAAAAATATAATGATTTTCTATCTGAGTTTGGGCATCTAAATATTTTTATATTGAAAAAAAGATTCGTACACATCACTATCTATAAGCAACTCAATATCTATTAAAATATTCAAAGCTACATACTGTACCGAACTACGTAAACACGGTAAATGTCGTAAGGAACCTGAGGGCCTGCAACCTTCGACTTGTATTGAATGCCGTGTGCAAATTATTGAGGAATGCACAATCGCTGTCTGTAATCTAAGCATAATCTACTGTAATTAGTGGTTTGATCATTATTTATTTTATGATCAATCTTTGATCCTAGGACACAGAATTGTAAACTTCTGCGGTGTATACTTAAACTTCTAAATTATAAAAGCAGAGACTGACTGACTGATCGATCAGCGCTGCAAATAGCTGACTTTTTTATTAATATTTTTCTTAGTTTTAAATCTTACTTGCATTGTAAACTACTTATACCCTTAAAGAGTTTGTCAAAAACAAATAATCGAATCTACAGGAAGCGAGGAGGTATGCATGAATCGCGATGCCTGGCGATCTGTCCTCTCTGGCTACCTCGTTAGGGACACAGCGTGATGATAGTGTTTGTTTATAATATGTTTGGCGCTATTTATCTTTTAAGTAGATTCAAAAAACATCTTTTTATTTAGGAAGGCTTTAGTTTATTTATTTCAGCGCTCTACTACCCAAAGGAGTGAAGCAGATATCACAAATATGAACAAATCGGCTCGACTTTCATACATTACTTAATCTTGAAACTAATAAATTACGAGTTTAACTAAAAGGTGGTTCGAATGTTGACATAGGCGAAGCCGAAGGACACCAGCTAGTTATATAAATTCTCTCCTTTGTAGTATAGAAGAGTCATACTAATAAAATTACCAAGTGACTCTCTCGCCTATCAGTATCAACGCTCAGTTGAAACTTGTACACCTAGAAACTCGAAATTATTAGGGTATACCTTATAGTGACCCACAAGACAGAGTTTATCGAAATTCCACCATGGTATGGGATAACTACCTAAGTTAAGCAGTCGGAGCGCCGGGCATCCGATAATAAATAAATAAATCTGTCAACCACATATTTAATTCTAAAAGACTTATTTTAAACGATTTAAACAGGTGGTACCTATCAGTCTATTTAGGTTAGGTTAGCGTATCAATGGTCTTTGGGCGAGAACTTTGTAAATTGCAGACGTTTGGTGTATATATTTTTACAAAACTAGTGCATTAACCTTGTCTTATGTGTAAAAATAATAGTTTCTTCGACATAAAAGTTGTGTAAACGTGTTATAGTGAAAGTAAGTGATATATTGCAGTGACATGCTATTTTACATCTTGCCGCGCAAATTCTACTGAAAGCTTCAATAACGCTTCTACCACGTTAATGGGGCAAGGACTTAGGACCTAGGACTGCACTTGACATCGACAAAGGACTAGACTGGACTAAAGTAAAACATGAGATTGAAGAAATATGATATAAAAAAGATTTGGCTAAAAGGCCATAAAAAAGTACTAATCAATTGTATAGTAAGGAAAGTGATTATTTATACGATTCAAGTTTTAGAGATATGTTTAGGTGGCAAACAGGTTACAAGTGAAATGAACAAGTGTTCGGACAAACTGGGGCGGTGACACACATTCGTCAATCGAACAACAGTGGCATCAGTAGAGATTGCTTAAATATAATGTATCTGCATGAGAGCAGATTTTTTTGGAAGTAGTAACTTCTTCCAACTTTACGATATGTTATCAAAAAAAAAAAAATAATGACACTACTTTTTTTTTAAGTTTAGTGAAACTTTGGCTAACCCGTCTGCTTAACGATGAGTGTTTTTATTAATATTTTTTTCCAAAGTTATACACTTAAGTCAAAGCCTACTGAAAAATAAAGTTTAATTTTCTTAATTTCTATGGCAGACAAAAAAAAATTATTATAATTAAAAATACTACATAAGTGAACGTAAAGCGCTCGTGGCCCCGCGGACGTAGTGTTCTGTAAACGATCACTGCGTTAAGAAACTTTCACTTTAGCTGGTCCTCGGATGGGTGACCACTTTGTGGCATTTATATTTGCGAGCGTTTCCGTGCTTCGGAAGGCACGTTAAGCCGTTGGTCCCGGTTGTCAGTAACATGGCAGTCGTTAAGCCAATGAAATTGAACACCGTCGCCACAACCTGCACCTATCCATTTCAACACGGCAATGGGCTCACCACCTGTTACGTGGGACAAAAAGCAAAGCATATGGTGAAACGTGGGGGTATAGTACGCCTCTGCCTACCCCTTCGGGGATAAAGGCGTGAAAGTATGTTATGTTATGTTACATAAGGGCAAGATGTAGGTATAAGGTATACAATTGGTAGACTGGGTTTCGTTACTAAACAGTTTCTTAAGTCTTATCAAGTTGGTCACCCCTGATATATGACATTGGTGTACAGGATGTTTCATTTTATAACGTCATTTAACGCACATTCATTGACCACCTATGGGTCTGCACTTTGTATTTACTGCCGTGTGAACTTTCTTACGTCGCAGGTGCCTCCTTTGTTCGGGTTAATGCTCTTTTATAGAGAACTCTATGTTTGTGCCGATCAAAAGACGTAACGTAAAGCCACTGGAACTAAGAATATGTCTCTATTTAATAAGCACGTACTCAGGTTTTTAGTATTCTGGTTTTGTAAAAGAACCATATTTACCAAGTGACTCATGTTTTATTTTAATTTAATAGGATGGAGAAGGCAATCTGGACTGGCTTAGTCTATCAATTTACAGCTCAAATCGCTGAACGCATTTATATGTATCAGCGGTGGTCAACTTGATTAGAACTGGCAAAACCTAGTACGATATATCAATTTAGTACATACCTACTTTTTGAAATTTATAGTGATACATTTAAGAAGAAAACCGTAGAAATTAAAATATTTTAAGTAACTACTTAATATTTTTTTGAGCATTTCGTTGAACATCTTACGCTGGACTGATTCAGAAAAAACAAAAGGGTTATTTATTTATACTTTTGGTCTAGCCACAATCGATTGGACTAAGGTTACCCCTGATATAGATAGTTATAAGTTATTTTCTTTTACATCCATACACAAAAATTAAATTCAAGTGTCTGTTTGTAATTCCAAATTAACAGCTTTTCATGGAATGCAAATTGTACTACATATATACTATACAGATCTTACAAAAAAAAAATTAATAAAATTTTCTCCTGTTTGTTAATTTGTTTTGGAAAATCTTCGAAACGATGGGCTGATTTTGAGGAGACTATAGTAAAACTACTAAGCATCCGCTAGTTTAGAAATACCTATATCTATAGCATTGAATTATTAGACAAAACTATCAAATAAAGAACCAAATTAAAATACATTTTTCGTATAACAATTGATATTGTTCATTCACACGCCCGAGAGGAGATAAAATGCTAAAAATGTACATTAAACATTCCAAAGAGTATGACTCAGTCCTACTGTTTCATGGTATTTAAGAACTTGCATATAAAATTTTATTCTGCTATAGCTAATCAGCCAACCAGCATAAATTGAACTTTGATGTTCTAATATGTTGAATTTAATATTAGTCTCGCCAGTATTTACTTCGAACTCCCGTGACAGCTACTCGTAATTTATTATTTTTAAAGTAATGTATAGAAATTTACCCGATTTAGGTGACATTTATGATTGTTGCTCCACTCTCCTAGGTAGTAGAGTGATGCGTGATATATAGCCTGTATAAATCTTTGTGGCCAGGTTTTTTACCAAGAAAGGCTCTTGGTAAGAAACCTGGCCACAAAGATTTTTTTTAATTCGTTCCAGCTGAGATAAGCGTATTCACCCAAACAAACTCTTCAACTTCATAAAATTAGTATTAAATATACGAGTATACCCATTTGAAAGTATGATATTATTGATAGAATAACTAAACGGGGACAGCAGAGTGGGTTTGTTTAGGACTTTCAGCCTTTGAGAGTGGCCAGGCTACCTTAAAATAGGAGGGGTTCAAACCGCTGCTGGTCAATGAATAACTGATCACGTGACTATACAACTTGCCTATTCATTTCTTAACTTTAATACGAATTAAAGTTGATTTTCTTTCACATAAGTACTATTGAATACATTAATTAAAGCGATAAGATATAATTAACTACATAAACTTATAATTTATTCGTAGTCATATACAATTTTCACGGCCAACGAGGCATGCGCCGCTTATACTCGTACTGCGAGAATTCAATAGACGTTTTACAACTAAACTTTTGACATTTACTGTGATTGCATCACGCGTTGGCATAATGAACACATCTTGTGAGCTTGACACTTCGTAATAATAATATTCAAATGAGTACTAATATATTGAGATAGCTCGCAGAGTAAGCACGAGTGGCAAGAGGCTGGCCATATCTGTAGAAGAACCGATGGCCGATGGAGTAGACGAGTTCTGGAGTGAAGACCGCGATCCGGCAATTATACGGCAGGACGATTCTATCATGCCAGATGGATTTAGATGGATTTCGATAAAATGTAGTGTGGAGACAGCTTACACCCTGGAGTAACATATAGGGACAGTTTCCTGGGGGAAATTGGTGAAGAGATCTAGCCTAAGTAGTGGACTGTTATTTGCTTGCAGGTTGCCGTGTTTTATTGCAGTTTTTGAATTTAGAACTAATATATTGTTACCATCCGAAATCTTCTATATATATAAACGAAAGTCGTGTTAGTTACACTATTTATAACTCAACAACGGCTGTACCGATTTGGCTGAAAATTAGTGGGGAGGTAGCTCAGAGCCAGGAGACGGACATAGGTTACTTTTTATCCCGGGAACAAGTTCCTGTGGGGAAATGGGAACGGGAACAATTCTCTACGCCGGCGATGCCGTGTGAAATTAATAAACGACGGGATTACATGGGTGCCACGGGGTTCGAATAATGTGACGGGCGAAGCCGGGCGGCACAGCTAGTATTAGATGAAAGTAAAGACTATTATAAATATTGTTGCCAAGAAATGGGTACGAGAATAAGTATTGGCAAAGAGAATGGCGTATCTAGTTAAGAATATTGCAAAAAATATTTTTGAATAAGTATATCACCAACACAGCCTTACTTGCTTAGTGTTCTGTAAGCATCTTTTATTATTATACGTTTATTCTTGTGATGCGTGACACTTATGATACTACTCCTTTATGACACTTCATTTACCAGTGTTTCTTTAGTTCAGAAGGCATGTGAGGCAGTTGGTCTTGACTACCAGTACAGTCAATGTGTTGTTTAATCAAGTTAAAAATCTTTATAGGCGGTTTGACAAATTCCAGCAGCAGATTCGACATGGCAATAACCTTATCGCCTTTTACATGAGCTCAAATAAAACTGGAGGAATGTGAAGCTAGATGACTCTACCGACCCCTTTGGAGAAGAAGATGCGTGACTATGAGAGTGAGAGGTGAAGAACAACTTCTGTCTCCATGATAATACAATTGACAACAACATGATAAATCAAAATTCAATTAATCGATAGTTATCTACAACGAAAACAACTTTTCCCAGCTCTACATGTCATGCCGCCGTTGTTGCGAGAGATGGGGTGATTAGTCTCATTAATTCGATAAGAAATGAACGATGTCCAGTGTATTACATACATGTAGGCGACGTTGTAGGTAGTATAAAGTGTCATGTTGCTAAAACCGGTACAACCGCGTCTTGACCCGTGCACTCGACTGTTTTATTTTGCATACCGACAATTTTATTTCTAAGTACGAAATATAATATGGTAGGTAATTTTGGTATCAATAATGTATGTACTTTTAAAATTAAAACTGTCCCATATTTCGTGTAGAAATCACAAAGTAATTCAATGTACAGAAGTTACTTAATTTATAATTAAATTAAACTATTAAAGGTCGCCAGTCGCCAAAATTCTTTTTATTTTCAATACTAGATGAACCCCTACGGCTTTGCCCGTGACATACTTCGAACTCCCGTCGCACCTATTTATTCCCGTCGCTTATAAATTCCACAAAATTGCATAAAAATTTTCCCGATTTGTGGACATTTATGAATACTGCTGGGCTCTCCAGGGTAGTAGCGTGATGATATATAGCCTATAGCCTTCCTCGATAAATGGGCTATCCAACACAAAAATATTTTTTGAAATCAGATCTATAGTTCTTGAGATTAGCGCATTCAACCAAACAAACAAACTCTTTAGCTTATATATTATTTTAAATAAAAAATAGCTGTATGCACTTCTTCTCCATGTAAACTTTAACTGTGCCAAACTTTACGTTTATACGTTCGCGCAATTTTGTCAATATAGATTTGGTTGAATGAGTGAGGAACGATTGACGAAGAATATATATTGTTCAAAAGTAGAGGGTAGAAGGAGTCAGGGTAGGCCGAGACTTACATATGAAGACCACGTGAGCAAATTGCTCAAAAACAGAAAGGTCAAAAGTACTCGGATACCCAGACGCGCGTGTATGAAGCGATTGATGAATCTCGAAGAAGCGAAAGAAGTATGCATGGATCGCGAAGCTAGGCGATCTGCCCTCTCTGACTACCCCGTCAGGGATACAGCGTGAAGATAGTTAGTTTTTTTAGATTTTGTTTTCAAACTTATCTTTTTCTCTGAAATGTCTTTACCTACTATGCCTTGGTATTCCTTGTTTTGTTATCAACTCTTAATATGAGAACCTAGGCTTTACCAATAAGCTGCACAGAGACCTTCAAACTGCACGAACTGAAACCTCACGCTTTGAATTTTCCTCGAACCTCGAATCCACAGCTGTAGAATTATGACTCAGATTAATTTCGTTACCACGACTCTTTAATACCTAAGCTACATTATAATACAGCTTCACAATCCCATGAATTATAACCGAAGTAGTCACGTCGCGGGTCAAGGTAAGCAGAACTTAAGTAAGTTTGCCAAGTTAAAAGTGTGTTTGCAATAGACAAAAAGTAAAAGGCAAAGTATTTTTAGGTTATTTTTCAAGTGCTTCGCTTAGTATTATTGTCTCGTGTACCTACTGCTTGGTTAAGCGATACGATAAATCGTCTGCATCTTCCCAACTTTGTTCTTCTTCTTTCCAAAGACCTCTGTGTAAGATACTTACTGGCATGCTAGTGTCACTCTTAAAAGAAGAATTTATAATAATAATAAATATCATTTATTCCAGGTAAAACCCATATTTTTCATTCAATTATACATTTACAATACATAACCACATCATACAAACAACCCAAAAAACATGTTTACTTTTACACCCCTTATAAATACACACGTACACACCGCCACGCCTCCACCCCCGAAGGGGCTGGCAGAGACATACCGTTACAAAATAAAATTATAATTCATACAATATACAAATCAGAGTCCATTAACTAAATAAATTAGAATAAAATTAAAATTCATGGATATAATTATAATAACACACAAAAAAAACATAGGTACAAATTTAAATACTAAATAATTTCATTTAACGTTCATCTCATGGTGCACACCCACCCAATGCTTGAGAATGGGACTATCCAAATATTCAGCCAAGGTCTTAACAATAGAATTTTGCGAACAACGGATCCGACCACAAAACGATGCAACCCGTGACCTTATGATGGCAAAAAAATCAGGAATTCTAGCGGCAGCAAACACGCCAGACGCTGAGCAATAACGAGGTAACCGTAACAACGCACGAAAAGCATTATTATACTGAACTCGCAGCGCGGATTTCGCCTTTTTAGTGAAATTAGTCCATAACTGACAGGTATAAAAACTTTGGCAATAAGCTCTAAACAATGTTACTTTTACCTCATCATTACACTTTGCAAATCTACGGGCCAGCATGTTGCTTGACGGCCAGAGACCTGCGTTCGCGTTCAATGTCGTCATCGTCCCGAAGATTATCCGTGAGCATATGACCTAAGTACTTGAAACTCCGTACTCTCTCCACCTGGGTTCCATCCAACGAAACCAGCGGGACCACACCTGGACCGCCCTTTGATTTAAAAACCAAAACGACTGTTTTTTTAAACATTATATTTTAAGCCATGACTCTGTGCGTATTTTTCACACACCCTTAATAGTGCCCTTAGACCATTAATCGATGGACTGAGCAGGACCATGTCGTCCGCATAACTTAAATTATTTAAACATGTTTGTCCAATATGACACCCGACTCTGGTCCCTCTCAGCTCCCCGATAAAATCGTTCATATACAAATTAAAAAGGGCCGGCGAGGTCAGCCCGCCCTGCCTGACTCCACACTGTGGTCTATACTCAGCTGAATGGGTATCTCCCCACTTCACACAGTTAGTTTGGTTCTCATACCAGTATCTCCACAGACCAGTTATGCTCTCATGTGTTTGTTTGTGCCATTTTTTTCCACAACACATCATAAAACACACGATCGAACGCGCAACTTAAGTCCAAGAAACAGGCATACACGGGTGTATTATGTATAGTATGGCCAAACACTGATATTTTTGATAAATTTTTAAAGCAATTATTTTGCTAATTTTCTCATAAATTTTTAATAAAGTGGAAAAGGACAATTCGATTCGAGGCAAAATGAGAAATCGCCAGTTTGAGTTCCTGTACGAGTCTGAAAGTTTTTCACCTTAAATTAATGATAATACTAGTTGACGCCTGCGAATCCGCACGCGATGTGAAGTTTTCCCGGTACCGTTTGCCACAGGAACTTGTTCCCGGAATAAAAGTGTAAGTATTATTGTAAAGTGTCATCAAAATCCATTTAGTAGATTTTGTGTAAAAGAGTAACAACTTACAAACTTTCGCGTTTATTTGTTTTGATTCCTGTTCACTAGGATCGCAATAATTCAATACCATAAAAAATAATACTTAGCTCGGGTTTGGTAATCTCGAAATATTCAGTAGCCAACCACTTTGGTACAACAAACTTGACTAATTTTGAAACAAGAGTACATTCTTTGTGAGATCAATGTTCTTAGATAATAACATAGACTCAGCTAGTGTTTTAGCTCACTGCACTGGATTACTTACCATTGTTACTCAGAGTGATGACGTCATCACTAGATGACGTATTTCGTAAGTAATCAGATCTTAAGCTTCTAGAATAACACATTTTCTCATACTTAAGTAGTATTATTGACCTCAATATTTTGACAAAAAGATCGGTTCTTTAAAATGAGTATCAGAGATGTGCAAAACGTTTAGCCTTTAAACGGTGAAAGTTCTACCTGAACTTGTGCCAACTTATATTTTAACAAAGTCATCCTGCAATACGTATATACTTGTATAACTCAATATTTAGCCCACAATGTATACGAGTTTATCTTGCACATAATGTCATATCGATATTATTACATGTCACCAGATAACTGGTATTTTAATTAAAATTGCAATATAGATTGTAGTTCTACACACATATTAATCTTCTACAACAACAAGCAAGAAACATAACCGGACTCCCGCGTAAGCCTCTCATCCGTCTCGCTCGCACTTCAGTGATCACCGATTTGCCGTCAAAGCCTTCATCTGTTATCTTTGTCTCTCGTAAGCGCTCGCGCAGCCTGTTACTGCACAGCTACTCCGCGCACAGTCGTATATGACGCCTTTACGAAGCGCGTACGCATTGCTTGTTTATTTTGTATTTGTGACATAAAACGTTATATATTTACTGAAAAGTGTCATATAAACACGTGTGTCAGTGTAACATAAGTGGTAAATACGTGAAAGTGTGTGAAAAAGTGAAAATATAATAGTGCCAAAGGTCATTATCATACAAAATCGTTTCCTAATCAAGTGAACGGTATTGTATATAAATATATTGGATGTGATATTTTATAGTGGATTGGTTACTCGTTAGCCTTGCTGAAGACAACTCTATGATGACTGCCAACTAAATATACGTCTGTTAATTTGTTCAAAAATGTGACGCCACAACCCTGTATCGATAAGTAAATGTTAGTTTCATGGTCGAATCTGTTACCGGTCGAAATAAGATATTAAACAATATACCGTAAACACCTATCTATTGCGGTTATTGGCCCATACTATGCGTAGATAGGCCTAGTACTTGCAACACTCAAATTAGCTTTGCATTACGTTTGAGTTCGTGTCTAATCTATTTCTAGGTCTTTGATATGTTTTATAATTGCTGCGTTCAGTCACTAGGCTGACAAAAGTTTGATTGGTTTCCACAGGGACAGGGCCCAATATAATTCTATTTTAAAAAGCACTACTTTAGGTCTACACGTAGGTTTCGTGGAACGGTAGGCCATCCGATATTAAACCTAAAAATTCTTTATTACAACTTCGCGAACAAAATGTCAAAGGCAAAAAAGAATAAACACGGCTCTGCCCCGAGAAGAACTGGCTAGAAACTCGGAGAATTTCATCTCTTCCTGTCCTTTTCTCTAACCTTTTTTTATAAATAAGAGCATGAATATACTCTCTTTCTGAAGACGAAACATTTACACTTGGTATCAGCTATTATAACTACTCACCATATATCATAGTATCCGATTAAATCCACCTATAGATCTATCATAGGGTCAATCAACAGGCTGTAATCTCTATATAGACACTCTCTCTATATTGTAGCGTCTTTTACCAAAGAAATGTGTACTGCAATGATAGCTTTTTCAGAGTTTTTGTGTATCATTAACGATATTTATAAAAAAATTGGACCATTGAATATCTCTTTATTAAACTCATTAGCGTTTTTCCCCGAGTAAATATACCTAGAACTATCCAGATGTGAATTGTCGATGCATTGTTTGCACAACCTAAGTAATACAAAAAAAAATACGTCTCACATTGCGATATCATAAAAATACGACAATAACAAGTAAAATATCATACTCGCCGATATACGAAACTTTTAACATCTATTAAACCACGCTCTAAATCAGGAGATTCCAATTTCTTTAGACTCAATAACTTCCTTTCCTGATGAAACTCTTCAAATTTTAAATTAAACTCTAATCTATTTTGTAGTATTGTTGAAAATATTTCCACTTTTCCATCGACTGTACTAATGGCCGGTATCGTCCATTGGCCACCCCTGCACCCTCTATACAAATTGTCTGTATCTAAACAAATAATCATTTCACTACCGTCAATGTGACCTACCAAATATGCGTTGGTAATGTATCGAACAGTTGCTATAACACGTCACTAATTACAAGGTACAAGTATCATTACTTCCCATTGTTCACCCACATGATGCGACATATTTGTACACACTCGTACCGACCGACATTTTCGCCAAACAGGACGCCTGCGCATGCGCAAACATTGTCATAAATGCTCTTGATGTCCTCGCAATGAATTGTTTATTACTCCTACTGGTTCATGATTGCTATCTTATTACTGAGATTTTGGAATAAGGAACTTAACTCAAAACAACTACTTTTGACAGCACGAGTGTCGCACCGCTGTTGTTGCAAACGTCCATGGGCTACAGTGACTACTTTCCTTCAGGTGTGCCGTATGCTTGTCTGCCATCCCAGTGTATAAAAATATAAAAAAGATGCCAATAGACAAAATTTAAAAAAAAACGTAGTTGTAGTACAGAATAGAAAATTATATAAGATTTCGTTCGAAGTTCAAGCTTTATTTCATCAGAGACTATAAAAGCGGGTGCTGGATCTTAGATACTGGCACTAACGCAGGTGTGTTTGCATCCTGTTTTAAATATATTTCGAGTATATACGAGTAGATATTGTCATTCGATATTGTCATTCGATTATATACAACATAGAATTTTTAAAACATTAATATTTATCTCTTGTAGGTAAGTAAGTAAGGTGAAAAGTGTTTCTGCTGCTTTTAACCAGGGCTGTAATTTTTAACCATACGAATAGTCATTGTTTTAGTCAGAGAATGACAAAATAATGCCATTTGAATGACGGTTCTTGGTGTGACAGTGGTATATAATAAGTTGCGCAAGCAAAAAAGCATATATAGAAGTTAAGTTTAAAAATTTCATTCAGAATAAATAAGTAGACAAAATATATCACCATAAAATTTCAGTACTACAGTTGTAAATTGGCAGCCTGAAATCTTTTCTTATGTCGTAAGTAGGGTAATAACATAAAGCCTCTGGCAATGTCAAATACAGACGATATACAGTAAACTGTGAAAGAGCAGGACAAAATTTACCGAAAAAACATCTATATAACAGATATAGAACGATGGCAAAGACTGGCCTCCACGAAATAATAATACACACCTGCCTGCCCTAAGAGAGCATGCAACAGGTGTGTGACACGTGACTGTTTTTCTGTCAGTGTCTGAGTCCATTTCCTTATTACTTTGCATCAGTCACACAGAGCAAGGAATATCTCTCTCGTTCGCACCTAGTAAAGACGAAAGTTATAATATTAGCGCGTGCCAAGTTTACGTCAAACTGTATATGACCTGTCAGTTGCCCTACTATTGGCCCTACTACACATTTATCTGAAGTAATTAGTGAAATCCTATGCAAAAAGAGTAACGCCTCCTGAAACGCTTGGTTGTATAAAATACTAGCTGACGCACGCGGCTCCTAACGCGTGGTGAAGTTTTCCCGTTCCAGATTCCCACAGGAACTTGTTCCCGAGATAAAAAGTAGCCTATGTGTTATTCTGATGTGTAAGCTATATTATTTATCTATAATATGTATTTAGAAATATATAAGTATGTTATCAGTTATCTGGTTACCATAGTACAAGCTCTGCTTAGTTTGGAATCAGATGGCGTTGTGTGAGTTGTCCCAACGATATTTATTATTATTATTATTGTAAAGTTTCATCAAAATCCATTCAGTAGATTTTGCGTGAAACCGTAACAAACATCCATACTGATGCATGACTGCCTCTGTGGCGCGGTGGGAGTGTATCCGACTGCTACGCAAGAGGTCGTGGTTTCGATTCCCACTCAGGATAAAACTTTGTGTGATGAGCACGATGATTTATTCTGTGTCTGGGTGTTATTTATCTATAATATGTGTGTATTTATAATATATAAGTATGTTTATCAGTCGTTTAAATCCCATACCACTAGCTTATATTAGCTTACTTTGGGCTAGATGGCGCTGTGAAAAAAAAAGTCCCACAATATTTATTTATTTATATTTACAAACTTTCGCGTTTAAAATATTAGTAGGATATAGAGTAAAGAGTGTAGACAGCGCGCGAGTGACATTGATTCCTTGCTCTGTGGTCTAATATAAGGGCTATATATGTCAAACAATAAATCTCACATTCACATTCATCACCGCGGAATTTGCACAATGGTTTATAACCGAGGCAATTGAATTAGATGTTACGAGTAGAACAAATCGATTGTGCGTCGATAGCTTCGGTTAATCGAATCAAACGTTCGAGAGTTCATCACTCTTTATGATAACGATATTATCAGTACTTTGCTTCTCTACTTGCAACTCTATTTATATCAAAGACATCCATTCTTAAAATAAATAAATAAATATCCATCACGCCTTATCCCCGAAGGGGTGGCAGAGGCATATTATATGCCCACCTTTCACCGTGTGGATTCCCGTCCAACGTAATAGGTGGTGAGCCCATTGCCGTGTTGAAATAGACAGACGCAGGTTGTGGCTTCCTGCTGTTGAAATTTTTTAAGCCGCCTATAAGGCCTTCAACCAGGCTTAACGACTGCCATTTTACTGGCAACCGGGACCAACGGCTTAACGTGCCTTCCGAAGCACGGAAACGCTCGCAAATGTAAATGCCACAAAGTGGTCACCCATCCGACGACCAGCCATAGTGAAAGTTGCGTACCTCAGTGATCGTTTACCGAACACTGAGACCGCGGGGCCACGAGCGCCATTCTTGTTCTTATTTATTTCAAATATATGTCTTTATGTTATTTAATTAATAAATAATACAAAATTATCAACTCGCAACAATTCAAAACGAGCTTTGCTCAAATTGCTGACAGACCTTTTTTTTCTTAGCCGAAATGAAGCTACCTATTGTAAGTTTATGCTAAAGGATTTTAGACAATTGATAAACATCCTTATATGTGTAAAAAAAACTCAAACTCTGAAACCAATATTATAATTTCGCATATAACGTCATGCACTACGAAATCATATATGAAAACGATCATTGCCAAAGGGGAGTATAGATGGTCCAATTATGTCACGAACGATGCCACGGAGCATACGCTAGTGTGTAACTTATATGGGGCATGACATACTATTGCACCATTGACCTATAGGTAGGTTATTAAGATACGCGAGAATAATTATGACCTACTTAAAGTTATATCTAATTGTCCGATAACCCATTTATTGCCTAATAATTGGCAGCCAATAAAATATGAAATAGGGTTGTGGAAAAAAAAGATTAAAATAAAAGGATATACAAAAAAAAGTGTGTGTACCTATGTACACGCGTTAGTGGTTATTCTTCTTTAGATTAATATAATTTCATCACATATACCATAACTCTTTGTTTGTAACAGGAATGATAAACTAGTAAGAAAAAAGACATCAAAAGAATGAAAACTACTTTGAATTTAGTTATAAGTTGTCATGGAAACACTTATCAGCTAACTTCAGGGTGTTTATAAGTTGCCATGGTAACACTTATCAGCTATCTTCATGGTGTCCGTTTTCTGTGACGGTCTGCGCGCTAACAGAATTAGAACTTCAAAAATATATAAAAGTATATAATACAAAAAGATCTCTAGAGGTCCGAGAAACGACTATGTAACCATTAATGTTTGTTGCCGGGAAAAAGGTTGATTCGAGTCACTTTGATTGTGCTATTAATAGTTCTTTAGCCTCATTTACTAGCTTTATAACATCAAAGTAGTTACCTATTCCTCTATGACCACTGATAAAGAATATACCTATTGCTATCGTAACCACGTCCGATCAAGTGGACCTTAGGCTTGTTTCCGTACTGAACGATAAAAAGATCCCACCGACTGTATAAAATACATGTTCCTTTTTTAAACTTAGTATCCAGGCTGCCAAAATTTAAACACTACCAACCATAGACTACCAAAAATAGTATTAAGCGTATGCAGGCCAAATAAAGCTTTAAAAAAAAACAATAGTCCATTCTGTGTGTTCCACTACAAGTTTTGATCATATGTGGATACTGAGATGCTCATATCAGGCAAACAATCAAGTTATGATTGTCGGTAATAAGTTCAAAGAATGTATTAGATTGCGTTACAATAGGTAATTGATACAGAGGATTCTCCAGAATCAAGAGTTCCGTCGAATGTTGAAATATCAATTGTTTGAGGCTTTACACCTTAGCAGCCTCGATTACAAAGAATTACGACATTGTGTTAGTACTGACATCTCTATATACTAGGTGACCCCAACGGCTTCGCACGTGATGTACTTCGAACTCTCGTCGCACCAATTTAGTCCTATTTCGTTTATAAATTCTACAGTAATGTAGAACAATTTGCCCGTTTAGTCTACATTTATGATAACTAATTACCTATAGCCTTCCTCGATAAATGGAATATCCAACACAAAAATATTTCAAAAATGACCTTTCACCTGTTCCTTAGATTAGCCCGTTCAACCAACAAACAAATTCCTCAGATTTATATATTAGTATGGAGTATAGATTAATTTAGCCTACACTTCTGTTAGCCTCTGCCTACCCCTTCGGGAAGAAGGTGGATCTATATGGATCTATGTACATCCTTAAACGTTTTTATGACATGTCGATAAAGCAGATGTAGAGATTAATTCACATTCCATTCAACTTCTGCTAAAGTAGCCTTTGAGAACTTTGCGTCGTTAAATTACTTTATAACTACCGGTAGCAGTACTTGCGGCCATCTTGTAACTAATGTAATAGTCGTCATTACCTTTATATTACGGAAAAGCATCTCCTTTTATTTAAGATTATCTTTGAGCCGCGACTTTACTTGCTAAAAACAGTCTATAACCATATAAATGTTCATTTCTATCGCAATGATAAAGGATATCAAAACCGGTTTAATGATTTTGGCTTGAAAAATAACTTCTTTCTTTTTCCAAGCTTTTATTATAAGTACTTTTACGTTATATTGAAAAAAAATGCAATAACTTTGAATCTTAGTTACTTGACGTAGTTCATGAATTCTTAATGACTTAATTGATGATCATAAAGATTATTGAGAGAATTCTTGGGGAAAATACTATATTTATAGCGGTTATATGTATGCAATGTATTTAGGTATTGGTCAAATATCGGTTTCAAGAAAAAAACGTATTCAATAATGCGTATAGCAACTTTCAGACGGACCAAGACGTTTCACGAGACCTATAAATACATTTTCTCACAAATCAATATAAAACATATTGGTAACATATTAATCTATTATATATTCTAATTACTTATTATTTCTAATAACTAATTAGAAAAACTGTCCATATTCACAAGGACTCTGTCGCAACGTGACTGAATGAGTAACAGTTGTGTGACTGTGTGTGCCGTCATCAGATTCGGATCTTTAAACAACCTTTTTCGCCGAAACTATGACCAAACACAGTGACGAAATAAGGCAAGATACCTAGTTTTTGAAGGTATATAAAAAGTGTGTTTCATAATATCAGGTACGGCTCAAAATTGGAAAGTACGTGACCTAGGTATCTACTAAAAAGGATTTTGATAACTCATACATGGAGAGCACGATTACTACCATTCTTCCATATTAACCAGATTAAATATATTCTTGTATAGTCAGAACTAAGTTGTACTGATTTAACTCGTCGTTATTTAACCCTTTTCTTACGTGTAGAAATCCTCACGGACGTAATGCCCAACTAAAACCAGGTTTAGTGCACGTCCCGTCGACCCCTAATATACGATTTGTGTATTTATTTCTTCTAAACGCGATGTTTAATAAATTCACACTTGACCCCCAAGAAGTGAGATGTAATTTTTATACATAGGTCAGCCATACCTCGTTCACTTTTAACCCCTTAGTTCAATATGTACCTAAAACTAGGTGCACTTGCCGTCCGGTAAGTCTAATTGGAGCGTAGCGTTTTGCCGGTTTTCGTGTTCTATTTTCCTTCGGTGATTATTCCTCCATGGTATGTCCGATTTTCGCCGCCGCCACACTGGATAATTCCATGAAAGCATGTCCCAGAGGACCCTGGGATTAATAAAATATTTCTTTGGAAATTATAAGTACCTAAATGAATTTTGATTTCATCTTTATCTTAGTGAATCCCAATTGTTTCCATATCTTACCTGGATTAGGAGCCAGGGGACTACTTTTATTTGTCTGCTACTGGCATCTATCGTTTGCCTTTATATTTATGGCATTGTAGAAAATGACTGCCATCTGATCTACAAACCCCGTTAGGGTGCCTGCGTCGTTTAGTTTTGACTGAACGGTATCAAAACATATTAATTTTGTTAAGTAGCTCGATAGATGGCTCTGGTCATACTCTCAAATGACGATTAAAATATAGTGAAGAATTTCAACTTGTTTCGGTACGGTTCGGGTAGTTCAGTGGCTAGAACATTGCCCTGGTTAGGCAAAGGTCACAGGTTCAAACCATGTTGTCTTTTTTTACTTTAATAAAAATGTATGTGAAAGTTAGCAGCATACAAACTAATTAAAAAATGTATCCAACTTTGTTTTAAATGTGGAACAATGAGGGAAAATGACCCCTTTAAGTTTAAACTTTTATAAGATCGAAGTTTATCGTAGGTGAAACCTCGGAAAGTAAGCTAATATATAAACTTAAATTACTTTTACATAATTACTGGTAACAACCCAGAAAATGATTTCCGAATTTAATTATGTTTATTACGCATAAAACTTGATTGATAAAAATATTATGTGACAGCAAAAATTTAATCTTTACAAAGCGGGAAGTAACTTATTAATTATTATTGAACTAATACATGATAAGTTCTCACAGTTGTACACGGTGGGTAGGCAGGTGTAACTGGATCACACTTCACATGTATTGTGAGAAACTGAGAAGCTCTCACGGTTAATGCACACCGCCTTATTGAATTTTAATATAGAAATATACACTTTTCCTAAGTATATATTTTTTGCTGTTGACTATAAGTTACACGTTAAGTTTCTTCATCAAACATGCCTTTATCCCGGAAGGGGTGCCAGAGACATAGTAGGTATATTACGTTTTTTTTTCTAACTAATAAGTACAAATAAACAATTGTTTTACTAAACAATCGCTTCCGATATTCGTAATTAATTAATTTTACAAAAATATATGTTTATAATTATCGCTCCAGTCTCCTAGCTAAAAGTGTGATTACATTTAGCCTATAGTTTTTGGTTATAGATAAATGGGCTATCCATTACAAAAATAATTTTGCAATTTGGACCTGTAGTTCCTGAGATTATCGCGATTACCCAACCAAAGTATTTAGTTTTATAATATTAATATAAGACTAATAAGCTTATGCTTTGCAACATATTTCCAACCTTACTAATAGAGAATAATTTCTAAGTGAAATTTTTCGAAATCCTTTTTAAATACCGTATTACAAAATGATACTCTATACTCAAAAATGTTTAAAGTTACCCTATAAACAATTCTTAAACATTTCTTGAATATATCCAATACACTGACTGATTTATTTATACATACAGTAAGACTAAGTAAAAAGCCAATAATAATTAATAATTTTGAAATTATCAATCTTGTAATTATGATATGCTAAATATCAAATTCACAATTATCAATAAACGTTTCTCTATCGTAAAGTTCAATTCATTCACACGCAAAATATAGGGTTCAAGTACCTATACTTCTAAATTCCAGTGCGTGGGTGGCGTTTTCGGTTTTCCTCAAGAGCCGACCTTACTCACTTCTACGAAACAATATCTTCGCGTTCTTAAAAGGCCTTTAGGCCACACATAGAATGAATGAATCACTACCCTTCTAAAGCGCAAGTTTTATAAATCGTAGTAACTTTAAAATAACCTGTTGTAGAACACAAGTTTCTCGTGACATATTTTGACCCCCTGTAGCATCACTTTATGCCATACATGCACCAAATGCCGGATTTGTTGACATTTATGATTACTACTCCACTGCCTTAAGTAGCAGCTTGATGATTTATAACTTTTAATCTACCTTTATAAATTGGTTATCTAACACTAAAATAATTTTTCAAATCGAATTAATAGTTCCTGAGATAATCGCGTTCAACCATACTTACAAACTCTAAATTCTGAGAAAGAAGGTACCCGCTTACGTATCAGCCTATCAGCGATCAGCAAGCTTCGGGTCAACCGCGGAGGAAACTGACCACATATTTACAACTTCGACATACTTTCGAACTGACTCATGTACGTGAAAGTCCATTGATTATAATGAATTGGATCTTAAAATATGAACCACAAACTTCCAACAAAACTTATGCGTATCTCAATCATTCATAACCCTTAGAATTTTTTGTTTATCAGAGTATTAATGTTGTTTTTTTAGTTACGTATGAGTCACTCTTGCGACATGAGAGAGGAATGCGTTGATATGATTGGTAGTACCCTTTCAATAAGATATGAATAAATATTTTGTTTATATTGTGACCTACATATTTTTTAATTGTTGCGATAAATACTATACGTTTTTAAAGGGATAAATTTTAAGGGATAAAAGGGAATTAATTTTTTGTTGACGTTTCGAACAGAGTCTGAAATTCGGCAATGGATGTTTTTTGTACTAGTCCTAAATCTGCATAAAAAGCTGTAGTAAAGTTTCAGTCGTTTTAAAGCCAGGGACACAGGAGTTGCGACTGGACTTGACATAGACAAAGGACAGGACATGACGGATAGATACTAAGCAAATTTGAATACTAATGACAAGACATACAGTCTTGTCATTAGTATTCAAATTTGCTGAGTTAGCACTGAGTTTCCTTTACTTAGCCAAGATGCCTACTTAAGGCAAGAGATAGTCGAATCATAAGTCACTGTAAAATGCCATTTACTTAGTGATTTTATTAGAGTACCTACCCATAAATTCTCACTCAGCACTCTACTGTGTCGCGTCATAAAGTATGAAAACCAAAAAAAGAATACGAAATCTATAAAGATTTTTGAAATGTGTGATTTAAATTCTTTCATTTATTCGGAAAAGTTATACAGAGCCTAATTTGCTCTAGAGGGCACCATATAGAATATATTGTAACGTAGTATAGCCTATAAACGCGCCTACAACTAAGATGCTGCTATTAATACCTGATTTGTCATAAATCGGTTGAGTAGCTTAGACACTAAGGTTGCATATAGACTTCTAAGTTCATTACCCTTCTTCCTGACTCGCAGTATTCGAGTAATAAAACATCTGGCGTTACAGTCCTTAAGAAAAAGACGTTAATTCATAAAATAAATATCAAAATTACTTTTAATGTTTAAAATCCGTCCATTACTATTGTTTAACATATTTTGAACACAAATACAGTTTCTTCTAAACTTTTGTAACTTCACGGGCTTTTGCTACTTACTATCGCTATTGAAATATAAACAAAGCACAGCGTCCTCAGACAACAGAGACAAAGCTACATTCAATGCTAATAGGAGAGACAGAGAAAGAATATAACCCACGTGAGTTACGTTAACAATAGATTAAAAAAAACATATACCTGAGAAGGTAGGCAGGGAACTCGCCCCCGCACTCTTCGGCCCCTTGTCTGAACTCAGTCTACCCGAAAGCCTTCATAGAGTGGTACGAGTCTTGCGTGCGTTTTAAACCAAATCTAGTATTTTATTTTTTTAATAAATAGGACTTAAACTAAGATTAGTATATGTTTACTATTGATTTGTATCAATAATCTTCTAAGTGTATCCATTAGTAAAGTGTTGTGAAGCACCATTTGTGATTAATTGTAGCCACCTGCTGCCTTAAGGCACCTGACGTTTTTGGCGCCCTTTCTTATTAGTTACAATAGAGATATAACACAGTGGTTAGGCATATCTAAGCGTAGTGCAAGTGCGTATTTGAATTTAAATGAAAAGTTTCTTTAAATATACGTGTGTTGGTTACTTATTGCCATATAGAGTTGTGGACAAAACAGATATATGTATATTTAGTGAGCAGCCATTGTGTTTGCGATAGGTATGGAGACTGAATTGTAATGAGGAACTGAATCTAACGAGCTCAAGTTCTGAGCTATGCGAACTAAAGTGGAATGATGATCAAGTTTCGGTATAAGAGGAAAGAGTCCAGCGATGGCGGCAAGAGTGGGACGGCGATACAGAAGCAGAAGATTGAGGGTCTTCGGGATAGGGAGTTGCTGCCGCCAAAGGATATGTTGCTGACTGGTTCTTTAGCTGGTGTGAGGAACAATACACTGCCTCGTTCTCGACCATCTTCTTCAACGTGGCGGGAGTCTGCCGAGTCGCTTATCAGTCAAACTACACTTACATTGTTTAGAGTAAGTGGCTATTATCAATCTTATCTTTAGACATTATCATGCTAGCGTTAATTCCGGTTACTTGTATGACCCAAATACCGCATACTAACTTGTTAATAGTAAGACCACGTGTAACTTACAATAAAAAATATATCCAGACAGGAAATTAATTGAATTTTACCTTTTCAGTGTAATTTGATGTTAAACATTAACTTTAAAAGTTTATTAATATCACATTAACCACTGATACTCGTAAGGCTATGTCTGCCTTGTGCAGCATATTTTTAGTTACTAACAATTAGTGTAGGAAACAGAAAATCGAAAAAAAAATATAATTCTGTAAGTAAATAAAAAAATAGCATAGAATTGGGAACTCAACAAGGTTTGAAATGAGGAATAATGTAAAATAAAACATATTTTTTTACATAGGCAATACTTTACCCATCTTACTGCTCTTAATGAGACACCCTGTGGATATAAAGACCTTTACTTCCAGCCACTATTAGACGTCAACTCTCCTTTATTAATTAATTTTGTTCATTTCAGTGGTGCCTAATCTTTATAAATGTCTAAAACCTAAATACTTTGCAAAGCCTATTGGTATTCAATCATGCCTCATTAAAATTTTAAGATATTCATTATCATTTCGACGTTACCCTTCACATACATTGCCCGAATACGGGTTTACCTTCAAAGATGTAATGTAAAAGACATCAACGAAATGCTTGCAAATGTAAACGTGTCGTTAGCTTATTATTGAGTAAATATGTATTAAATCAAAGGATCCTCTTAATGAATATTAAAACTATATAATTAGAATTACAGATCGTAAAATTTCCTGCTTTGATTTGAATCGTTACATGCTTGACGAATCCTATTTACATACACATATATGGGTGTGGAGTTCTTCAAAAGGGGTCTTAGAAGGCTTTTGAAGGGCATCAGCGCAAGTGTAGCGGCTATGGTATTGCAAATCTCTGATAAATATGTCAAAAATAGCATGTAAATTAATTTATAAAAAGCAGTTTTTTAAAAACTTCCCGACAGAGAGGGGTGTTAGAAGTGAGTGTATGTGTGTGTGTGTGTGTGTTTTTTCTTCTTTTTTTTGTATGTGAACTTCCTCATCGATGCCATGGCGAACTCCTAACGATTTAAATCACTCTATTGCCCTTCCATCTGCCCATGGCCAGGAGTCTTAAGGAGCTCTCGGATGGATATGGGCTCAGATTTATTCAGCAATGGTTCTCAGTCAATATTTTATGGAAACCGATTCAGACTTTCACTATTTTTGTGTTGGTATTTTTTTATAGTTTGAGGTTAAAAAGGTGCAATACCAATTTTATACTTTTATACGAAATAATAAGATAAACACATATCAAAAAGCATAAAAAGCTTCCTTCAAGTACAATACAGCTTCTTATAAAAATAAGTTGTCGATGCGTTACTTGTCGCTGACCCTCCTAAAGGCTATTGTGTGGATGCCTACAAAGGCAATTTGTCTCAGGAATACATAAAATACTCACTTAAGTATGCACACGCAACAGTACGCGGCCCTCCGGTGGAAATCGCGTCTTGAATGAACTATTGGATACTGGCTCCTACATCGTGACATATGTGAGAATTATATATTGAAGCTTATTTCTTTAATATTCATATTTCAAACACGTGCCTACACTTCTAGCTGAGCGTATTTAATCATATTTATCAGTTAAGCGAGCTTTTAAAGTTTTATAGCTCTTTGTATTCTGTTAAAGGTTTTTATAATATTTTCTGATACATTTTTATTACAGTATGTTTTGATATACAAACAACTCGCTGACGGAGTTCCCAATACGTGTAAATTACAAGTAAAACCGGCTTGTTTCTTGAAAGTTATCCAAAAACAACTATAAAACAGGTCATATACTAAGCATTGAATATTTTGTTTGCAACAGATATATTATTTCAAGCAAAATATTTAATGATGTATGTGTATTTTTGTAGCATATATCGCTAATAGAGACTGTGTTTTGATAAACACTTTAAGATGCCTAAGTCCAGCAATGGACTGCCATAGACTGATTTATTAACTAACTATCTTCACGCTGTATCCCTGACGGGGTAGTCAGAGAGACTACACATCACCAGGCTTCACGATTCATGCATACTTCTATTATACTGAATTATTGATTGTTTGAAATGTGTTTCTGATGCTAAGCGTAATGTATAGTTATTTTCGTGTCTGTTTTATGATATATATCTGATTCAAATTTTATGATATACTAGTTAACTACTGCGTAGATAAGTTTTCCCGTTCCCGTTTCCCACAGAAACTTGTTACTGGGATAAAAAGTAGCCTATGTTTAATCTGATGTATAAGCTATTTTATTGTAAAGTTTTATTAAAATCCATTCAGTAGTATTTACGTGAAAGAGTAATAAACATCCATTCTTACCAAATTCGCGTTTATAATATTAGTAGGATAGACCAACCTCTATGGCACAAATGAATCAAGACCTTCGTGTCTAGTAACAAGACCTTGTTACTTGACCAAGGTGCATTTATTGTGTGGAACCTGTACAGGCAGAAATAGCGGTAACCATAATCTGTACTATAAGGCATCACAATGCAACCCATTTTTTTATCAAACGGTAGTTAGATAGTTCTAGGAATGAATATAAAATTGAACCTCTTTTAAATCATCAAATGTCCGCACCACTTATTTCCCTATCGATGAAACTATTAAATTGTCTTACGATAAAAGAAAAGCCTAGCAGTCATAGAATCTAGGAAATCAGACTAGTTTACATAGTATTTTATAAATGAATCTATTTTCCCAGTTCACTTGTAAACATTACAAGTGCTAAGCTACTAGGCAATCAGCGTGTATAAGAAGCAGGGTCAGGGCACCCGTCTGGGAGGGTTCACCGCACCATTCTCACACAACAATAGCCTGCATGTAGCCCGTTCTCATCACACACCGCCGGCGCGGAGTGAAGATGTAGCACAAACGTCAGATGTTTGATACATTAGTTCCGTGTTTGTGTTGTGCTGGTGTTTATGAATGAATTAACTTTAGTATAAAGCTAATAAAAGCAGCTTCGACCACGTGATGAAGATTTTCCTTATCCATTTTTCACAAGAACTTGTGTCCGCAATAAAAGGCCGGGTTTAAAACTATCTATGTACTAAGTTTCAGCCAAAATGGTTCACCAAGTCGTCTTAAATAAAACATCTTTGTGTTCCGATTTAAACTCTCAACATGTTTAGACTTTTATATTTCAAAAGTTTAATCAATATATCAATTCAGATAAAAATGTATGCTGGTCTTATCTCGTTTTACGTTGCTTTGTACCTACTCTACCTGATCGTTTTACCTACTTTTAAATGATATTTGATCTCTGACGCAAGGTTTTAGTTCAATCTTTTGTAGCACCAACAATAAGCTTCACTCGATATTCAAAGTGATTTCGTCTAGCGAATCGATTACGTCACGGTTATCATTTAAGATCAATTGCGTTTAAGATTTAAGGAAACGATTCACGCAGTCTATAATTCATTTTTAGTTTTCGTCTTATTACGTTTGTGGTAATTCTGTATTTTTTTTATATTTGAAACGTCAAAAATAAAACTTAAATGTAATGTTTACTTGCCTGATGGAAAGTAAACATTTCGTACAAATAAACCACGTTTTCATTTTCGATTAGCAACTTCAAACTGTCACACTAATATAACACGAAAATTTCACGCAAAAGCTGAATGGGTTTTAATGAAACTTTTTAGTAATAGCATATACATCAGAATAAAACATAGGCGACTTTTTATCCCAAACCAGGAAACGGCTACGGGAAAACTTCACTATTCCGGTGGAATCGCGGGCGTTAGTTAGTTAGACATCTAGAGCTATAAAATGGAATTACACGATAAGTTTATTTTGAACAGTAACCAATTTATCTATCACGCCCTATCCCCGAAGGGTGGCAGAGGCATATTATATGCCCACTCTTCACCATGTGTATTCGTGTCCCACGTGGTGGTGAGGCCGTTGCCGTGTTGAAATAGACAGACGCAGGTTGCTGAAATTTTTCAATTTTTTGCAATTTAGTATCATAACTGGTAAACTTACTTTAGCAATAAAAAGTATTAGTGACAGTTAGTCACATTTGATAATGAACTAACCGTGCTGCGGGCTAAAAAACTAGTCCAATTTTCCCTTGAAGCGAAACGACTTCACGTTCAACTGAGGTACTTATATTATAACGTCAATTAACCGCTAGTTAACGTAGTGGGTTATAAAAATAAACTGAATAAGACATTTGGAAAGTAATTAGGATTTGGGTTCCAAGTTATACTGGACTTATATTTAAGCTCTGAAAAATAGCTATTTATTTACTGAATCCGTGCTTCGCAAGGCACGTTAAGCCGTTGGTCCCGGTTGCCAGTAAAATGGCAGCCGTTAAGCCTGGCATGCATATGGTGAAATGTGGGCGTATAGTAATCCACAGCCTTCAGGGATAAAGGCGTGACAATATGTATGTAAGTATTTTCTGAAACCTAAGGAGACGAAGCAAAATAGTGAACGTTTCTTTTTATTATTGTCAGGTTTTTCCGATTTTCCCTACAGCCAACTCTGCGACCCAATCTACTAAAACTTACTTATTTATTTGTATCAAGCCATACTCTGCACCAATCATGTGCCTAATCACACACTCATCACATAATTGTCACAAACACATATCCAATCACTACACAACTGTCAGATACACACATCCATTACGTCTTACTGACTGCACACCTAAAATTCCGTTTTCCCTAATACAAATTGAAAATTAAATAATTTTCAACTATCATCTCAAATTCTTTTATTCATCGCAAACAACTACATACCTCCATCCTCAGCCTCAGAAGTAGATAAATATAATCCAAAGTTACATAATAGACCCTTAAAATTAGAACATATATTTGTAGACATTGTTCTGCAATGATAAGCGACTTTCGTCACTATGTTTAGCGATTCAAACTCCTACCTACTACTTTCTTATGTCATAGCCAGATATTATAAAACGCACATTAGATCTCCTTACGTAAAAACATCACATATCCGATTTTAATCGTGTTTATAAATCTTGTGCTAACGGAAGACAGCGCGCAAGCTGCATCCGCCTTACACCGGAAAATGCGCCATTTAGATGTGCACTCGTCTTTATCACGTCGTATAAACACATTGTTGATCAACAAACTTTCAGTGATTATTGTTGTTGGTTTAATGTTATATGAATTTACTAATCAGTCAACGAAAACTACAAAAATAAAAACAAACAAAGAATCACAATACAACTATGCGTCAATTAATTTCTCCGCTACACAGTTCTCCTAGTAGCGTCCCCAGAAGACTGGACAGCATTGCCACGTTGTATAATATTGGCAATGTTTAACATTTGTACGAAAAAAGAAAGCAGCCGTCTGGATATAACGCTATCATGTTGGTATTAAGTAAAAAACTTGGTATTAAGAAGTATATTTCAATTACACTATTACTTCAGTGACCATATCAACAATAAGTTCTAAATTTAAAATGGTGTTGAATAACTTTTGTAACGGTTACGAAACCGAAAAACAGCAAGATACGAGTATATCTACGTTTGTACGTCAAATCACCTCGCTTGGGTCACGCCATGTTTGTGACCTATACCACAACTCGTATTCGTGCCATACTGGTTTTGTTCCAAGCTCGTATAACCGCTGCATAACGATATTCAATCTTAGTACTTCTTTTTTAAATTCAAATTACATTAAATATAGTCACTCACAACTTTCTTTGTCGAGAGTTTGTCATTGCTGATAATATTTTTACGAGAAGACGTTCATTGGCCCTTGAATTGTATAAACCTTTTTGAGGATATTGTTTCCAGATATTACCGCTTTGCTTTTGAACTTAAATTAAGTATGTGTTTTTAAATATTTAATATACTTTTCTTTTGTTTACAGGAATTATTTACCCAATTGCAATGGTCTGCGGAACGAGCGCCGGCAGCAGACTCTCTACGTCGGGCTCTTGGCGGTGGTGGCGCTCGCTTCCAGCTCGGTTGCATGGCCGACGCGAGCGAGTGCTTCGAACACCTACTCCTACGAGTCCACGCCCATGTGGCTGCCGGCTCCGGCGACAGAAGAGACGACGACGCCTGCAGAGCTCCGCATTGCGTACCCCACCGAAAATTCGCAATGATGCTTGTGGAGCAATCAGTATGCGGAGCTTGTCAAGCCACTTCAGAACCTCTGCCTTTTACCCAGGTACGTCTTATGAATATCATTTGTAGTCTTTGTTCGACAAAAACTAAATATAAGCCGTATTTACTTCCTTTACAACTAAGCATAACGAGATCGTAGTCATAATTAATGCCGTAATTTATAAAAACAGTCAGTAACTACCTGTTTACACACTATGATAGTGTTAATAATTTATTTTGTGTTGCAGATGGTTCATTATGTATCAGCAACGGCTTTAACGACTCAAGCAGCTCTGGGTGAACATGGCGATAGCTTTGGGCTGCTGCTACGCAAAGCAGGAGGAATGGGCGATATCAGAGACTGCCCAGTAAGTACCTATTGTTTTATAGTAATCTTTTCACAACTTACTTGACGTTACAAATAATCTAAAAAAAATTTGATTGGCGTTAACGAAATATTTTTATCTTCTCCAGAATGCATGTGGGGCCAAAATTCAAATTTGCCGAACCCTAATGAACCGGCCCGAAGTGGTATCTATCGGGATGGTGTGGGACTCCGAGCGGCCCGCCGCGGAGCACGTGGCAGCGGTGTACGCGGCGCTCGGCACGGAGCTGCGCCCCACGGACGCCTTCCACGCGTGCGTGGACCGCGCCTGGGCCGCCCGCGCCACGCACAGGCTCGTCGGACTCGTCACTTACTACGGCAAGCACTACTCCACCTTCTTCTTCCATAGTAAACTCCGCCTGTGGATATACTTCGACGACGCGGACGTCAAAGAAATCGGACCGGAGTGGTCGCAGGTTGTGGAAAAGTGTCAGAGGGGACGATTCCAGCCGCTCCTTCTGTTGTACGCGGCGGTGGACGGAACACCGTGTGACACGCGTCATGCTCCCAAAGATGTGGTTCCGTTCCCCGCCCCCGAGCCGCGCCGAGCGGTGACGCCGGCCCCCGAGCGCCCGTCCACCGGCTTCGCTCGACGAGCGGTCACTCCGGGACCTGACAACGAGAGCGATTACGTCAGTAGAAAAGCTGTGGAAAATATACTCGAAGTGCAAGCTAATCGCCGAGCTCAACTAGCCCGAAGTTTGAGCACAGGATCGGGCTCCGATACGCAGGAGAGGCCTCGGGTCCGACGAGACTCGGGCAACTGGAGCGGAGACCGTAATAGCGCCTCGTCTGCCTCGTCGTCCACGGTCGAAAGTCCTTACATGTATCCCAGGGGCAGAGGGGCCGGCAGTATCCCCGGAAGTCCCACCCGCAAAGGAGAACTCTCTAGTGGAGGATCCTGTGATGCAGGCTACGACTCATATTCTCTGTCGTCCACGGATAGCCTGTCTCTGCAACAGGGTATTCGTCAAAACTTACAAAATTTACCGCTAGCTCAGATACCTGAAATAACAACACGAGGGAATTGTGAGGCTCTTTGCTTAGAAGCTGACGGGCTCCTAGAAAAATCTCGACATGCAGAAAACTCGGCCGAATATGAGCATGCTTTAATGTTATGTGACGCAGCCGCATCTAAAGCCCGAGCAGCCATGGACGCTCCTTACAACAATAGTCACATGGTGACATTTGCACGAATGAAACATAACACGTGCGTTATGCGGACACGAAGTCTTCAGAGGCGAATGGCTGGTATGACCAGAGTCACGGAGATCCCACAAGCAGCACCGATACGAAATACGAAGGGTGGTTTAGAAAGTTCACCTGTAACAATCGAAATATATGCCACTCTACCAAAAAAGAAGGGATCTTCGAAGAAATCACCTAAAAGTATAGAAGATGATATTGATACTATCACCCGTGAACGCCCTCCAAGACACAAGTCTAGAGATGAGGAAAAAGTTCGAGATAAACGATCAAGAAGTGAAGATCGAAGTCGAGCCCGGAAAGAAAATATCGTCGTTAAACCGGACAAAAAAGAAGAATCCGCAGAAGATAAGAAAGCTAATAAGAAACAACATAAAATTCGTAGAAAATTGCTGATGGGTGGTTTAATTCGTAGAAAGAATCGATCAATGCCAGATTTAACGGAAGGAGCTGACGGCAATACAGATACAACTAATAAAGAAAAACGCGTCTCGTCTGTCGACGACACTGAAGTTGGACGAACTATTGAAGACAAAACGAATCTGAGTGGATATTTATCTGAAGGTCACTTAGAATATACAGTAGCCAGTGGTACAAACCCGAACCTGGAGAGAAGTAAACTGATGCGAAAGAGCTTTCACGGTAGCGCTGGCAAAATCCTAACTGCGGCCAAAGTACCTCCTCCGCCACCGTTGAGGACTACCTCTCAACTTACTGCTGCTAAATATAATTACCCAGAACACGTACAAGGCACATACTCTACAGAAATTGATGAAGATGGGGGTTTCTCAGAACAATATGGCGATGAACCTCAATCACTGCCCTTCCTTCACTCGTACGATGAACAACCTCCCAGTCACTATGACAGACTAGATACCTCACCTGCTCAAAACTTTCATACTGTTGTCACAAAAGCCATGATTCATCAAGAACAAAGTCCAATAAAGCGAGACGTTTTGCATCCTATGCAGCCTACGCATAACACAATACAAAATTTAACAAACTCCTTCGATAACGGCGTTGATGTGGTTGACTGCGCGATGCCAAGAAGATCTCCCACAATGTTCGAACTACCACCATACCCCAGTCCGATGAATTCAGTAAACCATTCGAGGCAACCTAGTGAGGAGTTCCCTCCCCCTCCACCACCCATCGATCTAACGCCTCTACAAGACGAACTGGAGAGAATCCAAAACGTCAACGATATAGACTTGGACAAGGACGTTCCGGGAATAAAAGGGTTATTGTTATCGAGTCTGCAAGAAAAAAGAAACCAGATACTCAGAAATGAGCATGAATTTCAACAAATTCAACAACACGTTGAAAGAACAAATACTCAGCCATCTTTGTTAAAAGAGCTGCAAGCTAAACAGGCGGCCTTTAAATTGAAGAGATCTGGATCCTTGGAGGGACAGCTTTCGAGCCCCGTAGAGAGCCACCCAATGTTTGAGAATAACGTAAGGAATATGGCTTCCAGATTCGAAAACAGCTCCCCAAATATGAGCCAAGAGGGAGATAGACAACATATTGGTTTTGTAGGCATGAGTGGAAATAGAGATGTTATAAATTGCTCCACTCAATCAAATGCTGGTCAAAATCGACGAGCATCTGCTTCTTCTATTGATCCTAAACAAATCGAGGAAGAGCCGTGTGACCAAAAGTCCACCAGCAACGGCTGCAATGACCGGTCTAAGTCCAAAAAGAAATCAGTCTCATTCTGTGACCAGGTCATCCTCGTATCAACTGCCGAAGATCAAGAAGATGATAGCTATATTCCGAATCCAATTTTGGAAAGGGTCTTGAAATCGGCTATGAACAAACCTGAGTTGACAACAATGCCTTTGCAATCGGAAAAGCCTTCTTTACAACGAACAGAGTCTTTCGATAGTCAATCTTCTCGATCGACAATATCGTCATTATCACAGAACTCGTACGTATCTAGTACAAATCCCCAAGAACGTGCAGAATATGTCCGCCCACACTACAACTACCCGACATACCAAGCGACGCAGAATTTGCAACAACAGTATAACTTACAGAAGAATAATAATGTTTACGGCACCAGCTCATCTCAAAATCAGACCAATAATAATAACCAGACATGCCAATCGCTTCCTGCCAACCCGTCACTGAATGCAACGAGTCCGATACCATACAATCAGCCGCCCTCAGTCTACACAAACCACAGCAACGCTAGCCCACCGAACTTTAGCCAAAATCCTGCTAACAGACTAACTCCTACTCAGCATAACGTTTATATGTCAAAGCATCCAAGCAATCTACAAAGATCACTACCCAACACGAGTCCGCACCCACCTTCTCAACTCCAAATGAATCAGCCCAACCAAATGATCACGAACGCTTACTATCATAGAGTACCACAACCTTCGTCCGCTTCGACAATGTCTAATGCGAACTACAATACGAATCGCCAATACATGCCAAATAGTAATAATTTGCCTTATCAAACTGTACCCACCAATTCACCGGCTTATGAAAGCTCACACAACCCACCGACAAACCACGCGAGCTCCGAATATTCTAGTCGATACCCATGGCCTAATAATAGTACAAATCACTACACCCAGTCACCTTACCAGAGAGTACCACCACCTCATGGGGACGTGCCTGTCGACGTTGATCCTTATCAACAGAAACCGTATCCTAATTACCACACAGAAATCACCCAACCCCGATTACAAAGGCATTACCCCACCAACCCACAACAGCAGCGCATATATAACCAAAACGTTGACAGCAATATGGCTAATGTACAAGGACAATATCCGTACCACCAGGATAACTATAGTCCATACCAACATATACCTCAACCAAAACAGATGCAGAAAAAGTCTGTGTCATTTGAGCCTGGTACGAAAGGTGGGACAGATTCCCCCATCCCGCCCCAAATGAACAGCAATCCTTCTTGGGTCTTAGGTAATGACAGTCAAACGGCTCAGAAAAGCCTTTGTAATCTATGTAGAAAAAAAACCGTGAGTCCACCGTCAATGTACTGTCCAGATTGTGATTTTTACATGTCCAGGTTTAAACCTCGCTCATAGCATTGACATGCAAAGCATGCTCATGAGGATTAATATTGTTATTATATGCCAGAATAAAAAAGACATAGACAAGATTTATTGTGGATTTATTGGCTACCAAATAAACAGCCTATGGTATGGTACAATCGCGACGATTGATGGATTGAGAGGAATCACTGTTCTGGTCAATTGATTAATCCCTTGATTTTATTGATGCCAAGTACCTACCCATTAATTTTCAGCGTCTATTTTTTTTTATATAATGTACATATAAATATTGTTCAAAATGTGTAAATGTAATTATTAATGAAGTATATAAACAAAGGATATTATGTTATTAAAACAAATTTTAAAAATAGATACTATTTTTATAAGGCTTGACTGATGATCTCATGTGAGAAAAATGTTCTTTTAAACTTTGCATAAATTGTAATTTTGTAACTTTTCGTTTTATTATAACGTATTACCTACTCATAAAGTGCCTTATGTCATTGAGACTGGTGTATATTTTTAAACAGTGATTTTAATTGTTTTGAGGTCGTGACATCAATAAATTATTTTCAATGAAATTTCTTTGTTTAAATTAAAGAAACCGTTTCATCTTTTGGTCAGCTGCCGTGACTCTAGCTCAGATGTCCCATCTTTTTATACAACTGAGGTGGCAAACAAGTAAACCTCCCGTTTAATCCAAAGTTGTAGCTGTAGCCTATGGACGTCCTTATGAAATAAGGAGACGGTAGTCTCCGATAACTATAGCGAAAATAAGAAGTCAAATCATAGCTGCTTTTAGAAGTTAATATAATAAAAGCAGACTCGAGCCTCCAAATTACCTCTCTTCAGGTGCTGGCAAAGACGATAAATTTATAAATAAATATTGTAGGACACTTTTCACACAGCGCCATCTAGCCCAAAGTAAGCTAATATTAGCTTGTGTTATGGGATCTAGATAACTGATAAACATACTTATATATTTCTAAATACATACATATTATAGATAAATAACACCCAGACACAGAATAAACCATCGTGCTCATCACACAAAGTTTTATCCTGGGTGAGAATCGAACCCACGACCTCTTGCGTAGCAGTCGGATGCACTCCCACCGCGCCACAGAGGCAGTCAAGATACCTAATGATGCCCAAATTTAAAGCAACTACACAATATTGCATGAATAAATGATGCTAGGTATCGATTCGGTCAATAGGATTTCTTTTTCTATACCACTGAGGTGGCAGACAAGCATACGGCCCATCTGATGGAAAGTGGTCACCCTAGCCTATGGACGTTTGCAACACCAGAGGTGCAGCACTCGCGCTGCCGACCCTTTATAAACCTTCTAAGACCCTTTTTAAAGAACCCCATACTGTAGACGTTCGGAAAAACCCAGGCAGGGAGTTTATTCCACAATTCAAGCGTTCGCGGAATAAAGCCTCTATCGGATCTAACCGTATGCATGCGCTCCGGACGCAAAGTGTGAGGTTGAACAACAAGCGGTGCGATGATAGAAGGTAGCCGTGTGCATCATATCAAACAACTCCTCAGAGCACAGACCGTTGTAAAGGCGATAGAACACGCATAAGGAAGCAAAGTCTCTCCTGTCGCGAAGGGGTTCTACACCGCCCGCTATAGAGGATCGTTGACAATCCTCATAGCACGCCGTTCTACAGAGTCGAAAGGTCGAAGCTGGTATTCAGGTACACCAGCCCAAAGGTGACAGCAGTACTCCATGTGCGACCGCACTTGCGACTTATAGAGGACCAGTGTTTGCTCTGCAGTAAAGAAAATAAAGGGAATATATAAACCTATTAGCTCGTCAAATATTTTTATATACCCCTGAGGTTGCAAATAACCGTCGTAGCCCATCTGATCGAAAGTGGTCACCGTACCGGACGTTTGCAACACCAAAAAATTATTAGAACACGAAGGCGAGTAATTTATCTGTTACAGTCAAATAGTGAGTCTCAGGTGAGTAGGTAAGGAGACAGTATGAGAATGAACAAAGTGCGGATTAATAATAAAACCTCATTGTGGAAAGGGTAAAATCAGGTAAAACAGGTTAGAGAGGTGCATATTACAGATCATATAATTATTACTCGTGCATATCATAGATTGGAATTTGTCGAGAATTCATTGAACAGCGACATCTTTTGATGACACAGTACAACATAATGAAGTAACTTCAACCTGAAGTTTATTAATAACCAAAATAGATGACGCTAGATGGAATAATACAAATGCGCAAACAGAAAGATTATTAAAGTATAAATAAAGAAAAGTTATACCTGGGCTTTATAAGAGTACATAAAGAAATAGTTTGTGTCTTTTTAAATAATACAGATGCAGGCTTGCTAAAATAAATATTTAGCTCAAATCTGTCTAAGGCTAACGTCTAAGGCTAATATATATACTCTGTGGCGCTGTTGTGTGTTACCAAGTTTTAGTGAATTCCTTAAAGTAGTGTAACTACAATTTTTACTTTTTCGTGTGTCTGTACACGAATAAATTGCCCTATAGCCGTAATACTCTAGCCTGGTCTTGACCCTGAAGATATCTATATCTAATAGGTGGAAAAAAACAGATCGCCAAATGAAAATATAGACGAAGGTTTAGAACGGTTAGGATTTTTTTTTGCTCATTTCACTCTGGTAAAACCAAGACGTGGCTAAGCATGTTGGGAGATAAATAAATAAATAAATATTGTGGGACACTTTTCACACAGCGCCATCTAGCCCAAAGTAAGCTAATATTAGCTTGTGTTATGGGATCTAGATAACTGATAAACATACTTATATATTTCTAAATACATACATATTATAGATAAATAACACCCAGACACAGAATAAACCATCGTGCTCAACACACAAAGTTTTATCCTGGGTGGGAATCGAACCCACGACCTCTTGCGTAGCAGTCGGATGCACTCCCACCGCGCCACAGAGGCAGTCAAGATGAAATTCGTGTTCTTTTCATTCACCACAGAAACCACAACTTTAGAGTCCAAGCGTGTTCCTGCTTTGTCGTTGTGGCCTAGATTACTTTATGTACTGACACATAATATTTCGAAAGTGTTCACTTACCTACAGTGTTAATATTAGTCGGAGGAATCTATGAGATTACAAAAATATTTAAAAAAGATTTTATTTGCGTTTACAATAATGTGAGATGATCAGATGTAATGTAATAACGTATTATCCAATATGTTCAAACTAGTTGACGCACGCGGCTCCGAAAGTTTTCACGTTCCCGTAAGCTATATTATTGTAAAGTTTCTTCAAAATCCAAACAGTAGATTTTGCGTGAAAGAGTAACAAACATCCATCCATACTTAGAAAATACTTGTTGGGTACAGTATTCTCTAAGGTTTCAAAATGACTAAAATAAATAAGTAGTCTATTTTACTTTTAGGATCACCGAAGACTGTACTTACCATATTGAAAACCTCTAAAATTAAAGATATAAAAAAATTGAACATATGAATGCTAAAGTAATCCTTGAAACTTTTTAATTGGATCTTTTCAGTCATTATTGTTGACATTAGCATCCTTATTGAATGGTATAATTATAATATAAAGTAAAAAATATAACCATGGCGAACTTTTTTCGTGATTAGTTTTTGGGAAAAACAGAATTAGAAAGCTGGTAACTCTGTTAAAACCTTCACGCAGCTGGTTGGTAGTTCTTGTTTTGCCTAGTTCTTTAATGGCGACCACGGGTGACGGGTCGTGTGATTAAAACTGTCATTATTTATTTGTAGGTTCTGTGTTTACACAAATATGACGGGGATTTTGCCGACGTATCAACGTTTTGTAAATGGAGTTCCTGTACCGTCCATATCTAGGCGTTCCTTTCGCTTACGAGAGAAATATTTGATTGTTTCTGTACTTTTGACATTTGGAATCGTGTGGTTAGGTGCACTGTTCTACTTGCCTGAGTTTAAAAGTGCCAATAGTGTGAACGATAGTGTGTATAATGTTTACAAACGAATACAGAAAGCTGGACCTGAACTGCTTATGCCGCCTCCCCTTGCCCAAAACGACGTGGGAGATTTCCCTGTGGTGGGGATAGTTCATCATGGGGAAGAAGGTGATGATCCTCACAAAATTGAAGATAGAAACCGCTTACTTGCTAAGATAGACGAGGAAATGGGCATGAAAGTGTTAGAGAGGCCACAATTCGACGTAGTCCCTTCAGTTTCTTCTTCGAAAGGCCCTAGTAAGCCTCCAGTTGATGCAATTGAGGAGCCAGCATTAGATAAATCACAGGGTAAGAACGTATCGCCGTCAGGTCCAAAAGCGGAAGGCTCTGACAATAAGTATGTTGCCGTGGCGTTGGCGCCAGGAGCCAGTACAGATGTGAAACATAAACTGGATGTTGTCAAACAGGTGAGTCATCATAGTCATAGCCACTACTACATATTAATTGCAAGACTAATAGGTTAGTCACACACAAACGTCCCACATAAATGATTATAGGACTACTGGTACAATATATTTTCTCTCTTGCAATGTGATTGAAAGAAACATTCAAAGTTATAAGGCTTGTTTATTTTTAACTAATAAGTAGATAAGAAGTGCTCATGGACTCGCGGTCTGTGTTCTGTAAACGATGACTGAGTTACGTCCTCGGATGGGTGACCACTTTGTGGCATTTACATTTGCGAGCGTTTCCGTGCTTCGGAAGGCACGTTAAGCTGTTGGTCCCAGTTGCCAGTAAAATGGCAGTTGTTAAGCCTGGTTGAAGGCCTTGAAAATTTCAACAGCAGGTAGCCACAACCTGCGTCTGTCTATTTCATGCCGTGTTGAAATAGACTGGCCTCTAGGGTGGTTTACCACCTATTACGTTGAACAGGAATCCACACGGTGAAAAGTGGGCATATAATATGCCTCTGCCACCCCTTCGGGGATAAGGCGTGATGGATATTTATTTATTTTATTTTATTTACTAATAAGTGCCCAAACCAAAAATTTGGTTATGATTATGGGATACTTCTGAGAGCTTAAATGATGTCTCAGAAAATAACATTTTGTCAGATGTTGCCATAGCTTTCCATAAGGTAAGTGGATTTAGACCAGCAAAATATAAAAATTAAAAATAAATTATGAATAATCAGACTTGCATATTATACCTATAATATATTTAGGTACCTAAACAGAACTTTATTCCCCCAATCCAAGGCCCTCATTTCAGAGCCTGGGGTATGCCTGTGTACATACTTTACTCCTTTGCTAATGGCCAGGCTGAAACTTCAGCTGAACAAAATTTGTTTCTATCTCATTTTACCTACCTTACCTATTTAATTTTGCCTATAGAATGTGACTAAGTACAGCAAAGCAAAGATATCTTTAAACCCTTGCAATATTAGGTAAATTGATTAAATGCGTCAATACAATTTTTAATAAATATAAATTTTGCCAATGAATTTAATTATATTTCTGAAAAAAAAAACTAAATTAATATTTATGACTGTAAGAAACATTTAAATAGCTGTAACATTTTAAACTATCAAGGTCATTTAACAGATCTAAATTAATGATTAGAAACAATTTTGAAAAGAAATTAGTAAACTAACTATAGCCAAAATTGAAAAATTTTAAGTGGAAAAATTAAAATAATGGTTATCAGCATATTTACCATGTACACTTTCACATACAAGTAAATCAGAATATGTTCAAAATATTGTAGACTCACATGTGAAAGTGGATTGATAAATATCATGATTCAATACGTTTCGGGTACTAGCTAGAACATTGCCCTGGTTAGGCAAAGGTCATGGGTTCAAACCCTGACTCGAAACAAATTGTCTTTTTCTACATTATAAAAAAAAAAACAGATTGAGTATAACATAAACTTACTTCTGTTGCTTACCATGCTAAACCTGAAGTCCAATAACTTAAGTACCACAGCTTTTCTGAGACATACGGTTTTGTCTAATTACTTATAACTACAGTAAATAGAATTTTAATTTGTTTTTCTCTATGCCATTGAGGTGGCGGACAAGCGTACTGCCCTAAAAGTGGTCACCGTAGCCTATGGACGTTTGCAACACCAGAGGTGCAGTAAAAGACAGAAGAAGCAAATTGTATATCTATTTGTGATGCTCGCTACAAACTCATGCTCATGCTCACATACAATCTTTCTAATTTTATTAAGGTTATTATGGAAAACTTCTACACGAGAGCATATAGTATAATACAGCTTACACATTCTTAAATGCGGATTTTAGGATACATTGTTGTTGCTAGTAGGGACCACAAATAGTTTTAGATAGGCACTGATTGTGTTGGTATCTTGAAGGCCAACTTGCTCATGAGATAACAATCTTGAAGTTCTATTACGATAATATAGCTAAGCTAGACTCCTGGCTAATCCCTTGGAAAATAGACATACAATGCAAAGTGTATATCTTAATAATATTAGGTCTTTACCTATGAATTGCCATGTTGTAGAAAAAATGTAAATGATTTTTTTCTTGTATTTTTTATTTGTATTAATCGAAGTAATCACCCATGCAATCAATGCATCTTTGCCAACGCAGTGGCAGTTTATTGATGCCCTTCTTAAAGAAATCAGCTGGACGGAAGATAACTAATTCTTCAAAGGCATTTTGTACTGCCTTTCGGGTATAGAATTTTTTTGCCGCCATGATTTTATCCAAATTTTGAAAAAAGTAGTAGTCTGTAGGCGCAACGTCTGGTGAGTAGGGCGGATGACGAAGAGCTTCCAACCCCAGTTCTTGCAGCTTGGAGACCGTCAGCTTTGCAGTATGAGGTCGCGCGTTGTCGTGCAGTAGCAGCGGAGACGAGCGATTGACCAATGCTGGTTGGAGATCTGCCAGCTTCTCTTCTTTCAGTAATGCTCACCCCGTTAGGTAAGAAGCTGTGATGAATCACACCGGCGCTAGACCACCAAACAGTGACCATCACTTTTCTAGGGGTAAGTTTTCGTTTAGGGCATTGTTTAGGTGCTGAACCAGGATCCAACCAACTTGCTGAGCGCTTGCGATTATCAAACAGAATCCATTTTTCATCGCAGGTAACAATGCGGTTCAAAATTTCTACATTTGTGTGTCTGTTGAGCAGTGCAAGGCACGTCTCGACGCGTACTTCGCGCTGGCGATCATTAAGTTTGTGGCGCACCCATATGTCAAGCTTTTTTACCTTGCCAATTTGACACAAATGGACTAATGAATATTGTTTTGACGCTAACGTCGAAAGTTGCTGCTATTTCAGCCGTAGATTGTGTATCATCAGCTTCCACAATCGCCTTTAATTCGTCAATGTCGACCAAAGTCTTCGGACGACCGCGAAGTTCATTTTTCAGGTCGAAATTTCCAGAACGGAAGCGAGCAAACCAATAACAGGTGGTGCGTTGGTTTGTAGTGTTAGCTCTTTAAACGTCGTTGATGTTGCGTGCCGCGTTGCTGCCACGACGGTACTTATATTCCATAATTACTCGAATTTTTAACGTATCCATGATGACGAAAAAGATTGAAATGCGATGAAAATGTAACACTAATCAATAAGCAAATGACTACGTTTGGAAAAAGAATTCCATGTTTTAAAATAAAATTTATTTGAAATTAGGCTAAGAAGCCAAACAAAAATTATTTTGATTTGAAATGGCCACTACTGCAGAACGGCAATTTCATAGGACCTATTATTATAACCGCGAAAGTTTGTATGGATGTTTGTTACTCTTTCACGTAAAAACGGCTGCATGGATTTTAATGAAACTTTACAATTATATAGCTTAAACATCAGAATAACACATAGGCTTATTTTTATCCCTGGAACAAGTTCCTGTGGGAAATGGGAACGGCAAAACTTATCTACGCGGGTGAAGCCGCGGGCGTCAACTAGTTATATATAAAATTGGAAAAGAAGTGATTCCACTGTTTCACTTCAGTATTAAATAAAATGTAAGTCGACATCAATTTATTAAAACTCCTTATCAGAATATATATACTACTTGATGTGTAATCTAGGACAAGCCGTTTAATTAATGTGTGCGGCATTAATAAGAACAATAGAGGTTAGGTATAATTAAAACAGTATAAGACCTCTTATTTCAACTATAGAATTGAAGGAATTTTGTTTCTACTCGATTTCCACCTTGAACATACATACATATAGCTACGACTTTCCCTGTCACCAGAACTTTTCCAGTAAAATTATACAAATCAAGTTCACCATGATTGTTGATCGAAATAATTAATCATGAAGCAGTAGTTAACTATTAATCAAATATTAAATAACATCACTTGTACTGTGCCACAACATTTACTTTATAAACCTAGCCTAGCCAGCCTCTCAAAGGTCTTCATTCTATGACAATTTTAAATTGGGACTAATCCCACTCGCATTCCGATTACTGTGACCCCTGTAAACCAGGATCTACAGCAATGACCAAGACCACAAAAAGTTACACCGACCTCGATCATGAAGAAGTCCCAGGAGAAGTTAGCATGTCTTAGAACCCGCAACGAAATTAATCAGAAGATAATTTGAGGAAGTTGGAAAAAGAACGTAACGCCTCTTCCGTCCTTTGCAAAGCGGGAGACCTGGAAAGCAACTAGGTGTAAATCCTATAGGAAAAGGGAAGCGCCACGGTAATAGTATATTACGGGTCCTATGTGAGCTATCTTTGATTCCAGTAGTATGTATGGCAGAAGCGTTTAAAAGCACAAAAATTTAGCCCTGATGCCACGAGATCAGCATGGTAAACTACTCCTGAGGTTACTTGTAATTAGCTTACATATTATATCGCTCGTTTCGCCAAATGCGAAAAGGAAATTTGATTTGCAAAAAATTGCAAATGGAAAGCTACACTTTCAAAGTATGTGATGAGCGGTCTGGTCATATTTGGCATCAGCTGTTGAGCACTGACAGAACGGTGACTCGATTAGCTTAAACGCATATAACTTGCTTCTGAAGTTACCATGTCCCGTAAGAAATTGAGCAACACAATGATTCACCTTCAGCCAGGACATTCTCAGGCGTTCACGGGCGTCTGGGACATCACCCCAATTCCCTAACCTCACAACTAACGCATCGAGATTATAGCAAATGATTAAAAAGGAAAGACATAATCAGTGACGACTGAGCCCATTGGAAATAAACGAGGAGATGTGCCCACTGGAGAGCACACTCACTCACCTAATTACCCTCACACAATCTGCTTATAGTAGAACTGATTGCAGATAACAGAACACAGAAAAACAAAGGTAAAGTTTATTTAAATTCCATTCAGTAGTTTTACGTGCATGTAACAAACATCCATACTTACAAACTTTCGCGTTTATAATATTAGTATTAGTATTTATGACGATATATTTAATAACAAATTTAGGCTTTATGTACAAGTACCAAATAAAATGTCCCGTACTCATTATACTCATTTTTTTTAAATAATATACAATCAAAAAATCATAATGTTATGTTCCTGTCTTCGGCAGCTAGTCACCGTTGTTCTTCAGAGCATATCTTCCGTCCGCGCTTAACATTCTCCTTAAGTACACAATTTCATTCAATTGCTCTAAACGTTGCCGGTTTACCCAAATCTTGCTCTTAGTTCTTACTTTTTCTTTTTCAAATACCCGATTCTTAGTTTAACATGAGCGAAGACCTTTACTTTTATATTAGTGACTAATGCCTGAAGGTCGGCTTCTGATGCGACCATCACTACCGCATCATCAGCGTACAACAGACAATGTACTGTAAAATTTCCAATTTTACAACACATCATAATCTTTTAACTTTTGCAGTCACACTTTTGCACAACTATCCAGATACACTATGAAAAGTCAGGCGGAACGTCGACGGCCCGTTTGACGCCCGAACAGAAGTCAAAAAGAGGCGCCAGGTGAACCTCCCCCTTGGTCGCACGCAAGCTTTACAGTCCGTATAAAGAGACTGTATCGCCAGCAGCAGCTGGCCGTCCACACCATATTCTGCCCGGATATGGTGTAGACGGCCAGCCAGGCCACACAGACGAGTACCACAGAGTTTCTCTCACAACTTTTATCAAATGCTTTCTCCAGATCCACTAAAGCGCAAAAAAACCTTCGCATTAAAATGTTGGAATTATTAATTGAATGAATGAATGAAAAATCTTTATTCATGTAGGTCACAATGTAACACTTATGAACGTCAAGATTATTGCTTCTACATTTACATTTACTGCTAGATTCACAAAGCAATAGGTAGAGGCTGAGGAAGAACCTGGCAATAAAACTCATGGCCCCTCTTTTCTAACCGCCAGTAATTACATTAGTTTGAGTTACATGATGTTTGACCAATTATATAATAATGAATTTATACAAAACCAAAAAACTAAATCAATGTTGTGTTTAAAATGATATCAAAATTAGAGCTATTCTAGTTGCCAGTTCTAAGGGCAGCCTACACTTTAAGAAGAAGAATCTAGCAAGAAAGTCAATGGATGCTCTTTTAAAATGTAGGTATGGCTTACAACATTAAAATTACACTTACATTGTTCCTTTGGATTTATGTAAGAACAGTCTACTAAACTTAGTTTGCCTTAAATTTAAATTATGTTATTTGTAATAATTGCTATATTATTATTAATTAATTAATTATAAGTTACATGAAATGTCATACAATGTTTAATGCTACTAACATAAAGTAGAACATATATAAAAAGCGCTCGTAGCCCTACTATTTCGGTTTCTGTAAAAGATCACTGATTTAAGAAACTCTCTCGGATTTTGGATGGATGACCTTTTTGTAGCATTTTCATTTACCAGCGTTTTCGTGCTTCGAAGGACACGTTAACGTTGCAATCGACACTCGTTAAGTCAAGTAAATAACTTTTGAGCGACTTAAAAATTACAACAGCGAGTCGCTACCATCTGAGCCTGTCCATTTGAACACAGGCATTGGGCTCACCACAATATGCCTCTGCCACACCTTCGGGGATAAAGTCGTGGCTAATAAATTTATAAATATACTTAAATAATGAATACTGAAAGCATAAAACAAAGGTCTTGGATACAATTTTAATAATTTATGCGAAACGAAGCTTCAATATAACAACTGCACTGATTACTTCAGCCAGTGGCAGTCGGTATGTTTAAGCTTCAGAATCTATTGATCAAATTTGTTTATAGGTAAACATACATTGACCGGCCCACTGGCTCAGTTGGTTATATAACTGTCTTCTAACCTGTGGGTACCGGGTTCGATTTTATACTACTTACAGGGATAATTCTAACGCTTCTGTGAAGTGTAGGTACTTTATTTTATATTAAAACTCTCATATATTTTATTTATCTATCACGCCTTATCCCCGAAAGGGTGGCAGAGGTATGCCTCTGCCACCCTTTCGGGGATAAGGCGTGATATTATTATATATGCCCACTATTCACCATGTGTATTCCTGTCCCACGTAATGGGTGGTGAGTCCATTGCCGTATATAACTCTCATATATAAATAAATAAATTTATAAATATCTATCCATCACGCCTTATCCCCGATGGGGTGGCTGAGGCATATTATGCTCACTTTTCACCGTGTGGATTCCTGTCCCACGTAATAGGTGGTGAGCCCATTGCCGTGTTGAAATAGACAGACGCAGGTTGTGGCTACCTGCTGTTGAATTTTTTTAAGGCTTTCAACCAGGCTTAACGACTGCCACTTTACTGGCAACCGGGACCAACGGCTTAACGTGCCTTCCGAAGCACGGAAACGCTCGCAAATGTAAATGCCACAAAGGGGTCACCCATCCGACGACCAGCCACAGTGAAAGTTCAGAAACCTCAGCGATCGTTTACCGAACACTGAGACCGCGGGGCCACGAGCGCTTCAATATATATACACTATATAAAGCTAACTCCGGGCGTCGCAAGATGCAACTGGGACAGACGCTCGGATGATGATGGAATGCTTACTGCTCTCATAAATATACTGTGCCATTGCGAAAAAATAGCAAGGAGAGCGCAACGAAAAAACCTAACAGGTCCTACCTCAGTAAGCGCCAGCGCGCGACTGATCAGGCCTCAGCGTCGCGAATCTGATATTATTTAAACATTTGTTCTATAAAAATCACTGTATATAGTCAAAGTAAGCTATTATGTCTATAAATATTTAGTAGCTATAGTTGTGTATAAAAATTTAGATTTGGCATTGAAAAAACATTTCGAAACCCCTTTCGAAATGTTTGAAACTTTGGACGCATGTGAATTTAGCCCCCCAATGTTCAGATAAAAATAAAATAAATTGAGTTCTAGTCGCTCCCCACAGAGTTCCGAAGTTCTTTATACTTTTTGGAGACAGTTCTATTGTTTACACAGCTCAAAAACCGTTTCAAAAATGATGAGGGGCAACCCCCCAAATTTTAATTTTTTGCAAAAATAAAATGAGTTCTAGTCGCCCCTACAGAGTTCCGAAGTTCTTTATACTTTTTGGAGATAGTTCTATTGTTTACACAGCTCAAAAACGGTTTCAAAAATGATGAGGGGCCGACTTCAAAATTTGATTTTTTTGCGGACTTGTGCACAGTAAAGTATTAATCGGATCGAAAAGTGTTATTAGGATAATGTATAGAACTCTTTGGGGGGCGACTAGAACTCTTGGCAGAAATATAAATTTTCAATATAAAAAATAAAATAAAAAAATTTAAAATAAAATAAATAATTAATTTTAAATTTTTTTTTCAATATGATTTATATTTCTCATTATTTATGTCATAAAATGTTTACGCATAATTTTAGTAAAGTCATAAATAGGTACGACGACGAGCGAAGCGAGGAGGAGTGTTAGGTCACTTGTGCCGAGCGAGCGAAGCGAGCGGGCCTCTGGAGCGGCCGGCGATGCGCCAGACTAAAATCGCTCGTTTTAGTAGGTAGACGAGCGTTTCTATTCTGGCGCGTAGTGGTTCCGGTTGCCCCCCAAAAAGTTTTATTAATCTTCCCCGTAACTTTTTTCATACGATCAAAAATTAAGACACCAGGCCCTGGCGAACATAAATAAATAATGAGAAATATAAATCATTTTGAAAATTTCAATTTCTGCCAAGAGTTCTAGTCGCCCCCTAAAGAGTTCTATACATTATCCTAACACTTTTCGATCCGATTAATACTTTACTGTGCACAAGTCCGCAAAAAAATCAAATTTGGAAGTTGGCCCCTCATCATTTTAGAAACCGTTTTTGAGCTGTGTAAACAATAGAACTATCTCCAAAAAGTATAAAGAACTTCAGAACTCTGTGGGGGGCGACTAGAACTCATTTTTTTTTATCTGAACATTGGGGGGCTAACTTTACACATACCAACTTTGGGATCTTTTTCTATCAAGTGAAGTTTATTAGATTTTGTAACAGAAAGCCATTTTGACTAGCTTAAATCCTTAACTAACATATATCTCTCTTTCAGAATCAAAAACCCTTTCTTCTAAGATTCGCATTGTTTTAAAAAACTCAAAAGCGTGGCCTCGGCAGGAATACCAAGCCTTATAATCGTATTTGTATTAGAAAAATTAAGTAAACATACCGGCTTCGCCCGTAACATACTTGAAACTCCCGTGTAGAATTTATAAGCGAGGGGATTAAATAAGCGCTTTTTAATCCCGTCGCTTATTAATTCTACAAAAATGCATAAAAATTTGCCCTATTTGTTGACATTTATGACTACTGCTCCGCTCTCAAGGGTAGTAGCGTGATGATATATAGCCTATACCTCGATAAATAGGCTATCTAACACAAAAAATAAACTTTCAGATCCCACCAGGAGTTCCTAAAATTAGCGCGTTCAACGAAACAAAACTATTTAGCTTTATAATATTAGTAAAGATTATAAAACTGAAGGTCGTATGATAATCCACCGGACCTAATCATACGCTCTGTGGACGGTGTGTATTCAGGCAACTTAATCAAATTATATACCGTGACGACATCACACAAAATGATTATAAACTTGATTTTACTATAAAATATTGCGGTTTTGTCTATACTGTGGATGATTGAGTGCGTATATTGCTTATAGAATAGAGAATAATATCCTACTAGTATTATAAATGCGATAGTTTGTAATTATGGATGTTTGTTATTCCTTCGCGCAAAATCTCATGAATGAATTTTGATGAAACTTTAACTCATTAGAATAGCTTATAAGCTACTTTTTATCCCGGGAACAAATTCCTATAGGAAACGGGAACGGGAAACTTATAATGTTCACGTCTCGTCAATTAGTAGCTTATAATGTTCTCAAGTTATGAACAAAGTATAAAAATGAGGAAAAATTATATTAATAATAATCAATTGTGACTACTTTGAAGGAGTTGGTATGGAGCTACAATATATTTCAATTGATGTAATTTTATTTTATACTAGTTGACGCCCGCGGCTCCGCTCGCGTAGTAAAGTTTTCCTTTCCCGAGAAACGGAAACTTCACCACGCGGGAACTTCTTCCCTTGATAAAAAGTAGTCTATGTGTTGTTCTGATGTGTAAGGTTCATCAAAATCTATTTCGTAGCTTTTTCGTGAAAGAGTAACAAACCTATATCCATAACTTATTACAAATGTTCCCGTTTAAAATAAGTAGGACAGTATCTAATAATTATAAAAAACAATTAATACCTTGCCCCCTATATCTATGCGAGAGTAAGCATTATTATACATACAATCGGTGCAAAATTCATATATTTTTTAAATCATTACCATTTCAATGATACTAAATAAACTGTGACAAGTTTATTCTAATGCAGAAAAAAAAATAGAACAACAGCAAACCCCTGTTTGCCCATAAACATCACCTCTTGTCTCAAACCCCTACTGAAATAAAACTTTCTATATAAAAAATAAAAAATAGTTCAAGTAACATGGGTTACTCATTCCTTGTTAACTATATATCTAAGACCCTTAGTTATTTGCATTGATCGGTTCAGACAAAGGTTTGAACCACTTATCTCAATTCGCTCGTAAAAGAAGTTGCAATAGAGCTACACGCCAAGGGACTTCAGACTAATGGCGCGATGCGGAGATCCAATAATATTTATTCAGCAAACCACGAAAAATATAGGATTGAAAACCTTACCTCATACATAATTGTCACGCCTTTGTCCCCGAAGGGATAGGCAGAGGCATACTATATACGCATGTGAAGTTAGCCCCCCAATGTTCAAATAAAAATAAAATAAAATGAGTTCTAGTCGCCCCCCACAGAGTTCCGAAGTTCTTTATACTTTTTGGAGATAGTTCTATTGTTTACACAGCTCAAAAACGGTTTCAAAAATGATGAGGGGCAAACTTCCAAATTTGAATTTTTTGCGGACTTGTGCACAGTAAAGTATTAATCGGATCGAAAAGTGTTATTAGGATAATGTATAATACTCTTTGGGGGGCGACTAAAACTCTTGGCAGAAATTGAAAATTTCAAAATTATTAATTTTCTCATTATTTATTTATGTCATAAAATGTTTATGCATAATTTTTTTTACAATAACGATTACTAATCATAATATTTATTGGCAAGCGAGCGGGCCGCGACAGCGGCCGGCGATGCGCCAGAATAAAATCGCTCGTTTTAGTAGGTAGACGAGCGATTTTATTCTGGCTCGCGCTTTGTGGTTCCGGTTGCCCCCCAAAAAGTTCTATTAATCTTCCCCGTAACTTTTTTTCATACGATCAAAAATGAAGACACCAGGCCCTGGCAAATATAAATAAATAGATAAATTATAAAAGATATAAATAATTTTAAAAATTCCAATATCTGCCAGGAGTTCCGGTTGCCCCCCAAAGAGTTCTACAAATCTTCCCCGTAACTTTTTTTCATACGGTCAAAAATGAAGACACCGGGCCCTGGCGAACATAAATAAATAATGAGAAATATAAATAATTTTGAAAATTACAATTTCTGCCAAGAGTTCTAGTCGCCCCCCAAAGAGTTCTATACATTATCCTAACAACACTTTTCGATCCGATTAATACTTTACTGAGCACAAGTCCGCAAAAAATTCAAATTTGGAAGTTGGCCCCTCATCATTTTTGAAACCGTTTTTGAGCTGTGTAAACAATAGAACTATCTCCAAAAAGTATAAAGAACTTCAGAACTCTGTGGGGGGCGACTAGATTTCCTTTTATTGTTTTTTTATCTGAACATTGGGGGGCTAACTTCACACATACATACTATATGCCCTCATTTAACCATATGCATTTATATCCCACGTAACAAGTGGTGAGCCCATTACGGTTTCGAAAACACCAGTAGTAATTTATACTAGCGCAGAATGTATACGAGTATCTTTGTTCATAAAGTTTATTATTAAATAATAATTCTAACGTGCTAATAGAAAAGATTTGTGTGCTGTCGACTGTCGATAAACTCTGGTACTACTTAACCGATTTCAAAAATACTAACTAACTAACTAACTAACTATCTTCACGCTGTATCCCTGACGGGGTAGTCAGAGAGGACAGATCGCCAGGCTTCGCGATCCATGCATACTTCTTTCGCTTCTTCGAGATTCATCAATCGCTTCATACACGCACGTCTGGGTATCCGAGTACTTTTGACCTTTCCGTTTTTGAGCAATCTGCTCACGTGGTCTTCATATGTAAGTCTCGGCCTTCCCTGACTCCTTCTACCCTCTACTTTTGAACAATATATATTCTTCGTCAATCGTTCCTCACTCATTCGTTGGACGTGTCCAAACCAACGGAGCACGCCCTTTTCCAGCTTAACGCTGACACTTTCATTCAAACCTGCCATATTGCGTATCACTTCGTTACGTATTCGGTCGGCCAAGGTAACGCCGCACAATTTTCGAAGTGATCGCATCTCCACAGCATTCAATTTACTTTCATGCATCTGCTGACATACCCAGGTTTCACTACCGTAAAGCAAAGTTGGCACTAGCACTGCGTTATGAATCGCCATTCGTGCTTCTTTTACGATGCTTTGTCGCTTTACTAACTGGTACAAAGCACCGTTAACTTTGTTTCCGGCAGCTACTCGCCGTTCTACATCCGAATCACATCTTCCATCCGCGCTAAACATACTTCCTAAATACACAATTTCATTCACTTGCTCTAGACGTTCCTGGTTTACCCTAATCTCGCATTTAGTTCTTACGTCACCTCTTTCAAATACTAGAACCTTAGTTTTACTTGCATTCATGCGGAGACCCTTACTTTCACACCCCTCTTTCATATTAGTGACTAATGCCTGTAGGTCGGCTTCTGATGAGGCCATGAGCACCGCATCATCAGCGTACAGCAGACAGTTTACTGTAAAGTCACCCAAATTCACACCCATATTAAAATCTTTCAACTTCTGCAGGCAACTGTCCAGATACACTATGAACAGCCAGGCGGACATGACACATCCCTGTTTGACGCCTGTACAGACATCAAAAAGAGGTGACACATCCCCCCCTACTCGCACGCAAGCCTTACAGTCCCTATAAAGCGACTGTATTGCCCGCAGTAGCGAGCCGTCCACACCATATCCTGGCAGCAAGTCCCACAGCGTTTCTCTCACAACGTTATCAAATGCTTTCTCTAGATCCACAAAAGCGCAGAAAACCTTCTGGCTAAGAGCCAGAAACTTTTCCGCGATCATGCGGAGAGAAAACACTTGATCCATGCAACCTCTTCCACGTCGGAATCCGCATTGAGCCTCCCATAAATACCTTTCAGACTTTTCTTGCATTCGTGCCGTTATAACCTTTGCATACACCTTACTAGCTAAGCTGACCAAGCTGATCGCCCTGTAGCTGGAGCAGTTTAGGCGCGAGCCTTTCCCTTTGTAAATAGGTACTACAACTGCTACTCGCCAGTCATCTGGGACCTCACCCGTCCGCCAGCACAAGTTGCATAACAGACAAAGTGTGTCCCAGACACGCGACCCACCGTACTTGATCATCTCAGCAGTAACTCTGTCTTTTCCCGCAGCCTTACCACATTTCATACTTCTTATCGCTTGTTCTATTTCTTTCATACTAATGACTTCAATGACATCGGGATCCGGAGCATCGAAGTGAGCTCCACTTCCCGATGTGGCATCTCTGTCTTTTCTTGCATACATCTTTCCATAATATTCACTCCATCTCTGCAGGACGTCACTTTGGTCTGTTAGGACGTCATTGTTAACACTAAGCACTTTATTCATACTGCAGATTGCCGAACAACTCCGGGTCTTGCCTACCTCTTTCCAGAAGAGCTTGGCATTATCCCGGAAATTGGACGACAACCTTTCATCCGCTTTCATTCTGCACCTTTCACGAGCTTCTTCTATCAGTGCCTTCGTGTTAACTTTCTGCAGCTTGTATCTCTCTTTCATATTAAAATCATTCCGCGAGGCTAAGTAGTCTAGCCATGCTTTCTTCTTCATTCGAACTGCTTCTTTCACTTCCTCATTCCACCATGCATCACGCTTATTACTACTGCCTCTTTTCGTTTCTCCACACACTTCCACAGCGGCATTTATCATACTGTCCCTAAGGTTCTGCCATACACTTTCCACATTCTCACTGCTTACATTGACGTCGCCAAGCTTTTCGGCTACCCTTTCATTATATTTATCCCTAATGGATGCATCCTGCAGCTTCCAGCTTTTGATGCTATAAGTCGGCCCAGGTTCAGGACACTCGGTACGATGACGCCAACCCGCGAACAGACCCCTAATCCTAGTTATGACTAGGTAGTGGTCTGATCCCAGCTCAGCGCCTCGATAAACCCTCGTGTCCATCACCTGTTTACGGAGCCGACTATCCATTAGGAATAGATCTATCATGCTTCTCTTTGACTTACATCTCCTCGTATACATATGAATTTGTTTGTGGTTGAACATTGTGTTCGCCACAAACAAATCCTTCTCCTTACAAAATGCCAGTATTAGCTTGCCAGCGTCGTTCACCCTTTTATCCCCATACTTCCCGAGTACCGACTCAAAACCATTGCGAGCGGTACCCACCCATCCATTCAAGTCTCCACATACTATAAGTCTTTCATTTCCTTCTATCACATTTAGAGCTTCTCTCATACTCTCCCAGAAGTCCTCTAGCTCACTCGCGTTCGACGAAGACACTGGCGCGTAAGCAGCTACCAGGAAAATCTTCGTCAAACCAAGTTTTACACGGATCCAGAGGATTCTAGGACCTACCAGTTTGTACTCATACATACCGGAGGCCAATCGCGAGGACAGCAAAATTCCAACCCCCCGACTGCCATGCTCGCTCTCTGGTACTCCAGACCAAAGCGCGAGCATCCCACCCGGGAGCTCCAAGACTTCGCTGCCCCTGCGCTTGGTCTCTGTCAAGCACACTGCATCTAACTTTCTCTCATTCATAACATCCATCAACTCATTCATCTTATCTTGCATTCCTCCCCTAACAATCCACGCAGCTACCCTGCACTCCATCCTCCACTTCCCGCCGTGTCGGGCCGCGCGTGTAGGGTGGCGGTCCCCTACGCCGCTCTGGCTCACACTTTTCGCACCAGCGGGGACGAACTGGTGCGCGTCGCCTCGGGGGCACGCCCTAGCATCATTCGCCCTGGTGGCACTCGTGTTGGAGTAGAATTGCAGCCGTAGCTGGCAGGGATGGCGACGTGCACGCTTCTACTCTATTCTATTATTCTACTTTCTACTCTATTATTTATTTATCTATCACGCCTTATCCCCGAAGGGGTGGCAGAGGCATATTATATGCCCACTTTTCACCATGTGTATTCCTGTCCCATGTAATAGGTGGCGAGCCCATTGCCGTGATGAACATAGACAGACGCAAGTTGTCGCTACCTGCTGTTGAAATTTTTCTAGGCCTTCAATTTGACTAAAACTACTATCACCATTAATGTCAACTTTTTCAGTAGTACCTATGTAACATAGGCTATCTCTTATTATACTAAACGGAGCGGAGCTATAATAATAAAATTTCAATAAATCGGACAGATTTCAATACATTTTTGTAAATAGGTTGATATATGGGTTAAACTGATCCAACGGGGTTCGATGTATGTCACAGGTGAAGTCGTGAGTCACATTTCATTAAAATGATACGAATTGTGAAAGGCATTCAAAACGGATCAATGATCGCTTAGTTATTATCACAGTTTTATTGGCAAAGTAATACGGGGTCATAGTCCACACACACACACACATGGGAATCGTATACTCCCACATTACTAACTGCAAAGTAAATAGATCATTATTGTTTGCCTTAGTTGGCAGTGGCGACACAGGTCAACCACCGAACAATAATTGCCTATCACGATACCTGTGTCTCAAATTCTCAATACCGTGGCTAATATTGTGTGGGCGCAATAGTGTGAATGATACCTACTGGCGTACCCATAGAAATCGTTAAAACAGGGGGCCGAGTCTACTATTTTTCAATAGAAAGCCATTCTAGTTCTATTCTTTAGCGGCTCTATTGCGATAAGTCCTAAACTAGTTATTCTACAAAAACTATTATATTATATACTTCACAATCACACTGCTGCAGAATAAAAAACAAAATAGCCGTTTAAAGCTATCAAATTATTACTAGTGGTTCTGTGAACTTAGGAGTAATTTTTTTTTATCAATAAAAAAAAATATTACCTATTTTTCGTTTAAGCGCTCTTGTCACCCACTACGGGACCATTTCCCCTCCCCTGCCTCCATTTCCCCCGATCGAAAAACCCCCTCGCTAAAAGTTGTGTTGTTGGCTACATCAAGGATTGTCAAATCATGGCAGTCGTTAAGCCAAGTTGAAGGCCTTATAATTCAATAGCAGGTCACAACATGCGTCTGCCTATTTTCAACACAGCAACTGGCTCACCACTTAAATTATTCTATTCTATTCTATTACGTGGGTGTATAAAATCCCTCTGCCACCCCTTCGGGGATAAGGCGTGGTTATTAAAAATACTATAATGCGAGTGAGATATCCTTTCATCAACTAAATATCGTCACGCTATATGGGTGTTATGAGATGGGGTAGTTAGAGAGGACAGATCGCCAGTTTTCGCGATCAATGCATACATCTTTCGCTTCTTGCAGATTCAATCCCTTCATACATGCACGTCTGTGTATCCGAGTACTTTTGACTTTTCCGTTTTTGAGGAATCTGAGGGCGGAGTCTAATATTGACAAACTGTAGAATAGAACCAGAAACGCTGTTTTTAACTGTCAAAATATTAGTAGACTATCAAAGCTGCAATTGACTAGCGCGGCCACTGGCGCGGTACGTGTTAGTAGAATTCTATCGGCCGACCGATAGAAGTCTATTGGAGTACGATTGTAATAGTAGACTCATAATTGTGCCGGTGGCTTACTATTGAGCGACGATTACGATTCTATTTCGAGACGATTGGAATAGCAGACTCGGCCCCCTGCTCACATGGTCTTCATATGTAAGTCTCGGCCTTTCGCACAATATATCTTCTTCGTCAATCTTTCCTCACTCATTCGTTTCATCAACAAAAATGGCTAGTGAACGGAACGTCACACTCAACAAACATTGATCGCATTCAATTTTTTTTTTATCAAATCTACCTGCCACCCCTTATCAATTTGATTGTTACTAATATATTAAGTCCGATAACCGGTATTAGCTCTGATAATATTCAGCGTGTGCCGTCGTCATAATCTAAACGTGGCTCTATAAATACAATTTTATTGATAAACTTTGTATTATAAAAAAAGATTAAGACTCATGACAATGAACTACAAGAGATTTTAGATTGAAAAAAAATGTAGTTATAACAAAGCTGGTGCGGCTTGTGAAGCGGCTGAAAAAGCTTAATCATGCAAATACAGGGGTATAGGCTACGAATTTGATTTTGTCGGTGTCAAGACCCTTGGTCCGTGGGGTCATAGCACTATAAGGCTTTTTTAAAAAATAGCAAAAAGGTTAGTCGACATCACAGGAGACCGAAGAGCTGGCAGCTACCTCGAGCAAAGAATTAGTCTAGCTATTCAAAGCGGGAACGCTGACTGTATCTGCGAAACCTTGCCTAAAGGGACTACTTTTAAATATTTATTTTAGTTATCTATATATATAAAAAGGAATCCCTATTTCCCTTGGTCACGCCATCACGCGTGAACGGCTAGACCGATTTGAAAAATTCTGTTTGTATTGTATAGCTCATTTATTGAGGATGATTTTAAGCTATATATAATCACGCCTCTACACAGGCGAGCGGAGCTGTAATCATAATTGTCAACAAATCGGGGAAACTTTCATACATTTTTGGAAAAGTAATAAACGACGGGATTACATGGGTCCCGGGTTTGGAAGTATGTCACGGGCGGATCAGCTAGTATATCATATTTTTAAGGTTATTAAATAATTTGTATTTAATAAATTGTATTCTTACCAATAAATTTTAATAAGTTATAAATGTTTGAGACTTAACTCCTAATCCATTACAAATATATATGCAGATCATACAAACATATTCCAGGATGGGGACACGAGACTTCAGTACCTGCTGAACTGGGGGTTTAGCCTATTAATCATCTAATCTAATATTATAAAGCTGAAGAGTTTGTTTGTTTGATTGGACGCGCTAATATAAGGACTTACTGGTCGGATATGAAAAAATATGTATTAGATATCCCATTTATCGAGGAAGACTAAAGGCTATTTATCATCACGCTACTACCCTGGAGAGTTTAGTAGTAGTCATAAATATCGACAAATCGGACAAATTTTTATGCATTATTGTTGAAAATATAATCGACAGGATTAAATAGGTGCGACGGGAGGTCGAAATATTCCACGGGCGAAACCGAATACATCAATACGATAAATAAAATTGAAGTGTCTGTTTGTATTTTCAAATTAACAGCTTTTCCACTTAATGCGTGTGAAAGTATTGACTGTACAGCTAAAACAATTATCCCTGTCTATTGTAATGAACCTTGTATCCTTTCTCTATCTCTATAGCTTTCGTATCCTTCCTTCTTGTTTCTACTAAAATCAATTTACTTACTAAACTAAAAGAAAAACTATATTTATAAATAAAATGTATCCTATTTAACTTCTAATACCTCCAAGATAATGTGTACAAAGTTTCATTATGATCGGTTAAATTTTATTTTATTAAAAATAATTATTAATGTCATTATCACGTCATCCCTGTTTGACGCCTGTACAGACATCAAAAAGAGGTGACACATCCCCCCCTACTCGCACGCAAGCCTTACAGTCCCTATAAAGCGACTGTATTGCCCGCAGTAGCGAGCCGTCCACACCATATCCTGGCAGCAAGTCCCACAGCGTTTCTCTCACAACGTTATCAAATGCTTTCTCTAGATCCACAAAAGCGCAGAAAACCTTCTGGCTAAGAGCCAGAAACTTTTCCGCGATCATGCGGAGAGAAAACACTTGATCCATGCAACCTCTTCCACGTCGGAATCCGCATTGAGCCTCCCATAAATACCTTTCAGACTTTTCTTGCATTCGTGCCGTTATAACCTTTGCATACACCTTACTAGCTAAGCTGACCAAGCTGATCGCCCTGTAGCTGGAGCAGTTTAGGCGCGAGCCTTTCCCTTTGTAAATAGGTACTACAACTGCTACTCGCCAGTCATCTGGGACCTCACCCGTCCGCCAGCACAAGTTGCATAACAGACAAAGTGTGTCCCAGACACGCGACCCACCGTACTTGATCATCTCAGCAGTAACTCTGTCTTTTCCCGCAGCCTTACCACATTTCATACTTCTTATCGCTTGTTCTATTTCTTTCATACTAATGACTTCAATGACATCGGGATCCGGAGCATCGAAGTGAGCTCCACCTCCCGATGTGGCATCTCTGTCTTTTCTTGCATACATCTTTCCATAATATTCACTCCATCTCTGCAGGACGTCACTTTGGTCTGTTAGGACGTCATTGTTAACACTAAGCACTTTATTCATACTGCAGATTGCCGAACAACTCCGGGTCTTGCCTACCTCTTTCCAGAAGAGCTTGGCATTATCCCGGAAATTGGACGACAACCTTTCATCCGCTTTCATTCTGCACCTTTCACGAGCTTCTTCTATCAGTGCCTTCGTGTTAACTTTCTGCAGCTTGTATCTCTCTTTCATATTAAAATCATTCCGCGAGGCTAAGTAGTCTAGCCATGCTTTCTTCTTCATTCGAACTGCTTCTTTCACTTCCTCATTCCACCATGCATCACGCTGTCACACCATTAATGTCAACTTTTTCAGTAGTACCTATGTAACATAGGCTATCTCTTATTATACTAAACGGAGCGGAGCTATAATAATAAAATTTCAATAAATCGGACAGATTTCAATACATTTTTGTAAATAGGTTGATATATGGGTTAAACTGATCCAACGGGGTTCGATGTATGTCACAGGTGAAGTCGTGAGTCACATTTCATTAAAATGATACGAATTGTGAAAGGCATTCAAAACGGATCAATGATCGCTTAGTTATTATCACAGTTTTATTGGCAAAGTAATACGGGGTCATAGTCCACACACACACACACATGGGAATCGTATACTCCCACATTACTAACTGCAAAGTAAATAGATCATTATTGTTTGCCTTAGTTGGCAGTGGCGACACAGGTCAACCACCGAACAATAATTGCCTATCACGATACCTGTGTCTCAAATTCTCAATACCGTGGCTAATATTGTGTGGGCGCAATAGTGTGAATGATACCTACTGGCGTACCCATAGAAATCGTTAAAACAGGGGGCCGAGTCTACTATTTTTCAATAGAAAGCCATTCTAGTTCTATTCTTTAGCGGCTCTATTGCGATAAGTCCTAAACTAGTTATTCTACAAAAACTATTATATTATATACTTCACAATCACACTGCTGCAGAATAAAAAACAAAATAGCCGTTTAAAGCTATCAAATTATTACTAGTGGTTCTGTGAACTTAGGAGTAATTTTTTTTTATCAATAAAAAAAATATTACCTATTTTTCGTTTAAGCGCTCTTGTCACCCACTACGGGACCATTTCCCCTCCCCTGCCTCCATTTCCCCCGATCGAAAAACCCCCTCGCTAAAAGTTGTGTTGTTGGCTACATCAAGGATTGTCAAATCATGGCAGTCGTTAAGCCAAGTTGAAGGCCTTATAATTCAATAGCAGGTCACAACATGCGTCTGCCTATTTTCAACACAGCAACTGGCTCACCACTTAAATTATTCTATTCTATTCTATTACGTGGGTGTATAAAATCCCTCTGCCACCCCTTCGGGGATAAGGCGTGGTTATTAAAAATACTATAATGCGAGTGAGATATCCTTTCATCAACTAAATATCGTCACGCTATATGGGTGTTATGAGATGGGGTAGTTAGAGAGGACAGATCGCCAGTTTTCGCGATCAATGCATACATCTTTCGCTTCTTGCAGATTCAATCCCTTCATACATGCACGTCTGTGTATCCGAGTACTTTTGACTTTTCCGTTTTTGAGGAATCTGAGGGCGGAGTCTAATATTGACAAACTGTAGAATAGAACCAGAAACGCTGTTTTTAACTGTCAAAATATTAGTAGACTATCAAAGCTGCAATTGACTAGCGCGGCCACTGGCGCGGTACGTGTTAGTAGAATTCTATCGGCCGACCGATAGAAGTCTATTGGAGTACGATTGTAATAGTAGACTCATAATTGTGCCGGTGGCTTACTATTGAGCGACGATTACGATTCTATTTCGAGACGATTGGAATAGCAGACTCGGCCCCCTGCTCACATGGTCTTCATATGTAAGTCTCGGCCTTTCGCACAATATATCTTCTTCGTCAATCTTTCCTCACTCATTCGTTTCATCAACAAAAATGGCTAGTGAACGGAACGTCACACTCAACAAACATTGATCGCATTCAATTTTTTTTTTATCAAATCTACCTGCCACCCCTTATCAATTTGATTGTTACTAATATATTAAGTCCGATAACCGGTATTAGCTCTGATAATATTCAGCGTGTGCCGTCGTCATAATCTAAACGTGGCTCTATAAATACAATTTTATTGATAAACTTTGTATTATAAAAAAAGATTAAGACTCATGACAATGAACTACAAGAGATTTTAGATTGAAAAAAAATGTAGTTATAACAAAGCTGGTGCGGCTTGTGAAGCGGCTGAAAAAGCTTAATCATGCAAATACAGGGGTATAGGCTACGAATTTGATTTTGTCGGTGTCAAGACCCTTGGTCCGTGGGGTCATAGCACTATAAGGCTTTTTTAAAAAATAGCAAAAAGGTTAGTCGACATCACAGGAGACCGAAGAGCTGGCAGCTACCTCGAGCAAAGAATTAGTCTAGCTATTCAAAGCGGGAACGCTGACTGTATCTGCGAAACCTTGCCTAAAGGGACTACTTTTAAATATTTATTTTAGTTATCTATATATATAAAAAGGAATCCCTATTTCCCTTGGTCACGCCATCACGCGTGAACGGCTAGACCGATTTGAAAAATTCTGTTTGTATTGTATAGCTCATTTATTGAGGATGATTTTAAGCTATATATAATCACGCCTCTACACAGGCGAGCGGAGCTGTAATCATAATTGTCAACAAATCGGGGAAACTTTCATACATTTTTGGAAAAGTAATAAACGACGGGATTACATGGGTCCCGGGTTTGGAAGTATGTCACGGGCGGATCAGCTAGTATATCATATTTTTAAGGTTATTAAATAATTTGTATTTAATAAATTGTATTCTTACCAATAAATTTTAATAAGTTATAAATGTTTGAGACTTAACTCCTAATCCATTACAAATATATATGCAGATCATACAAACATATTCCAGGATGGGGACACGAGACTTCAGTACCTGCTGAACTGGGGGTTTAGCCTATTAATCATCTAATCTAATATTATAAAGCTGAAGAGTTTGTTTGTTTGATTGGACGCGCTAATATAAGGACTTACTGGTCGGATATGAAAAAATATGTATTAGATATCCCATTTATCGAGGAAGACTAAAGGCTATTTATCATCACGCTACTACCCTGGAGAGTTTAGTAGTAGTCATAAATATCGACAAATCGGGCAAATTTTTATGCATTATTGTTGAAAATATAATCGACAGGATTAAATAGGTGCGACGGGAGGTCGAAATATTCCACGGGCGAAACCGAATACATCAATACGATAAATAAAATTGAAGTGTCTGTTTGTATTTTCAAATTAACAGCTTTTCCACTTAATGCGTGTGAAAGTATTGACTGTACAGCTAAAACAATTATCCCTGTCTATTGTAATGAACCTTGTATCCTTTCTCTATCTCTATAGCTTTCGTATCCTTCCTTCTTGTTTCTACTAAAATCAATTTACTTACTAAACTAAAAGAAAAACTATATTTATAAATAAAATGTATCCTATTTAACTTCTAATACCTCCAAGATAATGTGTACAAAGTTTCATTATGATCGGTTAAATTTTATTTTATTAAAAATAATTATTAATGTCAATGTCAAATCAATAAATATTTACATGTCAATTCTATATAAATTGAACTTAAATTCTTGAACGATATATCACTCTACATTACTATGTAAATATTCAATGGTCTCCACATAACATTACAATAAATATCAAAGATTGTGTTAAACACTTATTTTACGCTAATGTATTTAATAAAGAAAGGTAAAAACTTAGCTAATTCTTGTTATCTATCAAATTACGCTGGAAATTATTATTCAATGGATATGTTTTATAAGGGTTTTTATATCCTACTAATATTATAAACGCGAAAGTTAGTAAATATCGATGGATGTATGTTACTCTTTCACGCAAAATCTACTGAATGGATTTTGACGAAACTTTACAATAATATAGCTTACACATCAGAATAACATATAGGCTACTTTTTATCCCGGGAACAAGTTCCTGTGGTAAACGGGAACGGGAAAACTACATCGCGTGTCGGCTCAATTTTTTCCGTTATCATGAACAACTATCGTCATATTTCATCCAATTTACATAAAACTTTGACAGAATGATACATAAACCTTATTCATGAATCACTCTAAATATTGCGCATGATAATCCGCTCAGTAGAGGTTTAGTTTATTGAGAATAGGCAGACATACAGACATTGTTTTATATTATGTAAGAATTTAGAAATATTCGTAATATTATGTTAAAAAGTGTTTGAGCAAAACTGCCGCGTATATTTAAAAATATTTTAGAATCAAATAACTGAACTACTAGTTTACGCTTGTACATGATATGGTTATTTTTTTTAAACAATTAGTATGCTAACTTTCATATCAATTTTATATAAATTTATACTAAATGACGATTAAAATATAGTAAAGAATTTCAAATTGTTTCGGAACGGTTCGGGTAGTTCAGTGGCTAGAACGTTGCCCTGGTTAGGCAAAGGTCACGGGTTCAATACCTTCCTGAACAAAGTTGTCTTTTTTCACTACAATTAGTTTAGTATAGTTATTCAACCTTGCAAGTTAGATCGGTTAAAATGTTAAGTTTTACCGTTTCTAAAAAGATAAAAATCGAATAGTTGCGAACAATGAATTGAGTGAAATATGAGCATAACCCCAGATTGTACCATCGATCTGCGCAGTAGCAATTTATAAGCACAGAACTGGTAATATATTATGTACAATAAAATCACAGGCGCGGTGATTACGGTAATAAACTCACTCAGACTGTCACTATTTCATATCGTAATGGTACGCTTCAGTCAGAACTACTTTAGTACCTTTAGCTGGCATTATATATAAGTGTTTTGGTGGTATTAGCTAAATCTAATCTTTATCTCATTAGATAAATTCAATTTGGCAGACATTTCTGCCAATATTTTATCCAACGGAAGAGAAATAAATATATATATTATTGTTTCTCTTTGTCTTGGGTATCTTTCTGACTTTTTCCAACGGAGATTTTTGGGTCTTATCGCTTCCCGTCTTATGTTTACGTAATAAATAATTAACACGAAAAAGTTTGAGAATTGGTAGAATATTGATAAATAAATAAATAAATATCCATCACGCCTTATCCCCGAAGGGGTGGCAGAGGCATATTATATGCCCACTTTTCACCGTGTGGATTCCTGTCCCACGTAATAGGTGGTGAGCCCATTGCCGTGTTGAAATAGACAGACGCAGGTTGTGGCTACCTGCTGTTGAAATTTTCAAGCCGCCCATAAGGCCTTCAACCAGGCTTAACGACTGCCATTTTACTGGCAACCGGGACCAACGGCTTAACGTGCCTTCCGAAGCACGGAAACGCTCGCAAATGTAAATACCACAAAGTGGTCACCCATATGAATATTGATTATAGTATTATATAGAATATAGAATATTGATTAGAGATAAGAGATCCAAAATGAGTTCTAGTTTGAATATCAACCGTTAAAATATACATAATTCTATCTCTTTCTCTTCTATCATTTATTCTAGTAAGTATATACTAAAACCTAGTTTAGGATATATTTTTTGAGTTTACCATCACTAGATCTCATCATCTTAAAAGCGTAATAAAGGTATGCCACAAGGCACCATATTTGGCTCTAATGTTCTCACACGATAATATCAAAAAATACAATTTGATTACTGATCGAAATTTATTTTTGCTGTGTCATTTTAGACAGCTTTGCTCTACAAATAAATTAAAAGCTAGTACACGCTATACAAACAATACCGTAGAATTTAATGTTATGAATTATCCTTGTAAGATCGCTGCAGATACAAACCGAATCTATCCAAGCATTGTGGTTTACTCTTAAGTATAGAATACTAGTTGACGCCAGCGGCTTTGCCCTAGTAGAGAAGTTTTCCCGTTCCCGTTTCCCACAGGAACTTGTTCCCGGGATAAAAAGTAGCCTATGTATTATTCTGATGTATAAGCTATATTATTGTAAAGTTTCATTAAAATCCATTCAGTAGTTTTTACGTGAAAGAGTAACAAACATCCATACAAACTTTCACATTTATAATATTATTAAGATTAAGATAGAATTGTGTATAATATAGAATTAAATCTACAGTCGCCTATCAAAGACAAGAGAAAGTACATATCTTGTCGTCTTTTTAACGAATAAAGTTCGTCTTTCATCTGAAAAGATAATTAGGTTTTTCCGTCTTTATGGTGAAATATAATCAAAGTTTTTATCCAAATTTTAGACCGACTCCGGGATCTAACCGTAGACGATATTTTACTTCTTTTTACATATATACAAAGACTAAGGTCCGTATTCCAGAACGTTTCTCAATACTCAGTCAACGCTTGAGACTAGTTTTTGCCTTATAAAATCTACTCTCAAGCGTCGATTCAGTATTGAGAAACGTTCTGAAATACGGGCCTAAGTGAGTAGATTGCTCAAAAACGGAAAGGTCAAAAATACTCGGATACCCGGAGGTGCATATATAAAACGATTAATATATCTGCAGGAAGCGAAAGAAGGCATGGATTGCGTAGCCTGGAGATCTGTCTATTCTGAATAGAATACCCCGTCAAGGAAACAGCGCGTTTAGAAAATGCTCCACGTTGTTTAACCTCGCTTCGTGTTAAATTAATCTGCCTCGGTGGCGCAGTAGTAGTGCATGCGACTGCCGCGACTGAGGTCCCGGGTTCGATTTCCATGTCGGAAAAAATATTTGTGTAATCTACAAATGTTTGTTTCGGAGTTTGGGTGTTTCCTATGTATAAAATGTATGTATTTAGAAATACATAAGTATGTATATTAGTTGTCTAGATCCCATAACACAAGCTTATATTAGCTTACTTAAGGCTAGACGGAGCTGTGTAAATATAAATTGTGACATATTATTATTATTAAAAATCATCTGTCAATTACTTTTTTATAGCAACGACTACTGGCATTAGCGAGTCGACCATATAAAAAGGATCAATTATTTAACGAGCATTAGAAAGGACAGTAGCCTACTGCCCTTTCTAATGTGCTTGATCCTTTCGAATAGACTAAATGAGAGGTGAGTCTTTAAACTTACAATTTGTCATTATATTTCTAACATCCAGTTCTCAGCCATGCATATGAACATTAACTTTGCAATAAGTATTTGTACGAAAATAAAATTTCTCAACGCTTCATTGCTGTACAGCAACTAGTTATTTGATAAGAACAGTACAAAGTCTTATCTAAATAACTTGTAAGCAATTCCACACCATTTCACCGAGCTACTGATAATATAACTTGAAAAATGAACAAATACTTTCCGTCCACCGAAAAGCCGAAAGCCATAAGCTTTGATATATTTATGACAAGTTGACGCCCGTGGCTCGTGGTGAAGTTTTCCCGTTCCCGTTTCCCACAGGAACTAGTTCCCGCGATAAAAAAATAGCCTGTGTTATTCTGATGTGTAAGTCATTATTGTAAAGTTTCATAAAAATCCATTCAGTAGATTTTGCTTGAAAGAGTAACAAACATCCATCCATACTTACAAACTTACGCGTTTATAATATTAAGTAGGATAAAAAAGAGTTGCAATAGTCAAATGAGGTATTATTCAGACCCTGGAGGGGAGTTTTCACCAGAATAAAAACTGTCAAGAACGTCTAAAGATAAGCTTAAGTTTTTTTAATCACTGTGTAACATACACACACTTACATACATACACTGTTGGTCCCGTATTATTAGAAAACTATTTGACTGATTTAAAAACTATTTTACACGTAGTTGTATATGTATGATTGCAATCGGTTGTGCAGAACTGAAGAAAATTCCATAAAAAATCTTTAAAAAAAACATAGTATGAAATTTTCCAAGGAACATCATTTTGTGAGATGTAACCATGTAACACACGCCTTTATCCCCGAAGGGGTAGGCAGAGGCATAATATACGCCCACATTGCTAGCTGTTCACCTGCTGAATAACATATGAGGCAACGATGTAGGCGCCCTTACGGGATTGGGAGGGTGGTCAGACCTCAGTTGCTCCCAACAATGCTGAAAATGACAAGTCCAACGATAGCTGCCCCTAGCAGTCAATTAAATGTAGACCCCATGCTACAAATCCAAGTAGGGTTTGGAAGCGTTTGGGAATACAGTAAAATGAGGAGAGGAATTTTGAACAGTATCGTTTCTACATTATTGACTAACTAACTATATTCACGCTGTATCCCTGACGGTATCGACGTTACTTTAATATGCATAAGAACAGAAACCACATTTTTGAAAGTCGATTTTATATAGACTTGAATTTAGCCAAGATTGGCTTGTTAGAAATAACGTACTATTTATTGCTTTTTTCTGTTATATATATATAACTAACTAACTAACTAACTATCTTCACGCTGTATCCCTGACGGGGTAGTCAGAGAGGACAGATCGCCAGGCTTCGCGATCCATGCATACTTCTTTCGCTTCGTCGAGATTCATCAATCGCTTCATACACGCACGTCTGGGTATCCGAGTACTTTTGACCTTTCCGTTTTTGAGCAATCTGCTCACGTGGTCTTCATATGTAAGTCTCGGCCTTCCCTGACTCCTTCTACCCTCTACTTTTGAACAATATATATTCTTCGTTAATCGTTCCTCACTCATTCGTTGGACGTGTCCAAACCAACGGAGCACGCCCTTTTCCAGCTTAACGCTGACACTTTCATTCAAACCTGCCATATTGCGTATCACTTCGTTACGTATTCGGTCGGCCAAGGTAACGCCGCACAATTTTCGAAGTGATCGCATCTCCACAGCATTCAATTTACTTTCATGTATCTGCTGACATACCCAGGTTTCACTACCGTAAAGCAAAGTTGGCACTAGCACTGCGTTATGAATCGCCATTCGTGCTTCTTTTACGATGCTTTGTCGCTTTACTAACTGGGACAAAGCACCGTTAACTTTGTTTCCGGCAGCTACTCGCCGTTCTACATCCGAATCACATCTTCCATCCGCGCTAAACATACTTCCTAAATACACAATTTCATTCACTTGCTCTAGACGTTCCTGGTTTACCCTAATCTCGCATTTAGTTCTTACGTCACCTCTTTCAAATACTAGAACCTTAGTTTTACTTGCATTCATGCGGAGACCCTTACTTTCACACCCCTCTTTCATATTAGTGTATATATATATACTTAATATATAAAGCTGTATAGTTTGTTTCTTTGGTAGAACGCCCAAATCTCGAAACTACTGGTTCGGATTGAAAATGTATTTTTATGTTGATAGCCCATTTATCGAGGAAAAGGCTATAGGCTTTATATCATCACGCTATTACCCCGCTGAGCGGAACAAAAATGTCAAATCGGGCAAATTTTCATACATTATTGTATAAATGTATAAACGGCGGGATTAAAGGGGTGCGACGGAGGTTCGAAGTATGACACGGGCGAAGCCGCGGGATTCACCTAGTTCTCACATTGTCAATGTCATCGTTTTATACCATCGTAAGCTGACCCAATAACCGCTTTCTTTGGTTACGGCTTTGTGCTTAACTGTACATTATGATGACATTTACGTTAAACAAAGAGCTTCTTTAGACTGGGCCAGTGTTCCATTACTCATTGCTCAACTCTTGTTGTAGTGCTAATGAAGGTTAGGTTATGTACCTACTTCTTGATTTTACATATCGATACAATTCATACGAACTAACTTAAGCACGTTTTATATCTCTTGAGTTTAAGATAATATCATCATCTACTCAGTGGCGTGCACAAGGATTTCGGATAGGGTATGCATACCCTAACTACCCGAAATCCCCGCGAGAAATGAAGCACTGACTCAGTGTTCTGTAAACGATCACTGCGTTAAGTAACTTTCGCTATGGCTGGTCACGGATAGGTGTGCACTTTGTGTCATTTATATTTGCGAGTGTTTCCATGCTTTGGAATGCATCTTAAAGCGTTGGTTGGCTTAACGACTGCCATGTTACTGGCAACCGGGGCCAATAACATGGCAGTCGTTAAGCCAAGTATGGAGGCCTTGTGGGCGACTTTATAATTTCAACAGCAGGTAGCCACGGCAATGGGCTCACCACCTATTACGTGAAACAGTAGAGCAACAGTAATCTTTTCAGTTGTCTAAATATCATACCACAGGTCTTTCTTATGTCGCAACATAAAAGCATGGAACTCTCTGCCAGCGCACTAAATACTTTTCTAAGGAACGTGTTCACGAATCGCGTTAAATTGAATATCGAATGCTTAACCCAGCAATCTCTTGGACCTGTAGCAAATACTTTTACCTTTACTGTACATGCAGTCAGATTATGGAATTCCTTGCCGCCTGTCATCAGAGAAAGTAACAATATCTCTTCTTTCAAAAAGAGAGTCCGTGAACACTTTATTTCCTCTTTATCTTGAAAGTTTATAATATATAACTTAACTTAACTATCTTCACGCTGTATCCCTGACGGGGTAGTCAGAGAGGACAGATCGCCAGGCTTCGCGATCCATGCATACTTCTTTCGCTTCTTCGAGATTCATCAATCGTTTCATACACGCACGTCTGGGTATCAGAGTACTTTTGACCTTTCCGTTTTTGAGCAATCTGCTCACGTGGTCTTCATATGTAAGTCTCGGCCTTCCCTGACTCCTTCTACCCTCTACTTTTGAACAATATATATTCTTCGTTAATCGTTCCTCACTCATTCGTTGGACGTGTCCAAACCAACGGAGCACGCCCTTTTCCAGCTTAACGCTGACACTTTCATTCAAACCTGCCATATTGCGTATCACTTCGTTACGTATTCGGTCGGCCAAGGTAACGCCGCGCAATTTTCGAAGTGATCGCATCTCCACAGCATTCAATTTACTTTCATGCATCTGCTGACATACCCAGGTTTCACTACCGTAAAGCAAAGTTGGCGCTAGCACTGCGTTATGAATCGCCATTCGTGCTTCTTTTACGATGCTTTGTCGCTTTACTAACTGGGACAAAGCACCGTTAACTTTGTTTCCGGCAGCTACTCGCCGTTCTACATCCGAATCACATCTTCCATCCGCGCTAAACATACTTCCTAAATACACAACTTCATTCACTTGCTCTAGACGTTCCTGGTTTACCCTAATCTCGCATTTAGTTCTTACGTCATCTCTTTCAAATACTAGAACCTTAGTCTTACTTGCATTCAAGCGAAGACCCTTACTTTCACACTCCTCTTTCATATTAGTGACTAATGCCTGAAGGTCGGCTTCTGATGAGGCCATGAGCACCGCATCATCAGCGTATATAATATATATGTATTTATATATTTAAAATATGGATGTATTATATTTAAGTAAATTTGTGTGTATGAATTCTTGTTCTTTTAAACTCTCTTACACATTTCTACCTCTTTAACTATTTCTTGAAGCTTTCCTCTCGCCGGTCTGCTGGAAGAGATTTTTTTAAGAAATAAGCAGTACCGTTGTACCATTATCCTACTCTTTTCATCTTTTATTATGATATTGTGTACATAAATAAATCAAATTTCTTAATCAATACATTCAAAATACATGGCGATTTATTTGACTTTACGCTTATACCAAAAACGCCCGCCCTTAATTTGCCCTCAACTTGTTAACCTGAGATATTTCTATATATAGCTTCTATACTTACCGCTAGCGGCCCCGCATACTCTGTGTTCTGTAAACGATCACTGAGTTACACAACTTTCACTATGTCTGGTCCTCGGATGGGTAACCACTTTGTGGCATTTACATTTGCGAGCGTTTCCGTGCTTCGGAAGGCACGTTAAGCCGTTGGTCTCGGTTGCCAGTTACATGGCAATCGTTAAGTCAAGTTGAAGGCCTTATGGGCGGCTTGAAAATTTTCAACAGCAGGTAGCCACAACCTGCGTCTGTCTATTTCAACACGGCAATGGGCTCACCACCTATTACGAGGGACAGGAATACACATAGTAAAATGTGGGCATATAATATGCCTCTGCCACCCCTCCGGGGATAAGGCGTGATAGATAAATAAATACACGCTTTTGTTGTGGATTTCGCGGCAAATACAAATTACAGACGCAACGTTGTAAATCCAAAACGATTTTATGCAAATATGCCAAAAATTCAAAACATTCAAATATTATCGTTTATATGTTATTTTTAAACTTTCGCGGTTTATACTCATATTTTATATACTACTCGGAACTTCACGCGAAACAATTTTGTACTTACATTCACCGACGTTTCGAGCGCGTTGAAGCGCCCGTGGTCGCGGCTGGACTGATGGTGAGGGCCGAGAGTATGCATGGAGTTACTTTTGTTTGTAGCTACCCTCCATTATTATTATAATGCAGGATAAGGCCGGCGACACACGACACTCACTACGTCAGTTTTGTTTGGCACAGGTTTTCTACGGTCAAGTTTTTCATCACTGAATTCCACATCCCGGATAGCTTGAATCCATCTTCCCTATTGAAATTATTGTATCTTCTAATTTCAATAGCTTTGGGGATAAAACGTACCTTAAATTAATCCTTCCAGTGAAAGTTAGGCGGAAGAAACAGACAAACAGTAAAGTATTAAAAAAAATTGTTTTACTTTGCGAAAAGTGAAAAACTGTTAATTTGGAATTTCAAACAGAGATGCAATTTTATTTATGTGTATAGATTATTGAAGTGTACACTCAACAAACTCTTGACCTACTTGTTCTAAATCGTGTTTTCTTTCGTAATCTAAGATGTTAATTATTGCTCTAAATGTTCATTTTCCATCGACTTGTGCGACCATAGTTACAGTTTGAGAATGTATGACACAGTTTCCGCGATGACATTGATGCACCAAACGCGCGGTCGACTACAATTTTTTTTCAGCATTTTCTGATGACTGATGGGTTCCCGAACAACACGGGCGGGGCAGAGATGTCAACCTTACACTGTCGACAAAATCGTGCCTAGAACCGAAAGATTCCCTAGATCTTTCATATGTCGCACCATAAAAGCATGGAGCTCTCTGCCAGCGCACGTGTTTCGCTCCTCTTACAATCCTGAGTCCTTTAAGAGAAGCGTGAAAAGGCATATTTATGGCCGTCAATATGAGAATCGCTATCGGAGGCCTGCAGGTTGAGACATCGGCCCCAATTAAGGGTCTTCGTCTTTGCTTACCTTCAGGCGGGCGACGCTATCTTGACGTGCCAAATATAAATAAAAGTATAACTTACGATACATACTTAGGTACAAGTAGATATTATTTTTTTTGTAGTTAATAATTGCTCTAATATCATACCTAAGCCAGAACAAAACGAGATCATTTCTATGTAGAAAACGCCATCTGCATTTCCTCGTAAGGATGTATGGTGTCATAGCCAATCATTTTTATGAACTAATATTCGTTTTAATGTTTAATAAGTAAGTTTTAATGACAAGTAAACAATAATGACAAGTAAACAATGTTACAATATTTTACATGTAAAATGGATAGAAAGAGTGTGAATTTAATAATAAAAAATACAAGTTTTGAAACTTATTTCTAAAAAATTCAAATTAAAGTCTTTGAGACAGAACACTGCAAAATAGTAACTAATCAATCAATATTTTGAGTATATTTTTTAGTCTGTCTGTATGTTTGGTGGTCTTATTGTGGGACATTTTTTTTTAACACGGCGCTGTTTACCCCAAAGTAGGCTAATAGAAGCTTGTGTTATGGGATCTAGACGACTGATAAACATACTTATATATTTCTAAATACATACATATTTATACATAGGAAACACCCAAACTCCGAAAGAAACATTTGTGGATCACACAAATATTTTATCCTACCCGGGAATCGAACCCTGGATCTCAGTTGCGGCAGTTGCATACACTACCACTGCGCCCCCGAGGCAGTCAATCAGTCAGGTCGGTTTGGTAGCAAAGAGTTATTATTTTATTGTGCAAGTAAAACTAGACTTTCTTCGTAACTTTCCTGATGGGCTTGACACTAATATTTTATTGGTCGATGACCGGAATGGCGCCAGTGGCCGAGCAACGTGCGCGGGCGCAAACAACACATGTGAAATCAATTTTGTTTATACTTGCTCGACTTACTACCGGCAATATGACTTGCATTGAAATTTATGAAGTAGGCATGCTATTTAGTTTTTAATAATAATGATTTCTTTTTGTTGTGATTAACTATCTTCACGCTATATCCCTGACGGAGTAGTCAGAGAGAATAGGTCGACAGGTTTCTCAATCCATGCATACTTCTTTCATACACATGCCTACACCTTTCTAGCTAATAAAAACGAATTTGAAAAAAATGAAATAAGTCACTTTCTACCCACCAGGGCCTCGATTCTGCTACTTTATGTTAACAGAAACCACTTTGCATGTCACTCTAAATAAATGGCCTTTTCTTTGTGAATTTTCGCAATACCTGTAAATTCTCAAAATAAATAGGCTTTTTTTCGTAAAAATAAATGACATTTATTTTTGTAATATATCGGAATATTACAAAACAAAATGCCATTCATATTAATTTGATATTTCGAGTCTTATTGGAGACGTATATGATATACGTATCATATAATAATATATGGCACGAAAAAGACCTGAAATATCATATTAATATGAGTGAGAATCGCGAAGCTACGTTCATTACTAATATAGTAAATAACGTAGTATTTTCTGCCATAGTAATTGTAAAGCTAGAAGTTTTGGCAATCATATATTGACATTGACACAGACTGCAAATAATATCCTTTTTTTCCCTTATCTTAATTTTGTTGTAATAGTTATGTTTCTGTTGCCGGAAATATACCTAATACCCTGTTCTAAAACCGTCTAAGGGCTGTCAACTTGAAGACTTATTAATATTTAAACGTTGCCAGAGCGCATTTAATTTAAAGTTTTAATTATTCGACGTGAGCCGCAGGCATAAGCAACTCACCACGCCAGGTGTTACGAGAACTCTAAATGTGTGCAGTTTCATAAGAGCTTTAATAGAAATACTTAAAATCCAACCCGCCAAAATTAGAATGAAGCATATAGGTATACTCGTATTGTACCGAATCAAATTAAATTAAACTGTTCTAAAAATACTAACTATCTTCACGCTGTTTCCCTGACGACGGGGTAGTCAAAGACGACAAGAGGCTTTGCGATTCATGCATACTTCTTTCGGTTTCTGCAATTGCACGTCTGTATATCCGAGTACTTTGACCTTTCCATTTTTAAACAATCTGCTCACGTGGTCTTCATATGTAAGTCTCGGTCTACCCTGACTCCTTCTACCCCTGCTTTCGCACAAAATATATTCTTCGTCAATCATTCCTCACTCATTCCTTGAATGTGTCCAAACCAACGTAGAAACGAACGTTTTGAAAATACTCTTATTTAAATTTCGAGATCGATTGCATCACCCAATTCTTTAGTTTGTTGCATGGTTTGAACAATACTCCATCAGTAAAACATTTATTGTAGTGTTGGAACAATATATTTAAACAAGTGCTTCCAATGTGTTCCAATGGTAGTTACAAATAAAGTGTATTAATTTTTTGCTTTGTTCTGTAACAATAATATATTGTAACACTGTTTACGTCACTTTAGCTATAAAAGTAACTGCTATCGATAGGAATTTAACAGTCTGAAAGCCTTGTTATAGTAATATAGGTATTTCTAGTCATTTGCGACGATGCCATGCTGGTATTATAATTACCTCTGAGCAATACTAAAAGTGAAAGCAAAATACCGGAATGTGTTAAATAATATAGTTTTATAACCCAAATCCCACGGCATTATGATATCTATATTAGCTGCGTTTCAGTAAAATGCAGTTTAGCATATAATCTACATACGTATGATCTAAAGAAAATATCCGGTGTTGCCAACAGAAAGCAATTAAAGTAAATTGTGATAGGTGCTCAAAACTAAACTGGATTAAGCAAACATCTTCTGACCTTTAGTCTGTTGAACGGCTGATGAGTTTTTGTCCAGACCAGCCTGACAGCTCTCTATCGATACAGAATGACATCTTTAGACGGATATTTCAATACATTGTCTCCTCTAAGACCTCGATGGCTGTGACTTATCTCTTTTACAGCTATTTCAATATATTTCCTGTCACGCAAGATGTCGTTCGGGTAGATATCAAAAATATTATGAATTATGTATCCTACTGGAAAATATATTTATTTTATAATCTAAATTCTAATAGTAAGTAATGTAGTACAAATAAATAATATCATTAGAAACAATTTTGAAAAGCAATTATTAGGTATGCTAACTTTTTCTAAATTAAAATTTTACGTACATCGCCTTAAGACGTAAAGAGGATTAATTCGTTCAGTTTCTAGTAGGTCTCGATGGTGTACCCTGGTTCGAGGCCAGATCGAAAATTTTTCCACTTTAAAATTTAAATAACATCATATTCGCTTTTAATATTGGTAACAGTTAACTTGGTCATAGAAATAGTGTGCCGTATGGATGACATACGGATCTAATAGACAGATTCCATGAATCCCATAAACGGCCCAGTTTACACAATATCGGCGTCATGGTGTCCCAGTACTATAGCTTAAGTGTAACGGCGTCGAATCGCTCTCGAGAAGTTGGTGACCTCACGGCACACATTCTCCACAAAGACTAGTGACGTCACCGCTCACTGCGCACTAAACCAGCAATAATGACACTTTCTCGCGAATATATTTAAGTGACAGTTACACATAGAGTTGGTGTCTGTTGAGTTTAAAAAAACAAGTTGATACGTAAGTTATTTAGGTCAAAACATTGTTGTGTAGTTAAAATAAACAGAGCTCTGAGAATCGCCCGTTATGCATAAATTTTAATAAAAATACATCTAAAAGTCGTCATTATGACAACATTGTTCGACACCAACGCTACTTAATGTTACGAAAGTCAAAATATTGACAATTTTAACCTTATCTAGAGTATTTGTCATCAGATAAATAAATATAAGTACATAGAAGAAATAAATAAGGTACCGCCAACTTAATGTAGACTGATGAACACATAAAGGCTGCGTGAGCCTGGTAGATGCGTGCGATGACTGATATATAAAATTCTAATGTTTAGGCAGGTGTCATCACAAATCAAATGATTATAGATGCAATTCTATACATTCGTACGGTAGAACTTTGCTAAGTGTCGGTCGATGGCGGCTTAAGAAATAAAGAGGTGGATTAATTCGTCAGTTTCGAATAGGTCTCGGTGGTGTTAGTCAACGCGCCTGGTGCGTTGAACCAGAAGACGCTGCTTCCAGTCCAGCTTGACACTGAAAATATTTTCCACTTTAAAATTAAAAAAATTAAATCACTGTAGAATTTTTCGGGATCATCCTTACCTCAACGCAATACGAATTCGCAATGACTAAGTCAACTGTACTGCGTGCCGAGTAGTTGTTACAATTGACCTGCTGATGCTGGCCGTTATACAACAGAACTCTTCTCGAGACGATGGTGCGGCAATCCGAAAAAGAACGTACTGTATTACATTTAGTACATTAGGAATTCACTTCTTGGCCGTGTAACCTGCAAACTCGTTTTAGTTCTAGTGACTCAGAAGCGACTGTAGCCCCGCCATCTCAGTGTTCTATAAACGATCAATGCGTTAAGCAACTTTCGCTTTTGTTGGTCACGGAAGGGTGACCGCTTTGTGGCATTTATATTTACAACCGTTGCCGTGCTTCAGAAGGCACGTTAAGCCGTTGGTCCCGGTTGCCAGTAACATGGCAGTCGTTAAACCAAGTTGAAAACAGTATTGAGCCGCTTGAATAAATTCAACAGCAGGTCGTCACAACCTGCGCCTGTTCATTTCAACACGGCAATGGGCTCACCACCTGTTACATGGTACGTATTAAAGTGCATACGATGTAATATGGGTGTATAGTATGACAAAGTATGACTCGTGTGAGCAGTAGACCTCACTAACATTTTCCTAAACGACCATTTTAGATCTTAGTACATTGTCTGCAGAGTAATAAAACTATAATTTATATTTAAACTTACAAAGATCAATACGCTATATTAATAACAAAATATTTGTCGAGAAAGTTTTTGCTTTGAATCGCGAGGATAATCCGTCCTGTCGCCACGGCGCAAGTAAGTTAGCTGCAAAACAAACAGTCAAACAGCACATTGACGGCAAAGTCAAAGTTGGACTTGTCGAGAGCAAACCGGGGCAATTAGCCGTCCCTCTTTATAGCGGCAGATAAAAAATGCATTCAAGAGAGCGTAATTCGAACAAATAAATTTCGTTTCGTGGCCAATACTGTGGACTAAACATGTTTGTTAACAATGTATTATGAAGTTGAGTTTTAAAATAAATTTCTTCATGCTGTATCTCTCCATCCATGTATACTTCTTTTGGTTCCTTCAGATTCATTTTTCGTTTCATACTAGCACTTCTGTGTATCGGAGTATTTTTGAACTTGGATGGATGGATACTCTTTGTCAGTAGGCTTTTTAATTTCAGTTTACGGTAAATAATAATCTTGTGTTACGAAAATCAGTCGAGTAAATTTTGTACATTTATAAAAATATGAAACTGGTGCTTTTTCCATAAGAGGTTCTTCAGTACTTTATATATAACACGATAAGACTGTTGACAGATATAAATAAGAGCTCTTTTATATTTATATTGAATATAAATCGTTGAATGACTTTAAATATGTCCTCAGCGAAAATGTAGGTTTTAATTATCTAATTAGGTTAATAAATATACCAATATATAATTATGATATTTCGGGTCTTATTCGCGACGTCCGTGACCACGGCTGGAGTAATCCGGTCAAAACGTCGGGAAGTTTAGGTAGGCTTTGTACTTAATAATATACGTCGCGAATAAGACCCGAAATATCATAAATATGAGTGTAAATCGCAAAAGTTTAGAAACATTACAATATAGAAACTGATATTGAACTGTTTATATTTCGGTGTAAGATCTCCGGGATTACCAAACAACCTCACCTGTTAGCAGTGCACCTGCTGCCTACGAGGCAACGACGCTGGGTTACCGGATTCAGTCAGATGCCAGATGGCGGTCGTTTACCAAAAAGGCGAAAATTTAATTCTAAACGATAGCTACTCCAAAAAACCAAATAAATGTGTACTCCTAGCTTCATTTAAGTAAGGTTTGGAAGCAACTGACATTGAACATTTCAGAAGGATTCCATTTATAAAATCCCCGTAATTATTACATCAATCAATCAAATCAGCCTATCGCAGGCTTCAGCTTCACTTCCCTATCATATTAGGAAGATGACTACTTATAATATGATACAGTACTGCTTCATCGCAGACCTGGTAGGTTACCCCTCGCCTATGGCCACCTCGTAAGTGCTAACAGAAAAGTTTTCAGGTAAAAGTTAAACATCATAATTACTTACTTGGGATATTTACTACAAAGGGCTAAACTTATTTATGTCAAAACTTTTCTCGTCTACGTTTTTAGTTAATATAAACCACTACTACACTGCTAACGTAGCTACTAACATAGGCTTATTTATCTATGTACTATAACTTAACAGTCAGTGACTGAGATCCATAGACATCATAAAAACAGGTGAAATATGCATGTGTTTCGACATGCTCCATGCTCAAGATTATTTGCCAACGGCGCGTCGCCAAGGAGAGTTCTTATGATCCCCACCGCGAAGTTTGTTTAAAATACCGCGTTTGCATGTAGAAACGAAGTTAAAACCTTCGCGAGCCATAAATAATAACTATGGTATTCGATTCCAGTTCTATTGAAGGTTTTATTTGTGCTTTACTGTTGAACATGGCGCGATGACACACAAATGTTCCCGCATGCCATTTCTCCTGGGGGCCGAGTCTACTATTGACAAGCCGTAGAATAGAACCAGAATCGCTGTTTTTAGCTCTGTCAAAATGTTCCCTGACTGCCCCGTCAGGGATACAGCGTGAAGATAGTTTAGTTTTTTTTGAAATGTTAGTCCACTAACGTTTTGACAGCTTTTCTATCGAAATTGCAACTAACTAGCGGCCACTGGCGTGGTACGTGTTATAGCAGACTCGGCCCCCAGGACTAGTGAAGGTTTTGATCGTGCTTTACTGTTCAACATGATGCTATGACACACAAATGTTAGTTATAAAAACTGATTGCTTATTTAATTAAATAGATAACTTCACTATGAACATTTTAATACTATTTGCTCAGCACAATTTTGCAATCTTTTCTGTGTCAGAAGATAAAACGGGTTAATATTTACCTAATAATCTGTTTTTTGTTTCAGGTAAGGTGAAAACATTATTTACAGTATGTATAAACATTTATAGTTAGTATTTTGATAAGACAATCGTATTTATCTTCACTATTTATCTCTAACGGAACAGTCAAAAGGACCGATCGCCAGGCTTCGCAATCTACACATACTTCTTTCGCTTCTTGCAGATTTGCATTTATACAACTTGAAAGAAATCGACTTGTACCGCTCGTAACCCCTTTAGCTCGAGTGTTCTGTAAACGATCATTGCATTCAGCATCTTACGCTATATGGTTGGCCCTGTGATGGGTGATAATTCGTCGCATGCCATTTACGAACAATTCCTTTCTTCAAAAGGTACCTACGCTAAGTAATTTGTCCCGGCTATCAGTAACATGGTAAAGGTAGCATTCCTTTCTTAGCGACCACGACAGGGTCGCGCGACCTACTGCTTCGTATGAATTTGTATGGAACACAAAACACACGAAGCGACTGCGTCGCGTGACCGGTGGGCGTGGCTAGAAAGTCGCGCGGCGACCGCGACCCGGTCGCGTCGGAGTCAGTGCCGTCGCGCGACGCAGGCGAGAAGCATATCAAAATAGCGTGATTTTCAACACACGACGACGAGATCTACTCTATATATCTACTAGTTACACTTTTTCAAAACACTGTATTGAAATTACTTTACTGAAACATAAATTTCTTCTATTTATACGATTTTTCTACCACACGACTTGGCCAGGTGGACTCACAAAGAATGATGATAATAAATCCCGAATCTTTTATCGCACTAGTATGGAAACCATTGCTTTTTAAGTAACCATCGCGACTCTGCCCTCATAAAACCCGCGTAAAGAGTGGCGGATGACGTCGCGGTCGCTGACATCGGAAAGCTAGTGGTCGTCCCGCGACAGGTGACCGCGGTCGCGTGGTCGTCTGGTCGCCGTCGCAGTTCGCGGGTCGTTATAACGGAAGGCTACCTTAACTCGTTAAAGTAGCCTTCCGTTATAACGTATAAATAGAAGATATTTATGTTTTAGTAAAGTTATTTCAAAACAGTGTTTTGATAAAGTGTAACTAGTAGATAGGTAGAGTAGATCTCGTCGTCGTGTGTTGAAAACGACACTATTTTGATATACTTCTCGCTTGCGTCGTGCGACGGCACTGCCTCCGAGGCGACCGGGTCGCGGTCGCCGCGCGGCTCTCTAGCCACTCCCACCGGTCGCGCGACGCAGTCGCGTCATTTGTTTCGTGTTCCATACAAATTCATACTAAGCAGTAGGTCGCGCGACACGGTGGCGGTCGCGCGTCGCCGTCGCGGTCGTCAAGAACGGAATGCTACCTTTAGCCAAGATGAAGGCTTTTTTTTAGCTTGAAAATATCTAGTACTCGTGTAGCCACAGCCTGTTCCTGTCCGTTGAGGCTACGGTAACCCCTTTCGATCCGGTGAGTCACATGACTATCTACCATCTCAGCTGTAAAAAATAGTTAGCACTACGCGTGACGTACAAGTAAAATTTAATTACATGGTTGTATGTTGTTACTTTCATGGCAATATGCACGTTCTTATCATTTGAAACAACACATTTTTTAGAGTTACGTTTGAGTTATGCAATTTACCTAATATCAAAGCAACAGTCGCACATAAATGCGAGTATTTAAACAACAAAAATCCGGGCGGCGATAAAAAATATTCTTCTCGCTCCAATAATTAAGTATGGTGCATATATGTACTTACTATATACTTGTAATATCTCGTAACATCTATATGATGTAATGACATGTTTTTAGGGTCCCGTACCTCAAAAGGAAAAACAGAAACCTTATAGGATCACCTTGTTGTCCGTCCATCTGTCTGTCTATTTGACAAGACCCTTTACGGAAACGCGTGAAGATATCGAGTTTTAATTAGACCTACTTACTCAGATCTACAATCCCTTGAAGCTGTAATTAAATCAAACTTCTAAGTTAACGTTAAAATCAGTATGCCTGTTTATGAGACAAAAATCGTATTTTTCGACATTGTCGAGGGAATCAAAATTTACTGGGGGACTGCACTTGTCCGGATTTTTTGTCGATCTCTAACTGGTCAACGCTTCGGTTTCGCCCCAAAGCGTCAAGGAGTTGTGAAACCTTACAGTGCACCTATTTGATACTCTCATATTACCATTCTTGCCCATCTGGTGCCACCAGCATAAACAGGGGCTTGACTATTTAAAAAAAATCGATTTGATTGTGTCTATCACCACACCTATCATCATCATCCGCGTTTTAGTCGCGTTGTGCCAAAGTCCTCGCTTTTGTACTATTCTTCACCTTCTTAGCGTATTCTCAGTTCCTTCTAAACTCTACTTGGGTTCGCTTTTAGGTATCTTTAGGAGCGACTGCTGTCTGACCTGCCAACCCCGTAAGGACGGCTACATCGTTGCCTCGTCCATTGGTCAGAAGGTGTACGGTTAGCAGTTTGAGTAGCACTCAGCTAATATTGGCAGGGTTCCTTATACTCATTAGCTCGCTGGTCATTTCGCATGGATTGGGAATTCTTATTAAACATACATTTATATTAAAAAAAATGTATTAGATGGATTTTTCTTTGAGCGACCAGCATTTTTTGAAACATTTGTTCCTCACTCGGCTATGTGGTCCCACGTCTACTAATTCAAACGTGACAATGGAGAGCCGACATAAAAAATTGACAGTTTTACTTCGTAGTCTACTATTACAATTGCGCTCCAATAGAAGGTTAATAACACGTGTAGCGCCTGTAAGTGGCTCTTGATTTGCATTTTTGGTAGTCTATATTAATATTTTGATAGCTAAAAACAGCTATTTTGTCTCTATTCTGCAGCTTGAGATATGTGATTGTGAAATAGATAATAGTTTTAGTAGACTACCTAGTTTTGGACTAATCGCAAAAGAACGGCTATAGAATAAAACTAGAATGGCTCTCTCGAAAATAATGGAGCAGCAACGTGATGTTGATAAACAACCGGTTTGAGAAACAATTAATGAAGAGTTTTAAAGAGCAATAAAATTAATTACTATTGATAATTAGTCATTGTGGTGGCAAATTAACTATTATATCGCCTTATTGCGCCATTGTTACTTATATGCATACAATTTTGGGCAATTGATAGAATATACTCATCGACTATACACTACTATACTATGACCCCTGTACACGAGGATCTACAGCAATGACTGCATTTACGAAATCTGCCACGGCGAGTGTTCTAAAGAGCTCTTCAACTTAATCTCACCATCTGATTTTAGATCTCAAACAACGCGTGTCGGGTAGAGATGCCATGTATGCTCTTTAATACAGGTGGATGAAATTTTCACCATAACCGAGGGATTCAGAAGATCGTTTTTCTGTTGAATCATAGAAACATGGAACGCTTTGTCAGCACACTTATATCTCACCACTTAAAACCCCGGATTATTCAAAAGACAGTCAACTTGAAGACCATTATAGTCCTTTAGACAGTGAGAGTGACCCTCAATTTGCTACATATCGCCACGGCTTTCCATCAGGCCGTTTGCGTCACGTTGAAGGGCTAAATATAAAAAAAAAACCATGAAACTAGAATTATTTTAGAATGGGTTTATCTGGTTTCCACATTGAATAGTCTTATAGTACATGAGTTAGTTTTACTTGTGCCATCAAATTGTTTCTCATTAGAATTGTGTCAGTAACAGGGATAAAGCTTTTAGAACTATGTACAGTCAGCGGCAAAATATAGAGTTGACCAGACTTCCAAATTATCATAGCAAATGAAAAAAATGTGAACACAATGGGACAAATAATGTTTTAGAATTAACAAAGTATAGCTGACATCTTGATATGATCAGTCAGTCACGACTTTATGCGCCAAGGGGTGGCAGAAGCATACTATACACCCACATTTCACCGTAAGCATTATTGTTCTAAGTTCTACGTACAAGCGCAGGTTGTGGCGTCCTGGTGTTGAAATTTTCAAGCTGTCCAGATGACTTTCAACTTGACTTAATGACAAAATAAAATAAAAATAAATATCCATCACGCCTTATCCCCGAAGGGATGGCAGAGGCATATTATATGCCCACTTTTCACCGTGTGGATTCCTGTCCCACGTAATAGGTGGTGAGCCCATTGCCGTGTTGAAATAGACAGACGCAGGTTGTGGCTACCTGCTGTTGAAATTTTAAAGCCGCCCGCCCATAAGGCCTTCAACCAGGCTTAACGACTGCCATTTTACTGGCAACCGGGACCAACAGCTTAACGTGCCTTCCGAAGCACGGAAACGCTCGCAAATGTAAATGCCACAAAGTGGTCACCCATCCGAGTACCAGCCATAGTGAAAGTTGCGTAACTCAGTGATCGTTTACAGAACACTGAGACCGCGGGGCCACGAGCGCTTCGACTTAATGACTACCATTTTATATATGAAATACTAGAAAGCAGTTACTTATCTGAGGAGCAGCCATAGCGAAAGTTACTTAACACAGTGATCTTTTGTAAAGCGGTAACAGGGCCACGAATGCTTCGTATATATGATCTTAATCCAAATCACGGTTTGAGTCTCATATTTGCTAAGATAATTTTGAAAAGGACGGTCGCTTCTATATTATTGACGCTGACTGTACAATACGGTTATGTAGCGGTTTAATTTCATTGGTGGGTTTAATTGTGATTAACAATATAATTTAATTTTCTATGAATGGTGATACTATTTGACAAGCTGTACCATAATCACGCCGAATTGCATTCATGAGCAATTCGGCGTGATTATGGTACACCTTGTCGATATATAATTCTGATACAACTTGTTTCATTAGGTGAATCTTATTAATACTAGAACCGTTCTTCTTCTTCTTCTTCATCCCAGTGTATTCTCAATTCCCATTGCCTACAAACTCTACCTAGAGTAGGAGCTTGGGGGCGCCCTTACGGTTTTGGGCGGTTCAACGTCAGTTGGGACTAATCCCACCCGCATTCCCATTATTATGACTCCTGTAAACCAGGATCTACAGCAATGGCCAAGACTTTCCATGGGAGAAAGTAACAAAACACATTCCTTCAAGATTTTTTTCGCATCCTTGTAATCGATTACTTAGTGCATACGTAAATTGACGTGACTGAAAAAAGTCAGTTACGTGCACGTCACGGTGGTGTAGTTGGTAACGCGTCTGGTGCGTTGAACCAGAAGACGCTGGTTCGAGTCCAGCTCGTAACTGAAAAAAATTTCCAATTAAAAAATTTAAATTTACAAAAAGTTAGCATACTAATTGCTTTTCAAAATTGTTTCTAATGTTTAGGCAGGTGTCATCTCAAATCGAATGATTATAGATGCATTTCTATACATTCGTACCGTGCAACTTTGCTAAGTGCCGGTAGATGGCGCCTTACGTTGCCTCAAGATGTAAAGAGGTGGATTAATTCGTCAGTTACGATCACGTCACGGTAGTGTAGTTGGTAACGCGTCTGGTGCGTTGAACCAGAAGATGCTGGTTCGAGTCCAGCTCGTAACTGAAAAAAATTTCCACTTTAAAAATTTAAATTTAGATAAAGTTAGCATACTAATTGCTTTTCAAAATTGTTTCTAATGTTTAGGCAGGTGTCATCACAAATCGAATGATTATAGATGCAATTCTATACATTCGTACCGTGCAACTTTGCTAAATGCCGGTAGATGGCGCCTTACGTCGCCTCAAGATGTAAAGAGGTGGATTAATTCGTCAGTTACGAGCACGTCACGGTAGTGTAGTTGGTAACGCGTCTGGTGCGTTGAACCAGAAGACGCTGGTTCGAATCCAGCTCGTAACTGAAAAATTTTTCCACTTTAAAAATTTTAATTTAGAAAAAGTTAGCATACTAATTGCTTTTCAAAATTGTTTCTAATGTTAGGCAGGTGTCATCACAAATCGAATGATAATAGATGCAATTCCATACATTCGTACCGTGCAACTTTGCTAAGTGCCGGTAGATGGCGCCTTGTAATTTATTTATCTATCACGCCTTATCCCCTAAGTGGTGGCAGAGGCATATTATATGCCTACTTTTCACTTCCTACATACCCATGGACTGTTTATATTAGCTGACACTCACAGATGTTTATTTGGAAGTATGTTATAAAACCTTGTTGGGTTTGTTTAAGCCTTAAGTAGCTAACTAAGCGCTAAGAAGTAAGAGTAATATGTTCTGTAAACGATCAGTGCGTTAAGCAACATTCGCTATGGCTGGTCCTCGGATAAGTGCTTCGGAAGGCACGTTAAGCCTTTGGTCCCGGTTGCCAGTAATATGGCAGTCGTTAAGCCAGGTTGAAGACCTTATAGGCGGCTTGAAAAGTTTTAACAGCCGATCGCCACAACCTGCGCCTGTTCATTTTCAACAGGACAATGGGCTCACCACTTGTTAATTTGGACAAACCGTAAAATGTGGGCGTATAATGTGTATACCACACCCTCGGGGATAAAGGTGTAACTGATAAGTTCATGTAGTACTTTGTGATGCAAAGTACCCATTTCTGATGAGTTATTTTGGTCTTTTGCATTTGGCAAAGTCGTTTATTAGCATCGAGTTATCTTTTTGAATTTTTATCATGAAGTTACGTACATTCTGTATAATCAAACTCTTTCCTCCAAAGGGGAAAAGATAGAGGCTTATTATGCACGCGCCCACACTTTAAATAAAAGATCTCATAATAGCGCTAATGTACCTTTGTTACGTATTGAGGATACTGTTTTTAGTTGGCGCAATACCAGCATCGGTGTGCCCCAGGGTGGCGTTCTCTCTCCCCTCCTCTTTACAATTTTTATAAATTCCAATCTCTAATGAAATAAATTCTTCCTACCACCTTTACGCAGACGATCTTCAAATCTACACACAGGCACCGCTGGATCAGCTTTCGGAAGCGGTGGATATTATCAATTCGGATTTGTCTAGTATATCGTCATGGAGTAAGTCATATGGACTACAAGGAAATCCATCTAAAACGCAGATTATCATTATTGACGGCCCTAAAACTACAGCAAAAATAAATTGGTCTCAAGTTCCACTGTTTGTTTTTGATGGGACAACTATTCCTATTAGTAAAGAAGTCAAGAACTTGGGTATAATTTTGGATTCTAATTTGACATGGGGTTCGCAACTCCAAGAGTTAAGCAGGAAGGTTTTTGCTTCTGCAGGATCAATTAGGAGACTGCAGCGTTTCCTTCCCACAGCCACAAAAATTGCACTTGCAAACTCCTTACTTCTCCCAATCCTTGATTATGCAGAAGTCAGTTACTTAGATCTTGCCGAGAACCAATTTGAGAAACTTGAGCGTCTCCAAAACGTTTGCATACGATTTATATTTGGCTTGCGCAAGTATGATCACGTTTCACAGTTTCGAACACAGCTCAAGTGGTTACCTATACGACTTCGCAGGAATACTCAATTCTATCCTTTTTATATAATATATTGTTTACCCATCTATCTATCTATGTTCACGCTGTATCCCTGACGGGGTAGTCAGAGAGGACAGATCGCCAGGCTTCGCGGTCCATACATACTTCTTTCGCTTCTTCGAGATTCATCAATCGCTTCATACACGCACGTCTGGGTATCCGAGTACTTTATCTACACCTTCCTATTTAAAATAACGTTTTAAGTTTCTTCATGATACGCATGACAGATGTTTGAGATCATCGGAAAACTTAGAATTAAAAATGCCACCACATTCCACAAATTTTTTTGATCGTTCCTTTAGTGTGACAGCAGTTCGTTTGTGGAATAATTTACCAATGGAGTTAATGTGCGCTGAGACTTTACAAAGGTTTAATACTCTTGTTAAAAAATATTATTTGGCAGGCAATTGAACAAATGAAATCCTCCCAGAATTTATAGTATTGGACACATAATTTTTATGTTTATTTGTGTATGTATTATTTGATTGTATATTTATATATCAATTATTTTGTAATATTAGTATTTTCGTTTTTTTTTTTAGATTTTAACTATTTATGTACTTAGTATATATGTTCATATATATTTTGAAGACGCCAACAACTACCAGTTTATTCCTACCAATTAACCTTTCCATCCAAAGGTTGCCTGGCAGAAATTTCTTTAAGCGATAAGGCCGCCCATTGTACTGCTATTTTGTATCATTTATTTTAAATTGTTATAGTATCTCGGCGTACAATAAAGTATATAATAAATAAATAAATATTGCGATTTGCTTAATACCTGAAGTTTGGTTATATTATAAACGAGCGGTACCATTGGACTTGAAATACCACATAGCAACGGGTCGAGTATGTGAAGTCACTTCTAGTTCTAGCTTTTTCTACCTACGGAGTAGCCAGTTTCAACGAACTCTTTGGCTTGAAAAATGATCAAGATTACAAAAACACAGACAGACTTTCGTTGAAATAAATCCCATTATCTCCGCTACGTACAATTACACAGTTCTGACGTTCTGATGTCACAGCTTCCTGCTAAACTGTGTAACCGTTTAATCTAGTTGCAACTCAACTTATGGCAAGTGGCAACGCGGCGCGCTTAATGCTCGCAGTAATTAGTATACAGGATGCTGTAGACATTACTGTTTTTAATGTCCATTGTAGTGGAGTCGGTATGTGTTGAAAATCTTGTTCATGAGTATGTTTTTACGCCATGCTCTTGTGTATGTTGCGTAGGGAAGAATAAAATAATTAATATTTTAATAAAAAAAATTTCACTTTAAAAATTTAAATTTAGAAAAAGATAGCATACTAATTGCTTTTCAAAATTGTTTCTAATGTTTAGGCAGGTGTCATCACAAATCGAATGATTATAGATGCAATTCTATACATTCGTACCGTGCAACTTTGCTAAGTGCCGGTAGATGGCGCCTTACGTCGCCTCAAGATGTAAAGAGGTGGATTAATTCGTCAGTTACGTGCACGTCACGGTGGTGTAGTTGGTAACGCGTCTGGTGCGTTGAACCAGAAGACGCTGGTTCGAGTCCAGCTCGTAACTGAAAAAAATTTCCAATTCAAAAATTTAAATTTAGAAAAAGTTAGCATACTAATTGCTTTTCAAAATTGTTTCTAATGTTTAGGCAGGTGTCATCTCAAATCGAATGATTATAGATGCATTTCTATACATTCGTACCGTGCAACTTTGCTAAGTGCCGGTAGATGGCGCCTTACGTTGCCTCAAGATGTAAAGAGGTGGATTAATTCGTCAGTTACGATCACGTCACGGTGGTGTAGTTGGTAACGCGTCTGGTGCGTTGAACCAGAAGACGCTGGTTCGAATCCAGCTCGTAACTGAAAAATTTTTCCACTTTAAAAAATTTAATTTAGAAAAAGTTAGCATACTAATTGCTTTTCAAAATTGTTTCTAATGTTAGGCAGGTGTCATCACAAATCGAATGATAATAGATGCAATTCCATACATTCGTACAGTGCAACTTTGCTAAGTGCCGGTAGATGGCGCCTTGTAATTTATTTATCTATCACGCCTTATCCCCTAAGGGGTGGCAGAGGCATATTATATGCCTACTTTTCACTTCCTACATACCCATGGACTGTTTATATTAGCTGACACTCACAGATGTTTATTTGGAAGTATGTTATAAAACCTTGTTGGGTTTGTTTAAGCCTTAAGTAGCTAACTAAGCGCTAAGAAGTAAGAGTAATATGTTCTGTAAACGATCAGTGCGTTAAGCAACATTCGCTATGGCTGGTCCTCGGATAAGTGCTTCGGAAGGCACGTTAAGCCTTTGGTCCCGGTTGCCAGTAATATGGCAGTCGTTAAACCAGGTTGAAGACCTTATAGGCGGCTTGAAAAGTTTTAACAGCCGATCGCCACAACCTGCGCCTGTTCATTTTCAACAGGACAATGGGCTCACCACTTGTTAATTTGGACAAACCGTAAAATGTGGGCGTATAATGTGCATACCACACCCTCGGGGATAAAGGTGTAACTGATAAGTTCATGTAGTACTTTGTGATGCAATGTACCCATTTCTGATGAGTTATTTTGGTCTTTTGCATTTGGCAAAGTCGTTTATTAGCATCGAGTTATCTTTTTGAATTTTTATCATGAAGTTACGTACATTCTGTATAATCAAACTCTTTCCTCCAAAGGGGAAAAGATAGAGGCTTATTATGCACGCGCCCACACTTCAGATAAAAGATCTCATAATAGCGCTAATGTACCTTTGTTACGTATTGAAGATACTGTTTTTAGATGGCGCAATACCAGCGTCGGTGTGCCCCAGGGTGGCGGTCTCTCTCCCCTCCTCTTTACAATTTTTATAAATTCCAATCTCTAATGAAATAAATTCTTCCTACCACCTTTACGCAGACGATCTTCAAATCTACACACAGGCACCGCTGGATCAGCTTTCGGAAGCGGTGGATATTATCAATTCGGATTTGTCTAGTATATCGTCATGGAGTAAGTCATATGGACTACAAGGAAATCCATCTAAAACGCAGATTATCATTATTGACGGCCCTAAAACTACAGCAAAAATAAATTGGTCTCAAGTTCCACTGTTTGTTTTTGATGAGACAACTATTCCTATTAGTAAAGAAGTCAAGAACTTGGGTATAATTTTGGATTCTAATTTGACATGGGGTTCGCAACTCCAAGAGTTAAGCAGGAAGGTTTTTGCTTCTGCAGGATCAATTAGGAGACTGCAGCGTTTCCTTCCCACAGCCACAAAAATTGCACTTGCAAACTCCTTACTTCTCCCAATCCTTGATTATGCAGAAGTCAGTTACTTAGATCTTGCCGAGAACCAATTTGGGAAACTTGAGCGTCTCCAAAACGTTTGCATACGATTTATATTTGGCTTGCGCAAGTATGATCACGTTTCACAGTTTCGAACACAGCTCAAGTGGTTACCTTTACGACTTCGCAGGAATACTCAATTCTATCCTTTTTATATAATGTATTGTTTACCCATCTATCTATCTATCTTCACGCTGTATCCCTGACGGGGTAGTCAGAGAGGACAGATCGCCAGGCTTCGCGATCCATGCATACTTCTTTCGCTTCTTCGAGATTCATCGATCGCTTCATACACGCACGTCTGGGTATCCGAGTACTTTATCTACACCTTCCTATTTAAAATAACGTTTTAAGTTTCTTCATGATACACATGACAGATGTTTGAGATCATCGGAAAACTTAGAATTAAAAATGCCACCACATTCCACAAATTTTTTTGATCGTTCCTTTAGTGTGACAGCAGTTCGTTTGTGGAATAATTTACCAATGGAGTTAATTATTTTGTAATATTAGTATTTTCGTTTTTTTTTTTTAGATTTTAACTATTTATGTCCTTAGTATATATGTTCGTATATATTTTGAAGACTCCAACAACTACCAGTTTATTCCTACCAATCTACCTTTCCATCCAAAGTTTGCCTGGCAGAAATTTCTTTAAGCGATAAGGCCGCCCATTGTACTGCTATTTTGTATCATTTATTTTAAATTGTTATAGTATCTCGGCGTACAATAAAGTATATAACAAATAAATAAATATTGCGATTTGCTTAATACCTGAAGTTTGGTTATATTATAAACGAGCGGTACCATTGGACTTGAAATACCACATAGCAACGGGTCGAGTATGTGAAGTCACTTCTAGTTCTAGCTTTTTCTACCTACGGAGTAGGCAGTTTCAACGAACTCTTTAGCTGTTGAAAAATGATCAAGATTACAAAAACACAGACAGACTTTCGTTGAAATAAATCCCATTATCTCCGCTACGTACAATTACACAGTTCTGACGTTCTGATGTCACAGCTTCCTGCTAAACTGTGTAACCGTTTAATCTAGTTGCAACTCAACTTATGGCAAGTGGCAACGCGGCGCGCTTAATGCTCGCAGTAATTAGTATACAGGATTCTGTAGACATTACTGTTTTTAATGTCCATTGTAGTGGAGTCGGTATGTGTTGAAAATCTTGTTCATGAGTATGTTTTTACGCCATGCTCTTGTGTATGTTGCGTAGGGAAGAATAAAATAATTAATATTTTACAAAAGTGTTACAAATAAATAGAGGCTATGAGGTTCGACTGTAACTAATAAGACAGACATAGTCACATCAATCCCATAGGGGTAGACGGCGACAGTTTTAGACTTTAAAAACCTTAATGTTTAGAAAAGTTTTATAAAACGGCTCAGTCTATCCGTCCGTCTGTTTGTACGCATTTGATTCAGGACCCCATGAATATATAGGCGATTTTGAAGTTTCTACTACTTTCGGTTTAGAAATCTTCTGATTCCTTCGCTGCGATAGTGAAGGGCGCGCTACTTTTGCTATGATCCTTACATATGACTTTCGTATTTTTTTATTCTTTCTCAATACATACATATACATAACATGGAACAGTCAACGTTAATAATATAAAAGTGACTAGACCGTTCAAATAATAGTAGCAAATATAAAAAAAAATGCTAAGTAACTCGATGCGCCATAAATGTTTTACAATGTAGGTACAAAGTAAACGACAGCTGTCATCGTTTTCTTATTTGTTAGGATAAATTAGTACAGGGGGCAGAGTCTACTATTGACAAGCCGTAGAATAGAACAAGAATCGCTGTTTTAACTGTCAAAATGTTAGATGTAGACTATCAAAAATGCAACTGACTAGCAGCCACTGGCGCGGTACGTGTTAGTAGAATTCTATCGGCCGACCGACAGAAGTGGACTACGAAAAACTGTCAAAATTGTACCGGTGCCCTTTTATTGAGCGACGATTTCGATTGTTTTCTGACGCGATTGAAATAGTAGATTTGGCCCCCAGGATGGTCGACTTCATTATTGACGTTGATTGTACTCTTGACCCGGCCCCTTGAGTTAATACGACGCAAACATGATCCAGGTACATACGCCAAGGTCGACGTGCACTAATTTATTCATTCACATTCCCGTCATAAATATGTTTCCTCTACTTTCTATCAACCATTTCTTTCTACGTGTCGGATTCATCTAAACGACCCACATTTTTTTAAAACTTTAACATTGTTAAAATTAAAAGCCGAATCATGTCCGCCCAATTCGCAGTGCTCGTATTCGAACACCACCACTGGACGAACACTGTCATAACGATGATGATAATCACATCAGTGTCATCTATATGTAATTCATTAAAACAATCTAAACATACGACATAAAATGAGGGCACTATCATATTTATTTCATCCATCGACCACATAGTGTATGGTCATTTGAAACGGCTTGAACTTAAAAGACAGCGATGTTATGGGGAGTTCGCGTCTAACTTGTAACAAATCGCTTTCTCTTCTGTGTTACTTACTGAACCATGACTGTATAGTTCTGTGCACTGTTATACCATCGGTCGAAATTGATAGTTATTTCTACGACCACTCTGAATATAGTTTTGTTTGTGTGCCAATTTCAGACTTTCCTAGCCGATTTAATGCTTTCTATGTGCTAAGCTGTCAGGTGAATGTACTGCCCTAGTATATTCATGTTTTTACCAATACACCTATCAATAAAGTGTTTGATGTCATCAAAAGAGGTAGATTTTAGATTACGAAGCCACCATTAACTGATTTGTATCTGAGACAGCCTTAGACCACGATCAGAGCAATTTGGGTACTAATGTGTCATTTCGGCGATTCCATTTAAAAGAGTTTCCGTGGTTATTAACACATTTGAACATTGAAAATATTCAACAGCAGTTAGCCCAGCCTGACTCTATTTATTTATCTATCACGCCTTATCCCCGAAAGGGTGGCAGAGGCATATTATATGCTCACTTTTCACGATGTGTATTTCTGTCCCACGTAATAGATGACTCTCACAGCAATTTTTTTATACCGTCATCGTCATAGTAGTTTTAAAAACATGCTGTAATAATTATTTGTTAAGTAGATCCATATTAATCATACCTGGTTAATAAAAATGTTAATTATATGTTAATAATTTCGCTCTTATTCTCTTACATTGGTATATATCTGCAAACACACAATACAATTTAGCTGCACAACAGTATGACGCACGTGTTTATAAACCGACAAAAGAACAGACACTGTTTATAATTATTATGTTTTTACCTATTGTATTTTTGTCCGATATTATCGGCGCCTATATTTTAATGCGATCGGTATTCGATTAATTCTTTTCGAAATCCAAGGCTTTTAAAAACATCATCAATAAGTGTAAAACAGTAACTATAATCTTTACTTTTATTAAAAACTTCAGTTTTGCTTCGTTGAACAGGCTAATCTCAGAAATTAATGGTTCGAATTTAAAACAAATATTTTTACTACCACTATTTAACAAAATAATATTTTTTAATTCTAATCAGAAAACTACCTACCAAATGCTCGAACTATTTTCTAGGAAGGCTAGGTTATATCATCTCGCTACTACCCAGGAGAGTAAAGTCCGTAATCATAAATGTCAAAAAATCGGGGAAATATACATTATAGTAAAATTTATTAATTACGGGATGTTTGACTGTTTTTGAGTTCAAAACTCCATGTGGCAGCGGCAGTGGCACCTTTGACAATGCCGCGTCAAGGTTTGTACAATTACAGGGAAGATAGGAGGGAAGGTTAGGTTTGGTTGCGTACGTGATTAAGTTATGTAAGTAAATTGTGTTATCTATATAATTTAAAAAATGAATTATCTGGACATTATATAAAATTAAACTTTAATAACTTTAGCAAACATTGAGGAATAGTATTGAGGAAGTTTCTATCAGTTCCTAGAGTTAAAACCAAGCCAATTAACAGAAAAGGTCCTTTCGCTAAGGACATTACTGAGGTTAGGGATGGGATATTATATATAGTTTCTTTTATTGGACTAAAAATCTAACCTTCATAACTGACTATCTTCACACTTTATCCCTGATGGGGTAGTCAGACAGGAAAGATCGCCGGACTTCGTGATCCCATGCATACTTCTTTCGCTTCCTGCAGGGTAGTCGCTTTATTTTTAAATAAATAAATAAATATCCATCACGCCTTATCCCCGAAGGGGTGGCAGAGGCATATTATATATGCCCACTTTTCACCGTGTGGATTCCTGTCCCACATAATAGGTGGTGCCCATTGCCGTGTTGAAAATGGACAGACGCAGGTTGTGACTACCTGCTGTTGAAATTTGTCAAGCCGCCCATAAGGCCTTCAACCAGGCTTAACGACTGCCATTTTACTGGCAACCGGGACCATCGGCTTAACGTGCCTTCCGAAGCACGGAAACGCTCGCAAATGTAAATGCCACAAAGTGGTCACCCATCTGAGGACCAGCCATAGTCAAAGTTGCGTAACTCAGTGATCGTTTACAGAACACTGAGACCGCGGGGCCACGAGCGCTTCTTTTTCAAACGAATTTATATTGCTATTCCAGATGTTACTACGTTTCATTGACTATCGATGTAGTACATCTAAAAGGCGTGTCAAAGAATCAAGTATATTATATAGGGACGTGATCAAATATAAAAATTGAAAATAATCTAGAATGGTGGCAATGTGGTTAGCCATCCGTCACGTCACGTTTTCTTAAATTGACTAGGGATAGAAAAGTGCAGGGAATATTGTAGGCATGGAAAACCATAATCTCTGTCTGCCCTGATGGGATACAGGCGTGATGATATTACATACGTATAAAAGAACGAGTATGGTTTTCACAAAACTGAGACCATTATGCAACAAACCCAATTTACAAATTGTGTTTGTTCTATAATTATACTACAAGAAAACACATACAAATGTGGTTCAAACCACTTTATATTTCGTAAATTTTAAACGCTAAATCAATGAAGTTTGATTAAAGCTTCAAACAAATACTTCTTAGAAGCAAAAATACGAAATAAAAGAGTTTCTTAATAGCAATTCTCGTTGTCGGGATGTATATAATGGGTGCCTTCCGTTTCGGACCATAACAAGTTAGAACCTCCTTTGCCCATTGCCTGGCTGATCTCGATTCGTGTCAACGAACTGTGTACTGAGGTTACAAGATGGCGAAAAGCTAAAATTACTGACTTAAGAGTAAGCTTATGTGGATTTTATTTCATTTTGTCTTATTCTGGTAAATTAATTCTGGGTATTTTTGCCTACATACATTCTGTTATGTAGTCACCTGACTGTAATACATAATGCTTAGATGTGATTCCATAGGGTGTCGATTCTCAGAACTGCTGAATAAACATAAAATTTCATAAATATCAGACAAGGCGTTTCAGACGAGTATATCAACAAACACGAGAATTTTATATATTTGATATATTGCACGGGATGAATTCAACGCTTGACCTGCCGATGACTTTTCAAGATGACTCCTAAATAAAGACACTAGTTTTACTTACAATTTACTTGACATCCACCTTCTATTATCGGCATCCTATTATCATATCTTAAAGATCTTATCATAGGGAAAATTATTTTTCTTTTTCGGTCTGATAATTAAGAAATAATCGTCACAATAACAGCAATAAATGCTATTTTAGACTCAGAATAAAGTTAAGTACATTCAATTTGAAATCCGTGCTCTCTGATCCCGTTGGATAAATTTAAATTCTTCACCACACCACGTTCCATTTCACGTTCTTTGTTTGCATAAATACCTTCTTATCGGCCTGTACAGAACATTTACATGTGTTAGTGTCTAGATGTAAAGAAGTTTAACTTTAGAAAGCATGTTTTGGATAATCGTATACCGGACATATGACATTCATACAAACGTTTTATTTTACACCCAAACGAGGTATGTGGAGGGAATTTTAGTCTAAAGGTATTTAAATAATGTGGGACATATATTTTTTACAGAACGTCGTGTATCCCAAAAATAAGCTAATATACGCTTGTGGTATGAAATCTAGACAACTGAAAAACATACTTATATATTTTTAAATACATACATATTATTCGTAGGGCATACCCAAACTCCGAAACAAATATTTGCCTATCATGAGCGAGGTAGGATTTGTTGTTCTAGCCACCCATACTTACTTCTTATTCAAGTTAGTGTATTTCCAGTTGCGTCTAAACCCTCCCTGGATTTTGAACTCATGACACACTTTCATTTGACTGCTAGAAGCGTACAGCTATTGTTTTGCTTTTGATTGGTGTTATTAGGAGCACCTGACATCTGACTTTTAGGCAGCTTGCGTCGTTGCCTTACCGGGTAGTCAGCAGACTCAGGTCGCTTGAGCCCTGGAAAGTACCATTATATTACTTAAAATATACCCCATCCATACTTACATATGTATATTAATATAACTAGGTGCACTTGCCGTCCCCGGTAAGTCACCATTTCCGAACAACAAGTAACGCATACACTCGCTTTGTCAATGTCTATTTACCTTTCGGTGATTATTCCTCTATGGTATGTCCGATTTTCGATTTTATTTTTTCTAAAGCATCTATGGCTAGATGTCGTATTATGGGTCAAATTTAATCAAAAAGTGTTGATGTTTGGGAGGACTTCGCTCACTTCGTTCGCATCGCTTTCAATTATCATCTATGGCCTCTTTTAATAATATTCTAGTGTCTTTTACTAATTATTTCAGGTAATATAAAAGCTCCTAAAACATTTAACAAAACCGCAATAAATTAGTTATTTACTTGATACATCTAAGCCCATCCAAAGAATTCTATATAAAGGTCTACAGAACAATAAATAAAGAAGCTAAATATGTATAAGGCTGTATTTGAATTGTAGTTTCCTTTGATGTGCCGCAAATGCGCGATAATATGGCTGGGGAGGTTGGGGTGGTGACGTAATCACTCGTCTCTATCACTCGCACTGACACCTCACCCGTATTTCCCCTTAGACTTCATTATACTTATAGAATGACTTCATTGCTGGAGAATAAATCTTGTCTGTGTTAGGGTCTGACACTAGTATATTAATTGAACGTTCTCATTAGTCGTAAGTGAATTACGAAAAGTGAAATCGTGTAAATGTTTTGTAAACTGTTTTTCTTCTTGCTGTATGAGTATTGGCTAAGGCCACTATATTTCGATCACAAATTCGCGAGTGCGGCACCTCTGGTGTTGCAAACGTCCATAGGCTACGGTGACCATTTTCCATCAGGTGGACCGTATGATTGTCTGCCACCTCAGTGGCTTAAAAAACAACAAATGATATATTCCAGTACGGGGTTGAATATTGGTTAATTTGATAGCTATTACGGTAGGGATTGCGATCTTAACTTCCAAACAGTAAAGGATACCAGCCTCAGATCCTTATCAATTTGCTAGAGGAGTTATCAGGTAGGAGATATTAAAGTTGACTTCAGTCTTGCAGATCTTTAAGGGGAACCCATATCTTACCCCTTTTTATGGTGTCATTAAATACCAACTGCCACCTATCATTACATTTTTCACATATTGTATTCAAACTCACTTAATCTTCAATATGTCCAGGATTTACACATTATTTATAACCCGAGTTTTATTATTAACGTGTTTGAAGAGAAGTAATATGTACTTCTCTGGCATTTTCTTCCAATAGTTATCATCGGAACAAGTTAAATGGATGGTTCTGATATTTTCTTGTTAAAGAATTTCAAAGGTATTCGTTAATGTCTAATTTGCGATCAGTAGAATTAAGCTTCAAATTGACTTTAAGAAATCTTTATTTGACGTGATGGTTATATAGGCGAGCTCAATACATCGAGCACATTCCAATCCAAATGAGAAATGTAGCAAAATGACATGATTTGGGTTTTGGGTGTGAAGAGACAATTTTGTATAATTTCTTTACTGTATAATTGGTCAAATATCATGTTAATCAAACTGTGTCAAATGGCGGTTAGAAAAGAGTGGCCATGAGTTTTATTGCCAGGTTCTTCCTCTGGCTCTACCTATTGCTTTGCGAATCTGGCAGTAAATGTAAATGTAGAAGCAGTAATCTTGACGTTCATAAGTGTTACTTTGTGACCTACATGAATAAAGATTTTTGATTGATTGATTGACAATACGTCATTACATATGCAAGTAAGGAGTCCTTTAAAAAACACTTATGGTTTTGTTCCTGAAAGTAGACAGCGTAGTACGGTTTTGTTTTACCAAACTTTGCTGTTTCATCTTTAGAGAAGAATATAGGTCGTTCGCTGTCGTATCTTAAATTCAAATTGAATGAAAGCTTTTGTTGTAATGATGAAATACTGACCTTGCAGACAGTCATAATGACTTTTTAAATTTTCTTTTTGGTAGTTCCTGGCAGACACTGTCGGATATAGGTCTAATAACACATGGTACTCAGCTATCCACACCTAGTCCCAACGACCTTTTAGGTCCTTGATCTGCTGGCAGGGTGGGCTTACGTATTGCCTTACGACTGACGTATTGCCGAGAAGCGGTCGCTACACCAGAACACGTTTGCTTCATCGGCCATCAGTCATTCAGCAATCATAGCTTGCATAGGCCATTGCCGCTTTAGAGTGCACTATAAGAGAATTAAGTCAATCATTTTCTTAAAATAGGTATCGCAGAAGTTAAACCAATATTGTTCATTTCTTAACAGGGTTAATTACAAGAGTAAGTAGCTAATTTAAATTCCTTTCGGCATAAGAGCAATATACAAAGTCATGCTTTTTTGCCGAAGTGGTAGACAGGAAACATTTCGTCAGTGGTATTAGGCTCCACATAATAGGTAATTGCCTCAAGCCGTATAAAAAAGACAAAGGCATTGCTGTTGAAAATTGTCAAGCCGCAAATTTCCGTTCTTCAACTTGGCTTAAAGACTGCTGTTTTATTGGCAAGCGGGACCAACCTGTAAAGTGCCTGCAAAACAAGAAAACGATTGTAAATGGAAATGCCACAAACAATTCCCCATCTCAAGACCAACAGTATCGTAAAACGCTTAACGCAGTGATCGTTTACAGAACACTGAGTAATCGGGGCTTTGAGCGCTTCATATAAAAGCCAAATCTCAGGGGATGCCGACGACCGTGCGAAGAGGAGGAGAAAAAGTTGGAAAGCGGACCCCGGGCGTCGCGAGATGCAACTGAGACAAACGCTTGGATGATGATGATATAAAAGCCAAATCAGTTCAAATCTTGTTGCGTACTGTCAAAATCGTTGTAGTTAACTTATGCGGCGAGTAAAGTAGGTATAAAAGGGCAATAGGGAGGGAGATTAGGAGATTACTTCCCCATGTTTGATCGTTAACTTTTATGTAGGCTGCGCGAGCTTGACATTTTATTACATGTCAAATGGTCCGGTACTCTTGTTGATAATGATATTTACATTGTTATTTTATCAAACGTGTCGAGGTAATAGTAAACCTATATGTATTACATGGAACTAAATATATTTAGCGAATATAGACCGATAATACACTGACACATATTTCCCTGGGTAGATGCAGACATTTTTTTTTTTACACAGCGCCATCTAGCCCAAAGTAAGCTAATATAAGCTTATGTTATGGGATCTAGACGACTGATACTTATATATTTCTAAATATTACATATTATACAAAGAAAACACCCAAACTTCGAAACAAACATTTTTGGATCACACAAATATTTTTTCCGACCCGGGAATCGAACCCGGGACCTCCGGCGCGGCAGTCGCATACACTACCACTGCGCCACCGAAGCAGAGATAACTCTGCATTTACTGTATATCAAATAACAAGACTAAATCAGTAAAGATTACTGATTTAGTAATTGAATCAAAAGGGAGTATGAATACAGTAAATATAATAATGACTACCATCGCGGTCTCGACTCGGGGCTCGGCACTTCTTGAACTGCTTTTGTGACGATGGTGAGCAGCGCAATTTAGCTTATGTGTGATAAGTGCTAACATTTTCAAGATGTCTTTTTTATGCAAAACTAAATTAATTGTCTTATACAATGTGTTAAGAAAACCCTGTCCGATCCGTGAAGGTATTGGTAGGTATCGAGATGTGATTTTATTCGTGTAATCCTTTTTAGAAATTACCCCAAAAAATTACACCTAAATTGATTATGAAAACACGCATTTTAAAAAATGATAACTAATTCATACTTTTAAATAATATGATTTTTAATATTTTATTGGTTATGTTATTGAAGTGCCTATGTGCCCCTTTCGGGTCAGACAGGGTTTTCTTAATACATTGTATATAACTAGTTGACTAAAACTATTATATATTTCACAATCACACTTCTCAAGCTGCAGAATAGAGCACACACAAACACACAAAACAAATGATCTGTTTTAGCTATCAAAATATTACTTAATATAGACTACCAAAAATGCAAATTAAGAGCTACTTACAGGCGCTACGCGTGTTTAAAAACATTCTATCGACCGGCCGATAGAATTCTATTAGAGCGCAATTTGTAATAGTAGACTACGAAAGCTGTCATTTTTTTCTGTCGGTTCTCTATTGAGCGCCGATTTCTATTCTTTTCTGACACGATTGAATTAGTAGACTTGGCCCCCTGGAGAGCGGAGAAGTAATCAACTAATTTGGAAAATGTTCATACATTAATGTGAAATTAATAAACGACCGGATTAAATGGGTGCCACGGGGTTCGCCGAAATGAAGTTCCTTTTCTACAGCACACCGGTAAACTAATTCATTCCTTCATCGTCATCTCCACCTCACTTCATATCTCTAGGCGTAGTCCTACCCCAGCTTTCACTTTAGGGCCTCGCTATCTTTATAGGCCGTCTGTCCGTCTGTATCAATCGTTATTACTCAAAATTCATCTTTACGGAATTCTCTAAGACTTGGCGTGTCTGCCAATAAAGTCTAGGCTAACGGGATTGGACTATGCTCTACAACAGTGACACAGTTTATAACTGCTGATATTATTTATATTTTTAGACATTAAATGAGCTACACTTGTACCAAATTACTTCTGTTAAAACTATAAGATCAATGTGATTCTCCTGTTATTATGATACTTTACATAGACATTGTTCAAGTGAGCTTAAAAACGTACATTCTGTCCATTGAGACAGAATGTATCAAGCATTTTGTTGAGGGAAATTGTGGTCATTGCAATGTGTTCGAGTGGACATTTTAGAAGCTTCAACTGATGCAGCTGAAAAAATTTATACACATTTAGTTTACATGTAGCATGGGTAGCTATGTACCGTTATACTAAATCCAAGATAGTGTAATACTCAAGATGGCGGATTCATTATTTTATTGCACTGCCACAATATGACCTATTGAATAAGTAGAAAGGTTACTGAGAAAAGATTGTGATAATCAAATTCGTACATATGTCAATCAAATAGGAGACATTTTGGAAAAGGTCAGGTCAAGAGTACCCTTAACCGGCGTGTGTGTATGAAAACAGTTATGAAAGTTGAAGAAGCGAAAGTTGTAGGCCAGGATCGTAGCAAGTGGAAAGCCATAGTCTCTGCCTACCCCGATGGGAGACAGGCGTGACGATATGTATGTATGTATGTAGCACATTCAAACAAAAGCTTGTTTTTAAAAAAAAAGCGTGTGTGTGTGTACTTATGTACACTCGTTAGAAGTTATACTGCTTTAGTCTAACAAGATTTCATCACATATGCCACAACACTTTGTTATTAACAGTAAGAAAAAAAACATCAAAAGAATGGAAACTATTTTAAATGTAGTTATAAGTTGTCATGGAAACACTTATCAGCAAATTTCATGATGTCGATTTTTCGTGACGGTCTGCGCGCGCTTCGTTAAAATTTACACATATATTTTTCCCTAACGCGCCAAAAGAAGTATAATAATAATAATAATAATATAAAAATAGCAGACGCCGTCTTCAACCATAGTTTTAGTTACATACTCCACTTAACCTTCAACTCAATAGCCCATTTAGTAGTTAGCATATTGTACAATAGTTTAACTCCCATTGGAGGTGGTCCATTACCGTTCTTCTACATAAGGCGGGCGTGGAGTATCTGCAGTGAGGGTCCCATTCCCGATTAGATTAAAAATCTCAAAGGGCCTCTGCGTGTTGGACCTATGTCCCATTTATGAGAAAATAAAGAAGATACCCGTGTAAAGAAGAAACAATAATAAGTAGTAATAAGAAGTATAATAATATAACTTCAAAAAAATAATTTATTTGTGTACTGTACAGTCGATTTTTCAACATAATCTTATAATACATTTGTAGAAAAGTGAAAAGGACAACCTATTAATCATCAGATAAAAAAATACACAAAAAGATGTAGAAATTCTCGTAGCTCTCGACCCATACAAAAATCTACATAAGTTGTATCACAGTCTGTGACAAATGCGGGTCGCTGCTGATCTATGAAGCGTCGTTATATGTTTTAGTTAGGTTATGTTTTTTTTGACAGTTATGTGAGGTAGTTCTTTTTTATAAATAATATATGGCCTGGTTACTTAGACTTTTTACCCAAATCTTATTTATTTTAATTTCTTCTTAATCTTATTAGGTACTTAATATCTTTGTATTTTACGTCCCATTCAAGCAAGTCTTAAGTCAAACTCAGTCTTGTCCCAATAAAGTGGTAGAAACGTCACTGAAGCTTTCAGTGGAATTTGTTCGGCAAGATATTAATTCTCGTTTTACTGCGATATATCACTGTCTTTCACTATAGCACGTTGGTTAACACAACTTTTATATATCTAGGAAAACACAATTTTTACACATAAAACAAGGCTAATGCACTAGTTTCAGAAAATAATATACGGCAAGTGTCCGTCATCCACCAAGTTTCGGCTCAAACACCAAGATATTAGTTATATCTGCGAATAGAAGGTCTATGAAGTTGAAATTGTTCTTGTTATATCATTATAAATTAAGCTGAAGGTCGTTTGAATGTTGCCACGCCAATAGGAACTAACTAAAAGCTCGGGTAATAAAATTATTTTTCACTTCTCATGCTCTGAAAGTGATTGATTGATTTATCTCTTTTTTGTACACCAGAAATATAGAAGCGCTCGTGGCCCCGCGGTCTCAGTGTTCGGTAAACGATCACTGAGGTACACAACTTTCAATATGGCTGGTCGTCGGATGGGTGACCACTTTGTGGCATTTACATTTGCGAGCGTTTCCGTGCTTCGGAAGGCACGTTAAGCCGTTGGTCCCGGTTGCCACTAAAATGGCAGTCGTTAAGCCTGGTTGAAGGCCTTATAGGCGGCTTAAAAAAATTCAACAACAGGTAGCCACAACCTGCGTATGTCTATTTCAACACGGCAATGGGCTCACCACCTATTACGTGGGACAGGAATCCACACGGTGAAAAGTGGGCATATAATATGCTTCTGCCACCCCTTCGGGGATAAGGCGTGATGGATATTTTAGAAATATAACAGTATTGTATTACAATTAAAAACTTATCGGTAATACAATTGGCGGCCTTATCGCACAAGGCAATCAATGAAAATGAAAGTGCTTATATATGCAGGATGTAGGCTGCACAAATAAGCACTGTTCTCGCAATCGAAGTGAAAAGCAGAGTTTATAACTCGTCCACAAAACCATTTCATCCTCGACATTACTATCAAAATCAAAAGTATCGGATAAAAATGGTTCGTTTTGTGCACTGGTTGTAAAATCTACTATTACTGTTGGATAGCTTATTATTTGAGGGGGTGTAAGATCTTTGGGGCCCAAACGAAGTAACGGCCCTTACCTGCTAGCAATGCACCAGCTGACTAACTAATGCAAAGACGTGGGTGGCCTTACATGCTTGGGAAGTCAGACGGTAGTCGTTGCCAACAATGCCGAAAATTAAAAGATTTAGCAGCCAAATAAAAGTTGACCCCAGACTGGGCAGGGTTCAGAAGCGACTGGGAATACACTGTGATGAAGAGAGACAATTTTTCGAGGCAGGTTATATCCGTCTGTGTTATATCCGTCATGCTACTCAAGGCATCGTGGTAGTATTCATAGATATTAAAAATGGAGCTGACTTCCATAAATTATTATAATGTATTTTGTAACTTTGGAACGGGCATAAAGTAAGGGCTTGCGCTAACATCAACTTGTAGTTGAACAACTATTTAGTTGTGTATTATATGTCTATTGGACTATATTGAAGCGCACATTCTATCAACTGGATAGTTGTTCGACAAAAAAGTCAAAAAGCTGTATCGATCAACTTTTGATTATAAAGTTGGACAACTATCGTTAAAACGCTTAATTTGTATTGCAATGTATTGATGTTATGATCTGGGTGCTCTTTTAGCTTAGAATGTAACGTATAAAATATTCCACTAGATAATCTGTCACTGATTATAGGATGTTCACAGTTTTTTTTTCTTTTAAAATGTCTATTAATCAAAGCACAAACTAGGACTTTCTTGTTAATTGACATTGTTTGTAACACCATGACTCGTGCGTTGTTGAATAAAGACTGGTTCTATCTATCTATCCATCTATCTTCACGCTGTATCCCTGACGGGGTAGACAGAGAGGACAGATCGCCAGGCTTCGCGATCCATGCATACTTCTTTCGCATCTTCGAGATTCATCAATCGCTTCATACACGCACGTCAGGGTATCCGGGTACTTTTGACCTTTCCGTTTTTGAGCAATCTACTCACGTGGTCTTCATTTGTAAGTCTCTGCCTACCCTGACTCCTTCTACCCTCTACTTTCGCACAATATATATTCTTCGTCAATCGTTCCTCACTCATTCGTTGGACGTGTCCAAACCAACGGAGCACGCCCTTTTCCAGCTTAACGCTGACACTTTCATTCAAACCTGCCATATTGCGTATCACTTCGTTACGTATTCGGTCGGCCAAAGTTACGCCGCACAATTTTCGAAATGATCGCATCTCCACAGCATTCAATTTACTTTCATGCATCTGCTGACAGACCCAGGTTTCACTACCGTAAAGCAAAGTTGGCACTAGCACCGCTTTATAAATCGCCATTCGTGCTTCTTTTACGATGCTTTTTTGCTTTACTAATTGGGACAAAGCACCGTTAACTTTGTTTCCGGCAGCTACTCGCCGTTCTACATTCGAATCACATCTTCCATCCGCACTAAACATACTTCCTAAATACACAATTTCATTCACTTGCTCTAGACGTTCCTGGTTTACCCTAATCTCGCATTTAGTTCTTACGTCACCTCTTTCAAAAACTAGAACCTTAGTTTTACATGCATTCAAGCGGAGACCCTTACTTTCGTATTAGTGACTAATGCCTGAAGGTCGGCTTCTGATGAGGCCATGAGCACCGCATCATCAGCGTACAACAGACAGTTTACTGTAAAGTCACCCAAATTCACACCCATATCACAATCTTTCAACTTCGGCAGGCAACTGTCCAGATACACTATGAGCAGCCAGGCGGACATGACACAGCCCTGTTTGACACCTGTACAGACATCAAAAAGAGGTGACACATGCCCCCCTACTCGCACGTAAGCCTTACAGTCCCTATAAAGCGACTGAATTGCCCGCAGTAGCGAACCTTCCACACCATATCCGGGCAGCAAATCCCACAGAGTTTCTCTCACAACGTTATCAAATGCTTTCTCCAGATCCACAAAAGCGCAGAAAACCTTCTGGCCAATAGCCAGTAACTTCTCCGCGATCATGCGGAGAGAAAACACTTGATCCATGCAACCTCTTCCACGTCGGAATCCGCATTGAGCCTCCCATAAATCCCTTTCAGACTTTTCTTGCATTCTTGCCGTTATAACCTTTGCATACACCTTACTAGCTAAGCTGACCAAGCTGGTCGCCCTGTTGCTGGCCCTAAATACTGGTTGATTTGAGGATATAAAAAAATCGACAATCGACTGCATTAATTGTATGCGCACTTTCATCGACTGAACGGTTAAGGCCCACTTGCATGAATGCTGGGGTTAAATAATTATTTACAGAGTTAGTTAACTCGGAATTAAGTAAATACCTTTTTAACCTTAATCATGTCTTGCACCATAGAAAAATATCATCGGGTTAACTAACCCTGTGTTTTATGTCACTCTATGTCATCCAACCAAACATTAATGATTGATATCTTTTACACTACAGTTTATACATAAGACTTTTTCTTACACGAATGAATGTAACATGACAGCCGAGTGCATTTTATTTTTACCGTATTATGTTTGCGCGGCGTGTCACTTTGAGGAGTCCGTGTCACGCATGTCTCGTGCTACTGCATTGTCTGTCAGCTGCTAACCCAAAGTTTGACGAATTAACCCTCAGAAATCGGTGAGTTTAAATTTTAGCGATTTAACCCTAGATATAACCTTAATTCGGGGTGATGCGAGACAAATTATTGATTATGATTCGGGGTTACTCCATACCTCCGAGTTATACACGTTAACCCAAGACTGTGCAAGTGGGCCTTAGTTGTGGGGAAATAACGAGAACTACGAAGCTCGACAAAATAGTTTAGTCGATGCAAAAGTTGTATATATGCGCTAGCCCTAATTCGGGGTACCGTGGTAACGTGGATTAGGCACAACTAGTATTTAATATTAGAAATCATTAACTTCGGTAATTTTGTAGGAGCAACACCATATCACGATAAACTAACATAAAAATCTGATCACCACATTGTACACACATCTTACTTTTAAACGTAAAACCAGTAAAATACTTGAAGATGACAAATTGACATCTAATGTTACAAACATAAGCTAGGTTTACGTCATAACCAGTACACGAAACCCCACCATTATAAAGCTGACGAGTTTGTTTGTTTGGTTAGTTGAACGCGCTAATCTCAGGAACTACTGGTCGGATTTGAATAATTATTTTTGTGTTAGATTGCCCATTTATCGAGCAAGGCTATAGGCTATTATATCATCACGATGCCACCCTGGAGAACGGAGCGTTTGTCATAAATGTCGTCAAATCGGGCAAATTTTGATGCATTATTGTAGAATTTATAAGCGACTATAAGCGAATTGTCACGGGCGAAGCCGGGGGGTGACCTAGTATTTCATACAAGCAAGCGTCACCCTTCTCTCATACGATTATACTAATTACTTTTACTACTGACGAATATGGTGGGCAGCTGAGAAGTCGCGTATGCGATTTTCGTATACAGTTTGACGTAAACGTTGCACGCGGTATTATTATAACTTTCGTCTTTATTAAGCGCAAGCGAGAGGAAGCGAGCAACATATATAGTTGGACAACTCAGACAACGCTATTTGATTTAAAACTTAGCAGAGCTTGTACTATGGTAACCAGATAACTGATAAACATATTTATATATTTCTAAATAAATACATATTATAGATAAAAACACCCAGACACTGAATAAACCATCGTGCTCATCACACAAAGTTTTATCCTGGGTGGGAATCGAACCCACGTCCTCTTGCGTAGCAGTCGGATGGCACAACCACTGCGCAACTAAGGCAGTCAAACAACAAAGTAACATTGAACTGAACGGTATCGAACCAAGTTGAAATTCTTCACCATATATTAATCGTCTTTTATGAGTATCACCAGAGCCAATTATAAAAAATGACGATTAAAATATGGTGAAGAATTTCAACTTGGTTTGATACGGTTCGGGTAGTTCAGTGGCTAGAACATTGCCCTGGTTGGACAAAGTTCACAGATTCAATCCCCGTCTCGAATTGAATTGTCTTTTTTCACTTTATTAAATATGTATAAGATATTTAGCATAATAAATGCTTTGAAAATTTATAAACAATGTAACATTCCTTGCTCTGTGACGACCCCCCATAGAAAGCGTTACTCGAACCACAGACTCGAACGTTTTAATACGTGCTATTGTTCTGCTAAGCTATTTGTTTGTTTAACGATATGTATCATTTTATGTACCGTTGTCTGAGAAAAACATTTTTACTACTATCGGACGCCCAGCTGTCACAAGCGCAGTATCCGGTCCCGTGTTAATACTAGGATAAAATATAGCCTAAGTTACGAGGTGATGGCCATACTGAAAAACGCATTTCAGAAGTGCTTCGAAGATTGGAAGAAGCGGTGGTATATCTGAGGGGAATTACTTTGAAGGGGACAAAATGGATATTAAAAAATAAATACTTTTAAAAACATCAAAATACTCCTTTTCTTTTGAACTTCTTTGTATATACTTTCATAAGAATTTAGTGAAATGATGTTGATGTGCTCACAGACATTTTCAATTTTATTTATGTGTATAGATTACTAGCTGAGCCCCGCGGATTTGCCCAGAACATCGAAAGCCCATCGCACCCATTTAATCTCGTCGTATATAAATTTTACAATAATATATAAAACATTTGCCTGATTTGTTGACATTTATGATTAGTGCGCCGCTTTCCTGGGTACTACCGTGGTGATATTTAGGCTTTCGACAGACGAACATACAAACAAACTCTTCAGCTTTATATATTAGTATTCCATAGATATTTCTATTCGATAGATCTATACTTTGTAAAATCGAATAAATGTCTCCCACAATGTTTGAAGTAAGGTTAAAGCGAATGTACTCGTATGCAGAATGGTTCAGGCGAGCGCTTAGAGGTTGATATACTCCGGAGGTGCCTTATCTCCCTCATTTGTCCTCGAGGAAGCTCTTTACATGATACGGGGAACTCGCAGACTCGTATCGGTGCTTATGCATAAGGCCGTCATGAGAAACACCTCCTTTATTAGTTTCTCGATAAAAGCTTAACTTACTACACGTAGTATATAATATTATGAAGGAAGGAACCTCTGTAAACGATCAGTGCGTTATGCGTCTTACGCTATGGCTGACCCTAAGATGGGTGACTGCTTCGAGGCATTTCCGTTCCTCGAGAGGTATGTTGGCCCCATTGCCAGTAACGGCTTGACGGCTTGAAAATTTTCAGCAAGAGGTAGATACAACCTGCGCCTGTCTATTTCAACACGGTAATGGGCTCACAACCTGTTACCAAAATACATGGTGAAATGTGGGCGTATAGTACGCCGTGCCTACCCCTCTGGGGATAGTCATGACAATTGAAAATATCCGACAGGTCTTTGTACTATGATGTAAAGTTTAACAATGAATTTTTAAAATTATCTAAGTAAGAATTTAATTACATACTTATTTGTAAATATTTCAATTCATTAATTTAATAAAAATACGTGAAAGTTTGTGTGTAAGTAGATTATATAAAGAAAAGTATCAGGTTGGTCTTATTAGGTCGTAATTAGCCCTCCAAAATAACGTACGAAATTGGAGCGCCCTTTCTATTACGTAGAAGCAAAGTCTTACAAACACCTCGCCCAAGTTAAATTTGTCATTCGTAATTCTAACCTAACTTAAAAATTCAATAGACTATTTGACAATTTGTCTGAACTCCCTTAATCCCTTTATAATAATATGGAAATTAGTCTGTAAATTACCACTAGGCTTGCAAAAAAAAATTCTATCAATTTTAATTTTTCGCTTTGTTTGTTCCAGGTAATGCAGTCTCACAATTCTTAATATAAGGTTTATTGACAACTTCAAAATATCTACAAAAGGTTCGAATATAAACGTTTCAAAAGCAACGGAAACACAGCAACGAAACATTTTTAACCCGCTTCATATACCTATATAATTTCACAACACTATTACGTGCCACTACTTGTAATTTTATTTTCTTTATACAGCGCTTGCTAAGCCCCACGGTGCTTTGCCCGTTACTCACTTCGAACTCCCTTGTTTATTAGTTTTGAAATAGCTACTGTATGAGAATATATATATACCGAAACGTTGACATTTACAATTCGAACCATACAAACAAACAACTTTAAATATTAGTATAGATTTTAGTATATTTTATGAGCTTTATAAAACAACTTTGCATACGCTTGTACTTGTCTTTGTGTTCAAACATAAGAAACGGATTAGGGTCTATGATGATTATCTTTGAAATATGAAGCGTCTGCCTAATTCTTTCAACCATTTTTCTAAATGGAAAAAGTCACTCACCCAGCAGCCGCAGGCGATTATTTCTCCTTAGATAGTGACACACCGAGGGCAACTGGATACTTGTGGGATTGTCCACATAAATAACCAAGAGCTTACGAACTCGTTCGAGCGAGCTTCACCGAAGAATATCGGCGAAACTTTGAACTAATTTATCGCGAAACGTAAATGGCCTATAATGGACAACCTTAATGCCACCCAAAAATTTTGTAACGCTTTAAAATTTTAAATAAAAATGATAGTATTTTATCGTAAAAATATTAGCAGTTGCTTAAAGCGCTTGATGTATTGAATGAGTTTTCGGTGAAATGTACGCTACTTGTGTACGAATACACAATTGATTTGTGATGTTCTCGGACGGCCAGTTCAGACCATAAATTAGGGCATGCGAATCCCTGAAACATAAATTCACAATTGTCCTGTCAACGTGTGGGCCGCCGCTGGCTGTCCGCCACCTCGCCTGCTACACAATGTCCATTACATATCATTCGCTTCAATCTCCAACCGAGCACTGTATAAATTTGAAGTTTCGATATGTAGCTACTTATTTATAAAACCTCCTCTAGGTGTAAGAAATTTGTGCAGCGTTTATGGGGTATAACTGTATTACGTTAAGCTTGACAAATATAAGTTTTTGAACACAATTTAAACTTTTTGAAAAATCTATCAATCCAGTTTATCGCAGTTCACTGGACGCGGATTTCTGCCAATGTTTGTTGATGGAGGGAGGTTTTAACCTTACTGCAAACCTTTTCAAGCCAAAATCTTATTTTATATCTAAAAATAGCGATTACATTAAAATCATGATGAGGATGAGGCAACAACGTCGGTGCCCTTACGGTTTGAGAAATCAGACGTTAATCGCTCCTAACAATGCCAACAATTAAAAAAAAACAGATGATAGCTGTTCCTAGCACCCAAATAAATGTGGACCCCAGTCTCCAAATACAGGGTTTGGATTACACTAAGATGAAAAAGAATATTAAATAGTTTCGGTGGCGAATCTAATATTAATGGTCTATACAACAATTTTAGAGTTTATAACAGTTACCTAGTACAGAAAAAACTATCCTCGTATTAATTTAATTTAAAATCTGCTTTTATCTTCGGATCCGGTATTATACTTCGGACTCTATATACGCGTTTTTCAAAGTGAAAGTTTTATAAAATCCTTTCCTTACATCATAGTTATTAGAAGAGCCACCACACACTCTCGATCCGTCAATCCTAGCCTAGGGAACCTCAACTAATGGTAACGAAGTAATGACGAATCGAACTTTTCATAAATATGTATACGTGGGCATTGGGCGTATCGTTTTACGATTCATGTCCGCCACGTATAGCCCGATTCCATTGATAAACTACATATCAAATATGAATAAATTCATCAAATCCGTTCAACGGTATGAGGTGAGGTGTTGATAGATTTCCTTTTATTAATAACTCCACTACTTTGATCACTTTATATCCAACATTTTATTCTCCAAAAAGAGTATCTTATTGAATATAAGTACTAAATATAGTGACCCAAACGATATTCGTCGAAATTGTTATTTGCCTTCAGCAATAGTAAATAAGTATATGCGGGTCCAAATTCGTAGTCCGCTTCGAGAGTAAACAGCATTGCTTGCTACGTTACACAAATACATAATATTATTAATAATTTTTTTCAGTTTTGAATCTACTTCAAGAAAGGAAGACATTCTTAATTTAGATTATGTTTAGGTACGTTCACGGATATCTTTAACTTTGTGGTACCAGTTCATAATCTACATTGATTCCTCCTTTCTTTTCACTACCGGTTAACCTATTAATCAAAGTCAAAATCTATATGCGACATTGGTTTTTTTGTATTAAATTTAGAATTTCAGTTCAATTCAAAGGTTTACATGAACTGTAGCTATTGAGATATTTAGTTAGCTAGCGGTAGCTTCCTAGATAACTTTTGTTCAGTTGCTCCCGATTTCCATCATACTTCCCTTAATGCTATCTCGATAGAAACCCATTAGTCACTTTGATAGAGGTAAGATACTCTTGGAATGATTTACCGACATATATGTATAAATACAAATACTCGTGTTAATTTCGGGATAGCCCCACTAGGTTCAAACCTAACAAACGTTTCGTAAGATTTACTTCAAACTACGTCGGGAGTGTAAGCACCTCCAAATTGGGGATAGTCCTAACGCGTCAGTACAAAAGTTAGGTTGATTCCAATATAGAAATATAAATTGTATGTGTGTATTAAAAATAAAAAAGTATAAATTACTTCCATCCGCTTTTGCAGAGACAAATACCTACCAGAAATATATTTCAGATACACTTCAAATGGCAGTTCTCAGAGCGATGCTTTTTATGGTCTCTCTTAAATGGTGAAATCCAATATAAACTTGCATATTTTTAAAGTAAAATTTCATTCCGATACTTACAAGCCATAAGTGATGTGGCAAAATTCCTGATAGTATCGACTATAATAATCGAGGTAACGATTCGTCCATTGAAGCCTTGAAGGTAACGTTCTGAGAAATCCCGATCTCGTTAGGATAGTTGGTGTTCACCCGGGGGCCCGTCTGAAACTTATCGTGAGAGCCGCTGCCTCCGTGCGATGAATTAATTTTACCTCCCGTGATTATATAAACTACCTAGATTACAATAAAGATATCTTTGGGTACGGTTTTCAGTTTGTGATATTATCTTGGCACTCGTAATGTTCTCTAATTTAGTGCTAATTTATCAGCTTTGTATATTTGAATAATTATCGTACGCTACGGTATGGAATCATAAATGTACAGTTATCAATTGTCCTTATGAATGCAGTAATGCAGTGTCGTCGAACTATTATGATGGCTCCTTTACTTTTGTAGTCTTTTTTGGTAGTCTCCTTTTTACGCAACTACAAACTTCCGTACCAAATTCTTCAGGAAGGAAATAAAATTGTCGGGAGCTTTTTATCGGTTTCGGTTATCCTTCCCTTCACCCGGGACGGAAAGGCACTGTGTGTACCTAGTCAGGTCATAAGTATTGTCACACAGTAAAAACTTTTCTTTTAGAATGCTGGCCACAAAAAAGTTTATTGAATACGAATTTCGAATTGTTCATGAAAATAAAAATGTATACTTTTTAGAATTTTACTAATTTTAAATATGGAGTGGACGCTTAAACAAGATCGTGTAGTAGTTATTGCGTTGCATCGTTGCGGTTACGCGCCAATTAAATTTTTTGACATACTGAAATATTTGAATATAACCAAAAGATTCGGTTATCGTACTATCAAACGATACAATGAAGACTCTTGTGTGCGTAGATGTGTAGATGACAGGTCAAGAAGTGGTCGCCCTCGGTCTGTTAGGACTCCAGCAGTGATAAAAGCTGTGAAGGCGCGAATTCAAAGAAATCCCATACGTAAGCAGAAACTGTTGGCACTTCAGATGGGGTTAGGCAGAACCACGGTGAAAAGGGTGTTAAATGGAGACTTAGGGCCTCGGTCATATCGAAGAAAAACAGGACATCGTTTAAATGCTCGTCTAATGGACCTGAGACTGAAGAAATGCCGCGCTTTGTTGAAGCGCCGCGCAGATTGAAGGCCTGTATTCAAAATCACGGAGGTCATTTTGAATAAACTTTATTGTCATAAGAATCTATGTTTTGTTAAGTTCATTTTGGTATATAAATGGTTACATAATGAATAAACTTGTTTCAATTATTTTATATTAAACATGTGACAGAATTTATGACCTGACTAGGTATGTTAATAAAAAGGGTAACGAAATTAAGAAGGTTCCACAACTACAGATTTTGATAATTATTAGTACTTATAAATTATTAACTTATTAGTAGGTACTTATAAAAGATTAACCGTCTGTAGGTTTTATAATTTGATTTCTTGTTTCTTTTAGAGCGTAAATTTTTCAGTACCTTCGCTTCATGAATATTCATCAATCGCTTCATACACGCACGATATGTTGTACTCAATTATCAAAAAAAAACTCAACTAACTTCTCTTCTATATCTATAAATCTTCACGCTGTATCCCTGACGGGGTAGTCAGAGAGGACAGATCGCCAGGCTACGCGATCCATGCATACTTCTTTCGCTTCTTCAAGATTCATCAATCGCTTCATACACGCACGTCTGGGTATCCGAGTACTTTTGACCTTTCCGTTTTTGAGCAATCTGCTCACGTGGTCTTCATATGTAAGTCTCGGCCTACCCTGACTTCTTCTACCCTCTGCTTTCGCACAATATATATTCTTCGTCAATCGTTCCTCACTCATTCGTTGAACGTGTCCAAACCAACGGAGCACGCCCTTTTCCAGCTTAACGCTGACACTTTCATTCAAACCTTCCATATTGCGTATCACTTCGTTACGTATTCGGTCGGACAAAGTAACGCCGCACAATTTTCCAAGTGATCGCATCTCCACAGCATTCAATTTACTTTCATGCATCTGCTGACATACCCAGGAGTCGCTACCGTAAAGCAAAGTTGGCACTAGCACTGCGTTATGAATCGCAATCGTTCTATTATCTAAGTATGTACAAAAAGATGTTTTGAAAAAGGTACTAAAGTTTTAAGAAGGAAAAATAATGATGGAATATTCTGAGTAACAGATATCAATATCAAGTATCTAACAACTCTCAGTGCAGGACAGGGACGCCTGGAAATGATCTGCTGGCAAAATGAAATAATATTAAATTGTAAATAGGCCATCAAAAAAAAAGCCTTCCTAAGTTTCTTGCCGGTTCTTCTCAGGTTGGCCGCGTTCCGAACCGGTGGTCGCTTTAAATATTTTAAATAGTGTATGACATTTTGTAAGCGCCGTTAAAATGGTCTATGCAAAATAAAGATATTTTTATTTATTTATTTTTTTGTACACGACAGGCCACACGAAAATAATCTATTGAGTGGTTTCAATATGAACAGCAGTGATAGATGATTTATGTCTTTCGTGTAGTTGAACTGTAGTGCCGTTACCTAAATTTATATTGACATTACAACAATGGCTCTAGCTCTGGGGTGGCTGGCTCTTGGGATACGACAAGCTCCTGTATTACTTATTTGCTCTCTGTAATCTGGGACCAAGGAATTCTTAGAATTTAAGTTTGACATAATATTCGCCGTAAGTATCTCATATTCGTAAATTATACAACCATTATGACGTATCTGCTTCGCCTTTAGCATCTTCCCAGTTGCTACTGAGACCTTATTATGGATCCTGGGGACTGGGGTCCGCTTTTAGGTAAAGTTCTTAAAAATCTTTCTCTTAATCTTTCCACTGTTTATTAACTGAAACTGAAGAACTGGGGGCCGAGTCTACTATTGACAAGCCAAGCCGTAGAATATAACCAGAATCGCTGTTTTTAGCTGCCAAAATGTAAGTAGACTATCAAAAATGCAACTGACTAGTGGCCACTGGCGCGGTACGTGTTAGTAGAATTCTATCGGCCGACCGATAAAGTCTATTGGAGTACGATTGTAATAGTCGACTACGAAAAATAAAATTTTTAAACGCGTTTTTCTGTGAGTAGCGCCGTAGTACGCTAAAGCACAAGGCACACTACAATATAAACGCGTTATTATGTTATTTCATTCAATGAATCTAAATTCATTGTAGAAACGATTGTTTTACCTCCTCACTACGGTACAGTTGCTCTCATACGAATTTGACCTTGTCCTATAATTCTTCAGTCCGAGACAACCAGGCTTTAATTGGTTGTGCTAATTAGTGTCTAGCACATAAGACCTTTTAGCCTTTTTGTTACCACCTCACTAAAAAGGGCAACGGGTTCAAAATTTCTTCCAAATTTAATATCTAAAATAGACACATTTTATTTTATTAAATTAATTCGTCCCTTTAGACCCGCCCCAGTTCCGTGCTTCGGAAGGCACGGTAAGCCGTTGATCCCGGTTGCCAATAAAATGGCAGTCGTTAATCCAAGTTAACGGCCTTATGGTTTAAAAAATTTCAACAGCGTGTCGTCACAGCCATTTCAACACGGCAATGGTTTCACCACCTGTTACGTGGGACAAAAATGCATACGGTGAAATGTGGGCATTTATTATGCCTCTGCCTACCCCTTCGGGGATAAAGGCGTGACAATATGTATGTATGTATAATTCTTAGCTGTTAGAGTTAGCAGCACCTTAACTTAGGCGAACAAGATCTTCAATGAGGTACCTTCCACTTCTATTCTTTCTTCGAAAAAGGAACCACACAATTAAACACAATAAATAAATATCGTTGGGACAACTCACACAACGCCATCTGATTCCAAACTAAGCAGAGCTTGTACTATGGTAACCAGAAAACTGATAAACATACTTATATATTTCTAAATACATACATATTATAGATAAATAACACCCAGACACAGAATAAACCATCGTGCTCATCACACAAAGATTTATCCTGGGTGGGAATGGAACCCACGACCTACAGATACACACCATAGATATACATAGTAGTATTGTTTCGAAAATCATTGTTAAAATATCCACAGAAACGTATTCTATGTGGAAAATTTATGTACATAACAAACAAAGTATGCGGAAAACACCACGAGAAAGTTGCGGTAATCTACCAACACAACGATTATACATATAGATGTTGTGAAATAACTCTATTGTAGCTCTTCGAGTGCCGTTAACCTTACGTCATTGTAGTTTGTGTAAAGGTTATACGTAGTGTAACTCTAGACTCCCGTTGGTGGTCCGTTGATTTACGGCGATAGAAGTGATAGATGCTCCTTACAACGAGTCATCGGTCATGGCAACGGATGTTATCGAAACGTTTCGCTTCGTGCGTTCATAGTAATGTACGCTCGTCGAAAATCAACGAAAGCTATAGAATATAAAAACATTCTCTCACGTGAAAACCTTAACTTGCCCAATAAGGGTAGTAAATCTATAACCATCCTGTAATTTGCCTCGGTGGCGATGGCGCAGTGGTAGTGTATGTGACTGCCGCGCTTAAGTACAGGGTTCGATTCCCGGGTCGAAAAAATATTTGTGTGACTCATAAATGATTTTTTTTCGGAGTTTGGGTGTTTTAAAAAGGACAATTAGTGTAATATTTATTACTATCCGACCGCGGGAGCTAATCCGAGGCATACTTCTAACCCCCCCGTCGCACCCTTTTAGGTTTATACATTTTACAGACATTTATGATTTACTGTTCCGCTCTCCAAGGTAATAGCGTGATAATAATATACAGCCTATAGTCTTCCTTAATAAAAAGGCTGTCCAACTGGCCGAGTCTGCTATTTCTATCGAGTCGAAATAGCATCGAAATCCGCTCAATAGAAAGCCATCGATACAATTTTGACTGTTTTTTATAGTGTACTATTAAAATCGTACTTAAATATAGGTATTTCTATCGGTCGGTCGATAGAATTCTACTAACACGTACCGCGCAACGCTAATCAGTTGCATTTTTGATAGTCTACTAACATTTTGACAGCTAAAAACAGCGATCTGGTTCTACTCGTATTCTACGTCTTGCTAATAGTAGTATCGGCCCCCTGTTCATTTATTTCCAGACCACGTGATCCATCTTACCGACAAGAATCTGAGAATGATCCATAAAACATTAGCCCCCCATCGTGATCTGTCGTGATTCGTTTATCACATATAATGAAAACAAACACACAACTCTGCATTTCTAATTTACTTTAACTTCGTGTAAGTATTCATTGTATTATAATTTGCGTCTCCCGTTATGGTATGTACGATGTACTTTCAGTTTTGTGTGCATAAACCGAATAAACAGCATGATTCATATAGTAAAATAGAGGACGCTCGCTGCTCCAACGTGACTTAGTTTATGGGAAATGTGTTCCCGTGGGAATATTATGTTTCTCCGGGACATAAAGTTATAGATTCAATTTACAACACGGTGTATTAAACTACAAACTTCGTCCAGTATACCAAGTAATAATGATCAGAAAGACTTTAAATTTCGATGATGTAATTTTTGGTGATAATTAAGTACTTAACTATGGTTCTACTCGACCAATTGCAATCAACCATACGGCAGTTTTAAGTCTTAACTAATTCGAGTCTATATAACAGCATCAAAATCCTAACGCTATCCGCACTCGGCAATGACTGTGACGTTCAGTGCGCACTGCCACTGACAAGTGCGGATAGTGTCGTACAAAATGTATGCAGCAATATAATTTTTACTGACACTGACGTATACGTTACTGATCGGCACGTGTCGGCACTGTGGTATCGGGACTTACTGATGCAGCTTCACCCGCGTATTGAAATTTCCCGTTAAATTTTCCGTACGGAACCCTAAACTTTTGAAAATCCATAAGTGCCTATGTTACTCACTAGGAATGTAGCTTTGAAATGGTGAAATTTTTTTTTTAATCGGCCTAGTAGTTCAGCGCCTTTTCCCCGCCTTTTTAAAATATTTCCATGTAGTGAGAACTATTTATCAATTTTATTATAATAGTAAAGTTTTCATTATGGTTTGCGTAGTATATGACCGTGCTATGGTCAAGATGAGGGAGTGCGTGTTTGAATTGCTTTTTGTTTAAGATGTCGCGATCACTCATTGTTTACACTTGTAAATACAATACGTAGGTTTTAAGGAATACTGGAAAAGTTTAAGAACTGTTAGTTTTACTAATTGAATAAATAACTACCTATTATGTAATGAGTAGTCATGTTAAAGCATCGTAAACGAATTCAGAAATATAATAAGTACTAAAGGGAGACTAAAAGTTATATCGCATTCACGGTCGATGGTCTTAAAGGAGTCGACCATTACGCTACTATAACTCCAGAGATCCTAGGAAATTGGATTTTACATTGTTTTGCGACACCGAGGGTTTTTACAAGAAAACTAGTCGCTAAATTTTTATTCTCTCACTCGCAGACAAATTTACGAACCCTCGTAAAACTGATATCCTGGCACACAGAAGGACGAAATGTACCAGTTTTATTTAAACAAACATTATTTTGGTCTTGGTGAGTAGTAAGCATTTTATTATAAACTCTTTTGCAAAAAAAACGGGCACTTAATTAAGCAAAGAACTATTTTATAGTTACTATTAGTTTGTTTGACAATTTTAGGTATTGTTATCCTCAGAATTTTATAAATTAATTAGGAAGGAATAGTTTTCATCAGTTTTATCATAACAAATTGATTAAATTATTGAGAAATAATGTTTAAGCTCAAAACACTATTATTGTACCTGCTCGCTAAATAAAAATGAAACGCGTTAATTTCTTTGTTTTTCTTGAATATATTAAAAGCAGATCAAAGTTTAGTATTGAGTGTGACCCCCTCTTGCTGAAATCACGGCTTGCATTCGTCTGGGCATGCTAGCGAGTATATCTTTTATGGTTTCTTGGGAAATACGTTCCCACTCCGCGGTAATCATATTCTTTAGCTCTCTGATGGTCTGCGGAGCCGGCTGCACTGATCTCACTCGTCGCTTCAGAACGTTCCAGACATGCTCTATGGGATTGAGGTCCGGACTTCTAGCTGGCCAGTCCAAACGACGAATTCTGACTTCTAGCATATACTCTTCCACATCGCCAGACCCTTGGGCGCGAGCGTTGTCGTCCATAAAAATTGAGTTTTCGCCAAGAGCGGTTAAAGCGGGTTGTGCATAAGGAATTAGAACTTCCGTTATGTATCGGTGTCCAGTCAGTGTACCGTTTTTGATGAAGACTAACTCCGTACGATCCATAGAATTTATTCCTGCCCAAAACATAACAGAGCCCCCTCCATAAGGTTTGATTTCTTCAAAACATGCCTCTCCAAAGCGTTCTCCTCGTCTACGTAGCACTCGCCGACGTCGGTCTTCACCATGCAGAGATATCCTGGCTTCATCGGAGAACAATACCCTATCCCAGTCTTCATGAGTCCATGACACACAATTTCGAGCGAAGCTAAGCCTGGCAACTCGATGTCCACGGAGTAATTTAGGGCCGCGTGCCGGGCGATGACTGTGTATATTAGCAGCGAGAAACCTCCTCCTGACCGTCCATAGACTAATTTGCACATTTCTTACTTCTTCGAGGCTGTTCTTGAGGTCCACATAAGAAGATTTGCGATTTCTCAACGCTTGACTAACTAGAAAACGGTCATCCCGTGGTTCGGTACATGTCTTTCTGCCAGAACCAGGCCTTCTCTTGACGGAACCGGTCTCTTGATAGCGCTGCCAGGTCCTTTGAACTGTCGACCGACTCACATTTAGCCTCTGAGCCACGAAGCATTGGCTGCAACCTTCTTCAAGCAGCGCAATAATTTTGCTCGCTTTTATCACTTTATCTACCATTTTCGAGATTACTAAACAGCAATAACAATACTTTTAAATGTCAAGGACATCAGATAATTTAATAAAAATTTACAAAAAGTTAATTAGAGTCGATATTAACTATAGGGAATTCGCGCCACAAAGTTAAAAGTTCTTTTCTTTGAAAACCAGGCTCAGTCAAAAATTTGAGTTTGGAATGTACTCTTATAAACATTATGGCACGTATATAACTGGCCAGTAACATGTTCAAATGATTAAAACCTTTTTGGTATTTTATTTTTTTCAGCCAGGAATAAAATCGAATCTGCCGGTTTTTTTTGCAATTGAGTGTATAATTTTATGTGGCTTAGTACAAGAACATACAGTTTTTCAACCCGAACTTACTTCTATTTCAACACGGCAATGGGCTTCACCCACCTATTACGTGGAAAAGGTATACGCAAGGTGAAAAGTGAGCATATAATATGCCTCTGCCACCCCTTCGGGGATAAGGCGTGATAGATAAATAAATAAAATAAACGTATTTTCGCAATGTATAGTGTACTGTTGTCGACAAGTTTTAAGAAATTCCTGTTTTGAGGACATGGAAGAAATATTATCGAAGCACCAACAAAAGCATTACTAATACAATACAACGCTGAAATTAAGTCAGATCTCTAAAAATCACAACATTTATTTCAATAAGTATAAAATAACTGTTAAAAGCAAAAGCACAAAGCCTGGTTTTAATCAAACATCTCTTCGTTGTCTCCGAGATGAATGCACTAGATATGTTGAAATACCAATTAATGAGAGAGTGCAGCCGACGTCTTCCAGGACGAATGCATATTAGCTGCCTACGAGTTCTCCGCCGATTGAATTCTTGGCAAAATCACGACTTTCGCAAGATTTCACTCCGAGAAATCCTAAACGTGAACATTAATCGCCCGCTTATCTGCCAGAGCACCTTTCAACTTTTCAACGTTAATATTAAAAGTCTTTTTGTAATATTTTGATGAGATAAACTGTTGAAGAAGTTTCGTTTTATTGTTGTAAGAGTTCGCGAGACACGACCCCCAAGCTAAGTTTATTGACCAACGCCAAGGAAGCCTCCACCGAAGTACGCCACTTTGAGTAACTTTAACTCGGTAAAAGCTATTGCCCAGAAAGCGCCTTTTTCTCATTTTATTGCCAAAGTTCTTTCATACGTGTCTAGAGAACTTGATAATTCCTTTTTTTAATGGTCTCTTAACGCTTCCGCTCAATACGCATGATGCTATTGCGTTCGGTTCGTGGTTTAATGTATCTAGTACGTAGTTTGCTGCATTTAAATGTATTCGGCCGACCCGCATTCGTTGGCACAGTGCCTGTTTTCAGAAATTGTTGGTTTAAGTGGAAGGTCGTGACTGCGGTACCATCTGTACCCACCTCGGTATTACACAGTCTCACTGTAACCGTTCCATTCGCCAGCTTGAGATTATTTATCTAGATTCTGGACCGAACACTTAACGTCGCTTGCAAACGCCATTTCTTCAACTACCCTCTCATTTTTATTTGGTCTATTGTTTTAACTCAAGTAAGCTATTTCAAAGACTGATGTGTTATGTATTGTATTTTCATATTTGCATATTCAGCTCATTCAATATTTACATTGTAATGTTATTTGAAACTAACAATAGAAAATTTGTTTAATGATCCCTGGTCATGTTTAAATATCACTCTAGAAAATGTTTTAAGTCGTGGTTATATTTTGACAAACAATGTACAATCATCTTCATTACCGACTGGTGAAATGTTTTGCGAGCTTACAATGAGGCAATACTGTCACGCGATGTATAATATAATCTAAGTGATTAATTGAATCCTTGATTTCCTTTTATTTGGTGCTAAATTTATTTCTGATCAAATTTTTATACCTCTAGGTTTGCAAAAAGGCATACGTTCCCACCTGATGAAACATAATTACCGTAGGATATGAATGTCAAGACTCATTTATTCGCGCTGAGTGAAAGACTCATGGCTCCTCTTGAAGAGCCCCGTACTGTAGATGTATTATGATGCCGTAAATCCCTAATGCCTATCTAATCTAAACACCTAAAAGCCGCTGCGCATCTGTTGTCAAACGATGCTCTGACGGCCATAAAAGGTAGTAGATAAGAAAACAGTCGCTTCCAAGACTGCGCTACATCGTGATGATTTTGGTTACAATTGGGGATCATAAAAGGTTTGTACAAAGCTAAACTCAGTATCATATGGTGTAAGCATGGATGTTTGTTACTCTTTCAAGCAAAATCTACTGAAAGGATAGTGATGAAACTTTACAATAATATAGTTTTCACATCAGAATAATACGTAGGCTACTTTTTATCCCGGGAACAAGTTCCTGTGGAAAACGGGAACGGTAAAACTTCACCACGCGTGCGGAGCTGCGGGCGTCAACTAGTGTAATAAATATTGTAGGACACTTTTTACTCTGTGTTATCTAGCTCAAATGAAGCTATAAGTTTGTACTATGGGATCTAAACAACCAATATACATACTTATATATTTCTAAATACATGTTGTACATAAGAAACACCCAAACTCCGAAACCATTATTTGTGGATTACACAAAAATTTGTTTCGACCTGGTAATCGAACCTCAGCATGGCAGTTGCAAACACTACCAATGCGCCACCAAGGCTGTTTGAAAAGATCGGAATCACCATACCGTTGCTCACCATACGGGACAGTTATTTAGTCTATAACCTTGCAACGTTTTTGCAATATAAGCTTGTATTATGGGACTATTAATAAACACACATATATTTGTTGGTTATCACATACATATTAACCGATAAACTTTGAAAAAACATTTTGGATTACACAAATACCAAACTATGACCAATAATTACCGACTATACCGGATAATGATCGGACGCTGGATTTGAGTCCTAGTATAGCTCTATTAAGAGAAGATACGACAAATATGGTAACATAATGCAGCCATTACAAATAAATTCCATTTAAGAACATAAAGCGAGTTTTGCAGCAACTTTGCTCAACTCTTTAAAAAATTCACAGCAGTTCCGCTTAACCTACTGTGGTCGTCTGAAGTTAAGAATTCAGAAAGATTTTGTATTATTATACCTACTATTAAACCTATTATTATACCTTACTAGTTTATTCCCGCGGTTCCGTTCCCGTTATAAAGTTTTCCCGTACCTTACTACAGAAGCTTGTTCCGGGCATAAAAACTTGTTTTAGCCAAGTTTACTTCAGTTTATGTTAGGTAGGTACGTAGTATGATTGTTTATTTATTTTTGCCTGTTATTTCCTGTTACATACTTCGAACCTTTATAATGTATAAAAATATGCTCGATTTCTTGACATTTATTTTCTTGATTTCTGTATTTTTTTTATTTACTGCTTCGCTCTCCAGGGCAGTAGCGTACTGACATGTAGCCTATAATCTTCCTCGATAATAAAGTCACAATATTTAAAAAATCATGAGGGTTGCAAGAACAACTCAGATAAGATTGTCAACCATACAATATAAATTTTCAAAGACGTCAGAAATAGTCCTGGTTGACGGCAATAAATTTAGCCTCTGTGCAGGCGGCTAATAACTTTAGTTTGGCAATACAAGGCTGCCTACCTCTACAAAATAATAGTAAATTTGGTAAATTGGTTTGAAAGTAAATCTCGTTTACCCGATCACTGCTCACTTTGAAAAGGTCCGCTTATTAACTGAGTATGCGTCATCAGTATAAATTTCGTGATTAAAGCGCTCTTCGCCACGCTGACTCAGTGTTCTGTAAACGATCACTGCGTTAATCCACTTGCTATGGCTGGTCCTCCACACAGCGCTCCACACATTGGTGGAGTGCTCAGCGTGGGCGCAGCAGCGCCAAGACCTCGTGGCGAGTCTGGGCGTAGACATTCTCTCGTTGGAAACTATGGTGCAAGCCATGGTCTCCAGCGGGAGCAAGTGGGACGCCGCTGCGTCTTTCTGCGAGCAGTTCATGCTCGCGAAAGAGGTGGCGGTGACGGAACGGGAAGGACTCTCCCGCCCGAGTCCTTACAGAAGCAGGCCCAAGACGTCGGCATGACGTGAAAATGTCACGCACGCCTCATGTCCCAAGAAGCGGGATAGTACCCAAACAAACCCCCCAAAGAAGCGGGATAACACTCGAACCCCGGTGAGGTGAGGCGGGGACTGTGTGGTTTTAGCCGGTTCGAGTCCGGCATGACATACGAGGGGATTACCACACGTTAAAAAAAAAGAAAAAAAAATAGCGGGTCCTCCGAGGTGAAGGTGACCGCTTTGTGGCGTTTCCATTTACGAGCGTTTCCGTGCTTCGGAAGACACGTTAAGCTGTTACGCGGTTGCCAGTAAAATGGCAGTCGTTCAGCCAAGTTAAACGCCATATTGCTCTTGAAAGATTTCAATACCAAGTCTATCTTGCTGCCATTCAAGGCTGTCCATTTCAACACGGCAACACCACTTGTTACATGTGATAAAATGCATAGGGTAAAATATAGGCGTATAGTATGCCTCTGCCACTTCTTCGAGGATAACGGCGTGACAGATAAAAGTATAAGTAGTCGTAATTGGAAAATGCCAGATGAAATTAATGATTAATTTCCTTATCGAGGTATAAATTATTTGTCCTCATAGGTCATGAACTCGGCCAAAGTCGGAACTTTAAATGCTCTCATTTCCTGTAAACTTGTTAACTCGAATGATAGACGGCAGGTAATTGAATAAAATTTTGTGTTCGGAGGGCCAAGGCTTCGAGGTTGTATTGATTTACCCTCTAGGGCTAGGCGTTCAGTCTTTAAATAATATAATTTGTACAATATGGAAGTATACATATGAATATGGACTAGTATAGACATGGTCATTATGGACAACCACCGTAGTGTTGCCGGATTTTACTTTTTGGATAGTAAACTATATTTATATTTATGATATTTCGGATCTTATTCGCGACGTATATTATCAGGTACATAGCCTACCTTATACTTCCCGACGTTTCGACCGGATTACACCAGCCGTGGTCACGGGTTGGCTGTCTAATATACGTCGCGATTAAGACCCGAAATATCATAAATATGAGTGACAATCGCGAAAGTTTAAAAACATGAATAAACTACACTTAATAAAACCCATATGACAAAACGTTTGAGATGTAAAATCATGAACGTAAAATTAAATTAAAATTACTCACATTATTATATCTATACTAGACTTGCGACGAATATTCGGTTACTATTCGGTATTCGGTCTATTCGGCTGCTTTTATTATATTCGGCCGAATACCGAATATTTACATATTATTCGGCCGAATACCGAATACTTAAATAATATATTTTGTCTTTTAGATATCAATTGGTAAAATGAAAAATTAAAATCGATTGATTACGTATATATTCATATTTTCATTTCTGTTATATATAATCATTTAAGTAGTCATTGGTACATAACACAGGTACATAATCATCTTCTGAATTGGAAAAATTGAGGATTCTATGTATTTGAATGATTGTGGTAATCAAAATTTAGAAGGGTAAGGTTCTCATTTCTTTTATAATCATTTATTAAGTAGTCATTGGTACATTAAACAGGTATATAATTTAATTATTTTCTGTATTAAACAAGTTAAGAATTTTTCTGTGCATTTAAATTATCTTCATAATCACAATTTAGAAGTGGAAGGTTATGGTGCATTTTTTATTATTTAAAGTACGTTCGTAATTATTTAATTGTTTATTTGTTAAATTTCAACACTCACAAACAGATCAAAACTAAGAGAGCACAATAAACTGTACTTAACGTAATACGATATCCACGAAATGAACTTGTCAAAACATGCAGTGCGTTAGCAATATACCGCGCAAAGCAACAGCGGGCGCGCAGGCGATGAGTACATTAGAACAAAACAAAGGAGCGCGAAACAATCACGTCTGTACAAGTTTTTGGCGCTAAAATCCAGCCGAATACTTATGCCTAATATTCGGCTATTCGGTCATGGACCTCGCCGAATATTCGGTATTCGGTATACTGCCGAATATACCATACGTTGCAATTCTAATCTATACTAATATATAAAGCAAAAAGGTGTTTTTGGCCAGGAACAACTACTGGTCGGACTTGAAAAAATATTTTTGTGTTGGAAAACCCATTTATCGAGGAAGGCTATTATTGCGGCCATATATTATCAAGCTACTACCTTGGAGAGCGGAGTAGTAATCACAAATGTCAACAAATCGGAAATTTTTTATACATTATTGTAGAATTTAAAAACGACGGGATTACATAGGTGCGACGGGAGTTCGTATGTCACGGGCAAAGCCGTAGAGGTCTCCTAGTCAATTTACATACGCATTTGCACACTAGCCATTTGCCCAGTAACAGAACAGCTAATAATGCGGGTCTGCTGGGAGATATTTCTTTTAGAAATAAGCAGTACCCTTGTACCTATGTTTCTTTCAACTATTAATATTAAATTCTTAGTGTATACATGAATAAATAAATAAAAAAATAAAATAATGTGAAAATTTTTACATCACTGACAAAGGATTGAAATATTCACTGCTATTTGAGCAATTTAAATACGTAATGTATTCATAATATTAATTACATCAGTATTACTTCAACGTGTTATAATAACAATAAAAGTTACGATTATGCAAATTAATGTTGAACAATAAAAAAATATTTTGTTTACATCACGGCAATAGTTAAAATCGTTCAACTGTATACATTATTATACAATAAACAGACAATTACAAAATGTACATACCTTTTCACATACTATTCGTAATTTTTCATAAAGTATAGAAAGTATATACTAAATACTACAAAATATACAGCTTTAAAATGAATTAAAATGTGATTCCGGTAAATTCAGATTTTGTTATTAATTCATAATATTTTTGTCGCATTTACAAAATAATATTAAAATTATTACCTGTTTTTCTTTACTGTACTTACTTTAGCCGATTGAAAAAATCTGTGTCATCATTAGGTTCTGCATTATAATTTGAATCATTAGGTTTGGACTTCTGCAACGCGTCTTTAACTAATTGTTGTAGTGCCTTTTGGTTTTTCCTTCTTGGACTTCTAAGTAAGGTAACAATGGTATGAAATGATTTTAATTTTAAGTGTTGTAGCTCTGGAGAGACTGACATACATACCTTATTCCAGAATTAAGAAGTCTTATGCCGGGCAAATTTATGTCATAACTAATTTATACTCGAGCGCAGCCGCGGGCGTCCTCCAGTGGGTTAGAAATAAATATTAACTGACGATCCCATCCCGTGCAAAAACTTCTGCTTTACGCGATGTATTTCCCAAAACTTTGACTTTACCGAACTTTCCGACAATCGCGTTTGATGTTTACAAACTCTTAAGATGTACAATGTGCGCTATATCTTTCAGAATTTCGACAAAAATACGAGAAAAATTTCTTTTTAGGCTTTGTTACATTGTCTGACCCTCCAAGTTTGAAAGTGGCGCATCCTGTGTAACTAAGTTTAAAGATATTCAGTGTATGTCGCAGGCAGGCCCTGAGGGAGTAGTTACGTGCTCGTATGCAGTGCCCGAGGCCACCCTGTCTACCTCCGTTGCTCCACAAGCTACGAGCCTACGACGGACGCCTGTTTTAAAGTATAAATTTGTTAGGCTGCCAGTTTATGCAACACCATGTTCTATAATTACGTTTTATAATAGCATTTTCTATACTTAAAAGATGTCTGTGTTGTGATGTGTTGTGTCACTGCTAGCTGTGTGATCTTGAGAATTAGGAGTTAAGTCTGATAGTATTATGCTCTAGAAAACGTTTGGAAAAATGTTTTTTTTTTATGGTATATATATCTCATCACTAATTCTGAAAAGGTTTCTTGCTGCTGCATGAAAATATTCTAAAAGGCAAGATCGTCGTCAAAAACACACATACATATTGTCATGCCTTTATCTCCGAAGGGGTAGGCAGAGGCATATTAAACGCCCACATTTCACTGTATGCATTTTTGTCTCACGTGTTACGTGGTGAGCCCATTGCCGTGTTGAAATGAACAGGCGTAGGCTGCGGCGACCTGCTGTTGAAATTTTTTAAGCCGCCCATAAGGCCTTCAGCTTGGCTTAACGACTGCCATTTTATTGGCAACCGGGACCAACGGCTTAACGTGCCTTCCGAAGCACGGAACTGGGGTGGGTCTAAAGGTCCAAATAAATTAAAAAATAAATAAAATGTGTCTATTTTAGATGTTAAATGTGGAGAAATTTTTAACCCTTTGCCCTTTTTAAAAAGGTGGTAACAAAGGCTAAAAGGTCTTATGAGCTAGACATTAATTAGCACGACCAATTAAAGTCCCGATAGTCTCGGACTATGTCATCAACTATAAGTATAATTCTGTTTGCAGAACCAATTCTTCCCCTATTTTCTCTTTTCAATTCAATGGTCATCTCAATAATCTCTGTTTACACAACGTTTACAAAGTAAATGTTGTGGAACAGTATATTTAATATGTTTTCAATTTGTACTTACTTTACTACAATGTTCACAAACTGATTTCATTTATCGTGTAGTGAGTGGAATAAAGTGATTGATATGTTGATGGTAAACCGCTGAAGAGCACTACGAAAAGAAGGCATCATCCCTAGCACATTAAGGAACTGCTGACAACGACACGTTCTAATAGAAAATTTTCATATTCATAAGGACGTAGAAAATTTGCATATAAAACGAGCAACTTCGTCTCCCCCCGACCCGCGGTGCTGGGTCGAGCACCCTGCCTGCTATTCTCTTCATTGTAAGATGTCGGAAAGATTTTGGTTTTCATTTAAGAAGTTACTGGGAAATTCTATTATTTATGCTGAAATTTACACACGATTAGTTGAAGTGAAGCGCTCTAATAGTTCTACAAGCGCTCGGGCAGTTTTAATGGAGAAAGTCTATTGGTAGCGTTTCGGTAATAGGCATATTGTTTGTTGCATAATTTTAATAAAAAAAAAGTGTTCAGTAAACGATCACTGCGTTAAGCAACTTTCGCTATGGCTGGGAGGCAATTCTCGTTTACTTCGAAATAATCTCGAATTCGAGTTCACTCTTCGAATCCTTTTTCGACCATAAAATCTCGTAAATCGAGATGGTTTTTTCAAATGTCTTATTCTCACCACTATTCGAACTAAAGTTCGAGATTATTGTGTGAAATGTTGCCACTTAGGAACCATGTCACATTACGATGCGTTCCGTTTGACACGTTTCATCCGGTTTTAAAACGGTTACAACAAGACTACTCTTACAAAATGTTCCAAAAGTTTTTAAGCTTATTTTATACGTTATAAACAATAATTACGTATTTTATAATAATTATTAATGGAAAAAATATTGTAAACTGCATAATAAATGTTACTTAATGTATATTTTAAAAATTGCTTATACCGTCCCGTTAAATGAAAAATATCTGAATGTGTCACTGTCACTGTGTGTTGTCTATATTATTGAAGACTGTGTTATTTGTAATCACAAATCAAATTGCTGAAATTTCCACATTGCTGAAACATCGGCGACGACGTGTTTGAAATTGAAGCGAGATTCAATATGTTTTGCACGTATTAAACTATTAATTCATCACTGATTTTGATATTTATTAAATGTAAAATATAATATAATGCTAATTAAGGGTAGGTCACTGAAGGTAGGTCCAAAGATTAGTGATTCGACTTCGAAATCTGCGTCTCGACTGCTACCAACCATTCGAAGCGACTCGAGTGGCTTCCCTTCGAGAAAAGTCGAGTTCGATATTTGCAGAATAGGTAAACGTCAATAAAACTCGAATAAAGTTCGAATTCGAGATTTATCTCGAAATCGAGACTGTTTCGAAGGCATGAGAATTACGGCCCAGGGAGGCAATTCTCGTTTTCTTCGAAATAATCTCGAATTCGAGTTCACTCTTCGAATCCTTTTTCGACCATAAAATCTCGTAAATCGAGATGGTTTTTTCGAATGTGTTATTCTCACCACTATTCGAACTAAAGTTCGAGATTATTGTGTGAAATGTTGTCATTTAAGAACCATGTCACATTACGATGCGTTCCGTTCGACACGTTTCATCCAGTTTTAATACGGTTACAACAAGACTACTCTAACAAAATATTCTAAAAGGTTTTTAAGCTTATTTTACACGTTTAAAGAATAATTACTTATTTTATAGTAATTATTAAAGGAAAAATATTGTAAACTGCATATAGTCCAGTCATTAAATACATTTGGAAATGAAAATGAACCGAGAAAGCCAAATCTTGGATATAACGTGGGGGTTGCTAGAAAAGCTTAAGTTTAAATTGTCGACCAAAATAACCTGATGGGCTATCCGCCATCTTCAAAAAAGTAAAAAATAATAAAATAATAATAATAAATTTGCTAAATTTAAAAAAAAAATATGTATCGTCAACGGGGAACCGAGTTATGATGAAAAAAAATTGAATATAACTTTTTTCAAAATGGCGGAAAACCCATCAGGTTATTTTGGTCGACAATTTGAACTTAAGCTTTTCTAGCCTCCCCCCACCTAATATCCAAAATTTGGCTTTCTCGGTTCATTTGCATTTCTAACCCGATTTTTCCGACGTAATGACTGGACTAATAATAAATGTTACTTAATGTATATTTTAAAAATTGCTTATACCGTCCCGTAAAATGAAAAATATCTGAATGTGTCACTGGCACTGTGTTATTTGTAATCACAAATCAAATTGCTGAAATTTCCACATTGCTGAAAAATCGGCGACGACGTGTTTGAAATTGAAGCGAGTTGCAATATGTTTTGCACGTATTTAACTATTAATTCATCACTCATTTTGATATTTATTAACTGTAAAATGTAATATAATGCTAATTTAGGGTCGGTCACTTAAGAAATGTCCAAAGATTATAGTGATTCGACTTCGAAATCTGCGTCTCGACTGCTACCAACCATTCGAAGCAACTCGAGTGGCTTCCCTTCGAGAAAAGTCGAGTTCGAGATTTGCAGAATAGCTAAACGTCAATAAAACTCGAATAAAGTTCGAATTCAAGAATTATCTCGAAATCGAGACTGTTTCGAAGGCATGAGAATTGCGGCCCTGGTTACGAATGGCTGACTGCTTTGTGGTACTTATTTCCATTTACGAGCGTTTCCGTTCATCGGATGGCATGTTAGGCCGCTGGTCCCGGTTGCCAGTAACATGGCAGTCGTTAAGCCAAGTTGAAGGCTTGAAAAGTTTCAACTGCAGGTAGCCACAACCTTCGTCTGCCTATTTCAACACGGCTATGGGACAGGAGTGCACACGGTGAAATATGGGCATAAATATGCCACTTGTTCGAGGATAAGGCGTGATTGATAAACAAATTTAAACTAACTGTAAAAATAGCACAGTTTGATATTTCAAAAAGCTACGACGAAAGGACAAAGAGAATCGATGTAGTAATGAAAGTGTTGAAAATTGAGCTCCAGTGAAGCATCTCTAACTACAAAACTATTTGGAGTTCTTGTGGTTCGACCGAGTTAGTACAATGATCAATCTGTTACAGAGGTTCTGTATATTTGGAATTTTAGCTAAACCCGACTATTAAATAAATTTTCATGGGTGTTTTGAAAATGTAATACTTTAGGATTTGGAAATGAATATAATGCATCATTGTCGTTCCTGGGTGATAATGGGTTTTCTCGAACGTCTGACTGCCTCTGTGGCGCGGTGGGAGTGTATCCGACTGCTACGCAAGAGGTCCCGGGTTCGATACCCGGGTTGGAACAAATATTTGTGTGATCCACAAATGTGTGTTTCGGAGTTTGGGTGTTTGCTATGTATAATATGTATGTATTTAGAAATATATAAGTATGTTTATCAGTTATCTAGATCCCATAACACAAGCTAATATTAGCTTACTTTGCGCTAGATGGCGCTGTGTGAAAAGTGTCCCACAATTTATTTGTCCTACAATTTTTGGGTTGGCTGCGCGAGTGTTACACCTCTGGTGTTGCAAACGTCCATCGGCTATGGTGACCACTTTCCATCAGGAGGGGCAAATGCTTTTCAAACAAATATGCTCAATAACACTGCTTAAAAGCATAGACAGAAATCTACAAGTGAAATGTAATTTATCTTATAATAAGGAACTTCTTCTCGAGATAAAAAGTAGCCCATGTCCTATTCTGATCTATAAGGTATATTATTGTAAAGTGTTATTAGACCACGTGAGCAGATTGCTCAAAAACAGAAAAGTCAAAAGTACTCGGATACCCAAATGTGCGTGTGCGTGGGAAAAAAAGTATGCATGGATCACGGAGCCTAGCGATCTGTCCTCTCTGACTATCCCTTAGGGGATACAGCGTGAAGATAGTTTAGTTTTTAGTTTTAGTCATTAAAATCCAAACTAGATCAGTAAAAGTTCGTTTACACTTGTCAAGTCATGATCAAGAATTAGCAGCTAGGATGTTTCAAAGGCCCCTCCTACTGCGAAATTTTCGCTTCTCCGAAAAATAAATCGAATAACAACATACCTAAACATGTTACTATTAAAATTACTGTATTACTTACTGTGTACTAGAATGTAATTACTGTTTTCGATATACTGAATAAAGTTAGATTGCTTAATTTAAACTTTAAATCAGATCCTTTGAAGAAATAAAATGAAATAAAATATGAAGTTTTTAATCACAATTTTTTTTTGCCATTGGATTATAAAATTGAGACGGATTTTAATATCCATCTATCTTTACGCTGTACTTTTTATCCCTGGCGGGGTAAAAAAATATTTATTTTCCTGTCCTACTAATATTATAAATGTTTGTAAATTTGTCACTCTTTCAGGCAAAATCGACTGAATGGATTTTGATGAAACTTTACAATAATATAACTTACACATCAGAATAACACGTAGGTTACTTTTTATCCCGGGAACAAGTTCCTGTGGGAAACGGGAATGGTAAAATTTCACCACGCGTGCGGAGCCGCGGGCGACAACTATTTTTAGATATTTTTATATGGGTACTAAATATAAAACGTTTTATCATGAGAGTCTCCCTAGACACCACGTAATGCATGTGCATAAAATTCGACATTCATTGCTTTTTGGTGACCCTTTCAAGATATTAAACACTAGCGGTGCTCCGCAACTTCGCCTGTGACATTTTGAACTCGACGGCACTCATACATCCAATCATACAATCCATCAATTTATAAACTTACAACAACGTATGACAATTTGCCGAATTTGTTGATATGTATGTTTACTGCTCCACTCTCTTGGGTAGTGAAGTGAAGATATATATATAGGCTTATAAGCTTTCAAAAATAATGGACTATCCAACAATGATTTTTTCTATTACAACCAGTAGATGAACCTGAGATTACCGCATTAAACCTAAGAAACAAATTCTTTTGCCTTGTGTTTTTGCGGAATTAGTATAGGTGAGGTTTGAAACATAATTATGGAACATCAGTCAACCTTGTGACCATAGTTGCTGGTGTATTTCGATCGGGAAAGGACAAGGTAGGTATTGTACTAAATAATATCACGAATAAGACCACGTGTTATAAAGACTGAATGCAAAATTGTTCAAACAAAATAGTATATGTAATTGTTACTGATTACTGCCAGTCATTACACAGATCACCCGAAGTGTGTAGTTCATTTAATGACTAGACCGATAACATCGTGAATTCTATTTAGTGCAATTATTTTATGATCAGTGTAATCAATGCAAGTCACAATCTCGTTGGAAAACAAAATATTATATTTCCTCATTTGATTTTATCGTTACATATTGTTACTGTATTTCATAGGTCACGGTACCTATTACTTATTTGGATCAGGACAGCGGAGCGGAGTCAAAGATCAAACTCATAATAAATTACGATTACGAATTACGGTCGGTTTTTCAACCACTTTGACTTTAGAGAATTTGCAATTTTGAGAATTAGACCTTGTTAGTGATGATGGTAATTTTAAGAAACGAAGATAGACAAAAGTCTAAATGGATACTGCCATTAACATTATACACAAATATATTATTGAAAATTTTAGTATTCGACATTCAAATATTTGCAAACCCTGTAACAGACGCTGTTATAGTAAAAGCAAAATTCTAAGGACTTCACTGTTCTGTTAATCCATTTTTATATACCCTGAGCCTCTGGAATCAACAGTAAGAGTTGGGTGGTGATGATTTTAAAAGTGTCATAATGTTCTAAAATAATTTACCTCTAAATGTCGATGTCAAGTTTTTTTTTTGTCAAGTTACCAATAAAACTTTGCAAACATCGGGTTTGAAATTTAAATGAATTGTTGTTGGTTGTCTTCGCACATCTTGGGCAGGCAAAGGAAATTTGGTCCATACAACCTGGTTCTCAGTATTTATATTTTCTTAGTATTTAGTCATGTCTAGCCCTTTGTCGATGTCAAGTCCTCAGTGCTAGGTCCTGGTCCTTACCCAATAAGGCAGTAGATCCCTTATTGCAGCTTTCTATGGAAATTCGGCACTAACACATACAACACCGCTATTCATTGAAATAAACTTATATTCATTGAAATAAACTTATTCACTTTCCAGCACTTATGCACATTTCCGAACTCTTATAAAATATATTATCTTCTTATAATATTCCACCATTATAAAACACAAAAACACGAATTTTACTCGTTTTGGAAAATAATATACGACAAACGTGCGCCACTGCTAATGCTGGCGCGAAAAGTCTTGAAATGAATTGTTGACCAAGACAACACTACTTTTTTAAATTATTTAATGGCCTGGTTATTAAGATCTTTTGGCCAAATCTTAATTATTTCATATTTCTTCAATCTTCTTACTATTTAAAATGTCCCCGTCCCCTACGTCTTAATCAAATCTAGCCTTAAGTCAAGTACAGTCTCACCTCAGTATAGTAGTGGTTGTTATACTGAGGTTTTCAGTGGAATTTACGTGGCAAGATGGAAAATCGCATATACGCACTATCTTTCACTTTAGGACGTTAACACAACTTTTATATTTAAGAAACTACCGCTCCCGCACATAGAACAAGATAAATGCACTAGTTTTATAGAAAAATATATACAGCAAGCGTATGGTGTCAGCCATTTTGCCGCCTAAAAATCAAATCAATTCTAGAACCATGCCATGCGGTTTGTCCCCGCTCTGAAGTAAATTGGATATCGAATGAGATGTCTTTTCATGATTCGACTGCATTGCTTGTTCATTTTTAACAGAGTGTGACGAGCCAATGAATCGTTCGCTTGCATAATGATTGTTCGTGTTGTAGCCACAAAGCAATTACTGGGACTGGTATTGTATTAAAAAAAAAGTTAATAAAATGTCCTTCTATTTCTAATCGAATTCTTTGTGGAAATAGTCTTAATTCAATTCTATTTTAATCTTGTTATTTTTAAACTTTGGCTTTTTATACTTATGTTTTATTTACTACTAGATGACCCGCCCGGCTTCGCCCGTGAAATCCTTGGAACCCCATGGCACCCATTTAATCCCGTCGTTTATTAATTTCACAATAATGTATGAACATTTTCCAGTATACTTGATTACTTCTCCGCCCACACGGTCGAATTTGATTACACGAAATTAATTTTTGCGCATTTTTTTTTTCATTTTGTCATATCTCCTAAGATATTCATTTAATTTACAAGGTGTAAAGGGCCAAAATAATCTTCATAAAATGCTGAAGCCAACTAACATATTAAAAATGATAAGGATTAATAATGTATTTATGTAAATAGCCTTCAAATTACCGCTTTTATAATAGCTGTTTTTTTTTTTAAATATTAAAATGGGTATTGTATGTTATCCTTAAGAGATAGACATATACCGTCGCGGACTTTTTTGTAGACCTATATTAGATACACAATTCCACAATACATTATTTTGTTATATCTCAAAGGGTTTAGCCAGCATTTTCGTTAAAAGCTCCCAGACGGCTCATTTTTTCGACGCCCCCAACATACATCGTATTAATAAAGTTAATGTATACAAAAACTTAACAAATTATACATAAAACCCTTCCCTATGAATCACTCTATTAAAAAAAAACTGCATCGAAATTCGTTGCATAGTTTTAAAGATCTAAGCATACATAGGGGCAGACAGCGAAAAAGGACTTTGTTTTATAATAATGTAGTGATGATGTAGTGATTCGGGACTTCTCGTAAAACAATATTTCGAACGTTGCGAACGTGTTACATAGCCCGTAGTTTCTTATCTTAGTTGTGAATATATAATGTTGTTTTATTTAATTGAAATTTTATATAAAATAGTTGCTACTCAAATACTTAGGTTTATCTTTTAGGTTACCATAATCTATGTAGTACCTATCAAAATCGGTTAAGTATTTTTTTTTTGGGATTTTGTATTGGTGTTTCTTTAAATTTGAATACTTAAGAATTATTATGCACAAAACGTAGGCATAGCTACCATTAGTAGCTGAAGTATTTAATATGTATGTTGTAACTATTAAACTTAAATTAAATAAATGTTTATTTAAATTGGGTGCGTGACTAAACTCTATTAGATTTAGTTATTACATCTAAAGAGTACATGTTCTTTACTTAAAGTTAAGAAATATAAACGATAATGGTCGTAAATCCCGTGTTAAATTAAGGTCCACGAGTTTTATTGCCAGTGTTTACCCATTATTATATATAATCTGTATTAAATAATCTTGTTATTTTAGAATATAGTGCAATGGTATAACCATAAAAATGGTACCGTGATGGAGTATAAAAGCGATCAACACCGAAGAAATTTTGAATTTCTAATCGACCGTATCTTTTGCTGATTTTTTTTTAAATTAATCAACCTTTTGCTGAAATTTCTAAAATCAAACACCATGTTACTGGCATGTAACATGGTGCAAATGTACGCTCTTAAATGTTAAAACCACAAAGCGGTCATCCATCCGTAACCAGCTGTAGCGTAAATTGCTTAACACAGTCATCGTTTACAGAACACTGAGTCAGTGGGGCCACGAGAGCTTCTTCATCCGAGCGATTTAAGGTTCTTCGAAATCATATGAAATTATTATTGATAGAAAGTGGTCACCGTAGCCTATGGACGTTTGCAACACCAGAGGTGCTGCACTCGCGCGGCCGACCCTAAATAAATTAAATGACCTGATCGGCGCTTAGCGTCTGTTCAGTTGGATCGGCATCGGATCAGCATCGGATTTCGCTTTCTATTTACACTGACCATCGTGGTTCATAAAAATACCAGCTATTGGCGGTGGTTGACTACAGCGCTGCCGACGGATATCCTATTCTTTTCTTATCATACTAAACGATTTTGTACAGTTCTCAAGGTAATAAATAAAGGATTTAGAAACAAATTTTTCGCAATGTCACCAAAAACTATTCCAAATCTATACATTTTTTTATACATATTGGCGAAGAGTAACTAAATCTACAGCAGAGCAGTAATCATAAATGGCAACAAATCGGGCGAATGTTCATACATTATTGTAAAAATAATAAACGACGGGATTAAATGGGTGCGATGGACGTTCGAAGTATCTCACGGGCGAAACCGCTGTTTCTAAAAAAATCTGGTTTCCACCCTGCACCGATGTGTCGGTCTGTACGAGCCCTTATTGCCAACAATAATGCACCTCGTGACTACCAATGCGATTTTGTCTTCAGATTAAACGCTGACATAAATTCCCTTGTATTTATTATATCGACAAAAGTGGAATCTAGCCGCTGAATCGTAAGTTATGTAGTCCAACAACATTCAGTGTTCGATTATCGAAACACGAAGAAATCATACGCTTCGTGTACACCATAGTCAATCATTTAAGATTTCATAGTTGATCTTTTGATCCTTAACTACATTAGTGATTAGAATACGACTTTAAATTTGTGATTCTGTACTACACCATAGTGCCTCTGTTCTGCTCGATCGCAGCCTCGACAATGCCTAGTATACTAGCCCTAGAAGCGTCTAGGGCTAGTATACTAGTTAAAGTTGTAAAAAAAAGTTAAAGTTGTATATATGCGCTAGCCCTTAGACGTTTAGCGACACGTCTAAGGGCTAGCGCATATATACAACTTTTGCATCTACTAAACTGTTTTGTCGCGGATCGACTGTTTAGTCGATGGTACGGGCACATCAATACAATGCAATATAAATTAAGAGTTTTATCATAGTTGTCCAACTTTTTTATCAAAAGTAGATCGATAAAGCTTGACTTTTTTGTTGAACAACTATCGAGTTGACAGTATGCGCGCTTCAATATAGTTCTATAGACATATGATACACAATACATATTATTTCAGAAACATACAATATAATTTAACAATATATTAATATAATCTTTACATATCAACTTAACTTAATATTAACATTAAATTTAACCTTAAAAATATGATACATAGCTAAAATATATATACTAAAAGAGGTCCCTTTAGGCAAGGTTTCGTTAATACACAACTAAATAGATGACCCTCAGCCTCAGCCGCGACCCTTCAGCCTGCGAATTCTGAGCTATAAGGATGCAGTATAGATAACTCATGCTCACGTGACTCAAGGAGATAAGATGTTAGTTTTACACAAATCCTCCGACTAGACAATGGAATCACACCGTCATGATACAGAGGTTGAAGACGAGCTGTTAATGTAATATCTTTATCCAGTGTGAAAACTATAATAGCGTGATTCAGTGAATGAATTCGTAGTATCATAATGCTTACGTTTTTGACCCACATCTTAGCTAAAGGTTTATTTAGGATTTAGGAATTCCTTACGTTCAGTGAAGAGGACGCGAGCCGTTTTGGGATTTTTCATGAAAAACTTATTGTTTTTTTTTTAAACATTAAGGAATTCATTGTAGTACCTACACAAATAAAACAGACCTCGTTATTCAAGTCGGAGAGGTATTCCAGCGAGTACTCTTGCAGCTAAACGACGTACACTCGAGGGCGGAGTCCTTCATTGCTGAATAGATGAGTGTACGTGCCAACAGTTAACTGAGCCAATCAAGGCACTTTCATTTGCGGCTCATCAGTAGCGTTCCGTAACAGTCGCATTCAAATCACGTTATTGTTAAGTAGCATTACAAATGAGGTTTCACTTCCTGATTTCTTGATGACTGAATCGTAACTCTGTGTTTCGCTCTGTGCTCTGTGGGTCGCTAGCGCGAGTGCTGCACCTCTGATGTTGCAAACGTACATAGGCTACGGTGACCACTTTCAATCAGGTGGGCCGTATGCTTGTCTGCCACCTCAGTGGTATAAAAAAAAACAATTTTTGACAATGGAGTAACTAATAATAACCTTTGTTCTAACCTTTGTCCTTTGTTCTAGAGGTTTATCATCGCCCGCATGATTCTACTACGACCGTTTATTTACATGAAAACAGAACGTTTACTATTTGCGCTTCTTGTGTCTTGTTTGTATTATAAATGCCCAAACTTAAGTTGATTCTTTAAAAGAAGTTTACACTTTAAATGAATTGCATAACTGTACCTATAAAAATGATTGATCAAATCTATAAAAAGTCAATTTTACAAACTCATAAACTTAATCTATTAATTAACAATAGTAAAAGATCTGTCAATATTTTATGCTTTAGCTCATATGTTCGAAAATAGTGGCCGAATAATATTATTATTAATGTATAATATCCAATGTAACGTATGTAATGTAATGTATCCATCTTATGACGTTAAATCTTTTTCAAATCATAAATTACCGTTTCCACAACAGTAAGAAGAGGCTGAATTATCTTGACTGTTGAACTTGACTTGAGAAATCTAAATACTCCTACTACCTTTCCAAATGGTGTATAAAGAAATATTAAAAGATTTAATTTCAGAATTGAAATTGAAAATGCCAGTCGCATTCTGAATTGAAAAATCGACTGGGCTGCTGAAGTTTGAGGCGGTGGCGTTTGGAACTTGGTAGCTTCGTAGCTTCGTTTAGTATTCCATTATAGAGATTTCTTTAAAGTTCGCCGGCTTGAAACGATTGTGGCACTGGCTCCTATCTTGTACCTCTCCGATGGCGTGCACCGAACCACGTTAGTAACTGGAATATTAAGGAGAGACGTGCTCCCAAACTCCCAATGCAGTTTACGATTTCTCTTCGTTCATACTCGATTTATATGCGACGTTCCTATATAATCTCTATTGATGCATAACTGGGCGAAATTTTTCTATCATAGTATTTTTGTAGCAAATATTCCATAAACTATATTTTATATTTGAAATAAGAAATAGAATTTATTAGACGACTGTAGTCACTGCGAAATTAAAGGATCTATCTTAAAGCCTCGAGATTATCAGACCGTCGACCAAACGCATTATAGAACGTTTTGAATGAGTTAGGAACGGGCTTGTTTAGATGTTTATACTTATGACTATTTATACTAATAGGCTTGTTTGTACAATGGAAATAGGACAGCTTTAGTTTTGACAACATAAGCTCCTTTTGGCTGGTGGTTCAACCATTTATACAGCTGATATACTACTAAAATAAAGCCGCGGGTGGATATCTGTCAACATTTGTTATTATATTTACTCATCATTATATTTTGTCGCTTATATATTTTATTTACTTACAGAACTTATAAACTTAACATTACTTACTCATTTACATTTTAAGTCGTCGTGTGCAGGAATATAATTATATATATGTAACTAAACATAGAATTTGTAAAAAGTAATAACATAATACTTATGGCAAGCTTGTAAGCTCTTTTAGCTTTCACGCAGGGCACGCTATGAAATCTAGTCTTGCGATACGCACCTTTTTCCTAATTTGTTAAAATGTTAAATTTGCTAAATATAAGTAGGCGTAATAACACTCAAAAGTAATGTAGACTTCTATTAATGAAAAACAAAACTACGTAGTACATTCTGAGACTACCAGTTGCATCCAAATAACCCTATAGTCTTCTTTATTATCTTGTTTCTGTAAATATACATATAATAGTATAAATGTAATGGAACTAAACACAGCTAGATACGCATCACACACACACATCAAAAAGCCATTAAAAGCTACCCAACGAGTGACCGCACAAAAATAGTTTTTTGCGACCACACACGGTCGTATCCCGCCTTTTCCATGTCGCTGTGCTATTGGCAGTCGGGCCGGCTCCGCTCGTTAGAAACTGTCTTCACCAGGATAAATAGAGTTTGCTCTGTCGCTGCTGTATATGGCTCGGTCCATTTAACTCAGCTAAGCTATATATAGGTAATATACGTTAAAATCTATAAGAATAGTTTCGATTTGAACTTCGTCCTTGCTTTGTTTTCTTATCTTTCACACCTTTATCCCCGAAGGGGTGGCAGAGGCATACTATGCATCGCGAAGCCTGGCGATCTGTCCTCTCTGACTACCCCGTCAGGGATACAGCGTGAAGATAGTTAGTTAGTTATTTTGTATTGAACGGGATTTCGCGCGGCACTATATTACAACTAAAAGGTTAGTATACCTTTTTTATTATGAAAAAAAAAAGGTATACTAACCTTTTAGTTGTAATATAGTGCCGCGCGAAATCCCGTTCAATACAAAATTACGTGTTCAACGCGTGTTAGTTTAAAACAAATGTTAGTTAGTTAGTTAAAATATATATTATTTCTACAGATCGTCTCGATCCGTGCGAGCTTCGTAGAGTCGTATTATATACACACACGTTAAGCAAACGCTCGGCCGTGCTCGGTGAAGTACGTGTGAGCTCGGGTGTTAGGTATTTTTCGTTACGGAATTTCTTGATTCGGTCGCCGCGCTCAAAGCCCGCTATAAAAACTATGCAATAGCTTAAAATTACAATATAAATTAAATGTTTATATATATCCACGCAGAACAGGGAAAACAAATCAACTTTTAAAATATTTATCACAAAACCAGCCTAAATAATATAGTAAATTTAATTATAGCGTTCGCAACGACAGTTTTATTGCGGAATGTATTTGCATAGAGCGAGCAACTCTGCGGGTAATCTGTAAATTTACGAGTGCTGACACCGGGTACGGGCACCGCTGTGCACTGGTACGAGTACGAAATATTTGCATACCCTCACACGCCGCGAGCATGCCGCAAACAACACAAGACTTTAATCACGCTCGGGGGATAATGCGAGAGCTTGTGAGTATTGTTTATTTTTTATGGGGATTCCGTAGACAGCATTGGAATTGCAAGGAAAATTTGATATGCAAAGAAAGAAATTGCTTGGTATAAATATATGACACTAGAGGACGTCCACGTCTCCGCCTGATTGATTAAGTTTACCTGTACCGTTTTTCACTGGAACCTGACCCACTGCAGAATAAAAAGTAAGCTGTGTTAATTCAGTGTGTCAACACCTTAACAACAAATTAAAAAAATCCGCAAAAAATACACGTTCCATACATAATTTGCAACTTTCACCCCCTTAGGGTTCGAATTTTCAAAAATCGTTGTTAAATGCACACACCTACGTCACATAAGGAATAGTTGAACAAAACTTCATAGTTCTAAACTCAGTGGTCACCTGTGCCTTGATAGATTAGTCAGTCAGTTTTTGCTTTTATAGTTATAGATTTATTTTGATATATAGACTACCTCTGCGGTGGGAGTGTATCCGACTGCTACTTAAGAGGTCGTGGGACTCGTGGGTTCGATTCCCACCCAAGATAAAACTTAGTGTGATGAACACGATGGTTTATTCTGTTTGGGTGTTATTTATTTATCTAAAATATGTATGCATTTAGAAATATATAAGTATGTTTTATCAATTATCTGGTTACCATAGTAAATGCTCTGATTAGTTTGAAATCAGATGGCGTTGTGTGAGTTGTCCCAACGATATTTATATTATATTTATTTTATTGCTACTAAGATAAGAAAATAACGACGACAAAAATCGCGACGGGTATAAAGTTGCTAATACTTCTACCCGATAGATCACAAATTGAATTGAAAAGCCAAAAATAAATAAAATTTCCTCATATTATTTAGAAATGCTGAAGACATTGATGCAGGTAAGCCGATTACAGAAAGTATTAGGTGAGGAACGGGAAAACATCGTTAAAGACGCTAAATTTACATGCCGAAATAAATTCTATAAATACTCAAAAATATCGGGATAATGCTATACACCAACGATAACTGGATTACGAAAAACGGATGCAATATACGATAAAGTACCGAGGGATTTACACAACGTTAGCAAAGATCCAAGTCATAACACGAACGTAAGCCCACCCGCTGTCATCGAGTGCCAAGATAAAGTACAAATAGGATAGATACGAGTACTGTCGCCGTTGAAATCACGGCTAGACTATGGCCATACATATTGGTAAAGTTTCGAGGGCCGAGCAAGGTTTGGCTTTCACGGTCGCACTCTATATGAAGTTTTATCTCACTATTTTACTATTACTGTTATTTTATTGCAACGGGAAAGTAAAGTTTTGAGCGCTATGGAGTCAGGCAGCTTGTTCCACCCTATGATGCTATGTCACGCTTTTTCATGTGTTGTTGAAAATGATGTACTCGTAGCCCCATTACCACAGTGTTCTGTAAATGATCAATGCGTTTCGCAACTTTCGCAATGGCTGGTCTTCGGATGGGTGACCTTTTTGTGGCATTTAAATTTACGAACGTTTCCGTGCTTTGGAAGGCACATTGAGGCGTTGGTCCCGTTTGCCAGTAACATGGCAGTCGTTAAGCCAAGTTGCCTTATGGGCGACTTGAAAAATTTTAACAGCAGGTCGCCACAACCTGCGCCTGACCATTTCAACACGGCAACACACGGCTCTACCAGATACGCGGTAATAAAAATGTTTATGGTGAAATGTAGCTCACGTGGTCTTCATATGTAAGTCTCGGCCTACCCTGACTCCTTCTACCCTCTACTTTTGAACAATATATATTCTTCGTCAATCGTTCCTCACTCATTCGTTGGACGTGTCCAAACCAACGGAGCACGCCCTTTTCCAGCTTAACGCTGACACTTTCATTCAAACCTGCCATATTGCGTATCACTTCGTTACGTATTCGGTCGGCCACGGTAACGCCGCACAATTTTCGAAGTGATTGCATCTCCACAGCATTCAATTTACTTTCATGCATCTGCTGACATACCCAGGTTTCACTACCGTAAAGCAAAGTCGGCACTAGCACTGCGTTATGAATCGCCATTCGTGCTTCTTTTACGATGCTTTGTCGCTTTACTAACTGGGACAAAGCACCGTTAACTTTGTTTCCGGCAGCTACTCGCCGTTCTACATCCGAATCACATCTTCCATCCGCGCTAAACATACTTCCTAAATACACAATTTCATTCACTTGCTCTAGACGTTCCTGGTTTACCCTAATCTCGCATTTAGTTCTTATGTCACCTCTTTCAAATACTAGAACCTTAGTTTTACTTGCATTCAAGCGAAGACCCTTACTTTCACACTCCTCTTTCATATTAGTGTGACTAATGTCTGAACGTCGGCTTCTGATGAGGCCATGAGCACCGCATCATCAGCGTACAGCAGACAGTTTACTGTAAAGTCACCCATATTAAAATCTTTCAACTTCTGCAGGCAACTGTCCAGATACACTATGAACAGCCAGGCGGACATGACACATCCCTGTTTGACGCCTGTACAGACATCAAAAAGAGGTGACACATCCCCCCCTACTCGCACGCAAGCCTTACAGTCCCTATAAAGCGACTGTATTGCCCGCAGTAGCGAGCCGTCCACGCCATATCCGGGCAGCAAGTCCCACAGCGTTTCTCTCACAACGTTATCAAATGCTTTCTCTAGATCCACAAAAGCGCAGAAAACCTTCTGTCTAACAGCCAGAAACTTTTCCGCGATCATGCGGAGAGAAAACACTTGATCCATGCAACCTCTTCCACGTCGGAATCCGCATTGAGCCTCCCATAAATAACTTTCAGACTTTTCTTGCATTCGTGCCGTTATAACCTTTGCATACACCTTACTAGCTAAGCTGACCAAGCTGATCGCCCTGTAGCTGGAGCAGTTTAGGCGCGAGCCTTTCCCTTTGTAAATAGGTACTACAACTGCTACTCGCCAGTCATTTGGGACCTCACCCGTCCGCCAGCACAAGTTGCATAACAGACATAGTGTGTCCCAGACACGCGACCCACCGTACTTGATCATCTCAGCAGTAACTCGGTCTTTTCCCGCAGCCTTACCACATTTCATACTTCTTATCGCTTGTTCTATTTCTTTCATACTAATGACTTCAATGACATCGGGATCCGGAGCATCGAAGTGAGCTCCACTTCCCGATGTGGCATCTCTGTCTTTTCTTGCATACATCTTTCCATAATATTCACTCCATCTCTGCAGGACGTCAGTTTGGTCTGTTAGGACGTCATTGTTAACACTGAGCACTTTATTCATACTGCAGATTGCCGAACAACTCCGGGTCTTGCCTACCTCTTTCCAGAAGAGCTTGGCATTATCCCGGAAATTGGACGACAACCTTTCATCCGCTTTCATTCTGCACCTTTCACGAGCTTCTTCTATCAGTGCCTTCGTGTTAACTTTCTGCAGCTTGTATCTCTCTTTCATATTAAAATCATTCTGCGAGGCTAAGTAGTCTAGCCATGCTTTCTTCTTCATTCGAACTGCTTCTTTCACTTCCTCATTCCACCATGCATCACACTTATTACTACTGCCTCTTTTCGTTTCTCCACACACTTCCACAGCGGCATTTATCATACTATCCCTAAGGTTCTGCCATACACTTACCACATTCTCACTACTTACATTGACGTCGCCAAGCTTTTCGGCTACCCTTTCATTATATTTATCCCTAATGGATGCATCCTGCAGCTTCCAGCTTTTGATGCTATAAGTCGGCTCAGGTTCAGGACACTCGGTACGATGACGCCAACCCGCGAACAGATCCCTAATCCTAGTTATGACTAGGTAGTGGTCTGATCCCAGCTCAGCGCCTCGATAAACCCTTGTGTCCATCACCTGTTTACGGAGCCGACTATCCATTAGGAATAAATCTATCATGCTTCTCTTTGACTTACATCTCCTCGTATACATATGAATTTGTTTGTGGTTGAACATTGTGTTCGCCACAAACAAATCCTTTTCCTTACAAAATGCCAGTATTAGCTTGCCAGCGTCGTTCACCCTTTTATCCCCATACTTCCCGAGTACCGACTCAAAACCATCGCGAGCGGTACCCACCCATCCATTCAAGTCTCCACATACTATAAGTCTTTCATTTCCTTCTATCACATTTAGAGCTTCACTCATACTCTCCCAGAAGTCCTCTAGCTCACTCGCGTTCGACGAAGATACTGGCGCGTAAGCAGCTACCAGGAAAATCTTCGTCAAACCAAGTTTTACACGGATCCAGAGGATTCTAGGACCTACCAGTTTGTACTCATACATACCGGAGGCCAATCGCGAGGACAGCAAAATTCCAACACCCCGACTGCCATGCTCGCTCTCTGGTAGGGGAGCTCCAAGACTTCGCTGCCCTTGCGCTTGGTCTCTGTCAAGCACACTGCATCTAACTTTCTCTCATTCATAACATCCATCAACTCATTCATCTTATTTGTCATTCCTCCCTTAACATTCCATGCAGCTACCCTGCACTCCATCCTCCACTTCCCGCCGTGTCGGGCCGCGCGTGTAGGGTGGCGGTCCCCTACGCCGCTCTGGCACACCCTTTTCGCACCAGCGGGGACGAACTGGTGCGCGTCGCCTCGGGGGCACGCCCTAGCATCATTCGCCCTGGTGGCACTCGTGTTGGAGTAGAATTGCAGCCGTAGCTGGCAGGGATGGCGACGTGCACGCTTCTACTCTTTATCCCCAATATATATTTTATATATTAATAATCTACATATATAAAATTCCATGGCACTTTTAGTTGTAATTTTATAACTCGAGAACGGGCCCACCTATCCAGACTGTTTTGCTAGACTGTTAGGCTTTGTTCGAACTATTTAGAAGATGGTTTATGTGAAGTTTGCACAAAATCGGTCGAGCGGTTCTACATTTATTTGTAACAAATCTCTTAGGTAGGCGAAGTCGCGTAGGCACCACAACGCTTCCTCAGCCCCCGCCAAGATATCGACGATGTATTTTCTGCTGGCACGCCACAGTAAAAATGATTGGCAGTAGCAAACGAAATGGAACATCTCTGTTTTGTGTTGGTTTTTATTTTAGGTTTACGATATACTAGTTGACGCCCACGGCTCTGCCGGCGTGATGAAGTTTTCCCGTTCCCGTTTTCTAAAGGAACTTGCGCCCGGGATAAAAAGTAGCCTATGTGTTATTCTGATAGATAAGCTATTATATATATAATATATAGTTATGGTAAAGATTATTTAAATTCCATTAAGTAGTTTTAACAAACATCCATACTTACAAACTTTCGCGTTTATAATATTAGTAGGAGTTAATGATGATATATTTAATAACAAATTTAGGTTTTATGTACAAGTACCAAATAAAATGTCCCGTACTCATTATACTCATTTTTTTTAAATAATATTAAGTCATATAATCATGATGTTATGTTCCTGTCTTCGGCAGCTAGTCACCTTTGTTCTTCAGAACATATCTTCCGTCCGCGCTAAACATTCTCCCTAAGTACACAATTTCATTTAATTGCTCTAAACGTCGCCGGTTTACCCAAATCTTGCTTTTAGTTCTTACTTTATCTTTTTCAAATACCCGATTCTTAGTTTAACATGCAGCGAAGGCCTTTGTGTACCACAGAGTTTCTCTCACAACGTTATCAAATGCTTTCTCCAGATCCACTAAAGCGCAATAAACCTTCGCGTTAAAATGATGGGATTATTAATTATTAGTTACATGAAATATTTTACATTGTTTAAGGCTACTAACAAAAAGTAAAAACATAAATAAAAATCGCTCGTAGCCCTACTAACTCGGTTTCTGTAAAAGATCACTGATTTAATAAACTCTCTCGGACTTTGGATGGATGACCGCTTTATAGCATTTTCATTTACCAGCGTTTTCGTGCTTCGAAGGACACAATAAGCTGTTTGTTCCGGTTGATAGTAACGTTGCAATCGACACTCGTTAAGTCAAGTGAAAACCCTTCGAGCGACTTAATTACAACAGCGAGTCGCTACAATCTGAGCCTGTCCATTTGAACACAGGCATTGGGCTCACCACAATATGCCTCTGCCACACCTTCGGGGATAAAGTCGAGGCTAATAAATTTATAAATATAGTTAAATAATTAATACTGATGCATAAAACACAAGTATTGGATACAATTTTAATAATTTATGCGAAGCGAAGTGAAGCTTCAATATAAAAACTGCATTGATTACTTCAGCCAGTGGCAGTCGGCATGTTTAAGCTTCAGAAACGATTGATCAAATTTGTTTAGAACCTAATGGAAACTATATGCTACAATTTTTTTTTGAAGTGAAAACTTCTTTAGCGGCGTTGAGCACTTTTCTGTAATGGTAATAAACTAATCTGTATAAAATCTTAAACTCGCGTCAGGACACGTGTCGTCAGGACACGTGTCCTGATCGAAAAAGCGTAAGATTTTCATCATCATCTTTACGTCGATCCCGGTCAATTTTTGAAGGAAAAACTTCTTTTAGCGCGGTACGCATATTTTTAGATGAGATAAAATCTCTGGACTCGCGACCATAATCATCATCATCATCTAACGTTGATTCCGGTCATCTACAGGTCTTATTAAATAATGCTGTGTAATCAATTAGGACTCTTTCAGTGTAGAATTATTTTTTATCATCATCATCTTTACATCGATCCCGGTCAATTTTTGAAGGAAAAACCACTTTTAGCGCGGTACGCATATTTTTAGATGAGATAAAATCTCTGGACTCGCGACCATAATCATCATCATCATCTAACGTTGATTCCGGTCATCTACAGGTCTTATTAAATAATGCTGTGTAATCAATTAGGACTCTTTCAGTGTAGAATTATTTTTTATCATCATCATCTTTACGTCGATCCCGGTCAATTTTTGAAGGAAAAACTTCTTTTAGCGCGGTACGCATATTTTTAGATGAGATAAAATCTCTGGACTCGCGACCATAATCATCATCATCATCTAACGTTGATTCCGGTCATCTACAGGTCTTATTAAATAATGCTGTGTAATCAATTAGGACTCTTTCAGTGTAGAATTATTTTTTATCATCATCATCTTTACGTCGATCCCGGTCAATTTTTGAAGGAAAAACTTCTTTTAGCGCGGTACGCATATTTTTAGATGAGATAAAATCTCTGGACTCGCGACCATAATCATCATCATCATCAAACGTTGATTCCGGTCATCTACAGGTCTTATTAAATAATGCTGTGTAATCAATTAGGACTCTTTCAGTGTAGAATTATTTTTTATCATCATCATCTTTACGTCGATCCCGGTCAATTTTTGAAGGAAAAACTTCTTTTAGCGCGGTACGCATATTTTTAGATGAGATAAAATCTCTGGACTCGCTACCATAATCATCATCATCATCTAACGTTGATTCCGGTCATCTACAGGTCTTATTAAATAATGCTGTGTAATCAATTAGGAGTCTTTCAGTGTAGATTTATTTTTCATCATCATCATCTTTACGTCGATCCCGGTCAATTTTTGAAGGAAAAACTTCTTTTAGCGCGGTACGCAATTTTTTAGATGAGATAAATTTGGACTCGCTACTCCCCGTTACGATACGCAGCTATAGTGTGTGCATATATGCATGTACCAACGCGTCTAGATAAATAAATTATTAATAAATTGAGTTTTCACTTCTGTCGGCACTCCCGGAGTGGTTAGGTTAGGTTTTTTTTAATTTCTTCAGCATTTTGCGGAAAAGTAGGTAAACATACATTAAACGGCCCACTGGCTCAGTTGGTTATATAACTGCCTTCTAACCTGTGGGTACCGGATTCGATTTTATACTACTTACAGGGATAATTCTAACGCTTTTGTGAAGTGTAGGTACTTTATTTTATATTAAAACTGTAATATATTTTATTTCTATTAGCCTCTGCCACCCTAATGTATATGCCCAATTTTCACCATGTGTATTCCTGTCCCACGTAATAGGTGGTGAGTCCATTGCCGTATATAACTCTCATATATATACACTAAATAAATCTAACCCCGGGCGTTGCGAGATGCAACTGGGACAGACGCTCGGATGATGATGGAATGCTTACTGCTCTCATAAATATACTGTGCCATTGCGAAGAAATAGCAAGGGGAGCGCAACGAAAAAACCTAACACAGGTCCTACCTCAGTAAGCGCCAGCGCGCGAATGATCAGGCCTCAGCGTCGCGAATCTGATATTATTTTAAACATTTGTACTATAAAAATCACTGTATATAGTCAAAGTAAGCGATTATGTCTATAAATATTTAGTAGCTATAGTTGTGTATAAAAATTTCATGAAAATTATCTGTAGTTTAGATTTGGCATTGAAAAAACGTTTCGAAAGGGGCAACATTGGGATGTTTTTCTATCAAGTGATGTTTATTAGATTTTGTAACAGAAAGCCATTTTGACTAGCTTAAACCCTAACTAACATATATCTCTTTTTCAGAATCAAAAAACCTTTCTTCTACGATTCGCATTGTTTTAAAAAACTCAAAAGCGTGGCCTCGACAGGAATACCAAGCCTTAAGTGGCGCTAACGAAGTTGTACGGGTCAGCTAGTACAAGTATAAATAAATTATTATAATTGCCTAAGTTGATAAAAAAAGCTATGCAATAGCTTTACCGCGGCAGTCCCCGAGTGCCACACGTAATTTTTTTAGAAGTAAATTTGTATATTTGTATTAGGAAATAAATGTCTTGATCTATTTTCATACATGTTAACACGTCGAATAAATAGATTTTCTTTCTTTCTATCTGTTATAAAGCGGTGGCTCGAATATAATGTTTCACATGCGGCCGAAGAAAGAAGTGTATTGAATACAAATATACATATTCAATACACTCCTATGAAATCACTACATATTATAAAACAAAGTCGCTTTTCGCTGTCTGTCCCTATGTATGCTTTTATCTTTAAAACTACGCAACGGATTACGATACGGTTTTTTTTATAGTTAGAGTGATTCTCATAGAAGGCTTTTATGTATACTTTATTAAGTTTTTGTATATATTGACCAAATTATAACGATATTAGTTGGGGATGTCGGAAAAAATAAGCCGTCTGGGAGCTTTCAACAAAAACGCTGCCTAAACCCTTTGTGATATAACAAAATAATGTATGATGCAATTGTGTATCTAATAAAGGTCTACAAAAAAGTCCGCGACGACATATGTCTATCTCTTAAGAATAACATACTATATCCATTTTAATACTTTAATTAATAAGGTAAGGTATATAAGATATATAAAATAATAAGGTAAGCTATATCCATTTTAATTAATAAGGTAGGTTTTATTCATTTTAATTTGAAGGCTATTTACACAAATATGCTATTAATCCTTATCATTTTTACTACGTTAGTTGGCTTCAGCATTTCATGAAAATTATTTTGTCCCTTCACACCTTGCAAATTAAATGAATATCTTACGAGTTATCGCAAATTCAAAATTAGGCGCAAAGAAATTAATTTAATTCGTCCGGGCCGTGCGGGTAGGTAGGTACCTAGGTACTGGAGAGCGGAGAAGTAATCAATGAATTTGGAAAATGTTCATACATTATTGTGAATGTGAAATTATTAAACAACGTGATTAAATGGGTGCCACGCGGTGCGAAGTATGTCACGGGCGAAGCCGGGCGGGACAGCTAGTATATTATAAAGTGAAATGTGAATTTGAAATTCACCAACAGCGCATTCTTCAAAAATGCAGTATCTCACCGTATTTCACCGCCGCGTTCAGAGACTTTAAAAGCTCAAAACGCCGAGCTTAGCCTCGGTGAATGAAAGTTTACACAAAAGATAAACTCGCCTCCGTTTCGAAGCTTCTTAGTGCAAAGATTAGCTTTTATATCCAACTGGTTCGCACTTAATAATGCCTCGATATTTCGTCTTCAAAATTGACCTGTAAAAGTAATTTTAGTGTGAGGTGTATGAGGTAAATTATCTTAAGTCGGTTGAGGTCGACTACAACCTATTATATAGAGATGTATCCAAAAAGAACTCTTGATGGCCTCGGTGGAGCTGCATTAGTGAACTAGTACGATAACTATGTATAAAGAACCGGGCTCGTTACTTGACCTTAAAGATAATACTCATATACGTTTTGAAGTAATCCTTAAGTATAAGTGGATTTCTGATTATCTTAAACTAGCTGACCTCCACAGCTTTGCCCGTGACATACGTCGACCACCCGTCGCATCTATTTAGTCTCGTCGTTTATAAATTCCACTATAATGTATAAAAATTTGCCCGATTTGGCGACATTTATGATTACTGCTCCGCTCTCCTGGGTAGTAGCATGATGATATATATATGGTAAGATTGTTTAGAGTTACCGGATTGATAATTTCTTTTTGTTTTCAGTTTGTCATCACAAATCTTTTTATTCCCATCTATAAGCGCTCGTAGTCCCACTGACTCAATGTTCTGTGAACGATCACTCCGCTAAGCAATTTTCACTATGGCTGGTCCTTGGATAGGTGATCACTTTGTGGCGGATCCGTGCTTCGGAAGGCATGTTAAGCCAATTTAAGTCATAGGTTAGGTATTACTTCTGATTTTCGAAGTTTTAATTTTGAACGTGATGGGCTGCATTAGGGCACTTCACTAACCTGCCGCAGGAAGCAGCAGAGCGGTTTTGAGGGGAACTCTCAGTCCTGGAGAGCGAACCGACCACCACGTTGGTCCGCCTTGCCACTATCAGGATACTATCGGCCACTCCAGCCGTATTCGAGGTGGTGCCCTCATACCAGAAGGCGTTATCTTTTTCTCCTAGGTGCCATCACCTCGCCGGTGAACGAGGGCATGGCGACCAAACTCGCTGGATGCAATACATCCAAACCAACGATGATGCAAACACACTTTCGGTATTCTACCAGTCAACCTGGGACTGCCGCACTGCAGCAAGCCTTGCAGGCCCGCCGAACCAAAATGTTCTCCCTCGCTCCAGGGTGCATTAGCACTCCTGCTTCCGCTGACCCCGAGCAAGCCCGTAAGGGGTAAGAAACATGAAAGTTTCCCCATTCGTATCATATATTTCAGAAGTAGACTTGGCTTGAATTTTCAGCTTATAGAGCTTTGCACGGCCTAAATATAAATAATTTTTATTCTTAATTCATATTTTTAGTTTCTTCTTAGAAACTATTATTTTTTATTAGGTATTAAGAATGTGAATGAACAATAGAAATGAAATCCTCTCACAACGAGAAGAACGACTGGCATCTTATGTCAGTGAGCACAAAGTTTCAAATCTGAAAATGATCATTAATCATCTTTGAGAAGAGTGGAGGAGTGGAGTCAGCGAACAGCGGAGCTCTACTCACAAAATATTCAATCCACTCTAAGGGCCGTATTCCAGAACGTTTATCAACACTCAAGAAATACTTGAGAGTAGTATTTATAAGGCAAAAACTAGCCTCAAGCGTCGATTGACTACTGAGAAACGTTCTGGAAGACGGCCTTAAAAGAAACCGTTAAAAATCGAAGAAGTGATGTAGAGAGATGCGAATGATCAAAATCGCATAACTTGGACCAACGATCAATAGGATTTTTGCTATGTAATGAGTCTCGATTCGAGGTTAGGTCAGATACAATTTGCATTGGTATGCATAGGGGCCCTATCTGCAAGTAGTGTACCTAACATGGCTAAGAAAAGGTAAACTCTAAACAAAACCCTGTACTAACTCGTCTAGTCCGCGCGCGCACATTGGAACAGTAACTTTAAACATCCTCCGCAGGAAATAAATATAAATGTACATTTTTTTTACAAGTTATGAACATTATGTTAGTCACATACAAAAAACCACGCCAGCGTAGCCGCCGGCAAAAGCTAGTATAAAATAAGTATATTAAAATAATCGCTCGTAGGCCAAGGGAACCGCTCCAAAAAAAACCGGCTTTTAAATTAACCCCAAACGTGGACTTTTATAAAACGATACTACTTTGTCCAAACAGAATTCGACCTATAACCAAACATAAAAAATGTACCTGTCCTCTTCAACCGTTTATATTTTTCGACGCTTAGGTAATTATATGTAAAGTTCTTTGTCTTTTTGTGCCAGTTAACAAGTAGCACAGCTTTTCCGTAACTACCTTTGTGTTTTCGTGGCCTCCTTATTTTCTAATGGATATTGTCCTACGTATTTGTGCATAGTACCGGTTTCATGCCAATCCTCCTAATATTGTAAACGCGAAAGTTTGTAAGAATGGATGTTTGTTACTCTTTCACGCAAAATGGAATACTACTGAATGGATTTTGATAAAACTTTACAACATCAGAATAACACATAGGCTACTTAATATCCCGGGTACAAGTTTCGTGAGAGTACTTGTGTTCTGAAAAGAGAAGAAAGAAGAACTGCAAAATTTCACCACGCATGCGGAGCACCGGGCGTCAACTAGTATAAGTTTAACTAAACAATAAAATTGTCCAAACTTGTCACACGTCACGCCCAATTTAGCCCACAACATTCATGTCTATTTTTACTGTGTGATTTTTTTGCTACAATGATGCCTCACCGTTAACCAAGTGCAGCACTTTTATGTCATTGTGTAAGGTGGTATTATGGTGAGGTGTAACTTCTAAAAAGGAGAAGCGATTAGGCGTTCATGCAACAAACTCTTCAGCATAGATACAGAGTCTTCCACAAATTCTCACAAATTCAATTGGTGGAAGAATTATTTAAAATCTATAATAATACTATACAACAAGCATAACACAAGCTATTATTAGCTTACTTTGGGCTAGATGGCGCTGTGTGAAAAGTGTCCCACAATATTTATTTATTTATTATACAGGGTGGAAACTTTCAGCGGGGCAGTAAGGAGAAGTACCTTATCCGTTGCAGCTACACGAAAATGGTCTTGGGAGACTATAAATATTTTTTATGAAATTTTGATTCCCATTAACATATTTTTAATAAAATGTACAGTTAGCAAGAAAATAGCCATTTTACATAAAAACATTTTTTGATGTCAATCGATCCTGTTACTAATACTGATCAAAAACTTCTAGGAACCACCCATCGTAAAAGTACTCAAATGTCACAAATTGCTAAAAAAATTCCCATACATTTTGTATGAAAATTTGACGTTAATAAAAGATTTTTTAGTGACGGTTGAGATCTTCTTGTTGACTGAATAAAATTATAAGTTTAAAAACAATTCAAATGTCGTTGTTATTAAAAATAACAATCTTGACATGTTTGTTGCGTCAGAAAAGCTCTGAATGTGTTGTAAATTTTTAACCACCGAAGGGGTGGCAGAGGCATATTATATGCCCACTTTTCACCGTGTGGATTCCTGTCCCACGTAATAGGTGGTGAGCCCATTGCCGTGTTGAAATAGACAGACGCAGGCTGTGGCTACCTGCTGTTGAAATTTTTTTTTAAGCCGCCTATAAGGCCTTCAACCAAGCTTAACGACTGCCATTTTACTGGCAACCGGGACCAACGGCTTAACGTGCCTTCCGAAGCACGGAAACGCTCGCAAATGTAAATGCCACAAAGTGGTCACCCATCCGACGACCAGCCATAGTGAAAGATGCGTACCTCTGTGATCGTTTACCGAACACTGAGACCGCGGGGCCACGAGCGCTTCCAGCGTAATTGTACAGCTATTGATAAGAGAAAAAACTACCTCCAATTTAGAACTTGCTAGAAGCATATTACGTAAGTAATAAAAATACATCGGCGGCGTTAGAATGGTATAGGATCAAATATCTAAATCGTCATGTGCCAACCAGAAAGGTTATTACAAATAAGACACACTTTCAAGAAAAAATCTGTGCGCCACCCATTTAAACCGTAAAAATATCGCGAGGTTGATACTGTGGGTATTGTGAGTCGGGATCTTTTTTTTTTATTAGGACTTATCCCACCCGCATTCCCATTACTGTGACTCCTGTAAACAAGGATCTACAGCAATGACCAAGACACCAGAAAAGTTACACCGAGCGATCTCGGTGAAGTCCCAGGAAAAGTTAGCATGTCTTGGAACCCGCAACGAAATTAATCTGAAGATAATGTGATGAAGTAGGAAAATAACGTAAGTCAGGATCGTGATCGGCTCAAGATGACATAATGAACAGTGGTAGTGTTAATGTGCTGTGTAATTTCATCTATTTTACACAATAATATTATACAGTAATAACTAACTAACTAACTAACTATCTTCACGCTGTATCCCTGACGGGGTAGTCAGAGAGGACAGATCGCCAGGCTTCGCGATCCATGCATACTTCTTTCGCTTCTTCGAGATTCATCAATCGCTTCATACACGCACGTCTGGGTATCCGAGTACTTTTGACCTTTCCGTTTTTGAGCAATCTGCTCACGTGGTCTTCATATGTAAGTCTCGGCCTACCCTGACTCCTTCTACCCTCTACAATAATACATAGTAAATATCCCGTTAATTGGAGTAATTTGAATTGTAATTACTATGTAAGTTTAAAATCATATAATGTTAAGGTACAATTCACATTATAATACTTATAATCAATATCAAACAGTTTTATTAAAATATCCTATATATTATAGCGTAAGGATTAATTAAACCTAAATTGTCAAAGACATTTTATTTTAATATCCACTCAATTCTGGATATTACTGATTTTACTATCGTCTGTAACTGATATATAAAAAAGTTTACTACTACCTTACGTGAGTTAAGTGTTTTCGGACGGGTGATGTGCGAAAGGGTGACGCAGGTGTTGCAATAAAAATAGGAGCGCCTCAAAGGGATTGCTGTAGATCTTCATACCTATACTTATATACATGCCTACCCTATGTAATTGCACTAGCGAAATCACACTATATGGTAGATATGAAAAGATTTTCTGCAAAATAATAAGTAGAGCCTGTGGAAGAAACTGGCAATAAAACTCATGGCCACTCTTTTTTATCGCCACATGTTTATTTACTTGATATTTAAACTTGCGCCAACTGTAAATATATTGCCATCACCATCGGACATACATATTTTTAAGCATCGGATATAGATATTACACATTCCCATGAGAATACGAGGATAAATGTAGCCTAATTTACTCCTTATAACCTCAGCTATCTGCCAGTGAAAGTCCCCTTAAAGTCGATCCAGCCATTTTAGAGATTTTCCAGAACAAATAGATGCATAAAAATTTTCAAAATTTATATTTTTATGTAAATATATATACTTTCATAGAGAAAAGCAATTAATTTGGAATTACAAACAGACACTTCTATTTTATTTATCTGAATATTTAAAAGGTTCGCCAATAAATAGGTGATGAAAATTTGAAAGTCATTATCGCTTATAGAACTGCGTCAAAATAACAAACTATAAATATTTCATTGTGGTGTAAACTCCATTGTAAAAACGGAAATACGGCAGTGTTTGATATCCACCGCGCCTACACGAACTTCCGTCTATGCTGTCCTGAACAAATAGAGCGGTATAGGCACTGCACTCTTCAATTGCCGTTTCATTGAGCGAGCTTGCATGCAACCATTTATGTGGGTTAGGTACGCTGCAGACTAGCCACTTTAGTATCGATGATTTAGCGACTGCTTCAATGCTGCATCGCCATTTCACGAGTTCCTGCTCTCGGACGCGGTGGTATCGGAGTATTGTATTTTAGCGTTTTTTAGGCTTCCATAATCTGAAACTCCGCTGTCCCTCCGTGTATCACCAACCTTTATTCCATGAAACGTCTTCACAGATGATGTATTTCTGTTGTTGCTATAACAACACAAAATAAAATACTAAACACGAAATAAAATTAATACTTAAGGGGAGCTATACAACAGACATGATTTTTTGCTGTATTCCGTCTTTTTAAGTGTGCTGTGTGAAGCGCTGATCGCTGCATTTGGCTTTTAAAAAGCGAATATATAGCCGGTCACCAACATTGATGTACAATAAACCCCAACCAAAAGTAGCGAGTCTATCAGTCTTAGTGTAGGCAACAGATGATCCAATCGCGTGGATTATCAATTTTATAACCTTTCTATTCACTGTTTAGTTTCCTAAAGTCCTAGTATGATAATACTTACATAGATATATCCCTGACGGGGTAGTCAGAGAGGACAGATCGCCAGGCTTCGATAATAATAATAGTCTATAGCTTTCACCCATGAACAAAAGGTTACATAATTTGATACTGGTTTGAAATAGAAAAGAAATCTTCAATAGTATTATATTACTAGTACTTAGCGAACTTTATACGATATTGTATGTGACTACGTATCAGATCTTGTATCGGCGATATTACAACAACTAACCTAATAAAATTACGTATTCCGTATAGAGTTTCCGTTTTCGTTATTCGGAAACCCAAAGCCTTTATTACATCACCGCCCACGCGCTACGGCAAAACGGTTTACAAATAAATATATTTGTAACTTAGGACTAAAGGATTTTCAATGACTTTTTAGTATTGTAGGAGATAGCATGGTTTTAATTCCTAGGTCTGTTTTACTTGACTGTGTTTTGTTTGTGTTTCCTGTGTATAAAAGTATGTTTTTCAGTTGACTAGATCCTATATCACAAGCTTCTATTTGCTTATTTTGGGCTATATTGGGCTGTGTAAAAGGAAAAATGTCACAGTTAGCAATATTATCTTAGCTCATTAATACTTTCTACGCTTCTACTACTTATGCTTAGGAACGAAAAAGAAAAAATAAGAAATGTTCAGGTTTGCATGTCACTTGAGGTCCACTGCAGTACACATAGGTCTCCTTAGAACATCATAATGTTCCATCTTGTGCTGCCCACATTAAATATGCAATCATAAATTTTTCATGGGATCGTCAGTCCACTTTAAGGGAGACCTTTCGGCCCTATCTTCCTTCAGTTCTACGAGCAATGTGTTCTACCCATTGCTACTGTAACCGGTAGTTTAAACTTGGTCCGCACACTTTTGATTCTCTGAAAATACTTTATAATTTCTCGAAATATTAAATAACCTGAATTTTTGCTGTTGTTTTAGTAAATATACTTGTATCTCTTCAACGTACAGCGCGCCTAGTAAATCAGAGAATTTAACTCCATTTACGTTTTAGTTCCACCAATTTTGATGAAACATGAAGCAGCATGTAAAATAAAAAGCCCTATAAAACATAATTGAAAAATGAACAATTTTACAACAATGTTTGAAAGTTTGCTGCATTTATTGACATTTATGAATACTGCACTCTCCTGAATAGTGACTTGATGATATATAGCTATAGGCTATATATCATCAAGTCACCTTCGTCGATAAATGGGCTATCCAACACGAAACTAATTTTTGATTCGAACCAGTAGTTCTTGAGATTAGCGCGTTTTTTTAATTATACAATACCTTGTATTGATGTTTTATTGTGTGTGTGTGTTCGTGTGGAAATCCTCATGGATGCTATGCCGGACTCCTACCGACTAAAACCACACGTTTCCCTTCATCTGTCTATAGCCAGGAGTCCCGGGTGAGCCCTCGGAAGGATAGCCCCAGGGCTCCTGACAGACTTTGTCCGCTACCGCAGGCTCGTTCAGGAGGGGGTTCGGGTGTTATCCTGCCTCTTTGGGGGGTTCGAGTGTTATCTCGCTTCTTTGGGGGGTGTGGGTGTTATACCACTATTGAGAGGATGAAGGGCGTACGTGTAGCCCTCACGCTGCGCCATTTTCTTTCCATGGCCTGCTTCTGTAAGAACGGCGAGGAGCCCACCCGCCGTACTCAGGCCCTCGGTACAGACCTCAGACTGCGGAACTCGGGGGAAAAATTCTCTCTAGCTCTCTCTCCGCCGCCTCTTTTGAAAGACGCAGCGGCGTCCCACTTGCTCCCGCTGAAGATCATGGCTCTCACCATGGTCTCCAGCGTGAGAATGTCCACGCCCAGACCCGCAACGAGGTCCCGGCGCTGCAGCTCCTACGCTGAACACTCCGACAGTGTATGCAGCGCCGTATCCTCGCTGCAGTACCTTGTATTGATAGACAGATTCAAGAGAATACATCCATCTTTTAATGCCCTAATCCATATCTAAAGAGAATCTTACTTCCTATCTGATTTCATTTGCTTCCACAGAAGAAGTTGACAAACGATTTCATGCCATTTCTGTTTCCCGTCTAAAAATGTTCTTAAGTTCATTGTTTTCTCTTACATTTTACGAAACTTTTTCCTGTGAAGCGGTGTCGAATACCAGAGCAGTGCGAAATTATTTTCTTTTGCACCTGTCGACTCCCATGTTAGCTGGGTACTTACATATATAAAATGCCTCGTAGTCATATTTTCTTTTCCTTAGTTATTTTATTATATCTTTAATCCTCTAGTTTTTCAGAAAAAAATCGTGTTTTGTACCGTATTTAAGTAAATATTAGGTACAGTATCGATCGATGCAATGAATATAATTTTGTTATTAAATAATTCGTCGAAATAAGGTCAATTTTAGATCAATAACTTCATAATATACTAGATGACCCCCACAGCTTCGCCCGTGGAATATTTTGACTTCCTGTCGGACCTATTTAATCCCGTAAACCTAAATAGTAAACCCCGCTTATAAATTTTACAATGATGCATAAAAAATGCCCGATTTGTCGACATTTATGACTACTGCTCTGCTCCCCAGTGTATTAGCGTAATGTTATATAGCCTATAGCTTTCCACGATAAATGGGCTATCTAACACGAAAATAAGTTTTAAATCCGACCAGTAGTTCCTGAGATTAGCGCGTCTAACCAAACAAACAAACTCCAGTCCTCACGTCGTCACGTCCAGTCATTATATACATTTGGAAATGCAAATGAACCGACAAAGCCAAATTTTGGATATTACGTGGGGGGGGGGGGGGAGGGGGCTAGAAAAGCTTAAGTTCAAATTGTCGACCAAAATAACCTGATGGGTATTCCATTCCGCCTTCTTGAAAAAAGTAAAAGAAAAAATAATAAAATTGAAAAAAAAAAATCGTATCTCAACAGGGAACCGAGTTATGATGAAAAAACTGAATTTAACTTTTTTCAAGATGGCGGAAAACCCATCAGGTTATTTTGGTCGACAATTTGAACTTAAGCTTTTCTAGCCCCCTCCCCCCCACATAATATCCAAAATTTGGCTTTGTCGGTTCATTTGCTTTTTCCAAATGTGTATAATGACTGGACGTGAGGACTGGAGTTTGTTTGTTTGGTTGAACGCGCTAATCTCAGGAGTTTAAGGTTAATTTGCATTTCTAACCCGATTTTTCCGACGTAATGACTGGACTACTTCAGCTTTATAATATTAGTATAGATATGAAGTTATTGATGTAAAGTTGACCTAAATTCATGTGTAAAGTTTGTGTGTAGGACTGCAGAACTTTCATAATTTATCACTTCTTGATGGCAGTTCTGTTTTAGTAGATCTTGTGACAGTAGGTAGTTATGTCGGATAAAATATGAATCCGACTTCCAAGTTTCACGATTTAGTGCACTGAGCAGAGGTGCGGTGACCTGCCACTTTGTCGACGTGATAATGATAAATGCGGGCTCAGCTGCCTTCTATCAAAAATATTTTCCTATTTCGACCCTTCCGCATCTACATAAACGAAAAAGTGGTATTTTATTATTTCAGCTTTAACATCAATTCAATTTATCAGCTCGGAATGGCTACAGCGTTTTCGCTCGCTTGTCATAATGAATTGTATATGCCACGTCATATTTTTTAATATGTCTGTCTGACAATTTATTTTCGCCCTGGTACATCCTTCTAACACAATTGGAGTAAAAGTCTTTTATGGTTAGTTTGTGAGTAGGATCACAAGTCGAAAAGCCAAGGTTATAAAGATCACCACATTGATTTTTCGTATAATATTTTTATAAAAACATTAAGACACTTTCTATTATACTTTGAAAAATGAGACGTACAAACTGTAGCTCCCTTTTCCCGTCGAATAAATAACAGTGGTCCATTAGAGGAAGATTCTGTAACGACGAAGAGGGTGCCTTCAGGACAACGTGTTCCATGTAAATTGATTCACGTTGGAGCGATCCATTATGCAGATTTTCCATTAAAGAAAACTCTAAGGACACGGGCTCGCGAGACGAATTACATTTTATTTTTAAGTCAGGTAAACGTGTCATGTTTGGCTTAGTAATCGCGAAAAGGAAACTAACTTTAAGCCGCGAACTACAGTGCTGTTACTTTTAATAATAACGTGTTCATTGTTACAAACTAAACGGTTACGCAGGTTACTAAACGGTTGTGCCAGCGCAGCTTCCGAAGTAGCTTGACGCTCTTCTTGAAAAAGGACCCCCGTTGGGTCCCGAAACTAGTCGGGCTATCCCGAAATTCACACGTGAGTACTCGTATAACCGTTTAGTTTGTAATAGTGATGATACATGTACGGCACGTGTACCATTAAGAGAGCTAGTAAATGACAATGTGCTTCATACCTAAAGCCTTTTTCTGTTCGTTTCGGTATGTAGATTTCGAAAGGTTTTCCTGATTTTATATTATTGTATTTAATGTTCCTTACCTTACCTTGTTGTCCTCTCTGACTACCCCGTCAGGGATACAGCGTGAAGATAGTTAGTTAATGTTGCTTACGATAATACACACGCAGCTTACTACAACTTACCAAATAGACGCACAATGTAACCAGAATTTTAAATAACACCATTTGTACTATTCCACAACATTTACTTCATAAACCTAACCGGTTTCACCTCACGGCATTCTGAAAGGCACACAATATGACCATGTGGAACGAGTAGTCATTTTGTGTGCCTTTGATTAAATGTTGTGGAATAGAACAAGTGGTGTTATTTAAAATGTGTAGCAAGTTCCACCAAGTGCCATCAAACAACAGTATAAATTATAACCAGAATTAATGAAAATGAAAGTTTTATCATCGTAAATGATGATTTTCAAATTTTTTATTGAAATTAATTTGTAGGATTAACTGGAGAAACTATGACTTAATACCACAGATGCCATAATAATTAGTTCTTAATAACTACTTGTTTCCGAGTGAAAAAAAATGTTTTCTCTAAGACCAACTTATTCTAATTATTGGCAATGCGATTCCAATTATTTCGCACGTCGCTGGTTCACATTTCCCAAATACTGACGTCACGTTAATCAGCCTGAGCGTGTGTTTGTTGTTAATAGGAAGTGAAATAAACTAGAGTGGTTCAATAGGAGTACAATCGATAAATTACTTTTTTGGCGCCAATATTACTTGACAGTTCCAGGAGCGCTTCAACAAGGTCAAATCACCTTTGTCTTGATATAACAATAGGTATTATGAAAAATTAACGTTGTTCGTACCATCTGAAACTCAAAAATGTAACGTCATAACCAAATTATTCCGAAATGGTGATCAGTGCACTTTATGCATCTAGGTGACTAGTTTCTTCCTGGGTCGGTTATGGCCACCCTAAGCTACTTTTTATATCATCAGCTATCTGCCAGTGAAAGTCTCGTAAAAATCGATCCAACCGTTTCAGAGATAAACCAAATCAAACAGATAGACAAACAGGACAAAAAATTAAAATAGATTTTATATATGTAAGTACTGTATTTACTTTCATATACTTTTAGTGAAAAGTTGTTAATTAGGAATTACATACAGACACTTCAATTTAACTCATCTTTATAGATTTTCCAGCCCCACACAGCCATAAGTGGGATTTAATGAAGCCCAAACCAACCCCACTTGCACTTGCAAGTAGCCCTGTGAGAAAGAGAAGAAATACTCAAAAACGGTGTACCAACCCTCCCAAAACGATGACACACATAATAATGTGTTATGGTAAGGGTGAGGCCTACATTCAGCGCTGGACTGCAATAGGCTGATTTGATTGATTGAGTGATACAGAAATGGTGGTTTTCACCTCACTATTAGCTACAGTGGGGTGATACCTTCCCGGGCTCGATGTAAAGAGCATGTGAGAAAAAACATCTGGCAGTAAAACTTACCAATTTCAGTTAGCACAATACATTGCATACTCATGCTATCAATTTAAAGCGAGGAATTATAAAAATTACTTACGTTATATGTCGAAAACCGCAGCTACGCCCGTGTTTTGAAGTTTTTCGTACCCATTTCCCACAAGGAAGATTTCCTTAAGATATAGACAAATGCCACTCAAGACGTTTTTAGACAAGAATGAAATCATAGTACTATGTTTTTATAATATCTCTCAGGGTTTAGGCAACGTTTTCAATGCAACCCTCAGTTTAATTTATTTCGGCATCTTTAACAATTTTGTCATTATATTTCAAACGATTTACAGAAAACCTTGATCATACCTAAACTTTCCTAATGAACTCTATCTATTGGTAGAACTCGCATGATAAGCCGTTCAGTAGTTTTTATGTTTATCGCAACAGACAGGCAGATTATGTAAGATTAGTTGTTCCATTAGAAATTTAAGAATTTTACAACCTTTTTACACGATATTGAATGGACTGGTAGCCATTTTTCCGTTCATCACTTTGTTGGTTTTCGTCGGTAACGTTCCGTTTCACGGGGCATCTCCACGATGAGTTGCGTTTTTTGTCTACTGTCATGTTTCCTTTGTATTTTTGGGATCGGCGTTTGTTGAATCATTGTCCGCATTGTTTTCGTAAAAATTGCAACACAATATTTATTGTCAGTTAGGTATATACTTACTCATATAATCTCTTTAAACAAACACGACTTTTATAATTCATTATGTTTTTAGATTATTATGCATCCTATTAAAGTTTGTAGAACTTTGCTTAGCTTTCATTGTTTCGCTTATATTGCAAAAGGCGTGGTCATGAATTAAATCGATGATGATGATGGGAAATATACTCGAAACCCGTGACTTATCATATATAGATATGTAGCAATAATTTAAATCTAATTCCTATCATCTTATTCTTGCAAATAAATACCCTATAAAATGTGCGTAATATTGTGTGTTTAAACGCAGAAATTTTGCTGGTGTCATCATCTTTTCTGCCGTTTTCTCTTCACTGTGGATGGTAGCATTAAGACAAACTGGTCATCTCCTACTCGTCTTCTGGAATACAGTGGACAAAACAGTTTGTCCCAGATGACCATAGACCGTGCTTCGGAAGGCACGTTAAACTGTTATTGGTCTCGTCTGACCGTAATATGTTAGTCATTAAATTAAAGACCTTATTTGCTTGACAAAGCACAGCAGCATGTTGCTAGAACCTTCGCCTGTCCTATTCAACACAGCAATAGGCTCACCACTACAACTAATAAAAAAAAGTAACAGTGTGTGTATGTGCGTGTGTGTGTGAGAGAGAGAGAGAGAGAGATATCGTAGACCACAGCCACCACCTAAATGAATTAACAATCCAAATTAAAAAAAAAAACAATATAAATATAAAATACGAACTGAAAAAACCAGACGTACGTTCCAAATAAATATGTACAACTCTTAATAATATTCAACATTTCGTTAGCCGAGAGGGTATGAATTCATAACAAAGGTCAAAATGTCAAATCAGCAATTCAAAGCAACGTTTTAAAGCAACTACACAGTCCCTTTGATAAGTTGCCGGAGATTCTTGACATCATGTAAATCCGCTACAAACATGCATAAATAATGATAAGAGCTTCGTTTTGTGATCCCTGAGATTTTTCTTAAGATTTTGTTGCTTACCCGCTTTGAAAAAACGAGACAAGTGCGTGACGCGTGCCACGTACTATATAGGGTTCTGTAGTTGTCTCGGTGAGTTATTACATTTTTTATAAAATATTTTTTCCGGATCTTGACTGTGGACAAATGCAAAAAATTTCTTTAAATTAGCTCTGAATTACATTTAAGCAAAATTTTATCAGTGAAGTGAAATTTTTATGTGTGTTATTTATTTTCTATCAATCGTAGTTATCCTTATATTACTTTTTTATTCGAGATTTCGTACGAAACCCTAAACTTTTTGAAAATCCAATATAGCCAGTATGTGACTCACGAAGAATGTAGGCCAGCCCTGTAGTTTCTCAGCCTATTCATTACAAACAAACTTACAAATTTTTCCTCTTTATAATATTAGTATAGACAACTTTTATCCAGAAAGTTTTCAAACTAACTAACGATCTTCACGCTGTATCCCTGACAAGGTAGTCAGAGATAACAGATCGCCAGGCTTCGCGATCCATGCATACTTCTTTCGCTTCCTGCAAATCTATTACTCGCTTCATACATGCACGAAAAACAAGACCGATGCCACAGCGCTCTGTTATATTCTATATTCGATGAGAAAAGGGTTGAAAAATAGTATCCTTTCCGAAAAGCTTAAGGTTACTATAGTTTCAGGTATTATTTTTTATTATAAATAAATAAAATAAATAAATATCCATCACGCCTTATCCCCGAAGGGGTGGCAGAGGCATATAATATGCCTACTTTTCACCGTGTGGATTTTACCCAATAAATAATAATTAATTTTAATAATTAATTAATTTTTTTTTTTTTTTTTTTTTTTTTTTCCTGAATTTAACGGCAAATATTATTTCTCCGATGCAAACGAACAAAGAAAACATTGAAGTAAGATTGTATTTCAAATAGGATTTAACATATCCTGTTAGATAGAAAGTTTGATTAATTTCGCCATCTTTCATTTTAAGATAACTAATTTATACCAAAATTGTATCCAATTTTAGGACGGCTGATTTGTTAATTTAGTTTGTTCCCACCTGTTTTTGCACCTTTCTGCTTCTTATATCTAATGTTTCTAACCACCTGAACTGTATTGAGGTGGTTAGAAACATTAGATGTAAGTCGAACTGGCGAGCTTATCCTCATCTAGAGTATTTTTAAGATAATAAGCTCGCCAGTTCGACTATATTTAATGTTTCTAACCACTTGAATACAGATCAGGTGGTTAGGAACATTATAAGTCTTTTAAACAGCAGAAGGTACAAAAACGGGTGGTAACAAACTATAAGTCCATAATATCAATTTAATCTTTGCTAGAAATAAAGTGACTATTATCGATAATAGTTGGGCCGGAGTCATAACAGGGGGCAACATATGTGTAGAGGCTTTGCAGTAGAAACGGGAACTAATCTCGGCATTCTCGACGGGCGGCAATTAAATACGGCCTCCAGTGTAGTGAGTGCGGTTTGTTGGCCCGGCGTAAATCCGTGCTCCTTCAGATTTACTGTTATGGCCCGAACAGACGCTATAAGAACTCTTCCTCCACACTCGTCTTCACACTGACTTATTGCCGTGCGGTTTTCCAACTATCACTTTAACTGTTCGCGACACTACTAAACCTTTACCCTCAGTAGTTAAGTTTATTTGTCAATACTTTGTGCTGTGTTTTATTGCTTGTTTTCCAACTGTCATGCTACTTCAGTTGCGTCAAATCTCAACATAGCCTTTTTTTTAACGTGTGGAATCCCCTCGGGTGTCATGCCGGACTCGAACCGGCTAAAACCACACAGTCCCCGCCTAACTGTCTATTGCCGGACGCCCCGGGTAACTCCTCGGAAAGATGTCCCAGAGCTCCCGGCAGACTTTGGCTACCACCGCGGCCTTGGCACCTGAGGTTCGGGTGTTATCCTGCTTCTTTGGGGGGTATCTCAACCTAGCCTGCGGTCCGATTATATTCAGGGGGCAATGGTTGAGGCTTTTTCGATATACACACTTGAATCAGACGACATTCGGTCGTCGGTATGTTTACAATTAAAGTGTAACATATTTATATTTTTTGTTGTATAATTTACCTCTATTTTTTGCTGCGTCCAAAAAATACGTAATGACATTACATTTAAAGACAAGTAAATAAGGCAAATTTGACAAAATCCCAGTTATATAAGTAAACAGCTCAACTAATTTTAATAAAATATAACTGAGAATCACTGCTAGAAAATCTACTTGCACATAAAACAAGTAACGCTCTCTTCACTATCGTAGCGAAGAAATCAGACGACTTTTAAACCAGAAGTAGTAGAAACTTCAAAATATTCATGGTGTCTTGAATCGAATGCCACAAACCGTTTAACTCTTATAGTTCCTGAGAAATAGATGGGTAGACACCGCCGGACAGACCGAGCCGTTTTATAATACTTACTTATCTAAATTTTAGGGTTTAGAAGTCTAAAACGACATCTAAATCAGTCTACCTGGTTAAGAATTGTCTCACCGCTGACACACTCACGCAATTTTTTTGGTTACATCATCATCATCCGAGCGTCTGTCCCAGTTGCGTCTCGCGACGCCCGGGGTCCGCTTTCCTACATTTTCTCCTCCACTTCGCACGGTCGTCGGCATCCCCTGTAGTGAGACCATTGGCACGCATGTCATCCCTTACGACGTTAAGCCAGCACTTCTTGGGTCTTCCCCTCTTACCGGGACCCGGCGGGGCTGACATGGCCAGACATTTGTTACCTACGAAGCCCGGCGGTTGCCGCAAGACGTGACCATACCAACGAAGGCGACAATCTTGCAACTTGTCTGCAATGTCACGGACGTGAAGGCTGCCGCGGATGCGAGAGTTCCTCACGCGGTCCATCCGCGCATCCACCGCAGCATCTTCATTTCCGTGACACGCAGCTCCTGCTTGTGTCGCTCCAATATCGGCCACGTCTCACTGCCATGTAAAAGGACAGGTCTAATAAATTTTTTTTTTGGTTACATAGTTGTTATATAAAATAAATCATTGATTATTCATCACTCACTTCGCACGTGACATATTGACAAATTGCACCCCTTTAATTGTATAAGTTTATACATTATAGTAGTCTGCCCGAACTGTTGATTTTAATGCTAGTGTAGTATAGCATGGCGATAATTATAAAGGCTTTTTATCATATTACCACGTTTATATTAATTCACTTACATTACAGACAACCCACGATGTATGGGAAAAACCGTCTACCACACACTTGCCTGCGGTATCTGTTGGTAGGACTAAAGAAATAATAAAGATTCCCGGTTAATAGCCTTACCTGTGAAAATGTAATATACCCCTATCATACATATCTAAAATGTATTTATAATGTAATAAACAATACCAAATAATATGTGAGTGAGTCCTTGGCTAGATGCCGTTTGCTCCACGCCAGTCGCGTTTCGCCCGGAGGTCAAGCCTATGACGGTAACATCTTCAACCACATGCAACGGCGGATGACCGGTCATCAACGCCTTAAGACGATCGAAAGACCGTGAAAACCCGATGCTCGCAATTTCCACAGCAGTTGTACTATAACCTTACAAAACCGTGAAGCGCTCGTGGCCCCGCGGACTCAGTGTTCTGTAAACGATCACTGAGTTACGCAACTTTCACTATAGCTGGTCCTCGGATGGGTGACCACTTTGTGGCATTTACATTTGCGAGCGATTCTGTGCTTCGGAAGGCATGTTAAGCCGTTGGTCCCGGGTGCCAGTAACATGGCAGTCGTCAAGTCAAGTTGAAGGCCTTATGGGCGGCTTAAAAAAATTTCAACTGCAAGTTGCCACAACTTGCGTCTGTCTATTTCAACACGGCAATGGGCTCACTACCTATTAGAACAGGAATACACATGGTGAAAAGTGGGCATACAATATGTATGCCTCTGCCACCCCTTCGGGGATAAGGCGTGATAGATAAGTAAAACCGTCAGACGCTTTAAGCTTGTGTTATGTGATCTAGACAACTGATAAACATCTTATATATTTCTAAATATTATACATAGGAAACACCTAAACTCCGAAACAAACTTTGTCGATCACATAAATATTTATTCTGAACTGCGAATCGAACCCGGGACCTTCAGCGCGTCAGTCGCATACACTAGCACTTACGCCACCGAGGCAGTCATTGTGTAGATGTGTTCCGAAATAATGTACGTTCGGTCGCACGTAAATTTAAAGTACGTTCAGAAATGGTGATCTTTACTAAACATACTGTACGGATGGGCTTTTGAAATAGCTTCTCATATAAATACTTGAAAGACATATGAAATAACTACATGAAAATGTATAAAAGTACTTATTAGTCCATTATAAAAACATCGTGCATTATTTTGTTTTAATAATTAGCTTCTTAAATAGGCAGGCTAATTAATCTAAATTTAAAAAGAATTTTAGATCCTTAGCGCATTTAAACATACAAACTCTGTCTCTTGTAAATATAGCCTTCAAAGTCATTTGTCCGTCTGTCTCCATTCCAACCACCACCCAATCAATTTCTTTGTAAATTATCTTTGAAAGTGTCTGGGCCGCTAATAAGTTGACTTGCGGACATCATTCTAAATAATCTCAATGAAGCTTCGCCGTCGTCATCACTCCTTATTTAGCTGACACAATATATATCCGCCATCATTAATATCTGTTGTTATCTCGTCTGCTTCTAAAAGCCTACATCTTCGCTTTCGTAAATTATTCACAACGTTATTAGTTCAAGGTTTATTTGTCGTTTGTTTTTTTTTGTTATCAATTTAGTTTTGACACAGTGTTGTTATGTGGTATTGTGAAATGCCTATTATTGTCTAAGATGTATGCGTTTCTCTGTATGATATGACCCGCTACTTACTACTACTTACTTACTAAATCTTATCGACATTTTGACCCAAATTAAGCTGAAATAGTATTGTCCTATAGAAGTGGAAGAGGTCCCACAAAGTTATCCGGGGCCTAAGCAACATCACCTGCTAGCAGTATTCGCTTTCTTCATGGCAAAACAAATCGTATAAATACTGCCTCTACCAAGATGTAGAGAGAGACCCTCGAATCCCAAAGTGGAGAGTAGAGTAGCCTTCACTGAATGAGACGATAATGCGGGTGAATGTACTTTAACTAACTATCGCTAATTGTGTATATTGACTTAAAATAAATGCCATCGTTGCGTAACCTTATAGGTTATCTTTAGTATAACGTTTCTTAGAAAATCTGCTCTTATTTATTCAAGGCGTATCAGTTCTATTCATGGTACGACGAGGAACTGCAAATTCCTTATCATACCCTCGGTAGTTATTTGACAAGGAGTCATAAGCATCAGAGTACTGGTCGATCCGGCGCTTAGGATCTGCTTTCTTGCTCTTCTCCCTCTCTTCGAAGGTCTTCGGCATCAGGAATACTGCCAACATGCAAGCTATCTGTTGCTGTCATGTTTTTTTAGGTTCACCACTCCTATTAGGACCTTATAGCTAGACTTGGCAAAGTTTTATCTGTAAGAAAGCTGACACTACATCCAGCAGGTGTCTCTTACGATGTCATTTTGAAACGTTTTAAAAAATGAGCTCGATTTCTCCAAAACCATTTGCGAAAAATTCGAATTGGAACGCGCATATCGTAACAGCAATAAGAATTCATTACGATAACAGAATTTATTGGTGTAATGTTAGCCGGTATCGGCATCGGCAGTATCTCTAAACATCAACAATGAGATTGCACAGTGACAGCACATCAATTTAGCGCTCGCAGTTGACTCGAGCGCAAGTGTGTCACCATCAGTACTAAATTCTAAAATTTCGCTTATTATTACGACATTATAATAACTAGTGCTTCGTTTAGCGTTTGAGGGACTTATCGCAATTTGTTGCGTAATTTTTTTTTGTACTGTTTATTAGATTAGTGGGTCGTTATCGTGAGTTTACCGTAAAGGAAATTCGTAACAAGAGTAATAATGCGGATCGTATCAATTCTTCGATTGGCGTTCATAGGGACTGTTTTTCTTTTGACTTTGTTCCTGTTCATCCGTTTGTCAGATTTGGACAATTCTGGCATGACTGCGCGCACATCGCGCTTGCTTCACCATGTACGTCGAGGAATATCTGACGGCCAAATAGCAGGGAACTTTACACAGCATCCAGGTTATATTGTTCAGGTGTGACTTCATATTTTTCTTATCAAACTGTCTACAATTTATGAACTATTTCTATGTCTATTTACAGTTTTTGTATTTTTGACTAGTATTGAGTACGATCAATCTTTTAACTTCTTTTTTTTTCAATAATCTTAATTTCGATTGTCTGTGCTGCTATTTTATTTAACCAAAAATCTCCTCGATTGAAAATAAATAAATAAAGCATAGGGAATATTACTTATAATCTGCAAACACCAGTGGTTATAATTCTGTTCGAATTCTGTTACAAAATAATAATATCATTACTCGAAGTTTTCTCCAATTAAAATTCAGAAGAAGAACATTCAATATTATATTAACGTTTCCATTTCACTAACCTCTGTTTAAAGTGTAATTGGTTAAGTTCCGTAGTTTTTCCAAGTCACTGGAGAATCTCGAACTTTTCCAGTGCCTAATAATAATTAATGGCCTCGTAGAAAGTCCGATATCCTTTCATTAGAGTCCCGTCTCCGCTCGAAGCGGTCGAGATTAAAACTTGTTCAGAACGAGGGCTTTTCAGCGCTTTTTGAAAAGCCTTGCTTATGACACGCCTTTGAAAACATCTACGTTTTATGAAAAAATATTTGTGCACGTAATTCGGGCAAGATTCTAAATTTTCCATGAAGACTGGCATTTCACTTAGATATTTTTCAGTAAGACTTAAGTAGTAAGCTTTGAAAGACGTTTTAAGTTTTATTTGGGATTTTATTTATTTATTACTTAATTTTGAGCTTATTTACTCTAAGAATACAAGAACTCCATTACTTTAAGAATACAAGAATCCCCTTTCCATTACTTTAAGGTGGGATTTTTTATTCAATTTTCTGACTCCGACTTAAACATGTACACTCTATTTTTATATGGTCGGGAGGCAAGAGTGAGCCCTTGGAAGAATAACCTCAGGGTTCCTAACGCAGATTTTTTCCGTCACCGCGGTTTCACAGAGTTCAGGTTTAATACCTATTAGTTAGTTGGATGGTCCCGCTTAGTTGATGGTGGATGCCTACGTTTAGAATAACCAATTTTAAGGCATCTGTTTGAGATGTGCGTTGGATCTGATAGATCGTGTACTAATGTCATACAACCGTATCGAGATTTCGTACTTCCTTTCTATTTACTCTCCAGTACTGTTTTTCGCCTATGCACTTCTATTTCGCCAAGTGCGAATCACACATTCAAAATTCTAAACATTCATTAGTTACGGTAACTATAGTTAAATTGTTATCTTAATAGAACAACCAATAACATTTCTCTTACTAATCTGACCTGCTCTGAAGTAGAGTTACCCTAAACCTGTTAAGTTCAGAAATGTGTCCCAGTTTCTGAACTTAACAGATTTAGGGTAACTAAATTATTATCTTTATTGGCACTCCTTATACAAATCTCAATTTATTTGCTCTATAGGAACTAAAACGAATCAAAACTAAATAGGTAGGCACCCGTATTTTGAAAGAAATTTTCGTACGTGGAATCGTTACATGTTTTGGATGTAAAATGTCGCTGTGTTTTGCTAGGTACATCCAGCCTCAGAAATGGATTTCCACAATTCAAAATCATAAATCGATTTGTGTGTATGGAGTGGTAATAATAATGTTACCAGAGCTTACAATTCTTTTTTCTCTTTTCACAGATGATGGTACACGCATGGAACAATTACAAGCTGTACGCTTGGGGCAAGAACGAGCTCAAGCCCATATCGAAACGAGCGCATCTGTCGAGTGTGTTCGGTGCTGGTGACTTGGGTGCCTCCATTGTAGACGGCCTCGATACTCTCTATTTAATGGGTCTTATGGAAGAATTCCGGGAAGGCCGCGACTGGGTTGCACAACATTTACACATTGGGGAAGTTGTAAGTATAATAATGTTTATTTATTTTAGAAGAAAATCTATTGTTATATGTTGGAATATTGTGTTTAATCTATTTGTTAACAAATGGAATATGTGTTTCAGTTCTCTGAAAGTCGGATATTAGTCCGTTGGCTCTTTGCGACTTTAGTTTCAAGGTGGTCTTACCTATATGTAATATAAATTGTTCCTGAGTTGTAGTTCCTGAGTTGCTGGTAATAGGGTATAATTTACTTTACGCAATGAAAATTTAAGGTCATACTGCTATTACATATAATGTATATTTTGTCCAATAATAGTTTTCTGACAGGAAATGTTTATGTTATTTAACAATAAACTTTGTTACGGTTTGCATCAATTGATTAAATTGTCTAGTCTATAAACCACATTGTGTAACGAGTTTAAAAAAAAATGCAATCAAAATTTAGTAATTAATATATATTTGACGTTGGTTTTAAGTAATTCAATTAATTATTATGTCATTAAAAGTTACGAGAATGACTGTTTTGTAAGTGTGATAAGGTTATTCTGTGCACTATAAATTGACAAGAGACCTAGTAAATTGGCAGGCAACATACTGGAAAATGGAAAGTTATTGAAGCTGACAGCTCCCAATTTTGTCTGAAAGGACATGTACGCATAGCAGTGAAAGTGCGTGGTAATTCGCGGCCTTGTTTTGTCACGAAGTAATGTGCGCAAAACTGATGGTGGAAAACGAACGGGAGTGGAATAGCATTCCCCCGTGCCGTAGACTTACTCCTACGTGAACGTGAGCTTGGGGTCGACGGCGACGGTCCAAACCTTGTTATTCTAGTCTAGTAAAAGCAGACTTAAGGTGGCAAAGCGACGTGTTCCCGTGCACGCTTGTAGTATTTATGGAATTGACGCTCATGTGTTGCCAAGATTTGCAGACAAAGCTGCTCAAAGACTCTGGATTTCTTTTCAAGAGTGCAGCAAGCCCTAAATAGACATTTGGATGGTAGAAGAAAAGAAAAGGGCATTTTTAGGAATATATCTGGCTAACGTCGATATGGAATGTAGAATGGACTCAAACGGCCTCATTCACGGCTATTTACAACTTGGTATCTTGGTACATCCTTAAAGGAAACCACTGTACATCTGTACACTGTACATCGAAAACGAAATCCTTGGGACCTTGAGTAGCTTTGGCTTGGGTAGTGGTTTTGCATGTACACTCAAAAGAACCATTATTTGTACACATAAGTGATAAATATCTTGGTATTACAATTGGCATTTGATTAATTGCGTACGATTCCCAACTTATGATTTATCAGGTCTTGTCTCGAGATATTGTGTAAACGTTTTGGTATAAAGTTAACATGACGACTTTTAAAACTCCAAGTTATGTTTACGATATATTACGAGTGATTAATTTCTAAGATGCGCTCGTAGCCCCGCGGACTCAGTGTTCTGTAAACGGTCACTGCGTTAAGCAAGTTTCGCTATGGATGGTCATGGATTGGTGATCACTTTGTGGCATTTACATTTGCGAGCATTTACGTGCTTTTGGTCCCAGTTGCCAGCCAACATGGCAGTCGTTAAGCCAAGTAAAAGGCTTGAAAAATTTCAACAGCATGCAGCCACGACCTGCGTCTGTCTATTTCAACACGGCAATGGGCTCACCACCTATTACATGGGACAGGAATACACACGGTGAAAAGTGGGCGTATAATATGCCTCTGCCACCCCGTCGGGGATAAAGCGTGATTGACAAACAATTAATGTCTCACAACTGTACTCATGCGTCAATTCGTCGACATATATTCCTAGAACTTCATCAACAAGCTTTATTCTTCTATCATTTAATACTATATCCAGATAATTAGAATGTCGAGACGCTGATTTCTACAACTTGCCCCTTAGTTTTGTTCGTATTTGGGGCCAGCTTATTTACACCATACTAAGTGTGAAAATTTTCACTTTACCTGTTAGCGAGTATGTTATTTGATGCTACGAGTACAATAGCATTTGTTATTTTTACAATAGAATTGTTTATTTAACGAAGCGCTCGTGGCCCCGCGGTCTCAGTGTTCTGTAAACAATCACTGAGTTACGCAACTTTCACTATGGCTGGTCCTCGGATGGGTGACCACTTTGTGGCATTTACATTTGCGAGCGTTTCCGTGCTTCGGAAATCACGTTAAGCCGTTGGTCCCGGTTGCCAGTAAAATGGCAGTCGTTAAGCCTGGTTAAAGGCCTTATGGGCGGCTTGAAAATTTTCAACAGCAAGTAGCCACAACCTGCGTCTGTCTATTTCAACACAGCAATGGGCTCACCACCTATTACGTGAAACAGGAACACAAATGGTGAAAAGTGGGCATATAATATGCCTCTGCCACCCCTTCGGGGATATGGCGTGATGGATAAATAAATAAATAGCTTTTGTGTCATCATTTTAATACATATTTTTATACTATATATAAACTAAACCAAATACATATTGTTCCTAAAATAGATCCATGAGGAACAAAAGTAGCCTATGTTTAATTCTGATGTGTAAGCTAAGCTATATTATTGTAAAGTTTTATCAAAATCCATTTAGTATTTTTTGCGTGAAAGAGTAACAAACACACATCCATACATAATTACAAACTTTCGCGTTTATAATATTAGTAAGATAAAAATAATACTTACTTAGAATTCGTTCTCAATATTAGCTCATTATTTAGCTTAGCGATAAGAGAGGACAAGAGAACTGGGTTGCTCGTCATGAATATGAGGAAAATATGTAGATATTGTACTTCCAATTAAGAAATAGGCAAACCTATTGATTTATGAATAGAATACCCTTTGGTACATCAACAATGAGAGTCTCAATGAAGATCCTGATTCTGTACCAGAGCATCGCGCGTGGTCCGTCAACGTGGTCGCAGTCGCCGAGCCGTTCTGGGTTCATCCCGGAAGCCCGGTGGCCCTGGATCGCATGGCGACTATCTTTGGGGGGTCCGGCGCAGAAACCTCGCGCCTTGCAATAATTGCAAGGGGCCCAGGTTGCGTCGCGGCGGACTATGAGGTAGTGACGACGTGGCCGTTTACATCTCGCCGAACCGCGACCAGCATCAGTTTGAGCTATGGCTCTCTGAACTGGACGTCGTTCTCACTGCATGCCGTCCTCGCCCTGTCCTGGTCCTGGGAGACTTTAACGCCTGGTCGATGACTTGGGGCTCCCGCGAGACCAATGGCAGGGGGAGAATTCTAGAGGATTGGGTCACTACCCGTGGCCTAGAAGTCCTCAACCGGGGGAATGTCGCCACCTGGGAGCGAGGGGGACTCAGTTCAGTCGTGGACGACTCGACGTCGGTCGGACGTCGCGACCCCTGATCTCACTCGCCGTGTCCAGAACTGGCGCGTGGTGGTGGAGGAAGAGATGAGGTCCGACCACAGATATATTCGGTTTGACGTCTCCCCTCCTCCTAATGTACCGCCAGTAATTGCGAATCCCCCGGAACCGCGTTGGGCGCTTAAACGGCTAAATCAGGAGGCTCTCCAGGAAGCGGCCATCGTGCAGGCCTGGACTCCAGCACCGGAGAGGCCTGCCGATGTGAATACCGAGGCAGAGTGGTTCCGGAGAGCCATGTCGCAAATATGCGATGCGGCGATGCCTAGGGTCAAGCCCGGGCCGGTAAGGAGACAGGTGTACTGGTGGTCGCCGGAGATTGGACAGCTGCGAATAGCTTGCCTGACCGCGCGCCGCCAATACACCAGGTTCCGCCGAAGGCGTCGCCGCCCCGAGGAATTCCGAGAGGAGGAGCTATATGAGGGGTACAAGAGAGCCAAGAGGGCCCTCCAAACAGCCATAAAGCGGGCCAAAAGGCTGGCCCGCGAAGAGCTGCTGGAGACCCTGGAGCAGAACCCCTGGGGGCGCCCGTACCTTATGGTTAGGGGCAAACTTCGCCCTAGGGCGCCTCCGCTGACCCAGAGCCTCCAGCCAGACCAGCTCGAGAGGGTCCTGGGTGCTCTGTTCCCTGCTGGAGCACAGGAGCACACTGCCCCATGTATGGCTCCACCTCAGACGTCCAACGCGGATCCCAGTGAGGATGACGTGCCCGAAGTCACCGAAAGTGAGCTAGGGGCGGCGGTATTGCGGCTCAAAGCCCGCAAGAACACCGTCCCCGGACCCGACGGCATACCAGGCCGAGCATGGGTCCTGGCCCTTGAGGAACTAGGGCCTCGACTGGCAGGGCTCTTCAGCGCATGCCTTGAAAGGGGCCAGTTTCCCAAGGAGTGGAAGACGGGGAAACTGGTCTTAATCCGTAAAGCGGGGCGGCCGGCGGACCATCCGTCCGGTTACCGGCCGATCGTGTTGCTCGACGAGGTATGTAAGCTTTTTGAGCGTATTATAGCGGAACGCCTCGTCGAGCATCTCACGGACGTGGGGCCAAACCTGGCGGATAACCAGTTCGGTTTCCGCCAGGGGCGCGCCACCGTGCATGCGATCATGCGAGTGAAGAGCCTGACAGAGGAAGCTATTTCAAGGGATGAGGTGGTGGTGGCGGTGTCTCTTGACATCGCCAACGCCTTTAACACCCTACCCTGGAGTTGCGTCAGGGAGGCACTTAGCTATCATAGAGTGCCTTCCTACCTCTGTCGTATTGTCGGGGCATACCTATCCGAAAGGGCGGTGGCTTACCCGAGTTGGCTAGGGCTAGGTCGGCGAGATGTGTCGTGCGGTGTTCCACAGGGGTCAGTCCTAGGACCGCTCCTGTGGAATATTGGCTACGATTGGGTGCTGCGTGGTCCGTTGCTCGAAGGTGTCGGCGTGACGTGCTACGCCGACGATATCCTCGTTACGGCGCGAGGAGTAACGCACCGACACGCAGCCCTAAAGGCCACGGCAGGTGTTGCTCAAGTCGTGGGTCGAATTCGGCAGCTGGGCCTGGAGGTTGCCCTGCACAAATCCGAGGCTCTATGTTTTCACGGGCCTAGGAAGCAGCCTCCTCCAGGATCCAGCATAACAGTGGGGGCGTTAGCATCGGCATCGAGCCCTCGATGAAGTATCTGGGGCTCGTACTCGATAGCCGATGGAACTTCGGACATCATTTCCGAAGTTTAGTCCCAAAATTGAGGGGGGCCACAGCTGCGTTATCGCGGTTGTTGCCCAACATAAGGGGACCTAACGCTCCCTGCAGGAGACTGTACCTCGGGATCGTGCGGAGCATGGCCCTATACGGGGCCCCCATATGGGCGGAGACCCTGACGGCCCGCAATGCGTCTATATTACATAGCCCGCTAAAGGCGATGGCCGTCAGGGTGATAAGAGGGTACCGCACGATCTCCGTTGGACCTGGAAGCGAGAGCCCTTGCGTCATTGTTTAAATGGCGCAAGGAGGCGCGGGAGCAGGGCCATGGGCCTACGCCTCGAGAAATCGAGGCTCAGCGGTCCCGGCTCCGACAGGAACTCATGGAGACATGCTAGGTGCGACTTGAGCATCCAAGGTGGGGAAACGCCACAATCGAGGCGGTCAGACCGGTCATGGATGAGTGGTTGGAGAGGAGCCATGGCAACCTCTCCTACCGGTTGTCACAGATGCTTACCGGGCACGGGTGCTTCGGTAAGTATCTGTGGCGTATACACCGGGAGACCACAGCCGAGTGCCAGCACTGCGTAGAATGCAGCGAGGACACAGCGCTCCACACATTGGTGGAGTGCTCAGCGTGGGCGCAGCAGCGCCAAGACCTCGTGGCGAGTCTGGGCGTAGACATTCTCTCGTTGGAAACTATGGTGCAAGCCATGATCTCCAGCGGGAACAAGTGGGACGCCGCAGCGTCTTTCTGCGAGCAGGTCATGCTCGCGAAAGAGGTGGCGAAGACGGTACGGGAGAGGACTCTCCCGCCCGAGTTCCGCAGTCTGCGGCGACAACGCCGCAGACTTGTCTTCGCCCAAGTCTACCGGCCTCCATGACCGGGGGCCTGAGGACGGCGGGTGGGCTGCTCGTCGTCCTTACAGAAGCAGGCCCAAGACGTAGGCATGACATGAAAATGTCACGCACGCCTCATGCCCCAAGAAGCGGGATAGTACCCGAACCAACCCCCCAAAGAAGCGGGATAACACCCGAACCCCAGGTGAGGCCGCGGTGGTAGCCAAAGTCTGCCGGGAGCTCTGGGACATCTTTCCGAGGAGTTACCCGGGGCGTCCGGCAATAGACAGTTAGGCGGGGACTGTGTGGTTTTAGCCGGTTCGAGTCCGGCATGACATCCGAGGGGATTTCCACACGTTAAAAAAAAAAAGCATAAGGGAATTTCGATTATTATGAATGTAGAAACTAAAAGTATCTTAGTTATTACCTGGACTAAACGTGGATACTTTTCATAATAAATTGCCAGACGTTTCGACCGGCGTGCAAGCTAGCTGACGTCGAGTACGTGTGGTACAAGATTCTTTATTCACTCGCACATCCTCGATGTTCCTGATGTTTTTTCTCCAAGTACCGTCACGCACTTCATTCACGGTGTCCCTATTCTGTGATGTAAGCTAGCTAACCAACGCACTCCTGTTCTATTTCACCCCTTACGACGTCAAGCCAACACTTCTTGGGTCTTCCCCTCTTACCGGGTCTCGGAGTAGCCGAAATTGCCTTATTTGTTCCTTACTTTGCCGCTAGACATGGCCCTACCGGCGAAGAATTGTTGTAAGCATATAATCCGTTCGTACCGGAAGTCTGGATTAAAAATCCCAATTCGTTAAACATGGAAATCGATTAGACCCGCTGAATATTTCGGTGGTTTTAAGCGTTGTCTACACTATCAATAGTAAAAATATGTGATTAATTAGGAATGACTTAATGAGTGTTAATCGACACCATAGACACAGACACATGTTTAATCGTATCTTTTTTTCTTTATTGTGGATTAGACATTCCTTAGTCTTTAGAACTGGTGTACAACAAAGAGTGAGACGTGCTTTCCAAGTTGCAAGAAGGCACAATATTAATACGTTCTATTCCAGACACATAATGTACATATCTCGATATCTCTCTCACGAAAGCTTGTCGTTTAACATAAAATTCATAGCATCTATCCTTGCTTGCGTCTTCCAAATCATTTCTGAAAACAAATCATTAGCTATGTAAAACAAACACTTTCCAAAACAAAATGCTAATGTTTCTATCGGAGTTCGACAAATAATATTCATAATCTTTCAGTGACGACTTTTAACGGAATTTTCTTAGAAATAAATCAGAATTGAAAGAATAATTTTGTTCAATCGTACTTTCTGAAAATAACCTTTATTTTTGTGAATTTAGGATTGCTCAATAAGGATTCTTTCTTCCTACATTACAAGTATACAACTTAGCGGACCCCAGGTGTCGAGAGTCTAAACTGGGACAGGCGCTCGGACGAGGATGATATGTATTATACAACTTTTCGTTTTAATTTATTGAACAAGGCATATGGCAGACTATTTGACGCCCGCGTAGCGAAGTTTTCCCGTTCCCGTATCCCATAGGAACTTGTTCCCGGGATAAAAAGTACCCTTTTCATCCCGGGAACAAGTTCTTATTCCTTTTCATTCTGAAGTATAAGCTATAATATTGTAAACTTTAATTTAAATACATTTAGTAGTTTGTACGTGAAAGAGTAACAAACATCCATAGTTAAACTTTCACGTTTATAATATTAGTAGGATATCCTGTCAAGTAGTAATCTACTTGAGGAATTTATTTCGTCACATCCGTTAAAATTTTGTTTAGGTAATCCTTGACAGTTGTGCGCTAGGATTGACGAACCTTCCGTCCCTAATGTTGAATTAATTGAGGGTGTGTGGTGGGATTTCGTTCGCCCTTCTTCATTAGTGTTAAACTTTCGTTGTATTGCAGTGGTGTGTACATTATACAAACACTTGAATGTTTTTCTACGATTCATAAGTATGTTTTCAAACTTACATTGCTTCCATAAAGTTTAGTAACCTTTTTTATTTATCACAAGCGGAACCACAATATCCCATGGGAATGCGTAAAGGAAAGTCGTCACGAAATGCCAAGCACTGAGAAAATCCTATAGTATTTTTTACGACACCCGTGAGAAGAAATGAACTTGTCTTACATGTTCAAAGAAAATTTTACGAGATATTTTTGTCTTACGAGCTCTGTTTCTCTTGTAGCTTTATTACAATGTAGGTTTGTAGATAACTGGCCTAATAAAGTTCTCAATTTTTTTTGTGAATCAATTTGTATTTTGTTTCGTTTGACTTCTGGTGACTTGACTTTACTGTAAAGAAGCCAAATACTGTTTATGCTGTTGTTTGATGGCACTTAGTGGAACTTACTACATATTTGAATAAAAACACTTCTACTTTTCCACTTAGTTACTTTTAACTACGTTTTTTATTCATATATATATTTTTTACACTTATTTGTTAACCTTTGAGAGTGCCGTAAGGCGAAACCGACAAGGTTTAAAAAAGTAAATAAGTGAAACCTTACAAATGTTTTCATTTAGCCAAATACTGTTTATGCTGCACTAGTATTTTTATATATGTCAGCAGATGCATGAAAGTAACTTGAATGCTGTGGAGATGCGATCACTTTGAAAATTGTGCGGCGTAACTTTGGCGTGCTCCGTTGGTTTGGACACATCCAACGAATGAGTGAGGAACGATTGACGAAGAACATATTGTTCAAAAGTAGAGGGTAGATAGAAGGAGTCAGGGTAGGCCGAGACTTACATATGAAGACAACGTGAGCAAATTGCTCAAAAACGGAAAGGTCAAAAGTACTCGGATACCCAGACGTGCGTGTATGAAACGATTGATGAATCTCGAAGAAGCGAATGAAGTATGCATGGATCGCGAAGGCTGGCGATCTGTCCTCTCTGACTACTCCGTCAGGGATACAGCGTGAAGATAGTTAGTTAGTTAGTATTTTTATTCAGCTTAATACTGTTTCTGCCGTAAGCCGAAACCAGTCAAGTTTAAAAAGTAAATAAGTGGAACAGTACAAGTGTTTTCATTCAAGATGGGAAACTAAAAACATTGATATACTCTCAAAACCGCCGATTGCTGATATGATATGACTATAAGTAGCCAGTGTATGGTTGCCCTAAATTACTTTGTATTATTATATTTTAATCACCTATTGTATTTCAATCACGCCGTTATACCCGAAGGGGTGGCAGAGGCATATTATACGCCCATATTTCAGCGTACGCATTCTTGTCGCTATGTTTCAAATAATTTTGAAAAACAATTGGTATGCTGACTATATCAAAGATTTAATGTGGATTATTTTTATGTTCGATCGAGAATTGAACTTACATCTTCTCCCTTACCGGGCGATGTGCTTTAACCGTTAACCGTTAAACTTTTGAAACTAATGAAATATTGCTCAAGCATGATATTTTTAAAATTATTTCTTATTCTTAGTTATTATGACATTTTAGGAAAATTTTAAATTAGTCACTTCTTCAGACAGGAAACCCCCTCGGATATCATCCAGTACTTCTTTGGGTATATATGTCTTTCCAGCATGCAATCGTTATGAATCATCGGTGGCTTTTCTCGTTTCGATGAAAATTAAAATATCTTTATTCATGTAGGTCACAATGTAACACTTATGAACGTCAAGATTATTGCTTCTACATTTACTGCCAGATTCGCAAAGCAATAGGTAGAGCCTGAAGAAGAACCTGACAATAAAACGAATGGCGTCTCTTTTTAGTCGGCAGTAATTACATTAGTTTTCGTTTACATAAATAAAATGAATTTTTTTTTAAACAGTATTCGTCTATTACATTATATTTCTTTATTATTATTTTTTCTATTTGTATTTATATAAATGTGTGTTGACTTAGAGCGACTTAATCCCATGCATTTTTATCATTTATATAGTCTGGAATTGTATAATACGCCTTGCTACACAATTTGGCCTTGACTGTTAATTGAGTCTTAAACATATTTATTGACAATATTCTAATTACGTTGGGAGGTTTGTTATAAAAAGGAATACTGATTATTTCGAGTAGAATGTAATACAAGTTTATCTTTATGCCTATTGTTTAAATTATGTATATGAAGTATTTAAGAAATGTGTCTATATTTTTGTGCATATTAAGTAAATTATCATATATATACTCGTATTGTGATATATCGGTCAGAATATTCATTTCTTTGAACCTTTCTCTTAGAAATACTCTGGGATCAAGCTGGTATATTGCTCTCACAGCTCTCTTGTGTAATATAAATATCGTATTAATGTCCGCCTAGTCTCCCCAGAGAAGAATTACATACGACATAACGCTATGTAAATAACTGAAATAAACTATTCTAGCCATTTCAACGTCAAGTGAGCCGTCTTATTGTTTTTACTGCATATGCAGCAGATCTTAATTTATCTGTCATTTTTTCTAAATCAGGTTCCCACTGCAATTTTGAGTCAATAGTAATACTCAAAAACACAGTAGTCTCAACAGTATCTAACCCTGAGCCATTAATCCACAATCCACCTGTCTCACATTAGGTGTCGAAAACTTAATTACTTTAGTTTATTTTTATCATTTAAAAGAAGATTATTAACGTTAAACCAATGAACAACTTTTGAGAGATACCGAAATACCCAGTCACTGTAATTTGGTATTAATTTTAGTAGGTAATTTAAAATTATAATGTATTTTTTTCCTTGTTTTTTAGGATTCAGACTTATCAGTGTTCGAGACGACAATCCGCTTTGTAGGAGGTTTACTGTCTTGCTACTCCCTGACCGGCGACACCATGTTCCGTGATAAGGCCGCTGAAGTGGCCGATGCTCTCCTTCCAGCTTTTGATACTCCTACTGGACTGCCGCATGCACTCATCAATCCGTCGACTAAGGTAACTAATGATCTTTGTAATATGTAGAAATAAAAGTTTCCGTTCAGCTGTAGTGAATTACAACTATGTTAGATACGTAAAATTTCATTCAACTGAACTGAAAACTTGAACGTCTTAACTTAAAGACTCTCTCTAACTCTCTCGTGGCCCCACCGGTGCGCCCCACTGGAGGGTTGTCATGGAAGTTAATTTTTTCCCGTAGCCCCACGCATGTATCTACCACAATAACTTTATAAATACGTTTGACTCAATAGGTTTTGACATTGTATTGAATTTCAAGTAGCAAATTTTTCGTCCTTTCGCTTCAACTTCAGCCTACAGAGTTCGCTACTTTAGTAATGTACATATGTCAGTAGAATTTAAAAGAAATCCAATATCGAATTGGTGAGAGGTCCCTTAAATCCTTTAAAAGTAATCATATTAGGACGTAAGAGGGTTGTCGGCATTTTCAATGAGTCCTTTTAGGATTAAATTTTATTTCTAAAAGTAATATTTGAACAAGGTATATAGTACTGTTTAGGCTGCTTTTTGTGTGGAACTTATGAAGGTATAGGTGCTTCATACTGAGTACTGTCTTTAACTAAAAGTTTAACGATCACTGCGTTATGTATCTTACGGCACGGTCAGTTCTAGAATTGATGACCGTTGGTGACGAGCGTTTTTGCTCGTCCCGTTTGCCAGTAACATTAACCGATAAGCCAAGTTGAAGGACTTATGTTAGGCTTGAAAGTTTTCAAAATGGGTAACCACAGTCTTTGCCTGTCCGTTCAAGTGTTGCAAACGTCCATAGGCTGTCGTAGCTACTGTCAATCAAGTGGGCCGTATGCCGACCCTTGACCATATTGATATGATACAACTTTACTAAAATTCAGTTCGTATGTTAAGACTTTCCTTTAAAATTGCTAAATGTGCAATGTGCAAATATTATCTGTTATCGAATGCTGAGCGGCAAAATTATATGACGATAACATCAAAATTAGATTATAGACCAGTCGCAATATATCTCTTATCACAATTTATCTTCTGTTCAGTCAGGTGTGCATCATTGTCCCGACATTAATCTTTGTCGATTCGGAGCATAAATTGCAAAAAGATTTTGTTTTGAATCTGACAGATTATTAATTTCAAAATACGCTTATGACTTCAAATACACTCTGTATATAACACACAGCGATCAGTTCACAGTGATGCCCTATTGTATGAAGTGTGGTATGGGAGGTAGTTATGAGTGTTTCCACACAAATATACTTATATGTCAGGGCTAAGTAGTAATAGTAAGTAGGTAGTAATTGGGTATTTAAATAAACATTGAATATTTTCAAAGAAAGTTTGTTGTAAGTTTCATTATATTATATCTGTATCTACATTGAGTATATTACACCTCAAAACACTAGCTTATTAAATTTTCAATTTGTTTGTGTGTTAAATTGGTCTTCAAAAACGAATAGTCCGATTTTAACTATTTGTATTAACAAACACTACTTTGCCGAGGGGCTTGGTAGTAATACAAATTTTGCGTCATATCATAATTTCCACGCGAACGAAGTCGCGGGCAACACCTAGTTCAGAATACAGTAGAAATGGACAAACATTATGAGGACCTTGGTAGTTCCAATCAACAACGAAACCCAACCAAATTGGATAGTCATCTAATTGTCTATACTGGCGATCCTGACACTATACTTGATGATACTTGCGAAGGAGCCTTGGGGTGTACATGCAGCTAATGATTAATGTTCCCATAAATCTTACAAATAATTGCGAACAATGAACCTTGAACATAAAACACAGATGTTTATTAACCGATGAATCAATCAGAATCCCATTACTGTCCAATGCAGCCAACACACCGTAAATAAGGGCCCATAGACTCATTGGATGATAATTCCATAATCTGACCCATTCGCAGCTTTATTAGTAATCGCAGTTACAGTCAATATGCCAATGGTCTATAAATTGTTGAGGACTGAAGAGTGCTTGCTATCCTATCCTACTAATATTAAAAACTAACTAGTTGACGCCAGCGGCTCCGCCCGCGTGGTGAAGTTTTCCCGTTCCTTTTTCGTACAGGAATTTGTTCCCGGGATAAAAAGTAGCTTATGTGTTATTCTGATCTGTAAGCTATGTTATTGTACAGTTTCATCAAAATTCAGTAGATTTTGCGTGAAAGAGTAACAAACATCCATTCTTACAAACTTTCGCGTTTATAATATTAAAAAAAATTCGCGTTTGAGAAGATGTTTGAATGTTTGTTACTGAATTACTCTTTAACCCTTTAGGGCTTAAAGAGTAATTTCAGTAACAAACATTCAATTTCGAATTTGCTGAAACAATCCCGGGAACGAGTTTCTGTGGGAATACGAGAGAACTTCACTTATAGGCGGAGCCGCGGGCATCCTCTTGTCCGATATAAATTACGATGTAAATGTTAAATCAAATGAAAGCTGTATCAAATTAATTATGATTGTGAAGTGAGACCATAAGATAAATTTAATGAATGTGTGTATTACACACTGTGCACACACACACATGTGTTTTTGTGTGGCGATTCAAAAGGGGGGTAAGCACCCTCCCAAAAATTAATTAGAAGAGGCCTACATCGCACTCTTACTGTTATGATTTGATTGATACCGGCTTTTTATCATATAAGTTGGTTTGACTCCAACGCGTGCTATTTTTCGTATTTATAGTATCACGTTGTTCGAAAGTTTTCACACTATATTATAATATATGTTAATATAGTGTAATGTAAATGCAGTTCGATTTCCAATGTGTCTCCAAAGGATGAGAGGTCAGTAGCCGAGCCGCGTCGTCTGGAGCAATAAAAATGCTAGACTAGGGTGGCAATCCTGAAAATGTATTTTGGTTATAATGCCATAAATACATGTATACGGGCAAGATTATAGTGCAATGCAATCACATTCAGCTGAAGTATATATTCTGAGATTTGCAGTTTTCTCTCACATTACTCTCGCATTGCATGCGTCGAAAACCACGTCCAGTAGTTGTCATGTCAATATTAGTAGTCACTGAATGGTAGAGCAAAAAAAAAATGACGATTACAAACAAATTTTATATTTGCACTTTGACCCGCGCAACTTTGTTAGCGTCACATAAGAGAGAAAAATATAGAGAGAGTTTTAACAAACAATTTTTTATCTTTTTAATTTTTTTTCCTTCTACTTCTAATACCTCCAAGAATATGTGTACAAAGTTTCATGATGATCGGTTAAGTAGTTTTCGCGTGAACGCGTAACAAACAAACTTACATTAACATTTATAATATTAGTAGGGATTTTCATACAACTTATTATTGTAATCAATCCCTTTAAACATTTTAATTTCACATTGCAGTCAAGCCGTCAGTACCATTGGGCGGGTCCGAACAGCATTCTGTCTGAGCTGGGCACACTGCACTTGGAGTTCACCTACCTCAGTGACGTCACGGGCCGTGATAGTAAGCATAACATATTCTAATATGTGGACTAGGACGAAAGCCGTCATAGGTACTCGTTAAGCGGAGTGATTCATACTCTGAAAATTTACCTGATTAATGATGTGATTTGTTCGTAATAATACGAGTAGAATAGAATAAAACTTTATTTGTACACCAAATTAAATCTAGATCACAAAGATATATAAATGGGTGTTATTTATCTATAATATGTATGTATTTAGAAATATATAAGTACGTTTATCAGATATCTGGTTACCATAGTACAAGCTCTGCTTAGTTTGGAATCAGATGGCGTTGTGTAAATTGTCCCAACGATATTTATTTATTTATTTGCAAGATATTCTACAAAGGCCTTAGCGGCCTTATCGCTTAAAAGCAATTTCTTCTAGGCAACCTTGGGATGGAAAGAAAAAGATAATAGTTGTAGGAAAAATGTTATGCGTTTAATAGTAAGAGGATATGCGTGTATGTCTGTCTTTTTTTACCACTATATTGGTAGACTAGCTGGGTGTAAGGGGCCCCATCAAGGATTCCGGGGCCCAAGCCACCTCACTAATAAGTCGCTTAAAACTGGCACAAGTAAAGCCGCAGGCGAAATTCTGTTGTATAGTAAAGATAAATTAACTCCCATTCATCATTCACTCTGCTGTCATTTGATCACTTCGTTGGTTTCCTTTCAAATTTACCTGTGAGTTATTGAGAGTTAAATTACTTCGTCATATAATATCTAATGATTAATGACCTAATTTTGTGTCCACGTTGACATGACATGCTCTGAACTGAATACAGAAAAGACTGTTTATTTAAAATTTTATACACAAACTAGTTGCGTGAAAGAGTAACAAACATCCATTCTTACAAACTTTCGCATTTAAAAGAAGAAAGAAAATTTCTTTGAAAAATTTTCAAAGAAACTGCGAATACACTATGAGATAAAGAGAAGGTCCTACTAACGCTTTTGTGTGTATATTGGGCACTACCTAACATTGTATATTTACAGTTTACAGGCAGAAGGTGGAACGCATACGTGAAGTTCTAAACAACATAGAGAAACCTGGTGACTTATACCCCAACTTTATCAACCCGCGCACAGGACAGTGGGGACAGAGTAAGTTTACCATTCTTTTACTTTTATTCTTTTTTTTCATTTTATTAGCTCTGCTCTGTGCCTGGGCTTTCCCGAACGTCTACAGTATGGGGTTCTTCAAAAGGGGTCTTAGAAGGTTTTTAAAGGGTCGGCAGCGCGAGTGCTGCACCCCTGGTATTGCAGACGTCCATAGGCTACGGTGACCACTTTCCATCAGGTGGGCCGTATACTTATCTGCCACATGGTATAAAAAAAACTTCATACTTGTCTTTTTTTTCTAGTTCTTTCTCCATTAAATCTCTATTTACTGTTATCTAAATATGAAGTATGGTGAATGACGACCGTTATAAGATTTGTAGATACAGGGTGCGGGCTGCAGAAGACCAAACGTTGTAGCGATCTTTGGGGAGGGCTATATTCAGAAGTGGGTGGCAATTTTCTCGAGATGATGATGACGGTAGCCATGACCAATTGTGTGAATGTCGAGTACGGGATTTAATGGAAAATTTTCACCGCCTACTATTTATTCCATTTAAAACGTATGCCTGTGATCCGCAACCGCAAAGTTTGTTTGTTTCGTAGTTTGAGTGTTTCCTTATATAATGTATTATTAATATACTTTTCAGCACACTTGCTTGTAAAGTGGATCTAGTTTTACCGGTTTTAGATACATATAGTAGCTCATATAACACGCGCGCGTTATAGACCCAATTAGTGAAGTTATATTCTATAACTCTTTTTGCTTTTTTTAATCAGCAAAGGGTTGTCATAGAACAGTATGGAATTTTTTTTTTTAATAAATAAACTCTATTCTTTATATAAGAAATACGAGTACGTTTATTTTCATACCATTATTCAGTTTTGTCTACAAATTAATATTTACTTATTGTTATTACTTATGTGGGACATTTTTTTTACACAGCGCTGTCTATTCTGAAGTAACCTAATATAAGCTTGTGTTATGGGATCCATACAACTGATATACAAACTTATATATTTCTAAATACATACATACATAGGAAACACCCAAACTCTGAAACAAACATTTGTGTATCACACAAATATTTGAAACTGATTTATGTTATTTAATAAAAATGAAAATTAAAGTTTGTTTCTAAGGGCCGTATTTTAGAACGTTACTCAATACTCAAGAAACACTTGAGAGTAGTATTTATAAGGAAAAACTAGCCTCAAGCGTCGATTGAGTATTAAGTAACATTTTAAAATACGGCCCTAAATCTTGACTGTATGTAGGAAGTTGCTTTAGCGTACGCAGCTGATCACACTTAAATGAAAGTAAATTTTCACGCTAGTAAAACCATTTAGTTAGTAATAATAAATAAAATAAATATCCATCACGCCTTATCCCCGAAGGGGTGGCAGAGGCATATTATATGCCCACTTTTCACCGTGTGGATTCCTGTCCCACGTAATAGGTGGTGAGCCCATTGCCGTGTTGAAATAGACAGACGCAGGTTGTGGCTACCTGCTGCTGAAATTTTCAAGCCGCCTATAAGGGGCCGTTCAAGTATTACGTGAGCAGATTTCTTACCATTTTTTTCATTAGCACGACGAGCAGCGACTCTTACAGGTCTAACTTTTCCCTCTGTGGGCGTGTTTACTTTTTTATGGATCTTCTCGATGTGACGATTTAATGATTTGACGGAAGCATGATAAAGACCACACGTTTTGCATGTTCGGCTTGAGAGCCTCAATTTTACCGTCGGACAAAAATAATCGTAGGGCATTTGCAAAAAATCTTTGAGGGTAGTACTCAAGCGTAGAGCTAAATTGACTGGAAGATCAAGAAATTGTCCTCCTTCATCCAAAACCAAGTCATCAACTGTTTGTTTTACTTTTGCAGGTGGTGGAAGAAACCTGTTGTCTAGTAATCTGAATAGGCCACTTCTTGGACGACAGCATTCTGTATTTTTACATTTTACAATTTGAAGCAAGTATTGGCTTTCACGCACATGTTCTGAGTACCATTTAATGTCTGGAAATTCAGGAACATCTTGTTCATCAGCCTCAACATATTTTGCAGTAACATTATAGCCATCAATTTCCATTGAACTCCATACTTCAGCTAATACATTTCCTGCAAACTCGAAATTATATCTTTCTAATTGTTCATCAATTGTAATGCCACGTTCATCCAAATGAGACCCAAAATGGTCATGAGGCAGTATTAAACCAGCCAGTTCCCGACTCAGAGGAGCCATTCTTCGCTCTACTCTGTTATACGCACTCCTTCCAGGAGCATTGGTAGCTATAAACAATGCATCGAGATCATGTCGTTTAAAATGTTGTATAGCAAACCCTATGACTTTTTGATAACGCGGATTTTCATCTGGCCCTCCATCAACCGTCATAATTACTACTGGTTTTACTAGTCCATGGTCAGTTTTTGCTAATGGTCGAAACTCTTCAAGTTCGAGAAGCGTCTCGAAATCCTGAGCATGAGTATTAGCAGTAGATGAACTATGCTTTCCACTTCGAATAGCGATGAATGTTGGTCCAGAATATCCGACGGCTTGCGGTTGTCCTAGCATATTGGAAGTAACTTTGATACCAGCATAAACAGATGGTATTAATTTATGACGCTCAGCGATTACCTAATCGTGGTCAGGTAATTTGATTCTATATTCCATATGCATTAAAAGAGGTGCTTGCTTATTTGCCGCAGTGACGCCAATAGGGACTCGAGCTTTGTCATCTTGAGATAAGAAAAATACTTGATCTGGTCCAAGTATGGATGCTATGTTCTCTAAATAATGGATTGATGTTTCAGCGAACTTGCTATCTAAGTGGCTCTTGTGGTGATCAGTTTAAGCACGAATGAGCCTAACAGGGACTGTCGATACATGTCTTCGTCCCTCTGTAGAATTCGATTTTCTGGGAATCAAACGAAGATATGTCGCACTGCGACTAATGTCAAATCCTAGTTTACGCAGTTCTTGTGTGAGTTCGTCAAGAGTTTTTACGCTGCGAATAGATTCCGTTCGTCTCCTGTCATCACATGCACTCCCAAATAAAGCTATATCCGCAATTGTTTTCAATAGTAATGGTTGATAGCTTTCAAGTTTAGGATGTCCTACTGAATCCCTCAGAGATAGTCTTCTTTTTATTTCAGGATTTTCCTGACAAATATCTTCTAACTTTCTTTTCATACCATCCCTGTGTTTCTTCTGGGCAACTGCGTTTTGAATCTTCCTGTTTAAAGTATTTCTTGCTGTTTTTAGTTCCTCGCGCAACTTAATGATCTGTTTATCAACTTCAGCGCAATTTGGCATAGTATCTCTGGCAGAATACAAAGCGTTCAGATTTTTTTCGAGTAGAGTAATCTTATTTTTCAAAGCTTCTTGAGAAGGTTTTGCTCTATGTTTATCTGCATTATTATTATTTTCGCATTGCTCTTGTGATTCATTGCCGGTTTTAATTTTATCTTCTTTCTGTTTTTCAATGTTAGAAAATGGCTGTATAATTTGTGTTTTTTCTGCAGGTTTACTGGTAGAAGACGTTGCCTAAAAATGAAAAATTTCTAAGAGTTCTGCTGGATATTCTCTTATTAAGCTACATAAATTCACCGTATTTAATAAAACCAGCGTTTAAATATTATTGAAAGCTTTTCCCCACAGAAACCCTTCACATACAGATATTGAAAACACCGTGTATTTTGTGACCAATTGCTGGAGTCGATCTTAAGAAATAAAATATCAATCATTTACCTTTTTACTTTGAGATAGGCCATCATATTTTTTACTCATAAATAGTTTTAATTGTTACAGAACGTAAAGAGAAACTTTGTACTTATATTTACTCACCTTGGAAAAAAAATGAAGCAGATTGGATTTATTTTTAGTCGCCGCTTGCAATTCTTCTTCAATTCTCTTAGATACAATAATATCTAGTTCCTTATCTGACTTTGCTTGTAATTTATAATTTCGCCAAACTTCGTTAACTAACTTTTGTACATTTTGCACTTTCGTCCCAGTATGAGATTTTTTTAAAACTTTCGAACAGTTTTTGGTATAACTTGGATTTGTCTATATGATATGACATTCTAATAAGATATTTAAATTTAAATAATTAAAACGTTAAACTTTGGCTAATTGCATCTACATAAACACAAATGATAACTTTCAATGCTTACAATACGTTTAGAATCCAAACAAAACAATACTGATAGATGCGCACTTGCAGCCGGCCGGCACGAGAGTGAATTATTAGACAAGTGAATAGCGCACGGTAATTTCCCTAATGCGCGGTAATTCCCCTAATCAGTTCTCAAAGCGAGTGCCTACGCATATGTATTATTTGCGGGAATCCCCGAAAAAACTTAAATAACTAACGATGACGTAATCATCATCTAGACCCCCCACCCCCCATGTCATCCAAAATAAGCAAAACAGAGAAAATGGTGCTTACGATTACGTATTGTAATGCCACGTTCATCCAAATGTATTGTATTAACTTGAACGGCCCCTAAGGCCTTCAACCAGGCTTAACGACTGCCATTTTACTGGCAACCGGGACCAACGGCTTAACGTGCCTTCCGAAGCACGGAAACGCTCGCAAATGTAAATGCCACAAAGTGGTCACCTATCCGAGGACCAGCCATAGTGAAAGTTGCGTAACTCAGTGATAGTTTACAGAACACTGAGACCGCGGGGCTAATAAGGCTTAAAAATGTATCGTATACGTCTGTATCGAAAGTTACTTAATATTCATTAAACCGTTTTGAAGGTTCAACGTTTTTTCAAGTGATAACGCGGTATCATTCCGGCTTTAGTTGGATCACGACTCAAAAAAATTGTTTTATCATAAAACAAAGAACTGTTTGTTTTAAACTATGGTCTTTCGAGTACTTAAAGTAAAAATTTTACACGTTCCTATGTTCAGACCATAGTGAATACGCTCATTATGATAAACAAATGGAGCTAGCCACATGCTGACTGGTATTTTTTTTTCACATTTTTATATAATAATACTATAAGATATAATTACTGTTTTGTTTTGTGGGAAAATTGCCTAAAATAAAATAAATTCATTAATTTAGACCACGTGAGCAGATTGCTCAAAATCGGAAACATCAAAAGTACTCTTACGCTTTATAAATACCCAGACGTGCGTGTATAAAGCAATAAATGAATCTGCAGGAAGCGAAAGAAGTATGCATGGATCGCGATGCCTGACGATCTGTCCTCTCTGAAAACCCCGTAAGGGATACAGCGTGAAGATAGATAGATAGATAGATTTATTCATAATATATCGGCATATAAAACGACTTAGTTATATATCTAGATTAGATTAAATAATTTAATCGACTTAGTTAATTGCACCAGCACAAGGTTGAAGGGAAGTTTATTTTTTGAAATTTATTGTATGATAAAAGCAATTATCTAATGACAACACAAGGACACTTATATGAGAGAATAACCTTACGATCAATGGTGGTACCACTTAGGCTACAGTAAAAGATGCCTCAGTATCTGTTTTTATGTCATTAAAGTGTTGCGTTGCGTGAACTACCATTTGGGCTCATACGATTGATGCCAATCCAAAGCCCAAATGGTAGTTCACTGTTGGACCTCTCCCAATTTTCTTGTCCGGTCCTGTAAGTTATGTCTATACAGTTATCAAATTAAATTTAGGACTTTAATGGCATTAAAACAGATACAACACCGCCGGTGCAGTCCAGTTTTTAGAGACAATTTTGATAATATGGATCATGTGTTTTTGGTACGCGTTGTGGAGAATTATATGTGTTAATAGTATTATAGTAAAATCTATGCAAAGTAGTGTTAGGGGAACACTTCCTGGACCACTGAGGTGGCAGACAACCTGATGGAAAGTGGTCGCCGTAGCCTATGGACGTTTGCAACACCATAGGTACGTTTGCGCGTATATTGCATACAACCAATCGTGTAAGGGGCGTCACCCTTTTCTGGACTTTTATGTTAGGAGGTTGAAGTGATGGTAAAGCAGTTATCACGCGAAAAACCAACTGTAGCTACTGATTTTGTCGTTAGACGCTAGATCGCTGGATAGATAGATCTAAGTAGAATGACGAATCCATCCCGATGAATATCATTCTAATGGCTGATACGTGTCGACTACGTTTAGAGCTTTGCGCCATAAATTGCATATTGACGAAGAGTTAAACCTTCTTTGCCTTTACTATTATATTTTCTGATATCGTTAGATTTTCGTATTAAAAGATAGATTTAACTACGCTTTCACTTCTGAAACTATAATGTATCCTTATAAACTTTCAGGGCACATGTCACTGGGTGCTCTAGGCGACTCTTTCTACGAGTACCTGTTGAAGGCCTGGCTAATGTCTGGTGGCACCGACGAGCAGGCCCGCATCATGTTCGACACTGCGATGCAGGCCGCTCTAGACAAGATGCTCCGAGTGTCACCTTCGGGACTGTCCTACCTTGCAGAGATGAAGTACGGTAGGATTATAGAAGAGAAGATGGATCATTTGTCTTGTTTTGCTGGTGAGTACGATTATACCTATTATTATTACTATAATAATAATAATCATTTATTTCTCAAGTATCATGGACTCATTCACAAAATTACAATAATATCAGTTAACAGTCATAAATATTACAATAATCTTCTATGTCTCTTCTTCTCGGGTATTTTCTTTTTTTTTTCTTACGAAGATACCCGGTCCTTTGGAAGGCTTACATGGGGACATAGTAGTCCAACACGCAGAGGCCCTTGAGAATTTTAATCTAATAGTAAATGGGACCCCCACTGCAGACAATACACGCCCGCCTTATGTAGAAAAACGGTAATGGATCACCTCCAATGGGAGTTAAACTATTGTAAAATGTGCTATCTATGAAATGGGCTATAAGGTTGGGTGTTAATTGGATTGGGTGATTTAAGCTATTAATGAAAACAACTATATTACTATTATTATTATATGATTTTTATATAAAAATTATAATAATATAAGGGCCGCATTGGAGGTAAAGTAGAGTTTATTTCGTATTATTTTCATACCAGAATAATTTTATAACGCTTGTATTCTGTAAAGAAACACTGCGGTGAGCATCTTGTGATACGGCTGATCCTAAGATGGGTGACCATTTCCGGCATTCTGCTTCGGTAGGTAGTCATTTAGTCAAGTTGAAAACCTTATGGGCGGTTTATAAAAATTATTGTAGGTATCCTTTTTTTATCTCCATTTCAACACCACAATAGGCTTCACCACCTGGGACCAAACAATACAACTGATGAAATGTAGGCGTATAGAAATCCTCTGCTCTCCTGTTCGCAGTAAATAGCTTGACTGTGTATGTATCTCTGATTGGTGAACTTCTATAAGGGACACCGCAGACTATCTACTTTTAGCATTGGCGGCCGGCGATTTAGTCGCTTTTAAAAAGCTTAATGCAGCGATCTAGTGCCTAAAATACCAGTCGGGGCAACTCAGTGGATAAACGCGACGCGTAAGAGGATGTCCCCTTTCTCATTCGATTACACTAAATAACTACACTAAATACGTTCGTTCCTTGTCCTATCTAACTTCCCGCTGTATCCCTGACGGGGTAGTCAGTTAGGTAGCCACATTCCCTCCTCTATGCTAATATCTAATTTGCAGGTGGTATGTTCGCGCTTGCGTCGACTGCGCTCGACAACTCGCTGTCGGAACGGTACATGGACGTGGCCCACAAACTGACGCTTACTTGCCACGAGAGCTACGCTCGTTCCGACACCAAGCTAGGACCCGAAGCTTTCAGGTAACTTGTAAGGGTTTAAGGAGGAAACCACGTTTTTACCTGCCCATTGCAATCGGATCACAATATTTTATTGTTTAAATACTCAATAGCAGTTGGAATCGTTTTAGATACTTCTTTTTGTTCAGAAACTTACAGTTGCATTAGAATTATGGCAATAGTTTGACAGTTTTGACAGATTTGACGTTTGTCAAACATTGAAGTTGTAATATGTTAGCTAGATTAGGGGTTTTTCTTTATCTGGTAGTTTTAGAGATATCGGAAAAAGTAACAATAATATTATTTTTTTTAATTTTTTTTGCATTTTGTGACTTTTTGAGTATTTTAACTATGGTTAGTCTCATAAAAGTTTTTGATCACTATGATAAACAGGATCCATTGGCATCAAAAAATGCTTTTATGTAAAATGGATTTGCTAACTGTAAGTATATTTATGAAAATCTGTGAAGAGGGATCAAAATTTCATAAAAAATATGGATAGTCTCCTAAGACCATTTTCGTGTAGCTGCAACGGATAAGGTACTTCTCCTTACTGCCCTGCTGAAAGTTTCCATCTTGTATATCTTTCTAACTATAGCACGATGCGGAATTCGTATTGTCATATTATCTCGAGTACTTTTCTAGACAACTAGATAGCGTTAGGCGCGCACTCAAAAAAGCGTAGAAAAGCCAAATCTGAATCAGATTCAGATCTAGATCAGACAAATCGCCACCTACAAATTACTTATACATTGCCGACTCATTTTAGATTTTATCTGCACTTGTTAATCATATAGTAATATACGATTAACGACTTTTAAACATATAAGCCTGTATTTGTGTGATATTATGAATAACCAATCATACATTTTGTTGTAAACATATTCAAATAAATAAATTATTATTATAATGAATTATTGTGAGTTGCTTAGAATCAATGATTGTGTTACAGATTCTCCGGCGCTGCAGAAGCGCGAGCTCAGAAGAGTAATGAGAAGGTATACCTGCTGCGGCCCGAGACCTTCGAGAGCTACTTCATCATGTGGAGACTCACCAAGCAGCAGAAATACCGCGACTGGGGGTGGGAGGCCGTCGAAGTAAGAACTTCATTTTTAACTAGTTGACGCCCGCGGCTTCGCCCGTATAAAAAAGTTTTCCCGCAGGAACTTGTTCCCGGGATAAAAAGTAGCCTATGTGTTATTCTGATTCTGCGCTATATTATTTAGTTGTAAAGTTTCATTAAAATCTATTCAGTAGTTTTTACGCGAAAGAGTAACAAACATCCATATAAACTTTCGCATTTCTAATATTATTAAGATTTCTAAAAATCAAATTAGGCTACCCCATTACTGTGCGTAACATACATATTTATGGCCGAATTACGAGTATGGTAAGAAAATAGGCATTGGTTTAAGATCGGCGTGTCACGGCGACAACAGGAGTGACTCACGGAATACTCTCCCCCGTCAGATTACATTCAACCCTCAGAAAAGCTGCCACCTGGACATGAACTGCGGTGGTCGACCTGGAAATCCCTTAATAGATTGCGATCACAGGTCGGCTGCAGCCGGGCGAACCATATAAAATGGGGTTACCTGGATGCGGGGGATGGTGGGTGTGACTGTGGTGCCCCCCTACAAACAATCGACCACCTCTTATCGTGTTCACTGTGTCCTAGTACCTGCACCGTGCAAGATCTTAACGGTGCCACCAAAAGAGCCGTCCATGTCGCTGAGTTCTGGGCTGGACACATTTAACTTATTGCCATTGATACGAAGAAGAAGAGTCCTCCTAAGAGCAAGATCCTCTCGGTCCGCTTGTGTTTCGTCCGACTATTCATAGGGCGGTCCGTGATCTTAAATCTGCTCTTGTGTTTTGTACCTGGACGATGGCACTATCTATTTTTTTAATAGATTTATTGAAAACAGAATGAAAACTTTTACGTACATACATCATGTTAAAACTTGGACAAAATTTTAAATGGCTGACATTTAATCGAGTTGACAAAAAAATATTGATCAATATAAGTATTTACTGTCTGTCAAACTAGGTTATACCTGTATCTTGATAGACAGTATTCGGCCATGCGATGCAACAATACATTAATACATTGGACAGCAAGTGTTGTTTTGAACTCGCATTGGTGACAAGTACTGGTGAAAGTGTAGGTATACCTAGATGATTGTTAGTGTCAATTGTATGTTCGTGTGGGTGTGCGTGTTCATATATACTGTATGATTTTTGGGTAAACTGAACGACATGTTACAGAATCTACAGGCCTTTTTTTATATACCCCTGATGTGGCATACAAGCAAACGGCCCACCTGAAAAGTGGTCACCGTAGCCTATAGACGTTTGCAACACCAGAGGTGTAGCACTTGCGCTGCCGACCCTTTATGAACCTTCTAAGACCCCTTTTGAAGAACCCCATACTGTAGACGTTCGGGAAAACCAAGGCAGGGAGTTCATTCCACAATCTAAGCGTTCGAGGAATAAAGCCTCTATCGGATCTAACCCGTGCGCTCCGGACGCAATGTTAATTTAGTGACATTGGTCCTATTGCTCAATAACGAAAAGGTCAAATGTACTTGGATACTCAGACGTGCATGTATAAGGATATTATTGAATCTGCTGGAAGCGAAAGAATTATCATGGATCGCGAAGCCTGGCGATCTGTTTTCTCTGACAACCCCGTCAGGGATACAGGATGAAGATAGTTAGAACGTACTTGTGTATTGTGCAGGCACTAGAAAAGCACTGCCGAGTGGATGGCGGGTACACGGGTCTCGTCAACGTGTACCATCAGAACCCGCAAGGAGATGATGTTCAGCAAAGCTTCTTCCTCGCTGAAACGCTCAAGGTAACACACATTTATGTATAAATAACAACAGAATTCACTATACAATTTCACTTGGTTATCAGCACAGATTAATCTAATGAATGTAATTCTTATCCAGACGTTTCTTTTTTTTTATGTGATACGTCAAAATGGCGTCTCCCGCCTGATGGTAAGTAAAGACGACGACCCATGATTTGGGATCTTAACTCCAGGCCCAGAAATATGTCTTTTCACGCTTTCTTTTAAAGGACCCCCGTTTATTAATTTAACCCTACCTACTGAATGTACATTTTCCGGATTTGCCGCTGTCCTGCGTAGTAGTGTGATAATATATAGCTTATATGGCCTTCCCCGATAAATGGACTATCCAACATAAAAAATATTTTTTCTATTCGGAAGCGTAGTTCCTGTGATTAGCTCTTTAAATAAAACAAACACTTCAGCTTTATATAGAAGTATAATGCGCTTAAGGGTTACAATTTTTTTTTTTAATTAATTTGCATCTCGTTCCAGTACTTGTACCTGCTATTCTCCGACGACACACTATTGTCTCTCGACGAGTGGGTTTTCAACACCGAAGCTCACCCCCTACCTATCAAAGGAAAGAACCCTCTGTATCGCGCAGCTGTCAAACCCGTGCTCATTGAGGCCAACGAAGACAACAGAATATAAGTAGCGACATCTAGCGGCAGGATTTAGTAGCGACATCTAGCGGAAGGAGTAAGTAGCGACATCTAGCGGCAGGTTTAGGTAGTTTGGGTTTGAAATTCAATTTGTGCGCGAAATTGGGGAACGTGCATGTGAATATAAAATATATAGGAATTTTAATAAAATTTTTAAGTAGGGAGAAAAAAGTTTTGAAATAACAATGTATGGATTTGTTTATAACGAAATAAAGACATCTGTGGCGCAATTCACAAGTCTCGGATCTAAATCCTCTACCGCGCAAATGTCATCGATATTCATAGAACCCGAATATCGATGGCATTTGCGCAGTCTGCGGGTCTGGAATCGAATTCGTAGCCTTTGTTTCAAAGGTAATGCTCAATCAGTTAAGCTATTCGAACCGCAATACCTGAAAAGTGTATGATGTACAGCGATGTCATATTATCAAATCCTTATCACCTTCATTATTTATAAAAAAATGTATATGTATAATTATTTGTATTTTATACACTGCTAGGTCACGCGAAGTAATATTAACTAAATTAACAGACGTTTTGGACAATTCTACTCAGTCCAAATCGCGACTATGATAGCTGAAATCGCATTTGAAACGTCGGTGTATATACTAAAGTACGAGTATACACCGCGATAATTTAAGAATAATATTTATTTGATAAAAGACAACATGCATAGTCCCTGTTTTTAATTTGATTGTCACATTGTTTGCGAAGGTTGCAATACTATGTGTATTTCGTGTCTGCGCTTGCTTCAAATACTCACAATACTTAATGCTCTTTATAGCGAGATGTTTATTAAAATTTATGGAATGGAATTTATCTCATGGATTTTGTACCATCTAATAAAGTTTGACTTGTAACGAAACGATTATAAATAAGTTAATAAATATTACAATCCATTACATCACTTTCGACAAACATTAGGTATTGACATTTTCGACCATCTATTATCTCGATAAAACTGTAATTTCTAATTAATTACAAACCATTTAAATATTAATCGATTTATTATTTTAATGTCAAATCGATTCATTACTATAATTTAACACGAAAACCTCCTTAAGACATTTTTTTGTATGGTCTGTGGTTCATACTTTATAAATAAGTCATCATAATTAAATAGCACTTCAACGTAATCTAAATGATATTTTAGATTGCTATCCTATAAAGTCGCAGTTATCTGATGATGTTCCATTTTTAAATGAATAAATTCAACGTAGTTAAGCAGAATTTCGCTAGATGGCGTTAAAGGTATTCGTGAGATAAATAGTAACAATTAAAAAAAAAACATTCACTCTAAGGACCTCTTTTGAAGTTTTTAGGTACTCGATCGCAAATAGTTAGAGATATATATTAAAAAAATGTTGTGTAAAGCGAATCGATCGTGCAGTTATACGGTAGGAGTTCTCATTAGCAAGCGTCGGAGTGTCGAGTCTCAAGTCAAATATACACATAGCCTGTGAGAGAATGAGATGGAATAATAAATGCACTAAAAAGAGACAAACATATTCATAAATATAATTTAGAGAATTAGATAGAAATTAAATTACACATTTTTTTCTATCGTTTTGGGTCTGAATACTACAAAGATTTCAGAAAATGCGTTGATTACTATACATTTGCTTTACATTTTAATATTCATTGATTAAATATTATAAAAATAATAAACGTTATAATTATTATAAAACACTATAAATATACTAAAACACTATATTTATCTCATTTTCCCGCAGGCTATTTTCTAAAGTTTCACTTCTTCCTTGCGTGTGACACACACAAACGATTTTCCTCTATCAATCGACCTATGGCAGTCCACTACTAGACGTAGGCATCTCCTAATTGACGCCACAACAATCTATCTAGGGTCCGTATTCCGGAACGTTTCTCAATACTCAAGCAACGCTTGAGGCTAGTTTTTGCCTTATAAATACTACTCTCAAGCGTTGATTGAGTCTTATGAAACGTTCTGGAATACGGCCCTAGGACCGTTTGAGAGAATCCAAACAATCATAACCATGGGTATCCACTAGCGTCCTGGTAACAAGTATTTATGTTTGTTCAAATAGTGTTTATTATTTCTTATTAAATATGTTTTATTCTTATCAGATCTCGTATTTATAAATATATAATATATTTACGATAACCATTTATGAATTTGTATCATAATAATTTGGTTTAATACCAAACTTACATATCGGAGAATGAATTTTAGCATATGTGTGTCTGTGAGTGTGAACCGTTTTAGTGTTAGGACACACATAATATAAAATTTTGTTTGTCTGATTACAATCGATTAATCAATTTCTGATTCGATTAATTGATGACAAGTATAGACGTTTTTTATTTAGTTCAAATGGTGAAGTTGTTTAGGTCATTTGTATATTAAGATAATATTTCATAGTAAGTTCATTGAAGAGGTTATCACAATTATTTAGCGTATCCTTGCATTTCGCGTCTATCTTATTTTTTTTTCTACCTACCTACTTAACCTTATTATATTAGTAATGTAATTATCATTTTTATCGTCAGCCGGGGGTTACCGGTTACATTTAAAACTTTTGCTTCGGATCTCAGAGCACGTTTTCATTCTATTCTTTCTCCAAACTAATCATTCTCCGCCAGTTTTCAGAATTCTTCATGTAACAATATTGTGTTCATCTTTTCAATGAATTGAAAAGGAAAATGGTGATTTTTATTATCGATTTGTGATTTTATATACATAATATTTATTTTAGTTGTCTGCACTGGTTAATGAAGCATTAAAATGAATTTCTTTTTTTAATTCCTAAAATCAATTATAATACAAAATCAACGGCACATCTTACCATTTACTGATATTAGATGTTGTGGTCACGGACTTGTAAGGACTAAAAGTAAAAGGGACATACCCTCGTATTATCATTGGTGAAACATTAAAATGGCCGCCCATTCAAGATTAAAGATTTCTTATGTACAGTAATGGCGGCGATTTGACACAGTTTGCGTATCTGTGTGGGTTTAAACTTTTGTAAAACGAATAGAAAATTGTGACGATTGCAACTTCATTGCGTAATGCGTCCGCACATTTATTAGGTCCGTGGTTGTAGTTTAAATAATGTAAAATTTTGTATATAATAGTTATAGTTAAAACATTTTAGTAATAGGTTTCTGTGTGTAGGTTTACATTGTTGTTTTTTTTTGTAGCTAAGTGTATGTATGTGTGCGTCTGTTGATGTACATGTTATTATGTTTATATTAGTATTTATGTAATTTGTACTGCCATACTGCGAAGCCTCGTCCATAGAACAATAACATTACAATGTCTAAAATAAAATGAAAACTAAATTTATAGTTATTTTTATAAATTACATTTTTTTTAAAGAAATTGTACTACATACAAGCTTAACTTAGAAGAAGAATAGCTTGAAAGATGACCTCATTTAACAGTTGTAGTTTTAAAGTAGACTATAATTATTTGTTCACAAGGACTATTATGCTGTGCAGTGTGATGACGATATTGTAACGCGTGATACACAATACAGTAAACAGCTGATAGCCGCACCGTTGGCCATTTTGTTGTGTATCGACTAATGTCAGTCGAAATACTTATAACTTGATTTGTTACTAGAAGCGACGCATACTTTAAAGCCCTGCCTATGTCAACAGTGGTTTAGTTAGCGTCTTATGAGCGACTTGAAAAATTTCAACAGCGCCACAACCTGGGCCATATGTCCATTGTCCATGTCCATTTCAACACGGTAATGGGCTCACCACCTGTTACGTGGGATAGAAATGCTTCTGGGTATTGTGGGCTTATAGTGTGCCTCTGTCGCCCCTTCGGGGATGGAGGCGTGAATGATAAGTAGTTCAAGTTTTGTACGTTTCAATTTCTTTAATTTTATTTAATTTTTTATTTAAATTGGTTACCATTATGTTTAAATGATTGACTAACATAAAATATCGATGGCATTTAACAACCAACTTAAACAACAAAAAAAAGAAAAAACTCAAAACGTTTAATGAAATACTATTTATAATAACATTATTTAGTCATTTTACTTAATTGCCGAATGATATTATTGAAAGAGTACAAAATCGTACCGGGATTGATACATCTGAGAAAAAAGACCATAATTATACTTGGCGGTACGCTATGATGACACGTTATGTTATTATCCCTGACTACCCCGTCAAGGATCCAACATGAAGATAGTTACGATTATGGACAAACAGCACTCCATGCTAATATTTACACCAGTCTGCGTATAACTTCAAAAAAAATGCTATTAACTGCCCCTGAGGCGCATTGGTATTTTTTTATTGGCATACGACCCCTGTTACTTAGGTTCGATTTCCGGGTCGGAATAAATATTGGTTTGATCTGTATTTTTTTTCCGATTTTAAATGTTTTCTTTATATATTTAGAAATATGTACTTGAATCAGTTCATCATCTGTTGTCTAGATCCCATGACTGAAGCTTTATTATTATTTAGTTTACTTTGGGCTGGATGGCGTTGTGTAATAATGTTCCAAAATATTTAATTAAATAAATATAAATCAATAAATATCGTTGGGACAACTCACACAACGCCATCTGATTCCAAACTAAGCAGAGCTTGTACTATGGTAACCAGATAACTGATAAACATACTTATATATTTCTAAATACTTACATATTATAGATAAATAACACCTAGACACAAAATAAACCATCGTGCTCATCACACAAAGTTTTATCCTGGGTAGGAATCGAACCCATCACCTCTTGCGTAGCAGTCGGATTCACTCCCACCGCGCCACAGAGGCAGTCGAAAATTTAATATTTATTAAATCTTAGACGACCATTATATCGTGCCGCTATTATAATTCAGCCATAATTAAATTAATTAACAATGAAATGAACGTTGTATAAATTTAATCGGAATTAATACTCTTTGTAAACCTGTAGACTAAAATGCTTAACGTCCATATGATATGGTAATATTTAAATGTAATTAATAATGAAAAAAAATCTCCGCGTATAAAACAAATACATACAATAATCAAACTTTGTTTCTAAAATACCTTGGGATATTCTGTATTATGAATCTCTCCCCGTCTCAGACTAAAGCCACCGAATAATGTTGTAAAATAGTTCTTCTAAAGCGGGTTAGATGAATAAATCGAATAACACATGTAAGAAGTTATAAAGGATCATTGAGCAATTTTAGTACTATCCGATATAATTATGAACATCGAACTTTTGAAAGAGACATCCAACGGTTTCGGTAGAGCGTCATCTCTTTCGCACGAAACGCTAATAGTCAAACATATTTAGTTTGCGAATGAGATGACGCTCTGCCAAACCGAAACCAACGAAGGTCTCTTTCTAAAGTTCGATGTTCATATTTATCGTTCATATCTACTACACTATCATAATTCCATAATAAAATTTTCGATATTTTAGTTTTCATTGCAACTTTTATAAATAAAACGTACAGTTATAGCAACAATAATAATATTTAAGCACGATATCATTAATTTTGCTTATTCAAACGTATGATCATCGCGCAACGCTCATCACCTGCCTCTCCTTCTAACTTCTTTCATGTGTTCTGGAATGGATAGATGCAACATCTCATCTACCAATACATTTGTGTTTTGGAAAATAGTCTATTGTGACGGATTTTTGTATTTAACAAAATATACTTTTGTTATTTTTGAACGGAGTTAGTTAAATGTTCCTCTTCACAGAGGTATGAATTTGAAACGTGCTGTATGTTTTATAATTATTGATGTTTTTGTTACTATATAGTGTTTAAAGATCACCCTTGACATAGATAATTGTGTATGTAAGAATTGCCTGTTGCGGCTATGTATGTATGAGGTTGTAGAATTTAAATAATAATGTACATTTTTGGTTATTAATAAAACATGTTTATAAACTATCTGGTCAGTTTTTCTTTTCGCCCTTAATCAAAGTAAACACCTAAACACTAAGGATGTGAAGACGCGGACTCACTCACTGACTCACTGTTCATACTGAGTTCATGCTCATCACTCATCCTATGCTGTGCAGCAATATTGGCTTCAAGGCTTGTGTCGGACCCGGTTTTGGTTGGCTCTATTCCACCCAAAATGAATAATATATAGTAAAAAATAGAATTAATGAACATCTGACTTTAAAAACAGTCTTAAAAGGTTTTTGGAGGGTCGGCAGCGCGAGTGCCGCGGTGTTGCAAACGTCCAAAGAAACGAAATATATCTTTCGCAATTTTCAACGCTAGTGGTGACTTTGTGAGTCCATTGCCGTGTTAAAATAGACAGGCGCAGATAGTGGCGAGCAAACTGCTGTTGAAATTTTGTCGAGCTGTTCAAAAGGCCTTCAACTTGACTTAACGACTGCCATATTAGTGGCAACCGAGATCAACGGCTTAACGTAGTTCAGAAGTTTCTGAAGCACGAAAACACTCTTAAAAGAAAACGCTATAAAGCTGTCACCCATCGGAGGAGCAGCCATAGTGAAAGATGCTTCTAGATCGTTTACAGCACACTGACTTAGCGGGGTCACATGCGCTTCAAATTTATATTTCAAAAAAAATATAAATAATATAATAATAGTTGAAGCGCTCGTGGCCCCGCGGTCTCAGTGTTCTGTAAACGATCACTGAGTTACGCAACTTTTACTATGGTTGGTCCTCGGATGGGTGACCCACAGGACGTTTTCGTTTCCGTGCTTCGGAAGGCACGTTAAGCCGTTGGTCCCGGTTGCCAGTAAAATGGCAGTCGTTAAGCCTGGTTGAAGGCCTTATGGGCGGCTTGAAAATTTTTGTTTTTCATATTTTTAATATAAATAATATACATTTTTAATAAAGTGGAAAAAGAGTAGTAGAGTTCGGGTAGTTCAGGTGGCTAGAACATTGCCCTGGTTAGGCAAAGGTCACAGGTTCAATCCCTGTCTCGAATCAAATTGTCTTTTTCCACTTTATTAAAAAATTATGAGAAATTTAGCAAATAATTGCTTTAAAAAATTTATCAATATACTGAGTGGAGTCCATTGCATCAATGTTTAAAAATAGTTGTAACACTGTTCATTGGTATCGAGTTGTTCATTAGCTCGATAGATGGCTCTGGTCATACTCTTAAAATGACGATATGAATATGGTGGAGAACTTCAACTTGATTCGATACGGTTCGGGTAGTTCAGGTGGCTAGAACATTGCCCTGGTTACGCAAAGGCCACAGGTTCAATCCCTGTCTCGAATCAAATTGTCTTTTTCCACTTTATTAAAAAATTATGAGAAATTTAGCAAATAATTGCTTTAAAAAATTTATCAATAAATAATATAAATTGCCGATTTGGCTAGATCGTGGGCTGTATCGCAGCCGGAGTCCGGATCATTGTTGCAAGCGCTTCCTTCTCCACAACTGGGAACTTTACTAGATGGTGACTCTTTGCGGGTGGCAGTGGCCTTACGCTTGGGCTGTAGGGTGTATGAAACACATAGATGCATCTGCGGTTTCAATGGTGGGGGCCGATGGTCACGCATTGAGTTGTTCGTCGTTCCACTGGTAGATTTCCGAGACACCATGTCCTCAACGATTCATCATCATCCGAGCGTTTGTCCCAGGTGCATCTCATGACACCCGAGGTCCGCCTAACTACTTTTTTTTATTCCATTTCGAACGGTCTTGCCGACGAAACGAAACGAGTTTCTAGCCGCGTGACTCCGCACATCCACCGCAGCATCTTCATTTCTATGACACTTATAATAATAGCTCCTGCTTGTGTTCTCCAATATTGGCCTCGTCTCACTGCCATATAAATGGACCATAATAAAGGCCGTAATAAAAAAGGGCCACAATGAAGGTTTTATAGACATGTCCCTTCAACTGGCATTATTGGGTTGCCGGATCGGCATTATTGGGTCCCAAATGACACCGTTCATCTCCCGCCACATGGCCCACGCGGCAGCAATGCGTGACTTGATATCGCAATCGATGTCACTGGACTTGTGAAATGCAGATCCTAGGAATTTCTAAACCAATCTGCACCTGTCCGCGTCTGCCAACGCGATACCGTCAGCATACATGAGCAACCATGGAGGCTGCTCATGCGAGTCCCTGATGCTGTCTAACAATACGTCTAATATCACACTGAACCGAAGCGGTCTAAGACCCTGGTGTACTCCGACGGTGATGGAGAAGGGGTTCGTGTCACCAACAGCGGTCCGAACCACGGAATCACAGTACATGTCCCGGACGGTGTCAATATAAACCTCTGGAACCCCTTTTGACCGAAGTGCCCACCAGATCATCGCTTGAGGAACAGTCGAAGGCCTTCTGCATGTCTAAGAACAGACAGTGCAGAGGCGTGATCTTCGTCCTGTATTTCTCCGCGACAACCCTCAGGAAAAAAACAGGGTCCGTGGTTCCATAACCAGGGCAAAACCCATATTGACACTCCGAGAGATTACACTCCTGCCGGATCCGGCAAGTCAATAATCCTCTCGAAGATCTTCATGGTGTGGGACATAACCTTTATACCGCGGTAGCTCTCGCACTACGATATTGTCAACGATGTAGTCCGCGGGCCCTAATATCGACCAATGTACCGTGTGTGTTAGAACACCCAGACCTCAGCATATTAGATGGGAAGCGACCGGAGGGCTTGACCTTGGTGCCATAAAATATAAAAATGTTATTATTATAATTGATTTTTGATTATATTCACAGCTTATTAAGCTGGTTTCTACCACATTTACGGGCCAGAGCCAAAAAAATGTGGCGTGTGGTTGTGTATGTCCTATTTGTGATCTAAGTATTTGCAGAAACTTTCGAACAATTCTGCATGTGTTTAAGATGGCTGCTTTTTGGATGGTAATATTTTATATGTTTTCTTTCTGGCCTAGTAGTATGACACTATGGTGAAGATATTTGGGGATAACTCCAGTAGTAGATATTACTATTGGTACTATATATACTTTGTCTTGTTTCCAGACTCTACCTATTTCATCTTTCAAATCTGTATATTTGTTTAATTTTTCTGTTATAGTCTTCTGTATATTGTGTGTAAGTATTTGGGACTGCAATATCTATTAAATAAGTAGTTTTGTTTATTTTATCTTGTAAAGTAATATCTGGTCTGTTATAGTGAATAGTTCTATCTGTGAGCACGATCGTAGTATTATTATTTTGTCTCTATTCTTTTCACCCTTTTATACCTTTTATACCCGGTCTTTTGGTAGGCTTACATGAGGATATACTGGTCCAACACGCAGAAGCCCTTTGAGAATTTTAATGTAATAGGAAATGGAACCCCCACTGCACATAGTCCACGCCCGCCTTATGTAGAAGAACGGTAATGAACCACCTCCAATGGGAGTTAAACTATTATAAAATATGCTAACTACGAAATGGGCTATTGGGTTGGGGGTTAGATGGAACTGGGTGATAAGAACTATGGATGAAGACGGCGTCTGCCATTTTAATATATTGTAATCAAAATATTGGCAGACGGTGACTCGCCAACGGTGACTGGCCCCCTATACAATCACCATAGGCATGATAAGCCTGTAAGCGGCTTGGGGTATCGAGCGGTGAGGCACCGGTTTCACCTTCGCGGGACAGGCCCGGAGCGGGCTTCCCAGTAGTTATGCCCTTGAAAATGACACTTCCACCCCCGAGCATATAGCTCTGGCTCCCTCCCTCTGACCGGCCAATTAAGGCAAGCGAGAGTTGAGATTTGCTGCACTCCCGGGAGTAGCACTCTCACCTCTCCCGTTAGGCCATTAAATCCTAACCGGTGCAGAAGGGCAACAAAACTCTGAGGAATCGGGACCGATGTGTAGCCACGCACATTCAGCTCGCCACAAGCTGCCCTGCGGATGTGAGCTTTTCAATAACTTTCTGGTAGATTTTTTTGTTGATATCAGAAAGTGGATGACTCAAAAAGCGAGGGTTGCGTTAACCCTATAAAAGATAACGACTATCCTCGAGGGTTATTATTATTATTAATCGTCGTTTTAGAAGAAATACAGCGACAGACAACCAAAATCATGACAGACAATCAATACTAATATATTAAGCTGAAGAGTTGGTTTGTTTGTTTAGTTGAACGTGGTAATCTCGAGGAACTACTCGAAAACTTCAAATTGAAGAAAAGAAATTGTTTAGGATAGACGATGAGAAGATGGCTATTACACTACATATTATCACGCTACTACCCAGGTGAGCAGAGCAGTAATCTTTAATGTCAACAAATCGGGAAAATTTTCATATATAGTAGGTATTTTAAAATTAATATTTTATTTTAATATATGTTTTGTCGTTTCAAGAAAAAAACACAACTACATAGAACCTTATAGTACTTTTTATTATTTTTCAAAGTATTCACCACGTAGCTTAATATACTTTGCCATTCGCTCAAACCGGTTATTATAACATTTATTCCACTCTAAAGTGTTCAAAATGGCTGACTAGAAAGCGTCGACTGCTTCTTCACCGGACTGGAACCTTTGACCACGAAGACTTTTCTTAATTTTAGGAAATTTAAAGAAATCGTTAGGGCTTAGGGCTAGGTCAGGAGTGTATGGAGAATGGTCAAGAATTTCTACTATTTTCTGCTTCAAATAAGTACTCAATCGTTTGATGAGCGCTGTGTGAGCTTGCGTTGTCGTGGTGCAGGATGATGCGTCGGTTTGAGTTAGATTTTCGAAGTTAACAAACTGTGGTATACCACTCTGCGTTAACCGTTCTACGATCTTCAAGTGCAATAGTCGTAATATGGCCGGTTTTTCCAACGAACGTGGCCACCATCTTCTTTGAAGTGCTTTGAGAACGAACAACTTTAGTCGGCTTTGGCTCGTCTTGAAAGACCCAGATTGTAGATTGTTGTTTGGAATCAAGATCGTAGGCATAGATCCAAGATTCGTCCCCACTTATGATGTCGTAGACGTGATTTCACTTATCGGTTGAACTTTTGCTGAGTTTTCTTACACTATCTGACGCGGGCCGACTTGTGATTGTCGGAAAGCTGATACGGTATCCAACGGCAAACTCTATCTCTCGATACGTCACATGCCAATCTTTGAGAATTAGTTGTCTCACAACAATGATGTTATCTTCAGTGAAGGCGTATTTTGGGCGTCCTTCGCGAGATTTGTCACTAACACTAGTATGTACACGCTGGAATTCTAAATACCAGCGTTCGACAGTCCGTAGACATGGGGCTTCATCACTGAACACAGATGTTAGCTCTTCAAAAAACTGAAGCGGTGTCCTCACTCTTCTAAAGTTGTAGAAAATTATTGCACGAACATTTTCGTTAGAAAGATTCATTTTCGTACCTAACCTGACAGATTCCAATCGACGCTGTGACTAAACAATAGCATTAATCCTAATATTTTCGACTGTTTTGAGATTCAAAATTTAAACACATTCGAATATAGAACAGTTCCAAATACAAAATTGCCGCAAAATATAGAAACCACAGAAGTTAAAAAGCATGCCTAGTAAACGACGGAATGAATGGGTGCCACGGGAGTTCGAAGTAATTCACGGAACTAGTAAATGATATAGAAAGGAATTCTGTTCTACATAATAAAATAAGTACTAGCTGAGTCCCGTAGCTTCGCCCGTGACATATTTCGAACCCCCGTGGCACTCATTTAATCCCGCTCCAATTTTTCCAATTTGTTGTCACTTATCTGCGCCGCTCTCCTAGGTAGTAGAACCATGATGATATTATACAGTCTTCCTCAATACATGGGCTATCCAACACAAAAATATTTTTTCTATTCGAACTACTCGTTACTGAGATTCGCACATTCAACCAAACTCCTTCAGCCTCATAAAGGTAACAAAACATCGCCAGCTTCATTTTAACTAAAAGCAAAACAGTAATATGAACGACCCTAAATAGCACTAAATAATTACCTAAAGAATTCTCCCTATAAAAAGTTACCACCCTCATCTATAGCCACACCACAGATAAAATAATATATTCTATAGGTATATAGGGCGTTAAAGGTAACAGAGCCATCAGCACGTAAATGCCGCGGCATGATTGTCTCTGGACTAACATTTGCTACAACCATCCAATTAGGGGACTTGTTTGTATGACGGGATTCAACCTTGTAAGGTGTTGGGTTTGTACAGTTAGCAACGACAGAAAAAAAATATCCTACTAATATTATAAAGCGAAAGAAGATGTTTGTTACTCTTTCACGCAAAATATAGTGAATGGATTTTGATGAAAATTTACAATAATATAGCTTAAACACATAGGTTACTTTTTATCCCAGGAATAAGTTCCTGTGGGAAACGGGAAAACATCACCATGCGTGCGGAGCCGCGGGCGACAACTAGTTAAGTACAAGTTCATGCCTAATATTTGAAGTCGACCCCGCTGTTTGTTCGCTTAGATCTTTTATAAAATTCTCAACGAATTTCAATGCAGTAATAGACAGAGTGAGAATTCAGCAATAGATAGAGTAAATCTACATTGCACCCGTTCAAAGCCGGGTAGGGTCGCTAGTTATTGTAATTTTTGAATTGAATTTTGTTTACCAATCACACCTTTGTCTCCGAATGGGGTGGCACAGGCATACTATACGCCCGCATATTATCACGGTATGCATTTTTGTCTCACGTTACCGGTAAGGACCCCATTGCCGTGTTGAAATAGACAGGCGGAGGTAGTGGTGACCTGTACGGTTGAAATTTGTTTTAAAACCCAAATAAAAATTATAGGTTTTATTTGTGAATTAAAAATAAAACTTATAATTTTAAATTTTATTTTTGTAATTACATACATACATATTGTCACGCCTTTATCCCCGAAGGGGTAGGCAGAGGCAAATTAAACGCCCGTATTTCACCGTATGCATTTTTGTCCCACGTAACAGGTGGTGAGCCCATTACCGTGTTGAAATGGACAGGCGCAGGCTGCGGCGACCTGCTGTTGAAATTTTTTAAGCCGCCCATATGGCCTTCAACTTGGCTTAACGACTGCCATTTTATTGGCAACCGGGACCAACGGCTTAACGTGCCTTCCGAAGCACGGAACTTGGGTGGGTCTAAAGGGCCGAATAAATTAAATAAAATGTGTCTAATTTAGTTGTTAAATTTGGAAGAAATTTTGAACCCCTTGCCTTTTTAGTGAGGTGGTAACAAAAAGGCAAAAAGTCTTATGTGCTTGACACTAATTAGCACGACCAATTAAAGTCCTAGTAGTCTCGGACTTTTTTGTAACTAAACAGAATTTTTACTCAAATTTATATTAAAAAACAATTGCCTTTAACAAATTAGATATTCTGACGTCTAGTTAAGAAATAATCCGTCAGAGTGGATCGTCATCTTGCTCCAAACTCCCAAGTTCAGGGAGATCAGATTTACTAGAGATAGTCAGAGGCAGTTTCTTAAAGCGTTAGAAACTATAGGAGCCGTAAATATATATGGAAGAAGAACCTAGCACGTTGGACGTCATGGTATAAGGAGCGCGGGCTGCACAAGTAGCCCGTATGGTACACGACAGGGATATGCCGTATTGCATAGCTATGGCTGACGTCAACGCATTGTATAGACAAGGACTACTCATACCAAAGAAGAACCTGCCCCTGTGAAAAAGCAACTTGCTCCTTGTAAAGGTTCGGAGTACTGAAAGGCTTAGAAAGGCACCCGTGTGGTGGCGGGCAAACTACCAAACGATAGCATTCCCAAGGAGGGTTGGTGTCAGGCTAGCGGCCGACCATAAAAACCAAGCCAAAACATTTTGCCGTATGGAATTTAGACATACTGCGCCGACCCCAAGTAAATTGGGACAAGGGCAGGGATGATGATGATTTGTAAATTAAAAATCTAGCTTTAAAAATATACCCGTTGTTTCTTCAACCTAAATACCGCCTCGGAGGTGCAGTGGTAGTGTATGCGACTGCTTTTGTTGAGGTATCTTGTATGAATCCTGGTTCAGCAGAATTATTTGTAATTCACAAATGTTTAAATGGTATTAACCATGTTGTATATGCCGCGGCATGATTGTCTCTGGATTTACATTTACGAACCATCTAATTAGGGGACTTCTTTGATATAATTTCCGTGAGGATTTACTCACGTTAAAAAAGAAATGGACAAAATTAGTTCATGATGATCAGATTGAACTATCCAGTTACCTAACAGCGAATAATCTTCTTAATCCCTATCAATCTGGTTTTAGACAAGGCCACAGTACCGTGACGGCTCTTTTAAAGGTGACCGACGATATTCGTTGGGCTATGGAGAAGAAGTCCCTCACGGTTCTTGTGCTGCTAGATTTCAGTAGAGCATTTAACTCCGTGGATTTTGATATCCTTTTAGGAATTCTTAAATCTCTAAATTTCTCCTCGGAGTCTGTGACCTGGTTCGACTCTTATCTTCGGGGACGCTCGCAGTGTGTTCGCCTTAACGATTATTTTTCGGAATGGTGTAATTTCAGTGCTGGCGTCCCTCAGGGTGGCGTACTTTCTCCTTTACTCTTTTACATTTTCATTAACTCTGCTGTTCGAGTCATATCCTCTAACTTCCATCTCTATGCAGACGATTTGCAGCTTTATCGTCATTTTTCTTTAAATGAATACAGAAGTGCCATTTCTGCTATGAACCATGACCTTAGTGCTATCAGTCAGTGGGAAAATTCATTTGGTCTTCACATAAATCCCAAAAAGTCTCAAGCATTAATCATTGGTAGCAGACACATGTGTGGTGGACTCGATACGAATTCTCTTCCTCCTATCCTGCTTGATAATATTGCAGTCAAATACACCAGCACCGCCAAAAATCTTGGTGTCATCATTGATAGTAATTTGACATGGAAGGCTCATATTGCGGAGGTCAGTAAAAAGGTTCACTATACTTTTCATACCCTCAAGTGTCTACAAACTCTCTTGCCCATGAAAATTAAAGTCTCCCTTGCTCAAACTTTAATCAAACCAATTATCGATTACGCGGACTCCTGCTATTTGGATGCCAATGAGGAGCTATTAGACAAACTTGAGCGACTACAAAACTTATGTATTCGATTTATTTATAATCTCCAAAAGTATGATCATGTCTCACATTTTCGAAAGGAACTCAAGTGGCTCCCTATTCGTCTTCGTAGGAATACTCGAATTTTGTGTCTCCTCTTCAATATCCTAAATAATCCTTTATGTCCTTCTTATCTACGGGAACGCTTCTCTCTTACTCATGCAGCAAATGATTCATGTAGATCCCACCTTAAACTCCGCCTCAATTGTCCTTCTCACAGAACTGATTTCTACTCTTACTCTTTCACTGTTCATGCGGCTAGTCTGTGGAACTGTTTACCGCTTGATATACAAACATGTCAAACTATTTCTCTTTTTAAAAAAAAGCTGAAAGATCATTACATTTCCTCCTTACCTTAGCTTAGGTATGTATATATATATATCTAAATATAAATATATGTTTAGTATATATATGTATATAATATGTATGTATATTATAATTTATCAATATTTATTTACTTATGTATATGTGTAACTATAGTTAAAAAAAAAAAAAAAAAAAAAAAAAAAAAAAAAAAAAAAAAAAAAAAAACTGTCAAACATCTACGATCGCGTTCCGCGATTTATTTTGTATTTTGTTGGAAAAATCGTTTGAATTTTCATATAAATATTTTTAAAGTGTTGAGCAATTTTAGTGTGTGCTCCACTATTGTTATCTTTTCATTGATCCCCTTATAAAGTCAACAAAAGTGAAATTCAAAGAGTGGTTCAATAAGAAATAATTTGCTGTCAATAAGTAACAAAAGTGACAAGCGGGCTCAGACGCTGTTGCTAAGGCCGCCATCGGTTGTCCTAGCGACGACATGCGTCGCTAGGTCTCTTCCACTGCAACACCGTGTGACGCACCTACGTAACGACGCATGCGTCTTGTTTCCACAACAAGCAGCCTTCATATTTTGACATTGACTTTTTTATGTTTTCAGTGTATATTTTAAGTTACTTAATTGTGTTTTTAAATTTGTTTTAAGTTATTCTTTTTTGTGAATGTATTTATCTGTTGTGAATGCAGTCCGTGACCCAATCTTGTGATGGCACGTCGAACGCGACCCATACCTGTACACAGTGCAACAAGTCTTTCAAATCTTTGAAAGGCCTCAATATACACACCACTAAAACTCACAGGAGATGTATCAGCCAAAACAGTTCACCTTTAGACTTCCATCCCATTATTCCGAGTGCGCCTACTTCTGTACCCAACGATCCAACTCCTTTCCACACATATTTAAGCCATTTGAAAAATAGTATACCAATAGTTAAAAGAATCCCTCGAGGAGCTCGAATAACCGTTGCTACACATTTGTCACAATTAATTCAGAAATGTTACAAAAGCAATTGTACTCAAGGCTGGCAGAACCTATTTTTATTTTCATACAGCACTCTACATATAATAAAAACTGATGAACCGAATTTATCCTTGACACAAAAGATTAAGAATAACTGTACTGTAAGCTCCTCGCCTTCTCCTGCACCTCAAATGAAATATGATACCCCTCATAATCGCAACAAACTCATTGAAAACAAAATCAGTGACGGAGATCTCAAAGGTGCCGCTCGCCTTTTGTTCTCCAACGACGTGCTATCACCAGATACTCTTGACACCCTCCAGGCCTTACGGACAAAACATCCTCCAGCTCCAGTAAACCCATATTTTCTCGACCCACCAACAGCAGGGCATGCATGCCTTCAAATTCAAAACAAAGATGTAACGAATGCCATTTTATCTTTTAAACCAGGTTCGGCTGCAGGTTTGGATGGAATCTCACCCCAACATTTGAAAGACTTAACATCGCATTCTGTGGGTGATGCAGGCGAGCAACTTGTAAATTCAATCACTAAATTAATAAACTTTATGTATTCCGGTAATGTCAATCCAGAAATTGTACCCATTCTTTTCGGCGCGAACCTCATTGCCCTAACCAAAAAGGACGGAGGGGTGAGACCAATTGCTGTTGGATCAACACTACGACGTCTGGCCTCCAAAATTGCTGTTCGACATATTTTACCAAAATTAATTTCGGAATTTGAACCCGTACAGTTAGGCTTCGGTGTAAAAGGAGGGTGCGAGGCAGCCGTCCATGCCTTACGCTCGTTCCTAACTTACGGACAGCCTGACGTTTTGCTCAAAATTGATGTCAAAAATGCATTCAATTCGGTAAATAGGGATACCCTGCTAACGGAAATAAAACAACATATACCGGAAATTTACAATTATCTTCTTCTCAGTTACGCTGACCCAACTAAATTGTTATATCGTTCTAATGAACTGTCATCGGAAGTAGGTTGTCAACAGGGTGATCCCCTTGGGCCTGCAATTTTTAGTTTGGCTATAAATCCGATAATCAAAAATTTAATTTCTAAATTCAACATTTGGTATCTGGATGACGGAACCCTAGGAGGTGATGTGGATACTGTTTTTTCGGACCTTTTTTTAATCAAAAATAAATTTGAAGCCATTGGTTTGGAGCTTAATTTTAGCAAATGCGAACTTTTTATAAATAACTGCGACTTAAATTTTAATGACGTTGAACAAAAATTTAATATTTTGGCTCCAAATATTAAAATAGTTAACAGTAATTCCCTTTACCTTTTAGGTTCTCCAATTTTTGATGGATCTATTTCTGAATATATTAATAATTCAATAACTAAATTTCAAAATACTGCTGACCGTCTCCTTGAAATTAGTCCACATTATGCACTCTGCATCTTAAAATTCTGTCTTTTCGTCCCAAAATTTACATATGTGCTACGTTGCTGCTCTTTTTGGAATCACCCAGATCTTTTGACACAAGTAGACGACATAATCAAAATTAGCTTAGAATCGATTCTCAATATGCAGCTAAACGAGCTTTCTTGGACCCAAGCATCCCTACCTATCCGTTATGGTGGTTTAGGGATTCGCAAAATTTCCAGAGTCGCTTTACCAGCGTTCCTATCTTCTGTCCATAGTTCAGCAAATCTCATAAGTAAAATTTTAAGGGCATCCCCTTCAAACTTTGAGATTGCTGGCTTGGAAGAAGCTAGAAACGCGTTCTTAATTACATGCCCAGGTCAAAATTTTCCAGATTCTCCAAATTTACAGAGGAGCTGGGACGACATACATTGTAAATTGATTTATAACAATCTTTTGAGCTGTAGTACAGGTTCGGCGCGTGCTAGGCTTTTGGCTGTGGGTGCGCATGAGGCCGGCTACTGGCTTCACGCGTACCCTTCGTCAAATACAGGAACATTTCTTGAGCCTGACACGCTTCGAATCGCAACCTGTCTACGGCTTGGGGTTCCGGTCTGCGTTCCTCATAAATGTCCCTGTGGCAGTGATGTCGACAAGCTTGGACATCACGGACTGTCATGCCAAAAAAGTGCAGGCCGCTTCTCGAGACATGCCGCACTAAACGATATCATTCGCCGGTCTCTTGCCACTGTCAACGTGCCAAGTCTACTTGAGCCGACTGGTATTGCAAGAGACGATGGCAAGAGACCGGACGGTATGAGTTTGATTCCATGGAAGATGGGCCGGGTGCTGGTATGGGATGCAACCTGTTCAGACACGCTGGCCCCTTCCCATCTACATGGAACCAACAACAGAGCTGGTGCGGCTTGTGAAGCGGCTGAAAAAGCTAAAGCATGCAAATACAGGGGTCTAGGCTCCGAATATGATTTTGTCCCATTCGGTGTCGAGACCCTTGGTCCGTGGGGTCCTAGGGCTACAAGGCTTTTTAAAGAAATAGCAAAAAGGTTAGTCGACATTACAGGAGACCGAAGAGCTGGCAGCTACCTCGGCCAAAGAATTAGTTTAGCTATTCAAAGGGGGAACGCTGCCAGTATCTTCGGAACCTTGCCTAAAGGGACTCCTTATATTAATATATTTTAAATTATCATATTTTCTTTTTTTTTTGTAAAACATTAAATAGTTGTATGTTTATGTAAGTTTATTACCCTACGCACACTACATAGCTCTGTTTTCTACAATTTCTCCTCTCTCAGGCCTACTGAAAGAGATTTCTTTTGAAATAAGTAGACCTATGTACAATGTTTTTTTTTTTCATAATGTTTTTTCTTTTTGTAATTGAGCTCTGTGTATACATAAATAAAAAAAAAAAATTAAAAACTATTACATCTGATTAGGTCTATGATTCTGACCAAACTTCTATAGGAGACGTACTTAACGAAGAACAAATTTATAAGGAAAAGCGTTCAATTTATTTGCCGACTGTACGGAGTCAAAGGTCATGATTTTATTATCTGACTACATCGTATAACAGGAATATTTTTTTGTAATAATGAGGGTGATAATATTAAGAAAATGATCATTTTCGTTACTTAGAAAATAATATAAACCTACCTATTAGCTACTTAAAAATGTCTGTGGTCGCTGCAAATCACTACAAACTTATTATACAACAAAGTCTTCCGCAGCGTCTGTCTGTTCACGATAAACTCAAAAAATACTACACCGATTTTTCTGTTGTTTATACCAATGGCTAGAGTGGTTCTCGAGGAATGTTTTAGGATAGGAATAATTTGTAAGTTTTTGTATACATTGGCTAAAATATAACGATATTGTCGGAAATAAATAGGTAAGCCTGGAAGCTTTGAACGAAAACGCGACTATACTAGCCGCACGCTAGTCAGCGCCGTTTTGACGTTGTGTATCATATGTCTATAGGACTATATTGAAGCGCGCATACTTTCAACTCGATAGTTGTTAGACAAAAAAGTCAAGCTGTATCGATCTACTTTTGATTATAAAGTTGGACAACTATCATAAAACGCTGAATTTGCATTGCATTGTATTGATGTGCACATACCATCGATTAAACAGTCAATCCGCGACAAACAGTTTAGTCGATGCAAAAGTTGTATATATGCGCTAGCCCTTTAGTCCGGTCAATTTAGACATTCGAAGTTACATAAAGTCCCAACAAGCTGAATTTCTGTGAAGTTGTTTAAAACATAATTATAAACAATGTCTCCAAGTTCCCCATCATTCCCGTTTTTTTCAAGGTCAAAGGCCGGTCGTGCTCTAATATTGAAACACAAACAATGGAAAATTCGTTTGACTCCGACGAAGTATCATGCGATACATCGCTATTGGCGCAATTTACTTGCATCCAAAATGAAGATGAAGAAGAAGCAGGAGGAGAAGACCAAGAAGAAGATCAAGAAGAAGAACAAGAATTTGAAACTTACGAATAAGACAAATAAACTTCAACACTTTTTTTTAATTTACATCGCTTTTATCTTTCCCAATCTTTGAAAATTTCCGTTATTTTGCAATAGTTTTACATTAAACAGGATCACAACTGACCGGTGGAGTAGGCCTACTGGGGAAACCACGTTAAAAAAAACGCGCTAAGTACACTACCTCATAGGTGGCGTGGAAACGTGTGCATATTATGACGATAACAACTTTTATAACTTTTTGAATCGTTATATCTCAGAAACGGTGGCTCGTAAGAAAAAAAGTATATATTTTATATGAATAGATAATTATGTTTTGAACAACTTCATTATGTCATTGAAGTCATTAGTATGAAAGAAATAGAACAAGCGATAAGAAGTATGAAATGTGGTAAGGCTGCGGGAAAAGACAGAGTTACTGCTGAGATGATCAAGTACGGTGGGTCGCGTGTCTGGGACACACTTTGTCTGTTATGCAACTTGTGCTGGCGGACGGGTGAGGTCCCAGATGACTGGCGAGTAGCAGTTGTAGTACCTATTTACAAAGGGAAAGGCTCGCGCCTAAACTGCTCCAGCTACAGGGCGATCAGCTTGGTCAGCTTAGCTAGTAAGGTGTATGCAAAGGTTATAACGGCACGAATGCAAGAAAAGTCTGAAAGGTATTTATGGGAGGCTCAATGCGGATTCCGACGTGGAAGAGGTTGCATGGATCAAGTGTTTTCTCTCCGCATGATCGCGGAAAAGTTTCTGGCTCTTAGCCAGAAGGTTTTCTGCGCTTTTGTGGATCTAGAGAAAGCATTTGATAACGTTGTGAGAGAAACGCTGTGGGACTTGCTGCCAGGATGTGGTGTGGACGGCTCGCTACTGCGGGCAATACAGTCGCTTTATAGGGACTGTAAGGCTTGCGTGCGAGTAGGGGGGGATGTGTCACCTCTTTTTGATGTCTGTACAGGCGTCAAACAGGGATGTGTCATGTCCGCCTGGCTGTTCATAGTGTATCTGGACAGTTGCCTGCAGAAGTTGAAAGATTTTAATATGGGTGTGAATTTGGGTGACTTTACAGTAAACTGTCTGCTGTACGCTGATGATGCGGTGCTCATGGCCTCATCAGAAGCCGACCTACAGGCATTAGTCACTAATATGAAAGAGGGGTGTGAAAGTAAGGGTCTCCGCATGAATGCAAGTAAAACTAAGGTTCTAGTATTTGAAAGAGGTGACGTAAGAACTAAATGCGAGATTAGGGTAAACCAGGAACGTCTAGAGCAAGTGAATGAAATTGTGTATTTAGGAAGTATGTTTAGCGCGGATGGAAGATGTGATTCGGATGTAGAACGGCGAGTAGCTGCCGGAAACAAAGTTAACGGTGCTTTGTCCCAGTTAGTAAAGCGACAAAGCATCGTAAAAGAAGCACGAATGGCGATTCATAACGCAGTGCTAGTGCCAACTTTGCTTTACGGTAGTGAAACCTGGGTATGTCAGCAGATGCATGAAAGTAAATTGAATGCTGTGGAGATGCGATCACTTCGAAAATTGTGCGGCGTTACCTTGGCCGACCGAATACGTAACGAAGTGATACGCAATATGGCAGGTTTGAATGAAAGTGTCAGCGTTAAGCTGGAAAAGGGCGTGCTCCGTTGGTTTGGACACGTCCAACGAATGAGTGAGGAACGATTGACGAAGAATATATATTGTTCAAAAGTAGAGGGTAGAAGGAGTCAGGGAAGGCCGAGACTTACATATGAAGACCACGTGAGCAGATTGCTCAAAAACGGAAAGGTCAAAAGTACTCGGATACCCAGACGTGCGTGTATGAAGCGATTGATGAATCTCGAAGAAGCGAAAGAAGTATGCATGGATCGCGAAGCCTGGCGATCTGTCCTCTCTGACTACCCCGTCAGGGATACAGCGTGAAGATAGTTCGTTTTTTTTTTAGTTAACAACTTCACAGAAATTCAGCTTGTTGGGACTTTATGTAACTTCACCCTCATTTTTTGGTCTAAATTGACCGGACTATTATTATCCGCATGATCTAAACGTGAGATCTGCACTATCCCAGCAATCCCAGATCATTGAGTTATAATGTCCTCTCAGGTACACGCAAATCTGGCTGTCTCACTCGAGTACCTTCCATCCCACTACAGCTATAGCCACTCCTACTATCACTGGCTATGATAGGAATATAATAAAGGTCAAAGTATGTAAGCGTGTAGGTATGTTTTAGACTTCGCGCAAACGGGGAATCCGGATCTAATATACCTACTTAAATGCGAAAGTAACTCTGTCTTACACGATTTCACGCCTGAACCACTGAAAAAATTGTAATGAAATTTGGTTCAGAGATAAATAAGAGCTTGGAAAGGACATAGGCTACATTTTACTTACCGCTAAAAATGAAATTTTGTTAATGTTGAATAAAACCAGATAAAACCTAGTTATAAAAAAAATGTGTTTAGCTCACCACAGAGGTTTGTATTTGAAACAAAAAATCCGAAATACTTAAAATGCTGAAGTACCTAACTATTCCCCGCGGCCAAAGGAACGGATTTAAGCTAGTTTAGTACGGGCAGCTCCAAAGAAATCTCACCCCCTTCGATTGTGAATGTAAACTACTAGGGGTGAGATTTCTCTAAAGCTGACTGTACTAATAAAAAAGTCGAAAAAAAAATATAAATTTTAGGGATAATTACCAGTAATATTTTCCAAGCATAAGTTACTGGGGCTTTTGAGTACACTCTATTCACAGCCACAATTATTAATTAATTTAATAAAATTATTTTTTTTTAAATTAAGGGGCGTATTACAGAACTTTTATCAATACTCAAGAAACACTCGAGACAAGACATATTATAGGTATATTATAAGCAACTGTCGCTATGACTGGTTAGGGATGGGTGACCGCTTTGTGGTATTTCCATTTACTAGCATTTCCGTGCTTTGGAAGTTACGTTAAGCCGTTGGTCCTGGTTGCCAGTCACAAGGCAGTCGTTAAAAAAACAATTTCAACAGCAGGTTGTCACAACCGGCGTCTGTCTATTTCAACACCACCACCGCATTTCAGATGAAGGCTTAACTCATGAGAGAATTTATTTAAAAATTAGCTTGTTAAGTTCGGGGGACAGGCTTCCCGCTGTCCTTACAGAAACAGGCTCAAGACGACGTCTTGACGTGAAAAACGCAGTCGCAAGCCTCATGGACCTGAGCCCGAGCCTCATTCAACAAGCTGGAAAAAAACAAAATCAACCTCTCTAAGCAAGTGGGATAACACCAAACCATCAGGCGACGCCACGATGTTAGACAAGTCTGCCACAAAATCTGGGACATCCTTCCGAGGAGTTACCCGGGGCGCCTTACAAACATCACATACAACATCCTTGGGGATTATATCATAACTAACAGTTAAGATCTCTATGGGATTTCCACATGTAAAAAATGCTATTTTAAAAGTAACTTCTGAGGGTCCTCGGCAGAACGGTTTAGGACGTGTTCATGTCAGAATAACATATAGTGCCAACATTTTTTCAGCTGATGGGTACGCCCATGCCCTGCTCTCCTTCTCTCTCTTAAGTGGCGCTAACGAAGTTGCGCGGGTAGCTAGTAGATTATAGTTTTCGTGATTATGGTAACCAGAAAGAAAAGCAAGGTAACCAGAAAGATAAGAACAAAATAATGTCCAGACTAGTCTTACCGATTCCAAGGTCTGAATCCGCCCTCCTTGGGCTGAAGATTCTTAGAAACTAAAATAATTCGAAATCATATAAGTGAAAACCTGAAGCGCTCGTGGTCCCACGGACTTAGTTTCGCTATGGCTGGTCACGGATGGGTGATCACTTTGTGGCATTTACATTTGCGAACGTTTCCGTGCTTCAGAAGGCACGTTAAGCCGTTGGTTTCGTTTGCCAATAACATGGCAGTCGTTAAGCGCAGTTGAAGGCCTAATGGGCGGCTTGAAAATTTTCAACAGCAGGTAGCCACAACCTGCGTCTTTCTATTTGATCACGGCAATTGACTCACTACCTATTACGTGGGACAAGAATACAAACGGTGAAAAGCTGGCTTTGCCACCACTTCGGGGATAAGGCGTGTTAGTAAATAAGATATATGGGAAACCCCGGGAAGAGTCAACCGGTAACGGCTCAGTTTCACTATCAAACATAGTTTATACTACTGTTTTATTTTAAATCGTTTGTAAGTTTTAGGAAATAATTAATAGATGGTATATTTCAATATACCTAACATTACACAAAACTCCTGCTTAATCGCTAAGGTTTTGCCGATTTATTAAAAATAGCGAACCTAATATTTTTTTTTTTGGCATTTTCTTTCTTTAATCCCAATTAATTAACATCAATCCACTATCCAGATTCGAATCATAAAGTATGAATCACCCAAGACTACGTCAACACATTTCGCAACAAATATTGTTCCAATCAGTATAGTGAAGACAGTTTTCTTTATGGTTGTGAGACGCACCCTGTCCCCATTTTGTAGCGCACCACTGGCAAGGGGTGGTGGGGTTATAGGCGTGAAGCTCAATCTTTCAGGAGTACTGAAATAGTTCACCTACTGACGAAGTGACGAACGTATCTCGCGGTACAACGCGATAAATGAATCTTTTCCTGACTTATATACTCCTGGTATTTTAGTTTTGCGTTTGTTTGCTATGTTTTGTTTAACTGAGATTCTGGTTTTGACTTAACTTTTGATTTTAACTAAATAGATGACCTTTGAATTTTAACCGATACGGTGTTTACTAAATAGTTTCCTTTTAGTTAGTCTGTATCTCTGATCTTAGTAAAATTGTTTGGTTAAATTATTAAATCTATTTGGGTTTGAATTTTCCGTTAGAAATAGTGTTCGGAAGCTACCTACTATGTGCCGAGTTTTCACACTGATCCTGCTGGTTGCCACTGTTATATCAGGTAAGTAATATCTAATTTTAAGAACTTCTTCTTGCTTAAGTTAATTAATGGTTACTATGTTCCCCCAATTCACTGTTAGCATAATTATTGATGTAAATTCTTAAATTATGCTTGCAGAATTTCCGTTTACGAGTGTTTCCGTGCTTTGGAAGGCACTTAAAGCCGTGTTTTTCCCGGTTACCAGTAAATAAAATAATAAGTAAATAAATATTGTGGGACACTTTTTCACATTACTATACAGTACCTAATATTTACACAGTGTAGTCACTGACTACAGCGTCGTACGGTGTTAATGAGAAACAGTCCGACATAATTTGAGATATAAGTTGCGAAATGCAACATGTGTGAACTTTATCGTGCAACGAACGGGATAAGTGTTGTGTGAAAATTTTAAAGAACTCATATCTTTTAACTAGGAGGACATAGATGACAGAATGTTCCAATGTAACTTTATGAAAGGAATGTTTGAGTAGTCTAGTGGTTATATAGGCCTGAATACGGATCCCGATCCAGAGGTTTCATTCTCCTGGGTGTAATCCATCTATAATGTGTATGTTGTGTATAAAGAAATATATAATTATGGTTATCAGCTGTCTATATCCGATAGCACACACTAATATTAACATAATTTGAGCTCGGTGGCGTGGTGCATAAAGTAAATAAAGTAAATTATTTAAGTTAAAAAAAGTAAATTATTTAAGGCCTTAAATGGTTTACTTACCTAAAATGGAGAAGAATGTTAAATTGGTCAGAAACCCGAAAGCAATACGCCTCCTTTGCCAACACCCCAGATCATATAATAAGTATAATTCTTCTGTAACAAGCGCTATAATCACGGATAAGGTGTATCACCAAATTATCATGCATAGTATCACCATATTGTCAACGATTTTTTCTCTGAAGACCAATTAATTTTTAAAACCTTTTTACCTTATCTTTATTTAGATGGAAAACGTTGTGTTGTTCTGTCCATCAGAATGACCAGTCATTACCGATATTTTACATCGAAATCATTATAAAGAGTTGGTTCCAAGTTGCTACTTACATTAGCTAATTGCTACCCCCGATTTTTAAGGATAAACTTCTTTTTATGGTGCTCGGTCATTCAGACATCAGGATGGCTGGTCACCTATCCAGTTAGAACAAACTGTTCAAATAAATCATGTTTTTTTTTATATTAACTAACTATCTATCTTCACGCTGTATCCCTGACGGGGTAATCAGAGAATACAGATCAATTCAGATTCTTTTATATTTATTTCATTATATCTACAATCTGTCGAAACGACAAAACAATACGCCTAATTCGGTGCCACAAAATGCCTTCAAGAACGTTAGTTTAATCCATCTTGTTTGTGTTGAATCAGAGTGCGTGTTTGCTAATCATATTTGGTAGGTAGGCTCAATTTGTAGTAATTAAAAATATTCTAAATGGATGAGTATAGCGTGACCAGCCGAGCGACGTAGGATTATGTTTTGGGAGTGTTAGAAATATAAATAAATATTACGGGCTACTTTTTTTACACTTCAGCGACATCTAGCCCAACATATGAGATCTAGACGACTGATTAGTTTTAAAAAAAAAAAAATATCCATCACGCCTTATCCCCGAAGGGGTGGTAGAGGCATAATATATGCCCACTTTTCACCGTGTGGATTCCTGTACCACGTAATAGGTGGTGAGCCCATTGCCGTGTTGAAATGTACAGACGCAGGTTGTGGGTACCTGCTGTTGAATTTTTTCAAGCCGCCCATAAGGCCTTCAACCAGGCTTAACGACTGCCATTTTACTGGCAACCGGGACCAACGGCTTAACGTGCCTTCCGAAGCACGGAAACGCTCGCAAATGTAAATGCCACAAAGTGGTCACCCATCCGAGGACCAGCCATAGTGAAAGTTGCGTAACTCAGTGATCGTTTACAGAACACTGAGAACGCGGGGCCACGAGCGCTTCAGCTTAGTACTTAATACATAGACTAACTTAATATATATAAAGCTGAAGAGTTTGTTTGTTTGTTCGAAAGCGCTAATTTCAAAACTAGGTACTGGTTCGAATGGAAAAAGTCTTTTTGTGTTAGATAGCCCATTTATCGACGAAGACTAGAGGCCTTCATCACGCAGCTACCCTGGAGCAGTAATATCACAATCAGTCTTATGTATCATTGTATAATAAACATTTAATGATTTCGAAAATATCGTGAACATCTACTATTAGAATTACATATTTCAAAAAAATCTATTTAGGTATAAGGATACTGAATATGATTTTGGGTGCAAGGGGTCCCACCAAAATCTTTGGGGCCCAAGCGACCTCACCTGCAAGCGGCGCACCTGCTGACCAACGGACGAGGCTACGACGCATTAAGGTATTCACGTGGTGATATGACTCCCATGTGGGTGCCAGGTGGTACAATGTGTTGGTCCGGGGGGGTACCACCGTGCAGCTGTGACAAGCCCCCCAAGTAACCCATCCCCGGTTGGGTTGCGTTAGGGGTTCAGCAGCAGCATAGCCGGGCCCGAGGCGATGCTCGATGCAGCAGCCGAGGGACCAGCAAGTGTTTAGTGGAGTCTAGTGTGGGAGACGTGGGTCGACCCGCCGGCCAGGGAGACCTGTAGAAACGGTGGTGCCGCTGGCCGCCCGCGGCATAGTACAGGGGCTCAACTGGGATTAACCACCTCAGGAGGCTGCCCCACCAGGTCGCGCATAATCCCGATGTGGATTGTCATGCCGGATGGTGACCGGCGCGGGTCCTGGCGACCACACTCGGGGGTGTAAGGGGGCCATTCCGTCCGGCGGGTCGGCTTCCGTCTAATCCACACAGCCCAAGACAAAGCTAGTTCCTGCGCTTTGTCACTCACTGCTGCAACGAATGTCGCCTCGTCTTCACGCTTTCCCCTTCTTACAAATCATGGCAGCGCATAAAATAAGAAAGAGAGTCACAGCGGCCGTCCAAATCCCCGCAAAATCTACATTCGAGGTGGAGTTCACAAACATTCGTGGACTCCATGCAAACCTCGATGCCGTCCACCACCACCTCGAGACGGCTCGGCCAGCTGTGATGTTCCTCACAGAGACACAAATACGCCGCCCTGACGATTCGTCTTATCTGTGTTACCCTGGCTATATCATCGAAGAGCACTTTCGAGATAAAGCCGAGGTGTGCGTTTTCGTTAGGGCGGATGTTTGCTGTCGCCGGTTGCACTGCCTTGAGAACCCCTCCTATTCTGTCCTCTGGCTGCACGTGGATCATAACTCCACGAGTCAGATCTACGTGTGCGTTTACAGTTCCCACACTGGGGATGCTGAGACAGTAAGGCTATTTCAGTACCTCAGCAAAGGGTGCCGATGATGCGCAGGTGCGGTTCCCGAAAGCTGATCTGGTGTTTCTGGGGGACTTCAATGGCCACCATACTGAGTAGTTGGGGTCCCTCAAGACCGATCACGCAGGTTGAGCTGCCCACACATTCGCTCTCTCTCATGGTCTGACCCAGATGGTACGCGAGATCACGCGGATACCAGACCGGTCAGATCACACTCCCACTCTGTTGGACCTACTGCTGACGAGTCGCCCAGCCCTGTATAGTGTGTCGGTGGGCGCCCCACTGGGTACCTCCGATCACTGTATGGTACATGCTAACATGCAGGTGCCACCTCCTGCACGTGCATTAGAAATGGGATGGGCTTCGCAACTATTTTGAGTCCGTCCCATGGAGCCAGCGCTGCTTTGCAGATAAGGCTCCTTCGGACAGCGCTTCTGCCATTGTTGGCGAGATCAGTTTAGGTATGGAATACCACATTCCTTACACTGATGTCGCCAACATCCGCAAAGCTCGCCCCTGATTTGGACGTGAGTGCGCTGAGGCTGTTCAACAGAAACAATCGGCTTATCGCACCTGGATAAGGGCGCGGGCTGTGCGCAGTCCGAACGTGCGCCACTTCAAGGCGGCATTCAATAAAGCTACCAGGGCCAGCAAGAGCGCCTTTAAGAGAGCGGATGCCCGGCTCATCGCACGGCTTGGCCAGGAGCTTGCGTCACATCCAACGGGTAGCCGTGGATACTGGCAACTGGCCAAAGCCGTGCAGGCCAACTTCTGCCAACCGTCGCTGCCACCGCTGCGTTACTTAGATGGGTCACTAGCTCACAAAGCCCAAGAGAAAGCGGATTTGCTTGCTAACCTCTTTGCGGCTAATTCCCGGGTCGACGACTATGGCACACAGCCTCCTACTATCACCAACTGTGGTAACACTATGCCTGATATAGTTGTCAGGCAATGTGATGTTCGGGCAGTGCTACGGTCACTCGACACGCGGAAAGCTGGTGGCCCTGAAGGCATTCCGGCGGTGGTGCTAAAAAAAATTTGCAGCTGAACTGTCTCCAGCGCTAACGCGCCTGTACCGTCTGTCGTATTCATCGGGGGACGTGCCGGAGGCTTGGAAGGAGGCGAACGTGCAACGCATCCCAAGAAAGGGGATCGGTCAGATCCGGCCAACTATCGCCCCATAGCCATCACCTCAGTTATATGCAAGGTGTTTGAGCTCATCATCAACAAGCAGCTCATGCGTTACCTAGAGGATCACTCGCTAATCAATGATCGGCAATATGGCTTTAGGCCGAAACGATCTACGGGTGATCTTTTAGCGTACGTAACACATGTTTGGGGTGAGGCTATGGAAGCGCACGGCGGATCCTTGGCTATTATTATATTGCCAAAGCGTTCGATAGAGTTTGGCATGCGTCGCTTCTTTCCAAGCTCCCGGCATACGGTCTACCGCCTCAATTGTGCAGCTGGATGACCAGCTTCCTGCAGGGGCGACGTATACGGGTCCTCTGTGATAGCCAGGCTTCGTGCTTTTTGCAGGTTAATGCCAGAGTACCACAGGGGTCCGTGTTGTCGCCAACTCTCTTTCTTCTGCATATCAATGACATGGCCCTCGGGAACATTCATTGCTATGCAGATGATAGCACTTTACATAGGAGTTATTCTGATCGTCCAGCAGCGAGGCGAACCGACATCGAGGGAAAGAGACGACAACTGGTGGCTGATCTCGACCGGGACCTTAACCGCATATCTCAATGGGGTTCTGAAAACCTGGTCGATTTCAATGCTCGCAAAACACAGGCATGTGCGTTTACCGCTAAAAAATCCCGCTTCCTTCCTCTACCCTCTCTTCAGAACGCTTCAATACCAATGAAGGACAATCTAGATATCCTCGGCATAGACGTCCGTCGAGAGCTCAATCATAAAACGTATATTAAGAGTTGTAATGGGCTGGCCTCGCGAAAGCTCGGAATATTAAATAAGGTGAGGCGGTTTTTCACACCGCACCAGAGATGTCTTCTGTACAAGACGCAGATTCGTCCATGCGTTGAATACTGCTCTCACCTTTGGGATGATCCGCGAGGTACCTGTTGGACGCACTAGACGCTATGCAGAGACGTGCTATTCGTATAATAGATTGTCCTGAGGTAACAAGAACCCTTGAACCGCTGGCGCAGCGTAGAATGATGACTTCACTGGCTGCGTTTTACCGTATATACCACGGCGAGTGTTCTGAAGAGCTTTTCAACCTAATCCCACCCTCTCCTTTTCGATCCCGAACAACGCGTGCCGGGCAGAGGTGCCACTCGCATACAGTGGAAAGAATTTTCGCCAGAACTGAGCGGTATAATAGATCGTTTTTCTGTCGCACAATAAAAATTTGGAATGCTTTGCCAGCGCACGTGTTTCCCCACTCTTATAATTCCGGGTTCTTCAAGCGGAGCGTGAAGAGGCACATCATTGGGCCACCAACTTGAGAGCCACTGTTATTAGTCCTGTTTTGGACTGCGACAGTGGCTTTCAATTCGCTAGATGTCGCTTTGGCTTTCCATCAGGCGGGCGACATCAATTTGGCGAACTAAAAATATAAAAAAAAAATTTGAAGTCAGTAGTTCTTAGTTTCATTGAAAAAAGAAATATCGAAATTTTATTACTTTTCTTTTAAAAGTACGAAGACATTATTAAAAAAAGCCTTTAGTTATGAGCAAGTGACGCGCGACATGAACCGGAACTCATCACCGGAAGTGACCCAAAAGCAGGCACGCGCTTTACACGCGTCATTTCCGATATTTAAGTTTCAGTTTAACTACATAAAGGTTAATGTTATCTTTTGAATTGAAATTTAGTAACTGCTGCGACGCGACCGCCCTGGTAGTTGAACGAGGTCGTTACCCTTTGGGGGTGACAATATGATCTATGCTCGATCTGACTACCAGGACAAAAGGAATCTACATGGGTTAATAAAAGCAACTTGATTGTCAAATAACTATAATTACAATCGAGTTGATTTGAAGTACTTCTTCACAACCGCTCGTATAATTTTCAACAAACATCAACAATGCACAGATACTGTAATGCACATATATATTTTAATAGCCTGGTTACGAAGACCTTTTAGCCAAATCTTGTTTTTTATATCATATTTCTTTAACCTTATCTTCTAATTTAGTCCTGTCCAGTCTTTGTCGATGTCGAGTCCTCAGTCCTAGGTTCTGGCCCTTGCTCTGCGTATAATGGTGGTTCTTATACTGAGGTTTTCAGTGGACTTTTCGCGGCAAGAGAAAATATAGCATTTCACTGCATTGTCTTTCATTATAGCACGTTAACACAACTTTTATGTCCAAGAAACCACCACTCTCGCACATAAAACAAGATAAATGCACTAGTTTTAACCCTTCCCCATCACCGTCGGGGTACACCAGGGTTCTGTCCTTAGTCCGCTTCTGTTCAGTGTAATATTAGACGAATTGTCGGACAGCATCAGAAACCCGCATGAGCAGCCTCCATGGTTGCTCATGTATGCTGACGATATTGCGCTGGCAGACGCGGACAGGGGCAGATTGGTGCGACGTGTAAAGGCGTGGAAGGAGACGCTTGATAACGGCGGTCTGAAACTAAATGTGGCGAAGACCGAGTACTTGGCACTAAACTTTAATGTTGATATATTAGATACATCATTAACTCCATCAGAGAGAAATAAAATGAAAAATTTATTTAAATCCTTCAATCTGCATAGTACATTCTTAGAACCCACTCGTATTACAGCCACCAGTGCAAAATGTATTGATAATATTTTTACTGATATTAAACCTATAGATAAAGGTATTGTGGATCCTGTGGAGTCAGATCATCGTGGCCAATGGATAAAATTTCCTAAAAGTAGTAACAAAGTCAGCAAAAAACAAATTAAATATGTACCAATTAACCAAAGACGTTTGAATAATTTTAAAGAAAATGTATTAAAGAGATTACCATATCTACCTAACTTCACTTGTGTAGACCAGTCATATAAACACTTATTTAATTTGATTAATGATGAGTTTGGCAAAGTTTTTACCTCAAAAACACTACAGATTGGTGGTCGTCCTGTTTTCAGTGACTGGGCAACACCAGATATCTTTAAAAGTAGAAATAAATTATTTGAATTATATTCAGAAAAATCATATAATTTTAGGCAAACCTTTCAGGAATATGTTAAAAATTATTCAAAGATATCTAAACAAACGTGTCATCTTGCTAAGTCAAACATCATTAAAAATAAAATTTCTAATTCTGTAAATAAAATAAAAATGACTTGGAACATCATTAACTCTGAATGCGGTAGATCTTTAGTGACTGAAAGGGATTTCCACTTAAAAGTAAATGGTTGCCATGTTACAGGGGACCTGGAAGTGGCGACGGAGTTTGAACATTTTTTCAAAAAAGTACCTATATTGACAACAAAATCTCTCGAAGCGTCTTCCAGTTCCGCTGAACTTTTATTAGAAGAATCTGTTCTTTGTTGCAGGGATGCATTTGTATTCACAGATATTTGTGCTCAGGACATTGTAAAAACATTTAAATGTATCGAAATTAAGAAAACCGCGGACCTTTGGGGATTATCGGTCAAAACTGCATCATGTATAATTGAGGTAATTGCGCCCCATCTAGCAACTGTGTTTAATGACTGTGTTTCTAGTGGTACATTTCCTGATTTAATGAAACACAGCAAAGTCGTTCCCTTGTTCAAGGCTGGCAGCGCTACAGACCCGTCTAATTTCCGACCAGTGTCAGTGCTGCCAACTTTGAGCAAAGTATTTGAAAAAATAATCTTGAATCAAATGCTATCCCATTTTAATAGTCATAAAATACTTCATGCGAATCAATTTGGGTTTACGAAAGGGCGCTCAACTTCCGATGCTGGTGTTGAGTTATTAAAATGTATTCATGGAGCTTGGGAAGACAAGCACGATGCATTAGGTATATTTTGCGATCTATCAAAGGCTTTTGATTGCGTTCAACATGAAACGCTGTGCAAAAAATTACACCACTATGGAATAAGAGGCAAAGCTCTCGACCTTCTGTCTTCATATTTGAACAATAGAATACAGAGGGTCGATATTAATGGTACACGTTCTGTAGGATCCATGGTTACAATGGGTGTGCCGCAAGGCTCGATACTTGGGCCATTCTTGTTCCTCATTTATATTAATGATTTACCATTTTATGTAGGGGACAGGAATAGGATTGTTTTGTTTGCAGATGACACCTCATTAATTTTTAAAATTAAAAGACAATTAGATAACTATGACGATGTAAACAATGCAATTGCAAGAGTAGTTCATTGGTTCAGCTCAAAAAATCTTTGCCTTAATGAAAATAAAACTAAATGTATAAAATTTACTCTACCAAATGTAAAACAAGTTGCGGCCAATGTTCAACTGAATGGACAAGTGTTAGAGTTTGTAGAATCAACTGTGTTCCTCGTTATAACTATTGATGCCAATTTGCAGTGGTGCCCACACATAGAAAAGACAGCCTCTAGATTAAGTTCGGCTGCATACGCTGTAAAAAAGATCAGGACTCTAACAGATGTGGATACGGCTAGAATGGTTTACTTCAGCTATTTTCATAGTATTATGTCTTACGGTATTCTCCTTTGGGGGAGTGCTGCAGATTTAAATATTATTTTTGTTCTACAAAAGCGGGCTGTACGCGCTATTTATAATTTGGGCCCCAGAGTTTCTCTCCGAGAAAAATTCAAAGAAGGAAATATTCTAACCGTACCATCACAATACATTTTTGCCAATCTTATGTATGTCCAGAAAAATCTATCACAGTTCTCTAAACTCTGTGATAAACATAATATAAACACTAGACATAAAAATAATCTTTCAGTCCACCACAGTCGACTACATAAGATTGGCGATTCTTTCCAGGGTAACTGTATACGCTTTTACAACAAGCTTCCCTGTGACCTGAGATATTTACCATTAAATAAATTTAAAAAGTTTATTAAAAACAAGCTCTGTGAAAAAGGTTTTAACTCCGTTACAGACTATTTGCAGGACAGTGACGCCTGATAATGATCTGCTGGCAAAGTGAAATAATATTAAATTGTAAATAGGCCATCAAAAAAAAAGCCTTCCTAAGTTTCTTGCCGGTTCTTCTCAGGGGACCGCGTTCCGAACCGGTGGTCGCTTTAAATATTTTAAATAGTGTATGACATTTTGTAAGCGCCGTTAAAATGGTCTATTCAAAATAAAGATATTTTTATTTTTTATTTTTTATTTTAAACTCGACAGATCCCACATCCATCCGCATAGGCGGTGATTTGGTCGAGCGCACAGACCAGGTTAAATACCTGGGATCTGTTTTTCACACGTCCAGTGACATCGATTGCGATGTCAAGTCACGCATTGCTGCCGCGTGGGCCAAATGGTGGGAGATGACCGGTGTCATTTGTGATCCTAAAATGCCGATCCGGTTGAAGGGACAGGTCTACAAAACCATTATTAGACCTGTCCTTTTACATGGCAGTGAGACGTGGCCGATATTGGAGCGACACAAGCAGGAGCTGCTTGTCACGGAAATGAAGATGCTGCGGTGGATGTGTGGAGTCACGCGGATGGACCGCGTGAGGAACTCTCGCTTCCGCGGCGGCCTTCACGTCCGTGACATTGCAGACAAGTTGCAAGAGTTTATTGCATAAGGTTGTCGCCTTCGTTGGTATGGTCACGTCTTGCGGCAACCGCCGGGCTACGTAGGTAACAAATGTTTGGCCATGTCAGCCCCGCCGGGTCCCGGTAAGAGGGAAAGACCCAAGAAATGCTGGCTTGACGTCGTAAGGGATGACATGCGTGCCAATGGTCTCACTACAGGGGATGCCGACGACCGTGCGAAGTGGAGGAGAAAATGTAGGAAAGCGGACCCCGGGCGTCGCGAGACGCAACTGGGACAGACGCTCGGATGATGATTATGGCACTAGTTTTAGAAAATAATATACAGCAAGCGTCCACATTTGTCACTGTTCCCGCGGACAATCCAATGTAATGCACAGTCTAATAACATTCACAGATCCCACAGGAATTTTAAAGGACATTTTCAAATCTATCAGACTGGAAATCATCTTCCGATCAATCACTAATAGCTTTTCTGGAGAAAGTACCTGGAGCCCGTATAATTTTCTGGTACTACTCTGTACCTAAATTGAAAAAAAAAACGTAATTCTGATAAAATTACTTTGTTGTCCGTCCGTCCAACTTCGTCCGCCCGTCTATCTGTCAATATCTTTTATCTCGAAAACGCGTAGAAGTAGCGCGTTGAAATTAAAACTATATAGTTTTAATTTCAACTGCTCGGGTATACAGTCCCTAGAAGCTATAAAAAAATTACATGTCTAAGTTTACATTAAAATTATTACAGCCGTTTATGCCGTGGTAAAGTTTAAACTGTCACACTCAACGGAATCATTATTTATAGGGTACTAGTTGACGCCCGCGGCTTCGCCCGCGTAGAGAAGTTTCCCCTTTTCCCACAGGAACTTGTTCCCGGGATTAAAAGTAGCCTATGTGTTATTCTGAGGTATAAGCTATATTATTGTAAAGTTTTGTTCGATTCATCTCTAAAACGGTTAGACCTATTTTAAGGAACTTCAATGGCAGATAATATGTTATCAATAGGATTAAGTAACAAAAACAAAGTGTACATAGTAAGTTACATACCTACAAAATCCATTAAATAAAAAACTAATGGCTCTTCATGTTCTAAAAATGGCCCTCCTAGTTCCAAAAGGTCAGTTAAAGGAGAATAGAAGTATAGAAGATGTAGCAACAAAAGTCTTCTATGTACTAGGTGACTAAAAAGATATTAAGTTAAAATCATATTTTTATTTTCATCTCCTCGGGTTTATGTTTTCTTAGTACACTCCTAGTCCAATTTGTCCATTTCGTAACCCATCTGGCCCCACCGCATTGTGATTCGTGTTCCTTGTCCACTTCCATCATTCTATTGAATAGGTATTTTAAGAGCATATTTTATTGGCATATGCATGCGCATAAATATGTACATCAATACCTACTTTTGTAGATCTGAATGGTCCTAAAGGATTTTTACGATACATTAAATTTACAAGCTTTAGTTTAGACAGAGAGTACATAAACAGTTTAATTAGCTTTACTCGTTGTTCATCTCTTGTTCTTCAGTAAGTATACAAGTTCAACCGTACAATTCGTAAAATATCCGATGAACTTTAATTCCATATACAGGCTGTTCGGTAATTCAACATCCAACGGCAAGTGGGAGGTGTGGTGGTAGGTGATTATAAGATAGCCCTAAAAAATTTAAAAATTCACACGGCCTAATTGAGTAGTTACGGCGACAGTTTTTTTTAACGGAGCTTGCACAGACTTTTTTCTCATTGAAAAAGGTGTGAGACAGGGTTGTGTAGCGTCGCCGTTGCTGTTTAACCTATACATGGACAGCTGCCTGAAAGAACTGCAAGAGAGTACGTATGGTATAAAAATGGATGAACTGACCGTCAAGTGTCTCCTATACGCCGATGATCAGGTAATACTAGCATCATCGGCGGAGGAGTTGCAGTTGATGGTAAACATTATGCATGATTAGTTAATAAAAAAAGGAATGAAAGTGAATGTAAACAAGTCGAAAGTAATGGTTTTTGAAAGAGAGGTAAGTACGACGGATTGCTCAATTCTTGTGGAAGGAGAAAGAGTGGAACAAGTGAAAGAGTTTGTATATCTGGATACAAAATTTACGAGAGATGGAAAGTGTGACTATGACATTGAGCGAAGAGTTTTGGCAGGAAATAAAGTGAATGGAGCCATGTACGCCTTTATGAGCAGTCAGAACGTGTCTAAGAAGGCAAGACTGGCTGTACATAGATGAGTGCTGGTCCCCACACTTATGTATGGCAGTGAAAGCTGGGTATGGCAGAAGACGCATAAAAGTAAAATTAATGCCGTGGAAATGAGAAATCTGCGAAGTATAGCTGGTGTGAAGTTGATGGATAAAGAAAGGAACAGCGTGATAAGGGAACATTGCGGTATGACAGTTGAAAAATCATAGAAAATATAATATACTAGTTGACGACCGCGGCTTCGCCCGCGTAGAGAAGTTTTCCCGTGCCCGTTTCCTACAGGAACGTGTACCCGGGGTAAAAAGTAGCCTATGTGTTATTCTGATGTATAAACTATATTATTGTAAAGTTTCATTACAATCTATTCAGTAGTTTTACGTGAAAGATTAACAAACATCTACACAAACTTACGCAATTATAATATTACAAGTTGACGCCCGCTGCTTCGCCCGCATAGAGTAGTTTTCCCGTTTCCGTTTCCCACAGGAACATATTCCCAGGATAAAAAGTAGCCTATGTGTTATTCTGATATATTATTGTAAAGTTTCATTAAAATCTATTCAGTAGTTTTTACGTGAAAGAGTAACAAACATTCATCCCAACTTTCGCATTTATAATATCATTACAGCCGAAAGACATATATAATAGGTTTTCTCTCTTTTTACTGTGATATTATAAAGATAAGATTAGGATAAATAATTCTTCAACAAGATATTCCAAATAAATTCTTCAGCACTTATGTTATCCTAGTAAAAAGGACACGTCGCAGCCCGTATTTCTCACGCTCCCGGACAACCTCAAAGCACGCTCTTCGATCGTTTGTAACGCCCGCCCTATAATAGTGACAAACATCCAACCCAACTTGTTTTCAACTTAACAATTATTATTATAACCCTGATTGTATCAAGCAATGCTTCTTCGGATCGGTCCGTTTTCTTATAAATTCTAACTAACTACAACTTTCAGTATATCCACACAACAATTGGGTTGGCATGGGCGTACCCAGGGGGGAGCAGGGACTGCAGGGAGGGGCAGCTGCCCCCCTCTGACTTTGATTTCGTCTCCTACTTTTGTCGATAATAGTACAAAAATAACTTTTTGCCATTTGCAATACCCTATTCGTCTTTTAAAAATCTTGAGGCACGCCCCTTTAACTGTTTGTTAGCAACGTTAATCCGGACTTAAACGACTTAAAAACTCACGATCTCTACCTATCAGCCCCCAGTAACTCCTCGCAAATCCTCCCTGGGTTCCCGGTAGAGTTTGGCTACCATCGCGGCCTCTCTTAATGGTTTGGGCCTTACCAGCTTCTTTGGAGTTTAGTTTGGAACTCGCTTTTAGGGGCAGTAAAAACAGCGGGTCATCCAGCGTACTAAACATAGTTATTTAAGAAATTATATAAATAATACCTGTTTTAATTTATATGTATTTCTTATTTACTAGTGGACGCAGAACGGTTTAAACTAAAGAACTGGATAAAAGGAGCCTAAGTTACTTCTTCTACATATTATAAGAGTGCCAGCGAAAGTCCCGTTAAAATCGGTTCAGTTGTGTCATAACGTGTGTGTGTGTAGATAACGTTTTTGATTTATCAAAATCTGAAGACAAGTAAGATGGATTAGGTGTATTCTGCGATCTATCCAAAGCTTTTGTTTGCGTTCAGCATGAAACGCTGTGCAGAAAAAGAAGAGTCGGGTTCTCTGGAGATCATTTCCATTGCCGCATTAGGTCAAAGTTCATTAATTGTCATTTAACGATTATACTGGCACGCGTAAAGTAATTAACAGATTAATCATACTCCAAAAATGCTTTACATTATTATGAAAAAAAGCTGGTACTCTTACACAGCTAGACCGATATTAACCAAAAATAGCTAAGAACCACCACCAAGAAACGGGCTTTCAAATGAAAAGAACCGCATTGAAATCGTTCCTTCCGTTTGAGAGCTACGATGCCACAGACAGACACACTCAAACATCGAAATCTACGTCTAACTTATAACACCCCTCTTTTTGTGTCGGGGGTAACTTTATAAAAAATCTGAATTGCCCCCTCTGGTCCAGATCCTGGGTACGCCCATGGGTTTGTGCCTTTTAATCAAAGCGACGACTAAAATTTTTGCGCCATTTTTAAATTTTATTTTAATTCACTTAAACCACTACTTATTTAGTGAATTTTAATGTGTCTACCTACCACTAGCTAGTCCGCTAATAAATAACATAACTATCGATAAAAAATAGTGCCAAGACACATTACAAGTTAAAGTACAAGAATGTTGCTGTCAGCTGTTTATTTCTTGTACACGCGTGTGAGAAGCTCGACCCAGGAAATAAAAAGGGATAGAAAAGGGTGTTCTGAGGTTGTCCGGGAGCGAGCGTGAGAAATACGGGATGCTGACGTGTCCTTTCTATTAGGAGAACATGAGATCTTAAGAATTCACTCGGAATGTTGTAAAATACGTTGAGGAAGGGTCTGTTTGTGGGCTGTGACAGGTATAGGTTATATTCGTTGTATTGGTTGGTTTCAAAGTGTTACTAAAACTTTTTTTTAGTCATAGGCGTTTTCGTTTTTTAACACGAACCGATAGTTACATCTTCTGCGATTTCGTAATGTTACGGTTGTACAGTTTATGTTTGTCGTATCGAGATTTCGCCAAGCGTTTTTTTAATCGTATTTATTAGTTTGGGAAATCAATATTTTTCGATTAGTCTATGCTCAGTTTTAGTTTATTTTTGACTAGCCCGCAGCTTCGCCTGTGTAGTTTCCTATTTGAGATTTCGTACAGAACCCTAAACTCTTTGAAAATCCAATATAGCCTATGTTACGAAGAATGTAGCTTTTATATGGCGAAAAATTTTTAAAAACAGCCCAGTAGTTTCTGAGCCTATTAATTACAAACTTACAAATCTTTCCTCTTTATAATATTAGTAGGTATAGATATATCGGTCGCATTTCTATTTTTTTCTTTAAATAGTTAATAAACCAATGTAAACGTATGTCATCGTAGGTTTTAAACATGTTTATTTATATTCATAGTGTTCTTAAGGTCATTTCTATCGTAAAAACCTCATAAATCCATGGTCACAGTCGGCCTCTAATGATAGGAAATACTGGTTAGCTCATTCATTTTTATGTAGGTGCGTAAAATCTGCTACGACTGCACAGTCGGGCGGGGTGAGGGCGCACCCCGTCGGCACTCCCCTGACATTTATCCGTAGACCATAAAAAGAAATATCTACCAGGGTAACATGGAACGTTGGGGCTTGTCGAAAGGCCTCGCCGCGCCCTATAAAATCGTTCCGCTCTGACAATGTCCCAGTAACCTGTTTAGTGTCAATTTACCTAATGATGGGTCTTGGGTTAAATAATGTGTGTGCATTTTAATGCATTCCATAGCATTAATAGGGGTGTATTACCCTTATTATTTTTGAGCCAGCCATTGACTCTGTTGTCTTTGTTATAGACGTATATGTTTCAAAATTTAAGATTTTGAATTAGATTAAACTACATGATTCCAAATTTCCAATCCAAATTGTTCAAATAAATATTACGGGATCACAACATGCACACAACGCTTTCCCTCAAAGCACCTCAAAGTGTAAGCAGAGTTTGGTTATACTAATGTAACTTTACTGTGTTTATAAACCAATTTAATGCTAGTTGTATAATTAACAACTACTCTTCGGATGAGTGACCACTTTGTGGCATTTTACATTTACGAGCTTTTTAGTGCTTTGGAAGGCAAGTTAAGCCGTTGGTCCCGGTTGCCAGTAACATGACAGTTGTTAAGCTAAGTTGAAGGCTTAAAAAGTTCAACAGTCGCCACAGCCAGCGCTTTACCATTTCAACACGGCAAGCAAACTGAAAATTCTGACGGTGAAATGTGGGCGATTAGTATGTCTCTTCCTACCCCTTCGGGGATAAAACCGTGACACAATATTGTATGTTTGTACGTGTAAATTTTAAAATGCATTTTGTCGCCAATGTAATTATACCGCCATAACATTGTAAAGAAGGGAAACGAACTATCAAATAAAGCTAATTAGTTTGAGATTGAGTCTATTTCAAACATAGTTGCCGGAAATCGGGTCGCCGCCGACCCGGTTGACGGACAGCAGCGAAGGGTTGGCGCGGGGGTGCGGTGACAAATGATCTCCCATTGTCTTTCTTTATTACTGAAGGGTTGACCTGAACTGATGACCCATAAAACTGTCTACCTAATAACTTATTAGCTAAAGGCGTCAGAGTTTTTACATCATGATTTTTTCTAATGAATCCTTTGGCCGTATTTACAAGTTTTTATTAACTTGCTTGTTCGGAGTAATCTTGCAACTTAATTTTGATAACGATGTATTTTATATTATGAGAAATTATAATTTACAATATTTCATTCAGGCATGCATCTTTAGCTCACAATCTCATGCAGGCAACATATAATACGATGAAATGAGGGCCTACCTAAAGTATGCCTCTGCCTACCACTTCGGGGATAAAGACGTGACAATATGTATGTGTAGTCATCGCCCAACCGTAAAACAAATAGGTAAGAATCACACCAGTACACGGTATTCATTCAGTTCATTCGTAAGGAAGATTATTTTTTCTTTCGTTTAACTAATTACCAATCATGTAGTTTTGTTGTTTTTTGTTTGTAACTAATTGAACGAAATATATTGTAATATTATGTATACTAAGCAGAATTAAGAATAATATGCGTTTGTCTATTTTGTTATTTGTAATAGTATGATATTGTTCAAACACCGTTGATATCGTGTCGCCGCAGTTGAAAGCTTGATCCGCGTCGGGCCCCGAACTAGTTGACAATATTGCCGTACAATAGTAATATAGTTCCTATGTACACGGTATAAACAGAGATTGCACTTTAATGGGTAACATCAGTAGAAAGTTTCCAATATTGTGAGCTAAGTAAGTTTCAATTTCACATTAGTTTGAGCATTACAGACAGCTACTATCTTCAAGCTGAAATCTTAAAGCGATTGAGCTGAAAGTTTGTATATCTGCACGTTTAGTTTAGATAACAAGGAATTTAGATAGAAGAGTTATGGGAACACCCATAGAAATCGCAAAAAAAACCATAAAAAATGTCATGCGGGAACATGTATGTCGTCACCATTAATGTAGGTACTCAAGATTAGTCACAAACGGCGCGTTGTACAGAGAGTGTTCGTTTTTGATCCAAATCATGAAGTTTGCTTAAATACAGCGTTTTCATGTAAAACCTTACCAAGCCATGGACAATGCCTCTGGTGTGCAATTCCAAGGAATCTACTATTGACAAACCGTAGAATAGAACCAGAACCGCTGTTTTTAGCCTTAAAAATGTTAGTAGACTATCAAAAATGCAACTGACTAGCGGCCACTGGCGCGGTACGTGTTAATTGAATTCTATCGGCCGACAGATAGAAGTCTATTGGAATACGATTGTAATAGTAGACTACGAAAAACTCTCAAAATTGTACCGGTGGCTTTATACTCGGCATCGGACTAGTGAAGGTCTTATTCGTACTTGATCGTAAAGTAGGTATATCGCGGCGACACACGAATGTTCCCGCATGCCATTTATCCTTTTTTACGATTTCAATACTCAAGATAGTCAGACTAGTTATGTCTAATGTGTGTAACTATAAAAATAAAGTGACATTATGACTCTAAATCTACCTAATATGGTCGACTACCAAAGATATTGGATTAAGTTCTTTTGTTGTCCTACAATATGGTTATCAAATGCAAGGAGTACTGAGATTAATTATTTAAACGGCATTAAAATAAAAGCTTGTTTAAAAAAATCCAAAGTCCCTAAAAGCTTATGCTTGCATGTAGGTACGAGTCGCTGTGACGACTTAACTCTTTTGCTACATGATATAAGCCTATCCACGCACAGCCAGCAGGTGTTTCACTTATTTAGCATAGAACTCTCTGTTAGCGCACGTGTTTCCCTCGTCTTACAATCCTGGGTCCTTTAAGAGAAGCGTTGAAAGGCATATTTCTGGGCCGTCAACCTGAGGGTCGCTATCGGGGCCCTACCGGCTGGGATAGCGGCCCTCAGTCATGGACCGTCGGTCGTCTCTGCTTTCTATCAAGCGGGTGGCGCATTTTGACGTCAAATATAAAAAAAAACCTAACCTAACCACTCCGGGAGTGCCGACAGAAGTGAAAACTCAATTTATTAATAATTTATTTATCTAGACGCGTTGGTACAGGCATATATGCACACACTATAGCTGCGTATCGTAACGGGGTGTAGCGAGTCCAGAGATTTATCTCATCTAAAAATATGCGTACCGCGCTAAAAGAAGTTTTTCCTTCAAAAATTGACCGGGATCGACGTAAAGATGATGATGATAAAAAATAATTCTACACTGAAAGAGTCCTAATTGATTACACAGCATTATTTAATAAGACCTGTAGATGACCGGAATCAACGTTAGATGATGATGATGATTATGGTCGCGAGTCCAGAGATTTTATCTCATCTAAAAATATGCGTACCGCGCTAAAAGAAGTTTTTCCTTCAAAAATTGACCGGGATCGACGTAAAGATGATGATGATAAAAAATAATTCTACACTGAAAGAGTCCTAATTGATTACACAGCATTATTTAATAAGACCTGTAGATGACCGGAATCAACGTTTGATTATGATGATGATTATGGTCGCGAGTCCAGAGATTTTATCTCATCTAAAAATATGCGTACCGCGCTAAAAGAAGTTTTTCCTTCAAAAATTGACCGGGATCGACGTAAAGATGATGATGATAAAAAATAATTCTACACTGAAAGAGTCCTAATTGATTACACAGCATTATTTAATAAGACCTGTAGATGACCGGAATCAACGTTAGATGATGATGATGATTATGGTCGCGAGTCCAGAGATTTAATCTCATCTAAAAATATGCGTACCGCGCTAAAAGAAGGTTTTCCTTCAAAAATTGACCGGGATCGACGTAAAGATGATGATGATAAAATCTTACGCTTTTTCGATCAGGACACGTGTCCTGACGCGAGTTTAAGATTTTATACCCAACGCCGCTAAAGAAGTTTTCACTTCAAAAAAACCTTATACGTAAGTTTATACGGGATTTTTCCATCATGAAATTTATATCCAACCTTCAATCCCGGTCGCAACTGGAAATTTGGAGTCCGTGGTAAAAATATTATGGAAATAGGTATCTACCTAGAAAACATTTACGTAATGATATATAGGTAGAACTCATCAAAAATTATACCGCGTCCACCCTTCGGCATACCGCACCCCTAACATAAATGGACCGTAGGAATATAAGAGAGAGTTGGTACGTACCTATTTTATGGGGGTACCTATTACCTATATAGCAATTTTATATAATTAACGTGCATTTCGTTTGCCACTTTATATTATGCTACTGTTAGGAACAGGTTGTAGTGGGGAACAGGCGCTGTTAAATGTTACTTATCAATCACGCCTTTATCGCTGAAGGGTGTAGGCAGAGCATATTATACTAGGTACTATTCGCCCACGTTTCATCGTATGCAATTTGCCCAGGTTATGGAAAACTGCTGTTGGTAATTTTAAAGACGCTCATAATATAAAACCTTCAATTGCTTGACTTAACAATTACTATGTTACTGGCAACCGCGACCAACGGCTTAATATACCTTCCGAAGCAAGGAAGCGCTCGTCAATGCAAATGCCACAAAGTGGTCACGTATCTAAGTACGAGCCACAGCGAAAGTTGCTTAACGTTTAAGGAACGGTGTTTTTATTGTATTCTTAGGGCCGTATTCTAGAACGTTTATCAATACTCAAGAAACACTTGAGAGTAGTATTTATAAGGCAAAAACTAGCCTGCTCAATCGTTGATTCAGTATTGAGAAACGTTCTGGAATACGGCCTTTAGTTTGTACATAAATAAATAAATAAAAAACTATAATGTAGGTAACGTAGTAACTACAGCGGAGTTCCTCTACCTTTTTCCTGGTTTCATCATCAGACCCTAATCGCCACATCGAATCCAGCCAACCGATTGGCTGAATTATTATACTATAAATACCAAAATTTGTATATCTGTGCCTAAGTAAATATGATATTCAAAGTGTTTTACGTACTCATAAGAACTAAACTTTGAAATAATGGAACCAACCTGCCTGAAAAAGTCACAGTCGAAACTGGTTAAATTAATAACACGCATTAAACAGAAAACAAGATTTTAAAGATGCGTAAAGATACACAAAACTACTTCTACTAGATATGTACTTCTAAAACTATTTCAAGATACTTCTAAATACAACACTAAAACAAAAAAAAAAACAAAATAAATACGCATCGATAACTTGCTATATGTCAAGACAAATAAACACGGAGCACTATCTCTTTTTATAAAATATATCCAAAATAATAGTAAAATTTGATGCTAAACAATAGTGGCTAAAAAATTTGATGCTATAAAAACAGTAAAATTTGATGCTAAAGAATTCCAAAAAACAACAAAATATGAATAATTTTGTCGATTCATATACCTACTCGTAGCATGACAGCGCTGCGCTGTGCTGGTGCGGTTTGGTTCGTGCATGTGATGTGAACTGAGATACGACAACGAATGAACTAACTTACGAAGTGCATCGGGGTGAATGCACTCGATGCAATTGCATTTTACTACCTCGGCGCGCTGTTCGCCTGGTGTCGTGGCCGCGCGACTCAGCCCACCACGCCGGCCACTTGGCAACCAAGCACACAAACAGACACGGCCGTGGCTACATACCACGACTGACCACTCCGGCCCTCCGCACTCCTCGACCCTCCCATACTCTCAATACGTTTTTTTGCAGTTGGCTAGGAACTAAAGATAGACTTACTTTGATTCTTCAGATAGACAGGTAAAATATAACACAATATGCTCATATTATAATTATTTATAACATTCTTCCCTACTGTTATTACATAATGCTCTCTAATTTTTGTTACTAGTGGTTATTCTGGCTTTTGGTTAACGAAGCCACTGAGTAAATAGTAAATCGCAAGTCAAAATCCGTTTCACTCGGTGTTGAAATTACACAAATTATTGTCGATAAAATTAATAGTTCGAGACTCCGAATAGATAAAAATGGAAATTATGAAACTGGTCACGCCTACAACCATATAGCTCATTGACGAATTTCGAAGTTCCCAGCCCAGTATTTTCATTTTATTCGAAAGACATATCTTCTGTAAGTTTCTGATTCACTAGTACATGGGCAACACCGTTTCCATAACAACACCCACGCGCGCGCATTTCTCCGCCTACTTTGGGGATGAAACCTTTTACACCTCCAAGCTACTATTGCATGCGTTATAGGATCCTAGTAGGAGCAGATTGCGAGCTTTCAGAAAGGGAAATAGCTCTCAGTACCACACAGTGCACAGTTTTCTAGCGTGTATAATGGTGAGAGCGCCGAGCCTCCTTCGCTTCTTTCTACTCAGCGTGTGACGACGAAGTAATCCTTCGAGCGAGCCCTTGTCACACTTTAGCGAGAAACATTTCTACTTGTTGTAGTATATGTTATCCTGTTACTTCTTCGCTCTAATTACGCATATCATTATGTCTTCTCATTTTGCCTTTTGTAATATTTTTTACCGTGCTGTTTACAAAAGAAGTCAGGGCCGGTGGCCGTGTTGCCGGCTGTATTGCAATAAATACTCGTAGTATACTTTGGTCCCGCTTTTGTTTGGTCTTTTTGGGTCTCCAAAATATATTGTGGTACATTTTTGAAGTGAAACTTCTTTATGAGATAAAATTTATAGCTGTAAAAAAATCGTCACGTTTTTTAGTTGCGCGCCACGTTGTTTTATCAAAGTTTAGTAAAGTGACGTAAAAAATATAAAAAAACCTAACCACTCCGGGAGTGCCGACAGAAGTGAAAACTCAATTTATTAATAATTTATTTATCTAGACGCGTTGGTACATGCATATATGCACACACTATAGCTGCGTATCGTAACGGGGTGTAGCGAGTCCAGAGATTTATCTCATCTAAAAAATTGCGTACCGCGCTAAAAGAAGTTTTTTCTTCAAAAATTGACCGGGATCGACGTTAATGATGATGATGATGAAAAATAAATCTACACTGAAAGACTCCTAATTGATTACACAGCATTATTTAATAAGACCTGTAGATGACCGGAATCAACGTTAGATGATGATGATGATAATGGTCGCGAGTCCAGAGATTATATCTCATCTAAAAATAAGCGTACCGCGCTAAAAGAATATTCACTTCAAAAATTGATCGGGATGGACGTTAATGATGATGATGAAAAAAAAATTCTACTCTGAAAGAGTCTTAATTGATTACACAATATTATTTAATAAGACCTGTAGATGACCGGGTTCAACATTAGATGATGATGATGATTATAGTCGCAAATCCAGAGATTTTATCTCCTCTAAAAATATGTGTACCACGCTAAGAGGCGTTTTCACTTAAAAAACTCAATTTATTAATAATTTATTTATCTAGTCGCGTTGGTTCATGCATATATGCACACACTATAGCTGCGTATCGTAACGGGGAGTAGCGAGTCCAAATTTATCTCATTTAAAAAATTTCGTACCGCGCTAAAAGAAGTTTTTCCTTCAAAAATTGACCGGGATCGACGAAAAGATGATGATGATGAAAAATAAATCTACACTGAAAGAGTCCTAATTGATTACACAGCATTATTTAATAAGACCTGTAGATGACCGGAATCAACGTTAGATGATGATGATGATTATGGTAGCGAGTCCAGAGATTTTATCTCATCTAAAAATATGCGTACCGCGCTAAAAGAAGTTTTTCCTTCAAAAATTGACCGGGATCGACGTAAAGATGATGATGATAAAAAATAATTCTACACTGAAAGAGTCCTAATTGATTACACAGCATTATTTAATAAGACCTGTAGATGACCGGAATCAACGTTAGATGATGATGATGATTATGGTCGCGAGTCCAGAGATTTTATCTCATCTAAAAATATGCGTACCGCGCTAAAAGAAGTTTTTCCTTCAAAAATTGACCGGGATCGACGTAAAGATGATGATGATAAAAAATAATTCTACACTGAAAGAGTCCTAATTGATTACACAGCATTATTTAATAAGACCTGTAGATGACCGGAATCAACGTTAGATGATGATGATGATTATGGTCGCGAGTCCAGAGATTTTATCTCATCTAAAAATATGCGTACCGCGCTAAAAGAAGTTTTTCCTTCAAAAATTGACCGGGATCGACGTAAAGATGATGATGATAAAAAATAATTCTACACTGAAAGAGTCCTAATTGATTACACAGCATTATTTAATAAGACCTGTAGATGACCGGAATCAACGTTTGATGATGATGATGATGATTATGGTCGCGAGTCCAGAGATTTTATCTCATCTAAAAATATGCGTACCGCGCTAAAAGAAGTTTTTCCTTCAAAAATTGACCGGGATCGACATAAAGATGATGATGATAAAAAATCTTACGCTTTTTCGATCAGGGTCACGTGTCCTGACGCGAGTTTAAGATTTTATACCCAACGCCGCAAAAGAAGTTTTCACTTCAAAAATAATGATTGACTGAGGAGGCGAGCGTAACGAGCGAGACGAAAGTCTCCGTTTTAACTCCACTGGTACAAGAAAAATGCTATTGATGTCCGTCCGAACATTCAGTCTACAGGTCGCATTTTTCATCGGAATTGCATGCATCTTGGCATGGATAATCTTTGATGTAGACAACAACTTTTAGCGAGGGGGATTTTCGATCGGGGGGGAAATGGAGGCAGGAGAGGAAAAATAGTCCCGTAGTGGTTGGCAAGAGCGCTCAAAACGAAAAAAAATGTAAGAAAAATAAAAAAAATTACTCCGAAGTCTACGGTTCACAGAACCACTATTAATAACAATATTTTAGATTGGTGGTTTAAAATAAGAATAACAATATTAGTTTGAAAGTGATATACAAAGACTTATTCAAATTCAAGTGAATTTAAAAAATAATAAATAAAATATTGTGGTACATTTTTTTTTCTTTTTTTGTATTTACTATAAAAGTGGGAGTTGTACTGTCATTTCGTTGTATAAATTCAATACGTGATCGTGATTTTAATATTTATTTGAGGTTAACCTCAGTTTTTGATTGTAAGTATCAGTAAATGTATTTAAATCTATTAAAATTAGCAAGTATTAATAAATATATATAGTAGAAAAATTATATGTCCTATAGAAGTTTCATTCTTACCTGTGTTCTCTGGTACACACACATATTTTTTTTACACAGCATCGTCTAGCCCTTAGTAAGTAAAATAACTGAGAATGATTGATGAGCGATAAAGAATATTGAAATTATGCTCTATGTATAATTTAGCTTTTAATTTTAAATAGACGTGTAAAACACAAAAGCAAATTAATTTTTGTAAACAAATCCGTTAGTTCAGCTAAGTAACATAGAAAGATTTCAGTTTCGCTGTTTAGCGCAAGCGCTTTGTGTACTACGAGCCATATGACAAGTCTTGTTTCACCCCAAATGCATCCCCCTATTCTCCCCTCGTTTCATTCACCTGATCCCGAACCGATATCCATGCCGTATAGCTTCGAACACGTATTTATGGGATATCGATTTCTGGTCAAATGAACTTCTCAATACCTCTGAAGCCTTGGTGTTTTCCGAACAGTTCGACATTATCGGCAATCACCGATACATTTCCAATAGCTGCTGCGGTCTGCAGTCTATCGATATTCCGATATTCCTCTTTCTGCCTGCATATTATATTTCATTAATTTGTGTTGGGAAGTTTTTAGTATTAAATTATTTTAGAAAGAGAATACTATTCATTGCTTATAGAAACGCTTTAAATGTAAATCGGTTAATGTAAACTTTTTTTATCATTGTAGTGTTTTAAAAGTATGTACTTACATAATTAATTTATTTTCTATGAGACTGGATATTGATTTAATCCGTGAAAACTCAGAGAACTGCTTTTACTTCCTGCTGCCCTAACCTTTTCTGAAGGAATTTCCGGTTTCGGATTCGTCCTACATCCGTATGTATCCGTCTGATCCGGGAATAGATTTGAAAATCTTACTTGCAATGCAATACTTGCAATATGCGTATTTTGTTAATTTTATCCTATAAGAACGTTAAGAAATTGTAGTTTTGTACAGAATTATCTTTATAATGAGTACAGGTAACAATTTTTCCGTACAATTACAGCACAAGTTTTTTGAATTGACTCCACCAAATCTTAAAATTTGCAAGCACTTTGGTAATCGATGGCGTCCATTTTGGTTCTCGATACTCGGCTAAACAGCGCACAAGAGTACTAGGCACTCAGATATTTTGAAGAGAATGTTTGTATTTCCTATTCTTCGAGTGCAACAGCAGTTATTGTAGCTTGTACATATTATTATTACATACATATTGTCACACCTTTATCCCGAAGGGGTAGGCAGAAGCATACTATAGGTACACCCACATTTCACCCTATGCATTTTTGTCCCATGTAACAGGTGGTGAGCCCATTGCCGTGTTGAAAATGGACATGCTCAGGTTGTGGCGACCTGCTTTTGAAATTTTTCAAGCCGACATAAAGCCTTCAACTCAACTGGGCTTTACGACTGCCATGCTACTGGCAACCGGGACCAACGGCCAAAACGTGCCTTCCGAAGAACGGAAACGCTCGCAAACGTTAATGCCACAAAGTCGTCACCCATTCGTGACCAGCCATAGTGAAAGTTGCTTAACGCAGTGATCGTTTACAGTACACTGTAAGTGTTTGTATTATCATCAATCTATTACAATATTAATTAAAGGTAGGTATAATTTTAATATTATGGTAACTATAGTGCTAAACCGGGGTTTCATTTTGCCTGAACTTACTACGAAGTCATACCCAACTAACATTAGGCGCTACTATAAGAGTTAGAACAGATATATAAAAGAGCTAAAGAGATCCTAAGGTCATCAATAAGTGCTATCACATAGGAGTTATAGCAAGTATAACTGTACTATACCCCCGGATTGGGCACAAATTCTTATGATCTTAGGTTCCACTATGGCAATGTAGTGGAGTTATAGAATGAATTTAAGAGTTATAGAAGAGCAATTGTGGAGGAACAGTAGCGCTAACTGAGACCTAAAGCGCTGTAAGAGTAGTATTTTGGTGACCATTAACTCCTTAAGCGGTATGGTAGAGCTACGTGCAGCTTACTGACTCTTTGAGCGTTATAAAGAGAGTAAATTAAAGAATATAAACTCCGGGAGGGGTATAGTAGATCTATGATGTAACTTGCTTACGGTTTTAGCGGTTAGAGGGTGGTAATAAGGTAAATTGTAACGCCTTGAGTTGCAGTATGGATCTACAATAGAAAATTACAGCGTCTAAGGATATATTTCTCCTTAGTTTTTTATTATAATTTGTTAAATGAGTTAAGAAAGATATTCTCTTTTCAAAGTGATCAAATAAACATAGTGTAATGCGTGTATGACATTTTGTAAGCGCCGTTAAAATGGTCTATGCAAAATAAAGATATTTTTATTTTATTTTATTTTTTTATTTTGTGTCTACGAAAATAAATGGCGGAGTTGAGTGCAAAACTTTAAACTGATTTTTAGTGCAAAATGAAGCGGAATTTTCATTGCGAAGGTAAGTAAACTGTGAATATGCGTATATATTATTAGCAAATAATTGAAGCGCCCACTCTTTGAGGTGTATTTATCTAAAAAATATTTTGCTTCACATGGAGCAAAACATTATTTTTAGTAAATTTGTAACAAAACTTTGCCTATTAACTTAAAGAGTCGTGACCCTGTTATTAGAATGCTATAAAAATAAATACCTTCATTGTATAATGTTACCTTTTAGTCCGTTTCACTGCTTTTTATTAACTTCATAATCTAAAAATTAACCCTTGAATAACCCATGAATTTGGATATCTGTAGTAATTTTTCAAAACCACTACTTAGCCTACGCACGACTTTTACACGTAGGTATCTCCTAGTTGCACGAGTGCTAAATTGTTTTTATTGTTTGATTTGTCAAAATTGAAAAGATTTGGAATTAAATACCTACATATTTCTGTCTACAAAATTACATACTGTAACATACTGCCAGTTAAAGCCTTTGAATATTTGTAGCAATGGAATATTATTATTTTAATGGAAGTTTGACTTTATTTCCAGCATAAACTCCTTACGTTCATAAACGCCTCGTCAATTTTATTGGCTAAACTTTGCATGTGATACTAATTAGCTTTTTTGTACCTACACAGCGAGAACAAGTCCGGGCGCAAATAAAATAAGTATCAACCATTCAGTCTCTAAGTCCCTCCACTAAGTTAACTATCTTCACGCTGTATCCCTGACGGGGTAGTCAGAGAGGACAGATCGCCAGGCTTCGCGATCCATGCATACTTCTTTCGCTTCTTCGAGATTCATTAATCGCTTCATACACGCACGTCTGGGTATCCGAGTACTTTTGACCTTTCCGTTTTTGAGCAATCTGCTCACGTGGTCTTCATATGTAAGTCTCGGCCTACCCTGACTCCTTCTACCCTCTACTTTTGAACAATATATATTCTTCGTCAATCGTTCCTCACTCATTCGTTGGACGTGTCCAAACCAACGGAGCACGCCCTTTTCCAGCTTAACGCTGACACTTTCATTCAAACCTGCCATATTGCGTATCACTTCGTTACGTATTCGGTCGGTCAGGGTAACGCCGCACAATTTTCGAAGTGATCGCATCTCCACAGCATTCAATTTACTTTCATGCATCTGCTGACATACCCAGGTTTCACTACCGTAAAGCAAAGTTGGCACTAGCACTGCGTTATGAATCGCCATTCGTGCTTCTTTTACGATGCTTTGTCGCTTTACTAACTGGGACAAAGCACCGTTAACTTTGTTTCCGGCAGCTACTCGCCGTTCTACATCCGAATCACATCTTCCATCCGCGCTGAACATACTTCCTAAATACACAATTTCATTCACTTGCTCTAGACGTTCCTGGTTTACCCTAATCTCGCATTTAGTTCTTACGTCACCTCTTTCAAATACTAGAACCTTAGTTTTACTTGCATTCAAGCGGAGACCCTTACTTTCACACCCCTCTTTCATATTTGTGACTAATGCCTGAAGGTCGGCTTCTGATGAGGCCATGAGCACCGCATCATCAGCGTACAGCAGACAGTTTACTGTAACTGGCAACTGTCCAGATACACTATGAACAGCCAGGCGAACATGACACATCCCTGTTTGACGCCTGTACAGACATCAAAAAGATGCAACACATCCCCCCCTACTCGCACGCAAGCCTTACAGTCCCTATAAAGCGACTGTATTGCCCGCAGTAGCGAGCCGTCCACACCATATCCTGGCAGCAAGTCCCACAGCGTTTCTTTCACAACGTTATCAAATGCTTTCACTAAGTTCGACGTGACATTTGTTGTTTTTGACGCTGTGGTCGGACACCGCGTAAAAACTATGTACCTACTGCTATACTCGTTCGCGTACGCCCTTTGTTCACGTAAGTAGCTTTGATTACGCTGTTTTAAGTGTCACTCTGTAAATTAGCACTAAATAATATAAAATAAAATAAATCAATATCCATCACGCCTTATCCACGAAGGGCTGACAGAGGCATATTATATTATACTTCTTATAATTCTTATATTATACTATTACTTTTCACCGTGTGGATGCCTGTCCCACGTAATAGGTGGTGAGCCCATTGCCGTGTTGAAATAGATAGACGCAGGTTGTGGCTACCTGCTGTTGAAATTTTGTCAAGCCTTCAACTTTACTGGCAACCGGGACCAACGGCTTAACGTGCCTTCCGAAGCACGGAAACTCTCGCAAATATAAATGCCACAAAGTGGTCACCCATCCGAGGACCAGCCATAGTGAAAGTAGCATAACTCAGTGATCGTTTACAGAACACTGGGACCACGGGGCCACGAGCGCTTAATAATACACTAAATAATATCGTAAATAAATTGTAATAGGGTTGCTAAAATAAATAGGAGTACAAGACGACATAAACGCTACTAAATTTTATTTGATTCTGTTACAATTATATTTCAATTTAAGAATGCAGTTCAAAATAATAAGAACATTAGAGAAAGGACAATACAGCCACTGCATTGCACGCGGATATTAATCGATCGTGATGTAATAATTTTGTTTGTAAATCGATTGTGGAGCGTACCAATGATCTAACTTATAATAAAACATAATGCTCGCACTGACCTAGTGTTTTATTTATGCCAATATTCACTATCGCCACCTAGTGTTTGTATTAAAATATTATTTGATGTTTGTAAAATAGCTCGAGGATCTTTTGTTAGAATCCAAATCTCATCATCATCAGATCATTTAAGATCAACATCAAATTTTTCACAGCAGTTTGTTTAATATTCTTAATAGCTCATATCCTCAAATTTTCACTTAAATGAAAGATTCTTAATATAGTCACTGGTATTATTCACATCATCACTACTCAATGAGTAATAACTGTCTCCTTCAGAAATATGAAGACTTGCAGTTGCGATTTCATTCCATTACATACGGAACCACAATCTTAGAAAATTTTGAAAGGAGCTCTGTAGCGGCGCCATTTTATGCTTTCATGACCGCTTACATGACCAATTAGGGGTACTAAGGTGGTAACGAACTCAATAATTCAACCTTAAATAATATAGAGGCTATACTTGACACTATACGTTCTATTTATAGGGAGAAATATCCCTACTAGTCAGCCCTAAACTGTACAAGGGACCTTTGTATCTCTTTAAGAGTTAAGTGTTGTAAAAGATTTATAAAACACCATTGTAGAGCTAGTAGCGTGGTCCTATTGTGCAACTATCAGTGCCCTAAAAGAGTTTATGGTAGCTTGCTTAGAACTTTAGAAGTCAATAATAAATGTTAATTTCTAATATAGATCTTATAGTAGTAAGATTCACTCAAAGCTATAACACAGAAGCTTTGGTCTGTATTGTAGGGATAATAATCGCTGCACTACGCGTTTAACCTTCACAAATTGCTCTTATAAACTTGCTTTGTCACTGTTAGCGTAATATTTTATCACTAACTCTTTTTTGCCGTCGCAAACTATAATTGCAGCTACTACTCTACCTTCATAACACTTAATATAACCTTAAGTGTTATGAAGGTAGAGTATGTAGGAGTATGGTAAGCTCTATTTGCAGCCAAATTGTTTGTTGGCATATGGCTATATATTTAGATATGATGATATATACTCCCTGTTCGTCCAACTACTGCAATCGTGTATTAGGAGTACCTAAGTTAAAATGCAAATATACATAAAGTCACACCTATTATCCTATAGGGGTTGGCAAATAGTAATACTAGTATGCGAAGTATGTAAGCTTCAATATTTTTGAAGTGAAACTTCTTTATCGACGTTGAGTGAAAATTTATAGCTGTAAAAAATGTTGTTAAGAAGTTTCACTTCTTACCTGTGTAGGTACTCTGGTTCTTTTGGAGCTCGGCAATATTAAATATCTTAGAACTACTAAACTCTACCTAAGTTTTATTTTTCTTATACAACTATGGTGGCAGACAAGAGTACGACTCGTCTGATGGAAAATTGGAAAGTGGTCACCTTAGCCTAATTAATAAATAGATAAAAACATAAATAAATATAAATGTTTATAAAAGTAACTAAAAACTAACTTACTAACTATCTTCACGCTGTATCCCTGACGGTGTATAGTCAGAGAGAACAGATCGCCAGCCTTCGCGATCCACGCATTCTTTCGCTTCTTCAAGACTCATCGATCGCTTCATATACGCACGTCTGGGTATCCGAGTACTTTTGTCTTAACCATTTTTGAGCAATCTGTTCGCGTGGTGTTCATATGTCTGTTCGTAAGTCTTGGCCTACCCTGACTCCTTCCACCGTCTACTTTCGCACAATAGGTATATATTCTTCGTCAATCGTTCCTCACTCATTCGTTGGACGTGTCCAAACCAACGGAGCACGCCCTTTTCCAGCTTAACTCTGACACTTTCATTTTCATTCAAACACTTCACTTCGTTTATAAAAGTAGTTTCATAAATATAAGTAAATCAACAGTACATAGGTACTTAGATACTCTGAGACTTGACCCGGGTGTGACTTTCATCTGTCATAGTGGAAACTATACAAAAACGAAGTACCTAATTAGGTAGGTAATTTGACTAGAACTGCACGTCACCATCTACCATTTTAAGGAAAAGATTTTCTAACGGTTCTTCCTCAAAGAAACTCATCCTGGATAAGGGATCCGATCCATCTATGGACGATGATCGATATAATTGATCCACATAGCTAACGTGATTCTATTCTGCACTCAGCATAACCCAGCAAACAAAAGCGTACGAAGGGCCGAGTCTACTATTGACAAGCCGTAGAATAGATGTTTTTAGATGTCAAAATATTAGTAGACTATCAAAAATGCAACTGACTAGTGGCCACTGGCGCGGTGCGTGTTAGTAGAATTCTATCGGCCGATAGAAGTCTATTGGAGTACGATTGTAATAGTAGACTACGAAAAACTGTTAAAATTGTACCGGTGGCTTTCTAATTAGCGACGATTTCGATTTATTTTCAACACGATTGAAATAGCAGCCTCGGCCCCCTGGTGGTTACTTTGCCACGAAGCAAGGAAGGAAGAGCTATTAGGAGACGCATCAAAGTAAGAACCACCACCGACAAGTTACTTTTAGTAGGTACCTATCTGCTACCGTTGAATTTGAGTCTGTATCGATGTTCCTACCTATTTAGCTTATAAAAAGCGACAATATCATCGGTTGCGAAGACTAAAGTTAGTTTGCGGTGGCTCTAATAGCCGTATTTTAGAACGTTACTCAATACTCAAGAACCGCTTGAGGCTAGTTTTTCCTTATAAATACTACTCTCAAGTGTTTCTTGAGTATTGAGTAACGTTCTAAAATACGGCCCTAAGTGTAACGTGACTTGGGACATCAAGCCCAGCGGCTTGCTTGATGATATGTAGTTTTGATAAAATAATCGTACCCGTTTGTGTACGAATTTGACCTTTTATTAAACGCATAACGCAAAACTGCATTGCATATGGCTCAAATAATATTCTTTATTTACCGTTTGACCTTGCGGCATCGCAAAGATCTCTATATAACCCACTATAATCAAAGATCTTTCTATGACTTTTTATAAATGGTAGGTAGGTACAGAGAAATCAACTCGGGAAGTCAGGCACCAGAAAGTCTAGCGCCTCGAAAGAGGATTTTTAGTCAATATTTTCTTCACTTTTGTGATTGTAACTTCAGCTGAAGACTTTGATGGTCTAGTAGGTACCTTTAGCGAGCTAAAAATAGCTCCTTATAGGTATACATAAATAGAGGGGTTAAGAAGTCTGACCCCAGTCACTTCCAATGGAATTCTAAGGCTTCCAAAATTGAGATGTTGAAATTAACCAGGAATTAATTAAATGCCGCGCTGGAGTCTCGGGTTCGAGTCCCGGGTTGGAAAAAATATTTGTACGGATTTTTTCATGTTTTTTATATAGATAAGCACCTACCTACTATGTAGGTATTAGGAAAAAAATAATTTTTAATTTAAGTAGACGCATGCTTATCAGTGTGTCTATATCCTTATTAACTTAATTTATGCTAGATGGCACTGAATAAAAAACGTCCCGTCTTGTAAATTGCGTAGTCGACAAAACTACTAAATATAGAGTCGCTATGTTGTTCAGCCGGTTATAGAATCTGATTACGTACAATTCCTACATACTGCATACATACAAGTTATGATATCACACACATTCATTTTGTTGGTTAAAACAAAAATAAAATAAACCCTACCGTCGCGTAGGTATCTTCGGAAGGGTCTTGGGCGAACGTGCGTAGTCTTGCGTAATTCACTCTCCCCTGATTGGTCGGAAAAGCCACGCCCAGTGCGTAAACCCAACCATGAATTTCGACAGGCCCTTAGACGGCCCTTTACACCTTCTTACAATCTTTGCGCTCCTAGTAATCTGTGTTATATTATAAATAATTTTAAGGGCTCCCAATATTTATATTCTTGACAACAAATAACCGAATTACGTGTAATAAAGGCATGCACATTTTACAAACATCAAATTGTTCTTAAAGACAATCAAAATGGACTTACAAGCCTTATATTTTTTTTTCTGTAGGATTGAAAACAAAAGACTATTTGTCTACTATTTAAAACAAAGGGTAATTAACAGTAATTAAATATGCAAATTATTTCAAAATTCTGGTTTCTACTCAGCCCTTGAAAAGGTGTAAATGACAGAAGGGATCGCTTTGTAACGAGAAATAATAGGCATGTCACTCCCAATGACTTTGAGTACCAGGATACAATGACTGTTGAAGAGATTACAGAAGGGCTTTACCTTCTTGGAATTCGAGCGTAAAAAGTATTCATGAGACTCAGCTGAACAAAGTTGTGGGCGGAGTCGGCCCTAGTTGGAGAGCGGTTTTATTAGTGCTCGTGGTTGTATGAGAATAAAAAAAGGTGAAGTATAATTAGATTTTTTTTAACAATTGTTAATCTTGTTTGGTCATGATTTAAATAAATATACTCGTATATAAATACATTTATATTTCCCGGTTGCCAGTAAAATGGCAGTCGTTAAGCCTGGTTGAAGGCCATATAGGCGGCTTAAAAAATTTCAACAGCAGGTAGCCACAGCCTGCGTCTGTCTATTTCAACACGGCAATGGGCTCACCACCTATTACGTGGGACAGGAATCCACACGGTGAAAAGTGGGCATAATATGCCTCTGACACGCCATCGGGGATAAGGCGTGATGGATATTTATATATATATATACCTTACGACAAGAACGAAGGACAAAAAAACCACAATATCCGTATAGAAACCAAATCACAAGTGAAAGTGTTTCTTCGACACCTTGATGACAGGGTCTAGTATCTTTTTGTAGGATTTGCTGTATTAGTCTGTCTGTACTATATGTATACCTAAAATTTGTGTTCAACATGTAAATAATATAAAATACAATTAAAATTACTTATTAGAGGATATCCGCTCGTTAAAACAAGAAAGGTCGTGTCTCATACTCAAACAAACATTTTTATAGACACAAGTACTTACGAAAAACTCAAAAAACGGCCTAATTTCCTAAAACCGCTCTAGGCTATAAATTTTAAGTTACACCTGCTAAAATAATAACCAACTGAACGTAAGAGAGAACATATTCATTCAGTGGTACACACAACCCAGATCTAACTCGATATGTTTTTTTTTCGTTGACATTTCCGATAAAGATGGCCTCACTTGAATCTCAATTACTAGGAGACCATAGAACTGAAGCGGCTGTGGAATGCAAGAATCAAATTGTTCAGTCTTGGAAAAAATGGCGCCCTAAAGTTAATATTCGCTGAAGAAAATTCAAAAGGATACTGAATCTATAAATCTATAATTTTTATTAATACTGCTTTGCTGTAGGTAGTGACAGAGAAATGCATAGAAGTATATTTATACATTATACTTAGGTAAAATGCATCATTAGTTAAAACGACAGTTATAGTTATTTTAGGTATTAGGAAAAAAAATCTTGAACATTTATACCTAATCATGCTTAATTAAATTAAAAAGTTATAATTAGTTAGTTAACAGATGTAGTAACCTCACTAATTCTTTTTTAATTCCATTTAACAATGATATTGGGTATAAATAAATTAAAGGTAATGATCAAATAGTAAAGCTTCACAGGTCCTTATAAAGGTCATTATTTATTAAACATCATTGTGTTCTCGTAGCATTAGAATAACGTCTAGGAATGTCCTGCCGACTCCTAAATTCCTGTATGGTGACGTCATAGATATGCTACGGACTACGGACATAGAAAGGCTCACCTAGTACTACATAAAAGTCGCAGTAAAAACACCGCACACTCGCGTGTTTGCTCTCTACGCACATTTCCGCACCCCGTTGTAAAGTTTCGTAAACAGCTGATCACACACTCGCATCGCATATGTGATATTAGGCTCCACCCTTGTTCTGGTTGCCTGGTACTTGTAGCCCACATGTGCAACCCTTTCGAGGCGACCCACAACTAATGACATGACACTGGTGTGGTATTGTATGTAATGTGTGCTATTTTTATTACATACAGTTTACAGTCTTGCTCATGCTCATCCTGAAGCCATTGGGTTATTTGTAATTTATGACGAAGGTAAATAAATAATATTATTTTATTAGTTTCTTATTTTATTCCTTTACTTTAGATTCTATTTACTTACCCTACTGATGATACAAATTAAGTAAAGTCTAAAGAAATATGAATGACTTTAATTTTTGCATTTTATTTTAATTTATAAGTTGACAAATAATGTTACATGTCATTATCTTATGTAAAAGGTAAACATACTTTCTCTCATAAAGAGGTGTTTATTTGACCTACATTAAAGTTTATGACAGTCAATTTACAGGTTTTTGACTGCACGGTGGCGCAGTGGTAGTGTAAGCGATTATCGCCCTGAAGGTTTCTGGGTTCGATTCCCGGGTTGGGACAAATATTTGTGTGATCCACAAATGTGTGTTTCGGAGTTTGGGTGTTTTCTATGTATAATATGTATATATCTAGAAATATATAAGTATGTTTATCAGTTGTCTAGATCCCACACCACAAGCTTATATTAGTTTACTTTGGGCTAAGTGTCCCACAATATTTTTTTTATTGTATTGTAAGGTATAATTAAAACAAATTATCCTATTAGAATACACAGACAGAACAATACTAATTTAGCATGACGAAATTGTATTTTTAATCAGGCTAAAAAATCTCTACTTACAAAAGATTTATTATATTAAATAATGCACCTGTGTAAATCCAAAGAGGGCAACTAAAACTGATCATACCATACACAAGTATATTATGTACAACTAAGCCCTATCACCTCACATAATATTTTACATGTACTAAACCTATACTACAAGACAGGTAAAGCAACATGGTTGACCGTGATCGTCGTAGCACAGCCCCATTGACGCAGTGACATGCGTCAACAGTGAGTGTTGCACCAGAGCGGCAGTCAGCAAAAGAGGTGCATTGCCCTTCATAATTCTTCAACCAACGACAAAAGAACTGCAGTTAAATGCATATCTCTGTCCCCTCCGTTTTCCTTCAGCTACATATTTCTCGCTCTAATAGGAAAATGCAGGGAAAGAGCCAGCTCTGGGTAAAATGGACGCTTACGCCTTGTTTACGCTTGCCAGATTGCCTTCGGTCCCTGTCTTTCACGTTGCCGATATCTGCATTTATTTGTATCTTGTCTCACTTGTGTATTAACCTTTAGTGCACACAAAGGCAGTAGCAGTGTAGTAGTGTAACGTTTGTTTTTAGCATAGCGTTGTTTGTATGTTTGTATGAAGATGTCACCAAAAATTCAAGTCAATTGAAAATAAAAAAAAAAAAATTTATTTGAAATAGTGTAGGAATGTCACATAAATATATTTTACTAGTCATATATTGGTTGTAAACTTGTAATTCGTAGTAGTAGTAGTAGTAGTAGTAGACATATATTGGTTGTAAACTTGTAATTCGACTATAATTAATTTATTTATCAAGTTTAAACTAATGAATTCGCATCAGTAGAATAGCTTCTACTCCACATAAACATTAATTATTTGCACAAACTTCGTTAAAAAAGTGGTATAAAACTTTCGCATAATTACATAAGTATATTTAATACTTAATAATTACAAAGTAATAAAAAATAGTGCTCTAAGCGTACTATAAGAATATCGAACTCTTTATCAGCACAAAAGTATGGTACCCTGGTATTTTAGCGTATTGTAAAAAGGCCTAACTTGACGGCTACCACTTACTTACTACCCTTCTGGCTAACTGAGATAGAGGCTCAACTTCTGAATGTCACCAGGAAATCCAGGAATATCCATCTCGTCATCGCTCAGCGTGATTTTGACTAGATATTGAAAATAGGGATTTTTCATTACACTGGTTACTTACCTACCTACTTACTTACTTATATCAGGTGGCAAGTTCAAATTTTTAAGACTTACCTAAGTCAATAAGTAATATTTTTTACTAGTTATGATTACTATACTGGTCGGGATAATATAAATGAGGTCCAACGGAACACTTTGTTTTACGTTGGGTTTAACGGACATTAAAGTATATAGTATGTAGTTGCGGACCTCCGCAACTGCATTCGCATACACGCTTTTCAAATTAATAGACCTAGTCGAATTAGGATTTGATCCGGTAAACTTATAGAAGGTAAGTAGCAATTTTCTTTCGGAATACGTTGGGTAGGTCACTGGCAGTCTAAATTTTGTTTTGCGCGGCATTCGATTCGTTGCGTAATCCGCAGGGTGAACTGTTCTTTTTTTGATTTTACACGAAAATTGGTGATTAACATTGTTGTTGAGTAAAATAATCCTAAAATTTTTATTTGACATATTTTTTTCCTGACGGTAAATTTTTGTTTGGTTAACAATTCGTTTATATACGAAATTTGCAATAAAAAAAATTCTATTTCCATTTTCCAAACACACTCCATTTTTTTACTTTTAAATTTTCTACAATTTTGGTTCTTTTCAAGTTTTCATAGGATCTATATTTTTCGATTTATATATTACCCGTAATAATGACACTTTATGTCATTAATATTGACAGCGATAAACGTGGAAATAAGTAATTACCAGAAAATGCAATTGCGATATTGCGAACTCTGACGAAGACATATTATAACCTCTAATTTGTGTGGTCTAGTGCTTAGTACAAGTGTTCGGCTTTTCCAAAAATATTTTCATCAAAAACAAGTGCTGTTGTCGTATTTTTAGTGCTTTTGTGTTGTTTTGTGTGTGCATTTTTACGCAACTTCCAAATTCCCACGTAAGTAGATGTAATTATGGACGATCCACCCGATCCTGGTGGAGGTGATGGCGCTTGCCATTTCCACGATCCTTCTTTTTCATCACAATCTATTTCCAATTCACATCCCAAAAAACGAAATCATCCTCTCGATGACCCTTCATCCCCTGCTCTTAAAAAATCTATTACTGATCCATCACAAGCATCTCCTTCCATTCAAACTTCTTACACCCATCCCGATTTTGATAACAAGCCCACGAGATACACCGATACTGATGCTGGTCCGTACATAGTCCATGTATCCAGATCAGTGGACAACCCGTCCTCAGGTACGGTGTTCCGTCCAATTAAGTTCGGTCATTTTATCCGCAATAATAAAATATCCAACGTAACTGAAGATGGCATTAAGCGTGTAGGCCGTAACCGTCTATCAGTTCAATTTAAATCAGCTGTAGACGCTAACAATTTCTTAACTCACCCTTCCCTATCCAGAGCCAAATATGAGGTATCCATTCCTTCTTATGCATGCTCAAGAATGGGAATCATTAGAGAGGTTCCGGTGGAATGGACCCTTGAGGAAGTGGTCCACTCAATCCGAGTTCCTGTTGGATATGGCCGAATAATGAAAGCCAGACGACTTAACAGAAGAAAATTAAATGAAAATAATATTCCCTCTTACATACCCACTCAGACAGTTGTTCTAACATTCAGTGGTCAAACTCTTCCTCCACATATTTATTGTTTTTATAATTCCCTCCCCGTTGAAACTTATGTCCTTCCTCTAATTCAATGCCTAAAATGCTGTAGGTTTGGGCATATTACATCTCAATGTAGGTCTTCCCCACGTTGCTTTACTTGCAGCCAACCCCATGAAGGTATTTCATGTACTAATCCTTCCCCATCCTGTCTTTTCTGCTCTGGTCCTCATACCTCTAAAGATCCTTCTTGTCCAGAACACAGCAGACAAAAATCTATAAAAATAGTGATGTCCCAGGAGAACATTTCCTACATGGAGGCATCGGCAAGATTCCCCCATGTGCGAAGGTCTTTTGCGGATACTGCAAAGTCTACTACAACTACTTCATCCTCTATTCATATGTCTCAAAAATCCCCTATGCCAGAGTCTTCTCAAACATCTTATAGGAAGACAATCCTAATTCCCCGTGGATCTCATAACCCAGCATCTAGCCCAGGGTTTGATAGACTGACCCATAGCCTATTAACCCAAGCTCCTCCCTCCTCCACCCCTAATGGCTGTGCTCTCTCAGAACATAATTCAACAGGACAATCTAGTCCCAGTGATAATCTCCTTGAATTACTTCTTTCCACTGTCATTAATATGCTTTCCCGATTTAGTGACACTGAGCTTCCAGATAAACTTAAATCCAAGATTTCTCAGCTATCTTTCTTATCTAATAACAATCCCTCCAATCCTTCAATGGAATTGTAGGAGCTTAAACAACAAAAAGAATGAACTAATTTTTCTTATAAACAAATATAAACCCCTTGTTATTGCCATCCAGGAAACTTGGTTTAAGCCTGCCTCTCGGTTTAGAGTGTCAGGTTATGCCTGTTTTCGGGACGACAGAAATGATGGTCATGCTGGAACCTGTATATTAGTTTCCAGATCCTTAGTTTACTCCCTAATTTCCCTACCCCCTCACAGTGACAGCTTTCATATTGTTGCTGTAAGAACCATGAATATTTCTTTTCTATCTGTCTATATCCCTTATCCAGACCGCTCAATTTTATCTGAATTGAATAACATATTATCCTCCATTCAACCTCCTGTTGTAGTCTTAGGGGATTTCAATATCCACCATACTTCATGGGGTTCCTACTTATGTGATGAAATGTCATCCATTTTTCTGGACATTTTAGACTCACTAAACCTTTGCATTTTAAATGATGGTGTCCCAACTCGTAGATCAACCCTCTCTCAACCCCATCCTAGTGCTGTTGACCTTTCTATTTGTTCACCTTCACTCTCTTCTAGTCTAGGTTGGCTCACGTTAGGCAGTACCCATGGTAGTGACCACTATCCTATTGTCATACTTCCTTTAGACAGCCCTAATGTTCAAATTTCCTTTAATCCTATTCTGAAATATAACCTAGCAAGGGCAGACTGGGGGACATACTCTAGTTGTCTGGATCAAGAAATCAACCTGATACCTGCTCCTGACCTTTTTAATATTCAGGATGTCTATTGTATCTTTAAGAAATGTCTCTTAAAAGATGCTGATAAAGCCATTCCTTTAAAAAAACCAAATAGGCGCCTCCCATCACCTCCATGGTGGGACCAATCTTGCTCACAGGCATGCAAAAAAAGCAAAGATGCAGAAAAGGCATATTCAAGAGATATGTCAACTGACAACTACCTGAACTATAAAAGGATAGCAGCAGAAACTGTCAGACTTCTGTCACAAAAAAAAAAGGAAGGATGGCGTGCATTCTGTGAGTCTCTGTCTCCCCATACTCATTCCACATTAGTTTGGAGAAATATCCGAAGATTCAAGAACTCAATGTCGGACATCCCCATGATTTCTAACGATACATCAACATAGATTCAAGGCTTTGAGCAGAAACTCGCCTCTCCCACCGTCCCTTCTGCTTCTGAGTGCTTAACTCTCTCTTCCTTGTATACTCCTACCAGACATACCTTTGACTCCCCTTTCACTCAAGATGAGCTTCTGACTGTTTTAGGGTCCCTAAAAGATTCCGCACCTGGGGTTGACGGAATCCCCTATTCTTTTATAGTTAATAGCAGCTTGGATACTAAAAACTATTTCCTTAAAATCTTAAATCTTGTCTTCTATTCTGGCATACCCCCTGATGAGTGGAAGTCCCAAATCATTCTTCCGATATTGAAACCAGGAAAACCGAGTAACGACTGTTCAAGCTATCGCCCTATTGCCCTTTCCTGTACTATGGCCAAAATAATGGAACACCTCATTAAAAATCGCTTGGAATGGTTCATGGAAAGCCAAGAGTTACTCTCGAAGACCCAGTTTGGCTTCCGTAAGGGCCTCGGAACTATGGATAGTCTAGGCATTTTCACTACTGATATTCATATAGCAATGTCTAAAAATCAGTACTGTGTGGGCGTATTTCTGGATATAGCATCCGCATATGATAATGTTCTTCTTCCTGTGCTCAGGCAAAAACTGCTTAAGCTGAGTGTTCCAGAGAAGATAATCAATTTCATATCCAATATTTTTTCTGGTAGAAAATTTTCAATAAAATTACAAAATTCTATTCTATCCCCCAGAACTGTGTGGAGGGGCTTACCACAGGGCTCTGTGCTTAGTCCCCTTCTGTACAGTATATATACGTCCGACTTAGAGCTCTCGGTAATCTCCTTTTGCAATATCTTGCAGTATGCAGATGACATTGCACTTTATGTAACTGTGGATGACATATCGGATGCTGTATCTAGACTTACGTCTGCTGTCTACTACCTCCAAACATGGCTTGCAGATCACGGATTATCTTTGTCAGTTCCCAAGAGCTCAGTTGTAGTTTTCTCCCGTCACAGATCCATAAGTGATTGCCAAATTTCGTACGAAAATCAAGTATTCCCAGTAAGAGAGTCTGTTAAATTTCTAGGTATGATTTTGGATAGGAAATTATATGGTATTCCTCATATAAATCAGATAGTCTCTAAATGTGAAAAAAATATTAATATTCTAAGGTCCTTATCTGGTACCTGGTGGGGAGCCCACCCTTATTGCCAAAAGTTATTATATAATGCAATTATCCGCAGTCACCTGGATTATGGTAGCTTCCTTCTAGAACCATGTAACAAAGAGCCCCTTAAATCTCTGGATAAGCTCCAGGCTAAATGCCTGCGCGCTGTGATTGGTGCAATGAAATCCTCGCCTATAAACGCCTTGCAGGTAGAATGTGTGGAACCTCCCCTCTTTCTAAGGCGACAGTACCTGGCTGACAGGTATTTTTACAAAACTTCCCAACTTGCCCTCCATCCTCTTATCCCTAAACTACATACTCTTTCGGAATTTATATCATCTGGTGGTTACTGGTCAAATAAAGTTCATCCCTGCTTATTTAATAGCTTTTTTTAACTTTCTACGCTTCCCGTTCCCTTGCTCACAGTCCAAAAACAACCCCCTATTTGAATCCCCATTCGAAGCCATTATACATTCTCCAGACATAATTCTAAATTCTGGTATCAGTAAAGGTTCTATAGAGGCTAATAAACACCTACTTGCCTTAATTCATCAAAAGTGGCAAGATCGATTGGTCTTTTTTACAGATGCCTCTAAATTGACAGGCTCCTCATGTGTTGGGTCTGCAGTTTGGATACCCCGATACAAAATTATCCTCCCCTTTAAGGGTCGTATTATAGAACCTTACTCAAGCCTCAAGTATTACTTAGAACTAGTTTTAAGCTGAGCTTTTATTATAGAACCTTACTCGATTCGTGAAACGTCAATCTAGAATCACCTGAGAGCTGTCACAGTGAAATGACGTTTGATTCATATTATAGAACAGTGCTCAAGTGTCATTTCAGTAATCCTTTATTTTTAAACCATATTCAGCTCAGATTCGCTACTTGATTCGAGATTTGCGAGCAGTTTTCGTAAGTTTAGTCGACACCACGCTCAAGCAGAGATTTTAGTTAACAAAAATAAAAGATGGCCTCCTTTATCTTTCTAAAATGGATATTTTTGAAGATAAATAGACTATTACTTACTTATCATTAACGTGTTTATCCTCGAAAGGGTGGCAGATTCATATTTACGCCCCTATTTCAGTGCCAGCACATTCTACCAAACAGCAGACCCGTACCAATCAATAACAATTACTTTACAAAGATATTAATTCAGTATTATATCAATACCGAAGACAGTGTGATCTTGTATTGTGTGGCAGTGTGGATCGTATTGCTTCATTCTTTTATTTCAACTACCACACTTTTAATAGAAATGTGATAATAAAATAATACCTATGATAATAATGAGATATGTGGATATTAAAAAATAATGTCATTATTATGGTTGTGTTGTAGAGTCAATGTCGCTTACGAGTAGTGTAGCTATGTACCATCAAACACATAACATTAAACACAAGATAATACCGTAAATGATGGAACATTTGTTAAAGCAATACCAGCGTGGACATCCTTTTTATGCCACAGCATCCTTTCAGGATAGTACTGTAGCTTGTGCTGTACTGCACTATTGTGCCTATTATATTAATATCCCTATTGACTTCCAATACACTTTACCCCCTAAGAGAGTACTCCATATAATAAGAACATGATCATTCAATATGTAGGAGGAATAGGAATAGATAAAGGAGAGGTTTCAAAGCGATTTGTAGATGCTGACTTTCATATAATTTTTATTAAAGTGAAAAACATGATTTGGTTTAGGATGGGGTTTGACCCGTAACCTATGTCTAACCAGGGCAATGTTCTATGCCACTGAGGTATCATAACCATACCAAAATAAGTTGAAATTATTTACTATATTTTCATTGTCACTCGTTCAAGCCCCATCTTGAACCGAGTTATCTTTATCACTGTAATAACATTTATTTGAATGAGAGGTGTGTACACTACATCTTATAACAACCATCATCAATAGATAAATTATTTATTTTAATGATTTTTAATACTATATTAATTAAATATTCATATTAAACAATACAATTATATTTTATTTTATTTAATTTAAATAAAGAACCTAAAAATAATTAATCATTATTATTATTTCTTAAGATAATGATTTGATGACAGATTCTTTGGTACTTTTTTGTGGTGAATATTGTGCACGACAGGCTCGGCAAGTTTTTGGACGCTTGTGTCACTGTCGACAATCTCATTAATAGCAAAAGGACAAGAGTTTCAACTTCTGTTCTCTGAGTTCACTGTAACAAAAAAAAATCTTCAGGTATCTTACTGGCTCGGTGGTGTAGGTGATAGTGTATGTGACTGCTACTCATGTGAAGGTCCCATATTGGAATAAATATTTGTGAGATCCCCAAATGTTTGTTTAGAAGTTTGGGTGTTTGCTCTATAACAATGTATATATTTAGATATACAGTATGTTTATCAGGTGAGTAGTTCCCATAACCCAAGCTTAAAGGGTTAGATGGCGTTGTGTGAAAAGTGTCCTACAATGTTTATTTATAAACTCATTACCTACTTACAACTTTGATTCACGGTGTTAAAGCTTCTGTTCTACATGTGACTTTAAGCTCTATCTTTCTATCCTCTCAAGGTTGTTTATGACAGAGCCCCGAACCCTATGCAACCAATGTTACAAAGTGTACAAAACTCTATAATATTTTCAACAAATAATAGGTAATTACCCGGTATGTGTCAATACTCTCTGGTATTTAAATTCAGTGCATATGTTACATTAGATATCTGGATCCATATCGGCATCAGGATAAAGACCTCTACAGACAGTGGCTATATGGTACTGCCTTTCACACGTAAGTTCATCACGCTGTCTTGCTCTGAAATTTTACCACAAAGCGGGTCAACTGCTCTCCGGATGCCTAGAACAAAAATAGAATGAATCTTATTAAACAGTTATCATGAATTACTAGATGGTGTATATCTGCACAAATATACAAGACCATAAACCTCCAACACTTACTGTTTCGATAGTTTTTTATGTACAGAATTAGAAGAATTTCAATTAATTTACAATGTAAACATAACACTGGCACCATAATATCAAATGTCAGTCAAGCAAAGTTTATTAAACTCGCGATCCATTTAACGCAGAGAAAAGGTTCATTTTATGAGTCCGGGACTTCCTCTACAGCAGTTTTTTGTTTAGTATTTTGAAGTAAGGATACTTTAAAGCAATCACAGAGGTGAATAAATCATTTCAATGAAAAAAGTAAATAAAAAATAAGCTTTTGAAACATAAATATCAAATAGTAAGCTGCGTGGAATGAAAACAAAATATGTAAGGAATAAAAATGTAATAGAAAACAGACTGTTTTTAGGCTTGCAACATTCCAATGCGTATTCTGGCGATTGGAGATTTGGATATTTACTCAAGGTTACTTTTCTCCGATCTGAGTATGGGGATAGTTCTATAATAAACCACATGCATATGTCTAGATTTAGCACTCAAGTGTCAATCTGCTAAATTCCGTTTATGTGTGACTTGAGTTAGTTTCTGTAATACGACCCTAAGTCTCCTTCTGTGAACTCTATCTTCACAGGTGAAGCGATTGCCATACTTGAAGCCATTTTATATATAGAGTCACATAACATAAGTAAGTCAGTAATTTTTACTGACTCTAAGAGCTGTTTAATGGCTATTCTGGCTAATCATTTCGCCGGTAAAGTTAGATCTCCTTTAATCCTCCAAATAAAGAACTCCCTTTTTAGATGCCAATCTAAGGGACTATTAGTCTGTCTGGTCTGGATTCCTGGGCATAGTGGAATTGTTGGCAATACAATGGTTGACTCATTGGCCAAAGATGCTATTACTAATGGCTCTCTTGAACAATACAGAGCCTATCCTCAAGATCTTACCTCTCTCTCTAAATCCAGTCTATTTTCAAAATGGATGGACCTCTGGACTATATCCAGTAAAGTTAAGGGCTTACATTATGCTTCCCTTCAGGGTGATATCCCAGCTAAGCCTTGGTTTTTTAAATTTCGAAAAGCTAGCAAGAGAGCAACATCAATTATTTGTCGTTTGCGGTTAGGTCATATTTGCACTAACGTTTTTTTAACAAAAATTAGGATTAGGGATAATTCTTTATGTGAATGCGGTTTGGACGAACATACTACAAACCATATCTTCTTTGAATGCCTGAGAAGGAGTGGATCCTTATATGTCTCTCTGCCTATAGAACATTTCCCCCGTCCTATTAATTTTAACTCCCTCCTGACCTATGTTGATTCTCCTCATATATACCTTATATGTGACTACATTGATTCCAATAATATAAAGCTCTAGAACATTGTGTGTTTGGTCTAAATAACTAACATAACTCGTGTGCTTTAATGTTGTCTTTTTTTTTTCTTGTTACATGTACTTCAACACAAAACTTGACTGTTGAACATTTCGGCCTTCGTTACCAAAATTTTTATCATTTACCTTGTACACTCACAAAACTTGGATCGTACCTAAGTGTGGACCGACTTACTAAACCCCTACCAAATCCACACTGAGTTATTGGCGGAGCAATAGTATCGCCACAAGAACAAAAAAAAAAAAAAAGTAATTACCAAGAAAAAGGCAAACAATACAGTAACATTGTAATTGTTCACTACAGGTAATAAACTCACAGCCCGGTACTTAATGTCAAACCAAAAGTAAAAATGTGCACCTCTTAAAGCATATGGGGCCCTTGTATTTGATGGGGAACGCCTACGCATTTTATTGTCAAGAAATTAATGGCCTTGCATGCATGCATAAAGCTATACCTATCTGTGGAAAAGCGAAAATGTAAGTAAGTATCTATCTACTGTCTCTTTGCAACTTGGCAACAAGATACTCTCTTGTTTAGTTTAGTACTTGGTAGTCGGTCATATTTTTAGTCGAGAACTAGTTACAGATAAGTCGACTAAACTAAGCGTTACTAGAATTGAATTTAAATGTTAGTTTAAATCCCTAATTTTAACCACCACCTTACTCTAGAAACTAAAGAATTACAAAATTATGAGATATCAAACTGATTCATGACCAAGACAGTTAAAGTTATTCAATTCAATAGCGACTGTGCTAAAATTATCTTGCTATACTCGTGGTGTGTAAGGTCCTGTAGAACAGCAAATAGTAGAAAAAGGTAGCTAGTAAATGCACCATTGCAATGTTTTCATGGGCAATGATCTAAAGTCACTCAGGTTTATAAAACACTAGCTCCGCACGCGTGGTGAAGTTTTCCCGTTCCTGTTTCCCACAGGAACTTGTTCCCTGCATAAAAAGTCGCCTAAGTGTTATTCTGATGTAGTATATTGTAAGCTATATTATTGTAATGTTTCATCAAAATCCATTCAGTAGATTTTGCATGAAAGAGTAACAAATATCCATACTTACAAACTTTCGCGTTTATAATATTAGTAGCATATACATTAGCTTCCTATTTCAAAATGAATATTTTTCTTATATCCCGCCGTTTCACTTATTATCGGGCAGTATGGGCATAAAAACACAAAATTAAAAATAAACCAGGTGCAATAAATCAGTTAGGTAATTAAATTCAATGTAGAATTTATATTTACGTAGAACCTAATTAAGCGCTCGTGGCTCCGCGGTCTCAGTCTTCTGTAAACGATCACTGAGTTACGCAACTTTCACTATGGCCGGTACTCGGATAGGTGACCACTTTGTGGCATTTACATTTGCGAGCTTTTCCGTGCTTCGGAAGGCACGTTAAGCCGTTGGTCCCGGTTGCCAGTAAAATGGCAGTCGTTAAGCCTGGTTGAAGGCCTTATGGGCGGCTTAAAAATTTCAACAGCAGGTAGCCACAACCTGCGTCTGTCTATTTCAACACGGCAATGGGCTCACCACCTATTACGTGGGACAGCAATCCACACGGTAAAAAGTGGGCATATAATATGCTTCTGCCACCCCTTCGGGGATAAGGCGTGATGGATATATATATACTTAATTAAGCTTACATAAGTTTTTATTATAAACTAATACTTTGCGACATATCATAATTATTATTTATTTTTCTACCCTAGTTAATAATGCTTCTATGATAATTTTATTAAATACCTTCTCCCATGCAATAAGCACCTATTACCTTAACGTGATATCAACCACCTCTACAAAGTTGAGGGCGCCTAGTACACGATTCCGTTAAAACGCGAACGGGTTACGTACACAAGTAACTAACTTCCTTTCTCACTGTTTACTGAATGAAGTAAGTAACTAACAGCTTGTAAGTCGAATGGATCGTTTCAGTAGGCGTGGTTAATATAACCTAAAAGTATTTTAAAAAACATTTATAACTCCATTTTTTTTACTTTTAATAGAAGTTATTTAAACTGTAACCATGTTGGCGGGGCCGGAGCTGATAGTGGAGTATCGCATTTATCTTGAACAACTCCATATCTCTTCTGGTAACCTAGTTGAAATTGACGTCATAAGACGTATTAATAAAAATGTGCAGCCTTAAAGATGGGTACGATAACATCTTGAGTGATTTCTTCAAATAAATTTTAACAGATGCTTGTATAATAGGTACTTTGTACAATAGAGAATAGTGAGGTAGGAATGGAATTGTTCACATAATTTAGTTTTGGAAAGGTGTTTTGAATTTTTTCACAAACGTACTAAAAAATATAAATGGGACAAAATGAAAGAGACGACCTGCATATAAAAGTGTAGCGTCATCGTCGTATTTTACAACTTGTTAGAGCGAGATGCAGATAATAAGTGGGCGTTCATTCAATCCTGCAACACAGCACCCCACACAATATACGTGATCCTTTTGGAAGCTGTAATCTCTATAAAACCTATAATATCCTGGTATAAAAAGGGGGCAAACCATTGTTCTCACGCACACGCAATTTTTGGATGCTTATAATCTGATTCGCTGCACAAATGCTACAGAAATGCATAAAAGTAATGTCATGTTGTGGACAAAGGTGGTAAAATAAAGTTAATAAAAAACTTAATTGTGGATTTTGTGGATGCAATATTTTTTCTGCTTTTAACCCTTAATTTGAGTTATACAGAATTGTAGTTGGATAAAAGGTTTGCTAATTTAAAAAAAACAATTTTTTTTAACTTTTAGATAGTGCAATTTTTTGTTAGAGGCAAGTGTTCGCAAGTATTTGGCAGTTGTTTTAATGGGTACGACAACGAGCGAAGCGAGGAGGAGTGTTAGGTCACTTGTGACCACAAAGCGCGAGCGGGCCGCGGCAGCGTCCGGCGATGCGCCAGAATAGAATCGCTCGTTTTAATCTACCTACTTACTTTTTGTATTTTAATAATATATTCTATATATAAGTGTTTAAATTTTGAACTTCAGTAAAGTGACTATCGACATTTTTAATCAGTGGGCATTTCAATCTTAGACAGTTCAAGCTTAGATATAAAAAAAGACGTGTGGCACTCGAAGACTGCCGCGGTAAAGCTATTGCATAGCATACCTTTGTTTTTCTTTGATATTAATTCAAGTTACACTAAAACAAACAAAATAAAACCCAAAAAAAAATCCTCACCTTCACTCTCACAGTCACCCTCATCCTCAGCCTCACACTCACACTTACTATTATCACGTCTCGATCCGTTCGAGCTTCGTACAATCGTAACATATAATATACTAGCTGTCCCGCCCGGCTACGCCCGTGACATACTTTGAACCCCGTGGCACCATTTAATTCCGTCGTAATTCGCCCGCGTAGAGAAGCTTTCCCGTTCCCGTTTCCCACAGGAACTTGTTCCCGGGATAAAAAGTAGCCTATGTCCGTCTCCTGGCTCTAAGCTACCTGCCCATTTTCAGCCAAATCGGTACAGCCGTTGTTGAGTTATAAATAGTGTAACTAACACGACTTTCTTTTATATATATAGATGTACATACACGTTAAGCCAACGCTCGGCCGTGCTCGGTGAACTTCGTGTGACCTCGTCTCGACCTTCGTCTTAGTTTTTTTCCTTACGGAATTTCTTGATTAAAGCCCACTCAAAGCCCGCGATAAAAACTATGCAATAGCTTAATAAAAATATTTACTCGTTAATATTATGGTATTCTATATGTATGACTTGTAATCTTTATGCGAGAGTGAGTGATATGCCAATAAATGTTATGATTAGTAATCGTTATTGTAAAAAAAAATATGCGTAAACATTTTATGCGGGTATATCATTATTATAAAAAAGTTATGGGAAAATACAGTATGCCTAATGATTTATTCTGTTTCAACGTTATGAGACTTCGACAAACGAAGAGTATGCCAAAAAACGTAATGCAGTTTTAAGTTATGCCTCGAAAATTTATGCAACCCAATACGGACCCCTCTGCAACATGTGAATTTGATGGATTGATTATTTTTCTATATTACAATGAGAGACAGATTTTTTATCAACATAAAATTCTTGGCATGCAAAATACGGTATCTCTATTGATTCATGTTCTTCCTATTCAAAAGGTATGACAACGAATAAAAAATACGTTTGGAACAAACTCGTGTTTATTTTGTGACTTTTAATTGTGTTCAAAGAGATGAAGAAGTAAGGCGAAGTCGTTGTTGTAGAAATATTGGACAAATAAGTACAGCGTTATGCCGAAAATACAGATTTATTTATTTAAGCGTTGCTTATTTTTTAACATGTACCTATCACCTACAAAAGAAATTATCAGTGGGTTAAACTGGAATAGAGTTAGTTTCGTAGTAATTAAATTAAGAAATTCTGAGCTGCGTACTTGGGATCTGTGTTGAGCGTACTCACATGGGAACATAGGTAACAAAAAGTGAATTTGTTATTCTATGTACTTAGTAGGTACTGCAGATTAAATTATACTGTGAATATTCTGATGTATAAGGCGTAGGTAACTCATGAAAAATAACAGTAAAGTGATAGCCCGCTCGTGCTGGATTAATCAGTCTAATACTTAGTAGACTAGTCTTACCGGAATAAAGAACATTTTTACTTATTTATTTAGTAGAGGCATGGAATAAGGGAGATTGAATAACAGGGCATTGCAAAATGAAACTCTATAATTAAGATTTATAACGTTTAGGGTCGGCAGCGCGAGTACCTCTGATGTTGCAAAAGTCCATAGGCTACGGTGACCACTTTCCATAAGGTGGGCTATGCTTGTCTGCCACCTCACTGATATAAATTAAAAAATTAAGTTAAAATTAACATTTCTTTATTTCAGGCAAAGCACAAATCATAATAAAATTGTACCCATAGAAGGAATATAATAGATGTAATTTTTATCAGCTAAAACAAATTGAGATGCAGTCCAATAATTATTACTTCATTCAATACAAATCAATATGACTCACAATCAATGTCAAAATAAAATTAATGTTATAGGTATTATGTTATCATGTTATATTAAGTTGTAGAACTTAGTAGTCATATATCTGGTCCGGAACACAGTCGTTACAATGCTATTGTTACAATTTGCCAGTCTTGTGTGAAATGATACCGCCTCATTACGGCATAAAAATCTGCGACCCCACTCCCGGCAAACATGCCCGACGCACTACACCGCCAGGGCAAGTTTAGCATGGCCCGAAAGGCGTTGTTATATTGAACTCTAAGAGTATTATAAGATGTTTTAGTGTAGTTGTACCGCAATTGACTGGTATAAAACGCCTGACAGTAGGCCAGAAACAGGGTCACCTTTACCTGTCTAGAACAATATGCGAATCTTCTTGCTAACATGTTACTCTTACAAGCGATACTACGCCTTTGTCTTTCAAAATCGAGATGATCACACAAATCTTCAGTGATTATATGTCCCAGATACTTAAATTTATCAACAATCTTAACAGGTAACACAATATCTGGCCCTTTACCATATTTAAATATCATTATTTCAGATTTACTTACGTTATAAGTCTAACCATGAGAAAGAGCGTATTGCTCGCACATTGAGATCAGTTGCCTAAGTCCACCAACAGAGGGGCTGCGCAGCACCATGTCGTCAGCGTAGCTTAAACTGTTTACACATTCGCCTCCAATGTGACAACCAACCCTGGTACTGCGCAGCTCCTCCAGTAGCTCGTTTATATAGATACAAATTAAATAACACTGGTGAGGTGAGACCCCCCTGCCTCACTCCACACGGCAACCTATACTCCTCAGACAGGTTATTACCCCATTTTACCTGATTTACCTGATTCGAGTACCAATATTCCAATATGTCAACAATAACAGGCGGCACTTTTGTATTTCTAAGTTTTTGCCATAACATTTTATAATTAATGGAATCATAGGCACGACTAATATCGAGAAAACATGCAAACACAGAAGTATGTCGTAGTAATATATGTTCAACGCTAAGCCCGTCGTGACCCGGAGACTTGCCCCGCCTCATTTGCCTTACATGGCCAAATATTTGTTCGGGAGTAACATGAAAAGAACCCGTATCGCGCGGCTGCTGCGACGCCGCTGGTGGCGACACCGGGAAAGCTGGTGAATGCGATGACGCACGAAAAAAAAATGATGTTCTTAAATTATGAGAGACGTTCTGTAAGTAGTACTTATATTTATTCAGATTATATTTCATTATAAGCCTTACTATCAGCCTGAGAATACAAGAAAAGTATTTTTGCATTCTGAGCTATCAGTTAAAATAATAATTACCTATGTCTTGATTTACTTTGCTTACAATTTATATTTACAACTACTTTGCGACTTCAGTGTAGTAGTGAATATACATTATTTATGTGTGCATTTTATGCACCAAAGTACTTTACGCAAGTGATTGGTCGTTGCACTCGCTGCGACCGGCGACGGGCCGGCCATTGCCTCTTTATCCTTGAGTATCCTCCACCACACGACAGGACGACGAGTCACGCCACAAACTCCTTCTACTTATGTCGCCTTAGTAATTCGCAGGATATTTCGTCCCTTTGGGATTTAAAGGGCCGTCCTTAAGGGACACGAAGCTAATTTGTGGAGTTTTAAAGTAAAAGGCGTCTTAGGTCGATGCAATAAAGATGAAAATTAAAGGAATACTATTCTTAGGTTGTTTTCTTTTTGTACATACATAGATGGTCTAGGACATTACATACTTTGTAAACAACTAATTCTTTATCTTAAGTAAACAATAACTAAATTGTGTACGTATATAGGATTTCAATCAATTCTAAGAAATCAAGAACAGTTTATTAATTATTAGATAATTCCTAGATGCTTAAGAAAAATGTTTGCAGTGTAGGTTTTGGTTTTTATATCAGTAAGCGATATCTTTGTAGACACATATTTGATTTAAATTCTGTCTCATTTTGCGCCATTTTCCCCTCAGTAAAAAATCACCCAAGACAATACTCGTAAAAAAATAGTTTTTGTGTTGCACGTTTGCAACATCTAATAACAAGCTATTTTAAAAGAACATATTATTTATCTACCAATTTTATTGTTTGTATTGGTTAATCATATCACTGCCGCTGTTATTATCATACATTTTGCACGAATGAATTTACCGTTTACATGACTTACATGAACTTGAAATTACGAACGCCTAAGTGTTATGATATCCTAGTACTCGTAGACGTCATTTCAACCATTTCGGTTGTAACAACTACCTTCCATTGAGCAATGTGCCCGCCTGTCCCACTACCCCCGGCACATAGAATGAAAGGGAAAGGACAATGTAACATCCTTGGTATTTCTGTTGTCCTGCTACTTGTTGACGTCATTCCAATAGAATCCACATCCCTTGGGCCCCAGAACGTTGACCTCTGAAGCCTCTGATGGATGAAAGGTAATAAATAAAGATATGGTTGCTGATTCGTCAGAGACAACTGGAGTTGACAGGAGCTCATTTTGCGTTGGAGTACATAGGTACTATTATATTATGTAATAACCATAGAGCAGGAAAACAACGAAAATTTCTAAATAATGTATTTAGAAGTGTTCGTTGTTTTTGAATAATTTTGTGTACCATCGTAGACATAAATGTTTGTATTAGATTTTTAAACAGAATGTTATATTTATTATTTCTAGAAAATGATTATGGTTGTTAAAAAGAATTTACTTTTATTTAATAAACAATTAAATAAATAATACCACACCAATAAAAAAAAAACAATACACCATTTTAAACTTGCTGTCATTGCAAAAAAAGACAAAAACAAAATAGTGAAAACAAAAATTGAAACTAAATAAGGTTTCTCTCCTAAGTAGGAGGAGCTACTCCACTCGTACTAACGGCATTCTTTTTTTTTATTCGGGAATTGATCGCAATCGTGTGCAAAATATTTACGAGTTAGTTAAAGATAAATATTAATAAATGCATTTAATATTCATTGCGTCTGTGTCTTTCTATTATAGTAATGATCCTTTGTCTGACGAGCCGCGAGATGTTTGTTACGTGTATTTAAGTCAAGCTCCGCCCTCGACCGTAAAAGTATCCCGCGAACGGGAGAAAAGTCAAAACGAGAGGACAGTATGCGCCCTATTCTATCTTTCTCGCACTCGTGAGCTTTTGTTAACTTTCGTTCTTGCCGATCTCTTTACCGAGTATGATGTCTTGGTACATTCCCGCGCTCGAAACGTCACTGTCGCTAGTCGCTTTCCCCTTTTTGATGAGCTTTTTAATAAAAGCACGTAAGTAATACTAAAATTACACTAAGAATACAATTAGAGAGAAATAGATACAATTTTCATGTGATAGAATTGGCGGTCTTATCGCACAATGGCAATTCTTTACATGCAACCATAGGATGAACATACTAACAGTATGTTTATAATGAGATGAAGATAGCGTTCCGTGGTTTAATGCAGTAATTACTTTGTCATGCCATACCTAAATAAGAATATATTTGCTGACTATTGCTATGTGCACTATTATAATGGTAAATATCCCGTTAGGGGCAATAGTTCATTATAACAATGACCACGTCAGTTTTAAGCCTTTAAGTCTTATCAAATACCTATTGACCGTTACTAACAATAAAGAGAGTTACGGCTACTTTAATCACTTTAAATTTACATTTTATACGATTGCCAATACCTTTCTATTCTTTTTATATGCGTCTTAGGCATTAATCTGAGCTTCATGTTAATATGAAAATATTCTTACTTGTGTAATGCATCATCATATTGATTTTGTTTCAGAATGTTGCGGTGCGCGTACATTGCAGCAGTCTTTGAAGACTACACCCGGGCCACTGCCTCCTTCAACATCGATAACGCCATTACCACCAGTTCCGCTCACAATAATTCAGGAAGAGCCAACCGCTCCCTCTCAACCAATTTGTGCTGATGCCATTGATATGACAAATCCGCTAGGCAGACTCCGCAGTGCAATGAGGAGTACACAGTATTTCCAAAAGAACGCTTTCCTCGATGCCTTTATCATATTTTACAGCGACGAGCATTTGGTAAGCATAATGAAGACTCAATCAATAATATTTAAATTTAAATTTTAGCATACCTATTGCTTTTCAAAATTGTTTCTACTTTTATTTAAAGTATTTAGTTACGTTAGTATGAGTTACCTCACCACCATGGGGAAGAATAGAGTAAATGTACTTTATTGGTACATCAATAGGAGTAACTTTACAGAAAACTTAGAAATATAAGTACATAGACCGACCATACTAGAATAATAGATACTTAAATAATAATAATAGATACTTGAACTTTGTGCTTAAATTTGGACTTCCTTTCAAATCTAGGCTTCTCAGTATGTGATCTTACCTTATCAAGTAAAATAAGAACTATTTTTATGATTCAATACATTAATTTATTATAAAGCACCTCCCTACTTTACTTTTTGAGAAAATTGGGGCGTTTAAAGAAAAAAGGAGCATGTTCTAAAGCTATCGAAAATTCTTAAACGACGTATCATTTATTTTTGGTAACAGTTTAGATCGCGAGTGTACGCGCGTTAGGTGTCAAATTATTTATAACTCCACGCTAAATATTATGACTTGACTACCTACCGATTACCTTGTTTACATTTCGACTCTAGGTCATACACCTTTGTCTTCTTTTTCGTCACACATTAAGTTAATTATGTTGTATGAATATTATCAACATGTATCAGAAAATAACCTGAGGGACGTTTTAACAACAACGCCATTTAGATCTTGTACCTATTTTGAGAATATTATTGACTAACAATTCTATATTTTTTTAGTAAATAGATATAAGACATTTGTTCCGACACTGGGATCTAACTCGAAATGTTTATATATCACGGTGTCACTATAATGGTATTTATTGAAAAAAATACAGATTTCTTCGTCTCAACATCTTCGCTGTTATTTCCATACTAAATATTTAAGGCAGGTCTGTCCTAGAACATCCTTTCTAAAATTTACTATTGGCACCCATACCCGGGCGCTAGATAGATTAGGGAACATGTGGTTTTAGTCGGTTCGAGAGTGGCATGACATCCGTGAGAATTTCCACACACTAGTATTATAAACTGAACTTTCCAAGCATCTACGGACGCCTACGCTATGTTGGCTATGTTCTTTATTCAGTAGTTGCACTACCATTTCAAGGGGGCTTGAGGTAGACTCGAAAACGTCTGGTTCCCTAGTACACAGAACCAACTGTCAATAATTATTTTAATGAAAATTTCGGGACATTACAGTGGCATATAACCCAAATTAAGTTAATATTAGCTTGTGCTATGAGATCTAGACAAATCACTAGTTTTAGTCTGGGTTTACTTTTATATGTAAAAGCTTCTAGCAGCACCTTTGGTTTAGAATTTGGCTGTCGGTATTCTTAGGAGTGACTGCCGTCTGCGTTTGACCTACCATCCCTGTAAGGGCGCCTGCGTTGTTGCCTCATCCGGTAGTCAGCAAGTGTACCGCTAGCAGGTAAGGTCGCTTGGACTCGAGATATTGGTGTGACGTGACTTTCACGACCTTTGATTTCCTAGTCTAGCATACTAATTCCTAGACCCGGAGATCATAGAATATGAACAACTTTTACTTGCAGAGTGAAGAACCGCTTAAACACGACCGTCGACTGGAGTATGTAAGTGGATGGGATGGCCCTGGCACAGGTGCGGTGCTCGCTGATGGGGGTGCAGCTATCTGGGTACCATCCGCTGACGTCAGGCGGGCAAGAGATGTCGTTAGTTGTGCGTGGCTGGTACTCGACTCAGATGATCCTAGCCAGCCTACTATAGCTGAATGGATTTCGGTTTGTTTAAGGACATCATCTCTTAAATGTATTCTTCTTCTGTATATTAGTGAGTTCCCAGTTGATTCTAAACTCTACCTGCTTCAAGCCTGTATTCCCAGTTGATTCTAAACTCTACCGGCTCCAAGCCTGTATTCTACTTTTATTTGGGTGTATTACACCCCTTGAAACAGTATTATTATGTTACTTGAGCATTTTGTGTATCAATAGGCGTCAATAATATAAAGATTACCAAATTCTGTTCAAAAACATTTATCTTCACACCGTATATCATTTTGATAAAGATCATGTCAAGATGACAGCTGTCGTAGGTTTGTTCATCTACGCGCTCAAACGGCTGGACTAATTTGTATAAAATTTGATGTGGCGTAGCTGACATGCTGGATTAAAACATAGACTACTTTTAATCTCGGGAACAGGTTATTGTGGGAAACGGGTACGGGAAAATTCACCGCGGGCATCTTCTAGTTTTTCATATATAGTACTAGGAAGGAACTAGGAACTCTTCAACGATTTCACATAGTACACATTTAATAGACACAATATCATTTTATTATTTTAAGCAGGAACGAGTGGCCCGCGCTAGCCGGGTGGGTGCAGATAGTCGCCTCACTTCAGTAGGAGAATGGCACTTATTATCCTCATCTCTCCAGCGAGTGGGGCTAACGCTCACCCCAATCATGACATTGGTGGATAAGCTATGGTCCGAAGAAGCTGATCCAGCGAGAGTTAGGCCTGAATTCCCAAAGACTGTGGCCACAAACTATAATATGGAATTCGCCGGTAAGTTTATTTTATTTTGTTGGTCCTACTGCGCCGACGTCTATCGTTTAACGGCTACCATCGCAGTTTGTAAGTTGATAAGTAATCTGGCACTGTTTTAGTTTACTGCTTAAAAATATGATTTTACCATCCCGCTTAAAGGATCTAGGATTGTAAGAAGAAGGAAATATGTTGGCCGTCTGCACTCACACTTTGTTCGGGATTGAGAACGAGAGAATGGGTTAGTAGCGTGTCTCTGGCGTAGTTGCATTGAATGCACTACAAAAAGTGTATTACAGTAACAATAGCTACCAGATGAACAGGCCAAGAAGACAACTGTCTATAAACAGCATACTTGGACCCAGTGCAGTCGAATAAGAATTTGACTGGAAAATAAATTATAGTAGTCATTTTTACCATCGCAGGTCAAACTTGGCGTGAAAAAATAACGGCTCTCCGCAACGAGTTGCGTGAAGCTGACGTCGATGCTATGGTAGTCACCGCTCTGGACGAAGTAGCCTGGCTCCTGAACATCCGAGGAAGAGATCTTCCTTATGCCCCTCTGCTCAAAGCGTTTGTCATAGTGACTTCGCGAGATGTTCAAATTTTCGTACCGCCAGGAAAGCTTTCTTTGTATGTACGAGATTCGTTAACGTTGAACGCCTGTACCCCCAACAATTGTACCAGGTAAGTAATAAAAAGAAATATTTAAGTACCTAACCTGCTCAATTTCCCCGAACGTCTACGGCATGGGGTCTTCAAATGGGGTTTTAGAAGGATTTTGCAGGGTCGACAGCACGAGTAGCATCTCTAGTGTCGCAAACGTTAATTAGATGCTTGTCTTGGGAAGGTAGCTGAGAATGCGTGTAAATTAGGAAAAATATAGCTGAAAATTAGATCGGGCGTTAGTGAAGATAGAAAGATAGAGAGAGAGAGAGATGCGAGTACAAACTTTCTTTCTCTGTTGCGCTCATAGCCTGTAGATCGAAATTTAACGCGGAAACTTGACTGACTACAGTCATTCCGACATTCCGATTCCTTTTACTTTCTCGCAATGAGAAATGTCCGCCCACTAATTAGCTCTAATTAGCAACCTAATAATTATCTCAAGCAAAACACGAATTAGCTACGTACTAGGCTACCATAACTTCTGTCTGATGGTTCGTTTCTACAGGAAGAACAATTACACAGCAATATACAATGAGCTTCGTTGGGTATCAGAACAAAAGATTTTAGTGCCAGCGGCGGGCACATTTCAGCGAGGTGTCTCTGAAGCTATATCTCACAGTATACCTGCTGCCAAGCGTGTGTTCCTGTTGTCACCTATCATATACTTAAAGGCTCAGAAGAATAAGGCTGAAGTAAAGGGTATGAAGAAGGCTCATTTAAGAGATGCCGTCGCGATGTGCACATTGCTGAGCTACATTGAGGTAATTTCAGTTTTATCTAATTCCATAACAATAATAGTTTTTCGAGTCTAAGAGTACAGTCTACATGACACTGTCTCTACTTTTCCGTATTATTTTTTTATTCTTCAATTAACGCTCGTATGTACCTAATACTTTATTTATCAGAACAAACCAAATCTGAGCGAGATGTCCGTGGCGCTTACGGTGGACATCACACGAGAGATGCAAGACGGACACCTGGGACCTTCGATGAAGACCCGCGTGGCTTACGGTCCTAATGCCGCTGACCCAGACTATCGAGCCACCAATGCTACAAACAGAAGGATTTTTAAAAACGCTACCATGATCATCCAATCTGGCGGGCAATATGACGGTAAGGAGCATTTATTTTAAATATCAGAATACTCCCTCGTTTCCACCCGCCTAAAATTAAGTTAAGGCACAGTCATGTTCCTGTGAAAATAGAATGTTTTACGAGGTAAAAAGCAGTCTCCTGATCTACAACTATCTTCTTTTTAAAAATCGCGCCGCCCTTGAGTATTTATGACGAGAAAAAAGGATACATACATATCGTCACGCCTGTCTCCCATCGGGGTAGGCAGAGACTATGGCTTTCCACTTGCTACGAACCTGGCATACAACTTTCGCTTCTTTCACTTACAAAAGTGTTTTTAAACACACACTCCGGTTAAGGGTACTCTTGACCTGACCTTTTTCCAAAATGTCTTCTATTTGATTGACATATGTACGTCGAGGTCGCCCATTACCAGTTTGCCCATTCACTCTCTTCTGATAAATCTGTTCTGTACTTTCATCCATCCTCTCCACGTGTCCGAACCATCTAATCCTACCTTTTTCTATCTTAGTCACTACTTCTTCTACCATACCGCAATGTTCCCTTATCACACTGTTCCTTTCTTTGTCCATCAATTTCACTCCAGCTATACTCCACAGACTTCTCATTTCCACTGCATTAATTTTTCATCTATGCTTATTTTGCCACACCCAACTTTCACTGCCATACATGAGTGTAGGAACAAGTGCTCCTCTATGCACAGCCATTCTTGCCTTCTCAGACACGTTCTGACTGCTCATAAAGGCGTACATGGCTCAATTCACTTGATTTCCTGCCAAAACTCTTCGTTCAATGTCACAATCATACTTTCTATCTCTCACAAATTTTGAACCTAAATATACAAATTCTTTCACCTGTTTCACTTGTTTTCCTTCCACAAAATTCGAGCAATCCGTCATACTTTCCTCTCTTTCAAAAACCATTACTTTGGTCTTATTTACATTCACCTTCATTCCTTTGCTTTTTAGCACATCATGCATAATGTTAACCATCAACTGCAACTCCTCCGCCGATGATACCAGTATTACCTGGTCATCAGCGTATAGGAAGCATTTGCCAGTCAGTTCATTCATTTTTAAACCATACGCACTCTCTTGCAGTTCTTTCAAACAACTGTCCAGTATAGGTTAAACAGCGCTGGTGACGCTACACAACCCTGTCTCACACCTTTTTCAATGAGAAAAATGTCTGTGCAAGCTCCGTTGATCCTGACACAAGCCCTGGAGCCCTCATAGAGAGATTTCAGTGCTCATATCAAGTGACTGCTTACTCCATACTTGGCCAGTGTTGTCCATAGTTCATTCCTCACAACTCGGTCATAGGCCTTTTCCAAGTCTATAAATATGCAATAGACCTTTTGACATTTCGCCAAAAAATTTTTGGCTATGCATTGTAAGGAAAAGACCTGATCCGTGCATCCTCTTCCTTTTATAAATCCTGCTTGTACATCCCACATTTTCCCTTCAGTTTCAATTATCACTCTTTTTATCAAAACTTTTGCATACAATTTGCCGACGATGCTGAGCAAGCTTATGCCGCGGTAGTTTTTGCACTCTTGCTGTGACCCTTTTCCTTTGTAAAGCGGCACGATGACAGCCTTGCACCAATCTCTTGGCACGCCGCCACTCCTCCAGCAAAGATTAAAAAGGCGGTACAGCTGGCAAGCTACCACGCCATGTCCCGCTTTCAGCATCTCGACAGAAATCCTATCAAATCCAGCAGCCTTACCCAATTTCATACTACTCAATGCTTCCACAATTTCTTCCATACTTATGATGCTTTCGTTGCTAAGTTCATTCCTTTCCCAAGAACTAGTTTGTGCTTCCATATCCTCTGTTTCATATAAGCTTTCAGATCCTTCCATCTTTTTAGCACACATTCTTCTCCTTTTAGGAAACTGCCATTCTGGTTTCTGATATTACTGAGTAATACATTTATACATTTACATTACTGACTAATACATTTCCAAAAGAATTTTATATTCTGCTGGAAATTATCATATACCTTTTATATTCATTTTTTGCCATTTTTACATCCTCATCCGTTGCCCTCTGCATTCTTTGATTGACCTTTGAGTCAGCCAGTCCAACCATGCCTTCTTCTTGTCGGACAATGCTTTCATGACTTCTGCACACATTCTCTTCACCTTACATCCTTGGCTCCTTTTATTTACCCCACACACTTCCACCGCAACTTCCACTAGACCTTCCTTAAGAGTCTTCCATAATTCTTCAATCTCACATACTTCATCAAAATTTTTAAATTTCTTACTTAATTTACTTACGAATCTTTCTTTTATGCTCATCTCTTGCAAATTTTCGACTTTTATGCGCTCTAGTACACTTACAGGTTCACACACACGATGCCACCACCGTTGAAACAGACCTCTTACTCGGCTGATAACCAATAAGTGATCTGTATCAATCCCGGCACCGCGGTATGCCTGGGTGTCTAAGGTCCGTATTTCAGAACGTTACTCAATACTCGATCAACGCTTGAGACTAGATTTTGCCTTATAAAATCTACTTTTAAGTATTTCTTGAGTGTTGATAAACGTGCTGGAATACGGACCTAAGACTTTCTTTCTTAGTCTTGCATCTACAATCACAAAATCAATCATGCTTCTCTGGTTTCCCTCTTGTCTAGTATACAAATGAATCTGTTTGTGGTTAAATATGGTGTTAGTTACCACAAGATTCGTCTCTAAACATACTTCAAGCAAACTCTCACCATTTTCATTCACTCGTTCGTCACCAAACTTGCCCAATACACTTTCATATCCATCATGCTACACTCCAACCCAACCAATAAAATCACCTAACATTACAATTCTCTCGTTCCGTTACGGATAAGGATTCACCAACTAAGAAACACGTTCGTATTTCATTCTCATAGCATATCTTCGTTTTTGCCTCATCATCAGTGTGAAGTCCAGAAAATTAAACGATCAGAACACCGATTTGAAACCAGTCTCAAATTACTTCATAATTCCCTTGGCTCAACATAAGAATTATATTATATTATCTGTGGCTCAACACATTTATAATTTACTAGCTGACCCGGCCGACTTCGTATCGTAGCCGTAACAATATAATTTATTGCGTTGAAGTAAATCATGATAATGAGAGACAAGTACCTACAAAAGCACGTTAAATACTAGTGGTTCTGTGAACCGTAGACATCGGAGTATTTTTTTTTTAATTCATTTATTTTTTCGTTTTGAGCGCTCTTGCCAACCATTACGGGACCATTTCGCCTCCCCTGACTCCGTTTCCGCCCCGATCAAAAAACCCTCTCGCTGAAAGTTGTTGTCTACATCAAGGTTTATCCATGCCAAGTTGCATGCAGCTCCGATGAAAAATGCGTCCTGTAGACTGAATGGACGGACGGACGGACGGTCGGACATCAATAGCATTTTTCCCGTACCAGTGAAGTTAAAACGGAGACTTCCCCATCTTAAATAGTATTGAGATCCTCTGAGTTGAAATCTATCCTGACCTCCGAAAGGATAATTGACTAAACTGGCTTCAAAAAATGTTAAAAGAAACTCGACCCCAACAGGGCGCGTCAGTACTTTACTGCGGTGCAGCCATTGCCTTTCTATAAGTCGTATGTGCGGTCACACTTGGAGTACTGCTGTCACTCCTCCGTAATCAAGTGCACAAGGTAGTACCAGGATAGCATGGTCACTGAAAGGCTTAGGGGACGAAACGTAGTAATACGAAGTAATATAAACATTGCATTTTCCAGAGGGTACAACAATAGTGACACGCACGGTCCATTATGGGCATCCAACTACCGAGGAACGGCGCGCTTATACCACTGTTTTACGATCACAAGCTGCATTAGCGGCGTTAAAGGCTCCTGCCATGTTGCCTGCTACACATGCTGACCCAGTAGTAAGGGCACCGCTCTGGGCTGCTAAACAAGACTACCCTCATCCGACAGGACATGGAGTTGGAGCTGCACTTACAAGGAAAGAAGGTACATAATTTTTTGCTTTTGCTATGCTTTTGGCATCGTTGGTTACATACATACATATTATCATATTATCACACCTGTTTCCCATCGGGGTAGGCAGAGACTATGGTTTTCCACTTGCTACGATCCTGACATACCACTTTCGCTTCTTCTACTTTCATAAGTGTTTTCGTACACGCTCGCCGGTTAAGGGTACTCTTGACTTGGCCTTTTTCCAAAAGGTCTTCGATTTGATTGAAATACGTACGCCGAGGTCTACCCCTACCAGTTTGCCCATTCACTCTCGCCACATAAATCTGCTTCGTCAGTCTACTTTCATCCATCCTCTCCACGTGTCCGAACCATCTAAGCATCCCTTTTTCTATCTTAGTCACTACATCTTCTGTCATACCGCAATGTTCCCTTAGCGTGCTGTTCCTTTCTTTGTCCATCAACTTCACTCCAGCTATACTTCGCAGACTTCTCATTTCCACTGCATTTATTTTACTTTTATGCGTTTTCTGCCATACCTAACTTTCACTGCCATACATAAGTGTGGGGACCAGCACACCTCTATGTACAGCCAATCGTGCCTTCTTCGAAATGTTCTGACTGCTCATAAAGGCGTACATGGCTCCATTCACTTTATTTCCTGCCAATACTCTTCGCTCAATGTCATAGTCATACTTTCCATCTCTCGCAAATTTTGTACCTAGATATACAAACTCTTTTACTTGTTCTACTCTTTCTCCTTCCACAACAATTGAGCAATCCGTCATACTTGCCTCTCTTTCAAAAACCATTACTTTCGACTTATTTACATTCACTTTCATTCCTTTGTTTTTAACGCATCATACATAATGTTAACCATCAACTGCAACTCTTCCGCCGATGATGCTAGTATTACCTGATCATCGGCGTATAGGAGGCACTTAACGGTCAGTTCATCCATTTTTATACCATACGTACTCTCTTGCAGTTCTTTCTCAGTTGGTTAAGGGCTTTTATAATTTAGATTATGTATAGACTGCTGCTGTTATTTTGCAGTAATTAACGACACAGTAATCATGCAGTAGTTCTCAACTCAAAACGATGTGTCATTTAAAGTAGGTAACTATTTTTACTAACATATTTCTAGAATTTTACGGTGGTGCAGTAGTGTTTGCGACTGCCGTAGCTGAGTGGTGGCGTGCTTTCTCCCATACTTCTCACAATATTTATAAATTCTATCTCTAAGTATTTAATTTCTGCCTGCCACCTTTTTGCACATGATCTTCAGATCTACACCCATTCTCCCGTAGTTGAATTATCAACGGAATTTACATTACTAACACGGATTTGGCGCACATGGAGCAAGCAATATGGCTTGGTAGTCAACCTCTCAAAGACACAAATCATTGTGGTGGGTAGCTCCAGAATGTTGGCGCAGATAGATTGGTCAACCGTTCCAAATATCTTACTTGATGATGTTCCATTACAAATAAGTGAAAAGGTTTTTATTAATAGTACACTATCCTGGCGTTCACAAATTGTGTCTAGTTAGTCGTAAAGTATTTGCCAGTATCAGGTTCCTTGCGTAGATTGCGTATCTTTCTACCCACGACCACTAAAATTGCACCTGCAGAATGTCTCCTCCTACCACTACCCGATTACGCTGACGTAAGCCATTTTAATGTCACTGAGGAGCAACTCGATAAACTTGAGCGCCTCCAAAATGTTTGCATTAGATATATCTTTGGTTTACAGAAAAATGATCACGTGTCCGAATTTCGCCACAAACTGAAGTGGCTCCCAATTTAATGCTCATATTCTCTCTTTGCACAGAATCCTCTTTAACCCCGTTACACCCGTTTATTTAAAAGAACATTTTATGTTCCTTAATGACACACAATTGAGAACTCTGAGGTCATCAGAATGTACTCAAGCACTCGACATCTTTTTATGATAAGTCATTTACTGTGCAACTATACGGTTGTCGAATTCATTGCCTTTATCCATAAGACGAACAAAAACATTAAAGAATGGTGAAAGAGGACTACTTGGCATCTTGGACATCACCCATTCCCTAAGTTTATGTTTCTAAATAATGTATTAAGTACTTTGCTTTTTTTTCTTTTGTATGTATTTAGGTTATGTTGACTTGAATATTTGCAATTGAAATGCATTTGAAATTGTACTATGTATTTAATAGTACCTTACCAGTCTTACATACATACATTCGTTCTTTTAATACACTAATATGATAACTACTACCCTTTTATTACTTTATCAATATCATTTATCTCCATCCAAAGATTACCTGTAAGAAATTGCACTTAGTGATAACGCCGCCCATTGTACATTTGAAAACCTGTATTCCATTTTCATCTAAGTATTAATTGGTGTACAATAAAGTGTATTTCTATTCTATTATATATTTGTTATGCACCGAGTTAAGTAAGTTTATAGGTACTGTAAAAAAGGCTTTAATCTGTCAACTGTTGTTCTAGATCCAGTGGTGATTGACTACAGACAGGACACTAATCTGTACACATTGAGAGAAGGTTATTTCATAATCATCGGTGAGTTGTGAGTTACCTAGCTATACCTCAACGAGTAGAACTATGTAAAAATAAAGTAATTGTTGTGTCTTTAATCTTATCAAATGCTTATTTATTTTCGTATTAACTTAACACAATTTAAGCTTGCTTCCCCAATATTATAACTGTGTCAGAAGGTGCGTTGCACCGAAGAGCGTGCAGTATATGAAACTACTAGATAAATGAAGTAAATTGAGAAAAGGTTAAAAAATACAAATAAAACCTAAGCTTTGTGAAATTTTACAGCATTGCAATGAAAGTAATCGAAATAAAGTACTTGGTCTAATTTTGTGTGTAGCCTATTTGTATGTAGATATTTCGTGTGGCTATATAGAGTGGAAACAGGTGTGAAAGAAGCTTGCAACACATTTGTATTTTTTATATCATCACATTTTTTACATAAATAATTAATATAATTTTTAAAAAAGAGTAATAAGAATAGAAACAATGAAATAGTAATGATATAATGTTATGGATTAATTTCGTTTTAAAAAATGAATTTCTACTGAGTATTTTTGGCAGTTAGTCAGTAGTAGCACAGATAATATAATATAATTCTTATGTAGTAGCCACGTCAAGCTCTGTACGGTAGGGCATAAATTTTATGATGTTTTAAATTTAGCCTATCACATCCCTCTACTAGACTTGGCCTCTTCCAATTTTCATAATTTTGGTGCACTTGCTGACTATCGAATGAAGAACTCGAAACTAAACCCATCTGGTCAGCGTAAATCTAGATAGAGCCATTGCACAATAAGGATGTCTAGTTGAGTAAACAGTTTCGTGATAGATGAGCCCGTCACAGTTTCTATTATATGACTTAACTAGTTGATGCCCGCGGCTCCGCACGCGTGGTGAAGTTTTCCCGTTTCCGTTTCCCACAGGAACTTGTACGGAATTAACAGTAGCCTAAGTGTTATTCTGATGTATAAGCTATATTATTGTAAAGATTCATCAATTTTTATTTATTTATTCTTAAAAACTTTCGCGTTTATAATATTAGTAAGATAGTCGTCAGTCATTAATCAAACCTTATCATTATCTATTACAGAACCAGGCTGGTATGAATCAGGGAAGTACGGTATTCGTCTGGGGAATATTTACGAAATAGTATCGAAACCTAATAGTGGATATCTGGGATTTGTCGAAACCACTCTGATTCCTTACGAGCCGAAACTGATCGACAGGAACATGCTCACCGAATATGAGGTAAGGTGGTGCTACTTGTGCTTCGCTCTTAGCCAAGTCGATCGACACAAGGCAAAAAAAAACTGAAATACTTTATTCTTAAAGATGATCAAATACAATACTCAAGCAATAGTTACTATGAATAAATTTTACTTTTATGGTTCCACTACTTTATAAAACAAAAAATAAAGTACCTAATTTAGTGTATTTACTGTTGCTTCCAAACCCTACCTAGATTTGGAGTCAGTAATCTACTTTTAATGGTTGCTAAAAGCAGCAATTGTTTGGCTTTATTTTTGGCATTATTAGGGGCGATTGCCGTCCAAACTCCACACCCTAGGTTTTTGTGTCGATGCATCGTCTGTCAGCCAGTACGTGAGGCACCGGGGAAATTTGAGTAACTTGATAAACTACTTCGAGTGTAAGTGGCCCCACCAATATCTCTAGGGCCATCGACGTACATACTATGTATCACATAATTTACTTAATTACTCATAGAGTATTCTATAAAAGCTAATAATATAGTCATACATACACAAAGTACTGCATTTCGTAGCTTCTGCCCTTCTTTATAACTCTTATGTTTTTTTGTTCATAGATAAAATGGTTGAATGACTATAACAACAGAATAAGGTCTGAGGTGGGCCCAGAGCTGAAGGCTAGAGGGCAGACCGATGTTTACTACTGGATGATGAACAAGACCATACCCTTTGAGCTGCCATCGAAGGCGAGAAGGCTTGTCAGCAGAGCGACCATTTCAAAAGAACTAACTTCTGTACTTATAGTTGTTGTATCTGGAATTCTTGCATTGCTGTAAAATTAACTTAAATTATACACGCGGCAAGCTATTATGACCATTTTGACACATAACTCTACGAACTCAACCCTATTAATAAATTATCTGCCCAATCTCAAAAGTAGCCTGTTCAATCATAATAGCGACCAATGCAATCCCAAAGCGATCTGTTCAATCCCAAAGACGACCTGCCCAATCCCAAAGCCGACAGATTCACTTGTCTTGGAACTAATACTGTGTTTTGAACGGCTATTAGAGCGTGCCGTTACTGTAGTATAAATGATGTAATATTCATGTCTTGTAGTTTTTACTAAATAGGATTTTCTTTAAAAAAATTGATTTATTCTCAACCAATCAATCAAAGGTAGACATTATCCAATAACATTGGCAAAGAGTTTGGAATGATTGTACCACGCTGGTCAGAGAGGTTGGTACAGGGATTGGAATCAAGTTACCTTCTGTCAGCCATGACTCGTTCATTAGTCACCGGGTGCACCATTTGCTGGTGGGGCAGGCTTCTAAGGTCTCGGTAGGATAAGTAAGGTAGAACTATATTATAAAGCAATATAAATTTAATCGTTAGTACAGAAATATGTACCCAAAATTTTTAAACCAATTAAGTAAGTAGGTAGGTAGGTATACAGCGTGGATTTTTTGAAGAAGCTTTTTGGTCAATTCTGTCATTAACCTCTTATTGGTCGTTTAAATCCCCAAAGAAAATAGGGTCCAAAGGCACAAAATAACATGTTTTTTTCGTTTAATTTATTTTTTCCTATTGATTTTTTGTTTCAAATCATGTGTAACGAATGTAAAGTCATTGTTTGCTAACAACGTTTTTTCAGTAAATATGACGTTCAAGGTAACTACGAGTATACTGCCCTTAGTGACACGTCTCAAAAAGATCTCTAAAATCCATTCTGTATATTATTTAGATTAGTGTCTAGTGCCTTCATGAGTTCCCTATGAATGAAAATTTATCCGAAATGGTGCCTTAACGTTGTATATTTAGAGAGCTATTTTCTTGAATTTTTTATGATATTTTTTTGTAGGAATTGATTTATTACTTAAGAAGAATCTGTGGATAAATTTTTAAAGCTATTATTAATTTTTTTTTTCAAATGACGAATAAAATATGATTCGATACGGTTCAGTGGCTAGAACATTGCTCTGGTTAGGCAAAGGTCACGGGTTCAATGCCCGTCTTGAATCGAATTGTCTTTTTTCAATTTTTTTTTCAAGAAGAATCTGTTCAATATAGTTGTTTGCTGTTGATGTCATTACCTAAGTATTATTGCTGTAGATTTTTGTCGGACGATATCTTCTTACATATATTATATGTAGGTGTGCCTATTAAAAAGGTTAGTTACTTATTATAACTTATGGAATTAACTCATAATTCGCTGTTAACGTAAAATATGGCGGGAATCTATTATAGCACAATGATAAAGAGGAGGTGGGGGACAGGAACCTACTAAATACTCTGGATCCGTCAATCTTAACGCACAACAGTCAAGGGTTATTTATCAGTTACGTCTTTTTCTCCGTACGAGTAGGCACAAACATAGGTATTTATAAGCCTACATTTCACAGTATGCATATTGTCTTACGTAACAGGAGGTGAGCCCATAATAGCCGTTTCGAAATGTGTTGTGGCGAACTGCTATTGATTTTTTTAAGCCGCCCATTATGCCTTTAACTTAGCTTAACCACTGCCATGTTACTGGGACCAACGAATTTCCATGCCTTCTTATTGTCTTACGTAACAGGTGGTGAGCCCATAGCCGTTTCGAAATGTGTTGTGGCGAACTGCTATTGAATTTTTTAAACCGCCCATTATACCTTTAACTTAGCTTAACCATGGTTAAGCTAAGTTAAAGGTACAGTGCGATGTTACTGGGACCAACGGATTCTCATGCCCTCCGAAGCACAGAAACGTTCATAAATAGAAATACTACAGAGCAGTAACTCACCTGAAGACCAGTCATAGCGAAAGTTGCTTAACGCAGTGATCGTTTTGAGTTACTGGAAACTTGATACGATAACGTGTTAAGTATCAACTTAATCGCATTGCACCCCGTTATAATAGGCATTTTACCTTAAAATGTATTATAAATCAAATACCATTTCCAGAGAATACTTGCCTACGTTATATTACATACATACATATTGTCACGCCCTTATCCCCGAAGGGGTAGGCAGAGGCATACTATAGGTACGCCCATATTTGACCGGATGCATTTTTGTCCCACGTCACAGGTGGTGTGCCCATTGCCGTGCTATTATTAACTAACTATCTTCACGCTGTAGGTATCCCTGTCCCTGACGGGATAGTCAGAGAGGACAGATCGCCAGGCTTCGCGATCCATGCATACTTCTTTTGACTTCTGCAGATTCAAAAACTACTTACCTGAAAATGATGATTGTAAAAAAAAAATTACATTCGTTTCTTAGAAAGTTCTATAATTTCAAAATCCTAGTAATATTATAAATGCGAAAGTTTGTAAAAATGGATGTTATAGTTACTCTTTCACGCAAAATATACCTACTGAATGGATTTTGATGAAACTTTACAATAATATAGCTTAGACACCAGAATAACACAAAGGCGACTTTTCTTCCCGGGAACAGATTCTTTTGGGAAATGGGAAAGGGAAAAATTCACTTTCGCGTTCGGCCCGCGGGCGTCAACTAGTGTAAAATAAACAATAAGGGTTAGGAATTTTGGTCAAGAGCCCATTAGATGAGGTTCCATTTGGCTGGTGTGCGCTAGGATTATCGGACGGAGGCTGTGTGGTGTGTCCCTTACCCTCCTTTATTATCCTTATAAACTTAACTTAATTCATAAAATGTACGATATCAAGCACCGAGTGCCTTATTAAAACTGTAGTGTGTAAAAATGCTTAAATTAGTAGGTATATTTTTACCTAATAGAATTCCTGTAGCATGTAAATAAATTTATGTACTTTATTTCTTATTTTTTTGTGTAATTAGTATACTCTACGTTTTAAAAAATAAATTAATTAAATCACGCCTTATCCCCGAAGGGGTGGCAGAGGCATATTATATGCCCACTTTTCACCGTGTGGATTCCTGTCCCACGTAATAGGTGGTGAGCCCATTGCCGTGTTTGAAATAGATAGACGCAGGTTGTGGCTACCTGCTGTTGAAATTTTTCAAGCCGCCCATAAGGCCTTCAACCAGGCTTAACGACTGCCATTTTACTGGCCCGGTTGCCAGTAAAATGGCAGTCGTTAAGCCAAGACCAACAGCTTAACGTGCCTTCCGAAGCACGGAAACGCTCGCAAATGTAAATGCCACAAAGTGGTAACCATCCCGAGGACCAGCCATAGTGAAAATTGCGTAACTCAGTGATCGTTTACAGAACACTGAGACCGCGGGCCACGAGCGCTTCACGGTTCACACAATTCACGGATTTAACCTTTCAATAATAAGGGCAACGCTATGAAACAATTGAATTTCTTTACTGTATTCTTATATTCAACTTTTCCGACCGAATAAGGTCAGAGCCATTTATCGATCTGTTTAGCAACTGCGATATTAAATAATAATCAACTACCATTAAGTAGATATAATTTATAATTATATTGTAATGATATAAAGACTCCACTAAAACTAAATAATAAAATAAAATTAATAAGCGTTTATACTTAGATATTTTTTTACATTTTGTTTTTATCTAATCCACGTTTAAAACTCGCAAAATTTTGCAAAATGTATGTAAGTATAAAAGAAAGAACTATCTTCACGCTGTATTCCTGACGGGGCAGTCAGAGAGGACAGATCGCCAGACTTCATGGTCCATGCTTACTAAAAATATATTTAAAAAATGTAATAGTAATAATAGTATTTATTTCAATTAATAATGTACCTACATATATATACTAGTTATTGTTATTAATGTTATGTAATCATTATTAATGTTATATAATCATTATCATTGTTATTCGTATTAATGCACTCTAGTTCTTCACTTAGACACTTAGGTCCGTATTCCAGAACGTTTATCAACACTTGAGAGTAGATTTTATAAGGTAAAATCTAAATAAATAAATAAATAAATATTGTGGAACACTTTTCACACAGCGCCATCTAGCCCAAAGTAAGCTAATATTAGCTTGTGTTATGGGATCTAGATAACTGATAAACATACTTATATATTTCTAAATACATACATATTATAGATAAATAACACCCAGACACAGAATAAACCATCGTGCTCATCACACAAAGTTTTATCCTGGGTGGGAATCGAACCCACGACCTCTTGCGTAGCAGTCGGATGCACTCCCACCGCGCCACAGAGGCAGTCAAAATCAAGTATCTAGTCTCAAGCGTCGATCGAGTATTGGGTAATGTTCTGGAATACGGACCTTAATGGTGGGAGCACATTTAACAAACACCGCACTCAACGATTTTAGAATTCGTTGCATGAAATCTCTGAACTGAACCACAGATTCACAAATACTGAGAATAACGTGTGCGTTGCGGCTGGGTCTCACAAACATTTTAATATACGTGACATGTTGAGGGCAATGTTAATATGTACCTTAAGGCAGCATTATTAGGCACATAACACTTTAATAGTAGGTATAATATGAGGATAGGAGTAAGAGTTGGAGTCCAGTGCCGAGATTGCGCAAGGACTCCACTAATCTATTTCATTATTTAAGTTTAAAAACCATCTGATATTGAATTTGTAGATATTTTTAAGATTGATATGATCATAAACTTAAATTTCAGATCCTTTTTATCAAAAAAATTCACAATTTTTAAAAATAAAAAATACTAAAACCTCACATTAATAAACGGTTGTAAGTATACGTGAACCTTAGGTGCGTCCCAAATTAAAGTTCGTGACCGTACGGTAATAGTAATCAATTACTATAAGCCAGCAATATTTATATTGCTAACCGGAAATTGGTGAGACACAGTAGGTTAATCCATAGACTATTCATAATATTAGGGAATAGATAGGAAACTCGAGATTCACTTTTAATTAATTTAAAACGCGATCATAAGATTGCGTTGAAGTTGAATAGTTTCAGAATTTTTCACTAGATAGCAGCAGTATAACATTATTTTGTACCTTCTATACCTCTAATTTCAATTCATACCTAAATAGGTTAAATAAATAAAAACAAAATAAGTTGACTTATTTCTTTTTATTTCTTTAAAAATGCACTGTAAAATAACACTTATTACATTTACATTACACACAACAACACTGATATCACTTTATCGAAGAGCAATAGCAAGGTCAAACAATAAGGAAAGGTATTCACAATGTTCACAATCAACCCAGGTCGGAATAAATCTGTTGAAATCAGAAAAGTACTATATAAAATAATCTTATTATAAGATAATAATAAACGAATTTTAAAACAGCAGAAAACTTTGTCAGTTTCATCACTTTTTTTAAAAAAAGTTATCGTTGTTTGTTAGTCGTCTACGCCCATCTTGGGCAGGAAAAGGAAACTTGGTCCATACAGCCTGGTTTTCAGTATTTACGTTTTCTTGGTATTTGGTCATGTCTAGTCACTATGTTGAGTCCTTAGTCCTAGGTCCCAGTCCTTGCCCCAACAAGGCAGTGGATCCCTTATTGCAGCTCTCTATATTCATTGCAATTTATACTTTCCTTCACTAATTCTTGTTTTCGAAATTTGTGAATTGGAATTCCAATCCAACACAAAAAATCACAAATTTTACACTAGTTTTGGAAAATAATATACGACAAACGTGCGTCATTGCTAATGTTCGCGCCAAAAGTCCTTAAAGAGGATTAACTTAGGGCCCATTCACGGCAGAGCACCTTAAGGCCCCTATTCACGGCAGGCCTGCGTGAAGGACTGCAAGCAGGAAGTAACTCACACACTGTCCTGCTTGGCCGTCCATCATCAGTACTTTTTTATACTGAAGACAAGGCTGTATGGACCAAGTTTCCTTTGCCTGCCCAAGATGGGCGAAGACAACCAACAGCAACTATTATAGTATCCATCTAGCCTTATATTTCAGAAATAAAGTGTTAGTTTTAATGACGCAAACTTAAGATGGCGCTACTTTCCATACAATAATTAATCATCGTACAGTTATATGTGAGTTTTACCCCCCTGGGTTAATCAACCTAATACTGTCTCTTTCCAATTTCCGTAATTTTGTAGGTAGGATACTTTTACTCCAATCAAATATACCTACTTTTATTTTATCGAAGGTATGTTAGGTACGTGAATCTACAAGTTCAATACGTTTGGCAAAGTCATGCTTTACTGCCAATCGTTGCATATCATAATCCTAAAATATTTTGCAATAAATAAAGATAATAAAGTATTATAATCAATTGAATTGTTTTATTGAAACTTCTATCATTTTGCTTGAAAAGGACGTGCTCCGTTGATTTGACGAAATAGCCTAACGAATGAGGGAGGAAAGATTGACGTATTGCGGACATTTGGGGATTATCGGTCAAAACTGCATCATGTATAATTGAGGTAATTGCGCCCCATCTAGCAACTGTGTTTAATGACTGTGTTTCTAGTGGTACATTTCCTGATTTAATGAAACACAGCAAAGTCGTTCCCTTGTTCAAGGCTGGCAGCGCTACAGAGCCGTCTAATTTCCGACCAGTGTCAGTGCTGCCAACTTTGAGCAAAGTATTTGAAAAAATAATCTTGAATCAAATGCTATCCCATTTTAATAGTCATAAAATACTCCATGCGAATCAATTTGGGTTTACGAAAGGGCGCTCAACTTCCGATGCTGGTGTTGAGTTATTAAAATGTATTCATGAAGCATGGGAAGACAAGCACGATGCATTAGGTATATTTTGCGATCTATCAAAGGCTTTTGATTGCGTTCAACATGAAACGCTGTGCAAAAAATTACACCACTATGGAATAAGAGGCAAAGCTCTCGACCTTCTGTCTTCATATTTGAACAATAGAATACAGAGGGTCGATATTAATGGTACACGTTCTGTAGGATCCATGGTTACAATGGGTGTGCCGCAAGGCTCGATACTTGGGCCATTCTTGTTCCTCATTTATATTAATGATTTACCATTTTATGTAGGGGACAGGAATAGGATTGTTTTGTTTGCAGATGACACCTCATTAATTTTTAAAATTAAAAGACAATTAGATAACTATGACGATGTAAACAATGCAATTGCAAGAGTAATTCATTGGTTCAGCTCAAATAATCTTTGCCTTAATGAAAATAAAACTAAATGTATAAAATTTACTCTACCAAATGTAAAACAAGTTGCGGCCAATGTTCAACTGAATGGACAAGTGTTAGAGTTTGTAGAATCAACTGTGTTCCTAGGTATAACTATTGATGCCAATTTGCAGTGGGGCCCACACATAGAAAAGACAGCCTCTAGATTAAGTTCGGCTGCATACGCTGTAAAAAAGATCAGGACTCTAACAGATGTGGATACGGCTAGAATGGTTTACTTCAGCTATTTTCATAGTATTATGTCTTACGGTATTCTCCTTTGGGGGAGTGCTGCAGATTTAAATATTATTTTTGTTCTACAAAAGCGGGCTGTACGCGCTATTTATAATTTGGGCCCCAGAGTTTCTCTCCGAGAAAAATTCAAAGAAGTTAATATTCTAACCGTACCATCACAATACATTTTTGCCAATCTTATGTGTGTCCAGAAAAGTCTATCACAGTTTTCTAAACTCTGTGATAAACATAATATAAACACTAGAAATAAAAATAATCTTTCAGTCCACCACAGTCGACTACATAAGATTGGCGATTCTTTCCAGGGTAACTGTATACGCTTTTACAACAAGCTTCCCTGTGACCTGAGAAATTTACCTTTAAATAAATTTAAAAAGTTTATTAAAAACAAGCTTTGTGAAAAAGGTTTTTACTCCGTTACAGACTATTTGCAGGACAGGGACGCCTGGAAATGATCTGCTGGCAAAGTGAAATAATATTAAATTGTAAATAGGCCATCAAAAAAAAAGCCTTCCTAAGTTTCTTGCCGGTTCTTCTCAGGTGGGCCGCGTTCCGAACGGGTGGTCGCTTTAAATATTTTAAATAGTGTATGACATTTTGTAAGCGCCGTTAAAATGGTCTATGCAAAATAAAGATATTTTTTTTTTTTTTTTTTTTTTATAATATACAGGTGAATTTGGTGGTGTAGTGTGCCTTCAGAATTGTTCAAGGAATATCGAAAAATGCTTAAAAACCATTAGTTTCCCGTATATCATTATTTCCCAGAAATAGATCCTTATTAACAACTCTATGAAATGGTTTCATAATACACTGTTCTTTTTTTTCTAAAATCGTTGGGTTCGATTCTTAGCCAGAGATATTCATTTTTCAAAAATCCAATGATGCAGATTTAATTTATATCAAAATCTTTGAGCATTTTTTGATATTCCTTATAGTTTAGTATTAGAAGGAGTCAGGGTAGACAGACTTCCAAAAAGAATACAAAGCAGTTTGGTCAAAAACGAATATAGATTTAGAAATTATAGTAAAGTTAGCATACTAATTACTGTACCTACCCATCAGTATCACATAGGTACTGTCTTCTCGTATCCCTCACGGGGTATTTAGTAAGGACAGATCGCCAGGCTTCGCGGACCATGCTTACTCCTTTCGCTTCCTGCAGCTTCATTCGGTTCATTCATTCAGTCGTTTCATACATGATCTTTAGAACCTTTAGTTTTTGAGCAATCTGCTCAAGTAATTTTAGGATTAACCACGCGAGCGTAGCCGCGGGCTTCAACTAGCATGTAATAAATAAAACAATATCATGTGGTATTACATTTTGTAATAATAACGAAAACATAGGTATTTATAACATCTTTATAACAACGAATCTAACGAGATTTATCTATCATAAAAAAAAAATCATACAATGTACATGTCATTGGAACTTCTAAGAACAGCTTACATTATTAGTAAAGTTAATTTTAAAAGACTTCTATGAATACTGCACAAGTTTGATAGAGGGATATGAAGAATTTCGGCGATAGTCGATAGGCCTTTTTGAATGTCATGCCGCAAAAAAACCCGACCAAACCCACAATATCCCTACCTATCTGTCTAGCGCCATGTGTCCCGGGTAGCTCCTCGGAAGAAAAATACTCGACAGACTTTGGCAACCACGAGCCTATAGGTCTAAAAACCAAATTACCCTGACACTTTAAAAACCCCCAATGAATCGGGATAACACCCGAATCCTAAGTTGAGGTCGCGGTGGTAGCCTGAGTCTGGCGGGAGCACTGGAATATTTTTCGGAGGAGTTACCTGTGGCGCTAGGCAAAAGATAGATAGGTAAGGACCGATAGGTGTGGTTTTAGTCGGTTCGAGACTGGCATAGCATTCGAGGGATTTCCACACGTTAAAAAAGGGTGTTATTAACATCAGGTAGTCACAGCCTGGTCCGGTCCGTTTCAATGCAGCAATAGGGTCGGCAGAGCGAGTATAACACCACTTATATGTTGCAATCTTCTATAGGCTATGGTAATCAATTTCAATACGGGTTGTATGCTTGTCTGCCACTTTATGTGTATAAAAAATAACTTCCCAGCCTTTTCACATGTTTCAGTAACAAGTCAATGAACCGTGCCGATACGAGTGAGAACTAGTATAATCGGTACATAACCGCGTTAAAGAAGCGATGATTCGCGTATCTTATGCACTTCTATTTGTGAAACAAGCTAACATCCCTTTCGCTTATGATCACTTTTATACTTAGGTAAACTGTACTGTAAACATTAGAATAAACAAACTAAAGAAAAAACGACTAGCATCAGCTACGTGACTGAGACGAGAAGACAATCGTATGCGAGACAGGGAGACAATATAACGGTTTATTCAGTTTAAATCAGTAATATTACGTTTATGGTTTATTATTTTTTTTTATACCACTGAGGTGGCAGACAAGCATACGGCCCACCTGATGGAAAGTGGTCATTGTAGCCTATGGATGTTTGGAACACCACTCGCGCTGCCGACGCTAAATAAATAAAAAAAAAAATCTATTTAGGGCAGATTCGCTTTAAGACAGAATTTGTACATTTTTTTAACGTGTGGAAATCTCATGGATGCTATGCCGGACTCTTACCGACTAAAACCACACGGTGCCCTTCCATTTGTCTATGGCCAGGAGTCCCGGGTAAGCCCTTCGACTTTTAGACGAATGGCAGCTGCGTTGGAACACTTCCGTCAAAGGGCGCCTCTACCAGTTTTTCCCAGACGTTCCTGAACGCCTGGGAATGTCCTGGCTGGAGGTTGATCACTGTGTTGCTCAATTTCTTACGGGACATGGTAACTTTAGGATCAAATTACATTCGTTTAAGCTGGTTGAGTCACCGTTCTGTCAGTGTTCAACTGTTGACACCAAATATGATCAGACCGCCCATCATATAATTTGGGAGTGTAGCATTTGGCAAAATGAACGATATAATATGCTTAATTGTTTACAAGTAACGTCGGGAGTAGTTTACTATGCGGATCTCGTGGCATCGAGGCTGAATTTTCGTGCTTTTAAACGTTTCTGCCATACATATTACTGGAATCAAACATAGCTCACATAGGACCCGTAATATACTATTACCGTGGTGCTTCCCTATTTCTATAGGATTTACACCTAGTTGCTTTCCAGGTCTCCCGCTTTGCAAAGGAGGGAAGAATTACGTTCTTTTCTTACTTCCTCTCATTATCTTCTGATTAATTTCGTTGCGGGTTCCAAGACATGCTAACTTTTCCTGGGACATCACCGAGATCGAGCTCGGTGTAACTTTTCTGGTGTTTTGGTGATTGCTGAAGATCCTGGTTTACAGGAGTCACAGTAATGGAAATGCGGGTGGGATTAGTCCCATTATAAAAAAAGCGCCCCAGGATAATTTGTACATTAGAGTACAATAGCAAGCGACAGAGACAGGGAGACAATCTTACGCGAGTAAAGAGATATTCTTATACCTCATTTACACTATCGCGCGAGCCACGACACGAGCTACGAGACGAGCCACTAGACGAGGTAAGAGAAGAGCCGCGAGCTCGAAAAAAAATGTACCATAACACTGTGTTTACACTCGCGGCTCGTCTCGTAGCTCGTGTGAGAGTATAATGGGGTATTAGGCGAATGACAGAGACCGGTACTCAATCTTGTGTCATTGTCGGGAATTCTTATTGTACTGTGATCAGACCATAGCCTTGCTGAATGTAACCTATAACATTTGCTCACGCAGTTATGGCCAATTCTTCATTCGATATACACGTATATCTTGAAAAGAATTGGCTATATTTTCATGTCCATTTATATTAATCACGAATCAATCCATCCACTGGAGAAAACCTTGTGAAAATTACAAGGACTGACAGACGCGGTTTTCTAAAGCGCATTTAAGCTGTAGATAATATAAGTGAAACATTCGCGATTTTAACTCATATTTATGATATTCCTGGTCTTATTCGCGACGTATATTATTAGGTACAAAGCCGGGTGGATTCACTCGTGACCACGGCTGGTGTAATCCGGTCAAAACGTCAGGAAGTATAAGGTAGGCTTTGTACCTAATAATATACGTTGCGAATAAGATCCGAAATATCATAAATATACGTAAATAATCTTCTAGTATGCATAGAAGTCTTATAATATTCGTGTAACACATCAGATACACAAACAAAAGTGCAATTATTTAGTAATACACACCACATTCTGGCTAAGAATGTACCAAAACTATTTATTAGAAGGCATTGTCGCGCGTGCTTTATTATTTACACCTCAAAATGTGTGCTTCATAAACTCCGAATATACAATTCCATACATAGTTCAAATATTTTCATAAGCTAAGCATTTAAAATATAAAAATAATACTGTGATTTGTTTTTCTTGAAATATATAATTTAAAAAATAACTATATTATGCATACCCACATACGTAATATCAAGCATGTCTCTATAGGCAGAGACTATGGCTTTTCGCACAGAGCAAGGAATATTGCTGCTTCCTCTCGCACGCGCATTACAGAAACGAAAGTAAAAACTACGTTACGTCAAATGGTATGCGAAAATCGCATACGCGACCTGTCAGTTGCCTGCCATTCGTCTGTAGTAGTTGGTGTAATCGTATGAGAAAAGGTGGCGCCTGCAAACACCTTTGTGGTTATATAGAAGTAAGCCGTCTTTAGTAGAGAGCGCGCGAGTGACATTAATTCCTTGTTCTGTGATTTTCTACTTGCTATGATCTTGGCATACAACTTTCGCTTCTTTTACTTTCATAAGTGTTTGAAAACACTTAGAAGAAAGAAGAAGCGAAAGTTTTCAAGCAAGGGTAATCTTGACCTTTTGCTAAAAGGTCTTCAATTTACCCTACCAGTTTTCACATTCACTCTTACCACATAAATCTTCTTCGTAAGTCTCCACGTGTCCGAATCATCCGAACACTACATCTTCTGTCATACTGCAATGTTCCCTTATAACACTGTTTCTTTCTTTGTCTATCAATGTAACCCCAGCTTTACTTCGAAGAATTCATATATTAATTATGCATAACTATATTATAAAAAAACTTAGCTATTCTTCTATCTCTTTCCATAATATATTAAATTCGTTTATTCGTGTACGATATTGATTTATATAGTAGTGACAATTATAGTCTTATATACCATAGCTTTGGCAGTGTATTAAGTTACCATTAAGTTATAATTGTGTGTAGTTAAATAGCATATCTGGTAATGAACTAACGATATTCCAGGGGGCCGAGTCTACTATTGGCCATCCGTAGTATAGAACCAGAATCGCTGTTTTTAGCTGTCAAAATGTTAGTAGACTATCAAAAATGCAACCATACCAATAGAATTCTATCGGCCGACCGATAGAAGTCTATTGGAATGCGATTGTAATAGTAGACTACGAAAATTTGTCAAAATTGTACCGCTGACTTTCTATTGAGCGACGATTTCGACACGATTGAAATAGTAGACTCGGCCCGGCGTATTTGTATACACAATTTTTTTACATGTACCTGGGGTACATGTAAAACAATTATGTATACAAATACACTACACATTAAGGTCCAACCTCCTCCGTCTCCAAATAGCAAGCAAATGCAAAATGATAATAATATATAATTTTCCTATGTAACATTAACGAGTATAAACAGTAGAGTTGTCTCATAAATAAATATTGTGGGACCTATTTTTTTCACAACGTCGGCGCAGTCTATCCCAAAGTAAGCTAGTATAAGCTTGTGGAATGGGATCTAAACAACTGATAAACATACCTTTATATGTCTAAATACATACATATTATGGCAAACACCTAAACTCCAAAACAAACAGTGGCGGATCACAGAAATATTTGATCCGACCCGGGACCTCAGTAATATAGTAGTGGGTTTAAGGAATCCTATCGAAATCTTTGGGACCCAAACGACCTCACATGCTAGCGGTGCATCTGCTGAGTAACGGATGGGGCAAGTACCCTTACGGGGTTCGTAGGTCAAACGACAGTCGCCCAGAACAATGTCAAAAATCCAAAGCCGTAATACATATTCCTCTCTTTTAAAACAAATTAAAACTTGAAATTTTTAAAACCATTTCAGGTACGAGGGTGGGTCAATAAGTCCGTGACTTTTTGAACTTCTGACCTCTTTACTGAAAAAGAAACACTGCTCCTGTCAACAGGCATCTGTCAGTCGACTCCTGTCAAAATTTGAACTTACTGCGTCAGTTAGTTTGTGTTTGGCAGCTATTTTTATCAGACTACCCAACAATCTGAGAAGAAAATGGAAAAAAGTGAATTTCGTGTGCTTATTAAGCATTATTTTTTGCGAAAAAAAACCATTACCGAAACCAAGGCTAAGCTTGATAAATACTATGGGGACTCTGCACCATCGATTTCAAAGGTGAAAAAGTGGTTTACTGAGTTTCGTTGTGGCCGTACAAGCACTGAAGATGCCGAACGTCCTGGACGCCCAGTTGAGGTGTCTACACCCGAAACAATCGAAAAAATTCACGATATGGTTTTGGCCGACCGAAGATTGAAAGTGCGAGAGATTGTGGAAGCCATAGGGATCTCGCATGGTTCAGTGGTTTCAATTTTGAATGATCACTTGGGCATGAGAAAGCTTTCCGCAAGATGGGTGCCGCGTTTGCTCACAGTCGACCACAAACGCAATCGTGTAACAACTTCACAGGAGGGTTTGGCGTTGTTTAACCGCAATATGGAGGAGTTTTTTCGCCGTTATGTAACCGTGGACGAAACGTGGATCCACCACAACACACCAGAGACCAAACAACAGTCAAAACAGTGGGTTTCTAAGGGTGAATCGGCGCCAAAGAAGGCCAAAGTGGGTTTGTCAGCCAATAAAGTCATGGCGACTGTTTTTTGGGATGCACGCGGGATAATCCACATTGACTACCTTCAAAAAGGAAGAACAATCAATGGAGAATATTATGCCAACTTATTGGGCCGATTCAATGACGATTTAAAAAAAATCGCCCTCATTTGGCCAAGAAAAAAGTTCTTTTCCTCCAAGACAATGCAAGGGTGCACACATCTGCAGTTGCCATGGCAAAAATCCATGAATTGGGCTATGAATTGCTCCCTCATCCGCCCTATTCTCAAGATTTGGCTCCGAGTGACTACTTCTTGTTTCCAAACCTGAAGAAATGGCTTGGTGGAAAAAGATTTGACTCGAATGATGAAATCATCTCACAAACAAAGACCTATTTTGAGGACCTCGACAAATCTTATTTTTTGGAAGGGATAAAAAAATTGGAGAAGCGGTGGACAAAGTGTATAGAGCTCAAGGGAGACTACGTTGAAAAATAAGATGATTTTTTAATCATAAAAACTGTGTTTTATTCAAAAAGTCACGGACTTATTGACCCGCCCTCGTAATTTAAAAATCAATATTAACATTTAAAATGATAATTTTAATTTTATATTATAATACAAAAAAACAGATTCTATACTATAAATAAAATATGTTATATATGTCACCGTCATCGGGTTGAATCTGCTATTTAATTGAATGACTAGCGCTTTCATTGAATGACGACATTCTATTGAAAGACTAGGCCGAACGTTGATTAAACAAGCGGCACTCAACGTCTAACTAGTTAGCGGATTGTAACATAGCCCTTTGAACAGAGCGGACGTAAAATCCGTCAGGTGGTTGAAATCTACCAAAATGAATTAAATCGAATAAAGGAAACAAACACAGAGGGGATCTGGCGCTCGGCGGCTGATGCCGAGGTGCGCTCGCTTGCCGTTACGCGTTAATGGACCCTGGAACGATGACCACAAGCTTAAAGGTGCAGAGTCGGCACAGCAAGTAGAGTATGAGTAATATCGATAATATCGAGGCCTTGAATAACAAAACCCTAACCAAACATTGGCTATATCCCATGCAACGGCTATGCTAAATGACGTTCAGTCAAAACGTCGAACGTTACATTAAACAATTTGACCTTTAGTCATACAATTAAATGTCGTCATTCAATGCGTTCATTGAATGACGACATTCAATCATGTAGTCTAGTCTAGTCATTCAATCAAATAGCAGATGACTGCGACATTATATATTCCAACGATAAAAAATACTATTTTATCAGTTATTATTCCGATAACGTTTGATATCAATCCAGCCATTTTTGTTGATTTTGACAATGTCCGGCTTGGACTTAGCCACGACGGAGGAAAGCCTCCTAATTTTATTATTGAGGGCAAATTTTAACGATAATAATTGCACATTGTCCATTCTTATTTCTATCTCATGAATTTGTATAAAATTTTTATGACATTGGTGCTAATTCTGTTGTTGAGACCACTAAACTAAATTTCTCTAAAATTTTCTTATTTTTCTAAAATTTTTTTATTAAGAGATTGCCGTTGTAACGTGAAAAATGTACATAGACAGTCGAATACATGCCGACTAACTTGGCGATTGAACTGCCTATGTACATTTTTCACGTTAAAACGTTTTACACGTTTTCACGTTTCAAACGGTTACTAAAATTAATAAACGTCCCACTAAAATTAGACTTTTCACTTAAATTAGACGTCTAATTTTAGTGAAAACGTCTAAATTTTGTGTGACGTTAAATTTGTATCTGAAATCACTAAAATTCATTTTATGTGATAAAATTCAACACAAAGTGAAATATGAACAGTTCAATCACTAAGTTAGTCGGCATCTAAATACATGTTTTGTTGAATTTTATCACATAAAAGGAATTTTAGTGATGTCAAATACAAATTTAGTGTTGTTTATGATGTCACCAAGTTTGGTTCGACATAGTAACAGAATAGCATTTGGCAATCTCTCAATATAATAAATATAAAAATAAATAATAAAAATAATAAAAATGTATTAAGAAAATTTTAGAGAAATTTAGTTTAGTGGTTTCAACAACAGAATTAGAACCATTGTGCACTTAGTATTTACAACTATTCTTGAGATTTTAAATATATGGTCACTATATACGAAATAACGCTTTAAAAATTACTAGGTGACCCACGCGGTTTCGCCCGTGACTTATTTTGAACCCCGTTGCCTCCATTTAATCCCGTCACTTTTAAACTTACAACTTTTTTACATTTTGCGATTCATTTTCATTATATTTTTTTTAACGTGTGGAAATGCTCATGGAATCTATACGGACTCTTACGGACTAAAACCACGCGGTGCACTTCCATTTGTCTATGGCCAGGAATCCCGGGTAAGCCATTCGGGAGGATAGATTTTCATTATATAAGATAAATATGTCTTTTAATTTGTCATTGAAATCTTAGAATTGACCCTTAACTAACAACTATTGAATAAATAAATAAATATTGTGGGACTTTTTTTACACAGCGCCGTCTAGCCCAAAGTATAATAATATATAAGCTTGTGTAATGGGATCTATACTACTAATAAACATACTTATATATATCTAAATACATACATATTATCCATAGGAAACAAACATTTGTGGATTACACAAATATTTTTTATAGAACCCGGGACCTCAGTCGCGGCAGTCGCATACACCGACTTTCGTGGGCTTTGTTGTTCTAATACAGTTTTACTCACGTGTAAATTTTGGGATAGCCCGACTAGTTTCGAACCTAACGGAGGTACGAATTTAAAAGTACCAGCGCAGCTTCATATGTAGCTTGATGCTCCTCTTGAAAAAGGACCTTAGTTAGGTCCAAAACTAATCAGGCTATAAATATTTTATTAGTGAAAAAAGACAACTTGGTTCGAGACGGGGATTGAACCCGTGACCTTTGCTTAACCAGGGCAATGTTCTAGCCACTGAACTACCCGAACTGTACCGGAACAAGTTGTAATTCTTCACTATATTTTAACCGTCATTTAAGTTTATGACCAGAGCCATCTATCCTAGTTAAGAGGCTAGAACATAGCCCTGGTTAGGCAAAGGTCACGGGTTCAATCCCCGCCTCGAACCAAGTTGTCTTTTTTCACTTATAATTGCTTTAAAAAAAATATCTATAGTCAGTCTATCTCGAAATTTACACGTAAGTAAAACCGTTTAGATCGTAATAATAAAATATATATTACTTTCTTACAATAAACTATAACAAGCAAATAATATATGTTAACAGTGAGTATGTCGAAGCTCTGCGGTGGTTGAAAGCTGATATATTACATTTTTGTTCATCTATTTCTTAAGTCTACTACTTCTACAGGGGCTTTCTCGTCCATACGTATGTGATTGCACGTCTGAAAAGAGAATTATACAATTTCTAAAAAAAAAAAAACTATAATATACCTCATAAATATAAACAAAAATTAACTATCTGCAGGCTGTATCCTTGACGGGGTAGTGAGACTGGACAGATTGCCAGGCTTTGCAAATTATACATAGGTACTTCTTTCGCTTCCTACAGATTCATCAATAGCTTTATACATGCACATCTGTGTATCCAAGTACTTTTAATCTTTCCGTTTTTGAGCAATCTGCTCACGTGGTTTCGTATTTAAGTCTCGGTCTACTCTGACTCCTTCTACCCTCTATTTTCGAACAATAAGTAAAATAAATATTTTGAAGTATTTGGGTGTGATGGGGCCCTACAGAGATCTTTAGGGCCCAAGCTAGCATCATCTGTAAGTGGTGTGGTATTTTTAATAATTGTGACACTTTTATTTTAAACAGCACTGTCTAGCCCAAAGTAAGCTAATATAACCTTGCGTTATGGGATCTAGACGACTGATGAAGATACTTCTATATTTCTAAATACATACATATTATACATAGAAAACACCCAAACTCCGAAACAAACATTTGTGGATCACACAAATATTTTGTCTGACCCTGGAATCGAACCGTGGACCTCAGTAGCGGCAGTTGCATACACCGCGCCACCGAGACATTTAAAATTTTTGACAACCTGGAGGTTAGGCTTCCTTATTCCTATCCTACATCCCTTTCTTTGAGGAGTTCGGATCGTCATTCCTCTGTTACAATTAGTAGAGGTTATCCTTGACCGTTGTGCGTTAAGATTGAGGAATCGAAGGTGTGTTGTGGGATCCTCCTGCCCTCCTTTATTAGCGTTCGTGCTTCAGCCACTGAGGGGTCATAAATCCAAAATGTCGGATACTCGCGAAAGAAAGTGGACATCGTAAATATCCCGATAATCAATATTCTAGTTCTGTGAACGATAATGACAGTTTAAATTCAACAAAATAAAATATTCTAAAACTTGAAAATAAACTACTACGTACTTATCTGTCACGCGTTTATCCCCAAAGGGGTAGGCAGAGGCATACACCATATAAATTGCCAAAAATATAGTTGTAAACGGTTTCAAAGATTTATGGTAGTGATCAACTTACGTGGAACAGTGGTGGATCGTTCGGGTGTGGGTGAAAGCCACTCAGTCTGCAATTCGTGATGAACTGCAACCCGTAATCCGGTGTTAGCGAAAAGTAACCAGTTCTGAAAAGTTACACAAGCTATGTCATTTGCTTACAATAGTTTATGCGTAGGTATGTATAATGGATAACCTAGGGTCAAAATATTACTATCAAATACAGCTAAAATTGAAGCGTAGTTCATGTACATTACATGTTTTTATTTTACGTCAATGCATGCAGTGTTTCCGAAGTTATAACGACAAGTTTTGGAATTTTTTTTTTTTTTTTTTGCGCGTCCATTATGACGTCACAGACTCGCACAGACTGCGACAAGGCGCGGCGCGGCGTTCGTGTGCAAACGAGAGCGCGACTGTCGAATGAGCCGAGTTGTGCTGTCATCGACCAGTATATGGTCACCCGCATTACTTTGATCGTTAATATTTCAAGCATTTTTTTAAATATAAAAAAGTAAAAACCCGCGTAGAGAAGTTTTCGCGTTTCCGTTTCCCACAGGAACTTGTTCCCGGGATAAAAATTAGCCTATGTGTTATTCTGATGTATAAGATATATTACTGTAAAGTTACATTAATCCATCCATTCAGTAGTTTTTACGTGAAAGAGTAATAAACATCCATACAAACTTTTACGTTTATAATAATATTAAGATATATTCATTTAGATTATAAAAACAATGTTCCACATTTCATATTAACATATTGTGAATTAGATGTGGGTTGTTCAAATTATATACAAAAAGATATGACTCACTCATTATACTTCGGTGCGCAGACGATAGCTATCGCTTCAGGCATCATTAGCTGATAAGAGCACTGCGTGTGCAGGTCCACCGACGATAAGAACGCCGTCTGCGTCGGATGTGTCTGGAAAATACAACAATTAAAGAGCGACATTTTAATTTTAATGAACGAATTTTTTACTTCTTTTTCTGCCAGGCTACCTTTTATCACTACATATTATAAAACAAACTCGTTTTTCGCTGTCTGTCCCTATGTATCTTTAAAACTACGCAACGAATTTCGAAGCAGTTTTTTTAAATAGATAGAGTGATTCTTATAGAAGGTTTTTATGTATTTTTGTTAAGTTTTTGTATACATTAACTTAATTATAACATAATATATATGTTGGCGGTGTCGAAAAAAATAAGCCGTCTGGGAGCTTTTAACGAAAACGCTGCCGAAACCCTTTAAGATATAACAAAATAATGTATTGTGAAATTATGTATCTAATATAGGTCTACAAAAAAGTCCGTGACGGTATATGTCTATCTCTTAAGGATACCGTACTATATCCATTTTAGTACTTTAAAAAAACAGCAATAATAAAGCGGTAATTTAAAGGCTATTTACACAAATACATTATTAATCCTTATCATTTTTAATATGTTAGTTGGTTTCAGCATTTTATGAAGATTATTTTGTCCTTTTACACTTTGCAAATGAAATGAATATCTTAGGCGATATGGCAATATAAAAAAAAATCGCAAAGAAATTAATTTCGTGTAACAAAAATTCGACCGAGCTGCGGGCACGGGCGTAGTACTTAAGAGGGGAGAAGTAATCAAGTAATTTGGAAAATGTTTATACATTATCGTGAAATTAATAAACGACGGGATTAAATGGGTACCACGGGGTTCGAAGTATGTCATGGGCGAAGCCGGGCGGGTCAGCTAGTAAATAATAAATCAATAAATATTGGGGAATGTTCTCGCCTCACGCCCGTCGTCTAGCTTAAATTGAACCTATATAAGCTTGTGCTATGAACTCTAGACAACTGTTAAACAGATTTATATATTTAAGCGGTCGTGGCACCGCTGACTCAGTGTTCTGTAAACGTTCACTGCGTTAAGCAACATTCGCTCTAGGTGGTCCTTGGATGGGTGACTTGTGGAATTTACATTTCCGAGCGTCTCCGTGCTTCGCAAGGCACGCTAAGCCGTTGCTCCCGGTTGCCAGTAAAATGGCAGTCGTTAAGCCTGGTTGAAGCCCTTAGGCTTGATAAATTTCAACAGCAGGTCGCCACAGCCTGCGCCTGTTCATTTCAACACGGCAATGGCCTCACCACCTGTTACGTGGGACAAAAATGCATACCGTGAAATGTGGGCGTATAGTATGCTAGGGGCTAAAGGCGTGACAATATCTATTTTACGGCCATGCTACCTTTTATAAATCAAAAAATATTGGGGAATATTCTAGCCTCACGCCCGCCGTCTTAAATTAAATTAATTTAAGCTTGTGCTATGGACTCTAGATAACTGTTAAATATACTTATGTATTTCCAAACACACACATACATATTATACACACAGATAACACTCCGAAACAGATATTTGTGGGTGACACACTCACTTGCGCTCCACTACAGACGCTTTAAATTTTATTCAAACCAAGCGTGTTCATCAATTAACTAACGAATGGCAGGCAACTAACAGACCATGCATGCGATTTTCATACAATAGACGCATGGCCGGCAACTGACAGGTAACGTTTGCTATTTTCGTCTACAGTCTGGCGTAAACTTGGCACGCGGTAGGGCAACATGCCTTGCTCTTTAACGTAGACGAAGAAAAGAGAAATTGTTTATTGGTTTGTTAAAAGCACATTTCTATAGGATTTACACCTAGTTGCTTTCCAGGTCTCCCAAAGGAGGGAAGAGGCATTACTTTCTTTTCCTACTTCCTCACATTATCTTCTGATAAATTTCGTTGCGGGTTCCAAGACATGCTAACTTCTACTGGGACCTCACCGAGATCGCGCTCGGTGTAACTTTACTGGTGTTTTGGTCATTGCTGTAGATCCTGGTTTACAGGAGACACAGTAATGGGTATGCGGGTGGGATTAGTCCCAAAAAAAATAGCACATTATAAAAGTGTAATAAAAACTGTAAATAAAAATAATATATCTTACATGTATCCATCCCAACGTGATAAGGTTATGTTGGTCCTGGTAATAGAATATTTCCTCCTCGTTATTGGTGCTGCACGAGTCAGAAGTGCCTGACTGTTTTGGTACCACTACGTGCGTGATTTTCAGCTGATCACGTTCCTAAAATATATATTATTGTTTAGTTGGAGATACATAGCAGGTGTAAGGAACCCCATTAAGATTTACGGGGTCCTAGTGACCATAGAGGTGGACCTGTTGACCTATTACTATTCAATGCTTCCACAATTTCTTCCATATTTATATTGCTATCATTGGCACTTTCACTCTTTAGCCAGAAATTGGTCTGTGCTTGCATACCCTCTTTTTCAAATATACCTTAAAAATATTGCTTGCATCTTTTGAGCACACATTCTTCTCCTTTCACAACACTACCAACATGGTTTCTAATATTATGGATTTGGGATTTTGTTTGTTGACCTCTGACTGTTTTTATGGACTTCCAAAAGAATTTAATATTCTGTTGAAAGTCATTAGATAACCTTTTATCAAATTCAACTCTGTCATTTTCTTTATTTTACCATTAACCCATTACCACTTTTGCAATACGTTTATACTTGTTATAGTCATCCTTCACCATTTTTACGTTCTCATCCGTCGCCTTCTGCATCCTTTGATTGACTTTTGTAGTCAACCAATCCTAGGCAATGGGGTTGGGATGTCAGATGACAGTCTAGACGATGATGCCGAAAATCAAAAATCAAACTACAGAAGCTCTTAGCAGTCAAATAAAAGTGTATCCGATGCTCCAAATCCAGACTTCCAATCCACTAAGATTAAAAGAGGGGTATCTACACCAGAGGAGTGAATACACTAAGATTAAAAGTGTGCCATTAAAAAAAGCGGCCAAGTGCGAGTCGGACTCGCCCATGAAGGGTTCCATGGCAGCAAGTAATTGAATAAAAGGTAAATTGTGGTTTACGATTTATGGCGTGTTAAAAAAGAACTACTTACTAGATCTCGTTCAAACCAATTTTCGGTGGAAGTTTGCATGGTAATTTACATCATAAATTTTTTTCGTTTTTCATTCTCTTATTTTAGAAGTTACAGGGGGAGGGGGTCACATTTTACGTCTTTGGAAGTGTCTCTAGCGCAAACTAAACATTTTAGAAAATAATAATATTAGAAAGCTCAATATTATTTTTGAAGACCTACCCATACCCACAAACCCACCTACCCACAAACGAAAGGGTTTGATGTAAAAAAAAATTTTTGATCTAAGTATGGAGAACGCCAAAATTTACTTTTTTTCTATTTTTGTGTAAAAATTTTAATGCGGTTCACATAATACATCTACTTACCAAGTTTCAACAGCATAGTTCTTATAGTTTCGGAGAAAAGTGGCTGTGACATACGGACGGACAGACAGACAGACATGACGAATCTATAAGGGTTCCGTTTATTGCCATTTGGCTATGGAACCATAAAAACTAATCTTACCAATATTCCAGCGAGTATGCCACAAGTTTCAATGTTCCGCGACGTGTTGTTGGCAGCGAGGCGCAGGAACTTGCTCAGTAAAGCAGTGGGAACTAGTACCGTGCGAAGACGCATCGGTCCGTACAGGGAGCCGCCACTATCATTTGCTCTAGTCAATGAAAAAAATTAATGAATGAATGAATGGAAAGGATTTTTTTGCGCGAATTAATGATAATTGTTTAAGATTAAGAAACAATTAGTTGTTCAGACAAACGTAGTATCGTCTTAGAATCATAAATAATAGTTTAAAAAACACGCTCTTTATAGGAAACCGCAAAAATCTTATTGTCCAAATTGAAAAATGGAATATTTTATCAAATTAGTGTATTGTCGTCAGTCCTCGATAAATCTACAAAGTTTGAACAAAATCTGGCCGTTTAAAGTGGGTCAAAATCGCGCCCAAAGGAGTCGGTTACAGACAAACATACTTACAGGTGAAACTAATAAAAGCGTGTTAAAAAAATCGTTCTTGAGACGTCCTCAAAAAAATGTCTTATAAAAAATTTATAAGAACGTTTACGTCTCAATAACGCCTATATTCCCGAAGCGGTGGCAGAGGCTCATTATACGCGCAGATTTCACCGTGTGCATTTTTGTCCCCAGGTGGTGAGCCTTTTGCCGTGTTGAAATGGACAAGCGTCTGGACTTATCGCACAAGGCATTCTCTTACAGGCAACCTTTGGATGGAGACTATAGTTATTTGGTTTTTATAAATCTTTTCGTGAATTTTTGAGACATCCATCAAATCAAAAGTCACTGAGTTCGGGGTTCGAAGTATGCCACAAGCAAAGTAGCTGAGCTCAGCTAGTAGTTATTAAAGAGTGTATATTAATTGCATAAGGCTTTTTAAGGTCAACCTAAATCTCTAGTCATCACTTTTTACGGAGATCCTCTCACGGGTTTAATCCCCGTCTTTTTTTCCCTTTATTAAACACTAGCTGTCCTGACCGGCTTCGCCCGTGATATAACTCGAACCCCATGGCACCCATTTAATCCCGTCGTTTATTAATTTCACAATAGTGTATGAAGATTTTCCGAATTCGTTGATTACTTCTTCGCTCTCCAGTACCTACCTACGCCCGCACAACAACCAGTTTATAAATATGTAAATATTATCTACTTAAACTGTACTTAGTGATGAAATAATTTATTATGATAAGGATTAATAAAAAAAAACAATATTTTTTAATAAAAAACTGGTTGTTGTGCCTCACTCTACATAGATAGGTATAGTGTGTCGCGGATTTTTTTGTAGATATTTATTAGATCTACAATCAATTAGAACATTTTATGGATCTATCTTTTATAGTTTAGGCAGCGTACGCAAAATAAGTAACTTTTCTGGTTGATTTTTTACACCTTGTGTCCGAAAAACCCCAATATCATACGGAACCCTATTTTTTTCCAAAATAAAATATAGCTTATGTTACTCGTGGATAATGTAGCTTTCAAGGGAAAGAATTTTTAAAATCAGTCCAGTAGTTTTTGAGCCTATTCATTACAAACAAACAAACAAAGTTTTCCTCTTTATAATATTAGTATAGATTTATGAGAAATTTAGCATAATAATTGCTTTAAAAATGTATCCATAGATTGAATGAAGTTTATCGGATCAATGTTTAAAAATGGTTGTAACACTGTTCATTGGTATCGAGTTGTTGAGGAGCTCGATATATCGATCGGTCAAACTCTTAAATGACGATTAAAATATAGTAAAGAATATCAACTTCATTCGATACGGGTCATGTAGTTCACGGGTTCAATCCCCATCTCGAATCGAAATGTCTTTTTTCACTTTTTAAAAAATGTATGGGAAATCCTCTTGTTGATACTTACGCATGTGGTCTGGATGGTGGGATAAGAGGCGGTACAGGTTCGTAGAAATGTGGAGGAGCCCTCGGCGTCTCGGCTGCGAAATCATCGGGATATAGTACACCGTCTACCGGAGGAGCTGATGGAGTCACTGCCCATTGATCCTGATTAAACAGAATTAAAAGTGCGTTTCAGTGGTGCTCGGGTGATTACAGGTTTTTCAACAATTTAGTAACAATTGGTTATGACTGAATTGAAGATTACGAAATTCATTCGACTTAGCAGTTGAAAATAGATTATTAATATTATAAACGCGAAAGTTTGTAAGAATGGATGTTTGTTACTCTTTCACGCAAAATCTACTGAAAAAAATTTGATGAAATTTAACAATAATGTAGCTTACACATAAGAATAACACATAGGCTTACTTTTTATCCCGGAAACGGGAATGAGAAAAGTTCACCACGCGTGCGGAGCCGCGTGCGTCAACTAGTAGGCTATAAAGGGGTTCATAATTATGAAAGTCAAATAACAGAAGCCGTCACAATAATCCCAAAAGTTATAGGCCCAACTACAGCTAAATGCTAATGCTGAAATAAAGAGATCTTCATATTCCCATAAATTGTTGACTTTCGAAACAGTCCCTAGAACTCGCATTACGTTAATATCATATAGAATACAAACAGTGTGTAATAAGTGTGGTCCCATCGAATTGCTGTCTTTGCCCTTATTTTCGTCAGTTTGAAGAAGTTGTGCCAATTTTGCATCATCCCTTTCCTGCCTCCTTCTCTCTTCTTCTGCTTTCCGTCGTTTTTCCTACAAATATGAACTATTAAAGAAAATATAAATCATTTTTTCCTATTCATGGATAACCAACACTGTTTTTTAAACAAAATTGATTTTAATTTGTTTATGCAATGCAGAATTTGTAGCATATCTTTAGAGTGAGTACTAATGATTTTTAATATTACATGTAATTTGTGTACCTGCTGAAGGTCATGGCAAAAAGAAGGAAACTAAACTGTATAAGCCCATGTGACTAACATGGTACTGTGCAAAATGGGTTCTTCTACAGGTGTGGCCAACCCAATGCAATAAGGCCAATCGCCTTCCCAAAAAGATTGAATGAGTCCTACATGAAGCAGTGTACTACTATAGCTGATTTGATTGATTTTTATATTCTACTGATATAACAGAGAAGCACTCATAAAGTGAAAACACACAAAGTGGTTAGTCTTTAATTGGGACTAATCCCACCCGCATTCCCATAACAGTGACTCCTGTAAACCAGGATCTACAGCAATGACCAAAACACCAGAAAAGTTACACCGAGCTCGATCTTGGTGAAGTCCCAGGAGAAGTTAGCATCTCTTGGAACTCGCAACGAAATTAAACAGGAGATAATGTGAGGAAGTAGGAAAAGATGGTGGTCACAGTCTATTAATGTTTGCAACACCATGATGGATGTGTTCTGGGTTTTCACATTTATATTGCAGTTCTCCAAATCAATTAATTATTATGGCAAGCAGTTTTACCAGTGTTTGACCAAACTACATGAATTGGCAAATTTACTACCTACTGCAGTAACTCCGTGAGTGGATGACGGGCTTGCCCACTATTTTTTTTTTTTTATTATATTTGGCACGTCAAAATGGCGTCGTCCGCCTGATTGTAAGCAAAGACGACGACCCGTGATTGAGGGCCGCCATCTTAACCTACAGGGGTCCGATAGCGACCTTCAATTTGACGGCCCCGAAATATGCCGTTTCACGCTTTCTCTTAAAGGACCCAGGATTGTAAGTTGAGGGAAACACGTGCCCCGGCAGAGAGTTCCATGCCTTTCTGGTGCGAGAAAGAAAGACCTACGAAATCTTTCCGTTTTGGGCAAGATGGTGTCTACAGTGTAAAGATGACATGACATCTATTTAGGTTGAAGGTATTGAATACTACTGTTTCATCATACTTTGTGATATTTTAAAAATTACCTCATTCTGTTGATAAGCAACATGTTCCTTAGCATACTGGTCGAGTAATTTCTGTTTAAGTTTTTCAGCCTTAGGCATCACTTCTTTTAACTTGGTCTGGTTAACTGCTTTCACTTGTACTGGGACAGTAGCATACTCTGGATGTTTGCGGATCTTTTCTAAGAATAATGTCATAAACTTCATGTACAAAATGTACGCATTCTCAAAGCTCTGTTCTGCCAGATAAACATTAGCCATTCTGACCATTTCTAAACCTGATCTGTAGTATCTGAAAGATTTATAGTTACAGTATTATAAGGAAATGTATAACAAATATTTAGAGTTAGACAGAATAATTTATAATGATGGGTCTAAGGGACCAAGATCTCTGGAGCCTAGGGACCTCGCATACTAGATATGCAAGGTCCTCTTTACAGGGGTTATGAAGACAGACTGCAGTCGCTTCTAACAATGCTGAACATCAAAAACTGCTCCTAGCAGCCACATAAAAGTGAACCTCAGAATCCAGGTAGGGTTTCGAAGTAACTAGGAAAATGCTAAGATGAAGGGAACATAATACCTCAGAATCTTTACAAATAATATTAGGTAAAATCACAGAAATATATTTGAATTTTGTATTAACATTTAATTTTAAATAAAATAAAATAAATATCCATCACGCCTTATCCCCGAAGGGGTGGCAGAGGCATATTATATGCCCACTTTTCACCGTGTGGATTCCTGTCCCATGTAATAGGTGGTGAGCCCATTTAATTTTAAACCTAAATTATGACTTATCACGCATACCAGCCATTTCTATCACATAACAATAACCTGGACAAGACTAGTTTACAATAGAGAAGAATGGGGAAGGCCTTAGTCCGCGGCACAAAGAATCGGTTATCATAGATTAATAAAAAATACTAATTATTATGTATATATTATTATATATTCTAAATGGCTATCCATAAATGATTCATTGTTGATATGCAAGTACACTTTTAAGACTTATTTATTTAATTTTAATAAATAAATATAATGGGACATGTTTTACTCACACATCATACATACATATATATAGTCACAATATTATACTGAAGGGGTATTTTGTCTTACATAATAGATGGTAAGGCTATTGCCATGTTTGAATGGACATGGCAGGGGCAGGTACAGGCTGTTGAAACAGTGATGTGTCATCAATGTGTATAATAATCAAGTAATACCTCTATATAAAAAAAGAGCTATTGTACATATATATTGCTTATGTTGTCCATCTTATCAACTTTCCTTATTTACATACAATGCTATTAATAAATACACTGTAATTGTTTTTCTACTTTAGTAAGCAGTAGAATACCTTTGTAAATTCATAAAAAATTGATAATAATGGCTTTTGGATTACTCTTAATATCACTGAAGTTTTGCACTTTTATGTTTATAATTTACCTAAGGGCCGTATTCCAGAATGTTTATTAATACTCAAGAAACACTTGAGAGTAGTATTTATAAGGCAAAAAGTAGCCTCAAGCGTCAATTGAGTATTGAGAAACGTTCTGGAATACAGGCCTAAGTGTTGTTCCAGAAATGTAAGAAATCACGACAGTTATGAATATAATAATATTTGTCATTTATTAGGACTCGCATTTTGTCATGTTGTGTTGATGAGTCATCAACACATGACAAAAATGCGGGTCCTAATAAACAATTTTTTTTGTGTAGAGTATGAGTGCAGTAGATATCCATGGATAGGTCTATAAAGCCTGTATTACAAAATACTATTGTAATAATAAAGTTTTATAACGAATATAAAATTACCTCCTAGGTGGTACATTAGGATCTACGTCCACCATAGCCCCATAATTTGCCAATTGTTTAACTCTAGCTGTAGGCTCTAGTGAGGCCAAATCAATTGGTGGTTTCGTACGTTTTTCATCTGACTGCATATTGTCGCTAAAAGCAAAATCTACACAAACTATGTAAAACAAATTACTGTAACCGTTAATGTAACTTTTTAATATCAAAAGACTGAAAATCTTCAAAACTGATCAACTTCTGCTTCTAAAATCTAAAGTTTACAAAACAAATCCTCTGTCCGTCCTCCAATAAGTCACTGTCAAATTGACGCAAATGACAACTTTGTTGTTGTTAGTGGTGTTTACCCATCTTGGGCAGGCAAAGAAAACTTAGTCAATATCTCCAGTATTTATATTTTCTTATTATTTAGTTTTAGTCATGTATAGTCCTTTTTCGATGTAAAGTCCTCAGTCCTAGGTCCTCGTCCTTGCCCAAGTAAAGTAATGGACCCTTTACTAGCGCATTGTTTGGAAATTTGGCTCTAACATTATAGAATATCGCTGCTAACTACAATTCACCTTCCACAACTTATGCACATTTTCGAACACTATATGTATCCATTATTAAATTAAGTAGACTGGTTTTGAAAATAAAATGCGGCAACCGTGCGTCATGTTTTTTTATGGCCCTATCGGCAATTCCGCCACTGTCTAACGTGCAATGGAGTTTTCCATGTGTATACTACACTCCCGGACTCTTGAATCGAGCCACCTTACATTCCCGGGCCTAAAAGCCCAATACACAAAAAATATACAATATATCAAAAAAGTTTTTATGCATTTTTAATGCTGGCATATTTGATCGTCTTTCCCGTATGTATTATTCCAAATTAGAATTTTAGAATTTAAAATAAAGAACAAAAGCCGAGCTTGATCACTGATTTGAAAAAATAATAAACGTTGAAAGTTGCTTTTGAAGCAATTTAATAATAATAATAATAATAATACTCTTTATTGTACACCATAAATAAAACAAATTACAGATTTTTACATTCATAAATGTAGTACAATGGGCGGCCTTATCGCAAACAGCAATCTCTTCCAGGCAACCTTTAGATGGATAGGATTGTATTAATATCGAGTGTGGGAAGTTTCAATGGTGACGTATTTCTGTGCAACTAAAATATATACTCAACTATATACTACATATATACTCCTTATAAATATACATACATACACATGCATACATACATAAATATTTACACATACACAAATACATACATATGGGCCTATAAATTAGTTTACATTGATAAATAATATTGCTTTACATGTGCTTTAAAAGATGCCAAAGATTGAGCTCGCCTAATAAATACCGGTAGAGCATTCCACAAACGCGCGGCTTGCACTGTGAAGGATTTGTCATAAAATTTAGTAGAATGCACCGGCATGTGCAGTCTCAAATTCTCTGACGACCTTAAGAACCTCGAATGTGTATCACTTAGAAACTCAAAACGATCTTTGAGGTAAGAAGGAGCTAGAGGGTTAAATAAAATATTATAAAGTAAGGAAAGAATTTAATGTCGATTTGGTTTGAATTTTCGCAATTGTTGTTAACCAAAGTTTAGTTTAGTTATTTTTCTATAATTTGATATAAAATCATATCAATCATCAGTTTTTGGCTATAAAATCATGGAAACTTCACCTGAAGTAGCCGCGCAAGCTGTAGCACTTCTTCAATCTGGGCTAAGTCAGCGAGATGTGAGTTCACAACTTCACATAAGTTGTTCCGCTGTTCAAAGAGTGTACCACCGATACCTGGAGACTGGCGGCTTCGTTCGGCTAACAGGAGGACCTCGTTACCGAGTGACAACGGCGAGACAAGATCAATACATTGTCACTACTAGCTACGAAATCGAAGCCTTAACTCTGTTCAGATACAAGAACAGCTCAGGGGCTTTCACGGAGTGACTGTAAGTGCTCGGACCGTTAGAAGGCGACTCAATGAACCTGGTTTAAAGCCCCATAAGCCAGCCAATGGACCCAAATTGACACGAGCACACCGAATAGCCCGTCTAGAGTTTGCGCGCGAACTTCTAAATTGGACTCGACATCAATGGAGCCAGGTTCTCTTCACAGATGAGTCCAAGATAATGCTATACGGTAATGACGAAAGGAGTAAGTGTACCGAAGACAGAACGAGCGTTTCGCGCAATGCTGTATTGACGAGAAAGTGAGTTATGGTGGAGGATCATGAACAGTCTGGGGAGGAATCTCTATGTAAGGCAAAACTAAGCTAGAGGTAGTGACGGGACCACGACTGCCGCCCCTAGATGGCAATAGATACATTCGCCAATGTTTAGAGAACCACGTGATGCCATATGCTGGATTTATTGTTCAAGATTTCGTTTTAATGCATGATAATGCAAGGGCCAATACTGCGGGAATCGTCAGGGAGTACTTAAATGACATTGGTATCACTGTTATGAGATGGCCAGCGCGAAGTTCTGATATGAATCTTATAGAGCATCTATGGGATGAGCTGAAGAGGCGTGTTCGAGCTCATCATCCTGCTCCGCAAACCATGCAGGATCTCAAAAATGTAATTTTGGAAGAATGGGAGGACATTTCTCAACATGTCATAACGACATTGATTAATTCTATGCCAAACCGTATGAGAGCTGTCATAAATGCACTGGAAGGCAATACAAGTTACTAAATAAACATTTCTTTTCATGTAAAACATGTCTTTATTTAAAAATCGATTAGATTTTTGTCCTTGAAAAAAGCAAATATGGACTTGTTTCAACGTAACTCGACTTTTTTAATAAACTGTAGTTCAAATTTAGAACAGTGGCACTCTAAATGAATGATGAGTATACCAGCTCCAAAACTGCATCAAAACATTTTCCTTCTGCATACATCTTTTATAAGTTTCAGTAATCCAAACCAATAATTCAAGGTGGCTCGATTTAGGTGTCCGAGAGTGTATTAATAAGCACCGTTAACAATTTTGTATTGACTAATTATGTATCTTGATTCCAGAATTGGCGCCAAACTCCGCAAATGACAACGGATTGGTTGTTAAATATCTTCGCCTATCTTGGACAGGCAAAAGAAACTTAGTCAATACAGCATTGTCTTCAGTATTTATATTCCACCATTATTAAACACAAAATCACGAATTATACTCTGAGTTTGGAAAATACGTGGTCACGGTGCGTCATGTTCAGGAATTGGCGCCAAACTCCGTCAACGGATTGGATTGTTATTTTTATCCCATATTTTAAAATTTATTTAGAATCTTTGAATTTAAAGCTATCAGCTTATAAATGCAGTTTAATTTAAAAGATTTCTTCTGAGAGGACTTCAGTCCTTATATCTTTTTACACATATTCTACATCTTATAGTCAGACATATTGACATATTGTCACGCCTTTATCCCCGAAGGAATAGACAGAGGCGTACTATACGCCCACATTTCACTGTTTGCACTTTTGTCCCACGTAACAGATGGTGAGCCCATTGCCGTGTTGAAATGGAGAGGCGCAGGTTGTCGCGACCTGTTGTTGAAAATTTTCAAGCCCATAAGGCCTTCAACTGGGCTTAACGACTGCCATGTTACTGGCAACCGGGACCAACGTCTTAACGTGCCTTTCGAAACACGGAAACGCTCGAAAATCTAAATGCCACAAAGTGTTTACTCATCCTAGGACCAGCCATAGTGAAAGTTGCTTAACGCAGTGATTGTTTACAGAACACAGAGTCCACGGTGCCACGAGCGATTCTTATAAGAAGCGCTCGTGGCCCCGTGGACTTATATCTTATGGTGGACTATCTTATAGTCAGAGTATGATATTAAGTCAAAATCAGTCTTGTCCCAGTAGGTACGTAAGGTAGGAGACGTCATCAGTCAGGTGGACTAACCATCTAGAAAAGGTCGCAGGGAGAGACTGGATGCGGAAGGCGAAGGACCGTGTGTTATGGCGTAATTTGCGGCCCAAATCCATAGAATGATTCGATGATACTGTCTGTTAAGTGTTTGACCCTAAAGTTTTTTCAACGTGGTAGCATGCAATATGCTCGTCACCGATTGTTGCAAGGGTATCATAGTACTTTGTGTGAGAATTCCAGCCCTGGAAACGCCAGAATACCCATTAAATCATCACGGTGTTCCGCCTCACCTGTACCGAGAAGCAAGATAGGTAAAAATTTAAGATACCTACTTTACATTTACTAAGCCGCGGTCTTTAGAACTTAATCTAAAACTAATCTGCTTCCCTGCTAGACTCAGCTTTTGGAGCAGATAACTATATTAGTTCTGTGCAAACTGGGTTCTTCTATAGATGTGGTCAAACCAATGCCATTTTAACGTGATTACTCTGGGTGAGTTGCCACCATAGCTCTTTGAAGTATAATCTCGAGTTCATCAAAGAGACTGCGATCCAAAATCTCCAACCATAGTTTGCTTCATAACTCATTGCGTAACTTTGAAAGTATGGACTAGCCCCACTTGCTTGTAGAAGTCCACGTCTCGGTATCGTATATCAACGCACTAGTTTTAAATACGTTTTAGTCTTCAGACATTGCGGTATGGTGAGAAGAAGACCCGACGTAATTTATTCAACGCAATCGGATTTTTCTGGAGATATTGTTCCAAGATCTTCTTATCAAGCTAAATAACCTACCCCGGATATTACGCAGAGAAAAAATAACCGCCATAACATACAAATACATTTATTATAGCCATGCACATGTACAGTATTCACAACAATAGGAACAGCAATACACTATTGGACAACACAGTATTGCCGAGCAACAAAATGTGCAATACCTTATCAAAGTCAATTGATAACGATAACATTTTAAAAATAACGGATAAATGGCAGGCCAATATTCATAAATCCAAATGCAAGGTAAATGTTTCAAAGTGCGAATGTACAAACGATCACAACTAACTCCCGATGGAAACGCTTTCTTTTCCATTTCTGCTATTTGTCTACAGCAAGTTAGTAGATAACCTTTGCTTGCTTTCAATTTCTTTTTCCTTTTTCTCTTCTGTATCTCTTTCAGTTTCCTATTCTTTTCTTTTAGTTTTAAACCTTTTTGCCTCGCTTTAAACCTTGCCTTAGTTTTCATATTGTCTTCTTTTAGTTTTTGTTTTGCAATTAGCTTCTTTTCCTTTAATTTTTGATGCTCAGATTGTCTTTTCAAGATATCTTCCATTTTATGTTGCTTCTCATTCAGTCTCTCTTTTCTTTGATTCTCTTTCTTAATTTCTTTCTCTTTTTGCTTCTTCATTGGATCACGCTTCGTTTTTTTTTTCTTTATATTACACTTACATATAACCCGTTTTGGTGGTGGTGTCTTTATTTTTTGCGGTTCTTTTTTCCTAGGAGGACATTTGCACTTTATTTTCTCCGTAGGAGGACATGGGCATTTTACCGACGATTTATTACAAGGAGCGGATTTACTACAACATGGTGCTGATCCTTTTAATGTGATTGTAGTACAGGGAGTTGGAAGGAAAGAATCTTTGCTAACGCAGGGACTTGGTAGAGGGATGTTGTCGACGGTATAGAAAGGAATAGGTTCCAGGGATGTTGTTTTTAGGCAATCCACTGTAGAATGGTGCTTTTCTGGAGCGTAGTTTAAAATTTTTGCTTGAAAATGTGACGAACACGTTGCAGGCTGTAACAATGATTGAAGTGGTTTTGTCTCAGGATTTGCAGTCATATCAAAAATTTGCGCTTTGTTGAGTGATACTAATAATTTGTTTAGGAGTTAGTTACAAAAACAGTGTCTTGTCCTTCAAAGATTAATCAATATAATCAGAATTTGTAATCTTGTTTTTTAAATATTCTTCAAGAGCTCTATAGCCCTTATTCTTAAATGTCTAGTATTACCAAAATACGAAATTAAAACTATGACAATGAACAAGCTTTCAAGCAAAGCAACATTTTACCTGTTCATACACAAGTACAGTTTTCATTATTAAAAGAACAATATTTCAAAATTACTATTTTGAATAAAACCACCTGGACTTTTCCACAAAAAGTAAATTGTGATTTTTTGCTGCTGTTACATATGAAATATGTGTCTGTGTAATTTATAAATTATAAAAAAATACATAATTGTATCAAAATACAAATTATAGAATATATCAGCCATACTGTTATTTACAGGTATATTAGGTTAAGATAAAGGAGAGAGGGAAGGTAGTCATTAAGAAATCTCCAAAAAACATTGTTCAACTTTATTTTAAAATATTTAGTATATTAATATTCAGGGTATGAAATTGATGATTACCGTAATTACTTATGATATGACTTATTTATTTAGTATTATAATTCATGTTTGGTTTGTACGGGCCTAACAATATTTTTGAATGTAAAGGAGAGCATCAATAGATGATACGAATTTGAAAAATCATAGCATTGTCAAATTAAAGTGGGTAGGTAACAAGGTAATTTTTTATTTTTAAACTACTACTCGAAACTTACAGAAACAATTATTACTAGAAGACTATAGTTTGTCCAGGACCGCTGTACCGCTCACTGCGTACAATTTTGTATGCAGTGAGCGGTACAGCGGTCCTGGTCAAACTACAAGTAGGTACTACTGTACAGTATTATTATTTAGTCTTAGCATATCAAAACCTATGAAAATTAGAATTTTTAATGAAACATCTTTAGAGAATTCTTATTGGATTCCTAATTGGAGGATATGTTTTCTGATGATGTCGTTGAATTTTGTTAGAGGTGTTTTTCTTTGATATGTTGTCCTGTATGATGTCTTAGTCATTGTGTTAATATTGAACTACGTACATGGAGCAGACATCGCGAACAAAATTGAACGCCACGCGCGGCGGCGCGGGGTTTGGGGGAGGAGCCGCCCGAGCAGGCCCGAGCCATACGACTTACGCGCTCAAGAGCGAGAAAGCAACAGTGAACTGTGGCTCATGCACCACAGTTGAACGGAGAACTGGCGATATAGGGCGGTGGCTTCTCTATGTACGTAGTACAATATTAACTCAATGGTCTTAGTAAGTATTTTTAACAATTGTTCGCTTAGCGTTTCAATGTTATTCATTATTCGCTCTATTCTTATACTAACTACATCTACTCATTCAGTTTTAGTCCTTACATTTATTATGTTACTATTACACGATGCTTAAAGAATATGAACTGGTTAAATTAAAATCAAAGTTATTTTTTGTAAGGATCACATACTAGCGACACCCGCAACATATTATTGCCTCCATACAACAAAACATACATGAATAAAACGGAGAACACAAACATAATATAGTAAATTTTAAAAGGTACTTAATAAATGTATGAATAGTCAAGAAGCTGGTGTAAACAGAAGGGAAGAGTTTGTATATGTATAAATAAGGTCTTTGTATCCTGGTGTGAATAGACATACGTTCACAATTGATATCTAGAGGCCAGGCTGATGCATCTGCTTGCTTTATCATCTTTATCATATCCATTGAACATAATTTAAACCACCCCTTTCCACGCTTCAATATTTTCCGACCTTTTATTTTCTTTTTCCGTTTATGTTTTTTTATTTTCTTATTAATTTTTGGCAAAGTTTTCTTCTTCGTCTTTGTTGACTGTTTAGTTTTCTTATTTTTTGTCAATTTCATATTTTTCTTGTTAGATAGACGTCGTGGAGTATCGACTTTCTTGCTCTTAGGTGTCTTTTTCCTTTCTTTTTTTGGATTTAACAAAGTAATAATGTTTTTCTCTCTATTTTTTAACAATCGCGAGCTCTTATGATGTTTAAAACAGTTTGATATTATGGGTTTTGGTGATCTTATTCTGTTTTCCCCGCATAATATATTAATTTTATTTTCACATTTTGGTAGGCATTTTAGTACACACTCTTTTCGTTTTATTTTTATACTATTTATTAAACTTGTGTTACTCTCCACTCTCTTTTTAGGACCAATATTTCTTTGTACTCCTTTGTTCAAACTTTTTTGCCTAATAGATTTGTCTTTTTTAATGTTTGTTTTATTATTTTTTCTTGACAAATTTATAATCTTTTCTTCTTCATCGTCATTAAGTGTAGGAGATTGAATCACCCCTAATCTATGTATATTTCTTGGTTCATCAATATTATCACAGGAACATGATACAGGACGTTGACGTTGTTTTCTCTTTGAGTAAATTGGTGAACATACATCCCTGGAGTGAGTAGGTTGATAGTCGGATAATCTTTGCATACAAATTCTAGGAGAGTCACGCGTGCCTTGAAAGTTACAAGATTGACAGGAAAGTTTACCACGCAGTACAGGATTTTGTGGTGATCTCCGAATATGTGTTCCTGGACACTGTGATGACACCTGGGAAACCATTGGTGGCAGGAAAGGAGTAGGTATATAGTCTATTAGTTTCTGGATACATTTTAGGGGGCAATCTGGTACTGTGCGCAAGCCTAGTGCCTGGGTGCAAGATTTTGGATAATCTAATAGTTTTTGGCAGTGTTTACAATCATGCGATGTCTGGAAATACACGTTAGTTGGCTGTTGATATTGAGCTAAAGATAACTCTTTCTGAGCATAGTTTGCTGATTGGTGTATTTTTTTGATTTGTAAGGATGTTGGTGAATTGCCCTTTATTTTTGATTTGTTTTTTTGATGACGAAGATTTTGTGTTTCTGCTAGTAACTTTCCATTTATAGCCTTTCTTTTTATTGGTTTATGTTTTACTTCAGGACTATGTAATTTTTGATTAAGTAGACCTATTTTATATCGCATATAAGTGATCGTACATATTATACAATAGTGTACTATTTTTTCGGTGTGAGAATCATGACGTTTTTTAAGGTAGTTAAAAACGTTTTCATTCTTCGTCAAAAGTTGCTCTAAGTATGTCAGCCGCGTTTCTAATTCATCCTTCACTTGAAATCTTGTTAACGTTGATTGACTCGTACTTTTTGTACGTTTAAATTTTTTACCATAATTATGATATGGTATATTCTTGAAAAAATAGTTACATGGCGATTGTAATTCTTTATTCATCTTAATTTTTTTTAGATGTGGAGATATCTGGGATTTCTGTTTATTAAAGTTCTTATATTTAAGCCGACACTTTGATTTTTTATTAAACGACCGCTTATTATATTTCATTTGACAAGACCATGATTTCAAGGATTCACAGGGGTATAAAGAAGACGCTGTTCGTTCTTTTACATTACCAAATGATGAATTTGAAGAGTAATCGAAAACCGAGGATTGCATAGAATCCCCAGAAGAATCCTTTGATCTTGACTTTCGGTAGAACTTATGTTTGCCGCGATTGCCATTCGGACTAAGAATTCTACGTCGAGAAACATTCCTCGGTGAGCACAGGAATTTGTGTTCTGAAGAAATAGCTTTTAATTCTGGTCTGTTGGCTGACCTCTGGCGAGTCACATGTTCGGATCTGTAGTTTTCATATCCGAAAGTTCCTATTGGTTTTTGAGGACAAATTTCTTTAAATGGTTTCCGATGCTTGTGATGTCTCGACTTCTGGGAAAGGCCATATGGACCCATGCATTTATCTTGAGATGTTTGTTTCATGTGTGGTGTTAGATACATATTAGAGTCATTTTTTAAAATTTCAGCATTATATTTAGGCGAATGATTTCGAGATAATTGTCCAGAAATCTTTTGAGGTAAATGAAATTGACACGCCAATGTACGAGCCATTCTATGCTGATTTAAATTTGAGGATACCGCATATTTCATTAATCCTTGTGAAAATTTCTGATATTGAAATGAATTCGACATTAGGCTATTAGAAAATATAGAATGTTCTGTACGACTATTGTCTGATATTTTTATTCTTAATCCATTCTCGGTATTGCTAACTAACGCCTGGTTTTCGTTTTTGGGGTTGTGGTTACAAGAAGAGTGTAGCAGATTCTGCGGTTCGGCCTTTACTTTTACTGGTGTTATACTTTTAGTAATATTAACAGAGCTGTTCCACTTTTTATGAGAAGGATAGTTACTGAAGATTTTGCTATTTTGTTCAATATTTGTAGTAAATTTATTTACCGGATGCGACTTAAATTCTTTCCCAATAGATGCAGTTACTTCTTTTAAATATTTAGCTTTGTCAACCTTATTAATAGATACTCTGCTATTTAAGGGTGCAATTTGATTATTTTTTCTCAGATAGTACTTGTTATGAGAATTTTGTTTGTGCATTGTTGATTTTGGATTTGGTACGCTATGGTCTTTATTATTCAGATGAACTGTAGAGTTATCACTTTTACGTGATTTACAAGATTTATTATCATTTTTTCTATTGTACGAGTCAGATATGTAGTGAGTTTTTTTGTCTAACCGATTGTGATAATTTAACCCTTTTGGATAATCAGCTACTACTCCATATAATGGCAAAACTGTATAATAAGGCGTTTTATGCAAGTCATATTTGTTTTGTTTGGCAGAATTTTGTTGGATCTTATAGCTAGGAACTGAATCTAGTTGGTAAGGTTGTTCAATATTTCTATGAAGCTGTTCTGTAACAATATTTACCTGTCGGTTTGCAGAAGTATTTTTTTCAGTCTCACATGGTATAGTATTACAATATGGATCTAACTTGACTTTGGAGGTGACTGGGCAAGAACAAGATTCCACCTTTTTATCAGTGCAAAAACAAGAGCTTAGCTTATGTTTCGAGCTAATAAAGTTATCGTTCAACTTATCTTTTTGCTGGCATGTGTCACAGATCTGTTTAGGACATCCAAAACGGGTAGGTAGATCAGAAAAAGAAACTTTAGGTCCTTGTTTTGGTTTTAACACCCCGTCTTTCGCTGAAGTAGTCAAACATAGACCAGGTGAATATTCACACCGTAAATTGTGGTCAATGTTACGACAAATTGATCTAGGTTTCTGATTTGGTGTACAAAAGGAACCTGTTGATTTTCTTCGCCCAATGAGTTTTATTGGCGATAGTAGATTGTTTACTGATGAAAATTTTCTTGAACACCAACTGGCAACCGTGGACATAATAATATTCTTTTGTTGCAGATTTTTATCACTTTTTGATTTTGGTGTCAGCGGACACTCTGATATGGGCCATTTTTTTCTTATGAAATTCATTAAGACGTTTGGTTGTCGTTCAGTTTGCTTTTTTACATTGTTTATTAACGTATGGTTTAAAGAAGTTTTAGATGAAAGGCATTCAATTGATGAAAATTTCTTTTTTAAATATTTTCCCAATGTGTCTATGGGAATTTCAGCACGTTGCACTTCGGATACGGCAAGTCTATTATAACGCCTTGGAACTTTCATTGTCCTCCTACATTCATTACATTTAACAATATTTTTCGAAGTAGGCCTTTTATTCCGATGGTTTGCAACGGAACTTTTCCTTTTAACATTATATGTTAAATTTTGATTAACAGGAAATTGTCTTAATGTTTGCGGTCCCATACTAATTGAACTTGAAATTCTCTGTGGGCACATAATTATTGATCCCAAAAATAATGCCAGTAAACACGGAGACCACACCACAACGAGCAACCCAAGAAACATATATTTTATGCATTGTGTCGTAATTTGGTATTTGTTTTGGCTCGGATGGAAATCTGTGACATTATTAACAAATCCTTTAAAAAAGGTATTTCGTTCTTTTTTTAGCAAGTCAGTCAAAATTTCTCTTTTAATAGTTTTAAGTTTATTTTTTTGAGGCTTAACTTCTGGTTTACAACACTGTTTTACCAAATTGGGAGTACGCCTTTTTTTATGGCAACATTTACATGGATCGTGATATGATTTCCGCATTACTAACTTGCTTTTACTATTTCCAACAGCAGCATCACAACAACATTGCTTTTTAGGTTCTAAAGACGATGATGAAACCGAAGTATTTGCGTCCTTGATTAATTTTATAGTGTTATTTTTTTGAGGAACTTCATGTGGGAATCCAGGAGGTTTGTTTCCGAGAGTAGTTTTTAGAGTAGGTACATTATCTCTGGCTAAATTATAATAGCCTGAATTATCTACTTTAGGCAGTGATCCAAGAACTTTTACTGGATAATGTTTACATTTGCATTGTTTAGTGTCTAACGTTTTATTTGGTTGCTTGATAGGACTTGGTTTACGATTTCCCTTCTTTTTATTTGATTGCTTGATTGGACTTGTTTGGCGAATTCCTTTTTTAAACTTTTTTAAACCAGCACAATATTGATCAAAGTTTATAAATTTATGAGTTGTACGATAGCATGATGTGATAGAATGATTATGATCCAGGAAACCAAATGTATCGACTGGTAATGTCAAATTTATATGTTTTTTCCTCATTTTGTTATTTATCGGTTTTCTGCCGCTAGTTATATTAGGAAATTCATTACAGAAAAATTTTTTACTGTCATATGCCTTTTTACTTCGTTTGTCGCTCCTTTTCACATCACCCCCTTGTAAATAAAACTTCACAAGAGATTCTCTGTTAAATAAATGAAATTGGCTTTTATTTCTAGCTCTGTTTTTACGCGCGTTTTGTGGCGCGTTGACATCTTCAAAGCTCAGAGCGATCTTACGAGTGTGATGCTTAAGTTTGGCTGAAACGTAATAAAGTAATTATTAGTCAAATTTAATTTAACCACTCACTCTCGTATCGTATCCTCCCTCTTCAACCTAACCAGATTTGATTAGACCCTAACGTAAGCTTTGCACACTAGCTCTATGAAAAGTTTCTGAAAAGTTCTTGAAAGTTCAAGATTTATAAGTGAGGCATAGAATGACTTACAAACTTAATATAAGTATATTATAAAAGTATTTTACGTTAAGCCGTTGGTCCCGGGTGCCAGTGAAATAGCAGTCGTTAAGCCAGGTTGAAGGTCTTATAGGCGGCTTAAAAAAATTCAACAGCAGGTAGCCACAGCCTGCGTCTGTCTATTTCAACACGGCAATGGGCTCACCGCCTATTACGTGGGACAGGAAACCACACGGTGAAAAGTGGGCATATAATATGCCTCTGCCACCCCTTCGGGGATAAGGCGTGATGGATATTTATTTATATAAGTATTTTAATATCATCCTTACTCGGAGATGGCGTTCTGGATATCTCGCTACTGGTTCGACGACGTAAAAAGCTATATCTTCTAAAGGATGTTTTACTATCTCTTTTGCTGACGCTTGGGTCACCTTCGTCGCGACAATCCGACGCTTTCTTATAGTTGATTTGGTTACTACTTCGTTTTTTGCTGCGTTCAACGACATCACATTCAGTTTTAGATGTACCAGCATCTCTTGCAGATTTACTATGTGATCTTTTAAAATCTAGAAGACGTAGTCTGTGTAAATTCATGTCATTAAAAACCCTTTTAAAATTAATAAGTTAATTAAAAACAATAACAACTTAATCATATCATAAATATAAAATGTAAAATAATCTTAAAAATAATAAATAAAATTACATGCATTATCAAAATTGGCAATTAACAACATGGCAGTAATTTTTTTTAAATACTTCAACAGATTGTGATAATTTACCAAGGAGTTATGGTAACAAAGGAGGTATTAATTACACTTTATAGCATGAATGCTGCAGTTCGTAGAACAATTAAACTACATCCCCTATATTCCACCCTGCCCTATGAATGGTTTTAATGAGATACAGAAATGGGAATGCGGGTAGAACGTGGGAAGTAACGTGCACGTTTGGGGTATAAATTTAGTTTTACTAGCGTAAAAGTTATACCCACTATGTTTCTGGTTAGTAACAGTAACTGTCCGTGCACTTATACACCTATACCAAACAGATGTATCCAATATCTCCTAGTTGTACGAATACGAATAACCTGCTGTGGATGAATGCTATGGACTTTTTCGAGTAGTCCTTTTCTTGTCTACCTTTTGCACCTTTTACTCTTTACATAAGCATAATAATTTGTCTCAAACGAATAAAACCTGTCTGTAACCTACAACTTGGTACTAAAATGATTTTCCTAAGTTATTACTGAATTGAAGCTGACTTCGTAAAACTGAAAATAGTTAATCTTCTTTCTCCCTAAGATAAAGAATATAGTCTTTCTCCAACCTACAAGTCTAGATTAAAAACAGATTCATATGCATAATGTACTGAAGCACAGCTGCTGGCAATCTGACTGCATTGAAGGAAAATCATAGTAAGACCATGATATACTGCGCTTGTCCTACATGTGAAATCTCGGTTGACTAGGGCGATAAATAATACGAAATATGTAACTGATTATTATAAATAATTATTGTTCTTTATTCCGCAACAACTTTTTGTCCCGATTCAAGTATAAATGAGTGCCAATAGTAATACAAATACAACACAGTACGCATGGAAAGCATAAAATACAAGTTAACGTAAATAATACACATCGAAAACAATCTGCCTTATCTATAGAAGTGCATTTTGGTGGCGGATGTCGATAATCATAATCATCATCCAATTCGTATTCGTTATCATGATATCCGTCATCATCAAAGTCGTTATCATTTCTGTTATTTTTTCCGTAATCACTTTCGTATTCATCTTCCCAATCATTATCGTCATACGGCGCAGATGACTTACAGCTTGGACCACAACGCCTAGGTTTATTTTTTATATTGGTGTTGTATGACACTCTTTCACGAAAATAGTAATAGACGTCTGGAAACTTGTTTTGACCACAAAAATTAAATCTCTGTTTGCTTCTTTTGTTACAATCTTTTGCCTGTTTATTAGAACCTGCTGTCTTTTTTTTATATATAATTTTCTTGTGTATCTCGTTTAAAGTTTTCTTTACGTGTTTTTGTAATGATTTCAAACCTAATACTTTATCTTCCTTTACATATGTTTTTGGTAGACTTAATAAATTTTCCTCTCGTCTTATTTGTTCACCGCCTTTTAATTCTAATTTAGTTTCTACTGCCGTCGATGTTTGCTGCTGTTCATATGTACCATTGTGGCTATATTCCATGACGAAGATGAAGTATCAATTCCCTTCTATTGCATATTTGGTAATGTTGTTTAATGCATATTTGGTAATGTTGTTTAATGTCGGCTGTTAACCATGCTGTAGCGATAAGTGCAATTTAGTGCAAGTACCCATAATGTATACAGGTAGCTTTAACAATCCTAAAATATAGTTAGCCACATTTTTTCACTGCAAAAGAGTGAAAGAATGTGAAGACTTATTTCGGCTGATTGAAGACAACTAAGTTAATAATAGCGACGGATGTCAAGTAGACAACATATGACATTATAAAGTGAAAGAAGTAACCGACTAAAGAATCTTAATTCTTTTATATATTACTGAGGTGGCAGAGAATCATACGGCCTTCTTAATCGAAACTGATACTTTTATAGACGCCTGCAACACCAGAAGTGCAGCCCTTGTGCTGTCTGCCAAAATCCTTCTAAGATCACTTCTCTTTATTTTTGGGATAACCGAAGCAGAGAGTTTGTGTCCAAGCGTACGCGAGGCGAGCGCTCCGAACGTACAATGTGAGGGTGCATATCCTGTTTATGGTGAGCGGTGCGATGATAGAAAGTAGTCGTGATCATCATTAATTTACTCAGAGCACAAACCATTGCACACGTGAGTGGTCGTGTCATAGGACTGACACGGCTCATTAATAGAGGATAGTTGAGAATCCTAGTACATAACTTGCTTTTGTACAGAGTCGAAAGATTGAAGCTGGCAGGTGCACGACCTCATAGGTAGCAGCAGTACTCTATGTGTGGTCGTACTTGTGACATACAGAGAAGCAGTGTTTGCTCCGCAGTAAAGTACCTACTGTCACGCAGTTTTGAGCTTTTCGAACGCCAGTTTGGGACGGATCCCGATACTACTGGAGATGGAGAGAGGTATGGCATTGTAATTCAAAGAAAAAAATAAACTACATTGTTCCTAAGAACCACAATGATTTAAGAAATAACAGAAATAATTATAGATTCATTAAACACAGCGTTAATGATTAACACAACTCCTGTATTCGTGGTCTTCCTAGTTGTTGGACTAGGAAGACCACGAATACAGACTAGGAAGACCCATATTGGACTAGGGCAATGATTAATAGAGTATCGACGATTGTTATTATTGTTTATCTTCACCAAACTTTTTGTACTGATCCAAGTATATATGACTGCCAATAGTAATACACACACAACATATCAAACAAGGAAAGCAAAGTATAAAAGTTATCGTAAATAATAGACATCGAAGCCAATCTTCCTTGTCCATAGATCTAGATTTTGGAGGAGGACGTCGAGGATCATAATCCTCATCCAATTCGCCATCGTTACTGTAATCATCTCCGTAATTTTTGCCGTAATCATTTCCGGAATCATCTTCCCATTCACTATCGTCATACCGAATTTTCGACTTACAGCTTGGACCACATCGCCTAGGCTTACTTTTTGTGTTGTCGTAGGGAAATCTATTACGAAAACAATAATAGACTGCTGGAAGTCCACTTTGACCACGAAATTTTAATCTCTGTACGTTTATCTTGTTACAATTTATGGTTTCCTGTTCCTTAGAGCCTGCTTTCTTTTTGTTATGTAAAATTTTCTTGTGTATCTGGTTAAAACATTTTTTTACAAGTATTTGTAATGATTTCAATCCTACTAATACTTTATCTTCCTTTACATCTATTTTTGATTGACTATGTAAATTTTTCTCTCGTCTTATTTGTTTATCGTTTTTTAATTCTAACTTCGATTCTTCTGCTGTAGAGATTTCTTGCTGTTCATCCGTATCCCTGTTGTTATATTCCATGACGAAAGATAAAGTATCAGTTTAGTACTGTTGCATATTTGGAACTGGTGTTTGATCCATATCGTAGAGATGGTGGAGTATATTCAAGTACCCATTATGTTTACACGTGACTATATATTACAACCCTAAAATATAGTTATCTACATATTCACTGGATAATATGAAAAAATGTGAAAACTCATTTCGGAGTTCGGAGACAAATAACAAATTGACGCATATGGTGACAAATAACGCATAATATTCATCTTTTATCATTAAGAAGTAACCAGTCAAAAGAGTTTCATTGTACTTAAGAGCAAAAAGCAATTGGACATTGTCGGGCAACCGCAATGCTTAGATAGTATGTTTACTCTGTATAAATCCATGGAAACAATTATCCGTATAATAATTCTAACTATCTTTACGCTGTATCCCGGACAGAGAGTATAAAGTAGTTAAAGAGGAAAATTCCTATTGTTTATCAATCACGCAAGGGTATACGAATTTCTTCACAAATATCTGACATTGGTAAAACGAAATTGCATTCAATGATCGAATTCAAGTAGTGACATCGCACATCGCATCTGTATGCGAAACAAAGTAAGCTAGACCTACAAAAATCAGAGCTTTCCTTGGCCTTTCCACTTCCAATCTAAAATCGAAATGATTGATGGTTTGATAGTCCTCCGGTTCCTTCGTCTAAGTCCGGTCCTCTGTAGGTGACATCCATTGTCATCAAGTTATTATTCACATGTCTGTGTTACAATAAAATATTTATAAAATGTAATAAAAATACCGTTAATTTTACAAATCACCCAACCATGTTAACACACGATATGGATAACTATAACTTAACTGAATTTTGATATTCAATAATACCGAGTTAAGCAACATGGATCGCTGTGATCCAGATAAATGGGAATTTAAATTAATGAAAAAAGAACAAGAACTGGGACTAAAAGAAAAAGAACTTCAGAAACAACAAAAACATTTGCTTTGTAAACTGGAAAAATGTACCCTCGAGAAAAATAAGACAATAACAGTTTTAGAATCATTACAAAACCGGTTAAACGAATATGTACATCGATTAAAGGATAATAATAAAAGGAAAACTAAAAAACGGAAAAAAGGTAACAAATTCAAGTTTTGTGGACCCAAACTAAAATGTACTCAACCGAAACATGAAGAAAATAGTAATTGTTTACTTCATAAGCTACTAAATCGCTATACTAATATCAGTCCTTATCGCTGTGTTTCAAACTGGGGGCCAAATCCGAGGCCTTGTTATAAAAAATATTGGAAATATAATTGTACAGAATTGCCATATTTCAATAGACCACAGACATGCTCAAAAGTGGAACTGCCAAGATGTCCAACCGTCGAGGATCTCGGACGCTTTGTACTTGTCCTGGCCGTTTGTATATTTTCCTTGCCGTGTATATTATGTTGTGTCCTTTTTAAATGCTGTTGCTATTCGCATTGTAGCTAGATTTTACGAGACAAAACAGAGCTGGTTATTTTTTATTAAAAACATATTTTAGGTATTTAAAGTTTATTTTCTATGCACTTGGCTGTTTGGCGCTTGGCGTTCGGAGCTCCGATAGCTATGCGTTCTGTAAATGATTACTGCGCATCTTGCGATAAGTCGTGAGATGTGTGACCGTTTATGTATTTCTATTTGCAGCGTTTCGGTACTTCGGAAAGTACGTTATGATATGGGTCCCGACTGCCAATATAATTATAATAAATAAATATCGTTGCGACAACTAAGCAGTCCTTGTACTATGGTAACCAGAAAACTGATAAACATACTAATATATTTATAAATACATACATATTATAGATAAATAACACCCAGACACAGAACAAACCATCGTGCTCATCACACACAGTTTTATCCTGGGTGGGAATCGAACCCACTACCTTTTGCGTAGCAGTCGGATACACTCCCACCGCGCCACCAAGGCAGTCAAATATGATATGGTTGTCGTTAAGTCAAGTTTGATATATTATGGGCTTTTTATAAGATTTTGATTGCAGCATGAAGATACGACCTGTTTCAGACCATTTTAACATGACAATAAGATCACCACCTATTTCGTAGGGTAAAGGTAAAACTGGTAAAATGTGGACTTTTAGTATGCCTTTGCATACTTTATAGGGTTTCATAAATCATAGTAAAAAAATATGTGTGTGTACCAGGGTACACAGGTAAGAAGTGAACAGCGGCTGATCAAGAGTTCCGACCGCCCTAGGCTAATTGTAAGGACGCGCCCCCGTCAGCCTAAAAAGTAGTATGTTAGTTTTTTTTTATGGAGAACCCGGCCTCTATGACGATGTCTAAATGACCTCCTCCCGCCTGATGTGACGCGGTGAAGGAGGTCCAAATGAGATGAAAAATAGAGCAGTGATGTGACGACCACTGTCCTACCTGCCCGCCACTTACCGGCAAAATAGATGCATTTTCAAGGAACCCATGTTGTAAGATGGAAGAAACACGAGCGCAGGCAGAGAATTACAAAAAAATATCACGAAAAATTTTAAGTAACAGAATTTACCTTCATTTTCAACTGTTTTATGTTTCGGTATTATCTCTTTACTTGTGCTATAAGACCTTGCTTTTAACTAAAATTACCAATTCTAGGTCAACCAGAAGTACCCTATAGGTTATGAGTAAAAAACCTATATGGTGGCGAAAAGCTAGGTCTTACAGTAGAAATAAAGGAAAAGTGCCAAAAATACAAAAAAATTAAAATTTCGGCGTGTTTCAATATACAACCACCTGAGGGATCCCGTCTTATTGTGGGAGGTGTATGCATCGGAGTCGGGCTCTCCATGAAGTACTTGGGGCTTTGGCTCGATATCCGGCGGAACTTTGCGGCGCATTTCGAAATCCCAAATACAAGGGGGTGGCATTGCCGCTCTCACGACTACTGCCTAACTTGAGGGGGCCCGACAAGACAAGTCCTGCTGCTGCAGGAGGCTTTACGCGGGGATCGTGCGATTTATGTCTCTACGCGGGGATCGGGCGGTCTATGGCTTTACGTCTTAGGCCCCAGTACGGGAAATTTAACGGCCAGTAATGAAGCAACACTAAGACGTCCATTGCAGCTGCTGACCGTTAGGATTATAACAGGATACCGCACAGTCACTTCTGAAGCTGCGAGTCTCTTAGCTGGTACTCCTTCATGGAGCTTGGAGGCGAGAGCTCTTGCAGCACTCTACCCGTAGTGTTAAGAGGCGATGGAGCGGGATCAGAATTCTACTCCATGAGAAATCGAGGAACCGCGATTCCAACTCCACTAGGTGGTCGTGGAGGAGTGGAAGGAGCTACTCGGAAGGCCAACTGCTGGGCGACATAGTTGAGGCGCTAAGACTTTGTTGAAGGATTGGCTAGAGAGGCACTACGGTTGCCTCTCCTACCAACTGACGCTGGTGCTCGCCGGGCACGGTTGTTTCGGTGTGTTCCTGCATCGTATACGGCGGGAGCCAATGCCTGAGTGCCACCACTGTTCGGGCTGTTCAGTCAGAGGATACAGTGCTCCACAGGATACAGTGCTCCACACGCTGGCAAATTGCCCTAAATGGATGAAGCAGCGGCGTGGCCTCCTAGTGCCATAGGAGCGGGAAATGTAACGCTACAGACCATGGTTCTGGCTATGGTCAGCAGTAAGAGGGCATGGAACACTGCCGCCTTGTTTTGTTAGGAAGTGACGTGCGCAATGGAGGCGGCGGAGAAGGAACGGGAGAGGAATAGTACTCTCCCGTGCCGCAGAAGACGCACAGGCGCAGAAGACGCTTATGGGGGACGGAGATTGCTCTGGGATCTTATGGGGGACGGAGATCCCAGAGCAATCTCCGTCCCCCATAAGCGGCAGCCTGGGGGCGACTCTCCGAGCTAGCTGTCGTCCTTACAGAGGTAGGATCAAGGTGGAGGCGCAACTTGCTCTTGCGCGCGCCTCTTTTTTAGTATTTACGTCCTCCTTACAGTGCGTTTGGTGGACTGCTCGAAAACGATGGTCGGGGAGGTCTGAGACCGAAACACGTTTAAATGTTTGTATGTTTGTTCGGGGTTGGAGCAAAGTCCAGGCGGTTGATCACAAATTTACTTGTGCTTAGTACGTTGATACGATGTTAGTGAGCCCTAACATATAAATGCTTAACAACCCCTCCCCGCAGGCGAACACGGGGGATGTTATCCATTCGTCGCAATTCACATTTAAACGTGTTTATGTGTATGCTCTTATGTTTATGCTGTATACGTGTATATTTTCTTTCGTGTCAATGAAATGTGTTAGGTCCGTATTCCAGAACGTTTCTCAATACTCAATCGACGCTTGAGAGTAGATTTTATAAGGCAAAATCTAGCCTCAAGCGTTGATTGAGTATTGAGAAACGTTCTGGAATACGGACCTTAGTGTGTAAACTAACACGAAAACACGTTGCACCAAACGTGCTCTTACGCGCGCTTTTATAATTACTACAAATTATAGTTTATTGTTATAATCAGGGAGTCCAAACCTTTTTAGTTCACAGCGCATTTAATTTTATTTGCTTCAGCCTAGTTCAAATATGTAGTGTAGAGTGTAGATGCAATGATGTTACATAAATAGTGCATGCGTAGTCACGATTCGCGCGCCCCCCTGATCCTCGCGCCTTAGGCTGCAGCCTAATTAGCCTAAGGGTTAATCGGACCCTGGAAGTGAAACTTCTTGACGACATTTTTACAGCTATATAATTTCTCTCAAAGTCGATCAAAAAGTTTTACTTTAAAAACTGAACCCTGATAGGATAAGTTTGTTGTCCTTCCGTCGTCTGTCTTTAAAGACCTTTATCTCAGGAACGCGTGAAGATATCCTTGGACCTGTAAAAAAAATATACCGAAGTTAGCGTAAAAAAAGTTATGGCCGTCTATGTCGCCAAATACGTATTTTTCGACACTGTCAAGGGAATCAAAAGTCACTGGGGGACGCGGCTAGCTATTTACGGAAGCCTGGTGGTGGTTAGGTGAGTTTGACTCGCACTTGTACAGTTTTTTTTAGTTAACCGTTCCTTCCAGGGTTTAGTTGGAATTGCTTATCACGCCTTGTAATTGTTGGACAATTTTCTATTTTTAATTTCGAGATTTTTTGCAAACTTTGTTTTACTTGGGATAGTAGTTTATTATAGTACCTATGTATATCTATAGTAGGTATGTTTGGGGTCAGCGGCCATGATCAGCTACAAACTCATGCGCAGAATTCCGTGCGAATGTCTCACGCGCCCGACGCGACGCATAAAGAAAGTTTTTTTTTTCAAATCAATGCACTAAACGAGTTTTCTTGTACGTACAGCTGTTTATTGAGTCATTGAGTACAGACTGGTTAGCATTGATGCTGTGAAGTAATGCAACAACTACGAGCACAATAGTTATAGATTTCGTAGATATAATTAATGATAACTATTGATATCGAAAGTTAAAATAACGGTTTAAATAAATTCAATTAAAACAAGTTTAGGTCTTTTGAAATCGAAAAAAGAAAGTCAAATATTATAAATCATTTAATGGCCGGGGGCCTGAGGATGGCAGGTGATACTCGCCGTATTTACAGAAGCTGGCCTAAGACGAAGGCATGTCGTGAGAGCTTCACGTACGTCAGGAGTTAGGCGGGATAACACCCGAACTAACCCCCAAAGTAAGTAACGGGATAACACCCAAGCCATAAGGCGAGGCCGCTGTGATAACCAAAGCCTGTCGGTAACCTGGGATATCCTTGAAGTTTTCTCGTACCCGTTTCCCGCTGGGACTTGTTCCCGGGATAAAGCGTAGCCTATGTCTTATTCTGAGGTTATACTGTTTGGTTTTCATAAGGTTTTGCATGACAGAGCCAATACAGAGACAAACATCCATACCTAAATACAAAACTTCACGTTCTTAATGGTAATGTGATAAAAGTTCTAGGTCAATGTTATGAACCCATGAAGAGCCTCCCCCCACTTGACACACATAAAAATTGTTATATTTAAAAAATGACACTTACGTAACTTATTATTTAAAGTACCTACTACCTTAAATTGAAACTGTGTGTTTTATCTATTTACAAATATAATATAATAGTATGTTACTATTCATACCTACTATTAACACATAATATTTCAGAACAGTGTTTTGAAATTATATAAACAAATATATCATTTACGCCTTTATTCCCGAAGGGGTGGCAGAGGCATGTTATAGTCTCCACTTAAGGCACCATTTAGATGAAGTATCCTTTGAACAAACCAAAAAAAATTGATATACCTAACAACTTCATTTCATCGAGATTCAGCGTGTCTCACGTTCAGTTGATGCAGCGTCCAGGCGCGGATCAAACCCCTAAAAAAAGGGGCACAGCCACCTGAAAATCAGCTAACTAGGTACAAGTCGATATGAACTCGCTCTTTATCGAAATAGTGCATTCGTAAAATATTCTATATATAAAATTTATTTTTTATTATTCTAAATGAAAAAATTTCAGGTTCAACCAGCGTCTTTTGACTTGACGGCTCAGACGCTGTAACCAACTAGGCCACCGAAACCCACGTGAAACCGACAAATTCGGTGAAAAGATCGCAATAGACCGATAAAATGTGTGTATCACAGGTCAATTGGGTTGTGGGCATGCCCATTGTGCCCAAAATAGTGGATCCGCGTTTGGCAGCGTCTGCATTTACGCATCCGTAATTATTCGTTGAATACTGCTCACACCCTTGTTATGAACGTCTGGAAGTAGGTACATACTAGACGCTCCCAACGCTTTACGGCGGGACGCGGTGCCATTCGATTTATAATTTGTCCTGAGGTAACATGAAACAATCGATCCTGGGTACCACTTACCAGTTACGTAATAGTCGTTATATAAATGCAATGCTAAATGGTTACAGCCTTTCCCTGCCCAATTCAACACCACAGTAGAGTCAAAAGCACGAGTCCTACACCTGTGGTATTACAAACAACCTTATGATACAGTAATATCTTTCAATCAGGTGCACCGTATGCTTGTTTTGCACCTCAGTAGTATAAAAGTTTTTTTTATATATATTCATTATATTTTAATACGAATCAATAACGGAAATGCAATAAATTATTGTAACAATATATCCGCTGGTTGCTTTTTACGATTCTGTCGCTTGTAATGGACATCTTTTCACCTTTACCATATTCACGCGATTTCCCAGCTAGCGTGTTTCCTGTATAACTGAGGTCAGCGTCTCAGGCTCCTGTCGGACGGCACTCACTCATTGGGCGACTTGTCGTTCCGCGTCCGCGCACAATACCGGACGACTTCGCTACAGTCGAACGCTTGTGAGTCGACAGCGTCCGCGCATCCAAACCATCGATATAAGTGACAAAATCGAGTGAATTAAATCGATTGTGCAAAAGTGCTCCTTTCAAAGCCGAGATCCCTTGCAGCGGTTCCCAGGTATTTTTAGACCAAACATGCTCTCTACAGAACAGGTTTTAGTCATCGCGAAAGTAACTCGCATATCTCTGCAGCATTCGGAAATATATTGCATATTATTTTTATTGATTATAGTTTTAGAATTTTAATGTTTAACCAATTAAAAAGTATTCGAAAGTGGTTTATAATGATGATTAAATTCTAAAATTAAACCAATATTTTATGTTTGAAAGTATCTAGTACTTAAATATAAAACAAACCTAGATAATTGAAATTTTATTAAGTAAAGTATTTACCTATCTACCTCTTTTGTCCTCTTATCACTCAAATTATTTACCAATGACCACTACTGATAAGAATCTATACGCGGTTACGCATATAGTAGAATTATTAACATAAAAAATACAACAATCCTTTTTCTATGTTCCAGTGTGTTGTGATATGGCGCGGTACGAGTTGAGATTCCTGTGTTTGATCATCGCTGTCGCGACAGGTGTGTATTTATTGGCATTTAATTTAAATAGTAATTTAATTTAATCAATTTAGCGCACTAGATGTTAAGATACATAACTATCCACGGAGAACATGGCCATGGGCAACGATAGTACATTAATACTTACCTAGTACCAGCCAATCGTATCATAGTGTTTTGTTTTGTGTGTAGATAGCTGTAAGCACACAGCCTTAAATCTTAATCTTAATAATATTATAAACGTGAAAGTTTGTATGGATGTTTGTTACTCTTGTACGTAAAAACTACTGAACGGATTTTAATGAAACTTTACAACAATGTACCTAGCTTATACATTAGAAAAACATATAGGCTACTTTTTATCCCGGGAACCAGTTGCTGTGGGAAACGGGAACTAGATAGCTAGGTATGTTCTTTATTTAATCTGGAACTGGAAAACTTCTCTACGCGGGCGAAGCCGCGGGCGTCAACTAGTCTTAATATAATATTATAAATGCTAGTTTCTGTGGATGTTTGTTACTCTTTCACGTAAAAACTACTGAATAGATTTTAATGAAACTTTACAATAATATAGCTATCATCATATAATATAGCATCAGAATAACACATAGGCTACTTTTTATCCCGGGAACAAGTTTCTGTGGGAAACAGGAACGTGAAAACTTCTCTACGCGGGCGAAGCCTCAGGCGTCAATTAGTGTTAATACAGAATCTTACCAGATTCTTTGTTCTGTTGCCCCGTTTTTGCCTTAGTCCCCAAATCTACACTAATATTATAAAGCTGAAGAGTTTGTTTGTTTGGTTGGTTGAACGCGCTAATGTCAGGAACTACTGATCGGATTTGAAAAATATTTTTGTGTTAGATAGCACATATATCGAAGAAGGCTATATATCATCACGCTACTACCCTGTGGAGCGGAGCAGTATTTATAAATGTCGACAAATTGGGCAAATTTTTTATACAATATTTTGGAATTTATAAGCGACGGGATTTAATATGTGCGACGGGGAGTCGAAATATGTCACAGGCGGAGCCGTGGGCGTCACCTAGTATAATACAAATTTATGTACTTTGGTTCATTCTACTTTTATGTACTTTGGTTCATTCTACTATAGCCTTATCGTAATATGCAAAAGTAGGGCAATTTTCCATGGCAAGTTAGACGACTTTTGCGACTAACACTTTCTACGTCTATGACCTATTAAAGGGCCTATATCAATCAAATCTATATTATTATCTAGAAGTGGAGAAGACTCAAAGTTTCTTGACCGAGTTCTTCGCACAATTTTGTACATTCTTCTTCTTTATCTAGCATATTTCCAGTTACTTAACTATTACACAGTTACTATTTGGAGCCTGGAGTCCGCATTTATTGGCAGCCATTGAATGACATGACACATATATACCTAGTCAGGTCATAAGTATTGTCACACAGTAAAAACTTTTCTTTTAGAATGCTGGCCACAAAAAAGTTTATTGAATTCGAATTTCGAATTGTTCATGAAAATAAAAATGTATACTTTTTAGAATTTTACTCATTTTTAAATATGGAGTGGACACTTAAAGAAGTCCCGTGTTGCAGTTATTGCGTTGCATCGTTGCGGTTACGCGCCAATTAAAATTTTTAACATACCGAAAAATATGAATATAACCAAAAGATTCGTTTATCGTACCATCAAACGATACAATGAAGACTCTAGTATAGATGACAAGGTCAAGAAGTGGTTGCCCTCGGTCTGTTAGGACTCCAGCAGTGATAAAAGCTGTGAAGGCGCGAATTCAAAGAAATCCCAAATGTAAGCAGAAACTGTTGGCCCTTCAGATGTGGTTAAGCAGAACCACGGTGAAAAGGGTGTTAAATGAAGACTTAGGGCTTCGGTCATATCGAAGAAAAACAGGACATCGTTTAAATGCTCGTCTAATGGACCTGAGACTGAAGAGATGCCGCGCTTTGTTGAAGCGGTACGCGGGAAAAAAATATCTTGAAATTCTTTTTTCGGATGAAAAATTTTTCACCGTAGAAAAGAGCTACAACAAACAAAATGATAAGGTGTACGCACACAGTACTGAAGAAGCGAGCAACCGTATTCCGCGTGTCCAACGAGGTCATTTTCCACCCTCGCTCATGGTATAGTTGGGAGTTTCTTATTGGGGCTTAACAGAGGTACATTTTTGTGAGAAAGGTGTAAAAACTAATGCAGTTGTGTATCAAAATACAGTCCTGACGAACCTTGTGGAACCTGTTTCTCATACCATGTTCAATAACAGGCACTGGGTATTCCAACAAGATTCGGCGCCAGCTCATAGAGCGAAGAGCACACAAGACTGGCTGGTGCGGCGCGTCAAATCGACTTCATCCGGCACGAAGACTGGCCCTCCTCCAGTCCAGATTTGAGTCCGTTAGATTACAAGATATGGCAACACTTGGAGGAAAAGGCGTGCTCAAAGCCTCATCCCAATTTGGAGTCACTCAAGACATCCTTGATTAAGGCAGCCGCCGATATTGACATGGACCTCGTTCGTGCTGCGATAGACGACTGGCCGCGCAGATTGAAGGCCTGTATTCAAAAATTTCACGGAGGTATTGAATAAACTTTATTGTCATAAGAATCTATGTTTTGTTAAGTTCATTTAAACTTGTTTCAATTATTTTATATTAAACATGTGATAGAATTTATGACCTGACTAGGTAATTTGTCCTTTTTCATGAATCAGTCTATCAATTGGTGTAACACGCATAATAATCGGTTCAACAGTTTTTAAATTTATCGCGACAGGCAGACATACTTGATGGACGACTTTGTTTTATAATATCTCCTAGGTATCTCATTATAATGACAAACCCTCATCAAAATCTTGTATTACTACCTTTTTTTTGACGTGTGGAAGTCCTCGAATGTTATGTCGGACTCGAACCGGCTAAAACCACACGGTCTCTACCTATCTGTCTATACTAACTAACTAACTCCTCGGAAAGATGTCCCAGTGCTCCCTGCCGACTTTGGCTACCGCCGCAGCCTCACCTAATGGTTCGGGTGTTACTCGCTTCTTTGGCGGTTGGTTCGGGTATATTACCGCTTATTAGGCGTGAGGCGTGCATGAAATTTTCATGTCAGGTCCTTGGTTAAGGAGTCTTAAGCGAAGACATGTATGCGTCGGCTTCCTACCTACAAAATATTGTGGGACATTTTGTGAGCCATTTTTTTAAACACCGCCTCAAGCCCAAATTAAACTACGAGTAATATAAGTTTGTGTTATAGGATCTAGACGACTGATAAACATACATAAAAAAAGTTTTTGGACCCAGTAATCGAATTCGGGAGTTGTCAGTCGCCACAGTCACATATACTACACTGCGCCACCGAGGCAGTCGGCTATATGCCGTTATTCCTCCAATGAGAAACACTACACATACACTAATGTTCTTTTTTAATGATCTAAAATAACATAATGACTATAAAGTGCTACAAAATATCCGATTCCGAGAATGAGGTTCTATTATATTGTACGTAAGCATGACTCATTCCTTTTTCATTTGTCGGTTAAGAGTAAAAAGCAGCGACTCATAAGGAACTAATAATAAATACATATGTAAAACAGATTTTCCTTTTCTCAGATGAGTACTTACAAACATGACAAATATTGTATGTAGTAAGATGCGTAAAATAATTTACATAATGACTCATAGTTTGAATGAATAAATACCTACCTTACTCATTTGCCTCGCAGAAGTGACCATAACATCTATCTATAACAGATAAATAAAATTCAAGTGTCTGTTTATAATTCCAAATTAACAGCAAATATATTCATTCTTAATATGCATTAAGTGAAACCAAATGCATATAAATGAATGTATCGATACCTGTCGTAGAACCTGTCGGCTACCTATCTATCTGTTTGCCAGTTTATTCCGGTTAAACTCTGAAACGGCTGCACGGATTTCAACAGGTTTTTTTACTGGCAGATAAATGATATTATAAGGATGGAAATAAATTTAGCCTTAGTTACGGCTAGATTTATTTCTGCATTAGCATGAACTAAGCAGGCGTCCGCTAAATTGTTTGATCATGTTTCTTTTATTTTCAAGAAGTTTTTACCATGTTTATATTAACTCAATTTATGTTTGTCTGGGAGGAATTTAGTAAGAAATAATTGATTCTTAACTAACTTCCCGATGTGTTAGATAGGTACTTGAAATTTGGTCCAGAGCTACATTAAATTTCAGATTTGGCAGACAATGCAGTAAAATGTTAATAACGAAGTACTTTTGAGTATGTTAAATAAACATGGTACATTTTTAAATAATTATTTATAATTTTACGATTGAGTTTCCATATGGCCACATACTTGTTGAAATACTCTACCTTTTTTTGGAACACCACCCTTACTACTAGTTTTAGAATAAGCAGCTTTTATAATGTAGGCAATTTTAATTTAAATACTAAGAAATAATTTTTGAAATAAAATCATCCTTGCACGGTTGTATAGAAGCATATCTTTTTCGAAGTTACAAACATGAAATTACATATACGACAAATAAACGGACACGTGCATCGTGGTTTTGCAAAACTTTACCTATAAGGAGGTAAAATAGCGGTTGTAACTTTATATGGGATTTTTTTCATTTTCATAGATAGCAACATAAAATTTTGTAAACCTGAATCTGATTACACAATTATTAAACACGTATTTCAGGATTTTCCAAAACTTCACCCTTAAAGGTGTAAAAAATAATAAAATGGTATGAAAGTATTTGAAAACTAATATATAGGGTCGGCAGCGCTAGTGCTGCGCACCTCTGGTGTTGCAAGCGTCCATAGGCTAAGGTGACCACTTTCCATCAGGTGGGCCGTACGCTTGTCTGCCACCTCAGTGGTATAAAAAAAATATATAATAATAATAATAGATTAATTGTGCGAGGTACATTGGGTGTACAAAGTATGTCACGGGTGAAGTCGGGGAGCACAGTTAGTAAGTAATATAATGAGGGATTTTAACTCATGACCCGCACTGGCGCTCTATTCAAGATATCTTAACTTGTGACTGTACATACAATGAACATGGTACCTGCCGATTCAAGATATCTTAACTTGTGACTGTATGTACAATGAACTTGAATAAACATGGTTTACAATAAGTGTTAAATACTTACATTACACATTTTTGGTATACTTAGTCATGTCTTGCGGCAACTACCGGTCTACGTGAGAAACAAATGTTGCAAAAAGTGCTGGTTTGACGTCGCACGAGATAATATGCGTGCCAATGGTCTCACTGCAGGGGATGCCGACGACCGTGCGAAGTGGAGGAGAAAAAGCAGGAATCCGCGGGCATCGCGAGACGCAACTGGGACAGACGATGATGATGATGACAATACACACAATAAATTAAAATCTAAAAATAAGTAATGTACCGCAAAATGCGTGGGGTGCTCATTGAATTCAATCAGTTAATCTAGACACCGTCCCACGCTGCGCCGTGCTCGGTGCTTTTACTGTTAACTTTTACGTTTTATTAAACGTTTCTTTACAGGTTTAAATTCCCGTATGTTAAAAAAATAATCATCCATTTTGTAACCCGGAAATTTGGACTATATGGCCATAAATGCTGGGGTCCCGCAGGGCTCAGTGTAGTCACCCACCCTGCTTTTGCTGCATAGCAATGGCATGCTGTCTATTGACGGCAGTCATTGCAATGCAGATGAGATAGTACGGGTGACACTTATTACACGGGTCACTCCAATATCGCCCGGTCTGCAGTGGAAGAAAATCGTGAACTACTTGTGTCTGAAATCGAGGCTCTTTTTGCAAGAGTGTACGATTGGGGTAGACAAAATCTTGGTCCAATTTAACGCCGGTTTTTAATGCCTGCAAAGAGTAACTGGGGAGCACAGTTACTCTTTGCAGGCACGGGTGTGACGGTCAGACTACACTCGTACCCCACAATGCAAAAAACAATCCCAAAAATCAAAAGCCAAATTGAAGCAGGATTTAGAAGCAAATGGGATTATTCTAGCGAAGAGAAGAGTATTAGCTGTGCGCCCGCTCCTCTCTGTATGAAAACAGAGAGATAGAAAAAAGGCCTTATAACTATTGATTTGAATATTGATTGGGGCCCATAACTAAGCCATACTCTATGTATCTTATAGGTAGGTACTCTTTAGCCGAATTAGAAATCGTGTTACAATACAACACAGTCTAACCACTTAATGGCGTAACTATTAGTCATTCTGTTATTCCTGTAAATGCTTCCGTAATAAACTAAAGAGACTTTTTTATTTTATTGATTTGTCGAACAAGCAGATTGTCGTAGACGCGGACGTATTCTCAAAAACGGAAATATCAAAAGTATTCGGATACCCAGACGTGCTTGTATGAATTTGCAGGAAGCTAAAGAAGTATATATGAATCGGTAAAACTGGCGATATGTCCTCTCTGATTACCCCATCAGGGATACAGTGTGAAGATAGTTACAATATAGGCCATGTTTTTATTACACGAGTCGCTACAATATCATACCACACGTGTAAACTGCTTGCGCAATGACATCTAGGCAACCCTTTGTTCACTTAAGGTTCACTTTCATTTCGTATTGTTTATGTGTAGGTAATTGTGACAGAATGTTAGACTTTGAAATGTACTTAATATACTAGCTAAACCCTGCGGCCTCACCCGTGACATGAAACCAATTTGGCACTCATTGAATCCCGTCGTTTATTAGTTTTACAATGACAAAATTTGCCCGATATGTTGACATTTATGATTACTACTTAGCTCTCCTAGACAGTTGCGTGAGGACATATAGCCTTCGACAATAAATCGACTATTCTACACAAAAATATTTTTTTTTTTATTTCGAACTAGTCGTTCCTGAGATAAGTTTATTATTATTAAAAGGCAGGCTGGAAAGTCCTCTGGCACTGCTATCTAAACAGATCTATTGTGTTCGCCTCAAATGTTAGAGTTCCCTACTGATTCCTATGAGGGTGAGGAAATTGAGGATGTCTTTGGCAGCAAACTGCTTTTCCTCCTCTGGTTGAAGCATGTGTTTGCCAAAGGAAGTTCATCCTTTTGTGTACGAGAGGGCCACAGTCGCAGGGATTAGTTTTACCAAACTTGTTTGTTTTCACGTTTCAACTTTATAACAGCAACGTATAAATCTAAACCATGTGACAATGACAATGGTTGGAATGGAACCCTACCGAGATTTCCAGGGTTCCAGGCAGTCTTCTCTGCAAGTAGTGCATCTACTGACTAGTGAATAAAGTCATAGGAAAGAGAAGGAACACTCGAACTAAAATGTTTTATCAGTCTTTTCGACAGCGTGGTATATCACTACATAATAAAACAAAGTCACTTCTCGCTGTCTGTTCCTATGTATGCTTAGATCTTTAAAACTACGCAACGAATTACGATGCGGTTTTTGAAGTGAAAACTTCTTTAGCGGCGTTGAGCACTTTTTCTGTAATGGGTATAAAATCTTAAACTCGCGTCAGGACACGTGACCTGATCGAAAAAGCGTAAGACGGTTTTTTATCATCATCATTAACGTCCATCCCGGTCAATTTTTGAAGTGAATATTCTTTTAGCGCGGTACGCATATTTTTTAGATGAGATAAAATCTCTGGACTCGCGACCATAATCATCATCATCATCTAACGTTGATTCCGGTCATCTACAGGTCTTATTAAATAATGCTGTGTAATCAATTAGGACTCTTTCAGTGTAGATTTATTTTTCATCATCATCATCTTTACGTCGATCCCGGTCAGTTTTCGAAGGAAAAACTTCTTTTGGCGCGGTATGAGATAAAATCTCTGGACTCGCGACCATAATCATCATCATCATCTAACGTTGATTCCGGTCATCTACAGGTCTTATTAAATAATGCTGTGTAATCAATTAGGACTCTTTCAGTGTAGATTTATTTTTCATCATCATCATCTTTACGTCGATCCCGGTCAATTTTTGAAGGAAAAACTTCTTTTAGCGCGGTACGCAATTTTTGAAGTGAAAACTTCTTTAGCGGCGTTGAGCACTTTTTCTGTAATGGGTATAAAATCTTAAACTCGCGTCAGGACACGTGACCTGATCGAAAAAGCGTAAGACGGATGGAGTTTTTAAGTGAAAACGCCTCTTAGCGTGGTACACATATTTTTAGAGGAGATAAAATCTCTGGATTTGCGACTATAATCATCATCATCATCTAATGTTGAACCCGGTCATCTACAGGTCTTATTAAATAATATTGTGTAATTAATTAAGACTCTTTCAGAGTAGAATTTTTTTTTCATCATCATCATTAACGTCCATCCCGGTCAATTTTTGAAGTGAATATTCTTTTAGCGCGGTACGCTTATTTTTAGATGAGATAAAATCTCTGGACTCGCGACCATTATCATCATCATCATCTAACGTTGATTCCGGTCATTTACAGGTCTTATTAAATAATGCTGTGTAATCAATTAGGAGTTTTTCAGTGTAGATTTATTTTTCATCATCATCATCATTAACGTCGATCCCGGTCAATTTTTGAAGGAAAAACTTCTTTTAGCGCGGTACGCAATTTTTTAGATGAGATAAATCTCTGGACTCGCTACACCCCGTTACGATACGCAGCTATAGTGTGTGCATATATGCATGTACCAACGCGTCTAGATAAATAAATTATTAATAAATTGAGTTTTCACTTCTGTCGGCACTCCCGGAGTGGTTAGGTTTTTTTAATAGTTAGAGTGATTCTTATATAAGGTTTTTATGTATAAATTGTTAAGTTTTTGTACACATTGACTAAATTATGCCGATATTTTTTGGGGATGTCGGAAAAAATTAGCCGTCTGGGAGCTTTCAACGAAAACCCTTTGAAATATAACAAAATAATGTATGGTGCAATTGTGTATCTAATGTAGGTCTACAAAAAAGTCCGTGACGATATATGTCTATTTCTTAAGAATAACATACTATATCCATTTAATACATTAATAAACCAGCAGATACAAAAAAAATAAAAAATAAAAATATCTTTATTTTGCATAGACCATTTTAACGGCGCTTACAAAATGTCATACACTATTTAAAATATTTAAAGCGACCACCGGTTCGGAACGCGGCCCACCTGAGAAGAACCGGCAAGAAACTTAGGAAGGCTTTTTTTTTTGATGGCCTATTTACAATTTAATATTATTTCACTTTGCCAGCAGATCATTTCCAGGCGTCCCTGTCCTGCAAATAGTCTTTAACGGAGTAATAACCTTTTTCACAAAGCTTGTATTTAATTAACTTTTTAAATTTATTTAATGGTAAATTTCTCAGGTCACAGGGACGCTTGTTGTAAAAGCGTATACAGTTACCCTGGGGGCGTACTGAAAAGCGGAGAAGTTAATCAATTAATTCGGAAAATCTTTATGCATTATTGTGATGTTAATAAACGAAGGGATTAAATGGGTGCCACGGGGTTCGAAGTACGTCACGGGCGAAGCCGGGCGGGTCAGCTAGTATATAATATACAGCTCTTGTACAATATATTTGGAAACTCCTTGTATACTAGTTTTAAATTAGTGTACAAATTAAGTTTTATTCTATTCTATATAGGGCTAATCTCCTATCGTACCTTTTTTTTAACGTGTGGAAATCCTCATGGACTAAACCACACGGTGCCCTTCCATTTGTCTATGCCCAGGAATCCCGGGTAAGCCCTTCGGGAGGATAGCCCCAGGGCTCCCAGCAGCTCCTATCGTACCTAACTGGTGAACGTGGACTGTGATAGGTTGATTTCATTGATGTATGTTGTCATATCATATGTTGTAAAAGCGTATACAGTTACCCTGGGGGCGTACTGAAAAGCGGAGAAGTTAATCAATTAATTCGGAAAATCTTTATGCATTATTGTGATGTTAATAAACGAAGGGATTAAATGGGTGCCACGGGGTTCGAAGTACGTCACGGGCGAAGCCGGGCGGGTCAGCTAGTATATAATATACAGCTCTTGTACAATATTTTTGGAAGCTCCTTGTAATTGTTAAATTGGTGTACAAATTAAGTTTTATTCTATAGAGGGCTAATCTCCTATCGTACCTTTTTTAACGTGTGGAAATCCTCATAGACTAAACCACACGGTGCCCTTCCATTTGTCTATGGCCAGGAATCCCGGGTAAGCCCTTCGGGAGGATAGCCCCAGGGCTCCCAGCAGCTCCTATCGTACCTAACTGGTGAACGTGGACTGTGATAAGTTGATTTCATTGATGTGTATGAATGACACAATGTATGACGTTGTACACTCTAGATCTAAGTTATGCTATGTTTATAAATATAACTGGCTGTTGGTCTAAAAGTCAGTTGTCGTCAAAGCCGTAGCATAGAGAATCTCTGTTTTTAGCTGTCAAAATGTCAGTAGGCTATCAAAAATGCAACTGACTAGCGGTCACTGGCGCGGTACGGGTTAGTAGATTCTATCCCGACCGACCGATAGAAGTCTATTGGAGTACGATTGTAATAGTAGACTACGAAAAACTGACAAAATTGTACCGGTGGCATTCTATTGAGCAACGATTTAGATTCTATTTCGACACGATTTGAAAGAGGTCTTGGTGAGGCTCCTCACACTCATAGTGCAAGCTAATATTATCTCATTTTGGGACACATGCCGCTATGTAAAATTCCGTCAATTTCAAATGTTATACCAATAGAGCAACAGACCAGTTACATTTATAAACATAGCATAATATTATATAGACAGTCTGAGTCAAAACCTTCCTAAGCATATGCGGTTTATTGATTTCCACAGACACGTGCGTGACATAACCGTTAAGCTATTGTTCTGCTCCCAAAGTAACACAACAGTTAGATTGTCTATTACTTTAGAAATCATAATATATTATTTTAACTGGCATGGTCATTCTTATACGAAGTATTGCCATTAACGGAATTGGGAAATACCTATTATCACAGATAATATAATATAATTCTTATACTATTATTTACCATGTCTACAAGCTAATATTAGATAAATTTGGGCTAGACGGCAAAATATGAGAATATCCCAAAAATAATATACAGACGAACCTCTCAAATGACTGTAGCTACATGTATGGTACATAGGAACTTATAGGTACCATATACGAGTATGGGCAATCTCAGGACTGCGGGCCGCATCCAGTTCTCCAACAGCTGCAATCGGATCCGCGAGGCGAGGCCGTCAGGAATAATTAAGGTGTAAAAAGTTAAGACTTATTTTAGGTTTATGGATGATAACTTATCTTTTTATTATTATTTTTATACCACTGAGGTGACAATCAAACAAACGGCTAACCTGGATGGAAAGTGGAAATTTGTAACACCAGAGGTGCGGCACTTGCGCTGGCGACTCTGTAAGAAACTTCTAAGACCCCTGTTTAAGAACCCCGTATTGTAAAAGTTCAGGAAAATCCAGGCATGGAGCTCATTCCACAATCTAAGCGTACGCGGAAGAAAGCCCCTATAGGACCTAACCTAATTTGCTTTGTATGCATAATCACATGCTAAGTGTCGAAGAGAGCCCCATCTTTTGGTAGTCTGTTTCTGTCCAGGAGAATCCACGAAATGTTATAAAGACCTTATTGTTACTCTCGACTTGATAAAGTTCCGAAATTTGGCCTTCAGATAAGCATAGGTCACATCATAGGTTTTAGACCAACAAAGCCTTTTTACAATGGCTAAGAAACTGTAAATAACAATTTCTTGCATGGAATTCTGCAGATAGCTTTTATTTATAGGTACTAGGAGCACATAAACTGCCTAGAATCAAATTTATATTAACCATCGTTCCTAGAATACGGAATCTATTCTTATATACTTCGAATGCTTCCACAAAGACTTAACGACTAAACATTCTTACTCGGTTAACTGTGGCATCATGCTATCCGCATCATCAGTCGAGACATCAGAGAAGAGGTCACTGGCTTTTTAGAACCATTATACAGTTATGTAATTACTATTGTAGGTTCGTTAAGTATTCGAGTATACGTCGGGGTGTAAAGTTAAATCCTACTAATATTATAAACGCGAAAGTTTGTAGGTATGGATGTTTGTTACTCTTTCACGCAAAATCTACTTTTGATTTAGATTGGATTTTGATGAAGCTTAACAGTAATATAGCTTACGCATCAGAATAACACATAGGCTACTTTTTATCCCGGGAACAAGTTTCTGTGGGAAACGGGAACGGGAAAACTTCACCACGCGTCCGGAGCCGCCGGCGCGGCGTCAACTAGTTAAGTATATATTTATTTTAAAGTGAATTGTTGAAATTGAACAACAAGGCACCAGTGGTCAAATGTAGGCATAGAGTATTTATGCCTCTGCCTACCTCCTCATGGAGAAAAATTTGTAATACTCTTTGAATCTTCACCGTCTTCTGAACCTTAGTAAAATTCGAAGTCCTCGCTAATAATAACAGTGGACGCCGATTGACCATTTCCTATTAGAACAAAATTTACTATTAGATGAAATTTTTAAGAATAAAATTATTGGACCAGTATGTGGCCATCTGAACTTTCCAAAAGATCATATAAAAGAAAATAAATATATTTACTAAAGATAAAGATAAATATATAAACGGAAAGGTCAAAAGTACTCGATAACCCAGAAGTGCGTGTATGAAGCGATTGATCAATCTTGAAGATGCGAAAGAAGTATGCATGGATCGCGAAGCCTGGCGATCAGTCCTGAAGATGAAGATAGTTAGTATAAATAAATTATAACGACTTTGTAATATATACTTTAGATTCTCAGCACATCGACAAAACAAAATAATACTTATTAAATAGATGTAGATCCTTTTTTTTAAATGTTTTTATTTAAAAACAAAGTTGACTTGTAAAGCTTACAACGTATCTATGTGGGCTATCCGTTTAATATTAAAAAAAAGTTCGTGTCTCATTCGAACTATTGAAAATTGGAACGCTTTGCCAGCGTACGAGTTTCCCTCCTTCTTCGACCCTGGGATCTTTAAGCTGCTGGGCGTGAAGACATCATTAGGCCGCCAACTTGAGTGAGTTTCACTGTCAATAGCCTTGTAAACTTTGAATGAAGCCTTTAATTCGTTAGATGTCGTCATGCCTTTCCAACAGGTGGGACAAATGAATTTGGCAAGCTAATACAAAAATAAAAAAAAACCACATTCATCATAGCATAAGAATTATATTATCTTGTTCTGTGATCATTACAGAACCCTAAATAGGTGATGTTAGAACAAATAAAGTCAAAGCTCATGACCTACAAGCTCCTACAAGCAATTTTTTTACAAGCGGTTAGAATCAAAATCGTAATACTGCCGGCCATTTGCAATGCAAATGCATACGAAGTCTGTAATATCCTAGTATCCTTTCTTGTTTTATCTCTGGCGGCCGCCACGCTGTTTCACTTGTGTAGTGCCACCATTTCTCGTGAGAATACGGGGATAAAATGTAGCATAAATTACTTCTTAAAACATCAGCTATCTGCCAGCAGAAGTTGGTTTAAAATGGTTTAAAAGTAATCCCACGTATCTGTATACTTTTATATGCATTAAGTAAAGCGCTGTTACTTTGGAACTATAAACAGCCAATATATTTTTTTTTACCTGCATATAGAGTCATATTGACCCAGGTCATGGTTTAACATCGGTTGGAGGATAACATTCTTGCCAAGTTTCTCAATATCGGGAATGTTGATGACCGAGATCAGTGGATAAATAATTGCAGGAAAAAAGACGCGCTGGCTCAGAACAGAGGTTATTGGATGCATCTTTAAAATGTGGCTTATTTATTTATACTTCTATATGTACCTAGCCCTAATAAAGCTACTACTTTGTATGAGTTGTCCCAATGATATTTATTTATTTTTCGAAATTCCACTCCTAAGGGTATTTTCAAAGTGTTCGTAATTTCCAAAGTTTGAAACATGAATTTACGTATACCTATTTCTTGTAAGTATATATTTGTCAACAAACATTTGCTTTCATCACACGAATATTTGATACGTGCCGGGATTCGAAGACAAGACCTAAACAAGGCAGTCAAAACCTATAAGACTGCCACCGAGGTTTGCTACTTGAGCTTCTGGAAATAACGTACTGATGATGATGACTGATGCCTGCGATACCGTTTGTAGTGTGAGCACAGATTATATAATTAGGTAGATAACATATTTTAGCAAACCTAGAAAGCGTGCTAAGAGCTGGCAGTTAGTTACATTTTAATCTGTTAGATATAACATTTTGAATGAATACGGCTATTTGAGGTTCATGCATGAGCTATATCTGCTACTAGCTGATCCCCGCGGCTTAGCCCGTGAAATACTTCCCCGTCGCATCCAATTAATCTTGTCGTTTATTACTATTACAAAATGTTTATACATTTTTGTAATGCCTAAAAATCTCATACAATTTGCTCGATTTGTTGACATTTCTGATTACTACTCTGCACTTCTGGGTAGTAGCGTGATGTTATATAACGTATAACCTAAATATTTTAGTGTTGAAGTCTGTTCTAGGTGAATGGAGTCCCAGATTATATCTTGCTTACTTAGGGATGAATAGACGAAATCTTAATTTACGCGGAAGTTTTATGATGAATGAAATGAAAAAAAAAAAGACGAGATGGAATATTAAAATGAGGAGATTATTTTTAAATATTTATGAAATGGCCTTTTATTACGTGGGACAAAAATTCACACGGTGAAATGCGGGCGTATAATATGCCTTTGCCATCCCTTCTGGGATAAAGGCGTGAATGAAAATGAAATGAAAATGAAAATATGTTTATTCATGTAGGTCACAAAGTAACCCATGAACGTCAAGATTATTGATCCTACATTTACATTTACTGCCAGATTCGTAAAGCAATAGGTAGAGCCTGAGGAAGAACCTGGCAATAAAACTCATTGCCACTCTTTTTTAATCGCCAGCAATTACATTGATTTTTGTTTACATAATTAAAAAATAAAATTACTTTTTTTTAACAGTATTGTCTACTACACTATATTTACTAGGTTTCTTTATTTATTTATTATTATTTTGATTTGAATAATATGCACTATAAAATATGTAGGAAGATCATGTTAATTAGTTTATATTCATGATATCTTTGTATTGTAATTCTCCGCGATCGATTCAAATGCGGAACAAATTAACAGGTAGGTAGGTACTACAATATTCTTCCGGCAGAGGTCGTGAGAAGTCGACCAATGCATTATGGCCTTATAAGCATAGTTGATACGCCAAAGAAACAAAGTTAAAGTCAATTATGTATCAACGTAGGTAAATGGCAGCTAACGGAAACGTGTACAATAGTGGTCATTACTGGTGAAGATATCTTAATAGCTTCGACGGACCCCTAATTGCTTAGGTATGTGTTTTTACAAGACTGTAATTGCGTCAGTGAGTAAGAACTAAGTGATGACAAAATGAGTATGATGATGAATCATTTTATATCTATATGTGTACTAGGGTACACCCGCGGCCCCGCTAGCTTGGTAATTTTTTTCCGTGAGGAATCGGATTCCAGAATAAAAAGTAGGCTATGTATTAATCCTTTGTGTCAGCTACGTTTACAAGAAATTGAAAAAATACAGAAAAAAAACACGCTGTTCCATACAAACTTACAACCCTTTTTTACCCCCTTAAGGCTAAAATTTTCAAAAATCTTTTCATTAGTGCTCACCTACATCACTTAAGGAATATGATTAGCGCATTCAACCAAACAAACAAACGAATTCTTCAGCTTTATATATTTAAGTATAGATTTGAGGATTTCGTCCAGAGCCCCGAAGCCTAGAAATATGATCTTTGAAGTGAAACTTCTTTATCGACGTTAAAAGAAAATAGCTATAAAAAAAATCATCACGTTTTTCGATTATGCGCAATGTTGTTTAAAAGTGAAACTTCTTTATCATATTATGTGAAACTTTTTTATTGAGGTATGAGAAAAAATTCATATCTGTAAATAAAATGTCGTATAGAAGTTTCACTTCTTACCTGTGTACTCTGGTACACACACAGTTTTTTTTTAATGTTTTACGTGCATATGAAACAATGCATGTGCAGGAAGCGAAAGAAGTATACATGGATCGCGAAGTCCGAGATCAGTCTACTCTGACTACCCTGTCAGAGACACAACGTAAAGATAGTTGGATATAGGTGTGATTGTACGAGTATGGTGATGATTATTTTAATTCCTCGGGCGATAGTGAAATTTCGAGTTACGAATTGAGATTTTTTTTCATTATGTACATATATAGATATGTATATATGTTACTTTCATTTATAATTGCAAGTAAGCCTCAAGCACATTTTGTATTCCAATAAGCATGATACGGCCGATTTGACAAGATAAATAGGTACTTTCGCCTCCTGAGAAGAGGTTACATTGAACAATGAATCATGCGCAGAATCATGTTTATATTGTTTAAAAAAGTAAGTCGTCAAGTTTGTTTTATATCTTCATCTTAAGGGTATTATTATTATTTTCTTGTTGGGACGCCGGCACTGCCGGACGAACGATCCGACCGCATGGTTTGCCGCCTACTTCCTTCATTTCCCCAGATCTCCTCCTCGCGGTTTGGATTGGGTATCCCAGCAGTCTTCACGGCGCCCCGTCGAACCTTCTTGTTTCCTTGCAGAAACTTACTATCTGATCCACCTTCAGATGTTCTAGATCTTCTGTTTGGAGTCTGTCTGTACCCATAATTTCCCATCTTGTTAACGAATACATGGGGCACTCAGCAAGTAGGTGGAAGCTGGTTTCCTCTTCCTTCATGCATTCCGCGCACATTGGGTCATCCATTACTCTTATCACTGTTAGGTGCCTTTTGTCAGCTTGTCCTTTTGGCATCCATTCCTCTGATGAAGATCTTCGACTGTCTCATGCCTATCAAGAACCTCCATCTAATCTTAAGGGTAAACCCCCAGCTGTTTTCAAACCCCACCTGGATTTGGAGCCTAGGGGTCTACTTTTATTTGGCTGCGCAGATATCGTTTGGCTTTTAATTTTAAACATACTGTCACGCCTTTATCCCCGAAGGGGTAGGCAGAGGCGTACTATACGCCCACGTTTCACCGTATGTTTTTGCTTTTTGTCCCACGTAACAGGTGGTGAGCCCATTGCCGTGTTGAAGTGGACAGGTGCAGGTTGTGGCGACCTGAAAATTTACCAGCCGCCCATAAGGCCTTCAACTGGCTTAACGACTGCCATGTTACTGGCAAACGGGACCAACGGCTTACCGTGTCTTCCGAAGCACGGAAACGCTCGTAAATATAAATGCCACAAAGTGGTCACCCATCCGAGGACCAGCCATAGTGAAAGTTGCTTAACGCAGTGATCGTTTACAGAACACTACGTCCGCGGGGCCACGAGCGAATTTTACTACTGAGTAAAAGGCGTGACTATGTATGTGTACATCATTAGTTGACGTAATCTTGGATACTCTTCACCAAACACTATTCATGAAGTAAACAAACTTAAAAAAATCATTGAAATGGCTGTTAAGAGAATTGTAGCTCTCCCATACAATCGACCCATTCATATTGGTAAAAGCGGAACTCAAACATCCAAAAATAATACTCCACCATAATGGATTAAGCTGCGGCTTTCGTTCAGCAAACCGGATTTTATCACCGTTAAGTTGCGTTAAGTACACATTTAGCTAAAGTTGCGCCTGCATGACCCACTAATTGAAGTGTCAGGTCAGACGGGCGATACGCGTGTTTGCATTTTGATATATACAGAATGTACTGCAGTCAACTCTGTTGGCTAACTACTTAAAATTTTGACAAGAAATGTAAACCCACGAACATAGCGATAACGGTATTTCGACATTTTCAAATAATTCTCACGTATTCTGTGCTAATTGATTCGTGTTACTATTTTTTAATACGTTTCATATACACGAATAAGGGCAGTTACATATAAGACGAATAATAGGTTAGAGTTTCTCTACGTTTTTTTACGTGTCATCCTCATGGGCGTTATTGACAAAAAACCACAGGATACCATTCTATTTTCGCCTATGCCCGTGAGTCCCGGGTGATCTACCGGGAGAATCCCAGAATTCCCGGTAGACCTTTTCCCTCATCGCCTACTCTTTGAAGGACGACCCGGCGTGCATGTAACAGAATAATTATTGCTGTAAAATATTATGTGGGCAAATAAAACCCATCAATATACCATAGGTATTTTAATAAATCAAATTCGCCTATTACTGGCTAACTGACAATTTTATGTTACTTTGCCACGCAGGGGAAACCAGTTGGTACAGATTTTTGTTTTTTCTTTTTCATTATACTCAAATAATATCATGTATTGTAGAACAGACGCCGTCTATCAAGATAATTTAGCAGGCATGCTTTCATTTCACACTTGTCAGTTTTGCCATTACACGCGACATGCGCGACGTATCTTTTGTCAAATACATAATAATCCAAAATCTTGAATTAAATACATTAACATGAAACATCTCGAGCTTTACTAATTATTCATTCTCGTTCCAGATATCGGACCGTGCCACGCTGAGAACTCGAACACACTCAAAGAACAGGAAAGTTCTTTGCCGGACCTTGCCAAAGAAGTAGAAGACAACAGCCGTTACAAGACTTTGGAAGCCAATGCAACGGTTTTGAAACTTTTAGTTGATGATAAAAATGGAGTAAGCAGGTACGAAACGACAAAAAACAATATACCACACACTTCATTAAAATTTAGTCCGAGACTACCAGGACTTTAATTGGTTGTGCTAATTAGTGTCTAGCACATAAGACCTTTTAGCCTTTTTGTTACCACCTCACTAAAAAGGCAACGGGTTCAAAATTTATTCCGAATTTAACATCTAAAATAGACACATTTTATTTTTATTTTATTAAATTTATTCGGCCCTTTAGACCCACCCCAGTTCCGTGCTTCGGAAGGCACGTTAAGCCGTTGGTCCCGGTTGCCAATAAAACGGCAGTCGTTAAGCCAAGTTGAAGAGCGGCTTAAAAACTTGCAACAGCAGGTCGCCGCAGCCTGCGCCTGTCCCTTTCAACACGGCAATGGGCTCACCACCTGTTACGTGGGACAAAAATGCTTACGGTGAAATGTGGGCGTTTAATATGCCTCTGCCTACCCCTTCGGGGATAGAGGCGTGACAATATGTATGTATGTATGTATGTAATTAAATAAACAACTTCGACCCACTAAAAAAACTGTGTCAAGCATTCGCCATTACTATATATGTCCAAACCTTTAATTACACGTAAAAGCGCGGACAATTGCAAGCGTCACCCATGAAAAATCAGTAAGATAATAAAGGAGGGGAGGGGGAACCCACCACACACCCTCGATCCGTCTCTCCTAGCGCACAACCGCAGAACATATAATAAACGGTATTATTATATATTCCTACTATTATTATATATTCCTACTATTATTATATATTCCACCTATTATTTTATGTTCTGTGCGCACAACAGTCAGGTCTAACCTCAGCTAGTTGTAACGGAGGAATGGCAAATCACAATATACAAAAAAAAAACAAAAAAGGAATGTACTTTTATAAGCAGAGGCTTCTATTAAAGCCTTCTACAGCATCTCTTAAATTAATATAAGCATCTTGAATCCACCCCAGGTGTTAGCTGAAAATCAGCTCAGTCTAACAAGATATTTTGTTAATACCGCATGGGCTGAACTAAAAATCTTTTCGGGCACGCACTTTGTAAGTTTATTTTTGCCATCCTTTTAAATTGTGTATCTGTGTAATTTTAATTTGAAACTATTTCTGCGTGGCGAATAAATTAATCATTCATTTATTCATTCATTCATTATATATATACTTCTATCTGTACTAATATATAAAGCGGAAGAGTTTCTTTGTTTGGTTGAACGAACGCGCCAATCTCAAGAACTTACTGGTTGGATTTGAAAAAAATCGTTTTGTGTTGGATAGTTGGATAGCACATTTATCGAAGAAGGCTATATATTATCACGCTACTAACCAGGAGACCGGAGCAGTAATCATAAATGTTGACAAATCGGGCAAACTTTTGTGCATTATTGTAGAATTTATAAGCGACGGGATTAAATAGATACAACGGGAGTTCGAAGTATGTCACGGGCGAAGCCGTGCGGGTCACCTAGTTATATATAAAAGACATAAAAATTAAAAGCAGCATGTAACACCACACTAATATATCTTTGCATACGGAGATTTCATTCCCGCATACATAATCAATCGTGTTCATTGTGAAAGTTACGACAGAAAGTATTCGGACAGCGTTGCCGCTGTGAGACATTAATGTTCTTTACAATAATATAATTTATCTTGCGATCTAACATGGTGCAAAAGAATGTATTACCATACCTCCTACACCTGTCTAAGTTAATAATCAATTAAAAACCCGTTGTCATTTGTATTTCTATTCAGTAAATAAATGTTTATACTTAACAAGTTGATGCCCGCGGCTCCATCCGCGTAATCAAGAGAAAATAGTGGAAGTCTGCTGGCACAAGTATATAATATATTTAAAAGAATTATAATATACTTATCCCTACGTTAGGTTTGCTGACAACAAAACAAAATTAATAACATGTAGATCATCAGTACTGATATTTTAAAGAGAAAATAAAATAAATAAGTATGTCTTTATTTTGCATATACCATTTTAACGGCGCTTACAAGCAAACTAGCAACCCCAAGGGTATCTTTTGGTGGTGCCCTGGGTACACAATATCCATGTCAATAACCATCTCAATAAAGAGTGCCGAAGATGAGAAAACTTATTTTGGCGCGTTAGACATTTTTTAGACTAGGGTTATTGGGTTATGAATTGCATTTTATTTAAGAATTGTATTTTATTAATTTATTAGAAACTTTAAAATACATATGATATTCATTTATGAATCATCGTTGAAATTTTTTTTATTTGTTTATCTTGATGTGTTCGCGGTATGCTATATGTACATGCATATAAAAAAAACAAAAAATAAATAAATAAAAACAACATTTTTTGTAGATCGGAGGTGTTCGACATGCTACATTCTCGCGATGACAATGACAGTCACATGGATCTGCCCACCTTTCCTGAGGACGCTGAGGATGCTCGAGCGGACGTGCCCATACTGCCCGACGGGCAGGCAGAAATATTACAAGGTATTTTTAATATGGATCTCCTCTCATCCCCCGTCCCGTAAATGTGATTTCTGTAAATAAAGATGAGCAATACCAAGGCCAGATCTACATCGAGCTCGAACTTGGTAAAGTCCCGAGATGTTAGGTTTGTTTTGGAACCAGCATCAAAATTAATCAGAAGATATATTGAAGGCGTTGAAAATCACTCTAAACGTATTTTTCAAGGCACTAGCTTTTTGTAAAGTTTGTGCTATTGAACAACTGATACCTAAACATATCTACTTGTGTTTATCAATCACGTCGTATCCCCGAAGGGGTGGCAGAGGCATATTATATGCCCACTTTCATCGGCAGGCGTGTATTTCTGTCCTACGTAATAGGTGGTGAGCCCATTACCGTGTTGAAATATACAGACGCAGGTTGGGCTCATCACCTATTATGTGGGACAGGAATACACATGGTGAAAAGTGGGCGTATAATATGCATCTGCCATCCCTTTGGAGATTAGGCGTGATTGATAAAACTAATAGAGCAGTGGTAAAATATGCGACTAACTATTCGTTATTCTTCTCCAGATGTGTTCCCAGTTCTTCCAAACCCTACCTGACTTTGCCTAGTATGGGGTTCATTTTCATTTGGCTTCTAGAGCTATGGTTTTTGATTTTCGGCATTGTTGAGGGCGACTGCCGACTGACCTACCAACCCCGTTACGGCGATCTTGCGAAAAGTCAAAATATTCATAAAATAAGTTAAAACTCAAACTAAGGATATGTGGATATGTTCGCTTTTTATATCATCATCATCCAAGCGTCTGTCCCAGTTCTTCGTCTCGCGACGCCTGGGGTCCGCTTTCCTACTTTTTCTCCTCCACTTCGCACGATCGTCGGTATCCCCTGTAGTCAGACCATTGGGCCACATGTTATCCTTTACGACATCAAGCCAGCAGTTCTTGGGCCTTCCCCTCTTACCGGAACCCGGCGGGGCCGACATGGCCAGACATTTGTTTCCCACGTAAGCCGGCGGTTGCCGCAAGACGTTACCATACAAGCGAAGGCGTCACTCAGACAGCTTCTCTGCAATGTCACGGACGTGAAGGCCGCCGCGGTCCATCCGCGTGACTCCACACATCCACCGCAGCATCTTCATTTCCATGACACGCAGCTCCTGCCTGTGTCGCTTTTTATAATTGTGGTCTAAATAAAAAGTAGAGCAACAAGTGAAAAACCAATATAGCTTGACTAAGTACATTGACCTCTACCTTCATTATCTGATAACGTTTAAAACACGTCATTTATGTTCCTAATACCTACATACAAATTTATCATTTAGAGCATTTGGTTCAAATTTATCTAAGATTTGCATTTCCATGCCTAAGATGTGTGACCGTTTGTATGTATGTCATCACGTACCAAAATACGATAAATTTTCAAATCCGACCAGTAGTTCCTGAGATTAGTGCGTTCAACCGAATAAACAAACTCTTCAGCTTTATAATATTAGTAGATATAGTTATTTCGGCTCTTATTCGCGACGTATATTATTAGATACAAAGTCCTAAATATCCAGTACCTTATTCTTCCCGACGTTTCGACCGGATTACACCAGCCGTGGTCACGAGTGGACTGACTATACTTATATGTCGCGAATAAGACCCGAAATATTATAAATAAAAATACGATTGTCTTGAAAAGGGCTTTTAATTTATAAAAAAAAACTAACTAACTAACTATCTTCACGCTGTATCCCTGACGGGGTAGTCAGAGAGGACAGATCGCCATTCATGTCATGGATAGCTTTTAATTTATTTTAAACGCAATTTTAGGACCTGATGAAACAGTGCACAAGGATACGCCAAGGATAGCAGAAGGACTACCATACACGGAGCCTGAAGCAGAGCCTGTCGGAACCGCGGCTGGCATCATGGTCGGCGTCACGTGTACCATCGTCTGTCTCGCTTACACAGCTCTTATCGTATGGAGGAGGATATACTTGTAAGTTTCACAATAAACAACAAATTATTCATCGATTTTGAATAATAATGAATAAATAAACAATAAAGTAAGATTTAATAGTCGTTGAGACTATTGATTGCCTGGAATAGCAGGTCAAATAGTAGTAGAATAGGAGGTGATACCAGCTCTAGGTCATTTCTGCTACAAAGATTGGCTATTGCCGTCGAACGTGGCAGGCAACGCGACTACATAACACTAGTCATTTCATGGGCCCTGTGTTATAGAGCCCGTAACACTATACTCGGGATTAAAAAAAAAAAGTATAGGGTAGATTTTATTGACTAATTTGCGCTTCTTCCAATCTGTTGTATTGCTGGCAGAAGGCAAGCACACTAGAAGGCAAAAACACTCTCTGGAGTGACATGATTAAATTGTATCTGTGCCACAGATATAATTAAGTCAGGGTCACTCCAAAATTCCAGAGAGTATTCTTAGCTTTTTTATAAGTCACGTAAACAGCAGTAGACCGTTCTCAGATTAGAATTGTTATAATTTAAACCGTGTAAAGCTTAAGTAACTGCGCGTTTAATGTAGCTATATATGTATCACATTTATTTATACGATCCCTACGAGTAGATCCCCTATTGTGTGGTGTAACACGATACACTCCCCGAGAGCCCGGTGCGTAGGAAGCGGTCAACAGGAACGGAAACAGCGTTATAACAGAGTGGATAATATAACCCTCCGAGGACGTAAACACTGAACAAAGACTTAAGAAAAGTTTATATTCGTTTTATTGCATTTCAATACAAAGCCGGTCCAACCACATTAAGTGTGTAAAAGCTTGCAAGGAATTTATACAGAGCGCAAGTTAAATTTGATTTATTTTTTATTTGACTTTATTTAATTCTCAGGAAACGGAATGGACTTAAACATGAGCTGCTGAGAAACGAAGAGAATATTGCCGAAACTAGAATAGATGTAAGTATTTTAAATCTATTTTAACCCCCGACGCAAACAGATGGATGTTATAAGCTTGACGTGTCTATGGATCTGTTTGTCTGTTTGTGGCATCATAGCTACCGAAAGGATGAAGCGTTTTTTTTTTGTATTTAAGTTTATTTACATACGAGTGTTTTTAGACATGTTTGATCATGTCTAAGTCTATTCAGTTGAAAATCGGTTGAGCCTTAAAAGTTCTGCATAATATACAAAATATACTCAACTGAAAACACATCATGTGCACATTACAAAATAATATTTATTTTTAAAGGGAATATAGGTTTTAGAGTAGGGGGTATTTTTTTAATTTTTATTTATCAAGGTTATTTTTACATTACGAACGAACCGGTTTTAATCACGTGTTGGTTATAGACCGAACAAGAAACTTATATGTACATAAATAAATATCGTGGGACATTCTTTTACACAGCGCCATCTAGTCCAAAAAAAGCTTATAGCTTATATGAGCTTTCTTTGGGCTTTCTGGAATGGGATCTAGACAACTAATAGGCATACTTATATATTTCTAGTAAACACCCAAACTCTGAACCTAACATTTGTGGATCATACAAATATTTGTTCCGAACCGGGAAACAAACCCGGGATCCTAGTGCGGCAGCCGCATATTACCACTGCGCCCCCGAGGCAGTCAAAGAATTATTTTTTAGTTTTCGATCTACACAACACTACTAAATTATCGATATCGTAATAAAACTATAGTAACAACTTCTTCATCTTAACGTCTCCCCGGTTGCTCCAGAGTAAATCTTACATTTATAGCCTGAGGTCAGTTTTGATTGGCTGCTACTTTTCACTAAAGATTTGCGTTATTTTCCGCATTGTTAGAAGGGACTGCCCTCTAACATTGAAAGCCTGGACAGTACATACATATATAACTACTTTATAGGTATATGTACTGTGGCCTGGGGACTAAGGTCCGTATTCCAGAACTTTTCTCAGTGCTCAATCGAAGTTTTTGCCTTATAAAATCTACTCTCAAGCGTCGATTGAGTTTTGAGAAACGAGCCTGGTACTCGGTTCTCAGATGTATTCTTATACCTTATACTTCGTTTATATTTGTAATCAAAGACCAGGGCAGCATAGCTTATAAAGAGAGCCTTCTTAACCTCTCCGTCAGAATTATTGGTTTACTACTTGGAAATAGGTACTTAATTTACAAAAGGCCAATATTCTAATATTACCCAAAACACCGGTCCAATGAACCCGTTATACTTACCCGCATAGTTTCTTTGTATTCAATCGATTTTTAACCCGTATATCCATGTTGCTATTGAAACAAATATTGTCCTCATGTGTACTTACTTGGATTAAAGTAGTCTTTAATCCAAGTTGAAGGTCTAAGTATTGGGCGGCTACTAAACGAAACCGTTTCGGCTGCCAGTAATATGGTAACTAGGTAGTCCTAGTTACCATATTACTGGCAGCCGAAACGGCTTAACGTGTCTTCTAAAGCCTGGAAATGATGGTGTATCAATCACGTACATAATTTTTGGACATTTGCGTTGTAGAATTCGTTCATTAAATAAAAATTTAAAAAATCTTAAGTAGGTACCACAACTCCTGATATTCTATATTTATAGGCATTCTTTGTGTAAACTACACACAAACTCTTTTATTAAACTACTAGGTGACCCCCCGGGTTCACCCGTGACATACTAACGACCTCCCGTCGCTTATAAATTCTAAACGAATGTATTAAAATTTTCCCAATTTGTCGACATTTATGACTACTGCTCCGCTCTCCAGGGAAGTAGCGTGTAGATATATAGCCTATAGCCTTCCTCGATAAATGGGCTATCGAACACAAAATTATATTTTCAAATCCAACCAGTAGTTCCTGAGATTAGCGCGTTCAACCAAACAAACTCTTCAGTTTTATAATATACTAGCTTTTCCGCCCGGCTTCGCCCGTGACATTATTCGAACCCCGTGGCACCCATTTAATCCCGTCGTTTATTAATTTCACACGGCATCGCCCGTGTAGAGAAGTTTTTCCGTTCCCGTTTCCCACAGAAACTTGCTCCCGGGATAAAAAGTAGCCTATGTCCGTCTCCTGGCTCTAAGCTACCTCCCCACCAATTTTCAGCCAAATCGGTACAGCCTTTGTTGAGTTATAAATAGTGTAACTAACACGACTTTCTTTTATATATATTTATAGTCCTCCTCATCGATTTCGACGACGGCGACCCCTCTGCTATATGTTCTTCCGATTATGAGCCCTGATATGACTTGCCAGACCAAATTTTGTTTTGAACAGCCTGTCACATGAGTGACAATACAGTTGACCCTGGGTGTTATATGTATAAGCGTAGGAGGGCTTTGGTCTCTCTTTATGTTGCCGACGTTCTGCGTCGAGCCTATCGAGCCGATTCTCCTCAAACTCCTTAATCTGGTTGTAGATCGCCAAGAGGACCTTTTGGAAGCAAGCTCCTCCCAACGATTAGGATCAATATCACATGCGTTCATGTGTCTTTTTAATACGTCCCTATATCGTAAATGCTGACCGCCGTGCTTCCGCCCACCCTCCGTCAGCTCTGAGTAAAAGATTGCTTAAGGCAAACCGCTGTCCTCCATACGAAAAACATGCCCGCACCACCTCAGTTGTCTCTGCATGAGTAGTGCCTCCATGCCGTACAATTAGGAACGACGCAGAACCTCTGAATTGGATATATGGTCCTGCCACTTGATCTTCAGAATAGATCGAAGACATCCTATGTGGTAGTAGTCAAGTTTTTTTATGTCCGGTTTGTAAAGACACTCTGCACCATACAATAGGACCGGAATTATTAACGCCTTATAACGCTAATTTTCGTCTCCAGCTTGAGGTCATGGGACTTCCAGACGCGATCCGTGAGTCGACCAAAGTTGGCAGCAGCCTTTGCAATGCGAGATGGTATCTCCAAAGCTAAGGTGTTGTCACGACGGATATTGCTCCCGAGATATTTGAAGGTCGAGACCTCTTTTAGCTGCTTTCCGTCTAAATTTAGCGTCGATGGATCAGCGTCACTGCCTCTTGGTGGTTGCTTGAGAATTTGAGTCTTAGAAGCACTTATAACTAGACCAAAGATATGACATGATTCATGTAGTGCATCAACATAACTTTGGAGATGAGCCACAGTGTCAGACATAAGGCATACGTCGTCAGCATAAAGTATCTCCAAGATAGATATCCTTTTAATTTTGGATTTCGCTCTAAACCGTGTGATGTCAAATACCCCCCTATCAGTTCTAACATTGAGCCGGATCTGGTTGTTGCAACGCCTCAGCGCGTCCCTCATGACGTGCGCAAAGTATATGGCAAAGAGTGTGGGTGCCAATACACAGCCGTTTTACTTCACTAGTGATTGAAATCTCCTCAGAAAGCTCGTTTTCATGCCGAACCTGCGCTTTCGTGCCAACATGGAATTCACGAATAAGGTTGACGAACTTCTTTGGGTATCCCGATTTATGGAGAATGATCCAAAGAGCCTCACGTGGAACCCTATCAAAAGCTTTATCTAAGTCGACAAAGCACATGTAGAGAGGCCTTTGCTGTTCAAGACTTTTCTCCTGGAGTTGCCTTACGACGGCAATGGCGTCAATAGTACCCCGACCAGGACGGAAGCCACACTGACTCTCGGGGATTTTATATGTTTAGATTAAGTATAGATTTGTTGATTTACTAACGAAATGTTTTCTTATTTTTTCAGTTGTGATCGTCCCTTGCCTTGAACTAATCAACTTTGCTGGATCTCTAGTTACAACTCGATAGCTGTCTTCGGAAGCTTCAAGACTGAATTACTTTTACTAAAATTGTGTACTTATTATTCATTGTACTTCGTAAGTTCTAAATACTTGTATTATTAAGTTACAGAGCGAGGAATTCTGTTCGCGCCTAATAGAGACGATAGTAATAATAAATAAATAAATATTGTAGGTCACTTTGTACCCACCACCATCTAGCCCAAAGTAAGCTACATACTTCTACTATGGGATCTAGACAACTGATATTCTGACTGCCTCTGTGGCGCGGTGGGAGTGTATCCGACTGCTATGCAAGAGGGTTCGATTACCACCCAGGATAAAACTTTGTGTGATGAGCACGATGGTTTATTCTGTGTCTGGGTGTTATTTATCTATAATATGTATGTATTTAGAAACATATAAGTATGTTTATCAGTTATCTGGTTACCACAGTACAAGCTCTGCATAGTTTGGAATCAGATGGCGTTGTGCGAAGTTTATGTCAAAATGTATGCAAAAACAGCATACACGATCTAGCTGCCAGTTGCCTATCATTCGTCTGTAGTAATAAGTGTAATCGTATAAAAAAGGGTGACGCCCTCAAACACATTTGATTGTAAGAAATATACAATGTGTTAAAAAACCCTGTCCGATCCGTGAAGGTATTGGTAGGTATCGAGATACGATTCTATTCATGTAATCCTTTTTTGAAATTACCCCAAAAAATTACCCCATAAAAAATTCCCCAAAAATTTACCCCGAATAAAATTAATTAAAAATTTATATTATGTGGTAGCTTACATGGCAACACAGGGAAAGGGCTATTCGGAAATGCAAGGTCAAAAGGTCAGCTTACACCTGCCGCCGGTTTTTTCTGAAATCATATACACTCGTCGCCGCATGCCAATAAAGGTGTTGTCAGTTTTTGAAAATTTGCTATATTTTAAAGGAAATTGGACTAATTCAGACACTAAAAACACGCATTTAAAAAAGTTATAACTATTTTTTACATATAAATAATATGATTTTTAATTTTTTTTTGTTAATATTATTGAAGTGCCCTTTCGGGTCGGACAGGGTTTTCTTAACACATTGTATAGAGTGAGGCGTCTGTAGTAGAGAGCGCGGGAGTCTTGCTCTGTTGTACTAGCTGATGCCCGCAACTTTACCCTCGGTGACGTTTTCCGTACCGTTTCCAAAAGGGTATAGCAAGCTATCCTTTAAATATACATATTTAGCACTGTGGATTTGTCTGTAGACCTATAAAAAAAGGAATAATATCGTTGTAAGTACATTGTTTTGTTATATTTCTCAGGATCTAGACTAGACAGCAGATTTCAATAAAATCCCTTAGTCTGATGTTTTTCGACATCTTGAACAATTATCGGCCTATTTTAACGCATTTACATAAAACCTTGAAGAATTAAATGACGAAACTACCATGGAAATCCGTTCAGTAGATTTTACGTTTATCGCGGAAAGACAGATAGACGCCATAGACAATTTATTAATATGTAAGGATAAGGATATGACATTATTATAATCATTCATAAAACAAGAAAGCTCATAGGTATATTATATATACGAAAAACAGAAATATTTAACTTAAGAAAAAAATCATAAAAAAACGCGTTGTTGGAAAATCAAACAAAAACATAATTTTCAATCAATTTAATTTAAGGATAGTGTTATAAACGAAAAAATAGATGTTATTGTAATAAACGTAAGATGCTAGATGTCAATTGTTGTAACTATTTGCTTGATTGACATTGGTAGTCATTTTGAAAATATCTTAAATAACTTCCCACGCTCTTTACCACAAAAAAAATATTCTGTTGCTATCCTTAAACTAATATTCATTTATTTAATAGTTATGAAAAACGTTTTAAAACAGCTTTTCATTACTGTTATTGGTGTGATAAAGGTCGTTCTATCAATTATCTGCACGCATGAATTACTTAATACACAAAATAATGATTAGTAATAACCACGAAAGTACTTTGTGAACCATCAGTACCCTTCCATGGTAGGTAATGGCGAAGAAGTCATAGCGACACGCTTTCCAATTAGTTCCCGTCTAGAAGATTTTGAGCTTTTTATACCCAGACACACGTAAAGTAAATACTAAACCGATAATGGTAAATAAGGTTGTTTGAAGATAATAAATATAATCTAGATAAAAATGTTATTGGTCCATTTCAGAGTTATAAGGCGGTAATTTAAAATTCAAAAAATAGCCCATAATTACGATTTTTGCAAGTTAAGGTATTATTTTTGTATAATGATTCACTTAGCCCGTGTATACTCATACATCCTATCTGTTCGGGACTTCACGTGAAATAATATCTCCTTACATAACGCTGACGTCCAGCGCCCATGGTCGCCATGGACGCTGCAACGCCCTTAAAACGTCGACAGTGTTATAAGTAAGTAGGTATATTATTTCTCGGATCACTATGCCCAGCTTTTAATTTGATGGGACAACTTGTATATGCACATATTTATGTGTGTGTGAAATGTCACAATAACTAAACAACATATCAACTGCACTTATTCCTAGATTCGATCTAGTTAGACTAACAGACTGCACTGATGGTCATTTTGACGTTTGTCCTTTCATGAAGTTTCTTATTAATTTTAATTAAGTACATTTTATTTGTATAAATGTGTGAATAGAATAGTCGACTATTCTACGACATTAGAGGGTATTTATACTACGGTAGAAAAAAGAGTAATTATTATGTAAAACAAGTAAATTATCATCACTATTTCAATATGTCAAAACGGCCATGCATAGTGGGCTAGTACCTATAGCTAAGATTCCTTGAAAAGATAGGCACCTACTATCTACATTATAGCCTATAAGAAGCAAGAAACTTTTCTTTCGTAGCTTCATAGAATATTTAATGTACCTTTTTCATTCTCTGTTATAAAACGGTTAGTATTAGAGCGTCTAATTGGCAAAGACGCGTTGTTACAGATAAGTGTGCCATAAGATATCAAGATCTTCCTGTGAGCATTGTTTTATAAACTTTAGTCATTTATTAGAGGCCACAGTATTATATGTAAGCTATCGGCATGTTTAAGTATTTATTTTAATTAAAAGTCAGAACATGTCTGTGATGTTTTAAATAAGACAATTCGGTAATTAAAATGTTTGTAAGAGTTTGTTTTTTTTTTCGATTCCGAGGCAATGGCTATCAATGAGTAGCCGTTGTCAAATCGTCTACTAGCCTACTATTATAACCTAAATCGCTGTTGTGAGCTGTCAAAATGTTGGTAGAATATCAAACGTCAACGAATGAGTGAGGAACGATTGCCAAAAAATATATTATATTGTACGAAAGTAGAGAGTAGAAGGAGTCCGGGTAGGCCGAGACTTACATATGAAGATCACGTGAGCTGATTGCTCAAAAACGGAAAAGTCAAAAGTACTCGGATACCGTGACGTGCGTGTATATAGCGATTGATGAATCTTCAAGAAGCGAAAGAAGTATGCATGGATCGCGATGCCTGCCTGTCCTCTCTGACTACCTCGTCAGGGATACAGCGTGAAGATAGTTATGTGAAAATTTTTGCTCATTTTATCTCGATTACTATAGACTAGACTGTGTGTCTCATATTTGTGGCGCGTATTGTAAAACTAATAGCCTCAGCGCCTATAGCTTTTATCGTTGCAATGTGCTTGTTTGGAGTCATCCTATTTAGTCAGCCTCTTTACGGCTACTAATAGTTAATAAATCTGTCCTCTCTGTCTAACCCGTTAGGGAGACAGCGTGAAGATAGTTAGTTAGTTAGAATTAATCGTTTTCTCAAAAACTTCTTTAAAAATACACTGTCCGCCACCTTGCTCAATCCACTATGGCAAGACTGTCTGAAATTTGTGATACAACAATGAAAAAAAAAACAAAAAGAAAATGATTTTCTAAAATTGGTTTTTAGGAGAATTCAAATTGTCACTAAGTAGCTACACCTACTTGATAGTGAATGTGCTAGAATGTACAGAGTGGCTTCTCCATCCTTGATTAATATCTACTACAAAAATCCAACTGAAACCTCGTGACAAATTATCTTACAATTGTAATAATAGTCAATACAAAATTCTTAATGTTGCTTATCAATAGTATACACATGGAAAACTCCATTGCACGTTAGACAGTGGCGGAATTGCCGGTACCCGCCATAGGGGCCATAAGAAAAAGAAAAAAAAACGCACGTTTTGACAGGCTATTTTGACATAATGGGCTTTTTTTTTCTCTACGATTATAAATCCACTATCTACCGAGTTCGACATAGGTAGGTATTACCACAGATAATATAATATTATTCTTATAGTATTACTGATTCATCTTTGCCTGACTTTTGAATCACGCCATAGTGCGTTGACCCTAGTTGTATTACACAAAAAAAACACAACATCCAGTTTTATTATCGCTATCAGTTACTTCATGCAACATCAATTATCCCATTAGTTGTCGATATGTTTCAAGCATATCAAGTGACTGGTAATGAAAATTAAAATATCTTTATTTATGTAGGTCACAAAGTAACACTTACGAACGTCAAGATTATTGCTTCTACATTTACATTTACTGGTGCTAATTCTGTTGTTGAAACCACTAAATTAATTTTTTCTAAAATGTTAAATAAATATCCATCACGCCTTATCCCCGAAGGGGTAGCATATTATATGCCCACTTTTCACCGTGTGGATTCCTGTCCCACGTAATAGGTGGTGAGCCCATTGCCGTGTTGAAATAGACAGACGCAGGCTGTGGCTATCTGCTGTTGAATTTTTTTAAGCCGCCTATAAGGCCTAAAATCTTATTATCTCTAAAATGTTATTATTTTTATTAAGATATTGCCAAATGCTATTCTGTTATTACATCGAACTAGACTTGATGGTATTATAAACAGCATTCAATTTGTATCTGACATGTGAACCATTAAAACGCGAATTAACTAATTAATAAATACTACCGTCGCGTCGTTTCACCAAATCCTGCTAGAATATTAAGGAAATTAAATAGCGCAAGAGCCTCGAAATTCGAATGATTTGCTTGTGTCCGATGGGGCCCTACAGAGTACTTTTCTCACTTGTAAGTGATGCATCTACTTACGGGGTCATGGCGAGAAGAATGAAAAGAAGTTTTACCGTAGTACGATAAGCTAAACATCAAATCACGCTCTGCAACAGTAACTACCAAAATGTTTGGTAGTCATGTAATGGTAAGTCTTAGTTTTTAAGTTTTGCAATAATTGGGAGAGGTCTACGTTACGTTACGTTGTGCTGTGGGTAGGCTAATTTAATTCATCGATTTACACCTACCTACTACTCAAATAAATAACAGTAAAATTAGGATACTTCCAAATGTATTCAGTATTTACATGCATCTCTATACACACAACCTTACATTTTTTGCACACTTTACTCTACTCTACACACGCAAATTATGTTATAGGTATTATACACAGAACTAACGTCTACAATATTTCTGACGGCTGGTACCCCTCGTGTTCCGGGGTGCCTTCTAGTGCCCGCTCGATCGCTCTCCACCCCTCTGTTCTCAGAGGAATATTTGGAGACGGTTCGAAGCGGGCATAGATTAATCTCCTCCGGGAGATAGTGGAAGGCAGCACATCTAGCCTCCCGCAGAGAGCCTCATATTGAGGCATTTCCTTAGCCGGGCCGCGGTGAATAGCCCTTAGGCCTATCCTGCGACCCGGATGGGAAGAAGGCGGAACACCGCGGGGTTTAGTGGGTAGAACGTCCCCCAAAGGCCGGGAGTCCCCGCGTCAAAAAAAAACGTCTACAGTATTAAGGCAATCCGTTATAACTGTTTCTGTATTTAGGTTTTTAGTGTATACCTAATTTGTATTAAGTAACGAAAAGCCATTCAGTAGTTCCTGTGGAATCTTCACACTCCCTGACGGGTAGTCAGAGAAGAAAGATCTCGCCAGGTTTCGCGATTCTACAGTATTATAAGTATTATATTATATTATCTGTGACAGTATGCTTGGGTCGCGAAAACTTTCGCTTCCTGTAGAATCTTTAAACGCTTCATAGGTACATGTTTAAAACAGCTTATAGGGGTTTAAAGTTTTTGAATATCTGTCACAGTCGGATGTAATTATATTCATTGAGTCAACGTAAGTTATAAGGAAATTTAACTTGTTGTTCGCTTCATAATTGAATGAGAATGACTCATGTCAAGATCATTATTATTTAAATATTATTCTTACTGCTTGCCTTATTTTCCTTCCACGTATTCAAAACTCGCGAACCTCAGTTTGTTTTAGAATTAGCCCCAATTCGTAGTCTGGAGATGATAAATAAAAGTAAGATTGTAACTTGCCTAACTTAAAACTTAACTATATTCACGCTGTATCCGGCGTAAGCTTGGCCGATCAAATATGTAAAGAAGTGATACGCAATATGGCAGGTTTGAATGAAAGTGTTAGCGTTATATAGATGTGTCCATTTATCGACGAACGCTATAGGCTATATTTAACTAGGTAGGCGCAGTCGCAAAGGTGTAACCTATGCTAGCAGCATAAATTTGAGCGAAGCGATAAATCAAACTAAGTATTTTCCCATAGACAACATGATTTTTGCGGATAACTTTTTTATTAGATCGAATTTTAAAATTCGGGCACGACCTGCATAATTTGAATAGATTTCCGTAGCAGAAAAAAATTCCGATAAGAAATGGCGAAGTTCTGCCCGGTGTTACAAACGCCATTGAAGTCTCAATCATGCTACTCAGCGACGGATCAAGGTTCTGACCGCCCTAAGCTAATTGTAAGGACGCGCCTCCGCCATGTGTGGTGCCTCCGCCATGGACGGTCAGCCTAAAAAGTAGTATGTTAGTTTTTTTTATGGAGGAACTGGCAAATGACCTCTTCCCGCCTGATGTGAAGCGGTGAAGGATGTCCAAATAAGATAACAGATAGAGCAGTGATGTGTCGACTACTGTCCTACCTGCCCGCCCCTTGCCGAACCAATAGATGCATTTTCAAGGAACCCATATTTTAGGATGGAGGAAACAAGTGCGCAGGTAGATAATTCCAAGTGTAGTAGATAAGTAGTAAGTAGATAGTTCCGACAGGAGAAGGAGTCTTGGAATTTCTTGGTACGGTGTGAAAAGGAGGATACTGTATAGGGATGACTGCGAAGGCCCTTACGCGAGTTTCTGTTAAGGAAAGGAGGAGGGATAAGGCTAAAGAGTTCTTCAGAGCATTCCCATGGAACATTCGGTAGAAAGCTCTAAGAGAGGTGATGTGGCGTCGAAGTTTTAGAGGCTCGTTGGTGTTGCTTGCCTTGCCTCCACATCGAACATGGTTTATACTACTTAGAAAAGTTTTAAGATCGATTTCCAAGCGAAACTAACGTTGTCGTATATTCTGCACGACATTCAACCTTATGGTGGCTAATTATTTTTTTGGCTGTCCGTACATAAAGGCAAAGCACGTCACACATTATGCAACCAAAATCATGACAAATGTCTGCAGGCTACCAAGTAGATAACCAGAATTTACCTTCATTTTCAAGTTTTTTATATTTTGGTATTTCTCTTTACCATAAGACCTTTTTTTTAACTAAAATTAACAATTCTAGGTTAACCGGAAGTACCCTATAGGTTTTGAGTCGAAAACCTTTATGGCAGGTAGTTTCCGTTGACCTAGAATAACGAAATTTGGCGAAAAGCTAGGTCTTATAGTAGAAATAAAGGAAAAGTTCAAAAAATACAAAAAGTTGAAAATTAAGGAGTGTCCCAATACATACATAATAACACCATTTAAAATAGACCTCGAGATATATGGACGTTCATACAATTTGGAGGTCTAGCTTAATTGGTGACTTTATATCTAGTAACAAAAAACACAGCAGAATTGTTATTTTCTTTTTATTATAAAATGGCACGTAATATAATTGAAAGAGCACTGGCACCAGAGAAGAAAGAAAAAAACTTGAGAGGTCAAGGGACACCCGGATGGAACGAAGTTATATTGTCCACAAGGAATTATAATATTAAAATAAAAACTCCCTCTCCCTCTCCCTCTCCCTCTTCCTCTCCCTCCCAATATAATACTTCGTTTCAATATAATACTTGTAATATGTGTCTCTCCCCTTCGCGGATATAGGCATGGCTATATGTATTAACGAATACAAAAAAGTGTCGTGACAACTTTTCGTAAGAATTTTTTTGTCTAGCCCCCTTTCACAACGCGCGATAAGGAACTTCGTTCCTAAAGTACCTACTGATGATGGACGGCCAAGCAATGCAATGTGTGAGCTAGGTCCTGCTTCGCAGTCCTGCACGCGGACTGTCATGCAGAATAGTGAATGGGCCCCTTAACAATTAACCAACGGTGAGTCCCTCCCCCGCGCGTTGTGAGTTTATGATGAGAGCTTGGTCCTAGGACCCAGTACATAAATATTAATATTGATGTACTTTGTCTAGGATGACAGCTGGCAACAGCGCAGTTCGCTCACTCGCTTAACCACGGACCGACTCGCGTCAAGTCCGTGTTTGATTAACGGGTGCTCTTTAAAATTACAAAAAATATTGTTAAAATCAGAGAGTCCCAAGCTTTTTCAGTTCACAGCGCATTAAGTTGTAGTGGTTTGTCTCGGTCTAGTTGAAAATTTGAAATATGCAGGGTAGATGCAATGATGCTAGATTATAGTGCATGCGTAGACACGATTTGCGCGCCCTCCCAATCCCCGCGCCCTAGGCTGCAGCCTAATTTGCCAAGGGTTAATCAGGCCCTGATGCTACTACACTGGACAACGTAGCAGTAATCATAAATGTCACCAAATCGAGCAAATGCTCTATATAATCTAAGGTTCATACATTATTATGAAAATAATAATCGACGCGATTAAATACGTGCGACGGGTTCGATATACATATTTCACGGGCTAGACTTACTACCTTTTGAAGCCTGTGACCAACGCTAGACAGATATGTACGTAGTTTTTTTTTTAACATTGTAGTATTCAACATTCTTAAAAGCGCATAGAGAATACATTGTGACGCTGCTCAGGCTACGGTCAGGGCACGTTCCATGCCAAAAATTTGCACACTTGATGGGCAAGTCGGCCACTCCAAATTGCTCTGAATGTGATACTCTGGAGGATTTATACCACATTTTATATGAGTGTATCCGGAATGGACCTCAACGTCATATATTAATTAAGAACACATATAATGTAGGAGAATGCGTGAGTTTTCTGGCCAATCCATTTTCTGAAATGACCAGAAAACTTATTCAACTGTACTCCGCACGGGACAGAAATATCACCCAAACTCAGTTGGCTGATGTTTCTAACCAATAGATTACATTTAAATTATAATTTGTGTGTGTGTAAACCAAATTATAATTTGCAATAGATTTAATCCTGATTTGTAAACCTAATTATAATTTGCATAGCGGTAATAGTCATAAATTGCAAATAGTTGTAAGCGAGTACCTACGGGGCGACATTGTCAAAATTGACGAAGCTCAAAAAAAATGGAATAAAAAAAACATTCTTAATTAATTGCCCCACAGAATAGCTTTCGTGCTTTGTCTGTGGGAGCTAGCGAGTCACAGCTTACTTAGGGCCGTATTACAGAACATTTCTCAATATTCAAGAAACGCTTATGTAAGGCTAGTTCTCACCTTATAATACTACTCTTAAGTGTTTTTGAGTATTGAGAAACGTTCTGTAATACGGCCCTTAGAGTATTACATACATAGGCATACAATTTTCAAATGTTTAAACTAGTTCAACGTTCAGCATCACTAATATTATGGCAGTGACCTTTACCCCTTTATCACGTATTATATTTTCATCACGCCATGTGTCAAGTTTATTATATTTGCTACGAATGTAATCACTACATATTTTAAAACTAAGTCGTTTTTAGCTGTCTGTCCCTATGTATGCTTAGATCTTTAAAACTACGCAACGAATTTCAATGCCGTTTTTTTAAATAGATAGAGTGATTCTTATAGAAGGTTTTTATGTATTTTTGTTAAGTTTTTGTATACATTAACTTAATTATAACGATATATATTGGCGGTGTCGGAAATAATGAGCCCGTCTGGGAGCTTTTAACGAAAACGCTGCCTGAACCCTTTGAGATATAACAAAATAATGTATTGTGGAATTGTGTATCTAATATAGGTCCACAAAAATGTCCGCGATGCAATATGTCTATCTCTTAAGGATAACGTACTATATCCATTTTAATACTTAAAAAAAACAGTAAAAATAAAGCGGTTATTTAAAGGCTATTTACAAAAATATATTATTAAGCATTTTATGAAGATTATTTTGTCCCTTTACACTTTGCAAATTAAATGAATATCTTAGGCGATATGGCAATATCAAAAAAATGCGCAATGAAATTAATTTCGTGTAACAAAAATTAGGCGTAGTAGGCACTTGAGAGCGAGGAAGTTATCAAGTAAATTGGAAAATGTTCATACATTATCGTGAAATGAATAAAAGACGGGATTAAATGGGTGCCACGGGGTTCGAAGTATGTCATGGGCGAAGCCGTGCGGGTCAGCTAGTTATTTTATATACCAAATAGATGACAAGCGAATAGATGCTATTTTAAACTAACAAACAAATTTTTGTGCCATTGAGGCTACCTGATGAAAAATGTTAACCGTAGCCATTTTATATCACAAATCACAACAACTCACTTCCATTTAAAAAATCAACCAGCAATAAATAGATCTCAAATAAACTTTTGTAAAAACACGTAGACTAAGTACTTTCTTGGCCGACCAAGTAATTTAAATTACGATTAAACCGGTTTCCATACAAGGTCACCCAAGTTACTGAGATCTTTAACTTATTATTGTATCTATAACACATGAAAAAACCAATAACTATTACAAAAATCTTTTTTTTTTTTTTTTTTTTTTATTGAAAGGGCTTTGTCGCTTTGCGACCACATCGCCCTATTATAACAATTATAAAAAGGTATACTTATCGACTAAATATCTAAATAAGTACATAATATTTAGTTTATAGCTAGACCTATTTCTGCTAGTGTATACAGCGCTTGGGCATCAACCGACGCAGGGTTGGCCAGAAGACTGTTACATTGGCCGACATTCATATCTCTTGAGACCCCAAAATGTATTAGCCTGTGAGTTCTGTTTCGCACACATTCACATAGAATATGCAAGACGTCCTCTATCACATTGCAATCCTCGCAGTTAGGAGATGAGACTTTACCCATTAGAAATGCGAATTTTTTTGAGGCTATATGTCCCGTTCTTAGTCTGAGAGCAGAAACTAGCGATCTTCTATTCAGGTCCACATTTTCAATCCATGGATACCTAGATATTTGTGGTTGTATAGTGCGGTACCAAATACCTTTCTCTCTCGATCTTGCATCAAAATATTCCTGCCAATATTCAATACACTGTTCTTTTACTAGCTTAATGTGATCAGAAAATAAAGGTGAGACCTTCAACGGGATACCATCTGAACATGCTTCCTTGGCCAACCGGTCAGCAGTATCATTCCCACACAAACCAACATGTGAAGGGATCCATTGGATAATTATTTTAATATTACTCAATTGGAAACTTAGGATTGACTCCAATATGTTATAGGCTATCGGATTACCTCGCAAAGGCGAGGTACATTGAGCCACAAAAATCTTAATCTTAATAATATTATAAACGTTAAAGTTTGTATGGATGTTTGTTACTCTTTTGCGTAAGAACTACTGAATAGATTTTAATGAAACTTTACAATAATATAGCGTAAACATCAGAATAACACATAGGCTACTTTTTATCCCGGGAACAAGTTCCTGTGGAAAACGGGAACGAGAAAACTTCGAAAAAGCCGCGGGCGTCAACTAGTAAGGTAATAAAGTATAGATTCATGGGTGAAAAGTAGGTACTCGGATACCCAGACATGCATGTATGAAGCGATTAAAGAACCTGCAGGAAGTGAAAAAAGTATGCATGAATCACGAAGCCTGGTGATCTGTCCTCTGTAACTACCTGTCAGGGATTCAGCGTGAATATAGTTAGTTAATAACAATTTCAAACAACAATATAAATTCTTTCATTGTTGTTTTAATATTTTTATGTTTAAAACTAAAATCTAGGCTTGTCATTAACTGACATTAAAAATTACAAAAGGTAAACAAACATTAAAAACTTTCGAAATATAAAGGCCTAGGAATGCTACAGATAATGGCCATGCAAATAATTTGAGAGAATGAATAATAAAAGATTTAATTTAAAAAGTAAGTAAAAAATGATACATTACATTTCCCCGACAACCCCGGAAAATTTTTAATTGTAATGAAAAAATTTTGTTTATAAGAAAGAAGGCATTGACCAGCTAAAATTAACCTATATGACTATTTACAGTGGTACAGAAAGTATTACAAAAGATAAAAATTACGTTACCCGATAACCCTTGAAAATTAACAACTGAGAAAATTTCGATGTTGTAATAGAAAAACCTTGCTTTTTCATATACCTTTCATCAACCCACATTTCATACTCCCTCAATCATACATACATCACTAACAAACTTAGGGGATATGGTTCACATTCTATGACACATACTCCACAAAGAAAAAAAAAATTTTTTTTTTTAAATTACGTTGGCTTATTTATTTAAATTAGGTGTCGTAATCCGCACCTTTTTTAAACCCGTTAAAATTAAAAGAAATATTTACAGAGCTTTCCCAGTTTAAGAAAAGCAGTCAAGGTTTGAAAGCATAATTGCTTAAGAAAAGCCTTCAAGTTTCAAGTAGTTCAAGTATTAAAAATAAAGCTTTCCAGCTTAAGAAAAGTAGTCAAGGTTAAAAGCAAAATTGCCTTTTCAAGAAGCTAAGTTGAAGTATTAAAAACGATACACAATGGCTTATTTTAAGAGTTGTGTACCGCTCTATGAAGAAAAAGGAAAAAACAGAAAGGAAAAATGCCAAAAGTTTTTGGAAAAAGTAAAACTTGTGAAGTATTTACAATGAACTTAATGTTAAATGATAAGTAAAAAATATTTTTAGAGACATCAAGGAGAAAAAAAAACAGTTAAAACATTCAAGTTTAAAAAAAAAATAAGATAAATCTTTTATATAAAAACACAGCAGATATAAAACGACACTAAAATCTAAAACGTGCCATTTTCCTCTTAAGCCGCTCCAAAATGAAAAAAAGTGGTGACGGTTTCTTTTATGTTTCAGATCAAAATCAAAGCATGATAAGCGAAAAGTTCAACGTGCTAATCTCCCAAAAGGATTAGATAAATTTTATAAATTTTGTAAATTTTGTAAAGATTTTAAAATATTAAACGAGTTTATTACCACATGTTACCATGGTAACAATGTTGCCGTAGTAACAAATCAAACTAAATGAATTAATGTTTAAAGTATTGATTTATGTTAAGTTTTGTATAAACAACCACAGGATATTGTCCTGCAGCCGTCGTGAAGTGTCCCAGCCCCCAACTAGTAAGAGACCACGAATGGTTTTAAGAACACTCACTAGCGAAGACTGGGTACGATTACCAGAGGGTAACCGCAGAGGTGTGCAAGTGTGTGGGATGCAGTATAATGATGTATTAGTAGAGAGTTATAATGTGCCTAGGTGATAACGACTATAGGATATTGTCCTTAGTACGTCGTAGAGAATCCAAACCCCAACTTGTAAGTGACCACGAATGGTTTTAAGAACACTTGCAAGCGAAGAATGGATGACAATTACCATTGGGTAACCGCCGTGGTGTGCAAGTGTGTGGGATGCAGTATAGTGATGTATAAGTAGAGTGTAAAGAAGTATTGTAAAGGTCGAGGTGGATGAGGTGGTGAAAATATAAGCTTACCAAATAAAAATCTCTTGAGCAAGTTTGTTTTGGAATTTAGAAAACCTGAAAATAATTAAAAAGGGGGGGGGTTAATAAGAAGTTGGGCGCCAAACTGTAACGTTACTATTTTCCGGGAGGGGAAAAAGTAAAGTTTAGGAGGAAACTGTCACCAGGACTGGAGGAGTCCTGGCTTAAAAAGGAAAAGTAAAAGAAAAAGGAGAAAAGGTAAAGTTGATTTAATATAATATAAAAATGTTAAGAAAATAAAACCAAGGAAAGCCGGGAGTAAATTAAAGTCTTGATTCTTCAAGAACAGCCGCTAAGATGGGGCCTTGAGTAGGCCTCCACGTTGCTAGGAAGGGGGGCCTCTAGTAGGCCTCCAAACAAACATTAAGAGAGCATAAAAACTCTTGAATTATCAAGGCCTATGAATGCTACAGATAATGGCCATGCAAATAATTTGAGAGAATGAATAATAAAAGATTTAATTTAAAAAGTAAGTAAAAAATGATACATTACCGTACTTAAGAGGGTAATTAAAAATAAACTCAAAACTTATAACCATTCCAAACCGTTTATTGACAAACCTGTGGTTTCATTCTAAAAAAATATCAAACGTGATTATTTTACAGATAAAAATATAACAAGTTAAGATTTTTAAATTCATGAAAAGCAACATGTTCAAAAGTAAAATTGTTAAACAATATAATATGTACTCTTATCTGTTTATTATTATGGCTTATCGTTACGACAATTACATTGCTTTTAACGTAAAATATAATCGATAATCACAATTTGTTTATCACCCTTATGTCCTCCTGGTCATCTAGACCATCACTTGTTTTCTTTATGCTTCACCACCACCGGGCCGGTGTTATCACCAGTAGCCTTGTTATGCGCTCCGTGTGATCCATCACAATACGGCCACTAAAAAACAAATAATAGTACATTATTGCAAAGGCCGGGATATAGGCAATTGCAGGTCTAGTATGAGTTTAAAGGCCGAGCAGTAGGCGAGGTGTAGGAGAGCCATAACCTAAACCTAAGACTATCGAGTATTTTTTTTTTCATTTTTTTATACCGCTGATGTGGAAGACAAGCATACGACCCACCTGATAGAAAGTGGTCACCGTAGCCTATGGATGTTTGCAACACCAGAGGTGCAGCACTCGCGCTGCCGACCCTATATAATGCTCTAAGGAGTCGCGAGCCCAATTTTGATGAAAATAAAAACTGCATTATTGGATTTTTGAAAAATCAATATTTGGAGCCTAATTTAGAAAAATAATACCTAGCCAGGAACCGAACACAATGATTTCGAAAAAAAACACAGCCTGTATTATTACACCGTTTGATAGTGTTGTTAATAAGGATCGATTTTTCAGGGGCAATTTTTTTCGAGTGGATATTCTCATGGATGCTATGCCGGACTCCTACGGACTAAAACCACACATTGCCCTTCCATCCTTCATAACCGGCAGCCCCGGGTAAGCCCTCGGAACGAAAGCCCCCGGGTGGCTTCGTCTCATGGGGGTTCAGCTGTTATCCCAACTTATTGGGAGGGTTTGAGTGTTATCTCACTCCTATGGGGTTTCGGGCGTTGTCGCTTCCCTCTTTCTTGAAGGGGTAAAGGGCATGTGTACAGTTCTCAAGTCACGCTACCGTCTAGGGCCAGTTTTGTATGAACGGCGAGCACTACACACGCCGTCCTCAGGCCGGTCATAGAGGCCGGTACTCTTCATCAAGGGTCATTTTATTTATGTACCATAACCCGTCGCTGATACGAATTTAATGCCTCATTATGTTGACATCAACAGTGTCGCTAAGTTGTAAAGCGTGAACAATTAGACACACATTTCTCTCAATAGCATTTCACACTACCTACCTGCAATCTGGTAACTCATTTACTATCTGATAATAAATTACTAGTCACCTTGGTGATGTTGATAAGGAACGGTGAACTAGATTTTAGAAGAAATGATATAATTATATGGTATTATTTGTTTACTTTAGGTAGGATAAAATATAGGACCAGTAGTCTAAAGACCTTTAAAGTTTTTTCGAGATTTTCACTTAGATACTTTGGCTCTTGTAGGTTTGTCTTACACATCTTAAGAAATCAATACAAACCAGCCTTTTACAAGCAAGATATACCACTAAACCAAAACTATCAGTGAATTTTCCAAAACTAAACCAAATTGTGTACGTACAAACACACACACATATGACCAAAATTCAACAAAAAAATATTATTGACGCCCACTCACACATGTATAAATAAACAGACTTAATTTGGTTGTATGGTTTAGATATGCCACTACTCCGACGGCCTGACTAACAAATTCGATCATTAAAATCAGGCCGCAGGCTTAGGAGTGTAGACAGCCTTAATTCAACTGAGTTCTTAGCTTAAAGTTTATTGAATATACCAGGAAAAAAACGGACAGCTTGCTTTTTAATGCCAAAAGGAGTCATACACTTTTCTTGTGTTCCTACTGATTTAAGTAACACCCTCTATGTGATATGTAAGCTCCAATGAAGTCGGTCTTATAGAACAGGTATTGTGTAATGGTTGAAAGATATCTACACAATGAAAAAAAAAATGTTTCTGATACTGCGTCTGTGCATAGTGGGCATAAATTATTACAAATACTACAATAGTTAAGTTTAAGTATACAATAAGATTTCAAGCTGTTACTATGCATAATTATAGCTAGATGTTTCAATAAAATAGATAGTTTACAACAAAGATAATGACTGCATCTGTTCTTGATTCTTCTAAATAGGTACACTTGTGCTACTAGTACAAACACAAAAATATAGTACTAGTCACCTGTGAAATATGTTTTAATGAATTTAACTTTTGGATTTTATTTACTTAAATAGATAGATATATCCTGTCATAATATACATGAAATATGTGATTAACTTAATATGAATTTAAACAATATTTTCAGGTTCAGCGCAAACCTGGGGAGAAGCGGATGGTAAATAAAAAGCTAAGTAATAATGTTAAAAATATAATGTCAAAGTTGAATCATTGAAAATAATCAGCATGGTATTTCCAACCTATTTACATATGCTGGGCCTTAGTTAGAGCCCACATATTTGAGTAGGCAACTAACCAAGAGTTCTGGGGGTAAGGTTACAATCCATACAGGTTTTAGAGCAAGTGAGCCCAATCTTCTTTTAAAAAATGTCTAAATTTAAAATGCCTCTACCACCCCTTCGGGGATAAGGCATGATGGATAAATAAATAATAAATGTGATGGGGAATTTGATGCATTATATAAATACTGCTTATTCACCAGGTAAGTGGAAATAAGATATAATAAAAAATATTAAAAAAACATACATTTTTGCTCCTCCAGCAGCGACACAACGAAGCCTTCTCAGTGATGTCCTCAATGTCTATGAAGTCTACTACTTTGGGGATGTCTTTTCGAATGCATGGGTTTATCTGTCCACTGCCATTTTCATGAGCTTTCTTGATTGTTTGGTATGAATAATATGATATACCTCCTACAATCGCTGTAGGCGGGATCAAGGCCAACCAATCTCTGACTGAAATAGAATAAAAATATTAGCTAATAATGGGCAGTTGATTGTTGATTGATGGCACTTGGTTGAACTTGCTACACATCTTGAATGAAAACATTTGTATTATTCCACTTATTTAGGGTATACGATAATGGGCAAATGCATATTTTGATAACAAGGGTAGTGAATTTAAAGTATGGTCAGCTCCAAAGAAATCACACCCACTTAGAATATAAAAGTAAGCTACTGGGGGTGAGATTTCTCTGGAGCTGTCTATACTATAAGTATAGTAAAGAACTACATATAAATACTAGCGGTCCAGCCCGGCTTCACACAGATGGCAGGTTAGTAATACAATAATTAAATAAAATCTGTCATAATTCTTAAATGAAAATTCTATCTGAATTTTTAAATTCAATAGCTATCAGTAACTGCTTAACCATAGTTGAAAATAAAGTAATTTATTTGGATAAAATACCAAGGTAATGCTTGGCAATTTTTAATGAATTAAAATTCTGACTACTATTTATTGATTGCAAATAATTTGAAAAATACTGGATAGATTAGCCACTTCAATCATTCAATCAATTAAGAAGTTGCATGCAGACATTATAATTCTATAGTGTTTCATGGTAAGTTGCAATTGAAAGTGTGTCATTGAAAATATACCTTCATCTGGGAAAAACCTTACTACAGTATTTATACACAATTATGAACACTATCACAGCTACATAAAGTTTATAATTGCACAAACCAAAGCTATTTATTCAATTTGAGAATACAGTTATGTACCTACTACACGGTCTGCTAAACTGGAACTGGCAAAGGACAGAATTGGTTATTTAGGCAGATATAAAACGCAGTTCTCACAAAGCAAATATACACTAACATTATATCCTTACCGCCAAGGTGAAACCATCCGCCAATAGAATCTGGAATTGGTAGACTTGCCAAATAATTTGGAATAGTAACTTTGACTAAGTTCGATACGATATACATTTTAGAAAAACTATAAAATGCTTGAATGACTTGAGGTCACTGCCACACAGTCGTCCGTCTCGCAGTTAGTACTACTGACTTGCTTTGGTATCTTCTCGTCTGACGATAAGTGACGGCGACTTGACGAATGAGCAGGAGCACGAGTGAGGTTATGTAATCGCGTAGTCAGTCGTCGTGTAATGACATTTGACATCAGACAATGACATTGACAATAAAGACATTGGCTACGTTCCAGTGAACGCCGGCAATGATCATCATAGCCCCGTTAACACTCTCGCACGAGTTACGGGACGAGCCGCGAGCTCGAAAATATGTACCATATTACCACAGATATAGAAGAGTAAGCAGATCGAACGTTTGCGAAAAATAGCGTTGCCTATTTCACACATATAAACAGGTAGCTTATTCCAGGGTCGCATTCGAGCTATCATATCATATCATTTTAATATCTGATGGAAGATGGGCCGGGTGCTGGTATGGGATGCAACCTGTTCAGACACGCTGGCCCCTTCCCATCTACATGGAACCAACAACAGAGCTGGTGCGGCTTATGAAGCGGCTGAAAAAGCTAAAGCATTCAAATACAGGGGTATTGGCTCTGATTATGATTTTATCCCATTCGGTGTCTAGACTCTTGGTCCGTGGGGTTCTAGCACTATAAGGCTTTTTAAGAAAATTGCGAAAAGGTAAGTCGACATCACAGGAGACAGAAGAGCTGGCAGCTACCTCGGACAAAGAATTAGTCTAGCTATTCAAAGGGGGAACGCTGCCAGTATCTTCGGAACCTTGCCTAAAGGGACTTCTTTTAATAATATATTTTAGTTATGTATTATATTTTTAATGTTATATTTAATGTTAATATTAAGTTAAGTATGTATTTTGACATATTCATTAAACCGCATTATTAGTATTCAATAAATTTTAATATCTTTCATAATTTATGTTTATTAACCAAACATTTTGTTTAGGATATCCTTAGGAAATCTAAAACAATATTAACATAATTAATTAAATTGGGCACTACATTTAGCTTGACTTTGGATATTGACATTTCAAACAATTTGCTGAACTGAATTCGTCCCTGTGTACTTGACATGCCGTAACAATACAAAATGTATGTAAATTAACACAAATCTTAGATATAGATGACGATAGTGACCCAACGGTTTATGGAACAGATGCTATGAACCATATATTAACAACTTTTCAAGTGTTCGTCTAGAAGAATCACCATTTTTGATTAAAAATCTTAGAATAATAACACGTAGTCGTAACTAAAACATCTATTACCTGTGAAAAGTTATTCCTGGTGATTTCTTGTGACTGGAGCATCACAACATTTTACACAACACTTCACCATGTTTTTTATACTTATATAACCTTTATTTAAATATATATACACAATATTTTACCTTCGGCAAAAAACACTAACACATTCCTGATTCAAAAATGGCGCCAATAGTCGACATTATGTAGAAAATTAGGCTACGCGCTGTTCGCTGTATATTGTGTGAGTTACGTGTTGCTACACATGACAAAAGAAGATAGCGTTATACTACAAATTTAAAGAGTGAAAAGGATGAAGTATTACACCATAAACAAAGGAATACGTTTGATCTGCTTACTCTTCTAAATCTGTGCATATTACATTGTTTAAACTCGCGGCTCGTCTTGTGGCTCGCGTGGGAGTGTAAATGAGGTATAACACTTTGACCCTTTTATGAAAACGGTCGCACGCCAAATCTTTGTTACCAACATCGAGCTGGTTGTCAAATATTGACTGGTCCGATGGTCCGATCGTAGACAGGGTCCGAACCACTGTGGTCCGAACATATTAGTTGTGATGTGAAAGTAATTTGGTGTAAGGGCCAAAATATATTTGACAGCGAACATCGCGTAGCGAATTTTTCTACTCTAATGGTCAGGATACACGACGACACCGACACTCGACATAAATGTCGACACTAGTGTCGGTTGCGTCCACATGGTAAGCAATTTTTTGTGTCTACATTGGTATAGACATCTAGTGTCCCGGTTTAAGTGTATTGGCTGTCTACACGAATCGCGACATACACTGACTACAATTCAGTGTTGAACATTCTCTCGCCATTAATCGACGTGCTGCTGCGGCGATTCTCGCTAATGTGTTTCAATTAAAGTTCGTCGTCGTAAAAAGAGATCGATATGGGTTAAAGATTGGATCAAAAGAAGAGCACAGCTGGGCGCATATAATCAATTGTTATCTGAACTGAAAAATGAAGATCCAGAATGCTACAAAAACTTTCTTCGGATGAAACATGAAGACTTTCCAACATGTCAAATGAAAGTAAAGAAATTCGTGAAGAATATAAAGAATATTTTGTATCTCCTGAAGGCGAAGTTAGCTGGCAGTACAGAACATAAGTTGAAATTAATAAAGAACTTACCAAGTTTCCTTGTGTATCATTGGTTGGTACTAGATTCAGCATTAAAAAAATTAAACTTGTAAAATATTCCCACGTGCTTACATAAATTTCATCTGTACCTCAAGGCATTTACAATTTGCAACGCATTATTAAATTGCGTTCGTAAAATGTGCAATTTTCTATTTATTTCTAATGCAGTAGTATTAAATTGTTCTGCCAAACTTTCTATCGCTGCTGACTTCTTTACTCGATTTTTATAATCCGGGTTTGATATTTGCTATAATTCTGGCAGCGCTTCACAGAGTGTATACATCGTATGTCGGTTTTGGAGTTCTGGTGTCTGATGTCGTCGTGTATCCTGAACTTAAGCCTCTAAGCGTACTCTAAGCTTCGCTAAGCTTAGACGAAGTTCCAATGATGCCATGTGCTAATGTTTGCCCCAAAAGATTCTTGGAGTAACCAAAGAGTAACTACTACTACAAACCAAAGACCTTATACTTATAACTCTTAGACGAAGTACCAATAGACGTAGCCACAGCGTGGCCGGCTATGAGACAGCAATACTTTTTCATGTGCATAATTTTTCCCCAAAAGTAGGCAAAATATATCATAGGGTGTCCGTGCCGCCAAAAACGGTGGGGTTAAAAAGGGGTAAATCAGATGAACTTCTTTTTTTTAAATTTGCAAATCAGTATCTTACCAGTGTAAAGGTTAAAACTACGTAGTATTAAATCTCCACTTTTAGTTAGGTCAGAGCCAAATGTTATCTATGTGGCACGGAATACCTATTATAACCTAATAACGCTTAGAAAGCACACTCAATACAAGGAAAAGGTTTTTCTTTTGGCTTTATTTGGCTGCCTAGGCGACGCGGTGGCTGTGTATGCGACTGCCGCGCATGAGGTCCCGCGTTCGATTCTCAGGTCGGAACAAATATTTGTGTGATCTACAAATGTTGGTTTTGGAGTTTTGGTGTTTCTTATATATAATATGTATGTATTTATAAATATTTAAGTATGTATATCAGTTGTCTAGATCACAAGTTTATAGCTTATGCAAACCTTAAAGTTGTACAGGACCCTACGGGAGATAAATGAAAGTAGAAGTATGTAGTTAGAATATATATTTCCCGATAGGGCTAAAAGTAGTCTAGTCAGGGTAGCGGGTGTTGAATATAGATAGGCAACCGTAAGGTGGACTCTGCCGCGAGAGGCCGCGGAATCTGGACTTATCTGTGGGAGGGCCATGTGATCCTCGACGGGTCGAATGTTGTTCCTCTCGCTATCGTAGTAGGTTCTCCGGCTTGGCGACGGCTTCCACTCCCGGTCCAGGCGCAACCAAAGGAGCCTCGGAGCAGCTCTCAGCCAACAAGTAGTAGGTATAGTAATGGTGGAAGCAGGGGTGGGTCAATGTTCGGGAGACGGGACCTCGAACTCCCACTCCACGCTTTTACGGGAGTAACTTCAATGCCAAATCAGTCCGATAGATGGCGTTAGTCGTATGATGGCGCGGCTCGACGACGCATCATTACACTTAGTTTGGGCTAGATGGCGCTGTGTAAAAAATGTTCCACAATATTTATACTTATACACTTAGCGGCACTGTTTTTAACCTAAACTTTTTTTTTTGATTTAAACATACAACATTGATTTAGACATAATATTTTTTTTCTTTTTTATGTGTTTTCATTTCTAACGTTATTCTTTGATTTATACCGTCTTTTTTTTGTATCCAAGCTTATTTTCATGGCAAAATCATGGTTCGATTGGGTATTCAATAAAAATCATACATTAAAGATTTTTCTTTAATTTTAAAACAAACATTAAAAAATAAAATTTAATAAGAGCCAGAAAGAAATTAATATCGTGTATTACCACCTCTTGCTCTAATAACTGCCTGCATACGTTCTGGCATGCTGTGTATTATGTTTTTAATCTCCACTTGTGGGATTTCATCCCAAGCAGCTACCAAGGCTAATTTTAGTGCACGAAGGTTCTGTGGTGGGTTAGGGCTAGCTTTGACCCTACGTTTTAGCATGTCTCAGACATGTTCTATTGGGTTCATGTCCGGGCTTCGAGCTGGCCACTGTAGTTTGCGAATGCCAACTTCTGCAAGGAAGTTTTCCACGCTCTGTGCAGTGTGTGCACGAGCATTATCGTGCATTAATAGAAAATTTTCGGCTCCGATGAAGTCCACGTATGGCACAACGTGTTCTTGGAGAATCTCTTCGATGTAACGTGCTGCATTTTCTCGACCTTCCACAATAGCCAACTCTGTGCGAGCGTCGGAACTTATGCCACCCCATACCATAACCGAGCCTCTATGAAAACTTTCTGTCTGTCGGGTAGTTATTGGGAGAAACCGTTCGCCACGTCTCCTATAAACGCGTTCTGGACCATCTGGAGCTCTCAAAGCCACTCTACTTTCGTCCGTAAACAAAACGTTGCCCCAGTCCTCCAAACTCCAGTTAGCGTGCTCTCGTGCAAATCGAAGGCGTGCTACTCGATGATACCTCTCGAGCTTTGGAGCTCTGGCTGGCCTACAAGCATGTAAGTCGACTTCCTCTAATCTTCTTGTAACCGTGCGCTCACTGACGTTGCAGGAGTAAGCAACATAATGTTAACCTAAAAATGATAAAAATTCAATTAAAAACACTAAAATTTCAATTTAACTCACGCTATTAGCATTAAATTTAATTTAACTCAAATTAAACTTACCTGTACTTAGCAATAATTTTCCGTGAAACCGTTTCCCGCCGCAAGTTTTGAAACTGGAATTGACAGCTTGCATTTTTTTTAATGATACTGCCTAAAAACAGCCAGCATTAAATGAGGTTTGAAACCGAAAAGGAAGTTTATAAAAAAATAAGTTCTATTTTGTGTAAGCTCAAAAATAAAGTTTGGGTTAAATTCCGTGCCGCTGAGTGTATATGTCGTTGAAAATAAAAAGACATTCCTTTTAATAAAAGTATTTATTAAAAACTAGTATTATTAGGATCATTATAATAAATATACTGAAACTACTGTCCCTTGAACAAAACTAGTTTTTAATGCGTTTCTAATCCTTTCTTCTCCCTGCGATACGGATTTCATAGTAAAATGTATTCTGACTCCAAGATATCTTAAAGCGATGGCTTTAATAAGTAAGGCAATGTGATTTTCTAAAGGGCTTTGGTAATTTATGTGAGCAGTTTCAGTGAGCAGTCTCAGCAGATTCAGTTTTTAAAAAGTATTGTAAGTGTTTAACATTTGTTTAAAAATACTAAATCCCATTTTGGGCAAGGTTTATTTTCTGGAAAACTGTGCATTACCATGTATAGCAATTATTCGTTTTAAGGTTTTTTCAGCGTATAAGCAAATTTGAATTACATCATATGACGGATTACATTAAATAAAAAAACGTATTAAATAAATGTTAAAATAGTGACAAAATTTACAAGTACTGTGTCTTCTAAAATATTGATATCTCTATTGTAGTCTATTTTAGAAGTTGATGGCAAAGAATCCTCATGTCTTCTAAAGGCCCATGAACTTCCCATTATGCACTAAAACAAATACTGCAACTTTAAAATATTTCCATCTCAATTAGCGAGTGTAGTAAGATATAAATAAATGATTTGGGTCAATTCTCACACAACGCATAAGAAGAGCAAGTAAACTAACAAATATCAGTAGCAGCAATACAAATAGCACGCAATTTTGTCTTAGACGGGAAACTGTATAAAATAATCATGTTTATAGCAGCAACTTTAATGGTAGCGAATGGAATGGTTATTTTGAATAAGTATATTTATTTCTCATATAATTATTATGTTAATCTATTCTTTCTGACTACCCCGTGTGTGATACAGCGTGAAAATTGCTACTCAGATTTAGCAAATTATCTACTACTAGTTTACATATTTTGAACTCTCGACATATTTTTGATTTTCAATTTGGACCTGTAGTTCCTGAGATTACCGCGTTCAACCAAACAAACTTACAAATTTTTCAGATTTTCATATTAGTATGGATTTTTCAGTTTATTACTACATAAACAGTAACATTCTAACAAATTAGAAAAAAATGGGGAGATTCGGTAAGATACTAGCAATATCGAAAAGAAGTTATAAAGCAATAATTCTTTTAATTAAACATTATTTATCACTAAGATATAAGTTATTCGCGTTTAAAACCCCGAACAAAAGTATAACATTGTATTTAGATGCATATTAGCATAGCTATCAGTCTTACTTACCCGTAAAAAGAAATTCCAGGATTCTTACGCAAACTATTACTTTTACACTGGATCGCACTACAATAAACCATATTGTATTTATTACGGTTTAATTGTTACACACGATACACAATGTTATTCTTAATTAAATAAAAATTGTAAAATGGTAAAAGTACAATATTTCAATTCAATTCAATTTTTTGGGTATGGCACTCGTCGAACGAACTCAACGATTCAGCCAAAAACAGACATGCGATGGAGATTATTTGTGAATGAGAAATTGTAGGAATAACAATTTAGCAATTTTGGTTTTGGTCCATATGTGAAAAATTCTTAAATAAACATAATAAGAAAAAAAAACACTAGTATAAAAACAAATAAATACGAATAATATAGATAATAATAATTTTAAAATAGGGAGAAGGATCAGAGTCTGATGGAGTTACACTGAATGAAAGAAATTAAAAGTTTAAACAATTCAGGAGAAGAATAGGTTAGTAAGGAGGAGAAGTTAATGGGTAAAGGGATATCAAGTTCATTTAAGCAGGAATACAAGTTGGGAAATACATTAATTCTAGGGCAACTAAAAAAAATGTGGTCTAATGAACCTTCGTCCAAGCCACATTCACACAATGAAGAGTCACGAACGCGTATTTTATGAAGAAAGACTGGTGTGCAGCAAAAACCTAACCGCAATCTACAGATTACCGATATGATGCTTTTTGAATTTTTTTAAAACGATAAAACCATGGTTTTAAAATGACTTCGGGCTGAATGGCATGGAAATGTTTCCCTTTCCTTCTGCTACTAATATTCCAGTGGGCCTGCCATGAGGACTGGAGATCCCCTTGGGGAAGGCTTAGCAAGTCATATTCTTGGTATGCAAGGTGTTTGAGGTCTGATGTTGACGACACTATAGCACTTTTGGCAAGAGTGTCTGCACACTCGTTGCCCTTAATACCACAGTGACTAGGAATCCAAACTAACTGGACTGTCTTTTGCTTGTTGGCACAGGAAAAAAGTACTTGTTTTATCTCCAAGATGAGAGCACTATGGAGTTTACTCTTAAGTGGGTTCTGTTCAAGAGCCTGTAGACAGCTCAGAGAGTCAGTGAAAATAACAGCATTGCTGATATCATGGGACTCTATAAAGAGGCATGCTTCCGAAACTACCACGCATTCTCCTGTGAATACAGAAGATTCCTTGGGGCACCTGAATTGCAGAACGATTTTAGAGTTCTGGTAATAGACAGCAGCTCCTGTATAACTATCATTATTCAGTTTTGAGGCATCTGTGAAGAACCGTTGGTAACCACACCAACGGTTATTTAGTAATACTTTGAAGACAGAATCCGCCGAGGGGGTATTTTTGTATATTCCAGCGTCCAGACATATATCAGGTTTAAAATACAACACATCGAAGTCATGTCTGAACGCTGGCAGTCTCTTAGATTTAATTATGGGGTGCTCTAATGTTTGGAAGGAACGAAAGGTCTTAATAATAAGTGGTATGTCTTTACGCAGCCAAAATCTGGAGTTATAGCATAACTCACTCAATAGACTTAATTTTGGAAGAAGAGGATGGAAAGATTTACTAATTAAACGGTATATAAATCGTGAGGCTAAGTATTGGCGTCTTAAGGTTAAAGGAGGTTCGGCGCATTCGACCTGCAAAGCATTGACCGGAGTGGATTTCATACAGCCTGAGATGAACCTTAGGCAGCTAGCCTGGGTCCTATCTAATCTTGCTAGCGCCCCTTTATTACATGGAATAAGCAGAAAAGAACCATAGTCCATGATGCTGCGAACTAGTGCATTATAAACTAACTTCATGGTGTATGGATGCGCACCCCACCAAACACCAGAGAGAGCTTTCAGAATTGGAATAATTCTCTCACACCGCTTCACCTGATAGTTTATATGTGTTAGGCCAGACAGTTTAGCATCCAGATAGACCCCAAGGAATTTAACAACAGTGGCGTTTGGAACATGGAAGTCGTCGATAGTCACTTGAACATGAGGGAGCACACGTTTCCGAGTGAAAGTAACTATAGAGCTTTTAGATGGAGCCAACCTTAAACCATGGTGTAGCAGCCACTGACTCAATGAGTTCAGGGAAAGTGTTAGTGATGTAGCTGCATCACTGATGGAATAATCTGTAACATACAAGGCGAGATCGTCAGCATACTGTAAAATTTGACAATTGCTGTTTAGTGCTGAGTCAATGTTAGCAGAGTACAGGTTATATAGCAGGGGACTGAGGACTGATCCCTGAGGCAGCCCAGTCCACACCTTTCTCAGCCCCATCTCCTCTCCCTGAACTCTAAGCATCAGCGAACGAGACATAAGTAACTGGCATATGCATTGAATTATCCTTACCGGAAAATTCAGGTGTAGCAGTTTCTGCCTGAGAATTGGGAGAAGAACGCTGTCATATGCAGAACTTATGTCCAGGAATGCTGCTACAACAGATTGACCCTGAGATAAAGCAATACGGATATCAGCTATAAGTACTCCTATACTGTCCATAGTTCCAAGTCCCTTTCTAAATCCAAACTGAAATTTTGGCAGTAAACATTTTGATTCCACCATCCATTCCAACCGATTTTTTATTAAGTATTCCAAAATTTTTAACATTACCGATGATAAAGCAATTGGTCTAAAACTGTTTGGATCCTCAGGGTGCTTCCCTGGTTTCAAAATCGGAATAATGACCTGGATTTTCCATTGGTCTGGGATCCAACTATTTATAAAGCAATAATTTAGAATGACCAACAGATATTCTTTAGCAGAGGAGCCAGCGTGAGCAATGAAAGAATATGGGATACCATCTATTCCTGGGGTGGAATCATGAACGTATTTTAATACCATTTCGAGTTCCACCATAGAGAATGGAGACTCATGTGGGTCCGTGGATACCTCTGCAATTGATAACTGACTTTCAGCCAAAGAGGGAGCGTAGGGGGGAGCTATTTTTGCAAAAAACAGCTCAGCAGTCTTGGCCGACATTGGAGACGATGAAACAGGGGCAAATCCTGAACGGTACCTGTTAATATGTTTCCATACTAGTGAGGATGGAGTTGAAGGGGAGAGAGAAGAGCAGAAGGAGGCCCATCCTGTGCGCTTCTTATGTCGGAATGTCCTCCTACATTTAGCCTCAATATGTTTAAAGTTCAATAAATTAGTTGTACTCATGTCAGCATTGTATTTTCTTTCAGCCTCTTTTCTCTGTTTGACCAAACCCGTGCACTCCTGGTCCCACCAAGGGGGTGATGGTATCTTCCCTTGAGCGCTGTTTTTTAAAGGGAACGATAACTTCGCACATGCATTGATATCACTCATAAATTTGTCTAAGTAGTCTTGAATATGGTAATGCTCACGGTTTTCTAAATTTTGAGTGGTGATATTTGGGAGGGTTTTAATTTTTTGTTCTAAAAGGGAAGAATACAATGACCAATCAGGATGATAAATATTAAATTTTAGGAGGGGAGGAGGATTTTTTTCTAGATAAGTTCTATCAGTGAGTGTGACACAGATAGGGTAATGGTCACTGCCATATGATAAGTCTGCACATTGCCAACAGGCAGATGAGGCAATATCAATGGTGCAGAATGACAGATCAACGCAACTTTTACGTTGACCTTGAACTGGCCTGCGGGTAGAGCAACCATTGTTGAGGATGCACAGATTAAGATCATCCAAGATTGACACTAAGCCTTGCCCAAATGACTCACAGTGGTCTGAACCCCATCTGAAATGATGCCCATTAAAATCTCCCATAACTAAAAATGGCGTCTCGGAATTCCCAAATATATTTCCAAGAAATGGTAGGTAGGCTTGCTGAGGGTGGGCAATGTAAATAGAATAAATAATGAGACCTTCAACTCTAACAGCAACAATATTAATTTCATCCAAAGGTGCAACAACTCGCAGGGGAACAAAGGGTACCCTACTATTAATTAGGAGGGCAGACCCTGCATGACCATCAGACCTGTCACACCGTAGTAAGTTGTATTGTGGGACACGGAAACTCAAACTTGACTTGAGCCAATTTTCAGAGATACTACAAACAAGTGGTTTATGCTTATTCCGTAGGAATGTAAGGTCGTGCTTTTTATGAGCCACGCTCCTCACATTCCATTGGAGGAATACTTGACAGGGAGCCATTATTAATTTTGAAAATTAGATTTATAAGTTGGTCGGCAACGTTGGACGGTAAATTAATATTAGTGGAAACAAGAGATGTTATGACTTGTAAAAGAAGTTCTAAAACTGATGATGATTTTGAAGAATATGATGTGGGGGAACTATTTAGCGCACAGCCATCTGGCTGTGAAGATTTAGGGCTATTAATTATACTATTGTGAGCGACTTTATCGTAAGACGGAGAGAGTGAATAATTAGGGCTTTTAGGCCGCGAGATAGTGATATGAAACTGTAGGGGAACTTTTAACAGCATTAGCATAACTTCTGGATACAAGAGGTACGATTTTATTGGCTTCCACATAGGACACCACCTTCTCAGCCATGGTTGTCTTAATGACTCTCTGTCTGTCATACTCCGGGCACAATTTGCTGTTAGCAAAATGATTCCCAGAGCACAGCGCACAGAAAGCATCTTCCTCAGTAACAAAACAGCCATTGCCAGGATGGTCATGACCACATTTAAGGCAGCGAGGCTTAGATCGACAAATAGTTTCCACGTGTCCGAACCTACAACACTTTCGGCACTGTATTGTTGGGTAGATGTACTGGGAAACAGGCAAAGAGGTATAACAACAATACACTCTTTTGGGGAGTGTCTGACCATCAAAGGTAAAGACACAAGTCTCTGTGGGTTTCCAATCAGTTATGCCTTCTCGTATTACCTTGCGATTTATGCGTCTAACTTTCAAAAGATGGCCACATCCTGGGGGCACAGACATATATGTCTTGGCCTCATCCTCAGACATGTCTGCAGGGACACCGCTGACCACTCCCATACGGGTGACATGGAAAAATTATTCCTGACCAGTGCTGGATTTGTTAGAAATGAATTTGCATCCTGAGGGGATGCAAATTCAACGGAAATTTTATTACGTCTTACTTTTTTAACCCCATCCTTAACTATATTAGAAATATTATTTTGGAGTAAGAACAGACCGAAAGTAACAGGGTGGAGATAAGTACCTGGTGTATATTGTGGTTCAATTTTATTTACGTGAACTATAAATGGAGCTTTATCCTCGCATTGTAATTGGAACGCGACACTAAACTTTTAGATAGCTTTGTTGGCGGACTAGAGGAAACCATGGCTGCTTCCTCCACACGTCTTTTTCATAACTTGCTTTCAGGCTTGGCTATCCGCATAGTTACATGCTACTGAAGCGAATTGCGACAAAGAATCTATTTTGGATATTGGTTCTATAAAAACACTAGGTGGTGGAGTCGAAAAAGTAGGGGTTGAGGGAGGTGAGTAGGTAGGAGTTGAGGGAGTTTCGATATCCGGAGGATCAGGAGGTTTGTCTTTGCTCATGATGGAAACTTATTTAATATAGAACAACACAAAACCTGCAAGCAGTTATTATCTATAACATAAAAACAAAATACACGGAACTCAATAACGTCACAATATAAACCAAAACTGATAAATATCCAAAAATAATCCAGACACACACGTCACTCAATCACACGCTGCGGCCGAAAAACCAAGTGCAAGTACAATATTTATTTCAGCACAAATTTCGAAACGTCAAAATGTATTATGCCAAAACTTGTTGGTGGCCAGCAATAAACCAGCACGCAGCCTGAGACGGCAACAATGATACTCTATCCTCTTCTTTTCTCAGTAATGCTTGTATTTGCTTTTCTTTCTCGTGAGAACGAGACGGACTGCATGGCTATGTCTATTGGTACTTCGTCTAAGTTAGCCTGATGACCAAAAATTTCGTTGATCTAAAATGACATCTATTTTCTTATCCGTAGGTATACCCGAAGGTAGCTAATTCATTATAAGCGGTAGCTAGCTACAAACGGTCCTGGCGAGATGGTTCGAAACTGTAGTATGTCCTTGTCTGACGCGCTTCCAGCTCAACCAACCATTGGACTTGGTGGAAATGGTAGAATTTTTTCTTTTTTTTATATTCTTATGAATATTCGCGATTTTTTTCTTTTTAATGCTTAATGCTTGCGAAACTTACTAGTACCTAAAAATAAATAAAAACACATTGAAAATAATTTTAAAATAAAGTTCCCGTGCTTCGGAAGGCACGTTAAGCCGTTGGTCCCGGTTGCCAGTTATATGGCAATCATTAAGCCCAGTTGAAGGCCTTATGGGGCTTGAAAAATTTTAACAGCATGTCCCCCACCACAAACTTTCGCATTTATAACATTGGTAGGATTGCACTTGGTAATGGTTATATCTTTAAAACTGCTCTACCAAAATTTTTGTTTTGTTTTGAGATTTCATTATCAGAAGAAGGTTCATTTGTATAGTAAAAATAAAATAAAGAAATGGGAAATCGAGTTAGCCCAGCTAGGCCAGAATTTTTATGTCGTTAAGCCGCTGAAATACTAGAGGTCAATTATTAGTTTATGGCATTTGGAAAAGTAGACACACTGCCCAGTGTTTAATATAATGGCATTACCTAAACTTTTTTTCCATCAAAGGGCGCCATCTCTAACAGTTTTTCCCAGACGTTCGTGAACGCCTGGGAATGTCCTGGCTGGACCTCCAGCCAGGACATGCAGGACATGCATGATCACTGTGTTGCTCAATTTTTTACATTTTTTACGGGACATGGAACTTTAGGAGCAAATTACATTCGTTTAAGCTGGTTGAGTCACCGTTCTGTCAGTGTTCAACTGCTGACGCCAAATATGATCAGACCGCCCATACTTTGGGAGTGTAGCATTTAGCAAAATGAGCGATATAATATGCTTAATTGTTTACAAGTAACGTCGGGAGTAGTTTACTATGCGGATCTTGTGGCATCGAGGGTGAATTTTCGTGCTTTTAAACGTTTCTGCCATACATATTACTGGAATCAAACATAGCTCACATAGGACCCGTAATATACTATTACCGTGGTGCTTCCCCATTTTTATAGGATTTACACCTAGTTGCTTTCCAGGTCTCCCGCTTTGCAAAGGAGGGAAGAGGCATTACATTATTTTCTTACTTCCTCACATTATCTTCTGATTAATTTCGTTGCGGGTTCCAAGATATGCTAACTTCTCCTGGGACATCACCGAGATCGAGCTCGGTGTAACTTTTCTGGTGTTTTGGTCATTGCTGTAGATCTTGGTTTACAGAAGTCACAGTAATGGGAATGTGGGTGGGATTAGTCCCAATTACCTAGACTTCAAAGAATTCTATACGGGAAAGTTAACAAGTGCGGACGTTTGCTGTTTATTTTTTTTTAAACAAGTGCATTTTTCTTGTTTTCTGTGCGTAAAGTTGTGTTAACGTGCTATAGTGAAAGCCAATGATATATTTGTTTTTGATTCAATGTCAATGATTAGCCGTGGAAAACCACTGAAAACCTCAGTGTAACAACTACTATTACTCTGGGGTGAGACCTTGACTTAAGACTAGACGTGACTAAGACGTAGAGGACTGGGAAATTTTAGATATTAAGAAAGAAGATTGATGAATACTTACTCTTCTATATCTGTGGATGAATATGAATTCAGATTTGGCTAAATTTGGTCTTTAATACCAGGCCATAAAATAAAGACAAAAAAAAACAAAATTTCAAAATATTTTTTTTATCTGTACCTGTCTGTCTTCGCTTTGGTTGGGTGCGCTTGCTTTTTATCGTGTGATAAAATTATGAATTAGTTCATTTTGTCATAAAAAATATGTCTTTAAATATTGCCTGATGTAGTTTTCTTAGAGTGGAATTTGTGTAAATCCTTTGGAGGATGATAATCAATGCTGCTGTACACCGAATATGGCTGACGAAAGACTAGTGGTTTTGAATCGTAGTGACAATTTAGGATTCGGATTCTCGTTACTCGGCGAAGCCGGTTTGCCACATATTATTTACGAGATTGAAGAAAATTCTCCTGCTGCTCGAAGTGGTGAGGTAAGTCTCAGCCTTGATATTTCCCTCACCATAAGTTCATCGTGTGATGCCCACCTACTTTTATAGTGAAGTTCTTGTAAATGTATAAATTATTTGATAGGTTCAGTGCTGATTTCCTTATAAACAAATTATAAAAGATTTCCCCTCTAATATAATTTGTTACCGTTTTCAACTTAGATAATGGCGTAATATTTATTAGAATTTTTTGGTTAAATTGCCTTAATAGCTTCATATAAGTTGTTAATTATTAATAAAAGTATAGTAAAAATAACATGAAGCATGAAGCAGTTTGTCCCTTATGAGTCATACCTATTGCTGCAGGAATATATGTATAAGCCATTAGAGTGAGACAAACAAAAATCAATTACACAATGTTCCACATTGTGTAAGTGATTAAAAAACTTACTACCATTAAAATTTATCAACAAATACCTGTGGCATACAACATAGCCTCAATGATTTTACTAAGTTGCTCTGTAGTGGATTTCTATATAACTCAATAATAAACTACTACACTAATTCAATTATTATGGTCAGCATTAGTTTCCTAATCCTACTCTGACTTATTTAAATGTTTTTTATTTTTGTGAATTTTTTGTTTGTGTTTAGATACTGATAAAATAACTTAAATATTCTGTTAAATTATGTTTTCTTGAGACTCATGGCCGTATTCCAGAACGTTTCTTAATACTGGATCAACGCTTAAGACTAGATTTTGCCTTATAAAATCTACTCTCAAGTGTTTCTTGAGTGTTGATAAACATTCTGGAATACGGATATTAGTGTCTGATTCCATATAATCTGTATGTATTTATGAGTATAAAAAAAATTATACACTGACGTCGTGGATTTGTCTAAGGTGTTTATTTCTTGGTTCCACTTATAGCATAAGTCTGGGGTAATACTATATTATAATAAACTAGTTTATAGTAGTAATATAAACACTGAAAATGGGCATATAATATGCCTCTGCCACTCCTTTGATGATAAGGTGTGATTGATAAACATAAACAATCACACTATCACATGAATAATATACAAAGAGTGTTAGTTTGTCCTTCTTTTCTTTCATGTAGTTAGGAATTGAAGAATTTAAATAATAAATAAAAATATAATGAAAAAAATTAATGAATGATCATATAATGATCATTCATATGAATAGTTTTAGGTGTGGAGAGTACCACAGGCCGACTCCAGAGAAATGTCCTATTCAAACTGTAAAGCATGCATGTAGTAATAGATTTTCTTATGGGTGATAACCACGGGCATTCTTTAGTTAAACTTACTTGACTCTTAATAGTTTCTTAGCCTCTCCTACCACTAATAACATCATACTTTTAAACTAGTATAAAGAGGAAGCACTCAATAATGAGTAGTACTGTTGTATATTTTGAACACAATGTAGGAAGATTTAAGTGAGATGTTGGGAAGTTGCGCCCAGCTCCTAATCACTGGCCTACTGCGTAGAAACAGACCATCGAGTAGTACTGTGTTATGAGATCGATTGTGAGATGACTTGAGTAACTCCATTTTATCTTTCTAAAAAATTTAAGTCGTAAGACTATGATTTTCCCGTGTAGATGGCTGTTGGATAAGATTCAATTACTACCTCAACAATCATTACAACTATGACAGCAGCCAATGTCCTTATCTCTGCTTATTGTTTCATGAATCCAATGCTCAGATGGGTAGGGCAATCTAAACATAATATACTGTAATAATTTGGCAACAGTTCAGTCAAATGTATGCTAAAATGCCATCATATATGACCTTTCAATACATTAAGGTCCATATTCCAGAATGTTTCTCAATACTCAATCAAGACTGTTAGGGTAGTTTTTGCCTTATAAATACTACTCTCAAGCGTTGATTGAGTATTGAGAAATTTTCTGGAATATGGGCCTTAGTCTATTTTCCCACCTTGGTCTAAACATACTGATGGTGTACTGAATGTTTAAAGTGGTCTGTCACTACAGACCACTTTCTGATATCTCTATCGTACAATGAATAATTATTACTTAGGAAATCAGGCATTAAATGTAAATTGTAACAATCATAAGTGTCATTTTGTGACCCCCATTAGTTTTCAAATACAAAAAAGATATTTATAAATTACCATGACTCTATAAATATCATTTATCGCAATGCACTTTTCAAACTGCGATGCAAAATATTTGCAACTTCGGCCCGCTACCAAATGAAGAGAACCTCTGTGGCAAATTCAATGTAATAGTCAAAATTCGAAATGCCAAACAATGTCAGCCTCGTCTAAAATTTACCGTTTGATTGTCGAATTCCAAACCCTCGTCAGAAAAATACCATTTTATGTCAAAATTGCTAATGAGGAAGACCTCATCAGAAAAATACACTGTTCCCTAGTTGCAATGTATGCTTAGATGTTTAAAACTATGCAACTAATTACGATGCAGTTTAATTTAATAGTTAGAGTGATTCATAAGGAAGGTTTTTGATGTATAATTTGGAAAACGCTGCCTAAACTCTATGAGATATAACAAAATAATGTATGGTGAAATTGTGGATTGTAATAATAATAATATTTCATTTGTCTTATTATGGTGACATGAACTAACAAACAAACAAAAGTTATAACTCAGTTCAGGCGCCAGGAGGATAAGTCCTACCAACTTTATGCACACGGATATCGGCGATAGAAATTGAGCTTCTAATAATAAGAGCAGGAACCAAAAATAATAGAATACATCTCTAGAAGAAAGTTTCTATATTTTTATAGGCGAATTGATAGAATATACATTATATACGTTATCACTATTGGTATAACCTATTCTAGTGATTTAGTAAGCTAAAGATTAACTATTCACAGGGTTGAGGCGTGAAATTTGAATAGTGAGATCCAGCATAATGCCAGCTTATAAGTCAAAATATATATCGTAACATGATTCAAAACATGAGCCAAATCATTGAGTCGTAAATCGTTGAATCCAATCATTGAGTCATTACATGGGCCTGATCATTGAGTCGTGCATCATTCCTAGATTAAACTACACAAAAACAATTTAAATTAGGTACCTGAAGGCGTGGTTACGTTACCACGGGATTCGAAATCACGTCTGCAGACCGCGACAGGTGCCGTCTCCACGAGAATGACGAGCCCGTAACCACATGGTCAGCATCCATGGCAAACTTTATCCAAGAATAAAGTTAATATAAAAAAGTGCTTTTTCAGCTGCAAAGAAAAGAATTAGTTCCAATAGATTTGGAAAAACAATTGGAGATTTGTTCGTGATTTGAACACATAAAGAGAACTTACCACTTTTTTAAAGAAAAACCATTAAATCTTGGAGAGCAGGAAATATTCCATTAACGCTGCTCCAAGCTTCGTAATAAGCTGTAAACAAACGAATAATCTTTCGTCAAAATACTAAAGATCACTAAGGTTAGAAACGTGGTTTCAAAAATCCAAAGTACTTACCGAAATACATAGTTATTTTGGTATAACCATTTATAAGAATTCACAAGCTTGAACTTCCATATACAATTTATAAAAGATTACTTCTTTTTAGCGAAGTTTAAAAAATATATTTACAATCGACATCTTTTTGACGTCATTGTAGCTAGACGAATGCTTGTTCCGTCACCACAGACAAAAGACATTTTTATTCCTTTTTTTTCTTTCCAAGTCTACCCTATGGCATGGAAACTAAGGCAGGCATACAGCCTTACTGAAATCGCAATTTGTTTAAAATCAATTACACACGGAGCGAAAGAGTCAACAATCTACTCACCTCTCTCTCTAAATCTCAAGACTAACAATGACATTCCAATGTGACGTTTTACAACGTTACAGTATCTAATATAGGTCTACAAAAAAGTCCACAATGGTATATCTCTCCCTCTTAAGGTCAACATACTATATCCATTTTAATAATTTAAATACCTGCAATTAGGAAGCGGTAATTTGAATGCTATTTACACAAATACGTTATTAATCCTTATCATTTTCAATATGTTAGTTGCTGAAGCCAGCATTTTATGAAGATTATTTTGTCCCTTTACACCTTGCAAATTAAATGAATATCTTAGGAGATATGGCAAAATTAAAATAATGCGCAAAGAAATTAATTTCGTGTTACCATAATTCGGAGCGGAGAAGTAATCAACTAATTTGGAAAATGTTAATACATTATAGTGAATAAACGACGGGATTAAATGGGTGCCACGGGGTTTGAAGAATGCCACGGGCGAAGCCGGGAGGGTCATCTAGTACTGCTATAATATAATGTACAAGTCTGAACTTACGACTAGGTACCTATGTACAGAGCAGGTATAACTTTTGGAGAGAAAATATAAAAGAAAAATATGTTGTAACTTGTAAATGTGAGGAATAGCAATTACGAGGAACAGCAATTACTCAATTTAAAGTAATTTGTAAAACCAACCATCTGGTAATTCATTTCACTTTTCATGGATTTGCGTCATTACCAGTGGTCATGAAGTCACGTCACCCCTTTATAACATTTAGTAAATAACAGGTTATGAGAGATGTTTATTTTGTGTTGTATTTATGACATCATCAATTTATTGGTTGATTGTAATGAATATTTATGAAGTTGTCCCACCATTCACACATTAAAACTATGACACCATTGACACACACTAAACAGTAAATTAATTACAAAGTGAATTAAATTAGTGTACATAGGCGAGCTAAATTCAATATCGAGTTTTCTACCAGAAACTTTAGGGTAATAAAATAAACTATTTTTTTAAATCTAATATTGTTATTTTATATAATATACACATATTAGTAGGTCATCATTATCATCTAAGCCAATTTGACGACCACTGCAAGGCATATTAATTTCACTATGATACAAATTTCTCGATTTTTGGTGCAAATAAAAATATATACCTACTAATAAAAGAGAAAAAAAAACAACTTTCTAAATTACTAAATATATTAAAATATTTTCTTTACTTCTATTCTAATATATATAGCCAAATAGTTTGTTTGTTTAGTTGAACTGATCAGATATGAAAAATCATTTTTGTGTTTGGAGAGTGGAGCAGTAATCATAAATGTCGACAGGTCGGGCAAATTTTGAACATTCTAGAATTTATAAACGACAGTATTAAATAAATGCGACGAGAATTTGAAGTATGTCACAGGCGAAGCCGTGGGGGTCACCTAGTATTATCAATTATACTTACACTAATGAGGTAAGGCAAGAGAATGCTACTAATTTCTTGATCTTGGATGATATAGAGAAATTAGTACTATCTGTAGGTACATCTTAAAAAAGTTGAAATTTGGGTTTAGGTATTTTAATAAATCCCATCAACGTTTGTCTCGTTCGTAATTTCAAACATCGTTTCTCAAAATGGGTATAAATATCTTATCTATAATATACATATATAGCTGAAGAGTTTGTTCGTTTGGTTGAACGCGCTAATCTCAAGATCTACTGGTTCAAATTGAATAATTCTTAATTTATGTTGAATATTTCCCATGTATCGAGGAAGGGTAAACGATGTATAATCACGCTATTACTTAAGAGAGAGGAGCAGTAATCATAAATGTTAACAAATTGAAACTCCCGTTTAATCCCGAATGAAAATGGATGCGCCATTGTCATTCAGGATTAAATGGGTGCGGCGGCGGGAGTTCGATGTATGTCACGGGTGAAACCGCGCTGCTCAGCTGGTAGCTTATATGACGTACGGCGCCACTCAGCCGTCTACTGTCGCTAGAATTTAATTCACTTACAAATAAATTATATCAAGGCCGTTTTGCACCGAACTCCCTCGACTAAGTGTGAGATACGGTTTGCATCAATTTGCTATAAATTAGAATGACGCACTGAATAAAAATACGCTAAACGATGCTACTGCCAATGTGCCACAGCTGTCAATAGCTGTTGCAAGGCAACGAACGCATGATATTAGTATGGACAGTGCGCCTGTCCATTTCAACACGGCAACGGTCTCACCACCTGTTACGTGGGACTAAAGTGCATACGGTGACATGTGGGCAGATAGAATGCCTCTGCCTACCCCGTCGGGGATAAAGGCGTGACAATATGTCTATATTAGAATGGTAATAGATGCTAGTGCAAATACTATGATCATCGTTGTTGTACCTTTGGTATTGGCTCAACTTATCTTCTGATTATTAATAGGGGTACCAAGACACTCTTATCTTCTCCTGGGACTTTACTGAGTTATAACTCGGTGTAACTTTTCTGGTTTGGATCATTGCTGTAGATCCTGGTTCGCAGAAGTAACAGTATTGGGATATGCAGGTAGATTTGTCCCGAAATGTACAAAAGGTACCTTTGCTATGGCGAGCTTTATGCCACTATACTATACATGCACACTTCCATTTCATCCCGTCTTAATAACACTATATCACTAGTCTAAAAGGCTTTCCAGTATAAGGGTGATCCTAATACCATGACTATAATACAACGAACACGAGCTGGTTGTCGTTATCACCGATAAGTCTTCAATATGATTCATGACTCACTTCCATTATCATTCCGACTTAAGGTGACTTCCAAAGCACGGAAATGCCCCAAACAATTGATTGTACCTACTCCGCTTAACACATTGATAATGATCGATTACCGAAAATTGAGCAAACTGGCTACGAGCGCTTTCTTACCACCATGATGGTATAAATGGCATAGAGATTGATTCCTGTATCGGCAGTTTATTTCCCTGGGAAGTTCTTATCATACATAGCCTTATTTGGCATCTTGATACACCTCTACTCTGAATGAAGTTTCTGGAGTGGACAAGACAGACAATTCATTGCAGTTACTCATGCAATTAATTCTTCTACCATTGTTCCGAAGTAGCTAATTCAACTACGAAGTGGATTACTGTCTAAAATATAGGCTTTGGAATTCCAGAAGATGATAAATTTAAGTTGGACAATCTGGAAATTTACTTGGGTGTTCAATAGTTTTACCTAATGTTACACAGTCAGTTCGTGACGTGGCTTTGGATTCTCAGAAGATGCTAAATTTAAGTTTGACAATCTGTCAAATGTACCTGGGTGTTCAATAGTTTTACCTAATGTTACATTGGACCAGAACCATACTGCTTCCACAGTCAGTTCGTGACGTATACGCCTTAGGTTATGTAACACTGCTTTTCATTGGCGCTATTCAGCGCTGCAGTTGATTTAAATCTGTGTGGGAATTACTCCAGTTGTTACTGAAAAGTTATCTGTAATCCAAATAAAGCAGAAAAGAGAGATATGTACTATTTTGGGCATGATGACTCAACAGCATCAAGGCCGAATCGTCCTATCTCACAGTATAATTATTACCATGTCCGTTGGTTTATTTAACTATTTTAATGTTCAAATTAGTTTTCTGATGTAACTGTTTTGTTGTAAATTTTACGTAAAAAATTGGACGTAAATACTGTTTATCTATTATTACTATCTGACATTCACCTTCTTTAGACAAAAGGTAACAAGAATATATTGATAAAAACCAAACGCCTCTTTTTGATGCATTAGATGCATGTTACAGTCAATGTATACGACTTATAGTAGGGAAACTCGGCTTGAAAATTACTTCTATGAGACAGGACCAAAATATCACCATCTCATACAAGTTGAATGGCATGACTTGTAACGAGATTACTTGTACTGAGCCTAGGTGTACGATAAGGTTACGTCTCTCTTTTTGAAGAAAGCATTATAATGCATTATGTCTATTTCAACACGGCAATGGGCTCACCACCTATTACGTGGGACAGGAATCCACACGGTGAAAAGCGGGCATATAATATGCTTCTGCCACCCCTTCGGGGATAAGGCGTGATGGATATTTATTTATTTATTTATTCATTATAATACAAATCGTGTCAGGGCAGCCAAATAGTACATTCATTGTAAGTGGTACTACGAGTACACGCACGTGGCCAGTATTTTTGCGCAAGAACTTACGCATACAAAGCCCGCCACTATTATTTATACACGGTTACACGTAACAAATTAAAAGAAATTAAATGTTTCATGGAAATAGCGAGTTTATTACCACAGTTGCTAATTAAATCATTATAGCAGTTCTCCAAGCAAGAGTGAACGGGAATCATTCCTTTGCAGACACTAACAATTACAAGTTTATTTTGCAAGCCCTATCACACACCTGTCTGGCACAGATAATTATACGTTACAAAGTTTTTGATCGTGGTGGATGAATGATTTTAACGCCAAGGCGCAATACGCCTTCTTTTTTTGGATTTATATGAAATTTGTACTGAGTATAGGTACTGAAGACGTCTTCCACCTATTTCCACCGTTTCCTATCGATTCGGACAAACCGGAACGAGAAAAAGTATATCTTAACCTGAGAACCACTGCTAGAATCTGGGTATAAAATTGCCTTAGTGGATGCGATGCTCAAAAAGCTGAGGAGGTCCTGCACGGGTATCCTTAACTTTCTTTCTCACGCCGACTATTTAAAGTGGCCTGTTGAATAGCGTTGTAAATATGACCTACCATAGGCGCTCGTGACCACGCTAACTCAGTGTTTTGTAAACGATCACTGCCTTGAGCAACTTTCGCTATAGCTGGTCCTTGGATGGGTACCATTTTGTGACATTTACATTTTTGAGCGTTTCTGTGCTTCAGAAGGCACGTTAAGCCAGATTGGTCCCAGTTGCCAGTAAAATGGCAGTCGTTAAGCCTAGTGGATGGTTATATTGAACAATTTCAACAGCAAGTCGCCACAGCATGAGCCTGTCTATTTTAACACGGCAATGGCCACACCCCCTGTAACGTGGGACAAAATTGCATAAGTTGAAATGTGGGCGTATAGTATGCCTCTGCCTACCTCTTCGGGGATAAAGGCGTGTCATACCATATATGTATGTATGACAAACGGTTGCATAAATAAAGTTGTTCAATGAGTTTCGTATAGTTATTGACTTAAATAAGTGTCTGAGGGATAAGTATTGTAAGTTGTAGGAACTGTGTCCATTAATGTAAACATTGTCGTGTAAACAAACACTTTACCACTGTAATCGAGGTCTAGGCAATATATATTCATAAAAGTGTAGATATTTTAACTTAATTAGGTATTGACCTTTGAACGAAGTTGATCACTTCAATGTCATTGCCGACTTGTACAGTCAACAGCAAAAATCGTTTAAAGGAACAATCGTAGCTAGAGACAACGTACAGATTTACATACTTACATACATATTATCACGCCTGTTTCCCATCGGGGTAGGCAGAGACTATGGTTTTCCACTTGCTACGATCTTGACATACAACTTTAGCTTCTTCTACTTTCATGAGTGTTTTTCATACACGCTCGCCGGTTAAGGGTACACTTGACCTGACCTTTTTCCTAAAGGTCTCTGATTTGATTGACATACGTACGCCGAGTTCGACCCCTACCGTTTGCCCATTCACTCTCGCCACATAAATCTGCTTCTACAGTCTTAAATCTCTCTCCAATTCTAATTTTATCCATCCTCTCCACGTGTCTAAACATTCTAAGCATCCCTTTTTCTATCTTACTCAAATTTCATAAATTAATTATTATATCTGAACTCACTTTATTTTTAAGTTTCGCTTGCGTGCAAAAGTGACTATTCTGTCTTTCAAAATTTTACTGGTGTGTATCAAATGAAGTAGCTTAATTCAGGTTGGTGTACACTGTACAAATGAAGTTAGGGGTAAATTTGTAAATAAAAATGTATTTTTTTTTACTTACCCGTAGGTACTACATTTGCGCGGTAAGTCCCGAGTAGTAGTGATGTGTATTCGCAGAATTTCAAAAACCCGGTTGTATTTTTTCTGTAACAACTGTTAACCAACCAAATACATAAATATTGTATGCAAATTATGTGCAAATTATTAAAATTAGCTTTAAATTCTTATTTGAAAATATGCGTCGATACTTTTTTCCTTACGGTACTATAGTCAATACTATTGATATAGTTAATCGCTAATCACTAATGGCCTCACGCTTTCGATTTTCCATTATCAAGTGAATTATTTGAGCCACTCATGCGTTTCGCTGTAATGCTGCGCTGAAGCTTCGCAAATATCTCATCTAAGAATGTCGTTCTCGCACCAACAAAGGAAAAATTTCATGCTTTATGTTTGTTCTTTTTTTTTTGCTTGAAATTCGGACAATCGAATTATGCACTAAATTGGAGCATGGAATTGATTTCGTGCGAAACATTTTCATGCTGAATAGGTGAGCGTAATAATTTAAGTGTCATAGTGTGATTTCCTCTAAGTCTGGGGAAAATACAGTCGTATTATAGCTAAATATTAAATATACCTATACTGATTTTCCTTTCCCCTTTACACATACATTATAGCTAGATAGCTTAAATTTTAGCTTACGTGATGTTGGAATATACTCAATACTCAATACAGCATGGAATATCATAAACTACAAACAATTCATCAAACATAAACAACTCATTCACACGACTTGTCCATTGCTTGTGCCGGCGCTTGTGGAACCGGCTTATTGATCCTGCTTATTGCTAGGAAGTGGGAAGACGGGTTGAAACAATTTTATTATATGGAAAATGCTGTTTTATTAAGCTTGTTTTTTTTTTAATACCACTGAGGTGGCTGACAAGCATACGGCCCACCTAATGGAAAGTGGTCACCGTAGCCTATGGACGTTTGCAACACCAGAGGTGCAGCACTCGCGATGCCGACCCTTTGATGAAAAATGCAAATAAAATTTTAGTCTGCTCTATTTGTTTATCCTATAACCACTTCTGTATTTTCGGTTTTCATTAGTTCTTGCGATTTTATAGTTTTACCACCGATGAAATATGAATTAAGTGCCTAGTTTAAATGTTTACAATAGTAAGAAACTAGTATGTTTACAAAATATACAATCTTGGCAATTTTGTGGGATTTTTTGCGTTTAATAATAAATAGTATCCGAATAGCATGGTATGAACAGGGACTAGCATGGTATGAAAGACCGTCTAAAGAGAACACATAGCAATCTGTCACTGTAATTCCATTGACTCTTAAAAATAAAATATATTTACTTTTCAAACACCGTTAATCCCTAAAGTTAATTTACCTGCACGATTTTTACACGTGGAAACCCTCATGTATGCTATGACGGACTCCTACCGAATAAACATACCTACACGTTGTAAATTCATCTGCGGCTACCTACCATAACTTTTTTTTACACCACTGAAGTGGAAGACAAGCATACGGCCCCACCTGATAGAAAGTGGTCACCGTTGCCTATGGACGTTTGCAACACCAGAGGTGCCGACCCTTTAAAAACCTTCTAAGACCCCTTTTGAAGAACCCCATACTGTAGACGTTCGGGAAGGCAGGGAGTTCATTCCACAACCTAAGCGTTCGCGGAATAAAGCCTCTATCGGATCTAACCGTATGCGTGCGCTCCGGACGCAAAGTGTGAGGGTAAACACCTGTGGCGAGCGGTGCGATGATAAAAGGTAGCCGTGGGTATCATTTCAAACAACTCGGAGCACAGACCGTTGTACAGGCAAAAGAACACGCATGAGGAGTCAAAGTCTCTCCTGTCGCGAAGGGGTTTGACACCGCCCGCTAGTAGAGGATCGTTGACAATCCTCATAGCACGCCGTACTACCGACTCTACTCACTACACATATCCCTACGGCTCCCGACAGACTTTGTCCGCCACCACAGCCTTGTCTAAGGGGGGTTTTAGGTGCTATCCCGCTATTGACCTGCACTAATATAAAATAGTACGATTGCGGCCCTGAAAGTGTCCATCATATGAAATTTACATAACTTCACACAATGTTCACACGTGGTTATTTTTAATTATTCACATTGTGTAATTTATAATCAAATGTATTTTAGTCAAGGTTTTCATTAGGGCATCGTGTATTTAATTAAATATTACCACCACTATTAATTTCATCTAATAAAATAAGATTAAAATAAAAAAAAAAACGGGCACTGTCTCGGGCAGATATTGTTTAAAAAAATTAGAAGACTAGTAGTAAATTTACATTAACACCTTTTTTAACACGAGTTGCCCAGTTTACAGAGAAACGCCTAAAGGTGTTAGAACCACTACTAAGATTTCTTTTTATTTGTACTCATTCATTGTTTATATCAGTTGTAAGGACAGGTAAACATTTATTTACTATCATCTTCTCACTGAATGTGAAAGGCTCAGACATGCATCAACAACAACGTTTTACAGTAGACAAGAATGTCTTGCATAAAGGAATACATCTGTTTCCTTAGGTTTAAATTCTTGTAAAAGATTTGTGAGTATGAACTATTTCAATTTATTTTCATAAAAATGAGCCGCACGATATAACACAACCTTTGTTATATGTTATTTAACAAATGTATAGTAACATTAAAACGTTCTTTCGTTCCATTAGAAATTTCAATCAATTTAGTCCCTGTTTATTCCACCATGTTGCATTTAGACTCAGATTGTAGATTTCCATCTTCTGCGGGGTTTAGCTACTAAGCGGCTGTAGCCAGTTTGAGTTCGACATAACATCCATGGGGATTTCGACACGTTAAAAATAATAGGCTCCCGTGTTGTTTCTTGACGTAGCTGTATTCTGAAAGGTCATGTTGCTGCTTTAGCCAATACGATATCATGACTCATCGAGAGATTTGCGGCTTAGGTCAATTCAAGTGCGCATTGTTTACTTCACATTTACGGAATAAACCTAGTCACGGTTGCGAACACCTAGAGAACGCATTACAAACGTCAACTGTTACATAACGTGTGTCCTGCGCTGTCAAGCAGTTTTATTTACGTATCCATATAAATGGTGGCATATTACATCGAAGAGCAGTGAGTCTACAGGGAGACGCATGTCTTGACAGTGGATTGCAGTAGGATAATTGAGTCTTTGTGAGAGTTTTCATATCCTATTCAACTCTTGAATTTTTATACCAACTGCTTCCATTACTATTTAACGAACAAAGATGTTTGTATTTTATACGTATTTCTCGCTCGGATGCCCAAATTTTCGCTATCTGTCATCGTCCACCGGCGCCGCCGAATTATTTTTTTCTAACACACTGACAGAATTAGCTGTAACTAAATATTCATAAGATATCCCTAATATGGCAGGTGGTGCTTATTTAAATAATTATATAAATTAATTGTAATAAAAGTATTTTCCATCAAAACGTAGGTACCATTTACTTAGTAACACAGTTTAACAGCACAGAAAGTGGGAGGAATGATGACATAATGTTTTGTTATCACTACAAAGAAACTTTAACGAGGAAGTTATGGTATTCTCAATGAATCAAATGTTATTGTTACTAACAAAATGTGTTTTAAATAAAGAAGTAACAGAAATTCTCATGGTAGGTTTGTTACGTGCTGATTAACCACCCAGAACTCTTTTTTTTGGCACATTGCGAGACCCGTTGTTTCCCAGAGGCATTGCCCTATGTTACATATTAGAACTGTTGTTCATTGTTGTTTTAACTTTCACATAACACATATTGAAAATCTTTTCGGCTAAAACTAGAAACGTCAACACTGCGTTTAATTGCTTTCCTTCGTTAACAACAAAACCAACTTAAAATTTCCAAGAGCAGCGTAGTTCCCTAGTTCATGGATGTGAATGACGTCACATAAATAAAAAGGCCCATAGATTTATTTTATATCGCAACGACTATATTATATACTGGTTATAGTATAGAAACATACAACTCATATTATACGATTCGTCAACTTTATTTTTGTTACCACGTGAAAAATACCAGAAATCAAGGCCTATCAGATATTTAATTTTATTCTGTGCTCATATAATCTTATTTTGTTAGTTAAGAGATATCATCGTAAAAGAAACACACCTCGCGATACACAACGCAGTCCTAGTGCCAACGTTTTGTGTGTGTATAATTGTGTGGCGTAGCGTTGGCCGACGACCGAATATGAATAATGAAGTGATACACAATGTGACATTATAGTGTCAGCATTAAGTGAGAAAAGGGTGTGGGTCGTAGATTTGGACACATCCATCGAAAGAGCGAGGAACAATTGAGGAAGATGTCAGGGCAGACCAAGTCTTGATCAAAAATAGAAACTCCAGAAGTAGGTAACTCGTATAACCAGACGTGCATGTATGAAACGATTAATGAATCTGCATGAAACGAAAGAAGTATGTAAGATCGCGAAGCCTGGCGATCTGTCCTTTCTGACTGCTCCGTCTGGGGCATAGAAGTACGTGATCTATATGTAAAATGTCAGACACTCATTTACAGATTATATGCGAACTTGACCAAGACTGCTTTTGGAAAGTCCTTCAGTACTTAATGTGAAGCGAAATCGATCCCAACCCTCCGTGTACATTAGCCTTAGTCATAATAATTACCCGTCCATTATATTATTTTTGGCGGGGGCTAGAAAAGCTGAAGTTCAAATTTTCTTCTGTCTCAGTCTATGCACAGAACTTTTAATACTCCCCTAATCAGATCAATGTCATCTCTCTGTCACTTGCCTCTCACAAATTCAGCCAAGCTTCTCGTAATGTTTGACTATATCTCTACAATTCTCTATTTTATGTAGATTGTTGATTAGGGTATCTTGTCTATTGGGGGAGCAGTTTAGGTCTACGTAACATGCACATCTGGTTACAAAGTTTATCTTTTCCAAGTGTCACTGACATGACAAAACCCTTTCTACTTATCTAGTTAACTAACATCTGCTCTTCTCTTCCAAATCAACTATTATATAGTGCTTTGAAGTGATGTTTTTCTCATACCTATCTAATAAAGTGTAATTTGAATGTAAATATGTAAAATAAATATCCATCACGCCTTTCCCCGAAGGGGTGACAGAGGCGTATTATATTCCCACTTTTCACCGTGTGGATTCCTGTCCATTACGTGGGACAGGACATGTACTTACTTATATTTAATTTTTAAATGAATTACATAAAAGATCTCGGTAGATTTTTTATGTAATTCATTACAACCAGTCTCACCAGCTGACCCTTCTTTTTCTTCAGAATTCCGACCGGGAAAGTGGTGTTTTATCTTTGGATGTAGCCATGGCTTTCCATTGGGTGGGCTACGTGATTTTACCGAGATAAATATAAAAAAGAAACTAAAATTAGAAAATTTATAGAAAAAATACTAGGTACTCGACAAAAATCTGTACTCAAATTCGTATAAACTATATAAACAGGTAAGGTCCTCTCATTTTAGTAAAGTTGAAGAACTTACCTGACTTGTGTCGCATAAAGTGCTTAATACCTAGTCAGGTCATAAATTCTGTCACATGTAAATGTTTAATATAAAATAATTGAAACAAGTTTATTCATTATGTAACCATTTATATACCAAAATGAACTTAACAAAACAAAGATTCTTATGACAATAAAGTTTATTCAAAATGACCTCCGTGATTTTGAATACAGGCCTTCAATCTGCGCGGCCAGTCGTCTATCGCAGCACGAACGAGGTCCATGTCAATATCGGCGGCTGCCTTAATCAAGGATGTCTTGAGTGACTCCAAATTGGGATGAGTCTTTGAGCACGCCTTTTCCTCCAAGTGTTGCCATATCTTGTAATCTAACGGACTCAAATCTGGACTGGAGGAGGGCCAGTCTTCGTGCCGGATGAAGTCGATATCACGCGCCGCCATCGCCAGCCAGTCTTGTGTGCTCTTCGCTCTATGAGCTGGCGCCGAATCTTGTTGGAATACCCAGTGCCTGTTATTGAACATGGTATGAGAAACAGGTTCCACAAGGTTCGTCAGGACTGTATGATACACAACTGCATTCGTTTTTACACCTTTCTCACAAAAATGTACCTCTGTTAAGCCCCAATAAGAAACTCCCAACCATACCATGAGCGAGGGTGGAAAATGACCTCGTTGGACACGCGGAATACCGTTGCTCGGTTCTTCACTACTGTGTGCGTACACCTTATCATTTTGTTTGTTGTAGCTCTCTTCTACGGTAAAAATTTTTTCATCCAAAAAAAGATTTGGGCGACCACTTCTTGACCTGTCATCTACACTAGAGTCTTCATTGTATCGTTTGATGGTACGATAAACAAATCTTTTGGTTATATTCAAATTTTTCAGTATGTCAAAAATTTGAATTGGCACGTAACCGCAACGATGCAACGCAATAACTGCAACACGGTCTTTTTTAAGCGTCCATTCCATATTTAAAAAAAAGTAAAATTCTAAAAAGTATACATTTTTATTTTCATGAACAATTCCAAATTCGAATTCAATAAACTTTTTTGTGGACAGCATTCTAAAAGAAAAGTTTGTACTGTGTGACAATACTTATGACCTGACTAGGTATATAACTGAATCAGTTAGGCGGTAATCTTAAACAATTTTGTTAATTAACTCACGAGCCTCATCTGTGATCTCTACATATACTAATTAGTAATCAATCAACTGCAGACCCATATGTTTCTAATTAATATTTAATCTCATGACATTTCATATAAGTTTATAATTAACTAATTCATTTAGATGAAGGAAGTTATTAACACATAATTAATTTACACATTTACACTTTACAGAAACCGTTTACTATGTGCACTTGCCGTCCCCGGTAAGTCTAAATGGAGCGAAGCGTTTTAACATCTATCGAGTTCTTTGAGAGACTATTTTCTTTCGGTGATTAATCCTCCATGGTATGTCCTAATTTCGATTTTATTTTTTCTAAACAATCTATATGTCTAGATTCATATTATGGGTCAAATTTGATCTAAAAGTGGTTTGGGAGGAAGTCGAGGACAAAGCGAAAATTAGAATCAGGGAGGAACGATTGTAATTACGTAATAATTGCCATAGTCCTCAAAATATCTACTTAATGTAAAATTGAGCAATCATTAATAAGCTGTCATATTGAATCAACATTTATCTATCTTTATTTCCTTTATTTTCTTCGTCGTTCACTTCAGATAACTAATATGATAAATGGGAATGTATGTTTGTTCCTTTGTTCTTCTTTCACGTTTTAAACAATAGTTTGACGTGAATTTTAAATTTGAAATAACCGTACCGTAGGTTTAAAGTCAAAGTTTAAAGTCTGGAGAGTGACATAAGCAACATTTATACTTCTAAACCCCAAAGTTTAGAAAAGTCTTAAAATATGGCTTAGTCACTCCGTCTGATCCCATCTATTCCTGATGAACCATAAAGATAGGACAAACAGTTTTCGATTCAGGACACCATGAATACGAATATAGGCAATTTTGATGTATCTAACCACTTCCGGTTTTGAAACAGGAGGCCAAGTCTACTATTTCAAACACGTCAGAAAATAATCGTAATCGTCGCTCAATAGAAGGCCACCGGTCTCACAATTTTGAGTTTTTTTCGTAGTCTACTATTACAATCGTGCCCGAATAGACTTCTATCGGTCGGCCCATGAGTTCTACTAACACGTACCGCGCCAGTGGCCGTTAGTCAGTTGCATTTTTTATAGTCTACTAACATTTTGACAGCTAAAAACAGCGATTCTGGTTCTATTCTACGGCTTATCAATAGTGTAGACCCAGCCTCCAAGTTTCGGTTTAGAAGTCGCCTGATTCTTTCGCTACGATAGTGAAGGGCGCGTTACTGGTTGATTCTGGAAATACATCTTATAATACACATATTGCGCCTATAAATGCATCCATTCGACAGATATGTCTCCATTTTTAACGTTATTTGATATAAACAGTTCATTTCAACGCTGGCATTTTAGATTATATCGCTCTCACATTATTTGCTAAAGATGTAGAAAATCGACAGCAAACAAGTTGAACTACTATTGTCGCATCCTCCCGTCATCATAACTAGACAAGTGCAATAAGTTTGAAAACATACTCTGTCCGTAAACAAAACCGAAATATGTGGGACTTTACAAACAATGTGATAAGTTGAACATTAGATAAATTGTCTGTTTGATAACAACTATCGCGTTACTTTAGACACAAGTACTTGTAAACCTGATAAAAATGTAAATATACATGTTGACATGATAGTACCTTTGGTGAATTGGTAAGTTACCACATGATATTTCATTTTCCCTAAGCAATAGAGGCCACTTAATATTGATAGGTAGATCGTTATTGAAATAATCTTATCAATGTGTCTACAGTCTATGTTCTTTTGTTGCACTCGGCCATAAAGATCAACCTACCAGCGAAGTGCCAATAGTCTTAACGTACTCGTACATCAGCGAACCATCATAATTTTTTTAACTATGTATTTGATATATTCAACCTTATAATTATCTCAATAAAGGAAGCAAAACTAGTTAAGACATAAGATAAAACAAGTTAAGAGGCATTATGTTGTTAATGAGTTACTTCATTCCTAAACTACAGAAATGAGAATATTACTGTTGTTTTATCTTTGTCATTAATTTTTAAGGTTTTGAAAACAAGTACTGCAGCTAAAAGAAAATGGTATTTTCCTTATGGTACATGAGATGTGTTTATCAAAAGGAAACCTCTCAAACAAACCAAGAAATTCCTTAAGCTTTCATCTACGGGAATAGTAATATATCCAGACACATAGCTCTATTGAAATTGGTGGTTGAATTATCCCAGGTGATTCTCAAACGCGTAACTTTAACCTAACATTTTTATAATCAATCTATTCCTAATAGTTGCAAACATGGAAACCATCAGCTTTTCTAGTTGAAGAAGTAAATTCATCAATTGGAAAACCTGATGGGTTCCAAGCATTGGGTTAGGACTACTTCTTGAAAAAATATATATAAATTCCTTTCCAACAAAAGAAAACAGTCAATATTGAATTAATTACACACTCGTTTAACTAGCTCCTCCTCTGTTTTGCAACAAGGTTTAAAGATCTCTTCATACATTTGGCCAGCCTGTCAACTTATGTACATCGTAAATCACTGTTGTGAAATAAATTATGGTTTATTGATACTGAACCATTTATGGCATGTTGTAGACTAATTTTTACATGACGCGGGGTAGAGAAATCTATCAAACATCACTTTCTATATATACCCAGGATATTGACTGATAAATTTTACTATATTAACACTTTTAATTAAACTAACATAATTGTTAAATAAATACCATAATAACAAAAAAGTTTAACGAAACGCTTTGTCGCCACCTGCCTCTAACCCTCGTCTTAACATCATAAATGCTAATAAAATTTATTGCGTATGCTTCTCCCTGCAGATTACTGTCAATCATTAGAACTCAGCTGTTCCATATCCACAATTCACATTTCCCCAACGACCTTCTGTAGTAATTTGTCACTAAGTCCGTGCCACTAACAGACCCTTGTGTGATAATTCCATCCAAGTTGTGAGTGGAACGTCGGGCGAAGCGGACGTACGCTCACACTCGTCTCGTGCCACACGGTCCCGTTAGATAAACTTTTATTCAAACGTGGTACGATACTTGCATTTCGGGATCAACCAAATATATCGCCCGTAAAATCCTTTGTTTCAATAAACTGTGTTGAGTGATTGTTTGACTATTGGATTTCCCATTTGTTTTTAAAAACCGGTCGTGATTTATGCGTGTTCCGCGCCTCTGTGAATCATGGATATCGAATCGTGAATACAGTGATATTGTATTAAAATAAAGTGTGATAAAGTGATCATATAGTGAGCACCGTACTTGCATATATACAAACATAATTGATAATGATATTCTAATTCTAGTCACTATCTTCAACTGTCATCACAATTTAAAACTTAAGGTCTGAATTTAATTGCTATGCTAATTTCGTCCGTACATTGTATGTGATACTTTCATGTCACTATAATAGGTGTCCTATACAATTTAATGGCCACTTACTGATCATGACGTAGTACTAGTATCGCTACATCGAAATGCCATTAACTAAATGTCTCAACTTCTGTTTGTCGGAGTGTTAAAAGTAAAACTTTGTGTGGCTTGAGACCTCGCTCGGAGCAATTCATTGCGATTATATGTAGATACAATGTCATATGTCGCAATCAACCTTCGACTCATGAGTATACCAAATAAATAATAATAAATTATAGTAAAACAACATCCCGTAACTCTTTACGCTTTTAACGATATTTTATTTGAAATTGAGATTAGCATCTGTAAAGACTTGAATACCTGAACCATTTTCAATGTCTGTAACACAATTGAGACATAAAGGACTGTAGTTATGTTTTAAAATTAAATAAGTAGTAAGTGAAAACGCGTGTTGCATTACAGGTCGAGGCGGGAGACGTTTTGCTCAAGGTTAATGGGACTGATGTAAACCGGTTCACTACCCGAGAAGGTAAGGAATTTGCCATTTATCACACACATGCCACTTATCTACGAAACAGCCTTAACATATAGATAACTGGCAGTGTAATAATGTATCATGTCGTTTAATCTTGTATGTAAATAATTCGCAACAGCCACTGTGATTCAATTCATTTTATACTTTTCTTGTGCTTCATACAACTTGGTAGCCAAATTAGCGCACGTACTAGATTCCACTGTTGCCAAAGAACAGTGGTGTTACAAAACGTAAAGTTTGAAAATTAACACTAAGTAATTCAATGATCGCGTTATGCCCCGCTCGTGGCCGACACGCAAGCTCGCAATTCATATTTCACATGTATTGTCCGCGTCTGCACACTTACAAAATAACTAGTGTTATTACTTACTAATCGAAAATTAGGTCTCTTACGATCGATATCATAGCATTCTCTTGCAGACATATTTGTACATTTTGTTCTTGATTCATAAGTATGATGAGAAAGTAAATCAACAACCTGATTGCCTTAGAGATTTCAATTGATTGTTCCAGTTTTAAAATGCTTGCGACTTTCGTCGGATCCCGTCACTCTAAGACTGAGAAAGGGTGAGTTTACCAGGATTTATCTCAGTGTATTGATAGTGTGTACTATCTGAACTGTATCTATAGTGCCAGCCGCAAGTTATAAAATTCACTTAGTCCCGAGTGGAATTTGCCAAGTAAGCTGAAACAAATAACGAGTAGCTATACGCGAAGTAATTTTATAGGTGACTCTCGGGAACTGAGCCGGGATAATTCTCTTTCACAGTGGCTTTGGTCCTTTAATAATGTAACCCGCAACTTCACGTCGATATGTGGCTTGTACATTTGCTATTTCCCTTGTGTATTCCTCATTAGCTTCTAGTTAGTTGCGTGTATTTGTGTTAGAAAACAGCTGATTGACTGATAGTAGGTTGTATGGCAGACCCGCAGATCAAAGCCAGTGTGAGGCGATACCTGGCTGCAGCGTCGGAACGTCGCTCTACCGGCACACGCACCAATCACGACAAGTGAGTTAGTTTTCTGCGTTGATTTTTCACAAGATATACTCAATTATTGCTCGAGAAAGCTTGTCGCTGCTTCAATAACACATGCTTATTACTTTTCACATTCATCGCCATAATAATACTATACAAGCCGATATACTAATCTTATAGCTGTGTATTATACGAAAATCTCATATTTTCGAAATATTTATTTAAGTAGTCCTCGCCTTTGGTTACAATATCTGATAGGAAGCTAACCCCTCTAATAGTACGACAGCTGATTTCCGATAGCGATAAGTGATTATTGGTACCATATGTTTCAAGACCGAGGGGTAGCCACCACCCCTCTAATGTTGACACATGTGTCTCGCTGTTGTATTGTATGGGTGTATTTTAGGAAAGTAAATTGTAGTGCTGCACTGTCAGTGGGTACTATATTATGTATATTCGTTAACCTCAAGGATGTCCACTCACGTGTTTTATAAAAGCCTTAAATTGGATAACACCAAATGTAATTTTAGTCGTAACTTGCGGAATCCCTGAAAGTGTACGATACTGTACGCGGCTGGCCTATTTTCGATTCGAATATTTTACAAAACGTTAACGATATTCCAAGAACTTTAACACCAGCTGTTGGCAATTGATGAGTTCGATTTAATGACTATCTAAAACGAATTGAACGTCTGAATATATCGTATTCGTGAGATAAGCTTTCTCAGATTACTGTTTTATTCATATACCAAGTAACTGCAATTCTATGATTCTTTAAAGGTCGTTTTAGACCGTTGAAACGAGACAGGAATGGAATTCCAAATTATTTTCTAGTCCATTCACAGACAATTAAACCTAAGGTAAGGTTATATTGTCTGTGCGTTGCTCCTTAAAAAACCTTAAAACTTTATGGATAAAGACCCACAATACGCATGATCAGGACTTCAGTGTACTCACTCCTAAAACAAACTATTTTAGGTTAGATAGAGAGATTATAATAGATATTTAAGTATAGATGGTACTCTTATGAAAAAAAAAATAATTCTTGTACCGGCTAATCTCGAAAAATTAAATGTACGAGTCAAGCTAAAAATAGTTCTGGTCGAATGTAGACCAAATGGGTGACGACTAAAATTATAGTACCAATAATCGATAATAATATAAATTGTGCGCTGTCAGCCCTTTCAACCCGTCCGCGTCGTCGGGTCAGTTGACCATAATCATTCCGAGAAATAGAATATTCACACTAAATTCCCCTGATGAACAATATTTCTGTAACTCACGTGCATAAACAAGATAAAAAATATGAATCAGCCTAAGTAATATTATTTTGTACTTATTCCATAGAGCCTGCAGGATGTGGGCAGCGGAAAACTGAATATTATGGCGATCTTTGAGGGATTTTGAGAGCCTTTGTCTAGAGGGTGCGTCAATCGGCTAAGGTGATAACGATGTTGCCATGGTGAAAATTAAATTTCCCCTTGTACTATTGTTTGGCAACACAAGTGGGTCTGGATATAGTACATCCAGCTCACCCGGCTGAAGTCTTTACCATGCTTATCTATGACAAACTCTTTTAGACTAGAGTCTGCGTCATATCATCTGGAATTCTTCAACTGAGCTGAGCTGATTTTACCATCGTACCCTATGTTGAAATTAAGCTAGGCCCCTTATTCACTATCATTCGTAAAGTTTCCGTCATGTCGCCAAAAAGTAGATTCCCGGTTTGAAAAAATTATAAAACGCGATGGAAACGTTTTGCAGGCTTCGGAAATATAACTAGGCTCTATGATTCACAATTTTGGAATCGTTTTGAATGTTTATCGGAAACTTAACGAGTGGTGAGGCTGGTCTACAAGCAGTAACTTAGTATTTTTAGGGTGTACGGGATCCCCACCAATATCTAAGGGTCAAACGACCTCACCTGCTATCGGACGAGGTTAGGTCAGACGTCAGTAGCTCCCAGCAATGCCAAAATGAAAAGTCAATAACTGCTTCTTGCAGCCAAAAGAAGGAGTCTATAATCTTCTTTCCACCTCCATATCACATGAACGCCACTCTGATGATGATTAAGTTCTTTTTTCTCCCTTGTAACTTCAATGGACTCCTAAATTTAACCTGGAACATAATTTGTAGAGAAAATATTTCGTGATCGAGAAGCGCTCGTGGCCCCGCGGTCTCAGTGTTCGGTATACGATCACTGAGGTACGCAACTTTCACTATGGCTGGTCGTCGGATGGGTGACCACTTTGTGGCATTTACATTTGCGAGCGTTTCCGTGCTTCGGAAGGCACGTTAAGCCGTTGGTCCCGGTTGTCAGTAAAATGGCAGTCGTTAAGCCTGGTTGAAAGCCTTATAGGCGGCTTAAAAAATTTCAACAGCAGGTTGCCACAACCTGCGTCTGTCTATTTCAACACGGCAATGGGCTCACCACCTATTACGTGGGACAGGAATCCACACGGTGAAAAGTGGGCATATAATATGCCTCTGCCACCCCTTCGGGGATAAGGCGTGATGGATATTTATTTATTTATTTAAATATTTCGTCAGGCAGCATATAAAAGGTTCTCAAGTCCGTTATAAAAAATATACATAATTATGATTATGGTGCTAATTCTGTTGTTGAAACCACTAAACTAAATTTCTCTAAAATTTTCTTATTTTTATTAAGAGATTGCCAAATGCTATTCTGTTATTACGTTGAACTAAACTTGGTGATATTATAAACAGCACTAAATTTGTATCTGACATCACTAAAATGCCTTTTATGTGATAAAATTCAACAAAGCATGTATTTACATGCCGACTAACTTAGTCATTGAACTGTCTGTGCACATTTTTCACTTTTTGCTGAATTTTATTACATATAATGAACTTTAGTGTTGTCAGATACAAATTTAATGTCACACAAAATTTTGACGATTTCACTAAAATTAGACGTCACCTAAATAGGTGACGTCATAAAAAGACTAATTTTAATGGGATGTTTATTAATTTTAGTAACCGTTTGAAACGTGAAAACTTTAAAACATTGTAACGTTAAAAATGTACATAGACAGTTTAATCACCAAGTTAGTCGGCATGTATTTAATGTATTCGACTGTCTATGTACATTTATCACGTCTTGTTCAATTTTATCACATAAAATGAATTTTAGTGACATCAGATACAAATTAAGTGCTATTTATGATATCAGCAACTGTAGTTCGACTTAATAACAGAATAGCATTTGGCAATATCTTAATAAAAATTAGAAAAATTTAGAGATATTTAGTTTAGTGATCTCAACAACAGAATTAGCACCAATATCATCTTAAATTCCAATGTATTTTAGTTATCAAATGCGTCACAGGCCCTTGTACTTTCGAACCGTTTTTTTTTTCTATATTTATCATGTGTAATGCCAATAAGGATGTACCTACTACAAAGCGAAGTATTATGATATGCTCCCCTTTGATATGCATTGAGGTCATTTGTAGGGAGATTAGACGAACTGGAACTCGGTAATTTATTAGTAGGCTAAGCATCAACAAATAAATAAATAAGTGACAATGATTATACATATATTGCTCATTGACTGCCACGGTTAGTGTATGCGATTTGGCACTGATGTCCCGGGCAGATCAAATATTTGTGGGATCCGCAATAATATTTGTTTCAATATTCGGGTGTTTTCTATGTATAACATGTATGTATTTAGAAGTATTTTAGCTTACTTTGGGCTAGATGACGCTGTGTAAAAAAGGATGTCCTTCAATATTTATTCATTTATGAAGCATATATGTATATGTGTCATGCCTTTCTAGAGGGATACTAATGTCGTGATAATATGGCTAAATCCAGAAAGTAGTAGCTGAGAGGCATAACATAGTAGTTCCATGTGGTATAGCTCCTCCAGACCCTATTCCTTATCAACTTTAACGCCTTACCCAAGAAGATGACGCATTTTCTTCACTCGGAGTAGGGGCACAGAAATAACTACAGTTTAAATTAAACTATACGTTTTCAAGAAGATTAAGTGTTTGATACAATAATGCTTAAATTTTATATAATGTAAATAAATTTATTTTAGCGCTGAAGTGAGCTTCTCGTATATATTTAAATATCAGAATGACCGGTCAAAGACGATGCACTTGAAAGTAGCATCTAGGAAGCAACTATTGGTTTAAAAAACACTATTTATATGCACAGTTTCTTCTCACTGGAAAGGTGACCGGCCAGCCTTATGCAGAATGACCGATAACCTATATTAGTATTCAATTTAAAAAAAATTAAGTTAGCAATTATTTAATGTTTAGTAGCAACTAGTAACCACTAGCAAGCAACACCGGACCGGTCATTCTGACGAACTCATTTAAATGCATGATATTCTTGTTAACCATGCCAAGTCTCAAACTTATTTGTTAACACCAGATCGGGTTCTTCGCCTCCATCGAGCAACACGAATAGTAACTCATCCAGCAACTCATCGAGCAACGGGTGTGGGGTGCAGTTGGGGGATAGTTGCGAGGCGTTGGTTGAAGACGATAAAAAGAGGGGGCGAGGGACGCCTAAGTTTGAGGCCTATATGATGACTGGCGACCTTATGCTCAACCTGTCCCGAGTCCAACATCCCCACCACAATTTGCACGCGCCAACACATCGTACTCACTACCATAGGTAAGATTTTTTTTCTTCTTATGTATAGCAAAAATTGTCAAAGCAAAACAAATCAATTACATTTAGAAGCAGTCTCTAAATAAATATATGACGTAGTAAGGCACGCTCTTAAAACGCTATGAATTAAGAATGTTGTGACTCATCGTTGTCCCCCCGTTATGGCACCCCCCCATAACCAATCAGATTAGCCCAAAAGTTCAAGTGACTAGTAAAAAGCTGATTTTTGAACGGCACAGTTGTGTTCTTGGCGCGGTTACATACGTAGGTAAAGGTATCGAAAACGATGTAATATATTGTGTAACGTGTAAATATATTGAGTTAGTATACTTTGTATAACAGTTTAATAAAATATAAATTAAAAGTTATTTTCAGATTTTTGGTTCGATTTGCTATTAAAGCGTGTTTTTTAGTTTTTTTAAACTATATTTTATTTTTCACTTTATAGTTCGATTTGCTATAAAACCGTTTTAAGTAAAACGGTAACAAAAAAAAATTAAAATATTAAATTAAAATTTTTTTTTTGTTTTTTGTTTTTTTAAATATTGTATTGTCGTCGATCGTTGATAAGTCTACAACGTTTAAAGTAAATCTGATCGCTTAAAGTTGGGCAAAATCGAGTCCAAACGAGTCAGTTACATACATACGAACAAACAAACATAAAGGTGAAACTAATAAAAGCGTGTTAAAAAAATTGAAGAAGTTAGAACTCACGTTTCAGAGTTTCAAAAGTCGATAAGATGTAGCTGTTTGTATTTGAAGTACACATAGGCCCGTATTCCAGAACTTTTCTTAAGACTCAATAGACGCTAGAGAGTAGATTTTATAAGGCAAAAACTAGCCTCAAGCGTTGATTGAGTATTGAGAAACGTTCTGGAATATGGACCATAGATTTACAGACCTATACCTTAATTCCTAATTACCCATACCGGCTATACTACATAATTATATTCTTTAAATTAACATTTAGTGGAGCATATTGCCATTCATCACTGTAGAGGCAAAGTATCCGTTCAATTCCATTCATTTTTATTATCATTATCAGTTTGCCAATTTCCGGGTGAATCTTTTATGTTATTATTTGTGCGAAACCATGTAAAATTATGTGAATGAAATAAGTCTCAATACAGTTCTCTTACAAATCAGTTTTGTTAGTCTGGGAAACATCAGAATACAATTTTTTCGTTGCAGTTAACCACAAATATAAAATTAATATTAGGCTGTATTTATATTAGCTGCGCTTACTAGCTTAGACGTTAGCTCCGTTTAGGTCAGCTGTACCTATTTCTAAAAAATAAACTTATCTAACTTGAACTACATTACTAACTTCGGTTCGTCAGTCCTTCGTTATAGTTTGTAGAGGTTATCCTTGACCGTTGTGCGTTAGAATTCTCCTTCCCTCCTTCTACGATGGATTTCCGCCATGCAACGCCCGATTTAGTTAGTTATTACTAACTTTTTCAAGCTGTATCCTTGACTGGATAGTCGGACAGGACAGACCGCTTCGCGTTCCATACATACTCTGCTTTTTTCGCTTCATGCAGATACATTATCGCTTCAAACAAGCACGTCTGGGTATCCGAGTATTTTTGACCTTCATCACTTTCAGTTTTTAAGCAATCTGCTCACCTGTTCTTCATATGTAATTCTCGGTCTACCATAACTACGACTACTCTCTTAAAAATTGTTGAATATAAGTCCAACTGGATTTAGATTTCGTGAAGTAATAGGATTTTAAGTCAAGATCGTCTTTGACCGGGTCGTTCATGCTAAGTCACGATAATATTGAACGTTTCAGGTACAATTCAACACCAGCGTCTCCAAACGAGAACCGGTTAAGTGGACGTGCAGATCTGGCGCAGCGGCATAACTCCTCGCCAGATACCGGTCTAGTTGGAGATCATGCTAGTAAAATGTATGTACGGTAATTTTTTTTGTTATATTGTTTATAAGCTGGTGTTAGGTTAATGTTTTACAAATTAAACTTGTAACCAACAATTTCTAAGTAAAACAGAGAGAGAGGAGAGTGAAATTTTGGGTACATGAGCGCCGACCAATCAGGGTCATTGTGTCAGCATGGCGTGTGAGTGAGTGCGCTTTGTCCCTTAGATACGCCAAAAGTCACCGTCACTAATTTCATATATTTTAATCATCGCCATTTTTTATATAAATCGATTAAAAACAAGCGAGTCTCATTTTTTTTGCTTTTTAGGGTTCCGTTCCCAAAGGGTAAAACGTAACCTGAAACGGGTCTGTCAATCTGTCACCAGGAATCTCATGAACCGCGATAGTTAGACAGTTGAAATTTTCACAAATGACATTTTTGTTTCCGCTCTGTTTTGCGGCTTTCTGTTCACACACACAAATACTAAAAACAGAACAAAATAAATATTGTAAGAGGGCTCCCATACAACAAACGTTTTTGGTTTGTAAATTTTCGCTCGATATGGATAAAGAAGCTTGAAATTTGACACATTTATTATACACTATTTGACGCCCGCGGCTTTGCCCGTGTAGAGAAGTTTTCCCGTTCCCGTTTTCCAACGGAAATTGTTCCCGGGATAAAAAGTAGCCTATGTGTTATTCTGATATATAAGCTATATTATTGTAAACTTTAAAATAAAATCCATTCAATAGTTTTTACGTGAAAGAGTAAACAAATATCCATTATTACAAACTTTCGCGTTTATAATATTGGTAGGATTCAGTAATCGAGGTTAAATGTAGAAGCCATTATTAAATCTTTTTGCAAGTAAGAAATGTTCTATAAAAAAAACAATCGTATTTATGGCATTTGTACTCCAAAACAAATCTTTATGCCTATGAAAATAAACAAAAAGTCATTACACATACGTTCCAGATATGCGTATTTTCCGCAACCATTTATTTTCCTCGTTTCTTACTCATTGATGTAGAATCTGACAGTTCTGACGCTGAAGTATGGGCGTGTTTATCATTAAATATTTCTTTCCAAATATGTTTACGATAATATAAATATATATTATATATACGTTGGTGTTCAAAGATAGTGCAGTGAATGTGTAAAAAGAATACTTTACTTGACATTTTAGTGGTGAAAAAAGACAACCTGTGGTTCTTGTCTGTGGTTAAGCAAAGGAAAGAAGTTCAGACTTGAACTTCTTTGCCTAACCAGAGCAATGCCCCTATCACTGTGCTACATACCATACCGAAACAAGCTGAAATTATATTTCACTATATCGTAAACGCCATTCAATATTATAAGCCAAAAATCGATCTACTTGGCAACTTTGATATTTATTAATGGTGTATGTATAACTTTAAATTAAAACCTTAATAAAAAAGTTAGAATAATAATTGCTTTTAAAATATATCTATTTTAATGGTATACATTAGAAGTGGTACATAGTGACCAGAAGTTTCTTTTATTAGTATATATTTTGAATTTATGATTTCACTGGCCCAGTAATAAATACTGAAAATCGAAGTTAATTCTCTGCCGAATTCAGGAGGTACCCTTAGAACAACAAGCGCATACATTACCATTGCGCCACCGAGGCCATTTAAGTAAATGAAGTAGAGGCATCTACAAAAACAGAAATGATTCCAGACCACTTAATATGTTGAACTAACGTGTATTCACAGATAACATCAACATCGAATAGTATCTATGTTAATGTTTTCATAGTTCAAGTCATTAGGAGTTATTTGTTAGGTAAGCCATTTTTGTATGAATTATATTTAGCAGATTCAGAGAAGTTTCTAACTTAAACGCTCCCATAGATCATCACGATTGCCTATAATTGGGATGTGTTTGCAAAAAAATAGGTGTAGCTATTATATTTTCTATAGCGCTCGAAGCCCCGCTAATTGAATGTTCTGTAAACGATCACTGCGAAGCAACTGTCGCTATGACTGATCCTCTGATGGGTGACCGCTTTGTGGCATTTTACATTTACAACCGTTTTCGTTTTTCATAAGGCACGTTAAGCCGTTGGTCCCGGTTGACAGTAACATGACAGTCGTTAAGTTGAATACCTTATGGACGTATTGAGATTAGACTGTTTACACTGTTGATTGATGGCACTTGGTGGAACTTGCTACAATTCTTGAACAAAACCACTTGTAGTGTTCCACTTATTTATTATTTAAACGGACGGATGGCGGGTTTCGCCTTACGGCATTTTCAAGGTTAGCACATATTTTATGTATTCCGGATAATAAATAAGTGGATCAGTACAAGTGTTTTTGTTTAAGATGTATTGAGATTATTTCAACCGCAGGTTGCACCTGTCCATTTCAACGCGATAATGGATTAACCTAACCACTTGTTACGTTGGACACAGGTGAAATGTGGATATCATGTCTCTGCCTGTCCCTTTGGGTAATAAAGGCGTTTGTATGTATGAAAGTGTATACATATGAGAGCTACCGCACACTAGCGACTTTGAGACTGTGTCGCGCTCGGTCGCTGCATCTGGCTTTCATAAAGCTACTAAGTCGCCGGTTGCGGATTCTAAAATAAGCTAGTGTGCGAAGGCCCTAAGGTGAATTGTGATGTTGTCGCAGGTTCATATCCCAGCCAGCGTCGCCCGCGGGCGGAGGCAGTGGGTGCGCGAGTGCCGACATACAGTCGCGGACGCACCACGCCGTGCGGACGTCTCGCTCCGAAGATCACTTACAGGTATGTACCCAGTCTTCATGTACACAAGTGGATCGAAAAACATTTATCATAAGATTTATTACTAAATAAACTGTTTTACTCACGTGTAAATTTCGGGATAGCCCGACTAGTTTCGGTCCTAACGGAGGTCCTTTTTCAAGAGGAGCGTCAAGCTACATCGGAAGCTGCGCAGCTTCCGATGTGATAATGAACATTGCTCACGAAAGTTATTATTCTAATTTTTCAAAAGAGTTTACTCTGTTGATTAATGTTTTTCGATCCACTTGCTAAAGTCAAAACTATATAGTAGGGGAGGTAGCGTTAATTTTCATAAGGAAATTCATAACAATAAAAATTCAAGAAAAAATAGTTAAAAATTAAGGGGTGTCCCCCATACATACATAGTTTTACCAATTAACATAGACTTTTGAGTTGTTTGGGCGCTCATACAATTTGGAGGTCTAGATGATTTGGCACTTTCTTAACTTTGACATGCTATAACTTTTGGTTCCACCAATACCAGACTGGCTGACGGACAAATCTTTTATTTATTGGTAAAGAACTATTAGCGTTATGAATATCAGCCGGTATGAAATTTCTTGTGAAAATTAACGCTGCCTCCGCTACTAATATGATGTTTTACTTATTGAAATTGCCTTGAGCTACAACCGATAAACGAATAATAAGCCATATCGGTTCAACCGTTTTCAAGTTTCAAAATCCTCATCTCTACACCATATTTAATGCTAGGGTTAACTATGATTTGGTTTTTTTGAGACAGATAAAACCCTGAACATGCGCCTACTCAAGTGCCTTATCTATCTGTCTCCAGGTGCACCCATTGTATTTTTAGAAATAAAATGGGTCTCAAAAAAACCAAATCATAGTTAACCCTAGCATTAAATATGGTGTAGAGTTGAGATTGGTACTAATCTTGTAGAATTGAACCCGGTGAACCCCTTTATATTCAATCTTTATCAACCTTTTACAAAATAGAATAGTTTAATAGCGATAATTTCATACACTATGTTGCAACAGTGTCGAGTATCGCGACATAAGTTCCAGAAGGAGTCTTCGCTGAGCGCAGTGGCCGTGGACATGGAAGAGGATGTGACGTCCTCGCTTAACACGCTCCTAGACGCCCGACCGGACTCGGCGACCCCAGGACCGAGGTCCGATTCCGACCCTGAGAGAGACAGGTGACCCCACATACACTATAAGGCTTAGTCCTGGACTGAGGTCCGATTCTAACCATGAATAACCTACTTGCAGTCTTACAAAATGTCTAGATTTTATGTACAGTCAGCTCCAGACAAATCTCACCCCCAGTAGTTTAGATTTATATTCTAAGGGGGTGAGATTTCTATGGAGCTGTCCGTACCCGCATAGAATGTGTGGTATATGAGTGTGACTAAAATCTTATTAAAAGTTTTATTCGTTTGGAACTTCAATTCAACTTATAGTCTTTGAGTTCCTCGTTGGCGCAGTGGTAGATTATTGTTTATTGGTCCCGGGTCGGAACAAATATTTTTGGTATTAGAGTATGGGTGTTTACTATGTTATAATAATGTATTAGAAATATATCAGTACTAGTTATAGTGTGGTAGTTAGGTATAAGCTCCTCACGCGTTTTGAAGTTTTCTCGCTCCCGTTTCCCACAGGAACTTGTTCTCGGGATAAAAAGTAGTCTATGTGTTATTCTGATGTGTAAGCTACATTATTGTAAAGTTTCATCAAAATCTATGCAGTAGATTTTGCGTTGAAAGAGTAACAAACATCCATTCTTACAAACTTTCGCGTTTATAATATTAGTAGGATGTATATCAGTTTTCTAGATTTCATTATTATTCACTTTGGGCTAACTAGGCGCTGTGGATAAAGTTTCCCACAATAATATAATCAGCACAATATCGTTAGGACAACTCACACAACGCCATCTGATTCTAAACTAAACAGAGCTTGTACTACAGTAACCAGATAACTGATAAACATACTTATATATTTCTTAATACATACATGTAATAGATAAATAACACCCAGGCACAGAATAAACCATTGTGCTCATCACATAAATTGTTATCCTGGGTGGGAATAGAACCCACGACCTATTGCGTAGCAGTCTGATACATTCCTACCGCGCCACAGGGCAGCAAACTTTTTTTTTTCAAGTCGATACGTGGCTGTACAGGATAGTGTGGACGTACAACGCGCCGGTATCAAGCGCGTCGGAGCGCTGCAACGGGTCGGGCACGTCGAACTCGACGTCGATGTCGGACGGCATGTCGCAGCGCTCGTCGTCGCCCGCCTCGCCCACCTCCGCCTCGTCCTGCGCCATGTCGAGCCGCGCCACGCCGCCGCACCGACACATGCCGGTCTCACACCCGCACCGACCGCTCAACGGTAAGTGTCACAGACATACAACGGGTCGGGCACGTCGAACTCGACGTCGATGTCGGACGGCATGTCGCAGCGCTCGTCGTCGCCCGCCTCGCCCACCTCCGCCTCGTCCTGCGCCATGTCGAGCCGCGCCACGCCGCCGCACCGACACATGCCGGTCTCACACCCGCACCGACCGCTCAACGGTAAGTGTCACAGACATACAACGGGTCGGGCACGTCGAACTCGACGTCGATGTCGGACGGCGTGTCGCAGCGCTCGTAAGTAACACAACCCGTCCTGTTCGTTCAACTGGTTACTAGATGCCACCTTATTGCTACTAATCGTTAGACGACTTACCTTGATTAAAAAAATAAAACCGCTTCTTGAGGTGACCGGTCAGTAAGCGGACCCCGAGCGTCGCGAGACGCAACTGCGACAGACGCTCGGATGATGATGACCGGTCAGTCTGACATCAGGTTGACCAGTCACTTATCCAGTGAGAACAAACTATGCACATAAATAAGTCGCGATTTTTTTAAACATTTTTGCTACTAGCTGCTACCATTAGATATACATACTGAGTACATCGTGTACATATTATTCATTAAATATTTCGATTTTTAAACGCCAGTAGAAAATGAGTTAATCCGATTTCTAGGTAGGTAACCAGCCAACCTGACTTCAGAATGGCCGGTCTCCTCCAGAAATAGTTTTTTTTTAAATCAAGCGTAGCTTTTATTTAATGATATCTATAGTTATTATTATGTCATTCGACGTCCAAAAATATTTGAATTAGTCCCTCAGATCTAATTCTCTCTTTTTCCAATTCCAGGTGACATGAGCCTATCAGAAGCTGTATCAAATATATCCAGTCCTGACTACCAGGACCAAGACGATATGTTCGAAACTGGTCGGGAATGTCCAAGAATGGAACTGTCTGACCCGTCCGACTCGGATTCCACGATCCTAGTCTCCGAGCCGTGCCACAAACGAGCCAAATCCAACTCGACGTATTCAAACGAACACGGCAGTGACGTCACGCTGAACGGAGAACTAAACAACGATTATAGAATAGTAATACAAGTCAAAGGGCCTGATAAACAGAACGCGAACACAACGGAAAATGTAAATAACAATAATAACAATAACAACAATAGTAATAATTACACGCAAAATGGGAAAGGTAACGGACATAATTCACCCGACAATCTAGGTTATCAGGTAAGTGTTTTGTTTTTATATAAATTAATACTAACTGACCCGGCAAACGTTGTTTTACCATATAAAAGGTCATCGTTATCATTTAGGGGTATAAAAATAGTTTACAACCTGTTCTCAGACCTACGAAATACACTCAAAAACATTCATAAATTTCAGTCAATTTACCGACCTATGAAATATAGGTACTTGGAAAAATTATAAAAGACGGTAAACTTTTCAGAATTGAAAAATCACTATGAAATATACTCAAAAAAAAAACATAAATTTCGGTCAAGCCATTTGGAAGATCGATTTTATTATAAGACTAGCTGACAGGCAAATGGTCATCCTTTATCATTTAGGAGATTCTCAGCCCTACCAAATATACATATAAAATTTCATAAACTTCGCTTCGGAGGAGTATGGCAACAAACACTGTGACAAGAGAATTTTATATATTACATTGCCATCCAGCCATCCATCCATCACGCCTTATCCCCGAAGGGGTGGCAGAGGCGTACTATACGCCCACGTTTCACCGTATGCTTTGCTTTTTGTCCCACGTGGTGGTGAGCCCATTGCCGTGTTGAAATGGACAGGTGCCGGTTGTGGCGACCTGCTGTTGAAAATTTTTCAAACCGCCTATTAGGCATTCAACTGGCTTAACGACTGCCATGTTACTGGCAACCGGGACTAACGGCTTATCGTGCCTTCCGAAGCGCGGAAACGCTCTCTAATAGAAATGCTACAAAGTGGTTATACATCCGAGGACCAGCCATAGTGAAAGTTGCTTAACGCAGTGATCATTTACAGAACACTACGTCCGCGGGGCCACGAGCTAAGATTAATAGTTGTGTTTTTAATAATTATTGTTTGTCCAACAGGAACTCTGTAGCGGGTCAGATGGAGGTTCCGACGAAGGGTCCGATGGGGACTCGTTGCATTCATTCCACTATAGTCCAAAAGCTGTAGATATACCCTCGGCGGAAAGGCTCGCGAAGCGATTGTACCACCTCGACGGGTTCAAAAAGTCTGACGTCTCACGACATTTAAGTAAAAAGTGAGTGTTTTAATATTTGTTGCTATTTAGAATAGTGAAATCAAAAGTTTATCTGGAAACCATTTCAGATTATCTGGAACAGACAGACGAAAAATATTGTAAAAACCTGTTAATTTGGAATTACAAACAGACACTTCAATTATATTTATCTATTTTTTTATGTCTTTATTGCAATTATAAAATTCTTATGACTATTATTATAACATACAAAACTGTCACATGAACGGCTACACCCACCCTACTGACCATACCCGATGCAAAGGTGCCCATGACGGTGAGTGTATACTCGCGGCAATGTCTCGTAGGATAGCAATGGCTATCCTATGTTCCAGGTACGATCGGGCGTGGGAGTCACGAGTCTTATCCCTTAATCTACGACCAATCTCGGAGACAAAAGCCTTAGCCTCGCTCTCCCCATAGCCCATCGTTTTCACAGCCACCAGTACTACTTGATATCGGGACTCCATAAATATGATGAACTAAATAAAATAATCAATTTTCACAGGGATAGTTTCTTTAGAGGTAATTGTATTCTGAATGTAAGCGGTCTAATTACACTGTGTCTTGTGTTTTCCAGCAACGAATTCTCCCGGGCAGTCGCTGAAGAGTATGTGAAACATTTCGACTTCAAAAGTGACACGCTAGACGTAGCGCTACGGACCTTCCTATCGAGGTTCGCGCTCAGTGGCGAGACGCAGGAACGGGAAAGGGTGCTCGTGCATTTCTCTAGGAGATATCTTGAGTGTAATCCTGGATCCTTTAACTCACAAGGTAAGCTTAAGAATAAAAATAGTATTTAAAGAATGAGAGATGCTTGATAAAAGCTGCAATATGGCAGCTTTTAAATCGTATATATTCAGTTGTCAATGGGCTCGCCACCTATTACGTGGGACAGGAGTACACATGGTAAAAAGTAGGCTTACAATATGTATGCCTCTGCCACCCCTTCGGGGATAAGGCGAGATAGATAAATATATTCAGGAGAAGAAAAGTATATAAGTATTATTAAAGTATGTTTGTACGTCCCCAGACGCGGTACACACGTTAACATGCGCCATAATGCTGCTAAACACGGACCTACACGGATGCGGGGGCGGAACCGCGTTCCGACGCATGTCATGTGCCGAGTTCATCGACAACTTGGCCGATCTCAACGACGGCGACAACTTTCCGAGGGAAACGCTCAAGAATCTTTATCACGCTATTAGAACACAACCTTTACAATGGGCACTGTGAGTATTCTTTCATTTCTGTTTTTTTTTTCTTTAAATGTGTGTATAAGAAGAAAGATAATCCATTTAAGCTCATTAGGGTCAAAGTACTTCTACTGGTGAATGACGGTTTGGTGTAGGTGGATCTTAGTACACTCCATTTTTTTTATAACAATGTAGTGGTATAAAAAATACATAATGTTAAATCTCATGGTATATACACTGATTACAACATCAGGGATATTGCATGAATCTTCATGGGGTAGTCAGAGATAGGTCGGATCAACAGGCTTTGCGATCTATACATACATCTTTCGCTTCCTGCATATTGTTTATTCGTTATATACATGCATATCTGGGTATCCAAGTACTTTGATTCATTAAAAAAAAATACTTTTAAGAAAATGATCATTTTGCACTCAAGCAGCTTAAATAAACACAGTGGTAACCAGTTGAATGATGACATGACTTCTAATGACTGAGGAGGTACCCCTCAGTCATTAAAAGTCATGTCATCATGATGATGAAGGAAGAGTTAGCATGCTTTATCCCAGTATGCTTTATATCAACCGAATATCGACTGAATAATTACATTAGTCGTTAGCCTGCATGCAAGTAACTTTAGCATTCGGGTTAGCGACCATTAAAAATGCGCCTTAGATATTTAGTGATTGTATCGATGCTGCATTTTGGCGACTCTAGCGTCCGAACACAGCATCGGAATCGCGCGTTTTAGCGACTCAGTCGCCGCGTTTGGCGTTTTTCAGTGTGTAGTTTGAGGCGCTCGATCGCTGCAACTTCTAGAAAGCGAATAAATCGCTAGCAGTGGATTCTTAAAGTAGCTAGTCTGCGGTGTCTTTTTAATGTTAGTAGTCCACCATACACTTTTGAATCAGTAATATCAAATAAAAAAAACGAGTTTACTTTCCACACGGCTGAGTCTTCTTTAGCTCCACTGACTATAAAAGAAAGAAAATATGTGCTCGCACCTCTCTCTCTCTCTCTCTTGCCCCTACAGTAATATACGAAGCATAACTCCCCCCCCCCCCTCTCTCTCTCTCTCTCTCTCTCTCTCTCTCTCTCTCTGACACCACTAACTTATATCACTCTCTCAACCATCATTCGCGTCCCCGACCAAACTTTTCTTAACGCTCCCGTCACGCATTCACCAGTTCACTTACCAAGCGTGCGTAAAGATGATTTCCTTTTTTTTTTAATATTGATATTGTGGGACATTTCTTTTTAACACAGCGGCGTCTAGCCCGAAGTAAGCTAATATAAGCTTGTGTTATTATTTATTATTTCTTAATACATACATATTATACATAGAAAACACCCAAACTCCGAAACAAACATTTGCGGATCACACATTTTTTTTCGAATCGAACTCGGACGCGGCAGTCGCATGCACTACCACTGCGCAACCGAGGCAGTCATTTACTTGAACAATGCTGTCCCCCAGTGACACGGACACGACGGCAACAGCGGCCGGCGAGTCCCGCGGCCCGGTGGGAAGCAACCCGTTCCTGGACGTGCCGGACCAGAGCCGCGCCGTCGAGTACAAGAAGGGCTACGTCATGCGCAAGTGCTGCGTCGACAACAACGGCAAAAAGAGTATGTACCCTCATCCTCTTTAACTCCAAAAACTCAATAGACCCTATACATACAAAATATAAAGAAATACGTATTGAAAAATGTCATTACTTAGACAACTACTAAATCAGAAACAAAAAAAAAAATGTTATTATAAAAAAAACATCAATTTTAGGGACGGCAGCGCGAGTGCTTCACCTCTAGTGTTGCAAACGTCCATAGGCTACGGTGACCACTTCCTATCAGGTGGGCCGTATGCTTGTCTGCCAAATCGGTGGTATAAAAAAAATTAAAGTGCACCTCAAGTTTTACTTGCCACCTCTGGATACAATCAGGATCTGAATGGGAAGATATAAATCGCCCAGAGAATTTTATTATTTGAAGTAAATACGCTATATACAGACAAGATTTAACCATCGATAAAGTTGGCTTTTTTAACAGAGATGTTGTTGTTTACTGTCAAACATTGCGTGACGTATAAATAAAACACGATAACTATGACGATAAACAATGTCATAATATTATTGTAAGGTGAAATATACCATATGTGTGTATAATGGCTTCTGTGGTATTTGCTTTTGCGAGTGTTTCCATGCACGTTAAGCCGATGGTCTATTTCAACACGACAATGGGCTCACCACCTATTACGTGAGACAGAAATACACACGATGAAAAGTGGGCGTGTAATATGTCCCTGCCACCCCTTCGGTGATAAGGCGTGATTGATAAACTAAACAAATTAGCAAAAGAATGGCACATCGCGCGCGCTGGAGGGGTTTGCTTCGATTTTGATGTCGTTTTGCAGCGTATCGAGATTTCTATTAATATAACTTTTCACTAGGAGAAAAGCTAAAGCTTTAAACCGTTCGTTCACACACATATAACTCTTATATTTTTATTTATTAACAGCACCATTCGGCCGACGAGGTTGGAAGATGTTCTACTGTACGTTGCGAGATCTAGTACTATATCTGCACAAAGACGAACACGGCTTTAGACGCAGTCAAATGTCGGACAACCTACACAATGCTATTAGGTATGCAGAAAAATCATTTCTACCTGTCTCTTTTACTCCGTTTTATATTGATATTTCCCTCATACAGTAGCGGTCACGTCTGTGTGAGTGAAATTATAATCACAAACTTCTTAATACTAGCTTTCTAATATTGCTGTTTAAGCGATCCCCCTTATTTTTAGCGTCTTTCCAGTAACTTACAAACTAAACAACGTTCTTTGAAACAAAAAATGATAATTTATGTCAGCAGTCATCTACAAGAAGCGAAAGAAGTATGCATGAATCGCGAAGCCTGGCGATTTGTCCTCTCTGACTACCCCGTCAGGGATATAGCGTGAAGACAGTTTTTTTAATCATCCATTGTTGCAATAAATGAATTTAAGTTGGGAGTTCCAAACTCTTATTGAATTTGGAGCCTGGGGTCCGATTGTATTCTTTCAGATGAGCTGTGACTGATGTAGATGAATTTGACATTTACTGTCTGCCGTTCTGCCTTATGAGATTTCGAGCTTTCTGACCTCCCAAACCTGCAAGCCTCAAAGCCTCTTTAACAGTATCGTTAGCAGGTCGTTGAGGTCCCGATGACCTTGGCAAAACTTCTTATTCTTATTTAGCTTATACAAGTATAACAGTCCTGACATTAATTTAATCTAGATTTATTTATACTTGAATAATATGAGTAATGTTTTATTTATGTAAATGTGATGCAGAATACACCACGCGTTAGCAACAAAAGCGACGGACTACACAAAAAAGCAACATGTATTCAGATTGCAAACTGCTGACCAGGCCGAATATTTATTCCAAACAAGGTATGTAGGACTAACAATAATTGATATTATGCATTAAAAATGTTATTAATATATGTATATTTATTCCTTATCTTTGTGTTTTGACAACACTAGTCCTGCGAGAGTCTTAAACGATTTCTATTCAAATTCCAAAACATAATCACAGTGTGCCCCTTTCGGTTCATAAGGTCAAAAGTATTACAACGTCCAAACTATCAAATTCTCTATTTATTCTTTAAGTCTAAAGTATCATAATGTCTGTATCTAAATGTCTATTGTTCATTAAGTCTATCTATTGTGATCATAACAAAGCATAAAAAATTCAAATTAAAATTTTCTTGAAACGATTTTTTTTTTAAAACACAGCCATAAATCCAGTTGGAATGATTTTTTAAGAAAATTCGTCAAAATTCGTTACAATTTTTAAGCTTAGATCACAGAGCAAGGAATTAATGTCTCTCGCGTAGTAAATTTCACCAAGTGCCATCAATCAACAATATAACCAGTAAATCGGCTTGGCCATGGATTCTGAACAAACACTGCCTCGGTGGCGCAGTGGTAGGGTATGCGACTGCCGTGCTGAGGTCCCGGGTTCGATTCCAGGGTTAAAAAAAATATTTGATTAATCCACAAATTATTATTTAAACAAAAAAAAATACAAATTTCTGTATTAGAGAACTGTATAGTAGAGATAGGTGATGTGTGTGTATGTGCAGCGACTCAAAGGAGCTGTGCACGTGGGTGGAGACGATCAACTTCGTGTGCGCGGCGTACTCGTGCGCGCCGCTGGCGGGCGCCGTGGGCTCGCAGCGCAAGTTCCAGCGGCCGCTGCTGCCCTGCACGCACACCAAGCTCAACATGGTACGTGTACCTAGTGCCAAACTGTACCGCTGGCCTTACATCTAGCCTTGTAACTCAGCTTTTTGTTTTAATGTTTGAGGAGTCCGATTTCCCAAATCATTAACAGATACAGTCTTCTTTTTTTTAATTAGGAATTTGTATTCTAACTTATGAAACCTATGTCTGTTGTAATTGTTTTGACACTTGAACTCAATTGACTCAGATTTCTGTTGCTCGGGTCAAAGTACCATCTGATTCTAGTTGTCTTTTTCACACTTACTATCTTCACGTTCTCGCTGTATCCCGAATATTCATAATGATTTTTACCAATAATATTCACTTGACTTGACTTGACCTTGAGAATGTCATGAGGCGAAACAGGTCAGACTGTGTAACAGTACGAGTGGTGTTATTTAATATGTGTAGCAAGTTCTACTAACAGTGTAAATGACTAAAAATGTTGTATCACAGAGAGACCAGCTGGCAGAACATGAGGAGCGGTCGGAGCGGCTCGAGGAGGAATTGGCGGCGCTGCGTCACGCGCGAGACAACACGCCGCACGCTCGTGACAAGGAACACTACCTTGCGTACGAGGTACGTATATTAATGTGCGACGTTCGTACAGCTACTTTACATTTTCTATAATGATTTTTTTTTCTACATTCAAAATGAAAAGAAGTGAATATTAAATAAAATATTTGGTTATAATATAAAGTATGGATATATGCTTGTAAATAGCAGCATATTCATGTATAGTTTTGTTCAAAGTTCTACTCCAGAAAAGGCGGTCGTAACGTTACTGCAGCTATAATATGTGGATTTTGAAAGGCTACAGAAAATGCTGCGTACCACTAAATAATTCAATTTTACAACAGTTGTGAACGATGTAAAAGCTTTTAAATTTAAAATACGTATTTTTGTAAAAATAAGTAACATTCCCACGTTCGAACAGTACCTTCCAAAACACAGGCATCCGTCTAGTTTGGAATTTTGTTTACTTTTAGCACAAACAATTTGCCAAACAAGCCTCAAGCGTCGATTGAGTATTGATAAACGTTCTGGAATACGGCCCTTAGTGTTATTCTGGTGTATAAGCTATTTTATTGTAAAGTTTCATTAAAATCCTTTCAGTAGTTTTTACGTGAAAAAGTAACAACCATCCATTATTACAAACTTTCGCGTTTATAATTGAGCGAAGCGAAGCTCCCATGGAGCCACATCAATGGCGTTTGTAACACCGGGCAGAACTTCGCCATTTCTCTCTCTTATGCAGGTCGTGACGAAGCCCGAATTTCAAAATTCGATCTAATAAAAAAGTTATCCGCAAAAATCATGTTGTCTATGGGAAAATACTTGGTTTGATTTAACGCTTCGCTCAAATTTATACTGCTAGCATAGGTTACACCTTTGCGACAGCGGCTACCTAGTATTAGTAGGATTACAAAAAAAACACCATTGAGTGGAGACCGCGTCCTTCGTTATTCTTGTCAATATTCGTATAAACAGTTTGTTGTTTGTTGCAGATCAAGCGGTACCGCACGTACGCGGCAGTGATGCGCGCACGTGCGTGTGGGGGCGCCGACGCCCCCGCGCTGCCGGAGCGCGCTGCCCCCGCCCCCGCCCCCGCGGCGCGCGCCGCGCCCCCCTGACGCGCCCTGGCGGTGTTCGCCGCCTGCGTCCTGTGACCCCCCGCCCCCACCCGCCTGCCGCGCTGGCTGGCCCCGTGCTGCACCCACACCAACACATACACACTATAAGGACTCCACACACAACTGCGAATTCACATTGCATCTCAAATCTAGAGAATACTCACTCAACGCTTGATGCTAGATTTTGCCTTATAAAATCTACTCTCAAGCGTCGATTGAGTATTGAGGGCCGTATTCCAGAACGTTTCTCAGGGCCGTATTCCAGAACGTTCCTCAATACTCAATCGACGCTTGAGACTAGTTTTCGCTTTATAAATACTACTCTCAAGTGTTTCTTGAGTATTGAGAAACGTTCTGGAATACGGACCTTAAAAGCCTATCCGCACACAACAGTGCCAGCACGTGCCGATCAGTAACGGAAACATCGCACATCAACTTATCAGTGCGGACAGTGCGGATAGCGTCGTACAAAATGTATGCAACAATATAATTTTTCACTGACACTGTTCGGCGCGTGTCGGTACTGTTGTTGGATAGGCCTTAATAGTAAATGCACTTGCCGTCCCCGGTAAGTCTAAATGGAGCGAAGCGTTTTGCCGTTTTTCGAGTACTTTTGTCGATGTCTATTTGCGGTGATTATTCCTCCTTAGATTTTATTTTTTCTAAACCATCTATGGCTAGATATCGTATTATGGGTCAAATATGATCAAAAAGTGTTCGAGTGGTTTGGGGGTAGTTCAAAGACAAAGCGAAAATCCGAATCGGGCAATTACAATATATGCAATGCAACGCAAATATTTGCGATGCGATACGAATTCGCAGTTTTGTGTGGGATCCCTAAGGGCCTTCGCAGACTAGCTTCTTTTATAGTATCCACAAACGGCGACGTAGTAGCTTTCTAGAAGCTAGATGCAGCGACCGAACCTACTACGTGGACTACGAAAACTGTCAGACGTTGGCTTTCTGTTGAAGACGATTTCGATTCTATTCTGTCACGATTGGAATAGTAGACTTGGCCTCCTGTGTACACAAATGATTCCTTATTCTGTGCGAGCGCCTTTACAGCTTAGCTAGCTAACGGAGACCGCCGTCTGGCTTGTCTGGCTTTAAACGTTGGAACTTATCGCGACTCCATACATAAACTCGTAAGGCACACCGTTGATACTTTTAATATCAGCGATCGAAAAGTCGCTTTATAAAAGCTAAATGCAGCGATCGAGCGCTACATACCGCACACTTAAAACGTCAGTCAGCTGTGTATAGGTCGCTAAAACGCGTGACTCCGATACTGCTATCGATATAAATACCATGAGTCGTGATAGGTGCCGGCTAAAACTCTCTCTAGGCACATTGACCCCCAATCTCGATCATACTACTTGACATGTAGACGAAGATTGACTGTTGAAATGTCTTTTGACTTATGTTTTGCAATTTTTAAACATATATTAACTAGTGGGAAAGTAGAGGGTAGAAGGAGTCGAGACTTGCATACGAAGACCACGTGAGCAGATTGCTCAAAAGTACTCGGATACCCAGACGTGCATGTATGAAGCCATTAATGAATCTGCTGGAAGCGAAATGCATGGATCGCGAAACCTGGCTATCTGTCCTCTCTGACTACCCCGTCAGGGAAACAGCGTGAATATAGATTTTAGGTCATGTAATAACATTTCAGTGAGAAATTTTCGTTTACACTTTGTAGTCGAAGGTTGAGAGTTGTATGATGCGGCCATGAAACTAAGAACGATTAAAACTAAACTTTATTATAAATCTTACTTCCATCTAAATTGTAACTGATAGTTAGACATGATATATACAATCTTCTTGTATAGGTAGGGTTCTTGTATGGTAAAGTTGAGTTTAAATTGGATATCCTCATAGTTTCTCAGCCAAGTAATACACTGGTTCTAATTCCATAAACGAGTTTTACTATGATTCATTCATAATTGTAAAAATAGAGCCAAGTCAAGTAAATTTCAGATGCAAGATACAAAACTTCTGTTTTTAAATAGATGAAAGTAAAATTATTGTATATACTCAGATTGTCCCACAGTGTGGATGTGGTTGCTGGAGTGCGGCCCGAGGACGTTCGTCTGTGACGTTTCCTATCGGCTAGAAAGCTGAAATTTTCTACGCTTTAATAATTCCCCTTCTGGTATCTCAAACTATTGGCATAAGATACTGTAAGTGAAAACTATCATTCCGTGTCAACTGTATTGTGGGCGCGACAGACTGTGTAGCCGAAGCGTTCTCGTTCCTCTTACATTTTATTTAAAGAAGGGACGGACGAATTTATTACGATATTGTAAATAGTTTTAAAATATTGAGACTGATACGTGAAGCTATTTATTTCGTTCGTAAATTAACCAGTGTCAAATCTTAGGCATCGATAGTGTTGTTACACCCCCTAGGATCTCAGATGTAATTATATTATCTATAACTATAATATAAAATGTATGCGACTGAAGTGTGTGAAATCTTACGTTGATTGATTGTGAGTGATAAACATCACGTATTATCAATGTAATACAAGCTTTATTTAATTTTTTAACTGTCTAATTTATGTTAGGCGGATAGTGATAATAGGATATTAAAAACGGAATCATGTAATCTATTGATGCAGTGTGTTGCAGCTACATTGTAATACCGATATTAATTAAGATCTTCGCAGTCGGTGAATTAAGTAAACTCAAATTTATCTCTGTAGATACATATTTGTATCTTGGCAGGTGCACTACAGCTATCAAATTGATCGACGCTTAAACCAAACTCCAAACAATAATACTGATTTTTTGATAGATTCAACTGTCTAATTTTTGAATATTTAACTACTTAATAAATTATTTGATGGCAACACTTATAATTGTCGTAATTTATAATCATACAGGAAAGCTCACTTGTATAAGTGATATATAAAATTTGCTTTAGATGTAATTACCAATCGTTGTAAATATAACTATTTTTATGAATTGTTTACATGTTACATTTTATTTTTATATTTTTTACTTGTTTATAGCTTGGTGAGTTTCTGTTTTATTTTGTAAAAAATAAAATAAACATAAATGAGTTTGCTATGCTGAGTTTGTGACAAATAAACGAAAGCGTGTGATATTTTACTGCTTTAGTGTATTATCAGTCGCTAGGATGAGATTTACTTATAATTTGAATGTAAAATAAAATTACTGCTACTAATTTTGCTCAAACCCAATCATTGGCAATACTGAAAAGTTCTATAACAATGAGCAATACATGACTGATTGGTGCCTGAATTACCTCCATTTTAAGGCCTAAATCAAATAAATTCTAGCATTCTCCTGTTCCAGCATATTATGTTCACATAATAAGTCAACCGATATGTTGGTAGATACAGAATAAAATATTTGCTGTGCTGCAATTTAGACCTCTTCAAGGTTGTCCTGGACTTAAGATGGGATAGAGAGAGTCGTGTGATAATGCAATATATATTAAATTTTGTGTCACAGAGAGATAACAATGGGTCTGACAAACGTTTTTTTTTATTTTAAATGCCAAATAAATCTAGAAAAAAATACGAGTAAAACGGTGTTTTTACTTTTTTATATTTCAAAAAATGGCTGAAATATTTACGATCAAAGTGCGTATAACGCGGGTGACCGTATAAGTCACAACCCTGCTCATTCGACAGTCTCTCTCTCGTTCGCACCCGAAAGAGGCGCCAAGCCTTGTCGCAGTATGTGCTACGTTGTGACGTCATAATGAGCGCGCCTAATTATATAAATATAAATAATAAAAACGACAAGTCGTTATAACTTCGGAAATACTGTATTTGATAGTAATATTTTGACCCTTTTGTGTTCTCCATTGACTGATGATAGTCGCTTGTGCATTACATCTGCCGAACTATCATCTAGGATCGCACAGCTCTCAATGTCAGTAGGCCATACAGTGTAAATGAAATTGTATAGCATTAGCTATTGAGATTATTATGATGAATTATATAAGCAATAACCTTTATCATCATCATCGCATAAAGATACCATTTCATTACAAAATAAATTTCAGTGTGTTCAAGATGTAAATAAAGTATGAGTGATAAACATGGGATTCTGAAACTATTTATCAACTACAAAAGTACATAAAAAATATTTGAACTATTGTGTAATAAAAATAGCCTTAGTATTTTTCTTTTATACCATTCATAATCCCTTTTAAGAGCTGAAATAAATATCACAAAAGGAGCTTTGTAGTTTCTTTAATAAAAACCTCACTGTAATTGAACGAATAGGGAAGAAAACTCTTAAACTTTTATGTAGAGAGCGCTGTGTGTTTGTTACACAGAAAACGTTTCATAGCAAAACATATACCACAGATTTAGAAGAGTAAGCAGATTAAACATATTCCTTTGTTTATGGTGTAATACTTCATCCTTTTCACTCTTTTTATTTGTATAACGCTATCTCAAAATAACTGCCAATTTATATGTATGACTAAAGAAATCAATTCATCGCTACTCTTTTTTTTTCTGACGGAATGCGTTTTCGCGCCATCATTCTTGCTGCAGGGGCAGCTGGTTGTCTGCTTCGTCTTGCGTTTTGTTTTTGCTCTAAGTTTCTTTTTTGTGGTGGATAAAGCTTTACCACATGTATTCTACCTGACGAGTCGTCGAATTAAAAAAGAGGCACATTTAAAAGCTACACAACGACCCAATTTTCCGTAAATAATTTAAAACGCATATTTCGAAGGAAATTGTATGAAGATAGGAAGTTTGGCACCAATTCTGGAAGATGACCCACGGTTGCCGTATTTATTTTCCAAAACTAGTGTATAATTCGTTATTTTGTGTTTAATAATGGTGGATTTATTTAATAAATGATATATGAAGTGTTCAAAAATGTGCATGGGTAGAAAGTAAAATGTTGCAGTGAACAGCGGTGTTCTGTGTGTTAGCGCCAAATCTTCTTAGAAAGCCCAAGTAATGGGTCACAGCTTTACTAGGGCAAGGACTAAAGACTTGACATCGACAATGACTAAATGATATTGAAATATAAATACTGAAGACAAGGCTGTATGGACCAAGTTTCCTTTGCCTGCCCATGATGGGCGAAGACAACTAACAAAAAAACAGTATGAAGATTGATCGTTGAACCCCTAAACATCGTCTAAGGTTGAACCGTGGATTTGTAACAAATATTTGGCGCCCTCTACATCCCCATTTTTTTCATTGAAATAACATCAAATTAATTGGAATTGAACTCAATGGAATAGGTGCAAATCAGAAGTAAGATCTAACATTCTCCTCCACCTACAATCTACGTAATCCACCCCAACAAACATTTGAGGCATGAGCTGATAAACAAAAGCAGGGTTGCAAAGATTATAGGTCGAGGAGAATATTCGATCGTAGTTGGCCTAGCACACTTGGATAGTGGGGTGGCATGCCTAATAACTTAGACTCTAAATAAAACAGTAACAAATTATGTTAAAATAATTATATATTTTATTCTTCTTAATATCTAGAACCAAAGGAATAATCAGTATTCTTCTGCAAAGGCCTCTGTAATGGATGTGCAAGCAGTTTCGCAGTATAGTCGTGAATCTTTGTGGCATTTCTGAGAACTTCAAATACATAAGAATATCCATTATCTAAATCCTGTAGTGCATCATATATCTCCACACACTTGTATTGTGCACAGTCTTCTTCATGTGCTAACAATATGTCAATGTAAAAGTACAGCTGGCCCTTTAAGAAGTTGACATAAGGATCATTTTGTGGTATTATAGGAATACAATTTGACCGTCCATACAAAACTATCATTCGCACTACATTAGAAGGTGGCATTATACATTCCCCATCTACAAAATCAGGTATATCAACCTTTTGCTTTATCAAGTGGAATAAATTTCCAAAATCAAATGTTTCTACATTACATTCTTCTGGATTGATATAATCTATAGAATTTATTACTTCTTTCAGGTTACTAGTAAAATTCTGTACCCAATATGGCTCTATCTCTTTAAGGATCACCAGGGCATACTCAGTTTTATTATTAATAGCTGTTTTTGAGTGCAAGAAGAAGTCAAGTACTCTTTTCATCATATTCATAGGAGTGAATGTAGTCCCATCACTTAATTGATACAGTGAATTCTGATTATTATAACATACATCCAAACAAATTATAATTTTCTCTGGCACATTAACATTGGGTACATTAGGTTTCTGAAAATTTTCTATAACTTGTTCCTGTAGTTCTGCAAAATCTTCACCTCTTGTGACAACGCTGGATATGTTTCTAAAATGCAAAATTGAATTGAAATGTCTGCCGAAATAAATATAAAAGTGGTAAACTATGTATTCTGAAAAACCTCACCCTGGATTAATATCGGAATCGGGACTATAGTCGGGGATCAAATCTGGGCTATCCATCATAGCAGACGATTTTACAGATCTCAGTGTATATTATTATTATTTTTTTTTGTTCTTGTGGCGATACTATTGTTTTTTTGTAATGTTGTTTTGACTTCTGACTAAAGATTAGTTTTTTTTTAGTTTACTTCGCCCATCTTGGGCAGGCAAAGGAAACATAGTCCATACAGCCTAGTCTTCAGTATTTAATTTTCTTGTTTTAGTCCTGTCTAGTCGTTTGTCAAGTCCTCAGTCCTAGGTCCTAGTCCGTGCTCCAATAAGGCAATGAATCCCTTATTGCAGCTCTGTATGGAAATTTGGCACTAACACAAACAACACCGCTATTCATTGCAATATATCACTTTCTTTAACTAATGCACTTCCGAACTCTTTATATATAATATTCCACCATTATTAAACACAAAAACACGAATTTTACACTAGTTTTTGAAAATAATATACGGCAAACGTGCGTCACTGCTCATCTTCGCACCAAAAAGTCCCTGAAGATTTGTTTGTAAAAATGTAAAATTGCTTTTTTTTTTCTTCGACCATCTTGGGCAGGCAAAGGAAACAGTCCATACAGCCTAGTCTTCAGTATTTATTATTTTCTTGTTATAATGTTTTAGTCCTGTCTAGTCGTTTGTCGAAGTCAAGTCCTCAGTCCTAGGTCCTAGTCCGTGCCCCAATAAGGCAGTGGATTCCTTATTGCAGCTCTCTATGGAAATTTGGCACTATAATAAATAAAAAATATAATAAAAATATCTTTATTTTGCATAGACCATTTTAACGGCGCTAACAAAATGTCATACACTATTTAAAATATTTAAAGCGACCACCGGTTCGGAACGCGGCCCACCTGAGAAGAACCAGCAAGAAACTTAGGAAGGCTTTTTTTTTGATGGCCTATTTACAATTTAATATTATTTCACTTTGCCAGCAGATCATTTCCAGGCGTCCCTGTCCTGCAAATAGTCTGTAACGGAGTAAAAACCTTTTTCACAAAGCTTGTTTTTAATAAACTTTTTAAACTAACACAAACAACACCACTATTCATTGCAATATATCACTTTCTTTAACTAATGCACTTCCAAACTCTTTATGTATAATATTCCACACATTCCATTATTAAACACAAAATCACGAATTTAACACTAGTTTATGAAAATAATATACGACAAACGTGCGTTACTGCTCATCTTCGCTCCAAAAGTCCATGTAAAATTGCTGTAGTGATGAATTTGTCAATATCAAAATGTTCATTTTTTTTTACTATTTTATGGACTGGTTACTAAGACCTTTTAGTCAAACTTAATTCTTCTTAAATCTTTTTTCTTACTATCTAACATTTCCCCGTCCTTTACGTCGTGAAATCAAGTCTTAGGTCAAGGTCAGTCACACCTCAGTATACTGGTGGTTGCTATACTGAGGTTTTCAGTGGATTATACGCGGCAAGATAGACAATAGCATTTCACTGCATATATATCATTGTCTTTTATAAAACAACTTTTTAGTGCAAGATATCACCACTCCCGCACATAAAACAAGATAAATGCACGACCTATCTTCGAAAAGATCGGATCTAGAGCATACGATTCAATCGAATTTCGGTTTGGATCGAAACACACAATGTAATTGGGGGTATGTTATGTATGTTGGGTGGTCACTCAGAGTACCCTCTAGATCTTAGTTATGTTATAAATATAACTAAGATCTAGATGCGCTCGTGGCCCCGCGGTCTCAGTGTTCTGAAAACGATCACTGAGTTACGCAACTTTCACTATGGCTATTCCTCGGATGGGTAACCACTTTGTGGCATTTACATTTGCGAGCGTTTCCGTGCTTCGGAAGGCACGTTAAGCCGTTGGTCCCGGTTGCCAGTAAAATGGCAGTCGTTAAGCCTGGTTGAATGCCTTATGGGCAACTTGAAAAATTTCAACCGCAGGTAGCCACAACCTGTGTCTGTCTATTTCAACACGGCAATGGGCTCACCACCTATTACGTGGGACAGGAATCCACACGGTGAAAAGTGGGCATATAATATGCCTCTGCCACCCATTCGGGGATAAGGCGTGATGGATATTTATTTTATTTTATTTATAAATATAAATAAAATGGTGGTACTTTACATTATAATTACCTTTTGCTTAGCGGTGGGTGACGGGTAGGAAGATGACACAAAATTAAACAATATGCTCGTGATTATTACTCTTTAGAAATAGGTAGGCGAATTCCGATGTATGTATATGACTTCAAACAATGCGAATGCTTATATTATCTAACTCATAGTTTCGTTGCGATGCTTTAAAGATGAAGTTTATTTTCAAAAATGGCAATGGTTGAGTCTGTTGTGTGGTCTAATTATATAAATGTTTTTATAAAATTTGGTCTAATGGGGCAAAATGTAAAATATGTTAAATTATTGTAATAACAAGTACCTATTACCAGAAACAAAATACCACACCTATTACAAGACCTTTAAAAAGATATCACCTTGCAATCACAATGCAAATATGATATTAATAAATGTGCCACATCAATCAAATGAAAGAGATCTTGCAATGAGTACCTACTATTTATAAAGAAAACAATTATTTTTTTAATTTTAAATTCTAAAGTAGATCTGGCTTCATAAATACATACACAATACATATTGTCAAGTATTTATCTTCGTAGGCAGCGGCATACTATACGCCCATATTTCACTGTATGCATTTTTGTACCACGTAACAGGTGTTGAGCCAATTGCCGTGTTGATGGAATAGACAGGCGCAGGCTGTGGTGACCTGCCCATGAAATTTTTCAAGCCGCCCATAAGGCCTTAAATTGGGCCTAACGAATGGTATTTTACTGACAATCGGAAGCAACGGCTTAACGTGTCTTCCGAAGCCCATAAACGCTCGCAAACATAAATGCCACAAAGTGGTCACCCATCTAAGGACCAGCTATAGCGAAAGTTGCTTAACGCAGTGATCGTTTACAGAACACTGCATAAGCGGGCCACGAGCTCTTGTTTATTAGATAGTAGGTTATATACCATAAAACTATTCAATAGACCGCTAGACCCCCGGTATCAGAATGTGTCAATCAAACAACAACAAGTCAAACAAACAGGAACAAGTCAGCAGTGGAGACGTTTTTGATACTCAAATTATTATATTTTTTTGCCTAGAAGGAGTGTATAATGTAAAATGTAAAGAGTAATATATAACAAAATTAGACTGTATAAAAGAGTGAGTTAAAACATACCTAGAAGAACTCCGTAACTACCATCTGATTTCAAAAAAGGTTACAGTATTTTTATTTTATCTACCTATCATATTATTGCACTAGTAAATTAAGTAAGTAGTTGCATAACAGACATAGTGTGTCCCAGAAACGCGACCCACCGTACTTGATCTTCTCAACAGTAACTCTGTCTTTTCCCGCAGCCTTACCACATTTCATACTTCTTATCGCTTGTTCTATTTCTTTCATACTAATGACTTCAATGACATCGGAATCCGGAGCATCGAAGTGAGCTCCACTTCCTGATGTGGCATCTCTGTCTTTTCTTGCATTAATCTTTCCATAATATTCACTCCATCTCTGCAGGACGTCAGTTTGGTCTGTTAGGACGTCATTGTTAACTCTAAGCACACATTATTCATACTGCAGATTACCGAACAACTCCGGGTCTTGCCTACCTCTTTCTAGATGAGCTTGGCATTATCCCGGAAATTGGACGACAACCTTTCATCCGCATTCATTCTGCACCTTTCACGAGCTTCTTCTATCAGTGCCTTCGTGTTAACTTTCTGCAGCTTGTATCTCTTTTTCATATTAAAATCATTTCGCGAGGCTAAGTAGTCTAGCCATGCTTTCTTCTTCATTCGAACTGCTTCTTTCACTTCCTCATTCCACCATGCATCACGCTTATTACTATTGCCTCTTTTCGTTTCTCCACACACTTCCACAGCGGCATTTATCATACTATCCCTAAGGTTCTGCCATACACTTTCCACATTCTCACTGCTTACACTGACGTCGCCAAGCTTTTCGGCTACCCTTTCATTATATTTATCCCTAATGGATGCATCCTGCAGCTTCCAGCTTTTGATACTATAATTCGGCTCAAGCTCAGGACACTCGGTACGATGACGCCAACCCGCGAACAGACCCCTAATCCTAGTTATGACTAGGTAGTGGTCTGATCCCAGCTCAGCTTCTCGATAAACCCTTGTGTCCATCACCTGTTTACGGAGCCGACTATCCATTAAAAATAGATCTATCATGCTTCTCTTTGACTTACATCTCCTCGTATACATATGAATTTGTTTGCGGTTGAACATTGTGTTCGCCACAAACAAATCCTTTTCGTTACAAAATGCCAGTATTAGCTTGCCAGCGTCGTTCACCCTTTTATCCCCATACTTCCCGAGTACCGACTCAAAACCATCGCGAGCGGTACCCACCCATCCATTCAAGTCTCCACATACTATAAGTCTTTCATTTCCTTCTATCACATTTAGAGCTTCTCTCATACTCTCCCAGAAATACTCTAGCTCACTCGCGTTCTTCGAAGATACTGGCGCGTAAGCAGCTACCAGGAAAATCTTTGTCAAACCAAGTTTTACACGGGTCCAGAGGATTTTAGGACCTACCAGTTTGTACTCATACATACCGGAGGCCAATCGCGAGGACAGCAAAATTCAAACCCCCCGACTGCCATGCTCGCTCTCTGGTACTCCAGACCAAAGCGCGAGCATCCCACCCGAGAGCTCCAAGACTTCGCTGCCCTTGCGCTTGGTCTCTGTCAAGCACGCTGCATCTAACTTACTCTCATTCATAACATCCATCAACTCATTCAGCTACCCTGCACTCCATCCTCCACTTCCCGCCGTGTCGGGCCGCGCGTGTAGGGTGGCGGTCCCCTACGCCGCTCTGGCTCACACTTTTCGCACCATCGGGGACGAACTGGTGCGCGTCGCCTTGGGGGCACGTCCTAGCACAGTATTCGCCCTGGTGGCACTCGTGTTGAAGTAGAATTGTAGCCGTAGTTGGCAGGGATGGCGACGTGCACGCTTCTACTCTTCATCCCCTTTATTATTATAAGATACTAGAAAACCCCCCGGCTTCGCCCGTGATATATTTTGAACTCCCGTCGTACCTATTTAATCCTGTCGCTTATAAATTCCACAAAAATGCATAAACCCGATTTGTCGACATTTATGACTATTGCTCCGCTCTCTAGAGTGATAGCGTGATGATGTGTAGCCTATTAGCCTTCCTCGGTAAATGGGCCATCCAACACAAAAATATATTTTTTTAATCCGACCATTTTTAAACCACGCTAACAAACATACTCGTCAGCTACATTCATACATGCGACGTCCGTGTATCCGGGTTTTTAAGATATTTTAAGTATATTATTTTATACTTGACTAGAGGGCGCCCGCGGCTTCGCCTGCGTGGTTAAGATTTTATGAACCATTTTCCCACGGTAACTTGATACCAGAATAAAAAAAGGATATGTTTTAATCCAGTGTGTCACCTATACAACAGAAAAAATCACTAATTGCACGTTGTTTCATACAAACTTTGCAATTCCTTTTCCCCATTAGGGATTGAATTTTCAAAAATCCTTTTTTAGTTCCCACCTACATCACTTATTAATTATTTGTGCACAATTTTATGGTTCTAGAACTAGCAATTTCAACTGTGCATTAATCGATCACTGCGTCGGTTTTTGCTTTTATATAAATAGATTGTTTAATTCAGTGAGTTTAATGAAACTGGTTTACACATCGCATTCTTTTATGTTTTATATAATGAATAATTATTTAAAACCAAAAGTCCTCTTTTGATACGTTTCCCAAAAGGAGCAATTGTTGTAAATATTTAAGAGACAGCACTCGTTGTAGATATATGCGACGAATTGATTCTATACAAGTACTTTCGTTTAGATACCGAGTATATAGGTAGTAGGTATATAGGTATCGAATTAAATGATTCTATACCAAATGTACTTGGAATTGAATCAATAGTATCGGGTACTTACTAGTATTTACTTCTTGTATCGAATATCACTACTCTAGTACTCTTGTCAACTTTTCTGTCTTTTCCGGAACTTTTGGCGGAAACAGTGTCAAGTGCGGGCGCTTGCTGTTTATTATTTTCTAAAACTAGTGCATTTATCTTGTTTTATGTGCGGGAGTGGTGGTTCTTGGACATTAAAGCCGTGTTAACGTGCTATAGTGAAAGACAATGATATATATGCAGTGAAATGCTAATTTTCTCTCTTGTCGCGAAAAGTCCACTGAAAACCTTAGTATAAGAATCACCATTATACTGAGGGCAAGGACCAGGATCTAGGACTGAGGACATGACATCGACAAAGACTGGACAGGACTAATTGGAAGATAAGATTGCAGAAATATGATATAAAAATAAGATTTTGCTAGAAGGTCTGTGTAACCAGACCATAAAATAATTAAAAAAAAAAATCTGTCTTGTCCAAGTCCAGATCGAGGTTATAAATTAAATAATACAGACAGAAAAATATGTGTATGTGACATAGTGAGTTATCAGAAAATAGATTAAAGTAATAGAATAAAGAAAGAAAGAAATCATGGATTACCATTACGAGCAAACAAGCGAAGTTGAAGCCTTGGATTCTATTTACTATGGGGATATGCAAAGTACGTTCACACGAAAATTATTGTTTTCTACAATCATTATGTGAAATAACAAAATTACCGATTTAAATTCTTATAAAAATACCGGCCAGGTTATAATAATAATGTGTAGATACATTTACAGATTATTTTTGTTTTTTTAGAAATATATTTATTTTGCAGTCATTGAAACAGAACCCTTTCACAAGTTCAGTATACCAATAAAATCGGAAGGCTTTGATGATGGAGAAGGTCTTGCATGTCTTCTAGTCTTCACATACACAGCTAAATATCCTGATGAGGTGCCAATCATAGAAATAGAAAATGAAGAAAATTTTGATGATGTAGTTAAGGATAAATTACTTGAACATTTAATAGAACAGGTAAAAGTTTGAACAGAAACAGGTAAATGTTGGGTGTAAGGGGACCTACCAAGATGACCTAAGTGACCTCAGCTGCTAGTAATGCACCTGCCATCGGACAAGTCAACGCAGGGGTTGTACTTCTAGAATACTTACTCATCTAGATTGACAATGAATACATTTTTTTTTACTTTAGCACTGTGTTAGATCATATATACAATAAATAAATAAAAAAACTTAATTACTGATACATTTAAATACCTCAATACTAATAAATTAAAAAACTGAAATAAATAAGTACAAATAAACTTTTTTTTACACTTTATTGTACGCCAAGTAAATAAATTTAAGACTATATATACATTTTTTACTATGGGCCTTAACTCTAACAGCAATCTCTACCAGACAACCTTTGGATGGAGAAAGTTGGTTGAAGGTAATCAGTGGTAGTTGTGTGGCATACTTCATTTCTAATACACTTAAATACAAAATTGTCCCATCATCATCCGAGCGTCTGTCCCAGTTGCATCTCGCGACGCCCGGGGTCCGCTTTCCTACATTTACTTAAATACAAAATTGTTAATAATAATTAATTATCTACTTTATAGGCAAAAGAAAATCTAGGAATGGTTGTGGTGTTCACATTAGTATCTGCTGGCCAAGAATGGCTAAATGAAAAATGGGATTGCATTAAGAAAGAAAGAGAGGAACAAATATATGCTAAGAAGAAGGCAGAGGAAGAAGCTGAAATGGTAAGGCCTTGCTCTGTTATTACTTGAATTTCACAGTCTGACCTAGACTAGTCTATATAGGACCTGGGTCAGACAATATTTTATAGAGCACGGCTGCAACTTGCACACTTTGGATACAGTCCAAGTTCATTTATGTACACAGTACACTTGTATGAGTGTGTTGCGGTTGTATCCAAATAAGGTCCAAGCAACCTCACCTGTCTACAAGAAAAAATTGTTCGGCAGTCTCTCCAAGCAATAAAAAAAATCAAAACTACTTGGCTTCTGGTCCATGAAGCCATACATGTGTATGTACCATCAACTATCTTATTATGTTGTGGGGACGCCAACACAGTGTTTTGCCGCCTAATTTGTCTAATCCACTCTACGAGTTGTTGCATAGTCGCAGCGTTTTTTTTTTGTTTCTTTTTTAAATATTTGGCACGTCAAAATGGCGTCGCCTGCCAGATGGTAAGCAAAGATGACGACCCGTGATTTAGGGCTGCTATCTCAACCCACAGGGCTAGGATAGCGACCCTCAACTTGAAGGCCCAGAAATATGCCTTTTCATGCTTCTCTTAAAGGACCCAGGATTGTAAGAGGAGGGAGACACGTGCGCCGGCAGAGAGTGCCATGTTTTTATGGTGCGACAAAAGAAGGACTTACGGAATCTTTTCGTTCTGGGCAAGATGGTGTCCACAGTGTAAGGATGACATCTGTGCCCCGCCCGTGTTGTTCGTGAACGGAAGTGGGTGGGGACTAGTTGGAAGAGCTCTTCAGAACACCCACTGTGGTAGATGCGGTAAAATACGGCTAAGCTGGCGACAGTTCTGCGCATCTCCAACGGCTCAAGATTGCCAGTAACATCTGGACAATCTATGACGCATGGACGAATATGACACTTATATAATAAGCACCTCTGTTCCGGCGTGAAAAACCGCCTCACCCTGTTAAGGACTCCGAGAGGCCAAGCTGATGCACCCCTCGATGTAATTTTTACTGTCGAGCTCTCGACGAACGTCCAAATCCAGAATGCTGAGTTAGTTTTGCAGCAGTATGGTTGTGCTCTGAAGAGGTGGAAGGGGAAAGAAAAGTGTTTAATTTAGCAGTAAATGCACACTTCTGCGTTTTCCTGGCGGTGAACTCGACCAGATTATCGAGACCCCACAAAGAGATGCGGTCCAGACTCCGATCGAGTTCCGCCACAACTTGTCCAATCGGAATTTGAGCGGACGGATTTTGAGGCTATGAGCCTCAAAATCCGTCCGCTTTGCCGCTGGGTAACTAATATATCCCCCATGTAGTGTACTATCGTCTGCATAGCAATGTATATTGCCCAGTGACAACATATCATTGATATGCAGAAGAAAGAGAGTGGGCGACAAAACGGACCCCTGCGGCACGCCAGCATTTATCTGCAAGTAGTCCTGAGGCCTGACCGTCGCATTGGACCCGAATACGGCGCTCATGCAGAAAGCTGGCGAGCCATGTGCATAGTTAAGGTGGCAGGCTATATGCCGAGAGCTTTGAAAGAATTGATGCATGCCAGACTCTTATCGAAAGCCTTGGCGATGTCCAGGCTGATGGCCAAGGATTCGCCATGCTTGTCCATAGCCTCACCCCAAAGGTGTGTAACATATGCTACAAGATCACCTGTTTACCTATTTGGCCTAAATTCGTAAAAGTGTGCGCTAAGCATACACCTACTCCGGAGATATGCTACTATAAAGAGCCTCAAGTCTCAGTAACTTCTTTTTAGGGTTCCATAGTATTCAAATATTATAGTTTCACCATATCCATCTGTCAATAATCTGCATTGTAGCTCAAAAACCCTTAGTACTAGAAAGTAATACTATTATATATATTGATTATATCAACAAAGTGATAAAATATTCAACTCCATAAAATGTTGTCAGCACTTTAAAGGAAGGCCAAGGAACGAGCATGTTAATGGTTGATTATTCTATTGCGAAATATATATAAACTAGCTGTCCCGCCCGGCTTCGCCCGTGACGTACTTCGAACCCCGTGGCACCCATTTAATCCCGTTGTTTATTAATTTCACATTCACAATAATGTATGTATGAACATTTTCCATTTTCATTGATTACTTCTCCGCTCTCCAGTACCTACCTACGCCCGCACGGCCGGATCGAATTATGGTTACACAAAACTAATTTCTTTGCGCTTTATTTTGAATTTGCGATTACTCGTAAGATATTCATTCAATTTGAAAGGTGTAAAGGAACAAAATCATCTTCATGAAATGCTGAAGCCAACTAACGTTGTAAAATGATAAGTATTTGTGTAAATAGCCTTCAAATTATAGCTTTATAATTGATGGTTTTTTAAAGTATTAAAATAGAAATGGTATGTTATTCTTGTGAGATAGACATATCGTCGCGGACTTTTTTGTAGACCTACATTAGATACACAATTGCACCATACATTATTTTGTTATATCTCAAAGGGTTTAGGCAGCGTTTCGTTGAAAGCTCCCAGACGGCTTATTTTTACGACATCCCCAACAAATATCGTTATAATTTGGTCAATGTATACAAAACCTTAACAAATTATACATAAAAACCTTCTATAAGAATCACTCTAACTATTAAAAAAAACTGCATCGTAATTCGTTACGTAGTTTTAAAGATCTAAGAATACATAGGGACAGACAGCGAAAAGCGACTTTGTTTTATAATATGTAGTGATATCCATCACGCCTTATCCCCGAAGGGGTGGCAGAGGCATATTATATGCCCAATTTTCACCGTGTGGATTCCTGTCCCACGTAATGGTGAGCCCATTGACGTGTTGAAATAGACAGACGCAGGTTGTGGCTACCTGCTGTTGAATTTTTTCAAGCCGCCCTTAAGGCCTTCAACCAGGGTTAACGACTGCCATTTTACTGAAAGAAAATTTTTTTTTGAGAAATGTATAATTTCTGCATAGTCAAATGTTTTTTTAATTAATCCTTCTTAATTTGTAGAAAAGGTTTGAAGGCACCAGAGTGACAGTAGAATCATTCTTGGTATGGAGGAAGCAGTTTGAGATTGATATGGGTATCCCAGCCAAAAGAGAAAGAGAAACTAAGGATAAAAACAAATTGACCGGCAGAGAACTCTTCCTGAGAGATACAACACTCAATGAGTCTGATCTCAAATTCCTTGATGATGGTGAGTATAGATATAGTATTTTAGAATTTCTGATTGTGTGCCATACCCCGCATGCTATCTCCTACTGTGTCCGAGGTTAGACAACCTCGGAGACCCGCGCGGTGAGGCGGTGTTTATCGTAGATTTGTATGGAGTCGAGTTGGCGCTGTCACGTTTCCATTTACGTAATTTTTTTTTGTAATTTTTTTATAGCCTGGTTACTAAGACAAACTAACTAACTAACTATCTTCACGCTGTATCCCTGACGGGGTAGTCAGAGAGGACAGATCGCCAGGCTTCGCGATCCATGCATACTTCTTTCGCTTCTTCGAGATTCATCAATCGCTTCATACACGCACGTCTGGGTATCCGAGTACTTTTGACCTTTCCGTTTTTGAGCAATCTGCTCACGTGGTCTTCATATGTAAGTCTCGGCCTACCCTGACTCCTTCTACCGTCTACTTTTGAACAATATATATTCTTCGTCAATCGTTCCTCACTCATTCGTTGGACGTGTCCAAACCAACGGAGCACGCCCTTTTCCAGCTTAACGCTGACACTTTCATTCAAACCTGCCATATTGCGTATCACTTCGTTACGTATTCGGTCGGCCAAGGTAACGCCGCACAATTTTCGAAGTGATCGCATCTCCACAGCATTCAAAATACTTTCATGCATCTGCTGACATACCCAGGTTTCACTACCGTAAAGCAAAGTTGGCACTAGCACTGCGTTATGAATCGCCATTCGTGCTTCTTTTACGATGCTTTGTCGCTTTACTAACTGGGACAAAGCACCGTTAACTTTGTTTCCGGCAGCTACTCGCCGTTCTACATCCGAATCACATCTTCCATCCGCGCTAAACATACTTCCTAAATACACAATTTCATTCACTTGCTCTAGACGTTCCTGGTTTACCCTAATCTCGCATTTAGTTCTTACGTCACCTCTTTCAAATACTAGAACCTAAGTTTTACTTGCATTCAAGCGAAGACCCTTACTTTCACACTCCTCTTTCATATTAGTGACTAATGCCTGAAGGTCGGCTTTGATGAGGCCATGAGCACCGCATCATCAGCGTACAGCAGACAGTTTACTGTACAGTCACCCAAATTCACACCCATATTAAAATCTTTCAACTTCTGCAGGCAACTGTCCAGATACACTATGAACAGCCAGGTGGACATGACACATCCCTGTTTGACGCCTGTACAGACATCAAAGAGAAGAAAAGAGGTGACACATCCCCCCCCTACTCGCACGCAAGCCTTACAGTCCCTATAAAGCGACTGTATTGCCCGCAGTAGCGAGCCGTCCACACCATATCCGGGCAGTAAGTCCCACAGCGTTTCTCTCACAACGTTATCAAATGCTTTCTCTAGATCCACAAAAGCGCAGAAAACCTTCTGGCTAACAGCCAGAAACTTTTCCGCGATCATGCGGAGAGAAACACTTGATCCATGCAACCTCTTCCACGTCGAAATCCGCACTGAGCCTCCCATAAATACCTTTCAGACTTTTCTTGTATTCGTGCCGTTATAATCTTTGCATACACCTTACTAGCTAAGCTGACCAAGCTGATCGCCCTGTAGCTGGAGCAGTTTAGGCGCGAGCCTTTCCCTTTGTAAATAGGTACTACAACTGCTACTCGCCAGTCATCCGGGACCTCACCCGTCCGCCAGCACAAGTTGCATAACAGACATAGTGTGTCCAAGACACGCGACCCACCGTACTTGATCATCTCAGCAGTAACTCTGTCTTTTCCCGCAGCCTTACCACATTTCATACTTCTTATCGCTTGTTCTATTTCTTTCATACTAATGACTTCAATGACATCGGGCTCCGGAGCATCGAAGTGAGCTCCACTTCCCGATGTGGCATCTCTGTCTTTTCTTGCATACATCTTTCCATAATATACACTCCATCTCTGCAGGACGTCAGTTTGGTCTGTTAGGACGTCATTGTTAACACTAAGCACTTTATTCATACTGCAGATTGCCGAACAACTCCGGGTCTTGCCTACCTCTTTCCAGAAGAGCTTGGCATTATCCCGGAAATTGGACGACAACCTTTCATCCGCTTTCATTCTGCACCTTTCACGAGCTTCTTCTATCAGTGCCTTCGTGTTAACTTTATGCAGCTTGTATCTCTCTTTCATATTAAAATCATTTCGCGAGGCTAAGTAGTCTAGCCATGGGCCCCGAAGATCTTGGTGGGGCCCCTTACACCATTTAGGTGTAAGGGGCCCCACCAAGATCTTCGGGGCCCAAGTCAACCTCCCGTGCCAGTGCGTGCACCTGCTGATTAACGGACGAGGCTCTGGCGCTGGCTTTCCCCTCTGGGGTTGGGAGGTCTGAGGGCGTCGCTCCCATAAAAGCCACCCGCCGAAACAAATAATGAAAAGAAGTAAAAGGAATGCTGCTAGGGATAGGGCGCCGCCGCAAAACGGCGCGCAGGAGCCCCGCCCGACTCCTGTGGCAAGTGGGCTAGGGCTGCCGTGTGTCGGGCCAGCACGGCTAAAGAAGTTAGCCCCAACCCGAATCCGCTTCGCATCTTGGAACATTGGCACGCTGACTGGGCGTGCGGTAGAGTTGGCCGAAGTACTCTCCAGGCGGAGGGTGGACGTGGCGTTCCTGCAGGAGACTCGGTGGAAGGGCAACAGAGCCCGGCCTTTGCAGAAAGGCTACAAGCTGTACTACACGGGTGCGCCTGGTGGGGAGAACGGGGTGGCCGTGGTGCTCTCCGAAGGGCTGCAGAGCGGCATCTTGGAGGTGAAACGCTGTAGCGACCGGCTTATGATCGTGAGGGTGCTTATCGATGGGATTATTACCCACCTGATAAGTGCCTACGCGCCACAGGCCGGTTGTAGCGACGCCGATAAGATGTCGTTTTGGGGCCAACTCGAGGGAGTGCTTCGGAGCATTCCGTTGTCACAGGGAATCGTTTTGGGCGGCGACCTAAACGGTCATGTGGGTGAGAGGTGTGAGGAGTTTGAACGTGTTCATGGTGGTTTTGGATACGGCACCCGCAACACTGAAGGAGAAACTATCCTCAGAACGTGTGCGGCTGCCGATCTGGCCATTGTGAACACGTATTTCAAAAAGAAATCCGAACATCTCATCACCTACAAGAGCGGGAGGCGTACAACTCAGATCGATTTCCTACTCACTAGGCGACACAGCATCGGCAAGGTGGCCAACTGCAAGGTCATACCCGGTGAGAGTCTTACTGCACAACACCGTCTCCTTGTCATGGACCTCTGCGTGAAGCCTAAAGGCAAACGCATCGAGCGGTGCCAGCGCCGCATCAGATGGTGGCTGCTTGATGAAACTAGGTCCCAGGAGTTCGTCTCAGCTGTCGGTGACAAGTGCACCGACACTGAAGGCGAACCAGTTCAAGATTACTGGGACAAAGTTCAGGCGGCCATCCTTGGAGCGGCGATGGTGGTGCTCGGTGAGTCTAAGGGTGGACGCAAATGTGACAAGGAAACTTGGTGGTGGAACGACGCAGTCCTGAGGGAGACCAGGGAGAAGAAAGCCCTCTTTAAAAAGTGGCAAGCGACCGGATCTTCCGAAGACCGCGACGCGTACAGGGCTGCCAAGCGCGCCACAAAGAGAGCTGTAGCCAGAGCCAGACGAGACCACTTACAACCTTTGTATGATAAGCTGGAATCGTCTGAGGGGCAGAAGCTCATCTATAAGCTGGCGCGCTCCAGGGTCAAAGCGGCACAGGATATATCCAAGTGTCGCTGTGTAAAAGACCCTGAGGGCAACCTGTTAAGCGAAGACCTCGCGGTAAAGGAGAGATGGCGCTCGTACTTCCACGAGCTGCTTAATAAGCAGCATAAAGAGGTGCAGCCTCCGGACCTCCCTCCGAATCAAGGACTAGTGCCACCGGTAACGCCTGGAGAAGTCCTGACTGCGCTTCGCCGCATGAAGAATCGGAAAGCTGTCGGACCCGATGGAGTCCCCATCGAAGCCTGGAAGGCGATGGGTCCTCGCGGTGTGGGCATCTTAGTAAACCTTTTTAACCGCATACTCCTCAGCGGGCAGATCCCAAACCAATGGAGACTAAGTATTATTACTCCAGTCTTCAAAGGTAAGGGGTCAGTGCAGGAGTGCGGGAGCTACCGCGGTATTAAGGTGATGTCCCACACCATGAAGATCTTCGAGAGGATTATAGACTCTCGGATCCGGCAGGAGTGTACTCTCTCGGAGTGTCAATATGGGTTTCGCCCTGGTCATGGGACCACGGACCCTGTTTTTGCCCTGAGGGTTGTCGCAGGGAAATACAGGTCGAAGAACACGCCTCTGCACTGTTTGTTTCTAGATATGCAGAAGGCCTTCGACTGTGTTCCTCGTGCGATGATCTGGTGGGCACTGCGGTCCAAAGGGGTTCCAGAGGTCTATATTGACACTATCCGGGACATGTACTGTGACTCCGACTCAATGGTTCGGACTGCTGTTGGCGACACGAAACCCTTCCCCATCACCGTCGGGGTACACCAGGGTTCTGTCCTTAGTCCGCTTCTGTTCAGTGTAATATTAGACGAATTGTCGGACAGCATCAGAAACCCGCATGAGCAGCCTCCATGGTTGCTCATGTATGCTGACGATATTGCGCTGGCAGACGCGGACAGGGGCAGATTGGTGCGACGTGTAAAGGCGTGGAAGGAGACGCTTGAGAACGGCGGTCTGAAACTAAATGTGGCGAAGACCGAGTACTTGGCACTAAACTCGACAGATCCCACATCCGTCCGCATAGGCGGTGATTTGGTCGAGCGCACGGACCAGGTTAAATACTTGGGATCTGTTTTTCACACGTCCAGTGACATCGATTGCGATGTCAAGTCATTGCATTGCTGCCGCGTGGGCCAAATGGCGGGAGATGACCGGTGTCATCTGTGACCCTAAAATGCCGATCCGGTTGAAGGGACAGGTCTACAAAACCATTATTAGACCTGTCCTTTTACATGGCAGTGAGACGTGGCCGATATTGGAGCGACACAAGCAGGAGCTGCGTGTCACGGAAATGAAGATGCTGCGGTGGATGTGTGGAGTCACGCGGATGGACCGCGTGAGGAACTCTCGCATCCGCGGCAGCCTTCACGTCCGTGACATTGCAGACAAGTTGCAAGAGTGTCGCCTTCGTTGGTATGGTCACGTCTTGCGGCAACCGCCGGGCTACGTAGGTAACAAATGTCTGGCCATGTCAGCCCCGCCGGGTCCCGGTAAGAGGGGAAGACCCAAGAAGTGCTGGCTTGACGTCGTAAGGGATGACATGCGTGCCAATGGTCTCACCACAGGGGATGCCGACGACCGTGCGAAGTGGAGGAGAAAATGTAGGAAAGCGGACCCCGGGCGTCGCGAGACGCAACTGGGACAGACGCTCGGATGATGATGAAGTAGTCTAGCCATGCTTTCTTCTTCATTCGAACTGATTCTTTCACTTCCACATTCCACCATGCATCACGCTTATTACTACTGCCTCTTTTCGTGTCTCCACACACTTCCACAGCGGCATTTATCATACTATCCCTAAGGTTCTGCCATACACTTTCCACATTCTCACTGCTTACATTGACGTCGCCAAGCTTTTCGGCTACCCTTTCATTATATTTATCCCTAATGGATGCATCCTGCAGCTTCCAGCTTTTGATGCTATAAGTCGGCTCAAGCTCAGGACACTCGGTACGATGACGCCAACCCGCGAACAGACCCCTAAAACTAGTTATGACTAGGTAGTAGTCTGATCCCAGCTCAGCGCCTCGATAAACCCTTGTGTCCATCACCTGTTTACGTAGCCGACTATCCATTAGGAATAGACTACCATGCTTCTCTTTGACTTACATCTCCTCGTATACATATGAATTTGTTTGTGGTTGAATATTTTGTTCGCCACAAACAAATCCTTTTCCTTACAAAATGCCAGTATTAGCTTGCCAGCGTCGTTCAGCCTTTTATCCCCATACTTCCCGAGTACCGACTCAAAACCATCGCGAGCGGTACCCACCCATCCTTTCAAGTTTCCTCATACTATAAGTCTTTCATTTCCTTCTATCACATTTAGAGCTTCTCTCATACTCTCCCAGAAGTCCTCTAGCTCACTCGCGTTCGACGAAGATACTGGCGCGTAAGCAGCTACCAGGAAAATCTTCGTCAAACCAAGTTTTACACGGATCCAGAGGATTCTATGACCTACCAGTTTGTACTCATACATACCGGAGGCCAATCGCGAGGACACCAAAATTCCAACCCCTCGACTGCCATGCTCGCTCTCTGGTACTTCAGACCAAAGCGCGAGCATCCCACCCGGGAGCTCCAAGACTTCGCTGCCCTTGCGCTTGATCTCTGTCAAGCACACTGCATCTAACTTTCATAACATTCATAACATCCATCAACTCATTCATCTTATCTGTCATTCCTCCCCTAACATTCCACGCAGCTACCCTGCACTCCATCCTCCACTTCCCGCCGTGTCGGGCCGCCCGTGTAGGGTGGCGGTCCCCTACGCCGCTCTGGCTCACACTTTTCGCACCAGCGGGGACGAACTGGTGCGCGTCGCCTCGGGGGCACGCCCTAGCAGAATTCGCCATGGTGTCACTCGTGTTGGAGTAGAATTGCAGCCGTAGCTGGCAGGGATGGCGACGTGCACGCTTCTACTCTTCATCCCCACTTAGGTTACTAAGACCTTTTACCTAAATCTTATTTATTTCATATTTCTTGATTCTTGTGTTTTAATTTAGTCCTGTCCAGTCCCTTGTCGATGTCAAGTCCTGTGTCCTTGCCCCATTAACGTGGTAAAGCGTTATTGAGGCTTTCAGTGGAATTTGCGCGGCAAGATGTCATCATCATCATCCGAGCGTCTGTCCCAGTTGCGTCTCGCGACGCCCGGGGTCCGCTTTCGTACATTTTCTCCTCCACTTCGCACGGTCTTCGGCATCCCCTGTAGTGAGACCATTGGCACGCATGTCATCCCTTACGACGTCAAGCCAGCACTTCTTGGGTCTTCCCCTCTTACCGGGACCCGGCGGGGCTGACATGGCCAGACATTTGTTACCTACGTAGCCCGGCGGTTGCCGCAAGACGTGACCATGCCAACGAAGGCGACACTCTTGCAACTTGTCTGCAATGTCACGGACGTGAAGGCTGCCGCGGATGCGAGAGTTTCTCACGCGGTCCATCCGCGTGACCCCACACATCCACCGCAGCATCTTCATTTCCGTGACACGCAGCTCCTGCTTGTGTCGCTCCAATATCGGCCACGTCTCACTGCCATGTAAAAGGACAGGTCTAATAATGGTTTTGTAGACCTGTCCCTTCAACCGGATCGGCATTTTAGGGTCACAAATGATACCGGTCATCTCCCGCCATTTGGCCCACGCGGCAGCAATGCGTGACTTGACATCGCAATCGATGTCACTGGACGTGTGAAAAACAGATCCCAGGTATTTAACCTGGTCCGTGCGCTCGACCAAATCACCGCCTATGCGGACGGATGTGGGATCTGTCGAGTTTAGTGCCAAGTACTCGGTCTTCGCCACATTTAGTTTCAGACCGCCGTTCTCAAGTGTCTCCTTCCACGCCAACTGCCAACAACACAACGCCAAATGCGCGGCAAGATGTGAAATAGCATTTTACTGCAATATATCACTTTCTTTCACTACACGTTTACACAACTTTTATGTCAAAGAAACTACCATTTTTACCCATAAAACAAGGTTAATGCACTAGTTTTCGAAAAGCAAGCCATTGACCGAGGTCCCGCTCTAAGACCAACATTCTCTTTAATGCTTTCATCGTGACCTTGCAAGAAACTCACACTAGGCCCTTTAGGAGACGGTTTAACCGCGTGTTTTTTCCTCAATTTCAACCAGAGGTATTTAATGTCTTATTTTTAACAATGCCTGTGAACTGAATAACTTTAGTCCGTATGGACAAATCTAACAAAGTCGTCGATATAGCTCGTAGACTAAGCATGTTATAGTGGTAATGGACCGATAGCTGATGGAGTGGAGACCGCGACGTCGGCAAACGCATGGTAGGACAACGCCCTGCCCGAGAGACCGACGACCTGGAAAAGTTCGCAGGGAGGGACTGGATACGGAAGTCGCAGGACCGTGTGTTGTGGCGTGAATTGGGAGAAGTCTACGTCGAGCAATGACTGCCATAGGCTGATTTGATTTTATGGATTTAAAAGTAATTCATAGTTACAAATCAGTCTGCTCCCCGTATAGCAATATGGTTTTGTAGGAAACTAGTTACCTAGCGAATTTTGCCCAAGACTACCGGCCTCTATGAAGACTCGCCTGAAGGCGTGTGGGCTGCTTGCCCCAAGAAGCGGCATAACACCCGAACCAACCCCCAAAGAAGCTGCATAACAACCGAACCCTTAGGTGAGGCCGCAGTGATAGCCAAAGACTGCCGGGAGCACTGGGACATCTTTCCAAGGAGTTACCCGGGGCGCCCGGAAAAAGACAGATAGACAAGGACCGTGTGGTTTTAATCGGTTCAAATCCGGCATAACATCCGAGGGTGATGGAAATCTCGACACAATAAAAAAAGGCACCTAGCGAAACCAGATGGCGTGCATCAATGTTCGGTTTCGCAATTTCGGTTTCGATTATTATCATCATAAGCAATGTTTTTCCTGTTGCAATCCACTTAATATTATTGTAATGGCATTAAAATTCATCATCATCATCATCTGAGCGTCTGTCCCAGTTGATTATCGCGACGCCCGGGGTCCGCTTTTCTACTTTTTCTCCTCCACTTCGCACGGTCGTCTGCATCCCCTGTAGTGAGACCATTGACATTAAAATTATAGATATTACATTAGACTGCTAATTGATTGCCGCGTAAATACGCACATGGCAACTTGAGGCCCTCGCCTCGGATGCCAAAGAAGTAACATTCTGATAATGTTAGCTGATCCCGTGATTAGTGGGCAAGTTGCCATGTGCGTATTTACGCGGCAATCAATTAGCAGTCTAATGTAATATCTATAATTTTAATGTCAATGGTCTCACTACAGGGGATGCAGACGACCGTGCGAAGTGGAGGAGAAAAAGTAGAAAAGCGGACCCCGGGCGTCGCGAGACGCAATTGGGACAGACGCTCGGATGATGATGATGATGACTGTGCTGCTGAGGACTCGGGTTTCGATCACAGAACGGAAAAAAAATTGTGCATACGTATTGTCACGCCTTTATTCCCAAAGGGGTAGGCAGAGACATACTATATGCCCACATTTTACCGTATAATTTTTTGTGGGCCATTGCCGTGTCGTAATGCACAAGCGCAGGCTGTGAAAATGATTGTGTGATTCACATATTAAGTTTCGGAGTTTGGGTGTTTTTTATGTATATGTAGACATTTGTAAAGAAACATATGTGTGGTATTGATTGTCTTCTTCTTCGTCTTATGTGTTTTCCCAGTTACTTCCAAGCCCTACCTAGATTTGGAGCCTGGGGCCACTTTTATTCAGCTGCTGGGAGCAGGTATAGTTTGGATTTTCGTTTTCGGTATAGTTGAGAGCGACATCCATCTGTCTCCCCAACCCCGTATCTGGGCATCTGCATTGTTGCCTCGTCTAATAGTCGGCTTGTGCACCGCTAGCAGGTAAGATCGCTTGGGCCCCGGAATTCTTCGTGGGCCCCCTTACACCCACATGTTACTAGGTACACTTGCCGTCCCCGGTAAGTCTAAATAGAGCGAAGCGTTTTGCCGTTTTTCGAGTTCTTTTGTCTATGTCTATTTTTACCTTTCGGTGATTATTCCTCCTTGGTATGTTCGATTTTAGATTTAATTTTTTCTAAACTATCTATGGCGACCTATTATGGGTCAAATTTAATTAAAAAGTGTTGAGTATTTTGGGAGGAGTTTAAGGACAAAGCGAAAATTCGAATCGGGGAAGAATTGAGCTACGCACACTTCGTTCGCTTCACTCCAATTAGTTGTCTATATCCCATAAAACAAGCTTTAGCTTCTATATAACAATTATGTCTCACACTACAATATTCCTTATTTGCAGGAGATGCAGTCAAAGTCGACGAGTCCCTGTTCCAAGACCTGGATGACCTGGACATCTCAGACGAAGACGATGAAGATTACGTTCCAGGCAAGAGTGTTAGTGAAAGTGACTAGCATATACTACGCCCTCTATAGGGTCAGTGAGTGAATATGACTGAATATAACCTACCCGCTTCATGTGGATGGAAAGTATAAGTGATTTACACAGTTAATGAGTTATTGTTCAATAAAACTAAATATTTATTTGGAGAATATTTTATTTACACTGTGTCACTAAAGTATGTACAATGGACAAGTGAATTACGAAATAAAAAGCCTCCGGACAACAATTATTGCGCAATAAAACATAGAAGCTAAACTTTGCCAACTTTATAACTGGTTTAAAAACAATTTTATAGTTACAACAAAAATAGGGTAAACAGTAAATAACGTTGGCAACACAAAAATGCTAAGATGCATGTTGGTTCATGCATTTATATTTAATCTTACAACATCACAACATCTGAATATCAAAAAGGAATACTTGAGCAACAAAAACAAATCTAACTTCTTAATTAATTTACTTAACATTATTGGCATTTAAATAATACACTTAAATTAGGCTACAAACTGATTGCCGCGTGTTACCGAAGTCGGGTCCTCACTGAACGTTTCATTGCACACCAACAACCTTCCGGAATTGCTTAGGACACATTGTGGGATCGTTTTTATCATAGATATCTTAACTAAAGAGACATGAAATAAGCGTGCGGCGCTGTCTCTCTTTGTAGAATAAATAAAATAAAATAAATATCCATCACGCCTTATCCCCGAAGGGGTGGCAGAGGCATATTATATGCCCACTTTTCACCGTATGGATTCCTGTCCCACGTAATAGGTGGTGAGCCCATTGCCGTGTTGAAATAGACAGACGCAGGTTGTGGCTACCTGCTGTTGAAATTTTTCAAGCCGCCCATAAGGCCTTCAACCAGGCTTAACGACTGCCATTTTACTGGCAACCGGGACCAACGACTTAACGTGCCTTCCGAAGCACGGAAACGCTCGCAAATGTAAATGCCACAAAGTGGTCACCCATCCGAGGACCAGCCATAGTGAAAGTTGCGTAACTCAGTGATCGTTTACAGAACACTGAGACCGCGGGGCCACGAGCGCTTCTTTTGCTTTTGCTTCTTCGCTCTTTGTAGAACAAGCAATAATTATTATGATTACAATGTAAACTATTTACTCAGTCGCATAACACTATCAACAACATTACTTACTTTTTTGTATGCTTTCAAGATATCATTTGCCAATCAAACACGCAATGGAATGCAAAGCTTGCGATTAACAGTCATTTTATTGCGATCTCTAGTGCGTCCACACGTCACGAAATGTTGACAAACTTGGCGACACAGGATTTTTTTTTATAGTATACGTTCCATTCGCCATATCTTTTAGTTATGATGTCTATGCACGCAGTCAACGCAAAGCTTCACGGTCCTGGACCGTAGAATTAGGAATCTCTGTATCGTTTGGTGTCAATCCAGCTAATTATCGTCCACTGTGGAACCGGCTAAATTTGCAACCCAAACCCCCAATTAATCGTGCAATGCATAAGTCATTCGGTTTGCAGCTCATATAAAAATAGGTACCAAAATATATTTACGAGTGCAGTCTTGAAATGAATTTTAACATAACATTTGTAAAGATCTATTAATTAACGATAGATATGTAAATTTGATCAACGTAAAAGTAAGTGCAATAAAACGTACCCTACGATACAACACTGCTAGGCATTTACTTAATTAGATCAAATATTTGGTATTGAAGACGCAATAAATCAGTTCATTTTACAATAAAAACATAAACAATAGTCACAAAATATCCTGAACATTTATTTAAATATGTAAGTACATACCTACCTATGTAAATACACATAAATATCTTAAATAAAGAAATATGAAACTCGCGGCGCTGTCTCCCTTTTCAGAACGTTCATAATTTCGATTTCAATGTACATAAATAAATTTGCTTTTGCGATGTATTAGTACGTTCACTTCAGTCAATTATTGATGTGTGGAAGCCAATGAGTGACATTATATTAAAGTGTGCGACGCAAATTAATGTGCAAATTAATATTTGTATATGACCCGTATGTAATAGTACGGAGTATTGGGAGTAACTTCTTTGCATAATCGCTGCGTTTTCCATATCTCTTTAGTTAAGATATCTATGCAAATACCTAATATCAATTCAATATACTATGACAACAATTTATGTTAAAGAGAAACACACAATAACATTATATTAAATTTACTAATTAACTTATGCAGAATAAAAAGTTCAAAGAGAATAAGGTCACATAGGATTATTTTGATAATGGAAAGGTTCTTACTCGGCACAAAAAAACTAACGTACATCGACCACACAACCAAATAGTCCGTGCAGTTGCACATTATTTTGCCTTTAAGGTTGGTCAACCTGAGCGTTGTGTTGCCAGCATAAGCTTCTGCGTATTCCTTATAATCTAACCTATATTATTTACTTCTGACAGGTTGTCATTGTTTTTTTATTGTGTTAGCATTACTGTCGAGTCATTCCGCGAAGTTATTAGAGCTTTTTTTAAATCATTATCAAGTTCAGTCAGTGTCCAGAATCCAGATATTATAGAAATAGGGTTACCCGGGCACAATATTTTACCCAACTTTCAGAGACTAGAATATCCAATAACCTCAAAGAGTACTATTTTTTGTATACAATAGCAGACCTATACCGGTAAGGTATTAAATAAGGCTTTTATTCGGGTGAAACATTTTCTAGAAAAATGTTACAGTACCCTTTCACAGGCAAAACATTTCTGTACGTGTCGTGACCATCGAGTCGTTTTGATCAGCTATGACTACTAATGAGAGCAACTAGCACCAGTGTTTAAATAAGTTAAGTAAATAAATAGCTTTGTCCCTTTTCTACTTACGTAAGGTAACACTACCCTTTTCGTTTACGCGTCTTTTCTCCGCTTCTTATACTAGGTATTTGCCAGAAGGATTGTTTGTAAGCTATATATTGGTTGTGTGGTTGAAGCGTGCGTTTATCATCTTCTATATTCTGAAACTACGCCTACAGAGTATTTTGGAATCTGATAGTAGAGAGATTTTGATATTAACCGAGAACTATCCGATTGACTGTGGTACTCGCAGGCATAAATGTCACTCGCTGTCTCGCACAAGAGATGCCTTAATCTAAATATTTCATGCAACCAAGCGTGTCAGGGGCGTCTCACGTTTTTCATACGATTACACTAATTGATACAGACGAATTGTAGCCAACTGACAGGTCGCGTATGCGCATACAACTTGACAAACTTGCCACGTGGTATTATTATTACTTTCGTCTCTATTAGAGCGAGAAAGCGAGCAATATTCCTTGCTTAGTGGTATGCTCGGATATGGGACTGTAAGATCCTTATAATGACAAATATCTTGTTGATAAACTCATAATTGTAATTGTAATAAGTATTTGTAAAGTATAATGAAGGAAATTTAAGTACCTATGATTATATACAAAATATAATCTAGACAATGGCCACTTTGCTTAGAGAAGAATAACAACATCTATCTAACTCGACACATGATACTTTCTATATACTATATTATGTACTGTTTTTTTTTCGGTTCTGTGATTCGGTACTCTCAAGAGTATAAGTCCTCATAATAGATTGTCGTCATAAACAATATACCTAGGTAATAATAAGTCCTCATAATTGATTGTCGTCATAAACAATATACCTACCTACCTACTTAATATGAGTGGTTTTGGTTTCATAAGTCATATTACCATTCACATTGCTAAAAAACACATAAGAATAGTTCGTACAAAAAATAGGTAACATAAAAATATTTCAATCATAACCAGAAGTTTCTTAGAATAACGCGTTCAACCACAAACATACAAACAAATAAACTTTTCAGCTTTCTATATAGATATAAATAAGAAGGTAGGTAAGTATATTTTAGGGACCCATAAGGTACCATAAGTGCCTTGCAGACTCGTCACATTCCTGGATTCTTAGAAGTAATTACGTTACATGTATTGTGAAAACTTGTACTAGACATCGTTACTAAAATATTCTTTACATATACAATATTATACCATAAGGGTGGTTCCATTGAATTCGTTTTTGGCATTAACATTACGAATTTGAAACTTTACAAAGCTATCCTATCTACGCTTGTGTAAAAAATTATGGATGGGCAAGATTGAGACTCCTAATACTCCTACGCTTAAACTATTGAGTGAGTAGATAATGCGTGAAAATAATGCCTAAGAATACTGCCGTTGTACGGAATTTTGGAGAAAATAAACAATATTACATAAAAGTGAACATTACTAAAAAACAAAAGATCTAGCTCAAAGGTCTTGGTAACCAGGCCATATAACTTACAAAAAAAAACAATATTACAATATATAATATCGCAATCTAACAGTTGTCAGCCAAAGTAATTAAATTCTACTAAACCTGCATCGCGCTATGAATGTTGCATCGCTTTGGATATGTGGTTTTAACACAATTATATTACCTATGTACAACATCTTAACATAAACCGTTAGATCGCGCCCTGTAAAGCGATCACATAACTTGGACAAAAGTACCCACAAGATCTAAACTAGACTAATTTAACCAACAGCTGTGCGTCATAACACAAAAAAATATAGTATGGACCGTATTCCAGAACGTTTCTCAATACTCAATCGTCGCTTGAGAATAGATTTTATAAGGCAAATACTTGCCTCAAGCGTTGATTGGGTGTTGAGGTCCGTATTCCAGAACATTTCTCAATAGAGAAACGTTCTGGAATACGGACCTATGATTACAAATGTTGATTAGAAACTGATCAGGGTTATATTAGATATGTACTGTATGGCAGTATTCTGCTATTAATGTCGCGTTGTACTGTCGATGGGGTGAAGAATGGAGTAGTTTACTTCAGGCGCTGCGTCACGTTAGCGAGGGCTACGGCGAAGGCCTGTAGCGCTGTGAATGGGACCTGGTAGTCCAACGAGTAAGTGTTGTCGTTGATTCGGCCAAACTGCATTACCTAAAAAGTGAAAATTTAATTTTTGTATTGCACTGGAGACTCTAACAGGCAAACTGAACTAGTAGTTCTGCCATAAAATTATTTATGAGGGCTGTCAAAAACGGAATTCTGGCCAACGTCTCCCATCGAATTGTCTACAATAATTGGTTTATGATAATCCTGCTCGAACGACCAATGAAAGGATTTCTTTATAAATAACATAATTTAATGACTAAAAAACGATTAATCAAAAATAATTAGGGAAGTTGTTAGGTTTATTTTTAATTTAAAGAGAAGATACAGTCGCTCTCACTTTTCAATGATCTCACAGTTATAATATGAAACTAAACAATTGTCAAATTCGCCTTTTCGTTGTTACGACAAAAACGTAAAAACTATTGAACAGACTTTAATGAAACTTTACAATAATATAGCTTATACATCAGAATAACACATAGGCTACTTTTTATCCCGGGAACAAGTTCCTGTGGGAAACGGGAAAGGAAAACTTCTTTACGCGGGCGAAGCCGCGGGCGTCAACTAGTTGTCCATATAGGTCAGCCGCTTACAAAATAATAGCCACCCACCGGTTTCCCGAGGTACTCCACTTGGAAGTTCTTAGCGGACTCGATGGAGACTCGGCCCCCGAAGTCGAGTTGGTACACCTGGCTGGTCTCGTTCCACAGTGGCGCCTTGTTGTGCATTAGCAGCTGGCGTCGCGTACTGCTGACGCGACTCTCGGTGCTGCAGGTCGTAGTGGCCGCGCTCATCGTACCCGCGCGTATCAACTGTCAACCACAATATTATACAAGATTTTATTTATGGCAGAAGACGAATAAAAGTAAAATTAATGCAGTGGAAATGAGAAGTCTGCGAAGTATAACCGAAGTGAAGTTGATGGATAAAGAAAGGAACAGCGCGATTAGGGAACGTTGCGGTATGACAGAAGATGTAGTGACTAAGATAGAAAAAGGGATGCTTAGATGGTTCGGACACGTGGAGAGGATGGATTAAAAATAGACTGACGAAGCAGATTTATGTGGCGAGAGTGAATGGGCAAACTTGTAGCGGTCGACCTCGGCGTACGTATGTCAACCAAATCGAAGACCTTTTGGAAAAAGGCCAGGTCAAGAGTAACGGCGATCGTGTATGAAAACACTCATGAAAGTAGAAGAAGCGAAAGTGGTATGTCAAGATCGCAGCAAGTGGAATACCATAGTCTCTGCCTACCCCGATGGGAAACAGGCGTGAAATATGTATGTGTGTATCTATGTATGTATGTTGTACAACGACATTGTACGGTTATTAGTTGAGTATACTTTCTAGGTCCAGTCGTCATATTGTGTAACTTTGAGAATGCCGTTAGGCAAAACCGTTAGGTTTACAAAGCAAATGTTGTGGAACAGTACAAGTGGTGTTATTTAATATGTCAATCAGACATTGCATAATTAAGAAATCTTGTGATGAATGATGAATTTGTCAGTTTCGTGTCGGTCTCGGCGACCTAGTTGGTTATGCGCCTGACCCAGCAAATCAGAGTCCAGCTCGAGATTAAAAAAAAACCACTTTAAATTTATGAATAAATGCATTATTTTATAGTGCTTTAGGTTCTTTACAGTATTTAACAAATATGAAAAACCGAAGGTAAGTGTTTGAGTTCCATTTGTCCAAAGAAAAATCCAAACGAAATTGTGTAAAAAAAATGTTTTTGTGATCCACAAGTGTTTGTTTCGGAGTTAGGGTGTTTCTTATGTATAATATGTAGGTACCTATGTATTTAGAAATATATACGTATGTTTATCAGTTGTCTGGATCCCATAGCACATGCTTAAAGCTTAGTTTGTGCTAGATGGCGCTGTGTTAGGGTCCCACGAAATATTTATTATTGTATATTTATTTATCTGTCCTCTCTGACTACCCCGTCAGGGATACAGCGTGAAGATAGTTAGTTAGTATATTTATTTATTTTATAATGGCAATACCTTGTTTCTAAGTTGTGCTTTCTGGAAGCTCTCGAGATCCTTGTAGTTAATGCTGTTAATGACTTCGCTGTAAGCTGAAGAGATGTCTTCATCTGAACTCTCGGACGGTTTTTTGTTTCTTCTTCGATTTAAGAGGGGCGAATTTAGGAGTTGCCTACAAAAACACATTAAAGTTTATAGGACCATATTGGTTTATTATAATCCTGCTCGAAGGACCAATGGGAATGGAGTTCGTTAGTTATTCTTAATAAAGTGATAACATAATTGAATTACCTTATATTTATCTTACCATTAATCAAAAATAATTAAGTAATTAGTTAAGTAAAAAGAAGATGCAGTCGTTCTCACATTTTAATGATCTCACTTAACAGTTGTCAAAGGCGCCTTTTCGTTGTTATGACAAAAAATTTTCAAAAACAAAAAGCAAAGATGAGTGCCATTTATCTCTATTAGTTCTGACTCAGTGTGGCAAGAAAGGGATACAGCTCAATAGTTTTTTTTTCAAAGTACGTATTTTATTTTCGTGGAATTCTGACAGACTTTAGAAAAAAGTCTGTGATAGTGGTATAATAACGTGGAGGGTTTAATGAAGCCTGATGACCGCAGACAGATGTTGTCTGGTACTGACCTTATCGGCGAGGCGGAAGAGAATCGCTGTCGGCGCGGCGTCCGCGGCTCCTTGGTGGCGGAAGCGGCGGGCGCGGGGCTGGCGAGCTGCGAGCGCGCGGGGTGCGGGGAGGGCGGCGCCGAGCTGCTCGCGCGCTCGCAGTTCGACGAGTTGCGCGCCGCGCTGCGGGACGAGCGCGACGCTAGCAGCCGGAGAGCGAGTTGCTCCAGGGAACCTGCCCGAAACAATCTGATCACTGCATGTTTTTACTACGCAAATTAGACCACTACCTACATTTATTGTATTTCCGTGCCGCATCTACCAAGCCTTGTGCGATAGTTGGAAGCGGTTCGCTAGAGGATAGAGAGGGCTCGAGTGCGTTCAAGCGTGGTACAAAGCTTCCTGCGTTTGTGACGGCGAGCGGTCGGTGGCTAGTTTTGGCTCTAGGTTTGTTGGCTGTAGTGCGAGACCGTAGCGCCTCAGGTTAAGAGACTCGAGAGGGTTCTGTCGCCCTGTGAAATCTGACCTCGACAAAAGGGTGGTCATATGGTGTGTGCAGGTGCAGGTACACCGCTCGCCGTAGGGTGAGAAAGCAGTCGAATCGTCACCTGGAAACTGGGCGCAGATGTCCCTGGGCTGCTTGCCTCGGGCGGGGCGGGTGAGCGAGAAGCATCTACATGTACTAACTATAATACTTGCTGTAGTCGGAGATGGCGCGGGGCGGGTCGGGTGGCGGAGGTACGGGCGCGGCCGGCTGTGGCGGCGCGCAGGCGGCGCACACGTAGCGGCGCGGGGCGGAGGCAGCAGCGCGCCGGTCGTTGGGCGACACGAGGCGACAGCGCGTGCACACCGGGTAGTCGCGCCGAGGCCTGCGCCTCATCTCCTCCGCTCCGGGGCCCCCATCCTCCTCCCCGCCGGTCCGCCGCTCGCCGGTGTTCGTCGACGTTGCAGCCGCTTTCGGTGATGCCGTCTCCGTCTCCGTCTTCGGCCACCTCCCGCTCCCCTCCGCCGTCGGAGACGTCTCGTTCGAGTCGAGACTCCTGGCTTTTCCGCACCCGTTTAGCCGGGGCGTTTTTCCGTTTTCCGCCTGTTTGAGCTCGGTACGCGCGTGCCGTCTCAGCTTTCTGTGCCGTTTGCTGTTCGCGATCGTCGGTTTCCGGGGCGGCTCCGCTGGTGCTACTGCGCGGTCAGGCGGCTCCACGAGGTCGAGGTACCCGACGCTGCAGCTGCGCGTCATGGAGTCGTACACCGGCACGGTCGCGCACATGGGGCTGATGGGAACGACGGTCGTGGTCCGCTGCACCCTTCTCTCCCGACTTCTCTCCGTGAGGTTCGCGGGTGCGTTGATGGTGTCAAGCGGGATCTCGTCGTCCAAATTTACAACCTTCTGTGGAGGTTTCGGTGCGTCCGCTCGTTTGCTCGTAGGCTCGGGCTGAACCTCCTGCTCGTAGCTCTTGTTGCAGAGCGCTTTGAGTATTCTCGTGTTCATATCGTACGAGACGGGTTCACCTCTGCTGCAAATGTTTTTACGTAGTTTCGAGAGGCAGTTGTCAGTTATATGACTGTCGCACTTTTTTATGGTGACCTGTCTACCGGGCTCGAGACTTAATTTTAGATTGAAAGACTGTTCGAGATTAGATATATTCCCTTTGAGAGAAACGTTGTCGCCTCGAATGCCATAGTCGGTTCGGCCTCTGCCAAAATCGCCGCGACCACCGCACGTTACAGTTTGTGGCGAAGGCCTTTCAAAAATTATATCTGTCGGTGCGACAGCATTTTTGGGCGACTGTAACGTAGGAACGGAATTTTCGCATCTTAAGGGTGATATCGCGTGCCGGTTGGGTACTCCTGCCGCGTTGTTGACTCTCCTTTCTGTGGGTTGAGTCTGGTACCTCAACGGCGTAGAGCAGACGCTTTCTGGGATATTATTTATAATATCATTAGTATCAACGTCGAACTCGTCATATGATTCTGCTCTTGCCAGAGTAGGTCCCCTAGTATTATTGTTATTATTAAATGTGAAATTCTCATTTTGATTTATATTGTTAATGTTGGTCATTTTTTCGTTTAAGTTTTTTCTAATATTATTGTTAGTATGTGAAATGGTATCGTTATTGTCGCTAGACTGGAAATCTTCCTCGTCTTCGGAGAACACGTGAGGATTGAAATTCGGGTCTGGACCCACAGGGCAGTCGTCCCGAAGGTCTGCTATCATAAGGCTCATCTGTCTCGGTTGAAGGTGTAATAAAGAGGTTTTGTACATAATTTGACCTAAATTTGCGGGTATATCTTTAGCTAAACCGTGTAGTTTATATCTAGTTCCCCATACATTGGATGTTATCTCTAATAAATGATCATCCTGCAACAAAAATATAGGTAAAAATGTGATCCATCAGAAATACTAGCTGCACCTCCGGCTTCGCCTGCACCTTCGTTTACCATTTTTATTTACCATAAAAATTATGTAAATGTCTACGTAATTATACAAAGTTGTCAAGTAAATTACACAATAGAAAACTGATGCTATACAGTACGTAACAAATTTAGTAGAACCACTTAGTTCCGTTTTCATCAATGTAAAGTGATTGTCCATACCTCAGGTAAAGAGTCTATATACGCAAGATCGCTTGGACGCACATCGTCCTTCTCAGCGGCAATTCGCGCCTTCCGTCTCTGTCGCGCTCGTTTACGTCTCTGCATTCTCGGTGATCCAGAGCAACCTACATTTTATTATAGTGAAATTATTCAGCATATTTAAATATAATTATAAATCCGACTCGAAGGACCATAAAACATGTATAGTGGTAGAAATTTGTAGAAATTTATAGTAACTAATACTACTATTTATATGATAGTGTTCACTATTTAACTAATGAAAAAAGTAATACAATACAATGTTTTAAGAAAACCCTGTCCGACCCGAAAGGGGCGCATAGGCACTTCTATAACATAACCAAAAAAAAAGCATATTATTTATAAGTATGAAATAGTTATCATTTTTTTAAATGCGTGATTTCAGGATCACAATTAGTCAAATTAGCAAATTTTCAGAAACTGGCAACACCTTTGTTGGCATGCGGCGACGCAGGTGTAAGCTGACCTTTTGACCTTGCATTTCCGAACAGCCCTTTGCTGTGTTGCCATGTAAGCTACCACATTATATTAATTTTTAAGTTATTTTATTCGGGGAAAAATTTTGGGGTAAATTTCTTGGGGTAATTTCTAAAAAGGATTACACGAATAAAATCACATCTCGATACCTACCAATACCTTCACGGATCGGACAGGGTTTTCTTAACATATTGTATATAATGTTGAATGAATGAATAACGAACATTTAGGTACCGTTGACAAGTAGAGAATTTAAGTTATTAACATATAACTGTTCTCAACAAAATATCAAAATCACGCGAACCAAGTCGCGAGCATGCAGTTTTTTTAATGCAGTTATTATATATTATGAAATTAAATCAAACTTTTATAACACGTGATTCCTAAACACTTAGTCCTTCGAGCCGGAGATCTTAAAGGAAATGATTGCGCTGTGTGATGGATAGTATGGAATTATGGATTCTTCAACGAAGCCAAGGATGAGGAAGTGAATGTATTGTATTATAATAATATTATCCTGCCTGTAAAAGCATACGGTATATCGAACCTTCCTCCCGCTCCGTATCGGATGAAGAGGTGAACGCCTGCACATAGGCGACTCGCCGTGCGGGACGGGGGGAGAAAGGCGCGCGGGGGTAAGAGCTGCCCGGGCCACCGCCACTGGACGAGCTGGCCGCGCCGCTGCTACTGCTCGTGCTGCTACTGGCACGGGTTACGTTGGGGCTGCCTACACCTTCCACTGCGAAAAATTGAAAGAATTTAAAAAAGGTTTAATTTTTTTTTGCGGTTAATGTATCTAAAAGTGATTTCATTCAAGATGTATGTGTGGTCCACGAAGTGCCATCAATCAACTGTATGAACAAAGAATTTTAAGTTCATGGAATGTCAAATCCCAGGTCCCACCTCCACCCACCGCATATCATGTTCCACCCAGAATTTGATATATTTGTGATAATTTGTGACGTCATGTCTACCTGCGGCCCAGCGCAAGCCAGTAGCGATGCCTTGCCCCGCGACCTTACGTCCTCCGCAGCGCCTTATATAGCGGGCCGCACTGGCGGTCCTCGCCCTTCTTCTACTGTAGCTGCTTAATAGGCCACCCCTCTTCTTCTATTATCTTCTAGCTTATTCTAGATTATAATTCTCTTCATATTGCTTTTTACAATATTTGACTAGTTCAATAAATGCTTGTTCTTACAAATACAACTTTCTTTCATCTCTGTGTGTAAATCACCCTAGATTCACCCCCAGTCTAATCTATCAATATCACAAATTAAGATAACATATCAGTGTTTCGGTCTGATTCATCTAGAATAAAAAAATAAAGTAAAGAAATATTAATCTGAATTAAGACTGAAGAGGTGGGTAAATTCGTCAGTTTTGAGAGTCCTCGGTAGTTTAGTTGAATAAGCATTTCATCTGGTAAGGGAGAAGTTAGGGGTTTGAGCCTGAATCCCAATTAAAATTTTATCTTAATTTATACTTGACGTTGGAGATAAGAAATTTTCTTACAAATGAACCTTATTCTAGTCAAATTTTAGTAATAGATTTCAAAATGTATTCACCCACCTGCGTCCAGACGATCGAATATAACAAACTCGTGTCGAATCTTGCTAATCCTTCGTCCCTTCAGCAGCGGGATGAGCCCTCCAAGGTGCTCAAGGTAAAGAGTGTACGCGCAGTTCTCGTCGTCGTCGTGACGTAGCATGGTGCACTGGACACGAACGTTGCCGATAGGAGGCCGCAACACGAACCACCTTATCTCTTGAGGTTCTGGCACATAGCTCTAGAAAGATAGTGAGAAATAATAAGATGGACGAACTGCATACAAGAAATTCTACCGAGATCTTAGGGGCTCAAGCCACTCTGAAAATGGTGCAGCGGTTGACTCTTGGTCGAGGTTGCTCATTAAGTGCTGTGTAAAATTTACTCGCCATAAGTTTTATAGCTAATAATTAATTGAAGAGTTCCTAGCTCCTATAACTTACACTGACGATTAACCATGGAGCAAATTTGCTCCATGGGATTAACTCAGTGTTCTGTAAACGATCATTGCCTGCGTTAAGCATTGGCTGATGCTCAGTTGGGTTACTTCTTTATGTAATTTCAATTTACCTACAAACTTTACCGTACTTCGGAAGTCATGTTAAGCCGTTGATCTCGGTTGCCAGTAACATGACTCGTTAAACCAAGTTGAATGCCTTATCTATAGGCTTGAAATATTTAGTTGCAGGTCACCAAATATTTAGGTGGACTCACCAGCTGTTACGTGGAAGTGGGCGTATAGTAGTCTCTAATTACCCCTCTCGGGTTAAAAACGTGACTTATAAGCAAGTTATAAAATACTTTTTATCCGTTAAATGGATAGGTGACCCAGTTCAGTGTGACTTTCGACCGTTCATCTGTTTCTAGCCTATCTATTTCTAGACTTTGACTTACATATCCCAAAGGCTTTTGCGTTATTAACTACCAAAGACGTACCCGTATAGTTTGTGTGAAGAAATTCGACATATCTGGTTGGAGTATCGATGGCAGTGGCAGTTTGGAAGCAAGTCGAGGGTCTGTCAGAGCTTGAGCGGCTCGCACCCGCGCTAACAGCTGTAAAGGCGCTACCACGTGCCAAACCCGCGCGGTACAAACCGCCGTGCCTACACCCACGAACAGGCGGCGGCCTCCGTGACCCCATGTTAGAGATGACACACGTGCCTGAAACGAAAAGAAATTGTTAATAGATACTCGTATAACCTCAGAGATGCGCAGAGGCATTGCTTCAGTATTCGGATTGAAAAGAAGGCAATGCTATCTGCACAGGATAGACTCAATGTTTATTTATTTTTTATCATTTACGCCTTTATCCTCGAAGGGGTAGGTAAGAAGTAATAGGTGGTGTTTTTTGTGCATTACCGTGATGAAATAGACAGTCGCAGGTTGTTGCTTCCTCCTGTTGAAATTTCAAGCCTTGAACTTAGCTTAACGTTTGCCATGTTACTGGCAGACGTTAAGCTAAGTTAATTCTTATAAAACAGTTGTAGGTTCTTAAGTACATGTTACTAACTTTGGAAATGACAATCTTCCATACAACCGTTTATCCCTTATTTACGTCCTTAGCTAAACTAATATATATATATATAAACTCCTTCAAAGGGGGGGGCACCTACGTGTTAAAAGGAACCACAATGCGAAGCTTGGACTTTATAGCTCCATTAGCTCCATGGATTTCGTGATGAATGAGTCAGTTAATACAACCCTTGTTTACCCCCTTATTGGTATTTTTTTTAAAACTGCGATTCACATGACCATTTATTTGTAACCAAAAACAGGTGTACGTAATTCATGTTTCTAACATTGAAAATGACGAACTTCCATACAACCGTTTATCGTTTATTTACTTCCTTAGAGGTAGTATTTCGAAAAGTCCGTTCTTAGGGGAAACCTACGTGTTAAAAGGAACCCTCATGCGAACTTTAGGCTTCGTAGCTTTGTTAGTTTTATAGGTTTCGTGATCAATGAGTCAGTTATTACAACTCTGTTTTACCCCCTCAAGGGTAGAATTTATCAAAATCCTTAACACGTAATTTTTTATTTTTATTGAAAAGCATTTATAAGAAATTCAGTGTTGCTATATTTGAAAATGTAGAATTTTCCATATAAACTTTCAACCCTTGTTTACCCCCTTATAGGTAAAATTTTGAAAAACCGCGATACTTGTACCCATTTATTTGTAACTAAAAATATGTGTACATAAATTCATGTTTCTAACTTTGAAAATGACGAACTTCCATACAACCGTTTATCGCTTCTTTACTTCCCTAGGGGTAGAATTTCACGAAATCCCTTCTTAGCGGAAATCTACATATTAAAAAGAATCTCCATAGGAAGTTTAAGCTTCATAGTTTTGGTAGTTTCAGAGATTTCGTGATCAAGGAGTCAGTCAGTGATTTTGCCTTTTATATATATATATTATCAGTTGTCTAGATTCTATAGTAAAAGCTTACATTAGCTTAATTTAAGCTAGATGACGTTGTATGAGAAAGAATGTCTCAGAATATTTATCTATTTGATTAATTATTTCATTTACGATACGCTCGTTACGTCAGCATGCTACGCGAGTGCCGTGCAGTCTTATGCGTAGCTAACGTGTCCGTAGCCATTGCGTAGCAACAATCATCATCATCTTAGCCCTATTTGACTCGCTGAGCAAAGGCTTCAACCCACATTCTGTCTTGTATACCGCCAACATCCAACTTGCTCCCGCGTTATTTGCTATTAAGCCTAGTATTCAATATGATTTGCTGCTAGGGGAGCTTGTTATTCGTTGCTGACCCCATGAAACTAGATAGAACACCTTAACATGTCAAAAAAGCGTACTCACCTTTGTATGTGGTATCAGAACAGTGTAGATGAGAACACCCGTCTCTGAGTAGAACTTGACAACGTTCTTGAATGGGGGCGCATCAGACAATTCGTCCCGCGGATCTGTAAAATAACATCAAACCATAGAATAAGTAACAACAGTATTAGGCCTACTCCCTATGAATTGGACTCACAAAACTAATATGTGTTCTAAAATAGTGATTGTTGATTGTATGTTATGCTGTTTAGGCATTGCCCCAAGACATATAAGGTGGAATAATTCATCAATCCTGAGTGTGAATCGATAGCGTAGCGGTCTCAAGAGATACCCCCCGCAGGTTCGATTCCCGTTCGAGCGTAACGTTTATTCCAAATTAAACTTATACGATTTCTATAATATGTGACAGCTATTGAAATATCGTCGAAAAATCGATAGGTGAGCATATAGTTATATAAATATTATTGAGACGTGAAGAAGCCCAAGACACCATAGTGATTTCACGGTTGCATATTCTTAAACAAAAACAAATATATAGAAAAAAATTTAAATTAAACTCGACGCCAAACACGACAGGTGAAGAGGACACCAATAAATGCATCGAAATGACAACATTGCCTAATGGAAAGCTTTGAAAAGCTCGAACCCTATATAAATTTTACAAACGAGTCTTTTATCAACATAGGCCGTCGAATGAATTTGATAAATGATCGAGCCCATTCGTATAAATACCTCTGAACTACCTCTCCTGATCGCCTTAGCTGCGGATAGGAACTAGTTCTAAATACAATATATAGGTACGCTGAGACTTTATTTAGTTTTTCTATTATACGAGTATGAAACAACGAGTTTGTTAAAAAGTTAGTTTGTTTGTAAGTTTGTACATACCCTTGGGCCATCAAATTTTGGGAAACAACTATAGTCTTGACGGCATTAATAGCAGATTACAATCCTGCACGGCGCTATGATCAAGCGTGTGATTCACACATATAGTCACGCCTAATTCCCTAAAGGGGTAAGCAGAGGTAAACTCAACTAACATTTCAGAAGTTATATTTATTTTGTATTCCACGTGGTGGTGAGATTTTTGTGTTTAATGAGCAACAGCAAACTGTGGCTTGCTGCTGTTGATATTTTTCAACAGCAGCAAGCAAGCCAATAAAATTGGCAACCGGGATCAATGACCTAACGTAATTGGCAATGCCACAAACACTCATTTAACCTTAGGACTGGCCCTCAGAAGATGCTCAACGCCTTGATCGTTATAAAAATGCGTGCGGGGGATCCCCGAAGTTCCTTACACTTAAAAAAAGAATAAATTAATTTTAATGTAAAAAAATAAAAGAAATAACAAGTCTACAAAATTCTCAGTACTCCATGAAAAATAGCAAAATCTTCGACGTAGAATCCAACCAAGGTCTCCCACGTAACAGGCGCAGATACTGACCAATACAACACCCGAACCCACCCTGAACGAGCCCGCGGCTAAGTACGTCAGCAGACTTAAGATTGTATGTGAAATAGTGAATATGAAATAGAAAATTAAATTGCTTGTAGTAAGCTCGATATACTCACACATACACACAGCATACCGCATTTTTTTCAACTAAATCGCACTACCCATATAGTTCCTAAAATAAGGATGTCACTCACCTGCCAATGTTCCAGCTACTGCCAACAGTTGCATTGTATCAGCCCATTCCATAGCGACAGTGTCGCCTCTCAGCCCTGTGTTTATCCTCACAGGGCTGACGTCATCGTGTCCTCTTAACAACACGATCTCCCCGTTTTCTAGTGAAACAGCTAATAGATAGCCGTCGCTATCTTCCTCCTGCTCATCTCCAGAACTGGGGGCTTTACACGACCAAGCCATTGACCTGATACCTCCTTCAGCTACAAGTTGAACCTGCAGTGTAACCAAATAGTTCTTGAAATATTTTTCCTAAGACCTTTCTTATACCGAACAACTTTCTTATAAAGAATGTCTTATACCGAACATTCGCCCATTTTTAATTATAGTGAAAGAAGACAACTTGGTTCTTATGCGTAGTGCACCTGCGGCATAACAGAAAAGGCTCTGGCACAGGAACCTTTACGGGATTTACGGTAGTTGCTTGTTACGCTTCCATTTGTAAGTAATATAATTAATTTAGTGGTAAGTAATATTGGTATTTAGAAAACATCAATAAAGCTATTGTTTTCGATTCCTTTCTATTCTATTCTACACAAGCTTCCAGAGTTAAGGAACTTAGTATAGTTCCACGACAGGTATATTGTATGGGTAATACTTTTCAGTAGAAGCGGCTGGTGGCTATTTTTACGCCGACGGCGAGCGAGGTCAAGAGTCGACGATGTCGGGGTATCAAAAACAAAGTGACGGCAGCAAAGGGCTTTCTAAGTCGGTCTTGGTTCGTAGGTACACAATCATGACAGTTTTTGTCTTGTCTGTAGTGTGTTCTATAAATGCAAGCAATTTTTACTTATATACGTGTAGGAATCAGACCCTTATAGCGAAGATAAATAAGACTCCTTCGATCTAATAACATTAATTTATGACAGAACATTTCTCAAAACTCAAGCGTCTCTTATCGGACCAAAATGACCTATCTACAGGTACTAATATAACAAAGCTGAAGAGTTTCTTTGTTGAATACGTTAATCTCATGAACTACTGGTTTAATTTGAAAAAATATTTTAGTATTGCATAGCTTATTTACCGAGAAAAGGCAACATGTATGTATTGTTGCGCTACTGTAAAAAGGAGCTGAGCAGTAATCTTAAATATCGAAAATAAAATATTGTATAATTAATAAATTAGGTCACGACAGCTAATTAGAAGAATTGTCATTTTTATTTTAGATATCTGCGGACCATTATGCTGTACTTAAAAAGGTAAGGCTGGAAATATCGCGATGGTCAATAATAACACGATCTAATAGAATATCGTTACCATAATCTATAGAAAAGTAAAACACCAGAAATCTTACCTGTGAGACCATAGCTCCATGTGCATCCATGACAACCAACTGCGCTGATGCGGTGCCGAGGTACACCTGCTTGTTGTCCGGCGTCCAGCACCCACAGGTTATATGGGCGTCCAGAGACAGCATAGACGACCAGTAGCGCTGGCCGGCTACCGAACCCACTAATACAAAACCGTCCTGTGGAACAGACACATAATCTAAATGCTACTAGATACACTGATATTTTGACTGCTCATGAAGGCAGGAAAGGCGTAGAGGCCCATTCCTCAACTGACTTTTCAGAAAATATCCTTCTTTTTAATCTTATAGGTTATGGAGAATTTAAGAGTTGATTTGCCAGAATATTTTGACAAACAGACAGGCGAATCACATATTTCACTCTAGAGTTTTCTATTTCAGTCTGAACAGTAGGTACGTTGAGGCTGAGATTTCATGTATTTCATTGTTTCTAGAGTACCACGGTGCATTTGAGATAATTCGCAGGATCCCATTCTGTACTCGTTGAAGGCATATTATGCTACTGTTGCTAGTGGAGCCCGATAATGGAATACCATAAGTCCAAATAGGTTGCAAGTCTTTGCACTTTTATATATATACATAGGTACTCGTATAGGCACGTCTTTAGCCCCGAAGGAGTAGGAAAAGATATACTAAATATAGGCGTCATTTGTGGGAGTTCTAGTTGTATGTGAACGCATGCCTATAAACATATAGTTACATCTTTGTACCCGAATGCGTAGGTAGATGCATAGAATACCATAATTCCACACTTCACAGTTTGTGTTTAGTTTCACGAAACAGTTGAGTCTATTGCCGTATTGAAATGAACAGGGGCAGGCACTATTTGCTGTTTAATTTTTTCAAGCAGGTATAGCCTGCTTGTATAATTTCTTATATTATTCGTAACCAGGATCAACGGCTTAACGTTCCTAAAAGAAAAAGGGTGAAACTTCCGAAAAGCGCATACCGCCGATCGACCTAACATTTGGTATACTAATGTATTTTGACCTCCTGATCACGAATATCATAACGAAAATTGGCGCATCAAAACTGCCTTTGCGCCAATTTTCGTTATGATATTCGTGATTAGGAGGTCAAAATACGTCATTACACAAAATTTCAGATTGATCAGCGGTATGCGCTTTTCGGAAGTTTATCCAAAAAAAAATGCTACAATCCGTCCCTCATCGCAGGACTATCCGTATAGTAATGTATGCTTAACGCAATGATATGACGTTTATAGAACTTTCAGCATGCGGAGTTACCAGCGCTATACCTAGTCAATATGTGTGTCTTCAAACAAGTATTTGAAAGAACAACATAAGTTTTGAAATGCATATTCAATGCAAACAATCAAGAACGTCTTAAGACACTCTTAAAACAAGGCTTTCACGAATAAGCAAAAAGATACCATAAGCTTACAGGTTCTTTGAGAACTTACGGCGGTGATGTCATTGACATGCTTTTAGAATAAGAGTGGAGCAACACTTAACGCCTTATTAATTCAACACGTTAAGTTAAAACAGGTGCGCCCACCCATTCAATGGCGCTTTTGTTACATCAAAATAAATCAATATTGTTTAAGTAATTTACGGTGTACATGAGCAACAAACCAGTGGAGACAAAAGGATATAAAAATCCCGTTGGACACATCAATGGAACTTTCCAATAAAAACAAAAGTCCTGAACCAAAATAACGTAACTGCCTATGTCATATTTGTGTACCTAATCAATGGAAAAGAATCCCTTTCTTTTTAGAAACAAATGTCAGAAGTTTTCGTCCTATGTGTAACTAATTAATAGAACAAATACCATTTTTAAATTTATAGTAGTATTTTTTTCAGGCTTGGGCGGGATGGGATACAAACCCGCGACTTCTCACTCGCCGGGTGAGCTGCTTAACAAACTAAGCTACAGAGGACACTGAAAACTAATGACAGTTTTCGCCTCTCACATCTTAAGACGACCGACGTCGGTATTTTTATCCTTTAAATATATGATTATAATCAGCATACTAATTGATATTGAAAATTATTTGCATAATCACAGATAATATAATATGCATAATGCTTTTTTAACACGTTATATTACGTGATATGTCTCTTCGTGTGAAATTTGTAATTTTTTATTATAGTTACTAACTGCCTGTTGAGCTGAATACTTAAATTTTGGACCATAGCTGAGAAGTGGATGACAAAGAATGAAAATGTGAAAAGAAGAAGTACATTTTAGTTCGTTATAAAAACATGGTACATTAAAATGTTTTAATTATATGTTTTACGAAGAAATACCTATGTAGTTAATGGTGCAGAAACCTTTTTAGTTAAAAATGTCAGAAGCTTTCGCCTTGTGTACGTAATCAATAAACAAACTCTTTTATTATAGAAACGTCAGTAAAATCCCATATTTTCAATTAGGCGATACTTTTCCTAATTTAGAATTAGATTAGTGTGGTTGTTCACCGTTTCTCAAATTATATTGTTACTACCACGATTCCTGTATACAATGGCGACGAAAAATGTACAGGATTCGTAAAACAAATAAAAAGCAGAATCAAAATATAAAACATCTCATAAGTCGTGGCAAATTGCCCATCAATCTACACAGCAGATTTCATCTTCCCTAAAGTCTGTGACCGTTAGTTTAGATACTGTTATAATAAATTGGATTGTACCTCCTGCCGCTTCTAATAGTCTAAAATCCGCCATAGAACGACCTTCACCCATCTGTTTAAGGGATCAAAAGTATAATTAAATATAAGTATTTATCAAATTTAATATATTGGTAAATATATCTCTCGTTGGTTGTCTGAAAAAATTCTAGCTAGACTATATATACATAATATACCTATATACATATACACGTTTTTATCTCCGAAGGGGTAGGCAGATGCATACTATACGCCCAAAATTCACCATATGCATTTTTGTCGATATACGTGGTAGGTGATGGGTGAACCCATTGCCGTGTTGAAATGGACAGGCGCAGATTATGACGCTGTTGAAATTTTTCAAGGCCTTTAATTTGGTTAATCGACTGCCATATTACTGGCAACTGGAAACAACGTCTTAACTTGCCTTCTAAAGCACGGAAACACTCAACATTAGAAATGCCACAAAGTGGTCCCCCATCCGAGGACCAATCATAGCGAAAGTTGCTTAACGTAGTGATCGTTTACAGAACACTGTGTTAGCGGGGCTACGAGCGCTTCCAGACCAGGCCAGACAACTTATTAATTTAAATAACTGAAAAAACACATTTTCACATATTGCGTTTAACGAATAAATTTAATACCAACCGAAAGTTGAAGCCTATAGAATATATAAAAACGTTAGGGTTGTCTATTTCGAAGGGAGAAAATTTTATGGCGATATACCTATGTATTAAATTTGATATAAAATACTTTTTGTCCCTTAAACAGATGGGTGAAAGTCCTTCTATTGCGGATCCTCTACTATAGTAGGTATAACACTGTGAAGCAATGTTATTCTTATTTTGCAGAAGTTTTCGCCAAGGGACGTATCGTGAAGGATTTGCCAACATTAGCATAATAGAAATAAAAGAGTTTCGGGAAATATGATTTAGCAGTTTTAACCTGGTAAGTAAATGTAATATGATAGTTATTGTATAACCTTGTTATGCAATAAAGTGAAGTATACAAATATGCGGATTACTTTGTGATTTGAGATGGTTTATGAAACTTAAAGTACGAACGAAATGAAAATAGTCACATTCGTTATTCTTAAACTTAACTATTTTCACGCTGTATCCCTGACGGGGTAGTCAGAGTGGACAGATCGCCAGGCATAACGATCCATACATACTTCTTTCGCTTCTTGTAGATTCATTAATCGCTTCATACATGCACTTTTCCACCTTAACGCTGACACTGGATACCCAGACGGTATCCAGTGTCAGCGATAAGCTGGAAAAGGGCGTGCTCCGTTGGTTTGGATACGTCCAACGAATGAGTGAGGAGCGATTGACGAAGAATATATATTGTGCAAAAGTAGAGGGTAGAAGGAATCAGGGTAGGCCGAGACTTACATATTAAGACACGTGAGCAGATTGCTCAAAAACGGAAAAGACAAAAGTACTCGTTATTCTTTTGCCTGAAAAAAGGGGTGACACCCTTTTTTTCAGGCAAAAGAATACCCAGCAAGATCTTCGGGACCTTGCTGTTTTACCGTGCACTTGCTGACTAGCGGATGGAACAAGTACCTTTACGGGGTTAGAAGGTCAGACGGCAGTTGCTCCTACATCGTCGAAAATAAAAAGCCCTAGCTGCACCTAATAGCAGCCAAATAAAAAAAAACATATAAAAAGGGACCCCAGGCTTTTGAGCCTGGGTTCTAGGATCAGATTGGGTTTGGAAGCCACTAAGATGAAGAAGAAGATTCATATAGCCTAATAAAAATATTATCCTACTAAAATTATAAACGCGAAAGTTTGTAAGTATGGACGGATGTTTGTTACTCTTTCACGCAAAATCTACTGAATGGATTTTGATGAAACTTTACAATAATATAGCTTACACATCAGAATAACACATAAGCTACTTTTTCTCCCGGGAACAAGTTCATATGGGAAACGGAAACGGGAAAACTTTAGCACGTGTGCGCGGGCGTGAACTATAATAAAACCGTCTTGTTACATAAAAGTGAAACTTAAAGCACAAATTATTTGGCTTCAATCCAATTCGTTCACGTTATAGACTGACGAACACTGTTTTGTTATATACATACATATATAGCTGTACATTGCCAATTAAGGTTTAAAATCAAGTAGAATTTTTATTGAGACACAGAATTTGTATATGTCAAAGGTGAATTAAATTTATGTAAATAAGTCATTCATTTAAGTTTTGACCGACCGAACACGTAATGAAGTGATACGCAATATGGCAGGTTTTAATGAAAGTGTCAGCATTAAAGTGGAAAACAGCGTGCTCCGTTGCTTTCATCACGCCCACCGAATGAATGAGGAACGATTGACGAATAATGTATATTGTGCGAAAGTAGAGGGTAGAAGAAGTCAGGGTAGGCCGAGACTTACATATTATGAAGACCACGTGAGCAGATTGCTCAAAAACAGAAAAGTCAAAGACCCCAGACGTGCATGTATGAAGCGATTAATAAACCTGCAGGAAGCGAAATAAGTATGCATGGATCGCGAAGCTTGGCGATCTGTCCTCCCTGACTATCCTGTCAGGGATACAGCGTGAGATTTAAGTTAATGTGAATAGGGCAAAGGAATTAAATAAGGTACCTATGCAGGCCGGTTTTCTGTGTTACCGAACTTTTTATCCATATTTTATTTGTCCTAAACACAAATGGAGGACAAACCATTAGCCAAAAAAAATTTGTAAAAAATATTAGGTCAGTCGTCTGAACTAACAACACAACTGTGGACCCCCATCCTCCCTCTAGTATATGGTTTCTTGTTTGAGTTTTCTTACTTTACGCAATGGGTACGAGTTTGCAAAAGCCTTGCCACTAATGGCAAACCCTTTTCGATAGCCACGTGATTATTTAGGGTGGCGAAAAACCTGACAACTTTTTTGAAAAGACCTAATTTTAATGTACCTAATATTATAAACCTGAAGAGTTTGTTTGTTTGTTTGTTCGGTTGAACGCGCTTATTTCAGGTCTGACTTGAAAACTGGTCTGATTTGAAAAATTATTTTTGTGTTAGATAGGTAGGTAGGTAGGTAGGTAGGTAGGATAGATAGGTACCACTACATTACGGGTACTCCATTGAAGGTCAAACTATCCCACGCGTCGCCCGGATACGAGACCTTGGGGTGATGTTTTCTACCGGGTTATCTTTTAGGACACATATAGTTGACATATGTGCAAAGGCATTTAAGAACTTAGGATTCATAATTAGAGAAACAAGAGATTTCCAAAATACCGTAGCCGTGCAATCTCTGTATAATGCCTTAGTGAGGAGTAGATTGGAGACGAGTGCTGCTATATGGAATACTATCCACTTATGTACCCAACTCTCTTTGTACTAGGGATGGTTGGCAACTATAAGATGGAGTTGAGACGAAACTTGGCTCTAGCTAAGTATGTGTTTTACGTTTTTAGTGGCAAATTATTTAATGCTCAAATATTGGAGACAATCAGATTGCTCGTGCCCAACACCAGGCTGCGTCGCGGCCCAAGGGGAAACACATATGACGTTCCAGTACCTCATTCAAACTTGTTAAAATTTGCCCCGCTTGTACGAGCATTAATTATTTTAAACTGTGTTTCACAAAAAACAGATATTTTCATGTGTACATTGGCGGAATTCGTAAAGGTGACAGTGCATAGTCTGGAATTTCATAATTATTAAGTTATTTTATGTAGTACATTATTGTATTGGGTTTAGCCTGTAAGAATAATGTATGTTATGGAAATAATAAATAAATAAATGTACTGTACAATTTCCAATTTAACAACACATCATAATCTTTTAACTTTTGTAGCCACACTTTTGCAAAACTATCCAGATACACTATGAAAAGCTAGGCAGACACAACACAACCCCGTTTGACGCCCGAACAGAAGTCAAAAAGAGGCGCCAGGTGAACTCCCCCTTGGTCGCACGCAAGCTTTACAGTCCGTATAAAGAGACTGTATCGCCCGCAGCAGCTGGCCGTCCACACCATATCCTGCCCGGATATGGTGTGGATGGTCAGCCAGGCCACACAGACGAGTACCACAGAGTTTCTCTCACAACGTTATCAAATGCTTTCTCCAGATCCACTAAAGCGCAAAAAACCTTTGCGTTAAAATGTTGGCATTATTAATTATTAGTTACATGAAATGTTATACATTGTTTAAGGCTACTAACATAAAGTAAAAACAAAAGCGCTCGTAGCCCTACTAACTCGGTTTCTGTAAAAGATCACTGATTTAAGAAACTCTCTCGGATTTTGGATGGATGACCGCTTTGTAGCATTTTCATTTACCAGCGTTTTCGTACTTCGGGACACATTAAGCTGTTTGTCCCGGTTAATAGTAACGTTCCAATCGACACTCGTTAAGTCAAGGGAATACCCTTTTAGCGACTTAAAAATTACAACAGCGAGTTGCTACAATCTGAGCCTGTCCATTTGAACACAGGCATTGGGCTCACTACAATATATGTATAGCTCTGCCACACCTTCACGGATATAGTAGTGGCTAATAAATTTATAAATATAATTAAATAATTAATACTGAAAGCCTAAAACAAAGGTCTTGGATACAATTTTAATAATTTATGCGAAGCGAAGCGAAGCTTCAATATAACAACTGCACTGATTACTTCAGTAAGTGGCAGTCGGTATGTTTAGGCTTCAGAATATATTGATCAAATTTGTTTAGAACCTAATTGAAAGTATACTCTACAAAATATTTTTTTTGAAATTGTAAAATTATAAAAAATAGGTAAACATACATTGACCGGCCCACTGGCTCAGTTGGTTATATAACTGCCTTCTAACCTGTGGGTACCTGGGTCGATTTTATACAACTTACAAGGATAATTCTAACGCTTGTGTGAAGTGTAGGTACTTTATTTTATATTAAAACTCTCATATATTTCATTTATCTATCACGCCTTATCCCCGAAAGGGTGGCAGAGGCATATTAGTATATGCCCACTTTTCACCATGTGTATTCCTGTCCCACGTAATGGGTGGGTGAGTCGATTAATGTATATAACTTTCATACATATACACCATATAAAGCTAACTCTGGGCGTAGCGAGATGCAACTGGGACAGACGCTCGGATGATGATGGAATGCTTACTGTTCTCATAAATATACTGTGCCATTGCGAAAAAATAGCAAGGGGAGCGCAACAAAAAACCTAACACAGATCCTACCTCAGTAAGCGCCAGCGCGCGACTGATCAGGTCTCAGCGTCGCGAATCTGATATTATTTAAACATTTGTACTATAAAAATCACTGTATATAGTCAAAGTCAGCGATTATGTCTATAAATATTTAGTAGCTATAGTTGTGTATAAAAATTTCATGAAAATTAGCTGTAGTTTGGATTTGGCATATAAAAAACATTTGAAAGGGGGCAACTTTGGGATGTTTTTTGACTAGCCATTTTGACTAGCTTAAATCCTTAACTAACATAATGTCTCTTTTTCAGAATCAAAAACCCTTTCTTCTACGATTCGCATTGTTTTAAAAAACTCAAAAGCGTGGCCTCGGCAGGAATACCAAGCCTTAAATAGGTGCCATGGGAGTTCGAAGTACTCGTATGTTACGGGCGAATCCCTGGGGGGTCACCTAGTCTCACAATAAGATGAGATGATAATCGTCTGGAACAAACTATAAATAGGTACCTACATGTTTGTTTTCGTAAAGATATTAGATCGAGTAACAAAATATTGCGGCGCCTGAACACCTTCCTTTATTGAGTGGAGAACTAATTCTATCATTGTATTAGTTTATAGAAAAAATATAAAAAAAAAAAAATTGTTGGACACTTTTTACACAGCCCCATCTAGCCCAAACTAAGCTATAAGCTTGTACTATGGGCTCTAAACAACTGATAGAAACACCCAAACTCCGAAACCAACATGTGTGTTCATCACCCGGGAATCAAACGTTCGCATACCTAATCACTAGCCCTCGAAGGCCAGTTAGTTTCAACACAAATATTAAAAAAAATACCTATAATATTAGTAAGACGCATCTTTCAACAAACCTGGTAACAAATGAGTGCCATTCTTCCATCAGGAGACCAAGAGAAGTGGGTGACCGGCGTACTTCTGTCGTTGATCAGCTCCACGGTCCAGCGACCCTCGTACTTGATCCACACCTGGATCATACCGCTGCTATCGCAAGAGGCCAGCTTCTGATGCGGCTCGTTCCATTTCACGAGAATCACCTGGGAACGAATGAAATAAATTAACTTCCATTTGTTTCCGGAAATTCCGTGTGTCAGGGAAGAGATCTATTGACTGCCTCGGTGGCGCAATGGTAGTGTATTCGACTGCCGCGCTTGAGGTCCCGGTTCGATTCCCGGAACGGAAAAAATATTTGTGTGATCCTCAAATATTTGTTTCGGAGTTTGGGCGTTTCCTATGTATAATATGTATGTATTTAGATTTCTAACCGATCTTTCTAACCGATATACATATTTATATAAATATATAAATATGTTTATCTAGATCCTATAGAACAAGCTTAAAGCTTAGTTTAGGCTAGATACACGGAGGACAGTACTCCGTGGCTAGATAGCTCTGTGAGAAAAGTGAGAGAAAAGTGGAAAGAAAATCTGAAAAGATAACCCTGTACTAACCTATCCAGCGTGATACAGCAAGGTCACTCAAGCCTCCCAATAAGGCGAAACCTTAATTAAATAACTTAAATTTAATTTTAAATAAATATCCATCACGCCTTATCCCCGAAGGGGTGGCAGAGGCATATTATATGCCCACTTTTCACCGTGTGGATTCCTGTCCCACGTAATAGGTGGTGAGCCCATTGCCGAATTTTAAAGTGGTTAAATATAGAAATAGGCGTATCGTAACGGTAGTGCCCGCTTGTATCCAAAGCTGCGTCCATTTTTAGGGTTAGGTAAATATAAATAAATGAATATAAATGTATAAATATTGTGGGACATTTTTTTTCTTACACACCGCCGTCTTATCAAAAGTAAGCTAATATAAGCTTGTGTTATGGGATCTAGACGACTGCTAAACATACTTTTTATATATTTCTAAATGCATATATATTATACATAGGAGATACCCAAACTTCGAAACAAACATTTGTGGATCACACGAATATTTGTTCCGACCCAAGAATCGAACCCGGGACCTCAGTCGCATACACTACCACTGCGCCACCGAGGCAGTCAAAGGTACCCAAAGGGTAAAACACGCAGCACACTAAGATGCCTGTCTGGGACTAAGAAATCTTGGTAGGGTGTCCTTATCACCCCCGGGGTGTCCTTAGATCTAGTTATCTTTTGACTAGTGATGATTACAGAATTGTAGGTAGGTATTCTGTAAGAGTATCACTAGTAAAAAAAAATATACACACAAAACCCCTACAGCTGTTTAGACTCGCTTAAGTGAGGGTTGGGTCATCCTGTGCCTGATCGTAATAGTATTGCGTAATACAAATTTGCCCACTTAAACTCCTTAATTAGCTTACTCTTCTACCCTTACAGAGGCAATTTGGAGACCTGTTATATTCACCACATTAGATATGGTCAAAAAGGTTTTGTAATCCAAAAATAAAACGGAAGGCTCTTTAAAAAGTATCCAACTTTATTGATAAAACATTTAAATAAGAAACCTTTTTATTACCACAGAATAAATACTTATTTAACTGTAATATATATTGGCTACACTTTTTTGATTGCACTAGTAACTCAATAAACTAAGAACAGTTTCTTGATTTTCAGAAACAAACCGAATATTTCGGGGATCTTTCTCACACACAAAACCTGATCGTTTATCACAAACAGCCTTGTCAATCTCTCCTGTACGGAGCATAACTCCACAGTACAGTTCATATTCATATGACTGATTGGTATTCCAGTTGTCATACAGTCGTTCCATAGGTTCGGCATGGATACTTAACCAGAATCCATTTTCATCCCAATCCCGTAGACCTATGTACATAGAGCTGTATTCTGTTGTGTTAGACGTACCTTCTGTAATCATATTGAGTACTACATCAGCTTCTTTGTCATCGTTCAGAATCGTCAAGTGACCTCCTTCAGTGACGCACATAGAATTAGCTTCTGACCAAGTTCGAAGGTCTTTGTGTACTTTGTAACACTTTCCCGTACTTGCTTCTAATTGATATTCTTCATCAAATGTTCCACATTCCGTGTTATTTTGACTCGGCGTTTTCTTTTTGTAGCATATGTATGGAAGTGATTTCCTGCACGATTCCACGGTGATATAAACGCCGTCCGTAACCAGGCATTGCCCTTCTTCTGTGTGTAATACTCGTACCATGTCTTGAACTGGCATGTTGTCTAAAGGAACACCTTCTATAGACACGAATTGTCCTGTTGAGAACTGGGAGTGAGTGCCAATGTAGAACGGAGAATCCCTGTTGCTACTGTATTGAATGATCGATCTCAAAGCGGTTAGCATTTCTTCACTGGTCGGAGACGCCAGCATTGCACCTTCGGAAAGACATCGGAAAAATGCTTCCTGCCAAGTTGCTGCGACGTTGTGTAGTTTAAACCAGGCATCTGTATCTTGATTGTAATCGTAGTCAGATTTATAAGCAAAAGTACTTGAGAATAACAAAATAAAGCCATAAATGTACAGTTTAGTCATTTTGAATTTAAAAGAACAACAAGTATTTTGAAGTAATGAGTTGCTAACCGCACAATGGCAACTGGTGAAATAGTGGATGGACAGTATATATATAGTAAAGAATAAACATTAGTGCAATTTGTAAGCATTAGCACTAATACTTATAACCAAATTGCTGAGTATGCAGTGTGTCTTATTGCAAATGTAGATTCTGTTCTATAATTTATATACAGCATGTTTTAATTTCAATCTAGAATAGAAATATACTTTATTGTACACCAATTATTAATATTTACAAGTATTTGGAATACAAGTTTTGAAATGTACAATGGGCGGCCTTATCGCTCTAAGTGCAATTTCTTACAGTCTATATGACAACTAGCTGAAAAAATTGTCTTGATATTTCTCTTACAACAAGTGTGCGTCAATGGTGCGTCCACTATCGTAACGAATGAATCGACGACGTTACCTAACCGAACCCAGTTTCAAAACCGGATGTGTTAAAATCTTTAAATTCGTCTATGCGCGTATAAATAGTGTCCTGAATCGAATGCCTCAAATCGTTTGTCTCTATCTCTTATGGTTTCTGAGAAATAAATGGGTGCAGACGGACGGAAGGACAGACCGCGCCGATTTATAAGACTTTTCAAAACATTAGGGTTTAGAAGTCAATAAACTGAATTCTCACCTACTCTAACCGCTATTGTTTATCGCTTATTAGGAATATTTCCAACTCCTCATCTTAGAGCATTCCCATCCCAGTTGCTTTCAAACCCTACCTTGATTGGTAACCTGGGACCTACGTTTATTTGGCTGCTAGGCCGCTTTGTCTGACTTTTAATCTTAAGCATTGTTAGGAGAGGCTCTCGTCTGACCTCACAACCCCGTAGTGGCTCTGTTCGTCAGTCAAGTCAGCAGGTGCACCTCTAGCAGATAAAGTTGCTTGGGCAACCTGTATTTAGAAATATATAAGTATATTAATATGTATGTAGATACCATATATAGGAAACACCCAAACTCCGAAACATACATTTGTGGATGGACCCGGGAATCAAACCCTATGGACGTTTACAACAATAGTGGAGCAGCACTCGTGCTGCTAACCCTGTATAAACCTTCTAAGCCCCACATACTGTAGGCGTTCGGGAAAACCCGGGCAGGAAGTGCATTCCACAACCTAAGCGTACGCGAAATAAAACCCTTATCGAATCTAACCGTATGCAAGCGCACCGGACGCAAAGTGTGAGATAATGAGAAATAATATTATAAAATTATCATTCTGTATAAGAAAAAGGTGTTTATTGTACTGGTATGGTTTATACTATCTACTGTACTATTCTATGACACCGTTTTGATATTTGATATTATATTCACGCTCCTCAAATAACTAAACCAAAAGTGGTAAGCTGGAATGTATTCTGTGTTTATATGGGTTAATCCATCAAGTTCTACTGTCTACGATAGAACAAAATGAACAAATGACAGAATTTTTTTTTATACTCATAATAAGAAGCGCTCGTGGCCCCGCTAATTCAGTGTTCTGTAAACTATCACAGCGTTAAGTAAGTTTCGCTATGGCTGGACACGGATGGGTGACCACTTTTTGGCATTTTCATTTACGAGCATTTCTGTGTATTCCGTTCTTTGGAAGGCACGTTAAGCCTTTAGTACCGGTTGCCAGTAACATAGCAGTCGTTAAGCCAAGTTGAAGATCTTAAGAAACTATCACAGCGTTAAGCAAGTTTCGCTAAGGCACGTTAAGTCTTTGTACAGGTTGCCAGTAACATGGCAGTCGTTAAGTCAAGTTGTATGGGCGGCTTGAACTTCAACAGCAGGTCGCCACTAACTGCGCTTGTTCATTTCAACACGGCAAAGGGTTTACTTGTTCACCACGTGGGACAAAAATGTACGCGGTGAAATCTGGGCATATAATATGCCTCTGCCACCCCTTCAGGAATAAAGGCGTGACTGATAAATGTACCTATGTTCGGTGTAGCTGTAGTAGTTGTCAAGATCATCATCATCATCCGAGCGTCTGTCCCAGTTGCGTCTCGCGACGCCCGGGGTCCGCTTTCCTACATTTTCTTCTCCACTTCGCACGGTCTTCGGCATCCCCTGTAGTGAGACCATTGGCACGCATGTCATCCCTTACGACGTCAAGCCAGCACTTCTTGGGTCTTCCCCTCTTACCGGGACCCGGCGGGGCTGACATGGCCAGACATTTGTTACCTACGTAGCCCGGCGGTTGCCGCAAGACGTGACCATACCAACGAAGGCGACACTCTTGCAACTTGTCTGCAATGTCACGGACGTGAAGGCTGCCGCGGATGCGAGAGTTTCTCACGCGGTCCATCCGCGTGACCCCACACATCCACCGCAGCATCTTCATTTCCGTGACACGCAGCTCCTGCTTGTGTCGCTCCAATATCGGCCACGTCTCACTGCCATGTAAAAGGACAGGTCTAATAATGGTTTTGTAGACCTGTCCCTTCAACCGGATCGGCATTTTAGGGTCACAAATGACACCGGTCATCTCCCGCCATTTGGCCCACGCGGCAGCAATGCGTGACTTGACATCGCAATCGATGTCACTGGACGTGTGAAAAACAGATCCCAGGTATTTAACCTGGTCCGTGCGCTCGACCAAATCGTAGTAGTAGTTGTCAAGATATCTCGTTTATTGTGGATTAAGTCAATTCAATTCAATTCTTATTATGGCTTTCTGTGCTCTTTGCAGCAACTTGCCAGTGTCCCGTAGCTAGAACTAGTAGTGGATTAAGTCAAAGTTTAATTAGGGAAATTAGGTTACTGTCAAACTCGGACGTCAGAGTGGTTATGGCTCCATCGTACTAGGCCTAAAGGACAGCGGCTGGGCTGCTCGCCGTTCTTACAGAAGCAGACCCTAGATTTTGGCGTGTCATGAAAGCTACACCCTTCACACTACAAAGACGAGGGATAACACCCGAAACTCCCTGAATAGAGGCCGCGGTGGCAGACTAAGTCCCCCGCAATGGAGTCCTTCCGAGGGCTCATTCGAGACTCCCGATTATATGCAGATGGAACGGCTCTGTGTGGTTTTAGTCGGACTCCTATCAGGCATATCATCCGGGAGGATTTACAATTAAATGAATGTCCCATCTAGGCCCTCAGCCCTCTGTTTAGAGAAATGGAACTTTTTTTTATGATGTAAGCTAAGAGTACTTAAGGCTCGAACGAACGAACGAGAGTGAAGACGATCACTGCGTAAAGCATCTTACGATACGGTTGATCCTGAGATGGGCGACCGTTTGTGGTATTTCCACGTTTCTGTACTACGGAAAATTTCAAGAATAGGTAGTCAGAAGCTGTCTATGTATGTTTTAACGCGGCAATAGGGTTGGCAGCGCGAGTTTAGCACCCTGTTGAGTTTAGCAACTGTTTACCTCTGGAACTAAAAACTTCAAAAGCGACGGTGACCACTTTCGATCAGACTATTGACTCAGGGTGATGCTCTTTCAAACTATCGCCCCGCCACGCTGATAGCAGGGTAGTGGGGCATATGAAGCTCATAGCCTTAGTAAAAGAAGGGGGTCAGACCACGCACTATAACCACGCGGAGTTCCGCCTAGTCTTAACCCTGTCTCTGGATAGGGACGAGGATGGGTCACGACGACCTGAACTACCATGAACTAAAACTTAATAACCCGAAAGAACGCCCCAGGATGGGGCTCTTCTCGGAGGGCTAAATGTGCGGCCACTCACGATCACCTGAAGGAGCTCAGGCAGTTTAGAAGGCACCCTCGGAACACATAGTGGTGCCCGCCGTCATATAATCATGTATAGGCAAGCTCCCTAACCTTTCCCATGACTAAAACTAGTTCGGTGGCGTTCATAAAAGTAGCATTGCGGCGCCTTTGGACTGGATGGGGGGGGGGGGGGAGGGAAGGAGCGTGTATTCTGCACGCAACCGCAGTTCCTGTCTCTTCGGCCGCTATCACTTCAGGTAGAGACGACATACAGGATCTAGCTTCACCCTATTTAAATCAGAGATGGGGCTATATGGAAAAGAAAGGGTACATGACTGCCTGCTGAGGTTCGAGATTGGTTCGGTCGGAACAGCTACTTATATTTGTATGATCCGCAAATATTTGTATTTGTTTGTGTGTTTCAAAACCAGGTAGCCACAGACTGTTTACGTCCATTTCATCACAATACAACAGTAAGCAGCGCCTATGTAATACCTCTGGTGTTAGTATACTTATCCACCACCAGCCACCTCAGTCAGCTCTCAGCCAACAAAACTTCTATGACCATCTTTGCCATAATTCTAGTTGTATAAAAACCTTCTACCAGTGTACTCGTAGTTAATTTGATAAAAATAAGATACTGTAGGAGAAACTGACGGCTGACTTTCCATCCCAACCCAACTAAAAAAAGTGCACCTGCGACAGAGCCCTAGTACGTGGTACGTGCTTATTAATAGGCTTTTGAGAGCATTATTTTATTTAGCAATATTTGCATGATTATAGACTAAAATAAAACAAGGTGACCTGAAATAAACATGGCTGACACGACAAACGCAGAAGTGGTTCGATGTAATGTGATATTTGAATGTGTTAGCGAAATTGTTGGACTCAAAACCAGAAAGTGAAGCTAATTTTGAGCATATTATTTACACGTGCATCTATTGCACAACTAGTTTTCGTACATTTAAAGGATGAATTCTTTTTTCATCTCACCTACTCTGAAGTGCTTGTAGCCCCGCTGACTCAGTGTTCTGTAAACGATCACTGCGTTAAGCAACTTTTGCTATGGTTGATGGTCACGGATGGGTGACCACTTTGTGGCATTTAGATTTGCGAACATTTCCGTACTTCGTAAGGCACGCTAAGCCGTTAGTCCCGGTTGCCAGTAACATGGCAATTGTTAAGCCATGTTGAATGCCTTAAGCCCTTAAGGCTTGAAAAATTTCACCAGCAGCCCATTGCCGTGTTAAAATAGGTAGCCACAACCTGTGTCTGTATATTTCAACAATGGGCAATGGACTCACAACCTATTGCGTGGGACAGGAATAGGTACACACGGTAAAAAGTCGGCGTATAATATATGCCTCTGCCACCCCTTCGGGGATAAGGTGTGATTGATAAACATAAACAATTGACACTATACTATTGGCAACCCTTTAGTCGTAATTCTTTTATTATACTATTGAATTGAAATGAAAGTAATTCTTTTTTTATACGATTTTAACTAATTCATTTTATTTAGGTACTGAAAACTAAGCCGGCAAATGAGAGGCGAAATTGCTCCGTACACATTTGAAGATCCATATTATAAACAATTGCCATTCAAATTCCAAAACCTAGACCAGTGTCTGGCCCGAGATGCATAATAATGCCAAAATCACGTCCCCCCCCCCCCCTCCACGTGGGAGGGGGTTCAAAGTATGTCACGGGTGAAGCCGCAGATGTTAACTAGTATTCCATAAGTACCTAGATGAAAACTTGGCAGCTAAATCTACACAAAGTTTGGCGCAAAAGAAACCGCTAACCCCTAACACAATGGTCGACGAATTTTCTCGCAAAACCTAAACAAATAAAAAACTATTTCGCGTCCAAGGACGAAGCTCGAAATAATGTCTTTGAAGTACAACCCGCCATCTTCCCATATAACACAAAGGCGGCTTGTTCAGCATTATAGCAGCTATCAGATTCCAACATTGGCTGAGTATTTATGATTTAAATCAATTATATTGGAAACAAAAAAGGTTGATATTGAAACTACGAGTAGCATACCAAATCTATTGGGCTACCTACAATTTATCGTAATACATACATATTGTCACGCCTTTATCCTCGAAGGGGTAGGCAGAGGCATACTATACGCCCACACTTCACCGTATGCATTTTTGTCCCACTTAACAGGTGGTGAGCCCATTGCCGTGTTGAAATGGACAGGTGCAGGCTGTGGCGACCTGATGTTGAAATTTTTCAAGCCGCCCATAAGGCCTTCAACCAAGCTTAATGACTGCCATTTTACTGGCAACTGGGACCAACGGCTTAACGTGCCGTCGCACGCACGGAAATTTAAATTTAATATAATGTGTCAATTTCGTAATAAGGATATCTTTTTCTCTTTATGTTATTCGTGTTCCACATATTACAGAAACATTCTTGTTTTTTTTATGGTTCTCATAACTGAGTATTATGTTTAATTGCTAGATGTAAACACGGTATATGACTTAATAAGGTTAAGCTATTTATTGATGTTTTTATTAAGGCAACGAATTTTAGACGAAAACAATATTACATAACAGAAGGGAATATAAATAACTCGTAAACCTTAATTAACGTTTTCTCAAACGCCTATTTAGCTTCAAAGGATAGATTTAACGAGTCAGGGTGGACTTACACGCTTCAGTTTATTTAGGCATCCTGTCTATATTTGTACACAATGTGTTAAGAAAACCCTGTCCGACCCGAAAGGGCACATAGGCACTTCAATAACATAACCAAAAAAATATATGACTTAATAAGGTTAAGCTATTTATTGATGTTTTTATTAAGGCAACGAATTTTAGACGAAAACAATATTACATAACAGAAGGGAATATAAATAACTCGTAAACATTAATTAACGTTTTCTCAAACGCCTATTTAGCTTCAAAGGATAGATTTAACGAGTCAGGGTGGACTTACACGCTTCAGTTTATTTAGGCATCCTGTCTATATTTGTACACAATGTGTTAAGAAAACCCTGTCCGACCCGAAAGGGCACATAGGCACTTCAATAACATAACCAAAAAAATATATGACTTAATAAGGTTAAGCTATTTATTGATGTTTTTATTAAGGCAACGAATTTTAGACGAAAACAATATTACATAACAGAAGGGAATATAAATAACTCGTAAACATTAATTAACGTTTTCTCAAACGCCTATTTAGCTTCAAAGGATAGATTTAACGAGTCAGGGTGGACTTACACGCTTCAGTTTATTTAGGCATCCTGTCTATATTTGTACACAATGTGTTAAGAAAACCCTGTCCGACCCGAAGGGGCACATAGGCACTTCAATAACATAACCAAAAAAAAATTAAAAATTAAATTATTTATAAGTATAAAATAGTTTTATTTTTTAAATGCGTGATTTTATTATCAGTATTTGTCCAATTTCGTTAAAATAAAGAAAATTTTCAATAACTGACAACAATTCTGTTGGTATGCGGCGACGAGTGTATGTGATATCAAAAGAAACCGCCGGCAGGTGTAAGCTGACCTTTTGACCTTGCATTTCCGAATAGCAGATTAAAGGATTAAAGGATATTTCCGAATAGCACTTTCCCTGTGTTGCCATGTAAGCTACCACATTATCTTAATTTTTAATTAATTTTATTTAGAGTAAATTTTCGGGGTAAATTTTTCGAGCTAATTTATTGGGGAAATTTCTAAAAAGGATTACCCGAATTAAATCATATCGATACCTACCAATACCTTCAAGGATCGGACAGGGTTTTCTTAACATATTGAATAGTATCCTTTAATTTATTATCTGTGAGGGTTGCTAAGGACCAAAAGACGTAAAAACGGTGTTTCGTTTCAGCTATTGCTGAAAAGCAGACCTAAGCCAGTACTTTACATGCCAATAACTACTAATTTTATAACTTAAAAGTTTCTAAGTGTGTTTACTTGTTACTTCTGTTTTTTCAACACTCTTGCTCGTAAAGTGAATCAAATTTAACCGGTTTTAGATACATAAAGCAGTTCATAAAACACGCTTGTGTTATAAAAACATACAGTGAAGTTATATACTATAACCGCACTATTTGCTAATTTTTTAATATTTATCATCGTAAAAGTATGTTAGTATTTTTGTTAATATTGAAATGCGGACTTATAGTATATATGCTTCTGACATCCCTTCGGGGATGAAGATGTGGTCATTGGAATGATATTTATACGAATAAATATTTAGAGCTGTACTTGCCCATAAACCACGAAACTAGTAGCCATTGTTCCGACCCTGGGTCATCCTTCCCAGAAGTTACCGGCGCTAGACAGATAGGTAGGGGTCGTGTGATTTTAGTAGGTTCGAGTCCGGCATGACATCCGTGGGGATTTAAACACGATATAAATATAAATAAAATAAATAAGCTTATTGGTACTATGGGATCTAGATATCTGATATCGTGCTTATATATTTCTAAATACATACATATTATGACCCGAGAATCGAACCTTCGGAACCAATCGGGACTTCAGGGCGGCAGTCGCATACACTACCACTGCGCCAACGAAAAGCAGTCAACGATAAAAATAAATCTGGGAGCTTTCAACGAAAACGCTGCCTAGGTGTGTATATCTCATAACAAAATAATGTATGGTGGATTGTGTATTTTATTTAAGTCTGCAGAAAAGTCCGCGATGGATAACCTACTAGCTTACTATAATACTGGGGGAAAAGGGACGAGAAAACTTAATTACGCGGGAGTAGCAGTGGGCATCAGCTAGTTTAAAAAATAAAAGTCACATTTCCTACCACCAATCATAACAGGCTATGCTTTTTGTCATGTTAACACACATAGGTATACATTATTACCATTACTCTTTACACACACAGTTGTTCGAGTGACATTGGGTACTAAAACTGAGAAGTTTACGAGTACTTTCGTCTGAAATGTAGAGTTAATAGAATGTTATTGCTGTTCGTACATACTCTGGGGATAATTACTGTAAGGCTTGTTATTCACGAGTTGTTCAGGGTGATTAAGCGTGACGTATAGGAGTTTCATTGTTAATTTCAAATTTATTGTAACAATCCGTCACGCCTTTGTCCCCGAAGGACCATACTTATAATTCACTTATTTCTCGCTTACGCTGTTTTCCCTGAAGAGAAGACAGAGGTGTCCTATCTTATCTATTCTCCGGGGTAGGCGATACCGTGGCACTTCGTCCCTTTCGGATCTTTTGTGCCATACCACTTCACATCACTCATCCCCCCAGCGCTTGTGCAGCGCCTCCATGAACCTCAATATGTTCCCTAGGGGGATACGCTCGTAATCATCCGGTGTAGGGTAAGCCTGACCCAGAAGACTCATCCTTCTTGCACCAAGTGCCACACATTCGCACAGTAGATGGTGCATGCAGTAAAGGGGCAGTGAAGGGGCTGCTTTGTTACATATTACCCCGTGAGCGCTCCGGTGATTCTCCGCAGCTGCTCCCTGGTATGTGTTCACAGTTTCCTGGACCATCCCTGTCTGATGCTGCCCAGTAACAAGAATTGTACTTATATGCTTACATTTATATACAGGATTTTGAGTTGAAATAAACTATATAATGAAGTCTACATAATTGTTGCTGTGAAAAAAAACAGTTATTGCCGTTTATGACGCAAAAAACTTATTTATACCTACGGATCCCTCGGTGGGCGAATCCGACTCACAGTTATCCGGGTTTATTTTTATAATATTAAAATTTATCGCAGTATAAGTACCCGTGCTCGAAAAATAAAATACGGAGCGCCGTATCTAAACAAATAACTGTCTAATTACTCGTACATGGTAATGAGGCTTAAAAAATGTTACTTTGTTAAGACTCTCTGTACAAGATACGCTTTGTATATTTATTATTCAAGAAAGTACTGAAGATAAAGCCTTGAGGCATCCAAGAGACGAGCTATTTAATTGTCAGATGAAACATGTAAAAAAATAAAATTATCTTTTTTTTTGAGCAAGAATTGAAGATCAGGTTTCTGAAAACAAGTATTATGTGAATGCGTCAGTGGCGTAAGTGGTGCTGTATACGACTGTAGCGCTGGGGTCTACGGTTCGAATCTTGTGTCGGATATAGTTTCGGTCTGTTGATTCCATTGGAAAGTTCTGCTGATGAAATAGATCCTATTGAACCCCTCAAAAGAGCATTGGAAATTTTAGAATCCTATTGGACCCATCAATGGAACTAATTAGTGGAACATACAATCCAAAACCAATATTTATAACTTAACTATCTTCACACTATATCCCTGGCGGGGTAGTCAGAGAGAACAGATCGCCAGGCTTCTTCCGCCAGGATCCTTGCATACTTTCCGGGTTCGATTCCCGGGTCGGAACAATATTTGTGTGTACCACAAATCGGCAATGGGCTCACCACCGATTACGTGGGACAGGAATACACATGGTGAAAAGTGGGCATACAATATATATGCCTCTGCCACGCCTTCGGGGATAAGGCGTGATAGATAAATATAAAAAAATGTTGGTTTCGGAGTTTGGGTGTTTTTGTTTATATGTATTTACAAATATATAAATATGTATATTAGTTGTCTAGATCCCATAGTACAAGCTTATAGCTTAGTTTGGGCTAGATGGAGTTGTGTAAAAAGTGTCCCACAATATTTATGTTTATACTTCTTTTGCTTCCTGCAGATTTATTAATCGCTTCATATATGAACGTCTTGGTATCAGAATACTTTGATTTTAACTGCCTCGGTAGCGCAGTGGTAGTGTATGCGACTGCCGCGACTGAGGTCTCGGGTTCAATTCCCGGGTCGCAAAAAATATTTGTGGGATCCTCAAATGTTTGTTTCGGAGTTTGGGTGTTTCCTATGTATGTATTTAGAAATATAATAAGTATGTTTATCATTTTTCGAGATCCCGTAACACAAGCTTATATTAGCTTACTTTGGGATAGATGGCGCTGTGTAAAAAAAAAGAAAAAAAAATGTATGAAAATTTGCCTGATTTTAAGCGACCGATATAGTTTTTAAGCGAGTTCATCAGCGAACGAGCGGTTTCGTCTTCTACTTTTGTCGATAAAAGTACAAAAATAAGTTTTTCCCATTTGTATACACCTTTTAAAAATGTTGAGGAACTCCCCTTTAACTGTTTGTTAGGAGCGTTTGAAGCGTTTGAACACTCGATCTCTACCTTTCAGTTTAACACTGGGCGCCCCGAAGTAACTCCTGGCAAATCCTCCCTGGGTTCCCGGTAGAATTTGACTACCACCGCGGCCTCTCCTAATGGTTTGGGCGTTATCCACTTTCTTTGGAGTTTAGTTTGGATCCCGCTTTTTTAGGCGATGAGGCGAGCGTGAAATTTTAAGGTCAAGACGTTGTCTTGGGCCAGCTTCTGTAAAAACAGCGGGTCATCCAGCGTACTTTAAACATAGTTACCCATTTAAGAAATTATATTAAAAACTACCCGCGTAGAGAAGTTTTCCCGTTCCCGTTTCCCACCGGAACTTGTTCCCGGGATAAAAAGTAGCCTATGTCCGTCTCCTGGCTGTAAGCTACCTTCCCACTAATTTTCAGCCAAATCGTTACACCCGTTGTTGAGTTATAAATAGTGTAATTAACACGACACGCAAAACTATCGACCATCTGTCTTTAAAATTTTAGTTAACAAAAAAACTTATAACACCCCTCTCCCTTTTGCGCGGGGGTATAAAAACGGGAACCTGTAATCTTGTAAAAATCTGAGTTGCAAAAAGCCTAGATCCTGGGTACGCCCATGGGTTGGAAGGTCAGACAGTCGCTTCTAACAATGCTGAAGATCAAAAGCCAACGCTCAGCTGCTCCTAGCATCCTAATGTGGAGACCAGACTCCTAATTCAGGTTAGGTTTGGAAGCAAGTGGGAATACACTCAGTAATCAATCAATCACGCCTTATCCCCAAAGCGGTGGCAAAGGCATTTTTTCTCAAACATGCATGGAAATACGGTCATTATTTCGAAAAAAGAATACACGAAGTATCACATTTACGCCTTTACGGACAGAGAAGATGAGGTTCATTGCTGGAGTGTTTTTTGAATTTGGTACTTACAACGCTCCAGCAATGTTGTACGAAACGGCGCTGGGGCTATTAGGTACTCTTTGATTGGATACTCTTTTATCATTCTTCTTCAGCGGACGCTTACTGTATATTATTTTTTAAAAAATGAGCTATTATCTGTTTTTATGCGTGGGAGTTTGATTTTGGGGCATAAAAGTTGTGTCAACATGCTATAAATAATAAATGAATGATGATTCTGGGACACTTTTTCACATGGCAAAATCTAGCCAAAATTAAGCTATGAGCTTGTCCTATGAGATCTAGACAACTGATAAAAAAACTTAAATATTTTTAATTACATACATATAATAACACCTAAACTCCGAAACAAATATTTATGGATCACACAAAAGTTTGTTCCATCCCGGGAATTGAACCCTAGAGCTCAGTGCGGCAGTAGCATTATTTTTAAGCTATTGCATAGTTTTTACCGCAGGCTTTGAGCGGGCCTTAATCAAGAAATTCCGGAACGCAAAAAACCCAAGACGAAGGTCGAGACGAGCTCACACGAAGTTCACCGAGCACGGCCGAGCGTTGGTTAACGTGTATGTACATACTATATTATATGGTACGATTGTACGAAGCTCGCACGAATCGAGACGTGATGATAGTGAGTGTGAGTGTCAGGGTGAGGTGAGGGTGACTGTGAGAGTGAGGGTGGGGTGAGGGTGAGAGTGAGGGGTGAGGGTGGGAGTGAGGGTGAGGGTGTTTTTTTTTAGTGTAATTTGAATTATTATCAAAGAAAAACAAATACCGCGGCAGTCTCCGAGTGCCACACGTCTTTTTTATTTCAGATTTCCTTCCTGCTATATCTAGCGTATAATCAACTGCATTTTAACTGTACTTATTTTCTTTAAGTAGGTAATTGCCCAATATGGCTAATGTAGCTTTTAATATTAATGAAATTAAATGTATAATTTTAAAAGTATGTTTTATTTCCATGCATTCTTTTGAGAAAAGCACTATACTTCGGAAGTGACACACAGTTTTTTAACGAGTGGAAATCTCTACGTAAGTCTTACCGAACTCAAACATAATCGGCACGTTCCCTACCTAACCATTTAGTGCTGTATATGCCTCGGCCGGAATGCGAATTGCCTGTCGCGTATTAGTGAAGTCCTCTCCTACGACTCGACCGGCAATTGCCTACTTGCCGGCCTTTGCAATAATGTACTATTATACACCCACTTTTCACCATGTGTATTCCTGTGCCACGTAATAGGTAGTGTAAAATAGACAGACGCAGGTTGTGACTGCTTGCTGTTGAAAATTTTCAACCCGCCCATTAAGCTTTTAACTTGGTTTAACTACTGCCATGTTACTGACAACCGGCTCCAACGGCTAAACGTGCCTTTCGAAGCACGGAAACGCTCGCAAATATAAATTACACAAAGTGGTACCCATCCGTGAGCAATCATAGCGAAGTTTTGCAGTGATCGTTTACAGAACGCTCAGCGGGGCCAAGAGCGATTCTTTCATGTGTTATGTATAAGGTAGGTAAGTATAATAGCGAAGTAGATCGTATGACATCTACAAAATGGCAAGAACAGCATTTTTTTTGGAAATTTTTTTTTTAACGTGTGGAAATCCTCATGGATGCTATGTCGGACTCTTACCGACTAAAACCACACGGCGCCCTTCAATTTGTCTATGGCCAGGAGTCCCGTGTGTTTACAGAGGACTAAATTGAGTATGACCAGAGCCATCTATATACAGTTGTTCATTAGCTCAAATTTCTCATAAATTTTTAATAAAGTGGAAAAAGACAATAGATGGCTCTGGTCATACTCTTAAAATGACGATATAAATATGGTGGAGAATTTCAACTTGATTCGATACGGTTCGGGTAGTTCAGGTGGCTAGAACATTGCTCTGGTTAGGCAAAGGTCACAGGTTCAATCCTTGTCTCGAATCAAATTGTCTTTTTCCACTTTATTAAAAATGTATGAGAAATATAGCAAATAATTGCTTTAAAAATGAGAAATTTAGCAAATAATTGCTTTAAAAATTTATCAATATACTGAGTGGAGTCCATTGCATCAATGTCTAAAAATAGTTGTAACACTGTTCATTGGTATCGAGTTGTTCATTAGCTCGATAGATGGCTCTGGTCATACTCTTAAAATGACGATATGAATATGGTGGAGAATTTCAACTTGATTCGATACGGTTCGGGTAGTTCAGGTGACTAGAACATTGCCCTGGTTAGGCAAAGGTCACAGGTTCAATCCCTGTCTCGAATCAAATTGTCTTTTTCCACTTTATTAAAAATTTATGAGAAATTTAGCAAATAATTGCTTTAAAAATTTACAATATATTCCTACTGTCTAAAATACGGTTGGCTAGGATGTCGCTTTATACTACGAGTAGTCTCATTGTTTGATACTTACAATATCGTAAGTTTATACACTGCACTAGGCCACTAGCTGTATCCCGCAATTAGGCCGATAACAAACATAGAAAGAAACACTCTTGCATCTATTATTAGTTTTCAAATAATGTATAGTGTATTGTAAAGCAATTAAAGTCCTGGTAGTCTCACTACCAGGACTTTAATTGCTTTTAGCCTTTATGTTACCACCTCACTAAAAAGGCAACGGGTTCAACATTTCTTCCAAATTTAACATCTAAAATAGACACATTTTATTTTATTTTATAAATTTATTCGGCTTTTTAGTCCCACCCCAGTTCCGTGCTTCGGAACGCACGTTAAGCCGTTGGTCCCGGTTGCCAATAAAATGGCAGTCGTTAAGCCAAGTTGAAGGCCTTATGGGTGGATTAAATAATTACAACAGCAGTTCACCACAGTCTGCGCCTGTCCATTTTAAACAAACTCCCCAAAATGTTAAGGATATTAATAATTATCATCATCCGAGCGTCTGTCCTAGTTGTATTCGCGGCGCCTGGGGGCCTGGCTTTCCTACTTCTTCTCCTCCACTTCCTTGCACGGCCATTAAAATCCCTAGTAGCGAGACCGAGATGTAGATGCGAGAGTTTCTCTCACATCCACTGCATTATTTTCATCGCCGCGACACGCAGCACCTGCTTGTGTGGCTCCAACAGAAGCCAGAGGTTTTACAGAACTGTCCCTTCAACTTGAACGGCATTTTTGGGTCACAAATGACATCAGGCATTTCCCGCTACTTGGCTCAAGCGGCAGCAATCTGTGTCTTGACATTGCATTCGATGTCACTGGACGTGTGAAATACAGATTCGGCTACGTTCGTGAAAACAGGTAAGTATAGAAAAAAGCTGGTTGACGAAGTCATCAACGCCCCGCTGAAACCGTTCTATCTAGTAGAGACTCACAATTTTTTTTTTTTCAATTCATTCCCTTCAGCGGAGCAACGAGGAGGGAAATTCGTAGTAGTAAGTAAGTATGTTACGGGCGAACTCGGGGGAGACACCTAGTGTCCGTGTATTAAGAAGATATTTTCCCCTAATCACATATATGTTTGCGATAAAAATATAGAAAACATAAACAGATTTGTTTAGATTTACATATGAACTGTCATCTCATCCCCAGTTTCACCTCCTTCGGACTTTTTTCGTAATTTTGCGAAATTTTGAATCACTCTATCTAATGCTGAAAACTGCATTAAAATCCGCTAATTAGTTTCAAAGATCTAAGCACACACACAGCGGCAGTGATGTCAATTTATACTATGTAAAGAAGTTAATTTAAAAGGTGGCATGTTTAACGAATGTCATAGAACTGTAACTTACCCCAGCTTTGTGTCCTCGTAAGTTATAATTAGTTCGTGACGGCTGATCATGTACACCCCGCGCGTGAGACGCAGTGAAGGTGATGCTGACCATGCCTCGCGCGTTGCCGATAGCCAGCCAGCCCTCCTGACTCTCTCTAAGAGTCTCGAACTTCCAGCGATCATCCTGTTAACATTTAAATACTTTTTAGGTAAGTTACATCAATACTAATATAACAAGGCTGATTAGTTTGGTTTTGTTGCCACAAATTTCAAAGTTTGAATTGAAAAATTATATGTGATTTGGATATTTCTATAAATGCAGCTCCTGGAAGAGAGGTGCAATATGAAATGAAATGAAAATATCTTTATTCATGTTGGTCACAAAGTAACACTTATGTACGCCAAGATTATTACTTCTTACATATTATTATACATTTACTGCCAGATTCGCAAGGCAATATGTAAAGCCTTATAAGGAACCTGGCAATAAAACTAAACTCATGCATACTTTTTTTTTAATCCATATATATTGTCACGCTTTTATCCCCGAAAGGGTAGGAAGAGGTATACTATACGCCCACATTTTATGGTATGCATTTTTGTCCCACGTAACAGGTGGTGAGCCCATTGCCGTGTTGAAATGGACAGGCGCAGGCTGTGGCGACCTGCTGTTGAAATTTTTCAAGCCGCCCATAAGGCCTGCAACCAGGCTTAATGACGGCCATATTACTGGCAACTAGGACCAACGGCTTAACGTGCCTTCCGAAGCACGGAAACGCTCGCAAATGTAAATGCCACAAAGTGGTCAACCATCCGAGGACCAGCCACAGTGATAGTTGCTTAACGCAGTGATCGTTTCCAGAACACTGCGTCCGCGGTAATAATCATAAAAAATAATCATAAATATGAACAAATCGGGTATGTTATCACAAATCATTGTATCATTAATGAATGACGGTATTAAATGATTTCGAAGTATCCAAATTCTTAAAAAATTCATTCTGTTGCGCATGTGCTTTGCTCTTCCGAAGGTTACTTACTTAATGAGGACCGCCCCAACTTGGCTCTGTCCCGAGGAAGTTTCCTCTTTTGACGATACTTTGAAATCGGTGGTGGAGTCTGTCCTCAATGTGTCTCTAGATGAGACTCAGTGGAGTCAGGCTGGTCTGCCAATCCGATGTGGTGGTCTGGGAGTGCGTTGTGCACGTGATGTGGGCTTGCCGGCTTTTCTGGCGTCTGCTCATGGGGTTGTAAACCTTGTCACTATTTTACTCAATTCTGAGGGTGACGGGGGGAGCATGCCTTTTGTGTCGGAGGCTATATCAGCTTGGACGGTCCTCAGCGCAGGTGCGTCGATCCCTGAGGCAAGGCACCTTCAGCGTGCGTGGGATGACGTTGGGGTGCGACGACTCCAGGATCAATTATTGGAGGGCGCTACGGGGGCTGATAAGGCTAGACTGCGGGCTGTGTCGCAGCTTGAGTCTGGGGCGTGGTTACAAGCGTTACCTTCACCCCACCTGGGAACCCTGTTAGACGGCGACTCTTTGCGTGTGGCAGTAGCTTTGCGCCTGGGTTGTAGGGTGTGTGAACGTCATAAATGCACCTGCGGTTCCATGGTGGAATCAGATGGTCATCACGCTTTGAGTTGTCGGCGGTGCACTGGAAGGTTTCCGCGACACCACGCCCTCAGCGATATTATTCGCAGGGCCCTTATCTCAGCGAAAGTCCCTTGCGTGCTTGAGCCTCCAGGTCTGAGTAGGTCAGACGGTAAGAGGCCAGATGGGCTGACTTTGATTCCCTGGACCAACGGCAGGTGCCTAATAGGGGATGCAACTTGCGTCAGCACGGTCGCTGCCAGCCACCTTAGTCGCACCGTTCACTCCCCGTCTGCCGCAGCGGAAGACGCGAGTTTAAAAAAGAGGCTTAAATACGCCGATTTGGAGCCACTATACCAATTTGTGCCGGTGGCGGTTGAGACCCTGGGGTGCTGGGGCAAGGACGCTAAAGTGTTTATAAAAGAAATTGGACAGGGGCTCATAGAATTTACTGGTGACTCTCGATCCGGATCGTTCTTGGTGCAGAGGCTGGCCATCGCAATCCAGCGTGGAAACGCAGCGAGTGTGATGGGCACGTTTGCACCGGGTACGATTCGGGGCGGGTTTTTTGATTAGTTTTTAATGTGTTTTATATGAAAATAGATGAACAAAAAAAAATTAAAGCTACAACACATAATCAAATAAAATCTTAACAAATTATATACGAAAACAATCCTCGAGAATCACTCTATCCATTGGCGAAAACAGCGTGAAAATCGGTGCAGTAATTTTTAAGTTTATCGCGAACTGACAGACAGACGTGCCGGAGGACTTTGTTTTATAATTAACTAGTTGACGCCCGCGGCTTCGCCCGCGTAGAGAAGTTTTCCCGTTCCCGTTTCCCACAGGAACTTGTTCCCGGGATAAAAAGAAGCCTATGCCCGTCTCCTGGCTCTAAGCTACCTCCCCACCAATTTTCAGCCAAATCGTTACACCCGTTGTTGAGTTATAAATAGTGTAACTAACACGACTTTCTTTTATATACGAGTACTAGTTGACGCCCGCGGCTTCGCCCGCGTAGAGAAGTTTTCCCGTTCCCGTTACCCACAGGAACTTGTTCCTGGAATAAAAAGTAGCCTATGTCCGTCTCCTGGCTCTAAGCTACCTTCGTACCAATTTTCAGCCAAATCGGTAATGCCGTTGTTTAGTTATAAATAGTGTAACTAACACGACTTTCTTTTATATATATAGATATTCGCCTGCAAATGGTGCTCCTGTTGACCAATTTTCGAGACAGTGATACAGGCGATAACCATACGAGGTCAGTAGCATATAATAGCAGTACAATAGGAGCAGTCGCTAATTCAAAAGTCACACAATAACCTAATTATTTTAATAAAACTCACATATGGAAAGATTTAACAGGAGTCAGACGCCTTCTAAACCGAAACTTTGGTTTCGGTTTAGAAGGCGTCTGACTTTTTTGACAGTTTCAAAACTGGAACTGTTGGAGATCTTGAACACAAAAACACTTGTACTGTTCCCCTTATTTATTACTTAAATCTGACCGGTTTGGCCTTACAGCATTTTTAAAGGTTAGCATACTTCACATATTGTACTCAATGACATCGGAAATACATAAAATATGGGCTAACCTTTGAAAATGCCGTAAGGCGAAACCGGTCAGGTTTAAGTAATAAACAAGTTGAACAGTAGATACAAGTGTTTTTGTTCAAGATATGTAGCAAGGTCCACCAAGGGCCATCAATCAACAGTGTAAACAAACTGTTAGAGACTTGAAAATCGCTTATGCACGTGTGCATGGTGTCCTGCATCGAATGCCGCAAAACAAACCGTTTGTCTTATGGTTCCTGAGAAATGGAGCGTACAGACGTAGGGACGGACAGTCTGAGTTTTATAAGGTTTGTCTAAACTTTAGGGTTTAGAAGTCTAAAAACCGGAAAAATAAACAAAATGTGTGAAGTAAAAAAAATATATTTTATTTTCACCTTGCAGGAAACCACTCGGATTATTTTCGAACGAAGCACACTCTTTATCAAAAAAAGAGATCCCCTGATACAAAAGGTCACTAGGTTGAACAAGAAAAAGATTGTATCCATTGATACGAGCCATGAAATAGACATTATATGGAAAATTTAACTAGTCTTTTAGATTACCTACACACTTTTTTCGGAACTATGCGAAACGTAGTACAATGTTACAATGTGCTGCAGAGAAGTTACAATTGAGAAACGATTTTATGTATTTCCCTAGTAGTTTTGTTTATTATCGTGTTCTAAAAGGTTATTGCTTTAAGCACGCCACATTCGGTACTGACAATGGAGAAAGTTTGTAAAAATTAAAAAAAAAAGTTTATGAGAGTTTTCATACTTTAGCAGTACGTTAAGTCGTTGTTGGAACGAATATGCTCAGCTTACTGCATCAAATAATATTACTTTGTAAATAGGCCATCAAAAATACCTTTCGAGGTTAATTAATTTAAATATAAAATAAAAATATTATATTATACCATAAAATACACTTTAAAAATATTCTTGCCTGTTTTTCTCAGATGGGCAGCGTTCTGTTATTAACATTATACCTAATCTTTAGTTAATGTATGTCATTTTGACCATTAAAATGGTCCATAAAATAAATTTTTGTAACACGTTTGCTTGAAACATGGTAGTCGTTAAGACAAGTTGAAGGTTTTATGGTGCTCCTGTCAATTTCAACATGGTAATAACATTGGCATGACATAATACAAATGTTGAAAAATAGCCGTATAATCCTAAAGAATACTGAAGACCTAACCCTTGCCCACGGTGTGGCTTTATATATGTTACTACGTGACCCCCATGACATACTTTGTCTCTTATAAATTCTACAATAATGCATAAAAATTTGCCAGATCTACTGCTCCGCTCTCCTAACTAAAGCTAGTAACTAAAGTAAAAGAAGCCGTCAGCTTAAATAATGAGCATTCCTTTGCAGCAACTTTCAGTATCACCAACGTTATCCATTTTGTAAGATATTCAGACCGTTACTCCATACCAGGGGTCCGAGTCTACTAATGACAAGCCATAGAATAGAACCAGAGAACCAGAATTGCAGTCAAATGTTAGTAGACTATCGAAAATGTAACTAACTAGCGGCCGCCAGCGCGTCACGTGTTATTAGAATTTTATAAAGTAGAATGGCCGACCGATAGAAGTCCATTGAAGTGCGAAAGACAACGAAAACTGTCAAAGTTGTACCTTGGGCTTTCTATTGAGCGACGATTTCGATTCTATTTCGACACGATTGAAATAGCAGACTCGGCCCCCTGCTACTTGTTCTACTCTCTTAAAGCCAGGCGACTGAGAATTTAGCTTACGAATATATGTTGAACAAGGCTTCGCTAGTTGAATGAAGGTAAGCTTAATGAACTCAAAGTTATATATAAAGTTATGTACTCGTATTTGTAAAATTCGAACAGTATGTAATGTTTATGGTAACACGAACATTACCTGGAAAGTATATTAATTAAAAGTTGATCTTCTTAAATCAATTACTTTTACGAAAATATAAAAAGCACAAACATAGGCAGGTAAATGTTAATTAAAAGTAAAAAAAAAATTACATGGCAGTGAGACGTGGCCAATATTGGAGCGACACAATCAGGAGCTGCGTGTCACGGAAATGAAGATGCTGCGGTGGATGAGCGGAGTCACGCGGATGGACCGCGTGAGGAACTCTCGCATCTGCGGCAGCCTTTACGTCCGGGACATTGCAGATAAGTTGAAATGCAAGAGTGTCGCAGAGGATGCTGACGACCTTACGAAGTGGAGTAGAAAATGTAGGAAATCGGACCCCGGGCCTTGTGAGACGCAACTGGGACAGACGCTCGGATGATGACGATGATGAGTTAAAAGTACAAAAAAATAAGTAGTTAGTGGTTCCCTTCAGCAAAATTTAATAAATTCGTTTACCTACTGCATACTTTTTAGTTTTCAAATAGATTTTCGTTTTTAGAAGAATAAATATGTGTTAATCTTTATATAGAGGTATAATTCTACTGTAAGAGTGCATGTCCTGAACTCCTCCTAAACGGCTGGACTGATTTGAATGAATTTTTTTGTCGTTTGGGTGGCTCCCTAGATGGATTAGCTTCACAAATAAAAAAAAAGACGCTGAAGTCGGTATACTGCAGGACAACGTCTGTCGGGTCCGCTAGTTATTAATATAAATTTAGAAAAATACTACTTAAAACTGGTAGGAATGAGTTGATTGAGTCTAGTTCATATTTAGAAGTCCCTGTCGTGCAAATGTTCTCCTTAACCTCATAATAACATTTTGCACAAAGTTTGCCTTCGGTTAACTTTTAAATTTATTCACTGGTAAGTTTCTAATAATAGGTAGAATCGTTTAAATAAAATGGAGTACCTATCATATTCCCTAGGGGTGTCTATGTGCCCGAATGTGAGAGTAATTAACAACTGTGCTGCAAAGTTGTCCTGACGAACGACGGCAGACCGGAGATGGAACTCCAAATTGCCAATTAGCTGGATATTACGTGAGCCAGCGTCCCCCGTCCATTAGTCCAGGCGTCGACGGCCAATTACGACACACACATACCATGTACAATGATAAACGCATTTCGGTAGGCAATCAACAGGTCTAATAAAATAAGCTTTTAACAGTTCCTAAATGATCAAAATTATAAACTCTCGATAAAGGAGCCGGAGATTGCAGACTCAAGTAAGACAAAGTGAAAATAATTTTTTTTTTTGAAGATGATAAGTTTGAAATTCTGAAAAAATATATCATGCTTAAACTAAAAATTAAAAAAATGTCTTTATCTTGCATCGTAAACAGTTTTGCATAGACCATTTTAACGGCGCTTACAAATTGTCATACTCTAGAACTAATTTAATATATTTATTTATTTATTTACATTTTAATATATTTTAATTATATTTACCCGACAAGAACCGGCAAGAAACTTAGCTTTTTTTTGATGGCCTATATACAATTTAATATTATTTCACTTTGCTCGCAGATCATTTCCAGGCGTCCCTGTCCTGCAAATAGTCTTTAACAGCGTAATAACCTTTATCACAGAGCTTTTTTCTTATTTAATTACACTTATTAGTCTAGGACCTTAGGGTTTCAATATAAAACAGCCCCTTTTAACGTGTGGAAATCCCCGACTAAAACTACACAGTCTCTACCTATCTGTCTACCGCCAGACGCCCTAGATAACTCCTTAGAAGGACGTACCAGTAGGTCTATTATGTAACTTTGACAGTTCTTGTCGCTTTGGTTTGTTCGAAAGCCACCACGCTTTGAAAGCAATTAGCAGGTTGCGTGAAATTGGTATTACGTATATTCAAAGCGACTGTGGCACAGAGGCTTTCGGCAAACATCGCTATCATTTTATCGACGTTACGCGGTCATGTCAAATATACCTATTTAGTCGTTATCTTTGTAGAGTTCACAAACATTTTAACGTAAACGGTTTATAGTTGATAGACACCGAGAATTTATGGAATGTTGGTTATTTGCGGCAAATTTAAAAACCTTGTGATATGTTTGGCATCCGAACGCTATTGTATTTTTGTTTTCTACTGTTCATTGAATATTATAATGTAAGTAAATTATTTTATGTATATCGTAGGCAATTTTAGTTTAATGATAACAAGATTTTTGTACAGGAAAAATCGATGCAGATTAGGAAGGGTCCGAATTAAAGTCAGGTATTTAGGCAGGACTTTCCAATATTCATAGTTGTTTTATTATGCCTTATGGCAATGGTAATATATTAATCGCAAAAGACAGGCGTAAGAAAGGTGACTTGGTTTTGTCATATTTAAAATACTTATATAGAAAAAAGCAAGAAAAAAAATAACCTTAAATTTCTATCCTTTTTATCTTCTAATTAGTAGTGAAGGGAGGTGTTCGGGGATTACAAAGGGGACCAAAAATCTCATTATTTTCAAGCTCAGACGCACCGTTTTAGAGATATGGCAAATATGTGTACAAGTTAAATAAATAAATAAATAAAAACTACTACATGGGTCCAAATCGCGAAATATTCACATGTCTCGATAAACCTACATAACCGCCCAAAATGATGCTAAGTTTCAACTTCATATAAAATCAATCAAAAATTGCCCAAGTCTCGTTTCTATACAAAAGCGTTAATTTTTGCCCAAGTCCTAGCTCCTTATAATATATATATACCTAGTCAGGTCATAAATTCTGTCACATGTTTAATATAAAATAATTGAAACAAGTTTATTCATTATGTAACCATTTATATACCAAAATGAACTTAACAAAACATAGATTCTTATGACAATAAAGTTTATTCAAAATGACCTCCGTGATTTTGAATACAGGCCTTCAATCTGCACGGCCAGTCGTCTTTCGCAGCACGAACGAGGTCCATGTCAATATCGGCGGCTGCCTTAATCAAGGATGTCTTGAGTGGTTACAAATTGGGATGAGGCTTTGAGCACGCCTTTTCCTCCAAGTGTTGCCATATCTTGTAATCTAACGGACTCAAATCTGGACTGGAGGAGGGCCAGTCTTTGTGCCGGATGAAGTCGATTTCACGCGCCACCAGCCAGTCTTGTGTGCTCTTCGCTCTATGAGCTGGCGCCGAATCTTGTTGGAATACCCAGTGCCTGTTATTGAACATGGTATGAGAAACAGGTTCCACAAGGTTCGTCAGGACTGTATTTTGATACACAACTGCATTCGTTTTTACACCTTTTTCACAAAAATATATCCAACCTCTGTTAAGCCCCAATAAGAAACTCCCAACCATACCATGAGCGAGGGTGGAAAATGACCTCGTTGGACACGCGGAATACGGTTGCTCGCTTCTTCACTACTGTGTGCGTACTCCTTATCATTTTGTTTGTTGTAGCTCTCTTCTACGGTTAAAAATTTTTCATCCGAGAAAAGAATTTCGCGATATTTTTTTCCCGCGTACCGCTTCAACAAAGCGCGGCATCTCTTCAGTCTCAGGTCCATTAGACGAGCATTTAAACGATGGCCTGTTTTTCTTCGATATGACCTTAGCCCTAAGTCTTCATTTAACACCCTTTTCACTGTGGTTCTGCTTAACCCCATCTGAAGGGCCAACAGTTTCTGCTTACGTTTGGGATTTCTTTGAATTCGCGCCCTCACAGCTTTTATCACTGCTGGAGTCCTAACAGACCGAGGGCGACCACTTCTTGACCTGTCATCTACACTAGAGCCTTCATTGTATCGTTTGATGGTACGATAAACGAATCTTTTGGTTATATTCAAATTTTTCAGTACCAGTGTGTCAAAAATTTGAATTGGCGCGTAACCGCAACGATGCAACGCAGTAACTGCAACACGGTCTTCTTTAAGCGTCCACTCCATATTTAAAAATGAGTAAAATTCTAAAAAGTATACATTTTTATTTTCATGAACAATTCGAAATTCGAATTCAATAAACTTTTTTGTGGCCAGCATTCTAAAAGAAAAGTTTTTACTGTGTTACAATACTTATGACCTGACTAGGCATATATATATCACTATACCTTCCTACTCTCCCAACTTTCTTCCTCGGCAAATTCCAAAATATGGCACGAGCTACCTTATAAGTTTATTAGTCCCGCAGATCCCCGAAGGCAATGGCATTATTATACGCCCACATTTCCCTATATGCATTTTGTCCCAAGTAAACAGGTGGTGACCCCATTGCCTTATTGAAATCTAAAATACGTACAGATTTGCAGTTATCACACTTGTAAATCTCTAAAGCAACAACGACAAAGCGTGTAAGGATATTATCCCATCAAATTACAAGTACATCAATATTTATTAGCATTTTAGGCTATTGACAATTTTTAAATCAACCGCATAAATAGTTGCTTTTCATCTAAACTTCATATACACATCTCTTTAGCTACCGCTTTCGGCAAAGTCACCGAGTTGCTCTGAAAACGATTTTAGTTATAAATTTGAAGTCCATTATGCTTAGATAATACCAATTTCACGCGTTTATAGGACTATAGATACGAAAGTAGCTGTCAAATTTGAATCATAATGGATATCGCATCTATGACGTCATTTCAGTTGCCCACTTAACTTAGATAATACCAAAATTGAATTTTGACAGCTGATTGGCGCAAATCGCAATCAAACTGATATCCATTTTAGTTACATAATACCACGGCAGGACTCCCGGCAAACATTGCAAAAGCAGGTAGTCAACTGCGCCTGTCCATTTTAAAACGGCAATTGACTTCACATCGCGTCGCTTTCTCTAGTCTGGTAATCAGATGAAAGTGCACACAATTTTCCACTCAAGCTGTTTTTCTGAGACTAGGCACAAGTGGCCCCCAACAATGTCCATAAATAACCAGTACCTAACCAAACTCTACAATAGTCTTTAGTCCTAATCTGATACTGTACCTAAGTAGACAATTTTGATTACTACACATTGAAATAGCTGGGACTGATTGAATATTTTTTTATTATGTGGTGAAATCGAGGTAACGTAAGTCAACTTTCTTATTGTGTACATTACGTCGTTTTTGGTGTTGTCAACTCACAAAAAATAAATAAAAAAGTTTCTAACTTAATTGATATAGAGTGCCATTCTATTTCAATTAAACTCTGGCCTATCCTGCGGTCCGGTTAAGCAGAAACTGAACATCGTGGTGGTTAAGTAGGTAGTCATCCTTTCTAGAGCTGGAAATCTCACACAAAGCCTTACAGATCACCCTCACATCAGACTGCTTAATAGCATTCCGTCACGTGTTTGATCTGGAGATAGATTTTTGAGACGGGATACTGTTGCATCTCAAATATTCACCCTGTAGTTATCTACCGAAACCGAGGAGCATTGAAAGTACGGTTATAGTCATGAACTCGAATCCCGACTTGAACTGAAAGGAAAAAGCTGGAAGCCGCTGAGAAAGCAGTAGCCCTAGCCCAAATGAAGTTGGAGCTCACTCAAGGAAGACGAATATGATGAAAAGTTCGAGATAAATATTCTACGCACATCGAACCATAGGTGTACCATATTCCTTGAGCGCCGTGAAGAGAATCAGGGCTAGAATAGACTTACCAAAAAATCAGAGCTGAAAGAACTTGCCAATGCCCCACGCTATCACAGCGTGCATCATTTTATTTACCTATCACGCCTTTTCCCCGAAGGGGTGGCAGAGCCTGTCCCACGTAATAGGTGATGAGCCCATTGCCGTGTTGAAATAGACAGATGCAGGTTGGGGCTACCTGCTGTTGAAATTTTTCAAGCCGCTTATGTTGCCTTCAACTTGACTTAACGACTGCCATGTTACCGGCAACCGGGAACAACGACTTAACGTGCCTTACGAAGCACGGAAACGAACGCAAATATAAATGCCAAAAAGTGGTCACCCATCCGAGGACCAGCCATAGTGAAAGTTGCGTAACTCAGTGATCGGTAAACGATCACTGATTCCGCGGGGCCACGAGCGATTCATCTTTTCATTCATCACGAAAAAAAAGCCTTGTTTTATATGGAGATAGATTCAAAATTTGAAGATTCGTCTTCCTTTGTTCCTTTACAAATTAACAATCATATTACGTCACTCAACTTTATCAAAGAGAAATTAGTTTATCAATCAGAAATCAAATCAGAAAGTTAATAACATGATCGCCGACGCGACGCCGAGATAAGTTCAGAAGGCAGAAAAGCCTTCATTTTGTCAGTTAGAGGTAAGGTAATTATAGAATGAAATCGGCTGGAAATTTTAGGTAAAATGACTTCTTATATTCTGGAAATTTTAGGTAAAAAGTCTTATTATAGCTACGGGACCGGAACGTGCTTTGATGCTCATAGTATGTAGGTACACAGTCGTCAGTAATTGGGGAAGTGAATTAATTTTAAAATATCTACGCTAGTATTTAGGAGAACTCTTAAAATTTTAGTAGATTTTGGTATATACGTTTTTTTTTATTACCACATTACGTGGGACAGGAATACACATGGTGAAAAGTGGGCCTATAATATGCCTCTGCCACCCCTTCAGTGATAAAGCGTGATAAAAAAATAATAATTTTATGTATTTATTATATATTTATGTAATATTAGCTAGTGGTACTAGCTTACCCCTGCGGTAGGGCCTGTAATATTTCCGAATCCCGTGGTTCCCAAGTATTTCCAATGTTTATTAATTTTACAATATAATTTATGAAAATTTGCCCGACTTCTGGATTTTATGATTATTGCTACGCTCTCCAGGTAGACGCGTGATGATATAAAGCCTATAGCTTGCTGCGATAAATTGGCTTTTCAACATAAAAATAACTTTGAATTCGAACCAATAGTTTCTGGGATTAGCGCGTTCAACCAAACAAACTATATATTAGTATAGATTGAGGTAACACTGAGGTAATTGGTCGTGCTAATTAGTGTCTAGTACATAAGACCTTTAGCCTTTTAGTGACCACCTCACTAAAAAGGCAACGGGTTCAAAATTTCTTCCAAATTTAACATCTAAAATAAACACATTTTATCAAATTTATTCGGCCCTTTAGACCCACCCCAGTTCCGTGATTCGTAAGGCACGTTAAACCGTTGGTCCCGGTTGCCAATAAAATGGCAGTCGTTAAGCCAAGTTGAAGGCCTTATGGCACTTAAAACAGCAGGTCGCCACAGCCTCCGCCTGTCCATTTCAACACGGCTACAAAGTCGTCACCCAACCGAGGACCAGTCATAGTGAAAGTTGCTTAACGCAGTGATCGTTTACAGAGCACTTCCGAGGGGCCACGAGCGCTTCATAATATCAATAGTTTTATAGTTGTTACATAATATCAAGCTATGGCCAATAGGAGCGGAGTAATATCAAACTAATTGGGCAGACTTCCATACATTACTGGAAAATTCCTGACATAAGTATGTCAAGTATAAAAACAGCTATATTTAAAAAACTAGTTGATCCCCACAGCTTTACCCGTGACATACTTCGAACTCCCGTCGCACCTATTTAATTCCGTCGCTTATGAATTCTACAATAATTCTAAAAAAATGCTCGATATGTCGACATTTATGACTACTGCTTCGCTCTCCAGGGTAGTAGCGTGATGATATATATCCTATAGCCTTCCTCGATAAATGGGCTATCTAACACAAAAAAAAATTAACAAATGCGACCAGTAGTTCCTGAGAAACCAAACAAACAATCTTCTTAGCTTTATATATTAGTTTTGTTTTTATGTTTGACAATCAGAAATCAAAAATAATCCGTCTGATGGAAAGCAGAGACGACGATCCGTGACTGAGGGCCCCGGTATCCCAGCCGGTAGGACCCCGATAGCGACCCTCAGGTTGACGGTCCAGAAATATGCTTTTTCACGCTTCTCTTAAAGGACCCAGGATTGTAAGAGGGAAACACGTGCGCTGGCAGAGAGTTCCATGCTTTTATTGTGCGACACAAGAAAGACCTGCGAAATCTTTCAGTTCTGGGCACAACTGTATCCACAGTGTGAGGATGACATCTCTGCGCCGCCCGTGTTGTTCGGGAACGGAAAGGAGAGGGAGGGATCAAGTGAAAGAGTTCTTCAGAATATTCACCGTGGTAGATACGATAAAACGCAGCTAAGCTGGCGACCGTTCTTCGCATCTCCAACGGTGCCAGTGACCTCAATAATAAAGATGGCACGACGCGATGCAACGCGTCGAGAGCTTCAAGCAAGTATTTTGCGGAGCCATCCCAGAGATGTGAACAGTATTCCACGCACGAACGAATCTGATACTTATATAACAAGCATCTCTGTTCCGGCGTGAAAAACCGGCTCACCCCGTTAAGGACTCCGACCTTGCGAGAGGCCAAGCCGATGCACCCCTAGATGTAATTTATGTTGTTAAGCTCTCGACGAACGTCTAACCTAACCCCAGAATACTGAGGCAACTTTGCAACGGCAATGTTGTGTTCCGAAGAGTTGGAAGGGGAAAGAAATGGGATTTTTTTGCAGTAAATGCACACGCCTGGCATTGACTCGACCAGATTGTCAGTACTCCACCGTGAGATGCGGTCCAGACTCCGATCAAGCTCCGCCACAACTTGTCCTCTCACAGCCTCAACATCCGTCCGCTTTGCCGCCGGGTGACTTATATATCCCCCATGTAATGTACTATCATTTGCATTGCAATGTATGGAGCCCAGGGACAACATATCATTGATATGCAGAAGAAAGAGAGTGGATGACAAACCGGACCCCTGCGGTACGCCAACATTTATCCGCAAGTAGTCTGAGGCCTAACCGTCACATAGAACACGAATACGGCGCTCATGCAGAAAACTGGTGAACCATGTGCATAGTTGAGGTGGCAGGCCATATGCCGGAAGCTTGGAAAGGAGCGATGCATGCCAGACCCTATCAAATGCCTTAGCGATATCCAGGCTGATGGCCAAGGATTCAACATGATTGTCCATAGCCTCACGCCAAAGGCGTGTGACGTATGTCAGAAGATCACCCGTTGACCATTTCGGCCTAATACCATATTGCCGGTCGTTGATTAAGGAGTGTTCTTCCAGGTAACGCATGAGCTGCTTGTTAATGATTAGCTCAAAAACCTTACAAATAATTGTGGTGACGGCTATGGGCGGTAGTTGCCCGGGTCTGACCTATCCCCTTTTTTTGGGCATAGGTTGCACGTTGGCCTCCTTCCACGCATCCGGATATAAATCCGCATATGAACCGTCACATAATATTAATATTTTGGTTCGTGCTTCGTGCAGTCGATGACAAATGGGTCCTAAATTAGTTGGATCGCAACATTTAGATCGCCAAGAATAAATTGATTAGCATAAAATAAAACAATGCAACACTTAGTCATAAAAAAATATGAAACGATAGCCAAATACAAAACGAGTATTTAGGCCCTTATGAAAGTACGTCCGAAAGTTGCACCGGTTAAATCGGGTTATATAAAAGGGGCCCCTCCAAGATCTCCGGAGCCCAACATCGCCTTCTAGCGGTGATCAAGGGATGGCGCAACGACGCAAGCGTCCTTAAGGGGTTGAGGAGCTAGACGGCTCTCACTCCAAACAATGCCGGAAATTACAAGTCATACGATAACTGCAGCCCAATAAAAGTGGACTCTAGTCCAAATTACAAATCCAAGTAAAGTTTGAAAACAACTGGAAAACTAAGATGGCGTAGAAGAAAGTACAACCGAAAGTTGTAGGTACAATAATACGTATGTGGGTAAGTTGTAGGTATAATAATACGTATGTGGAGACCGTAGCAAGAGGAGAGTCTCTGCCTATCAAAAGTAAGTTAGGCATAATTTTATAAGATAATAATAAAAATATTTTTTACTATATCACAGCATTCGCCATAAATAAGGAATTAATTATTCTTATACTTTGCGGTAGGTACGGTCGTTCTTAATCATACATAAGATCCGAAATGGGAATTTCTTCCGCTACACTTACCTATAGCGAAATGAACATGCTACGGTTTTCGAATTCATCGAACGTCTGCAGTATGGGGTTCTTTAAAAGGGAATTTCACGTCTTTTTCCCCGATAGGTTAGCTAATTTGGTGAATTTAACAGGTCCAGGTTGAAATGGACAAACACAGATTGTGGGTCTCCACAACCTGTGTTTGTCCATTTCAACCTGGAATATAGAAATAACAAGTTGAAAGCCTTATGAGCGAGTCTTTGCTATTAAAATTTTTCAAGCATAGGTTTTCAACTTGTTTGTAACTTTCAACAAGTTACAGGCAACAGGGACCGGTTCAACGTGCTTTCCGAAGTATGGAAACACTCGTAAATGTAAATGCCACGTAAACGATTACGTATTAAGTGCCTTTCTCTAAGTACTAAGATACCCAGACGTCATGGGCGTACCCAGGAGTAGAGTAGAGGAGAGTATGTATAATATGTATAATTTAGAAATATATAAGTATGTTTATCAGTTATCTAGATCCCATAACACAAGCTAATATTAGCTTACTTTGGGCTAGATGGCGCTGTATAAAAAAGTGTCCCACAATATATTTTATTTATTATCAACAGGGGAATCACCCGATTACCTAATATTATAATAGTTTAGCGGCGTATTTTCGGTCGGGGATTCCCTGTACGAAACTATAAATAGTATGTAAATCAGATTTTTTTATTTATTAGTCTTATACGAGGTTACGCTATCATTTAAATTTAAAAGCCGATAATTCACAATGAAGTAATTTAAATGGCGACAGACTTTGTAAAATTTAAATAAGACAGTGATACGACGTCAATGTGGATTATTTTTGATTGCGAAGGACGGGAACTGGTCATAACTTACATTTAGCAAAATATAAGCGATCCCCAGCAATTCTTAAGACTTTAGGTCTACCCAAAGTCTTAAGAATTGCTGCTCGAATAAGGGATAACTAAGGGATAAAGGGTTATAAGTTATAATAGCTTCAACAAGTCAAGATTAGAAAATCTGAACTCAACATTGCCGCCAGTCAAGCGAAAATCTGATGATAATTTTACCAAAAATGCCGATGATAGTTGGATGATTTCGAGATTGTTTTGGCAAGAATGATCGTAATTCATGGATTTTGGATTATACATACAATACATACAATCAAATGATTTGAGAAAATTGCTTTCAACAAAATTGGTAGGCAGGTACATATATTAAATACATTTTTTAAGAAATTAATCAAGTTTTTTTCAATTGAGTCCAATTAGAAACCACATTTTTGTCTAATTTGTCTAATTCCGGGATAGCTCCGGGATCCTGAATTTACGCATTAAAAATCCCGTAAACTAGGGATTGAAAATCATGCTCGAAAAAGTATTCGGGAGTACTTAGGTATCGGCTTTCTAGATGACGTCGCGAGAGTGCATAGCGTAAATGAGCTTCAAATAAAAGTACAAAAACGTTAAGGTACGCTTCTTACTGTTTCTTCACCCTACTAATTATAAACGCGAAAGTTTGCAAGTATGGATGTTTGTTACTTTTTCACGCAAAATCTACAATTGGATTTTGATGAAACTTTACAATAATATAGCTTACACATCAGAATAACATATAGGCTACTTTTTATCCCGGTAAACCAATATTATTAACGCAAGAGTTTGCAAGTATGGATGTTTGTAACTTTTTCACACAAAATCTATTGAATGGATTTTGCTTTACAATAATATAGTTTACACATCAGAATAACAGATAGGCTACTTTTTATCCCGGGAACATGTTCCTGTGGGAAACGGGACCGGAATAACTTCTTTGGGCTTTTATTACTCGGCTTTGTTGGAAGCGACTGCCGTTTGACCTCTCAACCCCTTATGAGCACCTGCGTCGTTGCCTCGTCCGTATGTCAGCATGGGACCGAGTCTAATATTGACAAGCAGTAGAATAGAACCAGAATCGTTGTTTGTAGCTTTCAAAATGTAAGTAGACTATCAAAAATGCAACTGACTAGCGGCCACTGGTGCGGTACGTGCTAGTAGAATTCTATCGGCCGACCGATAGAAGTCTATTGGAGTACGATTGTGACTACGAAAATCTGTCAAAATTATACCGGTGGCTTTCTATTGAGCTACGATTTCCATTTTATTTCGACACGATTGAAATAGCAGACTTGGCCCCCAGGTGCACCGCAATCAGGTGAGGTCGTTTGGGCCTCGGAGAACTTGGTACTTACCCTTACACCCAGGTTACAGTGCTGACATGAGCAATATAATTACGAATTTATGAGCAATGATGGTCGACTGCAACGAGACAAAATATCAAGCAATTTACAGCAACAACAACAAGTACCAATTTGGCAAAATGTTTAGCAACAAAAATTTCGAGCGATAAAGAGCAACTTCTAGACGCGGCATATTATCATATGTACCTAGCATTTTATTATCATGAGTCTAAAACCAAAAAAGAAAGATCTGTCCCCTTACGCTGCCCAGGGAAGTGAGAGGTAGAACTCGCAGAATTAACAAGTGCATACGAGATAGAAAAATAATTGACTTGAATTTCTTTACCCACTTGGCAATCCGTATTAGCGACATTAGCGACATTAGCAATCTATACTACTTATTATAAAGCTGAAGAGTTTGTTTGGTTGAACGCGCTAATCTCAGGAACTACTGGTCGGATTTGATAAATTCTTTTTGTGTTATATAGTCCATTCATCGAGGAAGGTTATATGCTATATATCATCACGCTACTACCCTGGAGAGCGGAGTAGTAGTCATAAATGTCGACAAATCGGGCAATTTTTTCTTTTTTAAATTTAATTAAAACTAAGTCCCAATTGTTTCCAAGTGCTGTTTATAAATATGTGCGTTTATTCTTAACGTTTCTGTAGATGGGATTTTTTGTTTTTGCTATATTAAGAGTAATAGGGATGCAACGAATACAAATACGAAAACCCTATTCGCCGAATATTGGCTTTTTTTATGATTATTCTCCGAATATTCAAATAATTGTAAAGATGTGTTAGTATTTTTATTTCATGAATTTGTTGAGTGAAACGGAACGTATCGCGTACACTATGTTATCTCTGCGGTAACCGGGGATTCCCCATGTCGTATCCTTGATAGTTATTAATAAACGTAGTGTTACATTATCTTTTGTTATGACCAAATAACCAAAGATATTGGCTTATTATTGTTGTTTTTCCAATTTCTATGAGTATGACCTTGCTAAATACAAAAGTCGTAGAAATATTAGGATGGGCTATTATTGTAGAATTTGTAAGCGAGGGAGCGCACGCATACGGTTAGGTCCGATAGAGGCTTTATTCCGCGTACGCTTAGATTGTGAAATGAACTCCCTACCTGGGTTTTCCCGAAGGTCTACAGTATGTGGTTCTTCAAAAGGGGTCTTAGAAGATTTATAAAGGGTCGGCAGCGCGAGTGCTGCACCTCTGGTGTTGCAAACGTCCATAGGCTACGGCGACCATTTCCAATCAGGTGGGCCGTATGCTTGTCTGCCACCTCAGTGGTATAAAAAAAATAGGTGCGACGGGAGTTCGAAGTAGGTCATGGCCGAAGCCGGGGGTTCACCTAGTTTGAAAATAAAATGAATTAAATTTATAAGATTATTATATGACAACTTAATTTTAATGCTTTTTATTTGAACAGTTACGTACGTTTCCTGTTTTAAGATGGCAAATGAGCAAACAGATGCACCTAGTGATAACCGCGCAGTTTACCTACTTAATTTTATTACCAACCGCATTCTAACAAACAAATTATTGACCTTTATTACAAGAATTTTCGATATCATCAATGTATAGATTCTGTACTGGATCGAATCCCTTGTACAATTTGTACCGAAGCATATACATCATGCATAGTAGGTTACAAATATAAAGTACACATTATATTAGACTAAGTGACCCACCCCCGGCTTCGCCCCTTCGCCCGTGATGTATTTCGAACTCCCGTCGCTTATAAATTCTACAATAATGTTAATAAAAAATTGCGCGATTTGTCGACATTTATGACTACTGCTCCACTCTCCAGGTAAGTAGCGTGATGATATATGGCCTATAGCCTTCCTCGATAAATAGACTATCTAACGCAAAAATATTTTTTCAAATCCGACCTGAGATTAGCGCGTTCGACCAAACAAATAAACACTTCAGTTTTATAATATAGTAAACCTATATATGAGATATTAGTATAGATGTGTTGTAGGTATATATATGTACTTAGTTACTAATGATTCGCTCATCCGACCATGTTGGCGAACTCACAACTATTTTAGAAGATACAATATTGTTGTGGGTGAATGATTCATTAATGAGATGTATCGCAGTATTTTTGTTATGCTAACTAACGATTTGCAATCCGAACGGACGATTTGTATTTTAGAAATCACTAAACTCTTTTTTCTAACTTTTACCTACTTCTGCACAAAAAAAATAGTTGTCGTTTTCTTTGTATTGTATCTAATATAATTATTTGAACTAAAAGGTGTTTACCTTGAGAATGCTTGTAACATCAATATTAGAATCAAAATAAAAAACTAATAATACATTTACGCCTACGTAAGAAATTAATAAACTTCTAATAGTTTCTTTTGTTGTTTAATTTCATGTTATTGTAGCTGTAAATCTTCCATGTTCAATAAATAAATAAATTTACGGAAAGCACTAAAGGTAAATAGATTTTCAGAGAGTCTAATACTAGCGCTCTTACACGTAGCCATGGCCTTTCATCAGGCGTTCAGCGTCATAACGACAAGTCAGAAAAATATTAACTCTGAAATATGTTCATACTATTATTAGTTTTAGGTAGGAGTAACGAAATCGCAAACTATTGAGCCACTCGTAAACTCAACAATGAACATACAACACTCACCTCATCCCGCGACTGCCCCATCCACGCCAGTGTCAGAACTGGGCAATCAGACTTCGCAGTAATATTCCTCTCGAAATGTAGATGCATTTTGGCTGTATTTATTAAAAGGTAAACTTAAGCTAGAACATTGTTAGTACACTATACAAACACGCGCGGTATATGTTTTTTTCGCTGACGACCGACAAGCCCAGTCAGCGCGCACATTTTACAGCATTTAACACTGTTACATCTGGGAGCGGATTATGATAGTTCATTTATGTTGGATGATCGGGCGAGAGCGTCGGCAGGCGCTCGGCTGTCGTGACGAAGGGTGACAAGCTAGGCTTCGCGGCGGCGGACGGCCTGCGCAGGTATTGATTGCGCAGGGGGCGGCCATACCCCGCGACCTCTACCGCTGCAACGAAAAACTGGGGAAACCCGTGAAAAGCGCGATCAGATGGCGCTGCGATGAAAGCAACTTTCGTAACCGCGACATAGCGATACAGTTAACGCGTCGGGTTGTGAATTTTGTGACACGTGACAGTTATCCGATACCAGTCTCCCTCACAGGGTCACTCTAGGCATTTATTATTTATCTATGTACTAACTTTTGCAGACGACTTACAAATTAATATTAAATAAAAGAAGTTAGTTAGGATAGAGTCTTAAAGATCGCTAATAACACACCTCCATATAGGTATATAAATATATTTTTTATTGAAATTCCTAATCATTATTTCTACTAGCAACGCAATCTTGAGTTTAAGAATTGAATTGATCTTGAATTAAGTAAGACTTCTTCAGGCAAGAGGCATTTACCCATATAAAGGTTTGCTAAAAAAAAATCCGCCTGCACGTGCTATTATAAAAAAAAAATTGCTGTTCGTTAATCTCGCTAAAACTTGTGAATGGCTGGACCCATTTGGCTAATTTTTATATTTAAATGTTTGTAAAAGTTCTGGGAAGGTTTAAACAGTCAGAAAAATATATAATAAATAAAGAAAAATACGACCATTTAATTTTTCAATTTAAATTGCTGCTACCTGTAAAATTTTAATGTTTTTTCAGCCTCGTTTGCTTTTTGTTTAGATATTTAAAAATAGAGTCAATTAGTTGTCTAATATTTATCGGTGCGTTCAGAAATTTCTCACGAAGCTGTAGTATGCCATGAGTCTGGGGCCGTGTCTGCTATTTCAATCGTGGCGCAATAGAATTGAAATCGTCGCACAATAGAAAGCCACCGGTACAAATTTGACAGTTTTTCGTAGTCTACAATATTCAACAATAGTCAGTAGTATTACAATCGTACTCCAATAGACATCTATTGGTCGGCCGTTAGAATGTTACTAACACGTACCGCGCCAGTGGCCGCTAGTCAGTTGCATTTTTGATAATCTACTAACATTATGAAGCTAAAAACAGCGATTCTGGCTCTATTCTACGGCTTGTCAATAGTAGACTTTCTGATCTCCTTGGTCTGTTTTGTTGAACTACTACAGTTCTCTGTTTCGAAAATAAAAAATATGTGTCAGTTAGTTGGACGAAATAAGAAAAATGGAATATATAACTACAAATATAATTATCATGTACCTGTGTTTGTCAACTAATACCTCTTTAACAACGGGACCGCTTTAGATGATTTTTTTGAAAATATTTCATTTTGGCTTCTGGATTGTTAGAAAAACAATTGGACCCGGTAGGTGAAGCTGCTGTCGCCTTGCTGTCACCTTATTCGCTGTACAAGAGAAACTTACATATTTTTTTACACCAACTGTAGATCCGTTACAAGTACTTATTTTGTTATTTTTTTATACCACTCATCATCATCATCATCCGAGCGTCTGTCCCAGTTGCGTCTCGCGACGCCCGGGGTCCGCTTTCCTACATTTTCTCCTCCACTTCGCACGGTCGTCGGCATCCCCTGTAGTGAGACCATTGGCACGCATGTCATCCCTTACGACGTCAAGCCAGCACTTCTTGGGTCTTCCCCTCTTACCGGGACCCGGCGGGGCTGACATGGCCAGACATTTGTTACCTACGTAGCCCGGCGGTTGCCGCAAGACGTGACCATACCAACGAAGGCGACACTCTTGCAACTTGTCTGCAATGTCACGGACGTGAAGGCTGCCGCGGATGCGAGAGTTCCTCACGCGGTCCATCCGCGTGACTCCACACATCCATCGCAGCATCTTCATTTCCGTGACACGCAGCTCCTGCTTGTGTCGCTCCAATATCGGCCACGTCTCACTGCCATGTAGGACAGGTCTAATAATAGTTTTGTAGACCTGTCCCTTCAACCGGATCGGCATTTTAGGATCACAAATGACACCGGTCATCTCCCGCCATTTGGCCCACGCGGCAGCAATGCGTGACTTGACATCGCAATCGATGTCACTAGACGTGTGAAAAACAGATCCCAGGTATTTAACCTGGTCCGTGCGCTCGACCAAATAACCGCCTATGCGGACGGATGTGGGATCTGTCGAGTTTAGTGCCAAGTACTCGGTCTTCGCCACATTTAGTTTCAGACCGCCGTTCTCAAGCGTCTCCTTCCACGCCTTTACACGTCGCACCAATCTGCCCCTGTCCGCGTCTGCCAGCGCAATATCGTCAGCATACATGAGCAATAATGGAGGCTGCTCATGCGGGTTTCTGATGCTGTCCGACAATTGGTCTAATATTACACTGAACAGAAGCGGACTAAGGACAGAACCCTGGTGTACCCCGACGGTGATGGGGAAGGGATTCGTGTCGCCAACAGCAGTCCGAACCATTGAATCGGAGTCACAGTACATGTCCCGGATAGTGTCAATATAGACCTCTGGAACCCCTTTGGACCGCAGTGCCCACCAGATCATCGCACGAGGAACACAGTCGAAGGCCTTCTGCATGTCTAGAAACAAACAGTGCAGAGGCGTGTTCTTCGACCTGTATTTCTCTGCGACAACCCTCAGGGCAAAAACAGGGTCCGTGGTCCCATGACCAGGGCGAAACCCATATTGACACTCCGAGAGAGTACACTCCTGCCGGATCCGAGAGTCTATAATCCTCTCGAAGATCTTCATGGTGTGGGACATCACCTTTATACCGCGGTAGCTCCCGCACTCCTGCACTGACCCCTTACCTTTGAAGATTGGAGTAATAATACTTAGTCTCCATTGATTTGGGATCTGCCCGCTGAGGAGTATGCGATTAAAAATATTTACTAAGATGCCCACACCGCGAGGACCCATCGCCTTCCAGGCTTCGATGGGGACTCCATCGGGTCCGACAGCTTTCCGATTCTTCATGCGGCGTAGCGCAGTCAGGACTTCTCCAGGCGTTACCGGTGGCACTAGTCCCTGATTCGGAGGGAGGTCCGGAGGCTGCACCTCTTTATGCTGTTTATTAAACAGCTCGTGGAAGTACGAGCGCCAGCTCTCCTTTACCGCGAGGTCTTCGCTTAACAGGTTGCCCTCAGGGTCTTTTACACACATTTTTTATACCACTGAGGTGGCCAATGTGGTCACCGTAGCCTATTGACAACACCAGACTACCGCTACCAACCCGGCAAAAACCTTCTAGACTCCTTTTGAAGAAGTTTACTGTACATTCGGGGAAATCGAGGCAGGAAGTTTATTGCAGACTCTAAGCGTCCGCTGAAAAATGCCCCTATTATACCTTCCCGTATCGTATGCGAGCGCTTAGAAACCAAAGTGTAAACAGCCTGTATAAGGAGAGCAGGGCTATGATAGTTTGAACAGGGGTTGTAAGTTCATATGGATTTTTTATATATTTATACAGTTAGCACAAAGAAGCGCTCGTGGCCCCACGGACTCAGTGTTCTGTAAACGATCACTGCGTTAAGCAACCTTCGCTATGGCTGGTCCTCGGATGGGTCACCACTTTGTGGCATTTACATTTGCGAGTGTTTCCGTGCTTCGGAAGACACGTTAAGCCATTGGTCCAGATAGCCAGTGATATGGCAGTTGTTAAGCCCAGTTGAAGGCCTAGGCTACCACAATGTAAGTTCATACGGTGAAATGAGGGCGTATAGTATGCCTCTGCCTTAGGCCCCTTCGGGGATAACAGCGTGAAAGTATGTCTATGTTCAAAGTTAGCTACACATAATTACGTATATCTGCTTCTGATTAAAAATAAATTAAACATGTTTCTGGATTTCTTAAAATTCTACCCTTAGGAGATCAAGTAGATAAGAAAGTATTTGAAAACTAATAGGGAATTGGTTAAGGGTGAGAATGCCACGGATGTGTGAAGTGTGAAGTATATCACGGACACAGTTAGTTAAAATATATTGTTTAAAACATTCTCTTAGAATGTGTTTTTTTTGTCTTTAACAATAAAAAAATATATATTTTTATAAATTTAGAAACGAAAGTAATATTCGCGGTAGGATATAGCAAATAAAATACAGGAGGGTCGCCATCTTTAATAAGGTCATGTTTTATCACCACCGTGATACATAAGAAACAAGTTTCTAATCGTCTAGCCTCCGCTCCTCCGCCAGGCTCCAGCAGAAGAGACAGGCCCGTACCTATACAGTAACTTTGCGTCAGAATGTTGTACCTATGTAACTTAACGCAGAGGAGCATATGAAGTGCAGTTAGAAGAGTAAGAATGTAGACTTCGGACTCCGAAGCGAAGTTTTCAGGTACAACCACGACTAACACACAGATGATGATGCTTTTTTGTTCATTGATTCCTAATCAGTGAACAAAAAAGTACGTAAGGAATTTATTTCTATAAACGGCCTTACAAATCGCATAACTGATATCGTAACTGTACCTATATGTAGCCAATCGTTACTTGGCATTCAGACAGAATTGTTTTGGCAAAAGTTTCAAGAACAACTGTTTATTTTAAGAACTCCTGTATCTGCAATGTGTGGGTGTATTTGGAATGATTTTCCTGAAAATGAAAATAGAATACCTACATGGGTTGCTGTGCCTTATATGTATGACTTTACGTTTGTTTCTTATCAGTCAAATCAGCCAACCCAGTTCACGGCTGGCCGTAAGGCAAAGACACGGTCCTTTGCCTTTTGCATCCAATCATTCCCTGCGACCTATTCTAGGTCAACAGTCTGTATGTCTGGGTGGTGTCCCACTTTAAAAGGACGGTGACGTCTACAAAGTTCGCGAACTCCAGAACTCGTCTGCAAATTCTTGTTTCTAATCCACTCTATTCGTTTTTTAAACAACGGTATTTGAAAAAATCTCATCTCTTTATTTATTTTAAAGGACTTAATTTACAGCAAATAATATAAAAATCACTTTAGTATTATTTATATTTATTAAATAAGTATAAGGACTAAATTATAACAAGATCAGAACAAATATCACAGAATTCAGACTAAGTTTAATATCACTAACCATTGTACCATTTTATCAATTATCGCTAAATAAAGCTACGCAAATATTAAAAATAAATTGTTTTCAACGTTTAAAAAATTATATCAACAGTTGGTATGTTGTTTCCTTGTATGTATTTTTTTAGCGTGATTAACATTGTAAATTACCCAAATACAATACTTTTATCAAAACGGAAGCGATAAAAAAAATAAGTCTCGTGGTGCGAAGGTATGTCGCCGTGGCTGACTTATTAACTTCTTTACAAGTGCGAGTGATTTTTGCTTGTGAAACGGCATTGGATTAAGGTGATATCAGACTGTTCATTTCTCGTTCATTTTCGACTTTCATTCGGTAACTTTCACTCTGAATTTTTCAAATTTGGTCTCGAGTACTGTAGTGTCAACATACGAACGTCGATCATTTACGGTGAAATAATTTTCAAGCGAAATGATCAAAATACGGGAAATAACGCTTAAAGTATATTAAGTATATTGTGGCCTTTGGAACCACAAATTTAAAAAACTTAAAAAGCTAAGGAAAAGTCGAAGGTGATGAGTTCTTGACCCACTAACATTGTCGTTTCCTTTGCTTCTTTTTCGCTAAATATTTATTACAAATTAAACTAATTCCAAGACGCACAACTTCATTTGACGACATATTGTTGAAAATGACAAGTGAATGTTCATTTTTATTTCATTCCAATTTAGCCGTGTGAACATGGAATCAACAAAAAATGAAGCAGTCACTACAGTTAACATTTATAAGAGTGAACCGTCTTAATCTTTAAGCACGGGTTTGCTATTTGTATGTAACTAGCGGCCCACCGAAAGCGGTTCTGGTAGTACCGCTTAGATAACCGGCACCTTCATAGGTTTAATGTTCTTAGAGTCACCGCAGACTAGCTAATTTTAGTATCCGTAACCAGCGAATTTGATTTAGAAGCTAAATACATCGATACAGTCTTCAAAGCGTCGGTAGCGAACACTAATAGTAGTCAGTCTGCGGTGGCCCTTAAGGAAGTACATACTAACATAACTAAACTAAAGAAAGACAATTTTCAAAGGTCTAAACATAATTGATAAATTTTTAAAGTGATTATTTGCTAAATTTCTCATAAATTTTTAATAAAGTGGAAAAAGACAATTCGATTCGAGACAGGGATTGAACCTGTGACCTTTGCCTAACCAGGGCAATGTTCTAGCCACCTGAACTACCCGAACCGTATCGAACCAAGTTGAAATTCTCCACCATATTTATATCGTCATTTTAAGAGTATGACCAGAGCCATCTATTAATTATTAAAAATTTATGAGAAATTTAGCAAATAATTGCTTTAAAAAATTATCAATATACTGAGTGGAGTCCATTGCATCAATGTTTAAAAATAGTTGTAACACTGTTCATTGGTATCGAGTTGTTCATTAGCTCGATAGATGGCTCTGGTCATACTCTTAAAATGACGATATAAATATGGTGGAGAATTTCAACTTGGTTCGATACGGTTCGGGTAGTTCAGGTGGCTAGAACATTGCCCTGGTTAGGCAAAGGTCACAGGTTCAATCCCTGTCTCGAATCGAATTGTCTTTTTCCACTTTATTAAAAATTTTGGTTTAAACTTAAGATAGTATACCATATATCCGTCTCGAATAATCGTATCTCTCTCTCAATATCCGTATCAGTCTCGAATACAACGCTATATGAAGAAAGAACCTCCATTATACAAGGATGCTGGACTATACACAATCGATGTTAAACTGAAAACATGATTTCCGTCATTTTGATGCTGATGTCTACGTGTGCGTCTATGGTTGCACGTTAGACAGTGGCGCAATTGCCTGTAGCGGCACCGGCATAGGTCCATAACAAAAAGAAAAAAAAAACTAAATTAATGGACAAATGTCAATTGTAGTACTTGATGTGGTCGATAATACGGCACAAAACAACTGCCATTTTTTAGACAATATATTATCTAAAAATATTTAATTCAACGTGGTTTTTATAATCGGAGGTCAGGTAAAACACTTAAGCCGGTATTTGACACTGACAAGCTTGAGCTATAATAAACCTAGTATAAATATAAGGACATACACAAATATCAAGTCACGTGATTCAGTACAACTTCACTTCTGCCAAACTGCCCCAAGTCGGGCCACACTTCACTTTCACAGGCAAAGGTACACTCAATTTCACAGATTCTTCCATTACACTTTTCATGATTTTTATAAAAGTTTTCTGGTAGTGTTGAGGCACTTCATAAATTAGTTCATCGTGCATTTGTAGAATGAGGCGAGGTTTTGGCACCATATTGTCTGTTTTGGTGTCGATAGAGCACATGGCAGCTTTTGCGATGTCTGCTGCAGAACCCTGGATCGTTGTGTTGACTGCTTGGCGTTCCGCTGCATCTAATAATATTTTTTTTTATTTATATGTTGACTACATACATACATATTGTCACGCCTTTATCCCCGAAGGGGTAGGCAGAGCATACTATACGCCTATATTTCACCGTATGCATATTTGTCCCACGTAACAGGTGGTGAGCCCATTGCCGTGTTGAAATGGACAGGCGTAGGCTGTGGCGACCTGTTGTTGAGAGTTTTCATGCCACCCATAAGGCCTTCAACCAGGCTTAACGACTGCCATTTTACTGGCAACCGGGACCAACGGTTTAATGTGCGAAGCACGGAAACGCTCGCAAATGTAAATTCTACAGACTGGTCACCCATCCAAGGACCACCTATAGCGAATGTTGATTAACTCAGTGATCTTTTACAGAAACCTGAGTCGGCGCAGCCACGAGCGTTTCGATATTTTGTGTATGAAAACTAAAAACTACCCGCATCATACATTTAGTTATCGCTCCCTAGACCACAAGGTAGTGGAATAACACCCGAACGCTCAAACACGTGAGACAACACTCAAACCCCCAAAGAGAGGCCGGTTAACACCCGAACCCCCTGAGTCGAGGCCGCGGTAGCAGACAAGTCTGTCGGGAGCCCTGGGGCTATACTTCCAAGGGTTCACCCGGCACTCCATAGCCTATATATATATCACAACGTGTGGTTTAAGTCCTACCAGAATCCGGCATAGCATCCATGAGAATTTCCACACGAAAGACGAAAGTATAAAAGAAAATGATCATTCAGTATTACGCAAGACATAATGGCGATTTCGACAGCAAAATGTACGGGTCGGTAAACCCATTGGATGTTGAAGTTCATACAGAAGGCGTATAAAATGCTTGGAATACATACTGTATGTGTGTGGCTCAATTTTACTATTTGATTACTATATAATGTCATATTACTAGGTAATAGAAAAAGGAAGAAAGAAATGAGGGAAAGCGATGCCTGTAAGCACTCAGCATTGTTGAAAGCTACTGCAAATAAACTAGTTTTTGGTTTGATGTTTAAAATCTTAAAGCAGGCCATACACGCTAGGATGTACTGGACAGGTTTACCTGTACAGTTCAACTGTACAGGTAAACTTGCGCTGCATAGAGACCATACACGTAGCGGTAAACTTGTACAAACTCTTAGTTAATACCATGGCCCCGACAGCGGCGCTTGATTTCGACACAATGGCGTTAATAGGTTTATTGTTTGTTTTATCAAAGAAAAGGAATTTTACATAATTTACTCCTTTACTAAATTAAATTACCCGGTCCGAGACTACCAGGACTTTAATTGGTCGTGCTAATTAGTGTCTAGCACATAAGACCTTTTAGCCTTTTTGTTACCACCTCACTAAAAAGGCAACGGGTTCAAAATTTCTTCCAAATTTAACATCTAAAATAGACACATTTTATTTTATTAAAGTATTCGGCCCTTTTGACCCACCCCAGTTCCGTGCTTCGGAAGGCACGTTAAGCCGTTGGTCCCGGTTGCCAATAAAACGGCAGTCGTTAAGCCGTTGGTCCCGGTTGCCAATAAAACGGCAGTCGTTAAGCCAAGTTGAAGGCCTTATGGGCGGCTTAAAAAATTTCAACATCAGGTCGCCGCAGCCTGTGCCTGTCCATTTCAACACGGCAATGGGCTCACCACCTGTTACGTGGGACAAAAATGCGTACGGTGAAATTTATACGTTTAATATGCCTCTGCCTACACCTTCGGGGATAAAGGCGTGACAATATGTATGTATGTATGTAAATTAAATTAAATTTACTCTTTTATTTTTTTTATTTCTATAAACTCCACCATGACCGAGTTCCGCTTACGAGACGCCATAGTGTAGGTACCTATACCTCTTATGCAGTAAAGCGCCGCGCGTCCTTCCCCTCTAGCAATCACCGGACAACTCAGGGCTTATGGGCGGCTTAAAAAAATTCAACAGCAGGTAGCCACAAGCTGCGTCTGTCTATTTCAAAACGGCAATGGGCTCACCACCTATTACGTGGGACAGTAATCCACACGGTGAAAAGTGGGCATATAATATGCCTCTGCCACCCCTTCGGGGATAAGGCGTGATGGATATTTTTTTTTTTATGAAATTTAAGGCAGGCTACAAATACACTGATACTTTTGTCTATGTGTGTGCGTTTTCAAGAAATTGATTGTAAAAAGCATTGTTTGAATTGTACGATGTATGCATGAATCTTACTATGATATATTTACTACATAATATGATATACATTTAAAACGGTAAGTATGGGCAACTCTGAAACTATAAGACATAGAAACAGAAAGATCTCTTAGGAACCATGTCACCGATTTTGATAAAAAGAAAAACTGCATTCATAGATTTAAAATAAAAGTTGTACTCGAGTCGGGAATCGAACCTGGAATTATCGAAGACTACTTGCATTATTTTTAAATCAATATCGATTGAGTAGATCTTAAGCAATAAATATTACTAAGAAACATGATATCTAAAATTAATAAAATTCATTGTTTTTCATATCAGTTAATGTAATTTCGTAGGTGTTCGAATTGATCATCCACTTTTTCAGTACAATATTCATTTCATTTTGGCGCGTAAAAATGTATCTATTTTCGGTGTTGTAACTTATAACATACACTACTTTCATATTATCAACAAGTTGGAGCACCGACTTACAATTGTCAAACGGCTAGAGACTTTGAATTATAACTTTCCCCAAAAATGGATTGGTACTAATGACTCTTTTAAATGGCCCGCCCGCGATATCTCCAGTTTAACCCCACTAGACTATTTCTTGCGAGGTTATGTTAGGAACGAAGTGTATAAAACAAGCTATTATGTCACCATGAATACCATAGATTCAATTTTAATATCTCGCTGAAGATACAAAAGCTAATAGTAAAATCATTAGTTAAACGAGTTGAATGTTGTACTTCTTCTTCTTCGTATCAATGGCAATAAGTTAAATGTGCCTAGCCCAGAACTCAGCGACATGGACGGCTCTTTTGGTGGCACCGTTTAGATCTTGCACGGTCCAGGTACTAGGACACAGTGAACACGATAAGAGGTGGTCCCTTGTTTGTAGGGGGGCACCACAGTCACAACCACCATCCCCCGCATCCAGGTAACCCCATTTTACCTAGTTCGCCCTGCAGCAGCCGACCTATGATCGCAATCTATTAAGGGATTTCCAGGTCAACCATCGCAGTTCATGTCCAGGTGGCAGCTTTTCTGAGGGTTAAATGTACTCCTGTTGTCGGGCACTCCCCACTGGATCTGGCACCACGACCGTGCATCGCAGAAAGCTCTTTCTGCTCTTAAGGCCGGGCATATGATGTTGATAAAGAGGGTGGCGTGCATCATTCTCCTGCTTTCCCTTTTCCACCCCACATGCCACACGCCGTCGCACCGATGGTGGAGCGATGCCAGCAAGTGGGTACAATTTGTTTAAGGCAGTAGGCTTAAGGCAGCCCATTATTATGCGGAATGTGTCGTTCAGTGCGACATCAATATTCTTGGCCTTTTGTATTAAAAATAAAGCATTGTCATTTCGATCGCCAAATTAAATGTTATGAAAACTTATTCATTTTAGATATCACATTTCATAGTAATATTTACTGCTTAAGATCTACATAATCGATATTTATTTAAAAATAAAGAATGTTTTATTTTTCGATAATTCCAGGTTCGATTCCCGACTTGAGTACAAGTTTTATTTTAAATCTATGAATGCAGTTTTTCTTTTTATCAAAATCGGGGACATGGTTCCTTAAAAGAGATCTTTCTATATCTTATAGTTTCAGAGTTGCCCATAATGACCGTTTTAAATGGGCCAGCCTGTATATGATATAGATATTCAAGAGATACTATAGATATATAGATACCAATAATAACGTATCGTTTGGTAGTGCGAAGACGAGACGACTCGTTTCCAGATTTGTACTCACTTCTTTTAGCTGTTATGGTACTCCGAATTTCAGGCAAATATCTTCGTCGCTTCGTAAGCGTTTCCACGTATCCATTCTTCCTGCATCCTTCCACAACTGACTGAGTATACACTTTGACGGCCGGGTACGTTTTATAGAACGTATCCATAAACACTGCAGCTTCTATTTCGGCCACATCGAGGACTTGCGCTAGTGTTTTGTTCCCCATCCCATAGATAATGCCGTAGCATAGTTGCTTTGCTTTTTGCCTGAGGTCGTCGTCTACCTGATAATAAAGAAGTATAAAGTCGGTATCTATCGATTATTAGGTACGTGAAGCTGTTTATTTTATCTTTGCCTATGGCTTCCAGCATAAATAAGCAAGATAAGGTAGATATTTTCCACAAATAAGATGGTTTTGAATGTAAATGTGCGTACTTTCACTTAATTGCACTTCATTAGAAAAAAAATTGTTACTCAAATCACGCTCTTAATCCTGAAACAGTTTGGCTGACATTTGGTATAAAATGGCTGACACTTTTTACCCGGGAAACTAGTTTCTGGAGGAAAAGATTACAGAAAAACTTCACTCGCGGGGAGAAGCCATGGCCATTAGGTAGTAAAGAAATAAAAGCTGTACCTCCTCCTCAGGGACACCGCCCCACGAAGACGCGATAGACTTGAAAACATCCACATCAGACTTCATTATCCTCATCAAAACCGCATCGCTGCTTAAATGCGTCAGAATCCTCATTTCTAACTGACAATAGTCCGCAGACACCATTACATATCCAGTATCTGCTTTGAATATATTCCTACAGTTGAACTCCAAAACCTCATCATCGCACTTGCCCGAATTTAGAGTTAAATATTCACAGGGAATTGAAAAAGTACGAGGCACATTTTGTAAGTTTGGCTCATGCATACTGATGCGGCCCGTGCAGGTGAACATTGTGTACGAAGGATTTATTCTGCGGATAAAATAAACAACAGTTTGTGGAGAGCTCTTACTATAATTAATTCTATCCACACCTCCGTTCAAACCTCACCCCAGACGCACAGACGACTATGTTAAGGTCAGGCCACACTTATAACATAGCGGAAAAAATGCAAAAAATTCTATATATATAAATGAAAGTAAGGGTCTCCGCATGAATGCAAGTAAAACTAAGGTTCTAATATTTGAAAGAGGTGACGTAAGAACTAAATGCGAGATTAGGGTAAACCAGGAACGTCTAGAGCAAGTGAATGAAATTGTGTATTTAGGAAGTATGTTTAGCGCGGATGGAAGATGTGATTCGGATGTAGAACGGCGAGTAGCTGCCGGAAACAAAGTTAACGGTGCTTTGTCCCAGTTAGTAAAGCGACAAAGCATCGTAAAAGAAGCACGAATGGCGATTCATAACGCAGTGCTAGTGCCAACTTTGCTTTACGGTAGTGAAACTTGGGTATGTCAGCAGATGCATGAAAGTAAATTGAATGCTGTGGAGATGCGATCACTTCGAAAATTGTGCGGCGTTACCTTGGCCGACCGAATACGTAACGAAGTGATACGCAATATGGCAGGTTTGAATGAAAGTGTCAGCGTTAAGCTGGAAAAGGGCGTGCTCCGTTGGTTTGGACACGTCCAACGAATGAGTGAGGAACGATTGACGAAGAATATATATTGTTCAAAAGTAGAGGGTAGAAGGAGTCAGGGAAGGCCGAGACTTACATATGAAGACCACGTGAGCAGATTGCTCAAAAACGGAAAGGTCAAAAGTACTCGGATACCCAGACGTGCGTGTATGAAGCGATTGATGAATCTCGAAGAAGCGAAAGAAGTATGCATGGATCGCGAAGCCTGGCGATCTGTCCTCTCTGACTACCCCGTCAGGGATACAGCGTGAAGATAGTTAGTTAGTTAGTTATCTTCTTTTACCAAATATCAATATCTATTTTGAGCACTTTTACTGCCAAAATTTTAATTTTATTAAATTTATTCGGCCTTTAGACTCACCCTATTTCCGTGCTTCGGAGGGCACGTTAAGCCGTTGGTCCCGGTTGCCAATAAAATGGCTTGAAAAAAATTCAACAGCAGGTCACCACTTCCATTTCAACACGGCAGTGGGCTCACCACCTGTTACGTGGTTTATTATGCCTCTGCCTAACCCCTTAGGGGATAAAGACGTGACAATATGTATGTATGTATGTATGTTACTACCAACAAACTCCGTCTATGGACTGGTTGGTACAGTATGCGCCAACCTCGCAACACACATCCCTCGCACACATTCCTAACTTGTTTTGTATGCGCAAAAATCTAGCTCCGCTGAGCCGTTTCCCCCAGAGCTGAGCCGACCGAGGCGAGGTATATGAAGCGATTCTATTAGTTTTTAACAAACACATCTCTCGCTACGCATCCTCCTACATCTCTGGTGGAAACGCAGCCAAATGCCACCCATTGTACATTTAAAACCTGTATTCCATATTCACTTCAGTATTAATTGGTATATGTGGAGCGAAACCGGATGTCGAAGAAATATTATCGCTTCGCTTTCAGTGTGGTCTGTACTTAAGTTACTCGCAATAAAATATTTTTTGTAATTTGTACCTCAGTTTCTTCTGAAGATAAATATATGCCTACTAAATTATACCTACTAAATTATTGTTATTCGAGACACAGCAGACTCTTTTTGTATTGTCGACCGGCGATTTTTTAACGCTGTATTGCGTTTTCGCTGCTCACTGCGTCCGGACAAAGCAATGTAATCACTCGATTTAGCGACTGCTCCAATACTGAATCGCAATTTCGCGACTTTGTGTCGTTGGACGCGGTATCGAAGTAGCGAGGTTTAAAGACTCAATCGACGCGATTCGCGCTTTTAAATATGCTGTATAGAGAGCTCGATCATTGCATTTAGTTTCTAAAATGCTACTAAATCGCAGGTCGCCGATGTTAAAATGTTTTCGAGGAATTCTCACGAATTTCAAAGCAAGTCCCTATCTTAATCAACGTTTTAATAACTTTTAATATAAAAATATGGACTGATGACCTAGAAAATGTCGCAGGTTGGGACTGGATGTAGAAGATACAGGATCGTGTGTTATGGCGGAAATTGGGACATGCCTACGTGAAGTAGTAGACTGCCATTTGCTTATTTGTTTCATGAATACGTTATTATAGAATTCTGGAGCTCGCTCCTATTTTTTTTTGTTATATGGTGACTTCTATGACTTTCGCGCGCTTTCTAACCTCTAGAGACCGGCGCCAATTCTCGATGCAATATTGTTAAAGTATTATTATTACTGTTTTTAATTAATATTTTGCAATATTCCACTTTTTATGTCGTATAATGTCCGACACGTGTTTCGCTATTACCAAGACTGCTCGGCAGCAAAAAAAAAGTTTATAAGAATATCACAATATAAAAATTAAAACAAAAAATAATTCTAGTTTTACAATGGATTTCCGCCATGCGACGCCTGATTCGATTAGTTTGTAATATGGTTCTTTGGATTTATTTCGACCTTCCTTACAGCTGAAGCTCTAGCTGTTTTGATCAATCTATGTCACCATTTTACAATTTGGAATTATTTATTATAAAAGTTAGCGAACGCTTAACCCAAAACTTGCGCATATTTAACAACAATTGTACGGTCTAAGCCCCAAGGATTAAAACTGACAGTCAGCAGCAAAGTCGAAGCATTAATATTTTTGAAGTACACATAAATGTTGAATATTTTTTGTTAAAGTAAAGTAAAAAGCTCTTTATTGTACACCAGGAAACACAATACGAGTATGAACATGACAACTAGACTTCATGGTATAACAATTGGCGGCCTTATCGCGCGACGCAATCTCTTACAGGCAACCTTTTTGTTAAATCAATTATTATGCTAAATTTCTCATGAATTTTTGAAGTGAAAAAAGACAATTCGATTCGAGAGGGGATTGAGGGGATTGAACCAAATTGAAAAAATATGGTGAAGAATTTCAACTTGATTCGATACGGTTCGGGTAGTTCAGTAGCTAGAACATTGCCCTGGTTAGGCATTGCACGGGTTTAATCCCCGTCTCGAATCGAATTGTCTATTTTCACTTCATTAAAAATTAGATATATCTTCATATACCTAAGGTTAATAGTAATTGTGATGTATATATTAACACATTCACTTTCAGTAAGTTCTATTTAATGCAATAATCATGCATAAGATTTGATGACATTTGTAATTCAAGACAAAGGTTGATTTTGGTCACATTCGCCCAAGTTGTAGATTGGTTTACGACCAATAATTTGCTACTAAACGCTAAGAAGACAAAATGTATCAGATTCAGCATGCCTAATGTCACCCTTAATCTTGTAGAATCAACTGTATTTTTGGGGATCACTTTAGATAGCAAACTGCAGTGGAACGCCCAAATAAATGTGTCTTGCAGGTAAACTCAGCTCCGGCAGCCTTTGCTTGCCTGTTACAAATAATATTATTTAATTTTAAGGCAAACTAAGTTTAGTCGACTGTTCTCACATAAATTCAAAGGAACTATGTAAGTTTAATTTTAATGAACACAACATTTATTTTGTTCTTTTTGTATAAATTCATATCCGTATAATTGGTCAAATACCATGTTAATCAAACTGTGTCAAATGGCGGTTAGAAAAGAGTGGCCATGAGTATTATTGCCAGGTTCTGCGAATCTGGCAGTAAATGTAAATCTAGAAGCAATAGTCTTGACGTTCATAAGTGTTACTTTGTGACCTACATGAATAAAGATTTTTGATTTTGATTTTATCAATTATCCGAGAGCTCATGAGAAAATAAATTGTCCTTGTAACCGTGATAATGCATTTTTTCTAATTTGAAATGGTAAAATAAAGACTACCAAATGAATTCGCAAACGTAAACACGTAATCCGCAATCAAAGCAAACCCTGTAAGCAAATTGATACAACCCGCCACTGTGATCGGTTAAACACAAACACGTGACTTACCTATCCCCTTCTGTGTGTATTCGGGCCTTTTCAGTGAGAGGATACAACGTTTTCGTCAATATAGAGTTAAGCTTCCGCCAGTAAATAACGATGCTTGACAAAGGGCTGTTGTGGGCTGTCAATACGCTCTTCTTTGTGCTGACTTTACGACCGTTGTATATGCCCAAAACCTGTTAATAGTTTGCTAGTTAAAAAACTACTTTGTAATTAAGCATATTTGACCTCACTCTTACACTCACCCTCACACTCATCCACACACTCACCCTCACAGTCACCCTCACACTCACCTTCACACTCACACATTTACACACTCACAAACACACACACACACTCACACACACACACACACTCTCACGCATTCGCCCTCACACACACACTCACACACACACACACACTCTCACGCATTCACCCTCACCCTCACACTCACCGTCACACTCACACACACTATCGTCACGTCCCGATCCGTGCGAGCTTCGTACAGTCGTACCATATGCATACACGTTAAGCGAACGCTCGGCCGAGCTCGGTGAAGCTCTTGTGAGCTCGGGTGTTAGGATTTTTTCGACACGGAATTTCTAGATTCGGTCGCCGCGCTCAAAGTCCGCCATAAAAGTTATGCAATAGCTTAAAAATAATACAACGTTTACTAAAAAAGAAAATATTACCTTGGCAACATCTTTCGAAGAATTAAAATTAAATTGATATCCGCAAAGTTTAAAAGCCTTCTTTTGGAGAGCTTCTTGGGAATTCCTTACATCAATTAAAAGTTGAGATGCGAGCTCCTTGTCTGTGAGAATTCCGTAATATTCGCAGTTCGCCAGTATTTTAGAAACTTCGCTTTCGATATCTGTTTCAAAACAATACGCTTTAAGCAAATATAACTTACATAGGTGTACATTGTATATAACATCACTTGTACTGTTGCACAACATTTACCTACTATATAACACAATTTGTACTGTTTCACAACATGTTTACATTATAAACCTACCGGTTTCGCCTCACAGCGCGGCATTTTCAAAGGTACTCTTAATTGAGCGGTCATCGTGTATAAATTTATACTATTGATTGATAGCACTTGGTGGAACTAGCTACACATCTTAAATAACACCAATTGTACTGTTTCACAACATTTACTTTATCAACCTAAACGGTTTCGCCTCACAGCATTCTCATAGGTTGTATGTATGTTGTTTTTGACCTCATACTGTGTACCTTTGAGAATGCCGTGAGGCAAAACAAGTAGGTTTATAATGTAAACATGTTGTGAAACAGTACAAGTTGTGTTATTTAAAATAAGTAGCAAGTTCCACCAAGGGCCATCAATCAACAGTATAAATTTATACACCATTTGTATTTTGTACCATGTAATAGTTGGTGATCCTACTGCCGTATTGAAATGGACAGGCGCCGATTGTAACGACCTGCTGATGACATTTTTCAAATCGCCCATAAATCCTTCAACTTGGCTTAAAGATGTCATGTTTCTGGCAACTGGGACCAACGACTTAACGAGCACCCGAAACACTGAAATCTGTCTGAGGACCAGCCATAGCGAAAGATTTTTAACGCAGTGTTCGTTTACAGAAAACTGAGTAAGCGGGGCCATGAGCGCTTCAGGGGGCAGAGTCTACTATTAACTAACGGTAGAATAGAACCAGAATCACTGTTTTTAGCTGTCAAGATGTTAGTAGACTATAAAAAATTCGGCCGCTGGCGCGGTACGTGTTAGTATAATTCTATCGGCCGACCGATAGAAGTCTACTGGAGTACGATTTTAATAGTAGACTACGAAAAACTGACAAAATGGTACCGGTGGCTTACTATTGAGCGACGATTAAATATTGATTGATTGAAATAGCAGACTCGACCCACGAATAACCTCGAAAATATAATTTTTAAAAAGTTACCATACCAATTATACTTCGCGAAGATGTAATGTAATCTATAACGGCTTTTTCCTGTTTTTCAGCAATCTTCCATATGTAATATGTGTTAAAACACATACGTTCAATCGAATCTAAACTTTTAAACCTCTTCTGTTGACCATCGACTTTAAATGATATATTTGCGACGTTAAAACCATCATACTTTTTTGCCTGCGAATCATTAACATGGATAAATAAATAACCGCTCTGTTGCGTGAGTAGTAGTGTCTGCGACTGTCTGTGTAAGTGAAGTGGCGCTGAGGTTCGATTGCCGGGTCGGAACAAATATTTATGTGATCCGCAAATATTTGTTTTGGAGTTTGTATGTTCACTATGTACACATACATACATTTGGGCTAGACGGTGTTGTGTGAGAATGTCCAAAAATATTAAAAAAGAAATATTTACGTACCAAATATTCAATTTCCGGTATTTTTTCAGTGCTATCAATAAGCCATTCTAATAAAGCAATGTCTGTACCTCCTGTACATTTTGATATATCTACATCAAGCCATCGTTTTACATTCAGATTTACAGTTTTTGAACACTGCACTTTTATTACTGGCTTCTTATTAAACCAACATCTAAATTTATTCTTAATTTCCTTCATATTGTCTATTATAGATGTAAAATCTAAATATACACAAATATCTTTATCAAAAAATATTGATATAGCTTTTATATTCTCTCGAGAAGAATCTCTATTACTAGAATTTATGGATTTCGGATTATTTATTATATCACTTCCAATTATTTCATTGCATACTCCTACACAGTGGTTCAACTTAAAATAAATAGAGGCTACTTGTATTTCTTCAATTATATTCATATTATTGATAATATCACTGGCTCTTAATATGTAACAATTCAGTCTATATTTGTTAAATTCTATAGAAAATCTCTTTGATAATGGATTTGTCAATCTAAGGTTATAATGACAATTTACTTCTTCTAAAATATCTTCAATTTTTAAGGAAAAATCGCTAAGGTCTGTTTTTTTCTTCTTCACTATAGGTTGTACTTCTATACTCGTATTTTGTTTACGCTTACAAGGAACTTTATCTTCATTTAATTCAATATTAAATACTTCAATATTTTTTTCTTTATTTAATTTTAACTCATTTGATTCTACAACTTCATCACCTTCATAAACCAACTTGATATCTTCTTCCTCTTCCGTGTCCTCAACTTCGAAAATCAAACTGCTTTTGAAGGCGTTTAAAATAGTGTTCGAATTTAAATTAACATAATCAGTGTCTTGTTTAGACAATATGGTCGGTTGTTTGTCAAGAAATTTACTGGATATTAAATTTAACGGTAAACTTTCTTCAAATAAACTTGAATTATCCCCCTCCGATGAGAACAGACTCATATCTTTCGTAGATATATTTTGCTTCGAAGAATTAATTTGTTCCGATACATTTGCCAGTGCTATAGACTTTTCAAATTCACAAAAACTGATTTCAGGTGACATTTTGGCTGATGTGTCTAAATTTATCACAGTGTCTAATCCAGTTTCTGTGAAATTCAATGAATCCCATAATATATCGTCATTAGCTATGGAACTATAGCCACTAGTGCCACTTACTTCATCAACTTTCTTAAAAGTATTACATTTTTCTAGTGATGGTTTTTGGTTATTATTTTCATTTAAATAATTTTTAACCAGAGAACATTCTCTATCTATACTATTGATTTTAACATAATTATCACAGAGTCTTTTGTGTACAATATTTTCAAGTAAACTCATTTTCTTTTCTTTTTTATCGCTCTTGTTAATCGCAAAGGCGTTTACATCGGGTTTTTGGTGAGTGACAGATGTATCATTAGATTTAAGCAAGGATTCTGAAGAGCTTCCCTGTAAATTTATTTTAATAGCATTATTGCTTCCAAATAATTTAGACTCATTGGTTTTCTTAGATGAAATATCTTGCACATTAACTACTAGACTAATTTCAGTTGGACTTTCGTCTTTTTCACTTGTCAGTAATAAATTTGCATTATTCGTATTTCGATTATCAAGAGCTACAGACTTTTGTGACGATTTATTATCCCACATAATTTCTACGACGCCTATTTCAAGCGAAAGATATTTTCTAGCTTCACTTATAAGGTTTTCAGCTGCTTCTTTTATGGTCATACCACAGTAGCCTGTTATCCAAACACTTTTCATTTTATTACGCTTTCTTATATCATCGGTATCATCACCTTCTCTGGCTTTTTCACTTTGAAAAGGTATAGATTTGTGTAGAATATTTTCAATAGAATGTATGTCAGCTGAAGCAATACTCGAAATTGATTCGAAACCAAAATCATAAAGTGTTCTAGCTCTTACACCATTTAACGATGGCAATTTCATAAGTTCTAATAATTCGGAGTGAATGCCGAAGTGCAGACGATCTTGGAATTGAGATATTAACAGTTCCATATTTTTCCAGCCTAGCTGACGACAAAAGGCTGTGACCATACCTTAAATAGATGAATTTATGTTTTTATTATGTGTATCCATGGAGCTAAATCACTCATAAGAAATTGTAGTAGCGGCACAAAGAATTTATATAATAAGAGTCGTCTTAGTTCAGGGAAAGACAAAGACGAGATACTATTAATAGTAAATATTAACACATTATTCACACACTGATCTACTAAAAGCTTCAATTGCATGACATGCACTTGGTTCACCACATAGGTCTCATCTAGACCCTGGAAAACCATTGTTGCTGCGGATAGAGATGGTAAAAAATCTTTCTATTAGTCCTCAGGCTCAAATTTTTCATGTACCAAACATTGAGTTAATATTGTACTAGGTACATAGCGAAGCCACCGCCCTATATCGCCAGTGCTCCGTTCAACTGTGGTGCATGAGCCACAGTTTACTGTTGCTTTCTCGCTCTTGAGCGCGTAAGTCGTATGGCTCGGGCCTGCTCGGGCGCCTCCTCCCCCAAACCCCGCACCGCCGCACGTGGCGCACAGATTTTGTTCGCGCTGTCTGCTCCATGTAAGTAGTACAATATTAACGCAATGGTACCAAAATACTATACCTTGTTTTCAAGTAGTTCAACTCTTTATTCACTTCTACATGACAAATAAACATATTATACTTACCAGCAAATGTTGCTGCTCCCTGTTGAAGACTTTGCAAGAAGCCACGAGCGCATTGGAACTTTGCTGCAACTTCTGCTAAAGGAACCTCATTCACCAAATCCTGCAAAGCCAGAGCTGTGTAAAACCTAGAAAAAATCACATTAGAATGTAAGTGTATCTTAAGACATTGTATTACAAGTTATACATATGTGTGTATGTATATAAAGTAGTAATTTACCTACCTTTTATGAATATTCACTTTACTCTGAACATCTTTTGACTTGTTTTTGCCTCTTAGGCAGCGTATTATAAAGCTCTCTTCAACACCTACCAACTCACCCACTCTTTTCATTGCTTTAGTAAGAGATTCCCAAAGAGTGAGCAAATGCAACCAGTCCATATTTCCCCACTGGCTACTGACACTGTATGGGGTAACCAGATAAATCATATGCAGATCAGTTTCCAGCACCAGACATTGGCGAGCTTTCTGCAATTCGCAAAATAAGGACAGGCCATCATTCGGTGCCATAGATGAAGACAAACAAGCTTTTCCTAAGGGTGTTGCAACATAATGGTTGTCATCACCTTCACTTTGAATTCTGACTAACTCATAATTCTTCAACTCATACAAAGTGTTCTCCAAAAGAAAATTTTGTGTATCTGATACATCTCGCTGGTAATGAAGTAAAGTGCATTTTGAATACAAATCTAACTGCTCTTTTGTCGATAATACTTGACTAGCTATCATTTCAAGCACCGCTCTCATGTATTTGTCTTCAGTTTCAATACAGCTCCTAACTGGAGCGAGAGCACCCATCATCAATTCAAAACCAATTTTTTTCTCTGCCTCTGTGCAAATAAGTACACTTTCACCTTTTTTATCTTTACCCATTCGACCTGCTCTTCCTATCATTTGTTTATATGTTAGAATATTTATTGGTTGTTTCTGAAATACAGGTGATCTGATAATTACTTTTCTTGCGGGCAAATTGACCCCTGAGCTTAAGGTAGATGTAGCAATTAGTACTCTTATTGCCCCCGATTTAAAGCCACCTTCAATTATATCCCTTTCATCAAATGTAAGGCCTGCATGATGGTATGCTACTGCAAATGATAGTGTTTTTTTTAGAACTTGGTCCAACCCAACCGGACAATTTTTCATTTGCTCTAACACCTCTGCAATAGCATCAGATTTTAGCTGTGTTCTTAAAATGGAGCCTGCTTCACTTCCTTCACAGCCTAGTTTATAAAATGACAATGCTACAGACTGAGCTAAACTCTCACACCAATTCTTTGTCATACAAAAAATTAATATTGAACATCCATCTTTAATAGTATTCAAACAAATATTCAAAACACTATCACCTTCTACAGTCAAAGCTGTATCTAGGCTTTCAATATGTTTGCCCTCTTTATTATAATACTTGTTACCTACCAGACAATACTCGTCAAGAGGTATTGGTCTGAAATTAGTAACAAATAACTCTGCACTCAGCCAATCCGCAAGTATTTCTAAATTAGGCAATGTAGCTGACATCCCAACAATTTGTATCTGGTTATCATTAGACTTAGTTGATACATACTTTATCTTGGTGAGTAGAAGTTCTAAAATGTATCCACGGCTAGGATCTCCAAGTAAATGCAACTCATCAACAATAACCGCACCCAACTCAGATATAGAGCCTTCATCAAAAAGTTTATTTATTAAACTATTTGCTTTTTCAATAGTGCAAATAGCAACATGAACAGCCTGTAGTCCCCCAGGTGGAGACTGAGATCCCATAAAACCTTCTACTCTTATCCCTGAGCTTGACAATATTTCTTGAAAATAGAACATCTTCTCTCTAACTATTGATACAAATGGCAAGATAATAATTACTTTCTTCTGTCTCTCCAGAATGGTTTTAATTGTCAATATTTCCGCAACTAATGTTTTACCTGCTGATGTTGGGGCTGAATACACTAAATTACAGCATTCAAATAAAACCTTAGGATTCCCCAAGCAGCTTACTTGCCATTCGAACATCTCTGTAATGCCTCTTTCTTCATATTTTCTAACTATTTCTGGAGGTAGACCCCAGTCCTTCAATTTTCTATTATTTGCAGACTGACAATTAGGCATATACTGAGTAGAGTCTGATAAGCGCAAGGTAGTATTGTGTGAATAACTACTATTTCTTTTACATACATTTTGGCTACTTTTAAAAGAACCATTGCGTTGGTTGGCTATATTATCTTTAACCACTTGTAAAGAACTTTGTAATATGAAAGAATTATCAAAACAGTTATCCAAAAAGCGAACATTCTCAGCTATAAATTGTGAGTCTATTACTTCTGCATCAATAAGGGCCATTCTTACAATAAGAGCTAGAAAGCTGTGAAACGATAATCTATATGGTATGGTATTATTAGTATAATAATAAAATCTAAAATTACAATGTAGTCTAAAATTCAGTCTATTTTAAACAAACTGCCAAAAGAAAACAGAACATCTGACGATGACAGCATTACATTTTTTTTAGTAGTTTTCGTCCATCCTGGGCAGGCAATCAAAACTTAGTCCATACAGCCTTGTCTTCAGTACTAATATTTTCTTATTCATTAGTTTTAGTCATGTCTAGTCGTTTGTCGATGTCAAGTCCTCAGTCCTAGGTCTTGGTTCTTGCTACAATAAGGCAATGGATCCCTCATTGCAGGATGCCCTATTTGACACTAACACAAACAACACCATTATTCATTGAAATATATCACTTTCCATCACTAATGCACATTTCTGAACTCTTTATGTATAATATTCCATCATTATTATACACAAATTTTACACTAGTTTTGGAAAGTAATATACGACAAACGTGCATCATTGCCAATGTTGGCGCTAACGGTCCTTACACTATTGACAACAGCTGCTGCGCGCTGTTGTTTTTTTTTTTTTTTTTTTTTTTATTGCAAGGTGACTAAGACCTTTTAGCCAAATCTTATTTATTTCAAATCCCTTTATTCTTATGTATGTTTTATTTTAGTTCTATCCGTCTTCTATCGTTCTAGTCCCTTGACTATGTCAAATCCAGTCCCAGGTCCTGTGTGCCCCCGTTATTGAGGTTTTCAGGGGAATTTGCGAGGCAAGATGTAAATTAGCATTTCATTGCAATATATCAGTCTTTCACTATGGCACGTTTAAACAACTTTTATGTCTAAAAAAACTAAAATTTTTACACATAAAACAAGTCTAATGTAATATTTTTTAGAAAATAATTTAAAGAAAGCGGTCTTTGCGCGGTAACTTGATTAATGGCGGTTAACCAAGGCTCCGCGCAAACACCGCTGTTATCAATAGTGCCAGGTACCAGCGTGCCACTTTTTCTTTATTTGAAAATATAGCTTTAAATCCATGAGTAAATTTTTAAAGCAGTTATTTTGCTAAGTATCTCATAAATTTTTATTAAAGTGGTAAAAGATAATTCGATTCGAGACAGGGATTGAACCTATGGTGGAGAATTTCAACTAGAACATTAAATCCATGAGAATAAAAATACGATATTTTTATAATATTGAAGTTTCAATATTCTTGTAGAAGTATCGATTGTAGAATTGCTCAAAACATTCAAAGAGGTTGAAATTTTACTGGATTTCACATCACATTTGCATTATTGCACGTTATCGATGGAAAGTAGGTAATATAGATATACTATGAATACACTTCTAACGCAGATTCTCAGCGCTTCTTTTGCAATTTTGCAGAATTTATCATCAAAACGCCATTACAAATGTAAAATTAAAACTATTATTTCAATAATTCTTCACAATCACATCAGGTAGTATCAGGTGCTAACTTAGACGAAGGTAATAAAATTTCTTTTTTTCTTTATACCACAGAGGTGGCAGGCAAGTAAACGGCCCACCTGATGAAAAGTGGTCATCATAGCTTATGCACGTTTGCAACACTAGAGGTGCAGCACTCGCGCTGCCAACTCTTTAAAAATGTTTCAAGACCCCTTTTGAAGAATCCCATACTGTTCTACAATCTAAGAGTACGCGGAATAAAGCGAACCTAACAGTATGCGAGCACTTCGGACGCAAAGTGTGAGGGTGAACACCCTGTCTATGGCGGCGGTGCGATCATAGAAGGTAGCTGTGGGCAATATATCAAACAACTCTTCAGAGCCCATACGTTGTATAGGCGATAGAACACGCATAAGGAGGCAAAGTTTCTCCTGTCGCGAAAGGGTTCGACACCGCCTGCTAGTAAAGGATAGTTGACAATCCTCATAGCACGCCCTTCTACCGTGTCAAAAGGGATTCAGGTGGTATTCAGGTGCACCAGCCTAAAGGTGACAGCAGTACTCCATGTGTGGCCGCACTTGCAAGTTATAGAGGAGCAGTGTTTGCTCTACAATAAAGTACTACCACGCCCTGTTGAGCACACCCGCTTTTAGTGTGTAGCTTTTAGGGTGCCAGCTTCGCCTTATCCTTTAAATGACTTCGGTATTGGACGTCACCACCAAGGATCCCAATAAATAAATAAATTAATATCGGTGGGACAACTCACATAACGCCATCTGATTCCAAAGTAAGCAGAGCCTGTACAATGGTAGCCAGATAACTAACTAATAGAATCAGGCGTTACATGGCGGAAATCCATTTTAAAAAACTATAATTATTTTATTTTTAAATGTTATTTTTGCAATATTCTGCTTTTTTAGAATGTCGTACGATGTCGACAAGTGTTTCGCGAAAACTGTTCAGGCATTATCAAGACTGTTTGGCAGCAAAAGCCTTTGAATGAATGAATGAATGAAGCTTTATTTGCAAGAACATGGGTACATTAATTTGTTAGTTGTTACATTACATGATGTTTGTTTCACCATATACAACTATAGAAGTTGTGCAAATATTATTTTATACTTATTAAAACAGTTTTACATTACAGTCAGAGCATATTAATATAAAACATATAAAAATTAATGTCAAAAATATCTATAAATTAACCAATTATATCAAAATCTTAATCAATTACATTATTACAAATTCCAAAATAATAATACCTAATTTAAAATTAAAATATAGTCAGAATATAAAATTAGTGATGTCAACATTTTTTTTTATTGTCAATAAGTTATTGCCCCTTAAATTCAAAATATTCATCAACAGAATAAAAACATCTCTCACATAACCAATCATATAATGTTTTGTAAATTTTTTTTTCTAGATTTCTGATTGTTATAGGTAATTTGTTATATCTTTTACTGCCATTGTATAGCAGTTTTTATCACACAATACTAATCTATTTCTTGGCACTACTAATGGCTTCTGCACAATTTTTCGTTTGAAACATGCATTTTCATCTTGTTCAAATTGGGAGAAGTTGCTGCCAAACAGTCTTGATAATGCCTCGTGTGTAGGCGAAACACGTGTAAAAAAGCGGAATATTGCAAAAATAACATTTAAAAACAAAATAATTGTAGTTTTTTAACCAGAAAACTGATAAACATACTTATATATTTTTAAATACATACCTACAAATTATAGATAATTAACACCCAGACACAGAATAAACCATCGTGATCATCGCACCAAGTTTTATCCTGCATGGGAATAGAACCCACGACCTCTTGCATAGCAGTCTGATACACTCCCACCGCGCCACAGAGGCAGTCAATACTATTGGAGATGGAAAGAGGAGTGCCCTGGAACCTGGAATTGAGGTGCTACAGTAAATGGGGCTTTTTTAGCAGTGAATGCACCGACTTGAGTTTTGGCAGGATTAAATTTGACAAGATTTTGTCTACCCCAATCGGACACTCTTGCGAGAGTAGCCTCGATTTTAGACACAAGTTGTTCACGACTTTCTTCCACTGCATACCGAGGAATATTAAAGCGACCCGTGTAATAAGTGTCACCCAAACTATCATCTGCATAGCAATGAATGCCATCAATGGACAGCATGTCATTGATATGCAGCAAAAACAGGGTGGGTGACAATACAATACAATACAATACATTTATTGATAACAGATTGTTACAGGTCAAAACTAATTATCATCATTAAATAACAGATTAGTTTACAAACATGCTAAGTCACAGTTCTGGTAATTCATAAAACTCGTCTAAGCTGTAGAAACTATATTCAAGTAACCAGACTTTAAGCCTTTCACTGAAAGGTGTAATGGAGGTTGCATCCCTAATTCTGTCTGGCAATCTATTAAATACTGACGGTCCCATTTTATACGCGGATCCTTCGGATTTATTTAACTTGTGCGGTGGAACCAGAAGTCGATAATGATATTTATCACTACGCATGACACGACTCCCGTTCACACCGTGACGCTGAAAGACATCGATGTTACGGAAGGTGAAAAGTGCCACCTGGTGGATCAGCTCGCACGGCAGAGGCAATATTTTTAAAGCCTTAAAATACTCCCTACACGAAACATCATCAGTCACACCCACAATTGCGCGTATGGCTCGCTTTTGCATAATGAACACACGCTGAGTGTCTGCGGCATGTGCCCATAATTCAGCGCCGTACACTATACGGCTGTGGACGGTGGCAAAGTAACATGAGCGCACCACATCACGCGATGCTGTCAACGCCAGCCTGCGCAACTGTCAATGCAATAGCCAAGCAATTTTGTTGAGATGAGTTTTTTAAGAGGGATGCCAGTAACGGCCACGTTAAAATTGTAACGGCATTGCCCATTTAGTTTAAACACCATGTAACAGGTTTTATCCCTGTTTAGCGCTAGACCATTCGTCCGAAACCAGAACTCGAGTTTCTCAACAGCATAGTTCAAGTTGAGCTCCAATAGATGATCCGTTGGTGCGGTAACCACAGCGGCCACATCGTCCGCGTACATAAATATCTCAGTGTTAGTTACAGTCCCTGGCAGATCATTCAGTAACAAGCTGAACAGCGTATTAGAAAGACATGACCCTTGGGGAACGCCCATGACGTTCTCCCGCCCCGAAGATCTTACACGCCGCCCGTCACCCACCACCACCTGCGATCTTTGCGACATGAAAGATGCAAAAAGCGCCAGCGCCGGACCGCGAATACCGTAGAACTGCAACTTATCTGCGACCAGAGAGTGATCGGTAGTATCGAAGGCGCGTGATAGGTCACAACATAAGACAGCAACGCTAACACCCCTATTACGAGCACTCAGCACCCGCCACACTACCTCGCACACCAGATCCGTGGTACAGCGGCCCCGCTTATACGCGTATTGTTTCTTTGATAAAATGTCACGGTCATTCAGGAAAGAAAGCAGTATCTTATTCAGCCCCGTCCCGAATATTTTGCTCACTGCTGGCACTAACGATATGGGGCGGTACGATTTGACGTCGCTTTTTTTACCCTTCCCTTTATATAAAGGGCATATTCGAACCTTTTTCGGCGATGATGGGTACGTTTCGTGCCTCATACACGCATTGAACAGGTGACTAATGGGTTTAGCCAATGGGACGGCAGCTATTTTCAGAATATTAGGTGACACACCGTAGTAGTCTGTGCTTGTTTTGGTGGCGATATTGTGACGAATTATAAAGAACACCTCGAAAGGAGTGAAAGGTGTTAACCGAAGTGAGCAATCACTAGCAGTCAGCCCCGCGACGAGTGCAGAGACTGCCCGCCGGGGCACCGCACTGGTTCGCGGCTGTTACAATCTCATGGTTAAGCGCATCAACCAAGTTCTCTTTAGAATCTTAAGGTAACCCGTTTAAATTCCTAATTTGTTCAGTGTAGTCAATATGCTCGCGTCCACGGCGCCCAAGTTCAATGTTAATTATGCTCCACATGCGTTTTGATTTATTTTCATCGTTATTTATCTGATCAGAGTAAAACTGAGTGCGCTTCAATTTTAAAAGAGTATTATATCTTCATTGACTGTGATTTGGCCAGCTGAATGAGCGAATCGTTGAAAGGAAATTTAGCTTTTAGTTGGAGTATATCGGCCAACAAACATTTAAGGTCTATTGTTTCTTTATCGACCCAATGTTTCTGATTCGCATTTGACAACTGTTTCTTTAAAGGGAAACAAACATCAATTTTACTAACTATAATATTCAATAATGATTCTGCCAGTGAGGAGCAACTATGGTGATATTTTGCCATGACGTCGTCCCAGTCAACAGAGTCAATGGCTGCGGCAAATTGCATTTTACTGGGCAAAGTAAATTGGCGCTTTAACACGTGCTGGACGGTTGAAGTCTCAACAATGACTGTGATTTGGCCAGCTGAATGAGCGAATCGTTGAAAGGAAATTTAGCTTTTAGTTGGAGTATATCGGCCAACAAACATTTAAGGTCTATTGTTTCTTAATCTACCCAATGTTTCTGATACGCATTTGACAACTGTTTCTTTAAAGGGAAACAAACATCAATTTTACTAACTATAATATTCAATAATGATTCTGCCAGTGAGGAGCAACTATGGTGACATTTTGCCATGACGTCGTCCCAGTCAACAGAGTCAATGGCTGCGGCAAATTGCATTTTACTGGGCAAAGTAAATTGGCGCTTTAACACATGCTGGACGGTTGAAGTCTCAACATTCGTAATGGTGATACGCTGTGCATTGTGGTCACTGAGATATGGTTCCACAGCGACCACGCTGACGACACGATCGGGGGGGTACATATGTGTACGCGTGATCAAACAGGGTGCCACCCTCGTCCACTATGCGGGTACGGAAATTCACCATTTGGACGAAATTATATAATGCTAAAAGATCCATAAGTTGTTTTTTAACTGTCGTATTACCTAGCAAATTGATATTAATATCACCCATTATTACGGCACTATGCCCTTCATCAGTAATCTTCACTAAAAGTCTCTCGAAATGAACGAGATAATCCGAATGACTAGTTATATTTGAGTGATAGATTCCAACTACTACAACTTTGACATCAACAAGATGCACCGCACAAACATCAAAAATTTGTTCCCGAGCTAAATCACCATAATCTTGTTTGTTACAAGCTTTGATTCCAGATCGGACGAAGATGCAACTCCCACCGCGCTCAATTTGCGGTCTACAATACGATGAAATCAAATCGTAATTCATTAATGTAATAGAATTAAGTTCGTGGCTGCGTAGCCAATGTTCCGTAAATATTAGCACATCACAAGACAACACTTCAGCTAGTAAAACTTCAAGCTTTTTTGTCTTGTCATTAAGTCCTGCAATATTTAGATGACTGAACGTAATAACGTGAGCCCTCTGCAACTGTTTTAGCGCCGCATCCGAACACGGCCGTCGTTGCCTACTGACTGTCGATTTTATTTGTAGTACTTCCCCGCTCTGAGCGAGGTCGTGCGAGAAACCATTCGGTAAACTTAACTCGCGGTGGCCATGACAACACTCAGCCCTGCGGGGCCCCAGCACTTATTTTTTTTTAATTTATTTGGATACGTACGTTTACAACAAAATATTTAAATTAGTACCATTAAACCTAGTAGAAGGTTTGTGTTGGCACTCACATTCGAAACGTCCGCACTTATTAACAACATGATGTGGGTATCTTGAAAGTATTTTTCTTACAAATATTAAACCTTATTGACTAATACTTAAACATCTATTCACATTATAATAACAAAAAAAAAATCGTAAATACAATCTATATTTTGTTACCTAACGAAATGATGTGGGTATTATGAAAATATTCTTAATACAAATATTAAACCTTATTGCTTTAGGCTTAAACATCTATTTCACATTATAAAATTCGTGAATACAATCTATGTTCTAGTTCCTATTGTCTTGTTCAATTTTACAAAAGAAACCTGTTCTATTAATTTGTATTGTACGATAAGCAGGAATATTATACAGGTTGTTCGATTTAGGTATTCGATATATTGTTGTGAAATAATATTTTAATTTTTGATTTATAGTTTTTAATATTAGAGTTTTGCCAATGAGAATTGACTATATCGTTCATCAGGGTTGGAACCATAAATTCCATAGTTAGCCTGCCATAAAACTTTCTACACCTAGGTACTATTAATTTATTTTCGCTAATGTTTCGAGTGGTGATTTTATGAGCTATGGGTTTTTGAATATTTTTATTCTTGTACTGTTCAATTAATATGTTCATTTGAATTTTTTTGTGTATAGGTAATATATTAGTATACTTAAAAATTTCTAAAGGGTTATCTTTATGTTGTCTTTTTATTTTCTCCGGTACAAAGAGTTTTATAAGCTTTATTTGCAGCTTATAAATAGTGTCAATATAGGTTTTAAATGTTCTGCCATAACTCGTTATGCCATAAGAGATTATAGACTCTGCTAATGCTAAATACATATTTCGAAGAATACTGCAGGGTACTTTAGGTTTCAGTATGTAGAATTTGGCCAATAAAGCGCGTAATTTATCACAGACTGATTCTATATGAATACCCCAGTTGAAATGGTCATCTACCAAAAGTCCTAAGTAAGTGTGGTGGGTCACTTGATCAATTGCACAGCACCTGCATGAATTTGTTTGAGATGTATTATGTAAACAGCTGTGACTATGTGCAATTATTTTAAAGGGTACAGATTTTATGTGACTTGAATGGACATGAACTATTTTTGTTTTATTTGCGTTAATTACTAGACCTGCGTCATGTGACCACTTGCATATTCGGGTAAAGTCTTGCTGTAGCCATTGTGCTGCTTTGTTAAGATGTTCGTGAGCAGATAAAAGGCAAGTTTCATCTGCATATTGATAAATGGAACATTGGTTTACTACATGCTCCATGTCATTGACGTATGCCAGTATTGTATGTTTACGTAGATTGTAAATGAAATACACTTTACACATAGGTTTCTTAGTAATTCTTTTATTTGAAAATCAGCACTTCGTACATCGTAATTATATCGCCATTATTTTTTCATATCAAAACCGTGGTAGGTACAACTGTCATTCAAGTGTTGCCACTACATTTATAGTCTTGGAAATATAACAATTTTCTCCCCCTTTAAAATAAAACCAATAACTACAACTAATACTAAGTGTAGACAATGATACGAGTTATTGTTAGTTAATCACTAGTTACAAATCTAATCGCTGTACTTTCTTCCGTACTCTAGTACTTCTTCGCATGTTTAATTGATCAATATCGTCCTTAACACTACATACCTTCTCGCAGGAGCTATCCTTACATGTAACAATCTTTGAACTTGTACTAGTATCATTGTTATTTTCATTCATGGAACTTAAACTACTACCATGCACATTTTCATTCATTAAACTTAAACTATTATCATTAGCTTTCCCCTGCAATAAAGTTTCTGGCATGAAAGATTTTTCATTATGTGAGCTATCATTATCATCTCCAGTTTGTCTTTCAGTCAGTAACTTGTCATCATGTGTGGTATTAGCATTAGAGGAGGCATCTTCGTCTGCAAAATGTTTATATTTATCATGAATTGAAATCTGTTTTGGTATAGCATCACCTACTTCCCTTGTTTGGTTTATATGTCTGCGCCACTTTTCTCCAGAATCTAATTGTACTTCATAGTGCAATTCTCCTAATTTGTTTATGACCGAACCAAATTTCCATTTATCCTTACCTAAATAGTTGCGTACAATTACCCTAGTACCTATATCCAATTTCCTAGTGTTGCAGTAGTCTTGTGTAAATAAGTTTTGACATTTGTATCTGGAATCATCATTGAAAGTTTGGTTCTAATACTATAAGAGAAAAGTAAATCAGCTGGTGATTTCTTTGTCATTACATGCGGAGTAATTCTGTATTGATGTAGTAGTTTTTTTTTCAGGCAGGCTCGCTCTAAATGGCCCTTAACTTTACAGTATCTGCACTCTGTATCCATATGGCGGCACTTATTTGCATAGTGGTCTTGTGCTCCACACCGAAAACAACACCTTCCTCTGGCAGGCACTAAACTTGATTTAGGGGGTTTTCTTCCTGCCTCTATATTGGGTTTTAACTCAGATGTATTGTAGCCTTTTAGAATTTTAATTTTATGGACTTCTGCATCTATTTTTCTAGTTTCTATTGATGTTGCAATTTCCAGTGCTCTTTCTAGAGTTAAGTTTTTTGTTTCCAATAGCTTTTCTTTTGTTTTTTCATCTAGTAGTCCACAGGTAAATTGATTTCTTAGAGCATTGTTTAAAAATGTGCCAAAATTACAAGTGGATGCCATTTTACGTAAAGTTGCCAAATATTCTCTTACTGATTCTCCTTTTTCTTGTTTTCTGTGGTGAAATTTATAATATTCCGCTATTTCTAACGGTGTTGGATCAAAATGACTTACCAACGTTTTTTTTAAAAACTCATATGATTTTGATTTTGGTTCATCTGGTGAAAGAAGATCACACAACGTGTCGTAGGTTTCCGCTCCAATATAATGCAAGAATATGACCTCTTTTTGTCTTCAGCCTTAACATCATATATCGCGAAGGCACCCTCCAGTCTATCGACCCACCGGCCAAACTTTGCTTTCTTGTCAAAAAATTCAATAAAATTTGTGGGCACTTGAGAAGTTCCGTTTTCCGCCATCCTCGTCGTCAGATATTGTATGTTTACGTAGATTGTAAATGAAATACACTTTACACATAGGTTTCTTAGTAATTCTTTTATTTGAAAATCAGCACTTCGTACATCGTAATTATATCGCCATTATTTTTTCATATCAAAACCGTGGTAGGTACAACTGTCATTCAAGTGTTGCCACTACATTTATAGTCTTGGAAATATAACAGCCAGATAGTGTAATGGTCCTAACACTGAACCCTGAGCAGTTCCAAGTGTGATTTCAACAGCATCACTTTCCTCATCCCCGACCCTAACGACATATTTACGATTTTGTAGGTAATTTTTACACCAAGCAAGGATTGGACTGCGGATACCCGTGTTGTCTAGTTTCTTAAAAAGAGTGTCATGTCTAAGCGTATCAAACGCTTTACTAAAGTATATAAAAAGCAGGATAACGTGGTTCTTCTCATCAAGACACTTATTGACTTCATTGGTAAATTTTGATAGTAATTCTGCTGTAGATTTATTTGGTTGAAAACGGTATTGTGAATCCGAAAGTACATTATGTTGCGTGTAAAAGTTTTGTATTTGGTTGCATACATATTTCTCTGCAATTTTGTCAATGACTGGAAGTATCGTGATTGGCCTATAATTAGCACAATCACTGCGATTTCCCTTTTTGGAAAATTAGTCTCACTATACCTGTTTTAAGGCCCGTGGGGTATATGCCTTCTTTTAAGCTAGAATTAATAAATTTTGCTATAATGTATGATATCTTGTCACATATAGACTTTATGTCAATGCATCTAATATTATCTACCCCAGGGGCTTTATATGTGTTAAGTTTTTTAATTATTTTGAGTATGTCTCCACGTGTAGCTTTTTTAAAAAACATGGATGTATTTTGCGGATAAGTGTATTCTCCTTCGTTCATCATCATTATATTGCATTTTGGCAATATTTTCAGTACGTTATTTTGGAATTCCCTAGCAAAGTTATTGACTATTTCTTTGGCATTAACTTTTCAGTTTTGAAATGCTTTAAAAATAGTTTTATCGATAGATATTTTACTACGGCCTGTTATTGAATTCAGAATTTGCCATAGTTCTCTAGTATTGGTTTTATTTGTAATTATTTGTTCTTTGTAGTACTTATTTCGCGATGTTTCTATTAGTTTACGAGTTTTATTTCTTAGTTTATTATATTGTAGTCGTAATTCCCAATCATATGTATTATTTTTCCACTTTATATATATCAAATCTCTCTTTTTGCACATCTTGTTTATTTTATTGTTTATCCATGGGTGTTTATTTCTTTTACTTTTTTTATTTACTTTTTTTACTGATTCCTCATAGCAAGCATTAAATTTATTTTTAATATATTCATAAATATAATTCGGGTCTTCGTATGTATGTAATTCATATTCAATTCCAGTCTATTTCATTAAGTATAATATTAACTTTTTTGTTATTAGTTTGTTTAATATTTAAAACATCAGCCTGTATATGTGTTGGGTCCGGCCCAGCGCACGATAGAATAATCATGCGGTGGTCCGCCATAACTGTTCCAAGCGCGGCCGAGTACAAGTCTAATGAGCGTGTTCTTGCAAATATGTGATCGATACAAGTACGAGATGTTTTATTATCGCGAGTTTCAATTCTTGTGTAATCGGATATTACGCTGGTTAGTCCGCACTCGGCCATGCTACTAATATAATACTCCCGAATGTTACAATAAGTTTTCAGGTCTATGTTAACGTCTCCTAAGAAAAATGTATCTAAGCATTTGATAACGTTACTAGAAAGTAGTGTTTTTATTTCTGTAATGAATAGATGTTTACTTTCCTTCGGCGGCCTGTAAATTGCACAAATATTCGCGGAGTAGTTGTCACAACTGGTGATTTGACCAATGATTGATTCGCAGTGTTTTGTACAGTGATTTGTTGGTGTAAATACGTGACAGTCCCGAACATACATTATTATACCACCGCCTTTTCTCTTACTACGCAATATACTGTGCATCTCAAAGTTATCAATGTTGTACATAGACATAACCTCACGTGTTATTTTAGACGAATGTATTAGTTGAGTGATATAACAAAAATTTTTCACCATTGATCTTATATTTATGTGTATAATGTTCATTTTAGTTTTATAAAAAGTAGGCAAATGCTTACTAAAATCATTAACGTTAGTACAATCAAAAATTTCTTGATGATCCGTGTGAAAGACTTGTGTACCCATTTATACTTTTACCGACACCTGTTATTGCCTGTCAGCGATGTTGTCGACAGTTTTTCGATATCAGATTCGCTTCTAATAACTTTGACCTTATCCTTATCTTCTTTACGAATTAGAACTTTTCCGTCCAGGAACCATACATATTTATAGTGCGGTTTTAACTGCTGTTGGGCTGTCCATAATAAAGTTTTATTAAATTTAGTCAAAGCACGTCGTACTGTAATTTTAGAGTTTGATTTATCTTTGTGGGCGTTTGTGATGATTTTATTTACTAAAATCACATCTTTTTTAGCGGCACGAACCCAACTGCTTGCATGTTCAACTTGTTTAAGTTCCACCTGTATGTGACCATCAGTATCATTACGACCTTCCAGACGTTTGACTTTCGCTATTTGACTCATTGGCATATTGAGAGCTTCTGCTAAGTTATTGCCTATTATTTCTAAATCTTGACCTTGATCTTTAGGGATGCCTATTACCTCTATCATACTATCCAAACGCTGTTGTTCAAAATTTCTTAGCTGTTGTTTCAAGGAGTTGACTTCAAGATCCATATGATTTTTTTCGTTATGTAGGTGGGTACATCTTTATTCCAATTGTAGTATACGTTTGTTTTGGTCTTCCACGGTTTTAGAGAGCTCGTCTATTTTTAGCGGCACGAACCCAACTGCTTGCATGTTCAACTTGTTTAAGTTCCACCTGTATGTGACCATCAGTATCATTACGACCTTCCAGACGTTTGACTTTCGCTATTTGACTCATTGGCATATTGAGAGCTTCTGCTAAGTTATTGCCTATTATTTCTAAATCTTGACCTTGATCTTTAGGGATGCCTATTACCTCTATCATACTATCCAAACGCTGTTGTTCAAAATTTCTTAGCTGTTGTTTCAAGGAGTTGACTTCAAGATCCATATGATTTTTTTCGTTATATAGGTGGGTACATCTTTTTTCCAATTGTAGTATACGTTTGTTTTGGTCTTCCACGGTTTTAGAGAGCTCGTCTATTTTCGAACTGCAGAAGTTGATTGATGCTTCTAGTGGTTGTAATTCTTTCTTTAAGACTTTTTTCATTTCTGCTGATATTTCTCTTAAAAACTTCTCTATGTCTCTATTGCTACTCAACTTCCTTCCACCTGATGTTACACTGTCTTCCTCTTCATCATCTTCGTCTGGCACGATGTAAGATGACCGCCTATGAGGTGAATCACGTGTACACTCCTTACACGTCCAGTCCAGGCTGTCCGAATTCCGTATGGCGACTAGTTGCTTCGCAGTGAGCCCGGAATAAGCCTGACTTGCGTGAACCAACTTTCCACATGATCTACACACAAGACCTTTCTTTGTTATTACTTTCATACAATTATCACACTTGCTCATTTTGATTATCGACAGAGGGCAATACTTTGAATCACTGGTAGCAACCGATACGTACGACTGTGCGAGTTCGAATGATATTAGATAGATGGTCATGTAGTTCGAACAGCAGCCGTTACCAACGGCTCTGATAGTTCTACCGGTCAAAAAGCTCCTCATCATTCGCAAGGTCCCCCGGGCAGTCCATAGGAGGACATTTTCGATAGAAAACTACGGTACAAGACCCGGTCAAAGGCCTTAGAGATATCAAGGCTCACTGCTAGAGCCTCTCCCTTAATCTCGATAGCCGTCGCCCAGCGGTGTGTGAGGTACACAAGAAGATCGCCAGTCGAGGACCGTGATGGAAACCGTACTGCTGGTCACTGAGCAGGTCGTGTTCTTTCAAGTACCTTAGGAGCTGTGTATAGATTACACGCTCCATCACCTTAGATAAAAGGAAGGTTACGGCTATCAGCCTACAATTGGACGGATCGGTCCTATCACCCTAAAAAGAGAGTTATAACAGTTTCATTGTCGTCCTAAAATGTAATCCGTCCATTGATAAAATTGGTCCTATGCTAGGACCAAGTGTCCTAGGGGTCCTAGGTTGATACATTGACGTTCTAGACCAACGTTTCCCAAAGTGGGCGATAACGCCCCCTTTTGGGCGCTGCAGGCCTAAAAGGGGGGCGGTTAGAGACCCAGAAAAAAATGGGGGCGTTGTGTAGTCTTTGGGGGGTGATTTGTAATTTCATCTAGCTAGGAGGATTTTTAGACACCGACAGAACTCTCGACTCTCGGCTACAACTTGTGAACATCAACTAATATTAATTAAGAGATTGCTCAAACTCGGTTCGATATTTCTCTCCGCGAAGGCAATAGACACACTTTCGCATTTTAATAGTTATTAGTATTCCTAGATAGGTATTTTTCGTAGATAATAGACCGCGGGCAATCATGTTTTAACAAGTTTTTGTTAAATAACCCGATTTGTGCATTCCTGTATCAATCGGCTGATTCATAGAACACTTGTTCTTACTTGTTGAGTACAATTGAGCGTCGAATGAAATAAACGAGTTAATGCATGTTTGTCTTATTCCTGTCGTCGGTGCGTGCTGCTTATGCAATTCTATATAAACAACGGAATATTTATTTTATTTTCATTTGCGGTTTCGCGCGTAATAGATAAGCAGTACTTAAGTCCAACACTTACTTACGTATTTCTTAAATCAAAACAATGTCGGAAGTAAAAAAGAAGAGACGGCAATACTCTGTGGAATATATTAAATTCGGATTCAATGAAAATCCCACAAACCCATCGTCGCCTCAGTGCCTTCTATGTCTAAAAACATTTTCGAATGAAGCAATGAAGCCTGCAAGATTATTTGAATAAAATGCATCCAGATAAGAAAGACAAGAATGTAGCATATTTTCAAGACCTAGAGATGAAGCATAATACTCAGCCAAGTGTAGCAAAACTATTTTCGGCAGCTGTTAAGCACGACGACGGACTTCGAGCTTCGTAAAATATCTCTTTGTTAATTGCTCAAAAAGGCAAACCACACAACATCGAAGAAGAGTTAATTTTGCCAGCAATAAAGGAAGATATAACTACTGTGCTTCATAAACCGGCCGCAGATATTATCCGAAAAATTCCTTTGAGTAATAATTCTGTGCAAAGACGAATTGATGAAATGGCTGAAAACATTGAAGGATCATTGTGCAATCATCTGAAGACTAGTAAATTCGCAATTCAGCTCGATGAGTCCATTTTACCTACTAATGAAGCATTGTTGCTGTCTTACGTGAGGTTTATTAAACATGAGAAAATATGTGAAGAACTATTGTTTGCTAGAAATTTAGAGACCGATACAAAAGGCGAAACCATATTCAATACATTGGAAAAGTTTTGTGATGAGAAAGAGATTCCCGTGAAAAATATTATATCAGTTGCTACGGATGGCGCTCCGGCTATGGCAGGGTGCCATTAAGGCTTCATAGCGTACTTAAAAAATAAAATTACAGATGTAGTTGCTGTACATTGCGTTATTCATAGACAACATTTGGTTGCTAGAAACTTAAGTGAACGACTATTTCAATCACTGCAAAACGATTACTTAGGTTTGCAAAGACCTTATACTTATAACTAGACTGTGCACTACTGCGAAGTAATCGGTCCGCGTGAGATGGCTCTCGGCAGTGGTGCTGACCCTTTCTAAATAAGTGTCCATGACCAATAAGAACACAGGACAAATTCCTTGAACGATTGTTCGAACCTACTGAATTTATTATAAGTAAAAAATATTAAAAATAATATATATAATATAAAAATATTATACACTGTATAATATTTTTTTTTACCGATTACTTCGCAGTAGTGCACAGTCTAGTTATAAGTATAAGGTCTTTGCAAACATCACCGTCTAGAATAGAGGTTCCCAAACGTATTTGCCCACTTTAAGACTAAATAAATTTTTAGCGCCCCCATTTTTTCACCTACTTAAAAACCACTATAACTTCAAATTAAATTAATTAATTGTTGTGAGATATATTAGCGGAGATTAAACATTCATTCTAAAATAGACTTTTACTATAATCCGCAAGAGTTAACTTGAGACCTGAGCACAGTAGGTAGTACATAACGACGCTCAGGTTTTAAATGAACTCTTACGGGTTACACCTGCCAATGAGAATGATTATTGAAACGCAACTTTATAGTATTCAGACATGGTATCTTTTATTCAAAATAAAACAAACATAATCGATTTCTATATAAAAACTAATGTGAAGGATGAATCTGATGCTGTTTAGTAAGTTTGTTGATATCAGGTTCCAATTTCCTCAAGAACAGCCGCAAGTCGCCACGTTCGGTAACATGCAAACGATTTCTCTTTTTAGTAAGCAGCGTTGCCACAGTACTAAATCCACGTTCACACAAATATGACGATCGGAATGCTATCAAGAATCGTTGAACGATTGACCACAATCCAGGGTACAATTGCGGGATCGGTTTTTGTAACCAAAATTCTTGATTGCCATTTTTGAACTTGATTTTTATTTCCTCGCTTGTTGTCAATTCTATAAGTTCTTCTTCCAGCTGAGGTGAGATTGCTGTGTTGACATTTGAAAACGGATCTAACACCCAGCCTGGTATTTTCAAGTTCAAAATGTCTTGGTATCGTTCGGTGAAGTCAATGTGGAGGTTTTCCAAATGTTGGCAGTAGGCAAACAAGTCGTCGTTACTGCAGGATACTGATAAATTCGGAAAATTGTGAAACTCACGTCTGCCCATATTCTTTTTGTGTAGAAGCAGTTTGGCTGCGAAAGCAGCAACGACATTTTTTGTTTTAATTAAATTTAGTTCATCGCCTTGCAGTTGGAGATTCATGTCGTTGAACAATTTATACACGTCTGTCATGTAAGCTATATCATTTTTTGATGTAATGAGCTTGTTGCGCAATTCTGTATCTTTAGTTTCCAAGAACTCTATCACATAGTCAAACAGGTTGTAAAATCGAGTCAGACAATTGCCTCTTGATAGCCAACGAACCTCAGTATGAAGCAACAAACTGTTGGAATCTTCGTCATTTGTAACACAAAGCTGATGAAATAATCTATCATTTAAAGAGCTGGTACGGATTTTATTGACTGCTTTGATGACATATTGCAGTGATTGAAATAGTCGTTCACTTAAGTTTTTAGCAACCAAATGTTGTCTATGAATAACGCAATGTACAGCAACTACATCTGTAATTTTATTTTTTAAGTACGCTATGAAGCCTTTATGGCACCCTGCCATAGCCGGAGCGCCATCCGTAGCAACTGATATAATATTTTTCACGGGAATCTCTTTCTCATCACAAAACTTTTCCAATGTATTGAATATGGTTTCGCCTTTTGTATCGGTCTCTAAATTTCTAGCAAACAATAGTTCTTCACATATTTTCTCATGTTTAATAAACCTCACGTAAGACAGCAACAATGCTTCATTAGTAGGTAAAATGGACTCATCGAGCTGAATTGAGAATTTACTAGTCTTCAGATGATTGCACAATGATCCTTCAATGTTTTCAGCCATTTCATCAATTCGTCTTTGCACAGAATTATTACTCAAAGGAATTTTTCGGATAATATCTGCGGCCGGTTTATGAAGCACAGTAGTTATTTCTTCCTTTATTGCTGGCAAAATTAACTCTTCTTCGATGTTGTGTGGTTTGCCTTTTTGAGCAATTAACAAAGAGATATTTTACGAAGCTCGAAGTCCGTCGTCGTGCTTAACAGCTGCCGAAAATAGTTTTGCTACACTTGGCTGAGTATTATGCTTCATCTCTAGGTCTTGAAAATATGCTACATTCTTGTCTTTCTTATCTGGATGCATTTTATTCAAATAATCTTGCAGTCTTGAAGGCTTCATTGCTTCATTCATAAATTTTTAGACATAGAAGGCACTGAGGCGACGATGGGTTTGTGGGATTTTCAATGAATCCGAATTTAATATATTCCACAGAGTATTGCCGTCTCTTCTTTTTTACTTCCGACATTGTTTTGATTTAAGAAATACGTAAGTAAGTGTTGGACTTAAGTACTGCTTATCTATTACGCGAGAAACCGCAAATGAAAATAAAATAAATATTCCGTTGTTTATATAGAATTGCATAAGCAGCACGCACCGACGACAGGAATAAGACAAACATGCATTAACTCGTTTATTTCATTCGACGCTCAATTGTACTCAACAAGTAAGAACAAGTGTTCTATGAATCAGCCGATTGATACAGGAATGCACAAATCGGGTTATTTAACAAACACTTGTTAAAACATGATTACCCGCGGTCATCGACGCTCATTCGACGCTCAATTGTACTCAATAAGTAAGAATAAGTATTCTATGAATCAGCCGATTGATACAGGAATGGACAAATCGGGTTATTTAACAAAAACTTGTTAAAACATGATTGCCCGCGGTCTATTATCTACGAAAATTACCTATCTAGGAATACTAATAACTATTAAAATGCGAAAGTGTGTCTATTGCCTTCGCGGAGAGAAATATCGAACCGAGTTTGAGCAATCTCTTAATTAATATTAGTTGATGTTCACAAGTTGTAGCCGAGAGTCGAGAGCTCTGTCGGTGTCTAAAAATCCTCCTAGCTAGATGAAATTACAAATCACCCCCCAAAGACTACACAACGCCCCCATTTTTTTCTGGGTCTCTAACCGCCCCCCCTTTAGGCCTGCAGCGCCCAAAAGGGGGCGTTATCGCCCACTTTGGGAAACGTTGGTCTAGAACGTCAATGTATCAACCTAGGACCCCTAGGACACTTGGTCCTAGCATAGGACCAATTTTATCAATGGACGGATTACATTTTAGGACGACAATGAAACTGTCATAGCTCTCTTTTTAGGGTGATAGGACCGATCCGTCCAATTGTAGGCTGATAGCCGTAACCTTCCTTTTATCTAAGGTGATGGAGCGTGGTTCTTAAGAGGTGTGCAGCGGAGTTGACTCCTGTGCTAACTCGCCTGTATCGCCTGTCCTACTCTACGGGTAGTGTGTCGGATGCATGGAAGGAGGCTAACGTGCAACCAATCCCCAAGAAAGGGGATAGGTCAGACCCAGGCAACTATCGCCCCATATATAGCCGTCACCTCAGTCATCTGTAAGGTTTTGAGCTCATAATAAACAAGCAGCTCATGCGTTATTTGGAAGATCACTCCTTAATAAACGACCGGCAATACGGTATTAGGCCGAAACGGTCAACGGGTGATCTTCTAGCATACCTATGTCCATAGCCTCACCCGAAGGTGTGCACACCTTTGGGGTGAGGTGAGGTACAAAATCAGCGTCCGAGGCTATGGACAATCATGGCGAATCCTTGGCCATCAGCCTGGACATCGCCAATGCATCACTCCTTTCCAAGCTTCCGGCATATAGCCTGCCTCCTCAACTATGCACATGGCTCGCCAGCTTTCTGCATGAGCGCCGTATTCGGATCTAATGTGACGGTCAGGCTTCCGATTACTTGCAGAGCAAGGGATAAGGGATGCGGGTGAAACTGCAGGAACTGAATATCCTTTGCGAAAATTTTCCTGAATTAAAACATATGGTACCATTTCATTGTTACTTTATAAAATAAAAATAAAATAAATATCCATCACGCCTTATCCCCGAAGGGGTGGCAGAGGCATATTATATGCCCTTTTTTTCACCGTGTGGATTCCTGTCCCACGTAATAGGTGGTGAGCCCATTGCCGTTGAAATAGACAGACGCAGGTTGTGGCTACCTGCTGTTGAAATTTTCAAGCCGCCCATAAGGCCTTCAACCAGGCTTAACGACTGCCATTTTACTGGCAACCGGGACCAACGGCTTCACGTGCCTTCCGAAGCACGGAAACGCTCGCAAAATGTAAATACCACAAAGTGGTCACCCATCCGAGGACCAGCCATAGTGAAAGTTGCGTAACTCAGTGATCGTTTACAGAACACTGAGACCGCGGGGCCACGAGCGCTTCCTTTACTTGGTTACTTTAAATCCCGGGAAAACATCTTTTTTCCGCGCGAATACCTTTTTGAAGCGCTCGTGGCCCCGCGGACTCAGCTTTCTGAGCACATTGTGGCATTTACGTGCGAGCGTTTCCGTGCTTCGGAAGGCACGTTAAGCCGTTGGTTCCGGTTGCCAGTGACATGGCAGTCGTTAAGTCATGTTGAAGGCCTTATGGGCGGCTTGAAAAATTTCAACAGCAGGTAGCCACAGCCTGTGTCTGTCTATTTCAACACGGCAATGGGCTCACCACCTATTTCGTGGGACAGGAATACACATGGTGAAAAGTGGGCATTATTACAACGAGGTTACAGGGCAGTATAGGGAAATGATATAACGGGGAGTATGTCAACGTAGATTGTTTATTGCTTGACTTACAACGACAGAATGACCAGAGAAACATGTGCATACGCTATTTATAACATAATACAGGTAAGCATTGCCGCCCAATATGGCGTAGTAGGAAACGACGTCACAACTTGTGTCTATTATACATATTTTCTGGCGTGGCGTTACAGCATACAATATATATGCCTCTACCACAACTTCGTGGATAAGACGTGATTAGATAAATAAAACCCTTTTTGTGTACTAAGCTAACGAAACTTCACCTGAGCGGAGCTGCGGGCATGAACTTTTGGAAATATTCTACCTATATGCCGATTTTCATCTAAATTTGATTAAATAGCAGAGTTAGATTTATCCCTTATCCCTTGCTCTGCAAGTAATCGGAAGCCTGACCGTCACATTAGATCCGCATACGGCGCTCATGCAGAAAGCTGGCGAGCCATGTGCATAGTTGAGGAGGCAGGCTATATGCCGGAAGCTTGGAAAGGAGTGATGCATTGGCGATGTCCAGGCTGATGGCCAAGGATTCGCCATGATTGTCCATAGCCTCGGACGCTGATTTTGTACCTCACCTCACCCCAAAGGTGTGCACACCTTCGGGTGAGGCTATGGACATAGGTATGCTAGAAGATCACCCGTTGACCGTTTCGGCCTAATACCGTATTGCCGGTTGTTTATTAAGGAGTGATCTTCCAAATAACGCATGAGCTGCTTGTTTATTATGAGCTCAAAACCTTACAGATGACTGAGGTGACGGCTATGGGGCGATAGTTGCCTGGGTCTGACCTATCCCCTTTCTTGGGGATTGGTTGCACGTTAGCCTCCTTCCACGCATCCGGCACACTACCCGTAGAGTAGGACAGGCGATACAGGCGAGTTAGCACAGGAGTCAACTCCGCTGCACACCTCTCAAGAACCACCGCAATACCATCGGGGCCACTGGACTTACGGACGTCGAGTGACCTTACAATACCGACTATTCGGATAGTAACCTCGTCCCACAGATTTTTTTAATGAACATCTGAATATTCCTTGTACAATTTATTAAAAAGTACATTTCTCTTTTCAACCTTATTGTTTAATTTTTCTACGAGTTCTTCATCCGTAAATATGATGCGACGTGTATACTCTCTCACTCAACGCTCCGACGAGAATAAATGAGAGGGTACATCGCTAGACTGTTTTGTTGTCAATGTGCGCGCTCGCATACCCACAAAAGAGAAGCCGACAAACGGTAGGCTGACTTGTCGCCGTGCTGATTTTGTAGGTATTAGACAGTTTTGTCTAATACGCTTTTTGTTCGAAGTGTGCTTAGTTCCATATTTTTTGTAAAGCAATAGTCTGTCTTAAGACTGTCGTGACTCTAATCTGCGCTCAGCCTAATACCAAAGCCGAAAGAGATACAGTCGGTCGACGAAGCTGTCTAGACAGAGCAATCGTGCGGGGGACAAGGGACGAGACGCGGGAGGGTTTGTCTCGAGCTGCGAACAAAATGTTGTTAGTGGCTCGGGACAGTCTTTCAGGGCTGACGCATTCACGACCGCTTGCTATGATTTTTGAATTTTTGTATAGATTTCTTTAATTCATGGGGTTTTTAATATTCTAAATACAAACTTCGTGTTCATTTTGCAATCGAATATGGACGCCGCGCCGTAGATATAAAATTTCATGTTGGGTATCGTATAAGGGATTTTTTAGTATGCTAAGTACGAATTTCGTGTTAGTTTTGCAATTCAATATGGCCGCCGAGCCGTGGTTATAAAATTTCATGTTGGGTATCGTATAAGGGGTTTCTTGGTATGCTGAGTACGAATTTCATGTTAATATTGCAATCCAATATGGCTGCTGCGCCGTGGTTATAAAATTTAGTGTTGGGTATCGTATAAGGGTTTTTTTGGTGTGCTGAGTACGAATTTCGTGTTAATTTTGCAATCCAATATGACCGCCGCGCCAACTGTTATAAATTTCATGTTGGGTATCGCATAAGATTATTATGGAATGCGGAGCAACACATGTGGGATTATAACTATACTCTATACTATGTTATCCTGTGTTCAAGTTTTTCGTCATAATTAATATTTAAACTTGTTCAAAGCGTAACCAATATTTTTTTGTTGAAAACAACATTAAGTCCAGTTAGTCAAAAACCGAAAATATTTATCATTAACTCATTTACTACTAATAATATACCTAATATACCCGACGATCTTCGCATCTCCATAGAATTTGGTTTTTTTTTCTTAGAGTTGAGCACTCTAAGAAAAAAAACACCAAGGGGCAGAGACAAATTGAACAAATTAATAATAATAATATACCCCTCGAGGACAGTCGTAATCTTTTATAGGATTAACGCAACCCTATGAGGGTATAGTAGATTCGCTTTTTGAGTCATCCACTTTCTGATATCAACAAAAAAATGTATCAGAAAGTTATTGAAAAGCTAACATCCGCAGGGCAGCTTGTGGCGAGCTGAATGTGCGTGGCTACACATCGGTCCCGATTCCTCAGAGTTTTGTTGCCCTTCTGCACCGGTTAGCATTTAATGGGCTAACGGGTCAGCAGTGAGAGTGCTACTCCCGGGAGTGCAGCAAATCTCAACTCTGGCTTGCCTTAATTGGCCGGTCAGAGGGAGGGAGCCAGAGCTATATGCTCGGGGGTGGAAGTGTCATTTTCAAGGGCATAACTACGGGAAGCCCGCTCCGGGTCTGACCCGCGATGGTAAAACCGGCGCCGCACCGCTCGACACTCCAAGCCGCTCACACCGGTGTTGCCTCCTGTCGCCGTACAGGCTTATCATGCCTATGGCGATTGTATAGGGGGCCCATCTAGTGAGTTGGCGAGTCACCGTCTGCCAAAATTAGGATAATCAAATATTAAAATGGCAGACGCCGCCTTTATCCATAGTTTTAATCACCTAGTTCATCAAACCCCCAACCCAATAGCCCATTTCTTAGTTAGCATATTTTACAATAGTTTAACTTCCATTGGAGGTGGTCCATTATCGTTCTTCTACAAAAGGTATGCGTGGACCGTCTGCTGTGGGGGTCCCATTTCCTTTTAGATTAAAATTCTCAAAGGGTCTCTGCGTGTTGGACCAGTATGTCCCCATGTACGCCTACCAAAAGCCCGGGTATCTTCATAAAAAAAAGAAGATACCCGTGAAAAGAAGAAACATAATAATATGAGATCACATATGTCAGCTCACCCTTGTTTGAATTCCCAGTTCCCATCCCCAGCTTCCAGTTCCCATTTCTCATCCCTAGTTCTTATCGTCAATTCTCATTCCTGGTTCATGCTCCCATTCCCTTGATTTTTTTTATAACGACACGGTGGCCATTATGGATTGCGAAATTAACACGAAATTCGTGCTCAGCATACCAAAAAGCCCCTTATACGATACCCAACATGAAATTCTATAACCACGGCGCGGCGGCCATAATGGATTGCAAAATTAACACTAAATTCGTACTCAGCATATCAAAAAACCCCTTATACGATACCCAACATGAAATTTGAAAACCACGACGCGGCGGCCATATTGGATTGCAAAATTAATACGAAATTCGTACTCAGCATACCAAAAAACCCTTAATACGATACCCAACATGAAATTTTATAAGAATAGTTCGGCGGCCATATTGATTGCTAGAAACCCCATAATTTATATAAATTATATCTACTACGCGGCAGCCATTTCGTAAACGCTTTCTCATAAAAAATAACCTAACCACTCCGGGAGTGCCGACAGAAGTGAAAACTCAATTTATTAATAATTTATTTATCTAGACGCGTTGGTACATGCATATATGCACACACTATAGCTGCGTATCGTAACGGGGTGTAGCGAGTCCAGAGATTTATCTCATCTAAAAAATTGCGTACCGCGCTAAAAGAAGTTTTTCCTTCAAAAATTGACCGGGATCAACGTAAAGATGATGATGATGAAAAATAAATCTACACTGAAAGACTCCTAATTGATTACACAGCATTATTTAATAAGACCTGTAGATGACCGGAATCAACGTTAGATGATGATGATGATTATGGTAGCGAGTCAAGAGATTTTATCTCATCTAAAAATATGCGTACCGCGCTAAAAGAAGTTTTTCCTTCAAAAATTGACCGGGATCGACGTAAAGATGATGATGATAAAAAATAATTCTACACTGAAAGAGTCCTAATTGATTACACAGCATTATTTAATAAGACCTGTAGATGACCGGAATCAACGTTAGGGGCCGTTCAAGTATTACGTAAGCACCAAGGGGGGGTGGGGGGGTCTCTGTTTTGCTTATTTTGGATGACATGGGGGGTGGGGGGGTCTAGATGATGATTACGTCATCGTTAGTTATTTAAGTTTTTTCGGGGATTCCCGCAAATAATACATATGCGTAGGCACTCGCTTTGAGAACTGATTAGGGGAATTACCGCGCATTAGGGAAATTACCGTGCGCTATTCACTTGTCTAATAATTCACTGTCGTGCCGGCCGGCTGCAAGTGCGCATCTATCAGTATTGTTTTGTTTGGATTCTAAACGTATTGTAAGCATTGAAAGTTATCATTTGTGTTTATGTTGATGCAATTAGCCAAAGTTTAACGTTTTAATTATTTAAATTTAAATATCTTATTAGAATGTCATATCATATAGACAAATCCAAGTTATACCAAAAACTGTTCGAAAGTTTTAAAAAATCTCATACTGGGACGAAAGTGCAAAATGTACAAAAGTTAGTTAACGAAGTTTGGCGAAATTATAAATTACAAGCAAAGTCAGATAAGGAACTAGATATTATTGTATCTAAGAGAATTGAAAAAGAATTGCAAGCGGCGACTAAAAATAAATCCAATCTGCTTCATTATTTTTCCAAGGTGAGTAAATATAAGTACAAAGTTTCTCTTTACGTTCTGTAACAATTAAAACGATTTATGAGTAAAAAATATGATGGCCTATCTCAAAGTAAAAAGGTAAATGATTGATATTTTATTTCTTAAGATCGACTCCGGCAATTGGTCACAAAATACACGGTGTTTTCAATATCTGTATGTGAAGGGTTTCTGTGGGGAAAAGCTTTCAATAATATTTAAACGCTGGTTTTATTAAATACGGTGAATTTATGTAGCTTAATAAGAGAATATCCAGCAGAACTCTTAGAAATTTTTCATTTTTACGCAACGTCTTCTACCAGTAAACCTGCAGAAAAAACACAAATTATACAGCCATTTTCTAACATTGAAAAACAGAAAGAAGATAAAATTAAAACCGGCAATGAATCACAAGAGCAATGCGAAAATAATAATAATGCAGATAAACAAAGAGCAAAACCTTCTCAAGAAGCTTTGAAAAATAAGATTACTCTACTCGAAAAAAATCTGAACGCTTTGTATTCTGCCAGAGATACTATGCCAAATTGCGCTGAAGTTGATAAACAGATCATTAAGTTGCGCGAGGAACTAAAAACAGCAAAAAATACTTTAAACAGGAAGATTCAAAACGCAGTTGCCCAGAAGAAACACAGGGATGGTATGAAAAGAAAGTTAGAAGATATTTGTCAGGAAAATCCTGAAATAAAAAGAATACTATCTCTGAGGGATTCAGTACGACATCCTAAACTTGAAAGCGATCAACCATTACTATTGAAAACAATTGCGGATATAGCTTTATTTGGGAGTGCATGTGATGACAGGAGACGAACGGAATCTATTCGCAGCGTAAAAACTCTTGACGAACTCACACAAGAACTGCGTAAACTAGGATTTGACATTAGTCGCAGTGCGACATATCTTCGTTTGATTCCCAGAAAATCGAATTCTACAGAGGGACGAAGACATGTATCGACAGTCCCTGTTAGGCTCATTCGTGCTCAAACTGATCACCACAAGAGCCACTTAGATAGCAAGTTCGCTGAAACATCAATCCATTATTTAGAGAACATAGCATCCATACTTGGACCAGATCAAGTATTTTTCTTATCTCAAGATGACAAAGCTCGAGTCCCTATTGGCGTCACTGCGGCAAATAAGCAAGCACCTCTTTTAATGCATATGGAATATAGAATCAATTTACCTGACCACGATTGGGTAATCGCTGAGCGTCATAAATTAATACCATCTGTTTATGCTGGTATCAAAGTTACTTCCAATATGCTAGGACAACCGCAAGCCGTCGGATATTCTGGGCCAACATTTATCGCTATTCGAAGTGGAAAGCATAGTTCATCTACTGCTAATACTCATGCTCAGGATTTCGAGACGCTTCTCGAACTTGAAGAGTTTCGACCATTAGCAAAAACTGACCATGGACTAGTAAAACCAGTAGTAGTTATGACGGTTGATGGAGGGCCAGATGAAAATCCGCGTTATCAAAAAGTCATAGGGTTTGCTATACAACATTTTAAACGACATGATCTCGATGCATTGTTTATAGCTACCAATGCTCCTGGAAGGAGTGCGTATAACAGAGTAGAGCGAAGAATGGCTCCTCTGAGTCGGGAACTGGCTGGTTTAATACTGCCTCATGACCATTTTGGGTCTCATTTGGATGAACGTGGCATTACAATTGATGAACAATTAGAAAGATATAATTTCGAATTTGCAGGAAATGTATTAGCTGAAGTATGGAGTTCAATGGAAATTGATGGCTATAATGTTACTGCAAAATATGTTGAGGCTGATGAACAAGATGTTCCTGAATTTCCAGACATTAAATGGTACTCAGAACATGTGCGTGAAAGCCAATACTTGCTTCAAATTGTAAAATGTAAAAATACAGAATGCTGTCGTCCAAGAAGTGGCCTATTCAGATTACTAGACAACAGGTTTCTTCCACCACCTGCAAAAGTAAAACAAACAGTTGATGACTTGGTTTTGGATGAAGGAGGACAATTTCTTGATCTTCCAGTCAATTTAGCTCTACGCTTGAGTACTACCCTCAAAGATTTTTTGCAAATGCCCTACGATTATTTTTGTCCGACGGTAAAATTGAGGCTCTTAAGCCGAACATGCAAAACGTGTGGTCTTTATCATGCTTCCGTCAAATCATTAAATCGTCACATCGAGAAGATCCATAAAAAAGTAAACACGCCCACAGAGGGAAAAGTTAGACCTGTAAGAGTCGCTGCTCGTCGTGCCAATGAACTGATGTGCATTATTCAAAATTTAGAGCACCAAGATGTTGAATGGCTCGATGAGAGTGACGTAGACATTCCAAAATCGGATGAAAGTGAGCAGACTCACAACACTGAGCAGCAATCCAATGTCATCGATAACTTAGAATCATGGATTCAGGTTTCATGGACTGAAGACTGTTAATGTGTTCCGAAAATATTCTTTATGTTAGTTATGTTCTTTATTTCTGATTATATTTTTTTGTCATTTACTCTATGTGTATCAGTTAAACCTAATATTTTCATGAATTTTCCTATTTTAAAAATAACAATATAAAAAAACATTTATTACTAAAATTGTTTACGTAAGCATAGGGGGAGGGGGTAAGTGCTTTGCTTACTTTTGATGACAAGGGGGGCGGGGGGGGGGGGGGTAAAAATGGTAAGAAATCTGCTCACGTAATACTTGAACGGCCCCTTAGATGATGATGATGATTATGGTCGCGAGTCCAGAGATTTTATCTCATCTAAAAATATGCGTACCGCGCTAAAAGCAGTTTTTCCTTCAAAAATTGACCGGGATCGACGTAAAGATGATGATGATAAAAAAATCTTACGCTTTTTCGATCAGGTCACGTGTCCTGACGCGAGTTTAAGATTTTATACCCATTACAGAAAAAGTGCTCAACGCCGCTAAAGAAGTTTTCACTTCAAAAACTATCGATTCGACATGAAATGAACCTTATTTACTTCCGTGTAATTCAATTGATGAAATCTCAGATCCTTTTTTTAAACCGGTATTTATATTATTGATTTATTATATATACATACTAGTTGACGCCCGCGGCTTCGCCCGTGTAGAGAACTTTTCCCGTTCCCGTTTCCCATAAGAACTTGTTCCCGGGGTAAAAAGTATATGTGTTATTCCGATGTATAAGCTATATTATTGTAAAGTTTAATTAAAATCTATTCAGTAGTTTTTACGTGAAAGAGTAACAAACATCTCTACAAACTTTCACATTTATAATATTATTAAGATTAAGATATATTTTAATGTTGATAGTTGATTGCGAGTACGAGTTAATAAATAAATTATAAATAACATCAGTCTTGTATACTTGTGACAACCCTACAAGCATCACTGTCTAGACGTTGTCGGCATTTTTGTCAACTTCAAAGGCGTAACGCTACTGATAGGTTTACTCTTTATACTGTGCTAATACTAAGAGATTGCAAAAATTCTTTAATCAACAAAATACTATGTTACTTAAATAATATGGTTGTTTCTGTTACTTACCCGTGTAAAGAAAAGCTGCTACCGTTATATGACTCATGGTTGCACCCTGTCACACAACATTAATTAACCATATTTCATGAAAATCTAAAAAAAAAAAAAACTAACTATCTTCACGCTGTATCCCTGACGGGGTAGTCAGAAAGGACAGATCGCCAGGCTTCGCGATCCATACATACTTCTTTCGCTTCTTCGAGATTCATCAATCGCTTCATACACGCACGTCTGGGTATCCGAGTACTTTTGACCTTTCCGTTTTTGAGCAATCTGCTCACGTGGTCTTCATATGTAAGTCTCGGCCTTCCCTGACTCCTTCTACCCTCTACTTTTGAACAATATATATTCTTCGTCAATCGTTCCTCACTCATTCGTTGAACGTGTCCAAACCAACGGAGCACGCCCTTTTCCAGCTTAACGCTGACACTTTCATTCAAACCTGCCATATTGCGTATCACTTCGTTACGTATTCGGTCGGCCAAGGTAACGCCGCACAATTTTCGAAGTGATCGCATCTCCACAGCATTCAATTTACTTTCATGCATCTGCTGACATACCCAGGTTTCGCTACCGTAAAGCAAAGTTGGCACTAGCACTGCGTAATGAATCGCCAGTCGTGCTTCTTTTACGATGCTTTGTCGCTTTACTAATTGGGACAAAGCACCGTTAACTCTGTTTCCGGCAGCTACTCGCCGTTCTACATCCGAATCACATCTTCCATCCGCGCTAAACATACTTCCCAAATACACAATTTCAATGAAAATCTAACTGGTTTAATATGAAAATTTACACAATCGCAAATCGAAGCACGAGCATCCAATGACCTTATAACGGTACATCTCCAACTTAAAACAATCGATACGTAAGTATCTACCTACCTAAGTACCTACTATTATGAGATTGTAAAAATATTTGATCAATAAAATTAATGGTGACCCTACTCTTTAAGCAAGGTCGAGGCAGATCTTGCATTTAATATTACCAAACCCAAACATTTAAGTACTACTCTTACTAAGTATTAATGTGAGCGTTTCGATTGCTCCGCCACGGTGTCCAATCAAATTACGAAATTGCACGGGTCAGCTAGTGTATACATAGATACAATAAGACGGTTCTTCTCAGGTGGGCCGCGTTCCGAACCGGTGGTCACTTTAAAAATATTAAAGTTATCCTTAGTTCTAGTGTATGACATTTTGTAAGCGCCGTTAAAATGGTCTATGTAAAATAAAGACATTTTTATATTTAGAGTGTAATGTGAGCTAGACAAATGGAAGTGCGATTATTGCTGTTGTGACTAAACTACTGCGACTCACCATAGCTGGAATGCACGCTTGTGCGACATACTGAAGCTCGACATCATGATGGTGTGGCATGCAACGTCACTAGCTCAGTTCGTTCCAGCTTTGGTAATATGAAACATATCTTAGTGGCGTCATTTGCTTAAGCATTAAAAAAAAATAGGATGGTAAGCGAAAACTGCCGCAAATTCACCTGGGTCTGCAGTCTCCACATAGATAGCCTCAGGTTACTGATTCTTGCGATGATTTTTTTAACTCATTCTATGAAATTCCATGGCTATCACATTATAATAAAACAAAAAGTTTACAAACTTAAGATTTAACTTTAAGTTATGATATAAATTAATTATTCCTAATATATGCATTTAGTGTAGTAGAAAAGGTGTATGTCCAAATTATATCGAAATTAATGTCACCCTGGTAGAACATCATATGAGATATCATTATTTTTGATTTAACACGAGTTGTAAACTGTTTTGAGGGTAAAATAATACGTCATTATAATGAGGTTAATATGCCGAATAAATGGAAGTACAGACCAAAATCGTAGCAAACATAGGTAGTGAGATATGAGCCTACAAAGAAGCGTTTCGTTCGCGCGGCCACGGACTTTTTGTTTTGGACCGATATCTCCTGTTTAACTAAACTTTAGTAGTATTTATTGCTTTCATTAGTTTCGACAAATTAAGATCCTCCTTGTGTTAATTTTACTGTATGAAATCGTAAGGTTTAAAAAATAATCAACGTTAAAGAAACAACGAGTGGAGGATTGCGCGGCCATAACTTCAAAGGCGAATATTTCGTGAAATATTGCTCTAGAGCATTTTTTTTTTCGTCAATTTTTGACAAATTCAATCTTTAATTGACAAAAAGAATTAGATCTCTAACCCATGTAGTTGCTGAGATCTCCGTGGCCGCGCAATCCTCCACGTTTCGTTCGCGCGGTCAACTTTAAACCCAAATATCTTCTATATTTCTACTGTGACAAATTTTTGGTTTGTTGCATTCGGTTTTGACAAAATACGACAAATTTTTTACGGAGTGCTTTTTTTGATTGGACACCGTGGTGGAGCAATCGGAACGCACACGTATTAATGAGTATTTTTTCAATACTATCAAGTTATTATAAATATAGGAATTGTAGAAATATTTAAAAGTGTTCCAAAGTTTATGAATAATTAATTCATAAAAAAATAAACATAAAATTTTCTACCATTTCTACCAAATCCAATGGTTATGAGCTGGCAGCGCGTTAGACAAGGACGCCGCACCTTTCGAAACTCTCTTGCTTGGACCGTTTTTAGCTAGCTACCGCTAATAAGGATATAGCTACCCTACGCGTGAGAAAATAGATGTCATTTCGGCTCAACGAATTTTTTTGGTAATCAGTCTAGTTATAAGTGAAAGGTCTTTGGATGTTTGTATCTTTTTTTTCACAGCGAACTTTTAAATGACCAAAAATGAGAGCTATGACAGTTTCATCGTAGTTCTAAAATGTAATCCGTCCATTCTTATACTTGGTCCTTGCAAAGCGTTACAAAGAAATAAAAAACAAATTTACAAAAAACAGCCCACATTGGTGGCACATTTTGATTTATTCCATTCTCAGTGTCACATATTTTACAACTTTACCTAATTATAGAGTCTGCTCCACAAACACACAAACATTTCTAAGCTTCAACATGTATTACTATTAACACAACACAAAGGATTTATTATTATTTTATCTATTTTGGTTTCATCGTTCTAGAAGTGCAATTATTAACTTTTTTTTTATATAGAACTATAAATAGATATCTCTGTTTACCCCTACATTATTTTGAGGCTAAATTCAATTCAATAATTTACGAAAGTTTCAAACTCGCATTTCGCATTGTAAGATATCTAAATTGTAAACAAATCCTGGTTGTGTTAAAAAGTAGCTTACAGTATGGATATGACAAGAAAGGTAAACCTGAGATATGAAGGCTTTATGTAAACATTTATAGAATTCAATATTTTACAATCACAAAAAAAAACAGTTTTGGAAACATCAATCAATTATGTACTCATAACTTCATTATAAATTTAATTAGAAGTGAAAAATAATTAAGTTTGTGCATTTCAAAAATGTCTATAACATTTAAAAGGAATGAACTTCAAAGTATCTGCAAATATTTAAGTAGAACACCTCAGTCAAGTGTGTAAATGTCATAGTTATGTACAGAGTAAAAAGCCAAAGTGAAAGGGAGAGGTTAGTTGATAGCTAGATCAACATACAAGGTATGCTTGCATTTCCATTAACAATCCCACACATAAAAAAAACTATTCATATAGCTGTTTACAATATCACCATTATACCACAGTCATTAATAAAATTCAAAGTAGTAAACCAAACATATTTTCAAATCTCTTAAAAAAATATCTCTATTGTATATTACGCATTAATTCGCAACTTAAGTTGCCATGAGGCAAGAAATGCAGTCGTTAGAGTATCCCAACTAAGTTTCACGACTAGAGAACAAATTACAGGGGACGGACTTCGTTTTCAACCAACATCAAAAAGGCATTCTCTGGTTGGTTGGGGATTTTGAATCTATTGTTTGATCTATTGCTTTGTACTTTATTATGGCTTTCATTGAAATGAATTCAATTTTTTTAGACATTCATTACAGTGATATTGTTAAAAAACATTTAGCCTGATAGTAATGGCTTGTGAGAGTGTTTTGTTGGGTGGTTACGTTAAGAGAAAGCTGGTAGATTTCATTATTACAATATCCCGGGCATTTGATCCAATTGCTAGGCAACAGTTTCTACTTCCATTGGTTCTTCAGCGCCAGATTTCTTTTTCTTCTTCTTGTTTGATTTTGCAGAAGAGTTGAGGAGTGCCTGTTGTGAAAATATATACTTTTAATATTTTTTACTGTGGTTTTGATATAACTCAACCATGATGTATCCACTAGAGATCGTAGGCCAAAATGACTTATACTGGTTTAACTGACAGGCATGGATCTGTTATGGGAGCCCATAATTAAAAATCTTAATCTTAATAATATTATAAATGTGAAATTTTGTATGGATGTTTGTTTATACGGATTTTAATGAAACTTTACAACAATGTAGCTTATACATCAGAATAACACATAGGCTACTTTTTATCCCGGGAACAAGTTCCTATGGAAAACGGGAACGGGAAATCTTCTCTACGCAGGCAAAGCCGCGGGCGTAAACTAGTTAAAAAATAAATTATGAGAACAGAGGGAGAGGGCAGTCATCCAAAGTGAACTTTGCATTTAATAGGTGTAGTTTGGTCATAACCATAAAGATACATATTAAGATTTAGAATATGATTACAGTGTAGTAATGCTTCAAACAGAAGTGCGAGAAAAACGCAAATCAGCTCAAAAACATTACATTTTTTTACCCTGTGCTTGTTCAAATCATACGATTGCTAGTATGCTTCGAAAGATTACAGGGAAATCTTAATTTATTAAAAATATGTGTCTGTACCAGATTACACAGGTGAGAAGTCAACTTCTTTACAATATTTTTTTTACAGCTATACAATTTCTCTCAATAAAGAAGTTTCACTTAAAACATAATGGCGCGTAACAGAAAATTAAAAAGCTTTAAAATTTCTCTCAACGCCGATAAAGACGTTTCTCTTCAAAAAAAACTAGGCTATTGAACCAGAATAGATCAATATAACTATGGAAAAGCTTATTTTTGAGGAGCTTATTGAGCAAATTTTGCAAAATTAGTATTAAAAAAAATAAGATACTAACATTAAGTTCAGGGTCCTTAATAGTACGATCACTCTTGCACAGGCTCTTGTCAAAAGGCAAGCCGGTGATACGATGTGTACCGCTGGGCAGCAGCAGCACTGTAAATTTAAATTGTGCCACTAACTCGCCGGGACGTTCATACAGCACCTGTAAATAAACTTATCATTAATGCATCACACAAGTGAAGTGAAAAGTTTCATCATGGGATTCTTAGTATCAAATTTGTTTGGTTGCTTTTCACCAAGTATATGGTGCTTATCGCAGCATCTGGAAAAAAGCATATAATAGCAGCCCTTGAACAAATTGATTGCAACTCTGAGTAGGCTAAGATAGAAAGAGTGACTATGCATTTAAATTGATAGTGTACATATTCAATATATAGATAGTACATCATTTATCAGATAATGAACATCATAATGAACAGTCGGTTTTTTTGTGCAATTAAAATTAGTGTTTATTTAAATACACTGTAATAAATTAACTGGAATTTACCTGGAAAGGCTCAATGAGTTTATGATTAACACACTCAACAACACCTAATCTTGCACTGGTTTCCTTGTCGAAGCTTCGTAAATTAAATGGCATCGAACCATGTTTGTTGCGGACCTGAAACACAATTTGAGTCATATTGCGCCACAGTTAAATTTTCACTGCCACAGTTTATATTATGATGCGAAACAAAAAACCTAATCTATATAATGTTTAGCGTGGATGGAAGATGTGATTAGGCTGTAGAACGGCGATATGCCGGAAACAAAGTTAACGGTGCTTTGTCCCAATTGGTAAAGCGACTAAGCATCGTAAAAGAAGCACGACTCGCTATTCCTAACGCAGTGCTAGTGTCAACGTTACTTTTTGGTAGCGAAACCTGGGTATGTCAAAAGATGTATGAAAGTAAGTTGAATGCTGTGGATATGCGATCACTTCGAAAATTGTGCGGCGTAACCTTGGCCGACCGAATACTTACCGAAGTGATACGTAATATGGCAGGTTTGAATGAAAGTCAGCGTTAAGCTGAAAAAGGGCGTACTCCGTTGTTTAGGACACGTCCAACAATGAATGAGTAAGGTCAGGTAACATGCAGAATCACTTAAGTAAAAATCCTCTTCATAACTTGTAGATCAATAATATTAACAGTTGTGATGGTGGCCCTAGAAGCTACTTTTCAATCTTAATCATACATTTTTTTATTGAAATCAACATTAGTATTATCAAGACTAGATGGTAATTGGTAATGTTGTAATGTTCTATACCAGCACACTATTTTAATGAGTTGGTTCAAACACATTACAATAATCTGACCAGAGTGAAAGGACAACACTGCAAGAGCTGTATCATCAAGGATACACTCTGGAAAACATGAATGAAACATGATCCAAGCATAATTTAAGTCAATTCAACTACAATTTTCATGCATACTGCATTCAACATAGGGTTTTATTGTCACAGTCTAAAGAAAATTGCATGAATATCGATACAATCAGCGTGTGTACGTCTTTTGGATGTGACAATAAATTCCTGTTTAAAATGAAGTTAAACAAATTTACAGAGTTTTCCGTTCAGTCTTAACAGATCCAAATCAAAGATTTTAGAACAGTGGTCAGCCCAGATTTCATGTAAATATTGATAGCTAAAAATTTGACACCACTGACGTATGGCGTGGCGTGTTAGCGGTACATGCAGGGTGCAGTGGGAGGGGATACTCAGACAAAATATGTCAGCAACCATAGAATTGGAGAATTGCCACAATTGATTATCGTTAATAGTGGTGTAATGTTTGAATTTACTACAGGCTGCGTCACACACGGCCGAATACTGAAAGGTCACTCAAATATCTAACCGCATCTTAAATGTTTGAGCAGCTTTTAAATACAAAATTCGTATTCTCAAACATCTAATTTAAGCATGTGATAAATTTAAGGTGAACACAGGTTAGTTGCGCTCAGACGCCACTCAATGTAAAATTCGTATCCTGGAATGCCACTTAATTTAATTTAGCTGTCAAATGACCTGTCAAACTGATTTTAACGTCCCCTAAATGTAAGAGTGATCGAGAGGTCTCGTAAAGCTGGAATTGAATATATTGAAGCGTTAAAGTAATGTGTTTATCTTAGCTATCTTTACTCTCTGACCATGAAAGACTAATCGTCTGTCGACGAAACCTAGAGAACCTAAATACATTCGAAATATGCAACGATGCGGAGTTTCCTGCTCAGTTCCGTATCTTCAATGAGACAGTTCTATATTTGGAAAATGTATTTAATGGGCGTACCCAGGGGAGGGCAGAAGAGGAGCTATCCCCTTCCGGACATGGTTTACCACTCCTACTTTTGTCTATAAAATTTAGGCTGGTAGAAATCGCTTTATGTGATAAGGCCGCCCATTGTACTTTTTCCACAGCTTTCAATCTCAATGTACAAATGTATTGCCTGGCGCATATTACGTATTGCGTACGTGAAATTCTCACGTAAAGCCGTCATCTTACGCCTGTATCTGTAAGGAAAGCGGGTAACCCATCCACCGTACTTTTAAAATAGCTAATACTAGGTGAGCCCCACGGCTTCGCCCTTGACATACTTCAAATTTCCGTCTCACCTATTTATTCCCGACGCTTATATATATTTTAAAATAATAAATAATTTGCCCGATATGTCGACATTTATGATTACTACTGCGCTCTCCAGGGCAGTAGCGTGATGATACATAGTCTATAGCCTTTCTCGATAAATGGGCTATCCAATACAAAAGGATTTTTTAAATCCGACCAGTAGTTTCTGAGATTAGCGCGTTCAACCAAGCAAACAAACAAACAAACTCTTCAGCTTTATTATTGGTAAAAAATCCTACTAATATTATAAACGCGAAAGATTTTAAGTATGGATGTTTGTTACTCTTTCACGCAAAAATATACTGAATGGATTTAGATGGAACTTTAAAATTATATAGCTTACACATCAGAATAACACATAATGCTACTTTAATCTCGGGAGAAAGTTCCTGTGGGAAACGGGAACGGGAAAACTTCACCACGCGCGCGGAGCCGCGGGCGTCAACTTGTATAAATTAAAACAGATATTAGTATAAAATAAAAAATCTTGTTTGGGACTAAAAAGACAGACATTTAATAGAACACTTGTAAAAGTTATTTATTATATAACAGACCAAAAAAACATCAAAGATGAAAAATATATACCGACTAAACTGTGTTCCTCACACCACACAAGAAAGATAAATGTCTTATGCTAATATCCCTTCTCATCTTTCCTCTTCTACATTAAGTTTTAGTAGAAGTCTTGGAACGCTTTGTAAAAACAAGTGGAGAATAAACAGTAACTATCAACGCAATTTGATGATAGTGATTTTGTCAATTTGGTAATTCTTGGAGATAGCGGCTATTCATGTCAGCCTATTTGCTGTGCTGACTCCATTGCTACATACAGACGCCTGCTGAAGAAGTACATTCCAATGTTTTTCTTCCATATCCCAATTTATTTTTGAAAAATGTTTACAAGTCACGCTATTGTCACTGGTTCCAATCAAATTGAACGTTTCGTTCTACGACAATTGGGTCAGCAAATATTTACGTTCAATTTCGAAATAGTTTTTAAGTTATTTATTCTTATACATAACTTAAAAACCTATCTTTCAGAACATTATAGAAATTACATTGTGTACCAAATAAAACTATTATTATTTTCTATTATTTTAACTAAATTAAGTAGCATTGTAAATATTGTTAAGTCCAAAACTGTTGCGTAAAATGAGGCATCGTGAATGTTGCCATGACGCAAATTATTTGGCGGCTGCTTAATTGATTATGACTGCAAATCGTTTGAGTAGCCTTTGTGTATACCACTTAAATTTTGAGAGATACTGAAATCTGAGAGCCCTTCCACTGTGCGTTGTATTTAAGTGACGTTTCAGTATTCGGCCGACAGTCCCCTAAACTACAGATTTAGTGTGATGAGTAACTAGTAACTTACCTCACTATAGAACATTCTTGAAGCTTTCAATTTTAATTGATAAACCTCATCAGTTTTTTTGTATATTGTACATCTTGTATCCATCTCTCGACCCTGAAATATTGCAAGCAATATAATATACACATGTAACAAACTATTTCACAACAGTCAAATAGGTTCATTGTCTTAAACAATTGTTAGTAAATTTAAACCAAAATACCATTGGATATTTCAGTTAGAACTCTACTATGTGTATACTTTTCCCTGAGTACTGCCAGAAAATGTACTAACACTGACTGGAAAGAATTCAGGGGATTCAAATCTTCTCCATTATAAGGTCTTACCAATTGCTTTCGAACTATACCCAGCCTCGACCTAAACCTCAAATGTTGGGCAAATAAAACTGGTAGCTGGCGCGAACATGGCACTGAAGGCTACTTATCCCATTCAAATTTCCAAATAAAGCAGAACAACAAAATAAAGCACATTATAGGACACAGTATGTCCAGCAGAAATATACAAACTGTGTGCTTAGGGCACACAATATAAATTCATTATCTGAGCATACTCTATTGTTTCTACTATCTCATCATGTCTGTCCAAAGAAATTAAAACAAATCTAAATCAAGATCGGTAGTATAGTAATATAAAGATCTAAGAGTACAGGAATAAACACTTACAATGCCTTCTCCAGTAGAAACAAGTACATCCATTGCATAAACTTCATATGTCTCTAGGGTAGCTTTTTCATGTTCCTTACGTTGTGCTTCTGAGGGATTTTGGATAATACTCTTCTCACCATCAATGCGGAATTGCTTAAGTTGATGTGAAAGCATTCCCTCCACAGGTTTACATCCATACTCTGCACTAATTTTCTGCACAGCATCTGTTATTGCATAGTTCTGGAACAAAGGGATTGTCTTATCGCAAAAATCACGAAATATCACAAGGGTGGAGGGGGTGTAGTAAAATATCAAGTGTATTTATTTATTCGTTGTAATGATGCGTGGCCAAGCCGCGCCATCATACGACTAACGCCATCTATCGGACGGTTACGGCATTGAAGTTACTCCCGTATAACCGTGGAGCTCGAGGTCCCGTCTCCCGCGCCTCGATCCACCCCTGGGCCCTATATAAGCAGTTGACAGGAAGTTTCGGGAACAACCTAGATTTGTCTATTACGCTACTGTGTACTACCACACAAAAGTACTTTCCTAAAACAATATTCATTTATAAAATATTTGTAAAAATATTGGACCCGGAATATCCCGGTAAGTTTCTAATTATAGTCAATCATCCTTACTAACTTTTGTTCCTACAGGAAGGAGTGTTTAAATCTAATTCTATCTATAGTGTTCTTACCTATTTCCTTTTCAGCGTATTTATTACCGCAATTAATAGCTATTTTTATAAATGCTAAATCTATTACAATCGCAAATTTTCAGCTATAGCTATAAGTGGGTAGGAATACGTATAAAACTATAATTTTCACAAGTGTGCCAACCAACCCTTATTAAATTTCATTCTATGTACCTACCACCTACAACCTATATGTAAGACTTCCCGCCTCTCCAGCCAACCTGGGCCTGAGGAGAGGCTGGAAGCCTTTTAGGTTACCGGCTGAGATTCTTATCCCAGGCTTCTGTCTTCCAGGGTCCTTTGTTACGGTTGAACCTTTACGGTTCCACCACTACTACCTACTATCTGTTGGCTGAGAGCTGCTCCGAGGCTCCTTCTGGTCGCGCCTAGACCGGGAGTGGAAGCCGTCGCCAAGCTGGAGAACCTACTACGACTCCGAGAGGAACAAGATCCGACCCCTGTAAGAACACCCGGCCCTCCCTCAGATAAGTCCAGATTCCGCGGCCTCTCGCGGCAGAGTCCACCTTACGGTTGCCTATCTAAATTCAACACCCGCGACCCTGACTATACTACTTTTGGCCCTATCGGGAAATATATACTATTTTCCTAACTACTACTTTTATTTATCTCCCGTAGGGTCCTGTACAACCTTATATCGTCAAACGCTCTATTTTTAAATCGAAGCATAGCCTGTAGTGTGACCAGGCAACGAACGAAGTCCCTGCAAAGACCACAGGGCTCCACTTCCCAGCCCCCAGTTATTCTGCCATTTTGACGCCGAACACATGCGTAAACCGTATTTAAACAATATGTGTAAACTAGGTGATCTGTATAAGTACTAGGTACGTTTGTTTGTTTGAAAAAAAGTAGTCTCAGAAAAAAATTTATGAATTGTGAATCATGGTCCTTGATTAGGTAGAATACAATTATATTATACTTTTATACCTGTATTTAAACATAATATTCTAAATTGAAATTGAGTGAAGCGCTCGTGGCCTCGCGGTCTCAGTGGTCTGTAAACTATCACTGAGTTACGCAACTTTCCCTATGGCTGGTCCTCCGAAGGGTGACCACTTTGTGTCATTTACATTTGCGAGCGTTTCCGTGCTTTGGAAGTCACGTTAAGCCGTTGGTCCCGGTTGCCAGTAAAATGGCAGTTGTTAAGCCTGGTTGAAGGCCTTATGGGCGGCTTGAATATTTCAACAGCAGGTAGCCACAACCTGCATCTGTCTATTTCAACACGGCAATGGGCTCACCACTATTACGTGGGACAGGAATCCACACGGTGAAAAGTATATAATATGCCTCTGCCACCCCTTCGGGGATAAGACATGATGGATATTTATTTATTTTGTTTATATTCTAAATTATTTATTTAACATTCTTTGTAGACACTAACAACACAGGCAACTAAAAATAAACCTCACCAAGGGGTTGGTTAAACATGCTAAAAGACATCACATGATTAATGGATGGTTCCAATCCAAAGGTAAATAGTGATCCCTAATGTATTATAATTATTTCACAGATTATTATTACAATTCTCAACTATTCTTATGAACCTTATTTACAGTACAATTTTGTGAAATTTTTGTAGTATTAAACTTGTTGTATTAATTTTGGTCACAAGTAATTTTATGTTAATGGGAAAGTATTGCCTGAAAACTTTTGTTTATAAAAATACCTACCAAATAATTTCGTACCATAATATTGGTGTTATTTTCTAAAATTGAAAATGTAATACCTCATTATTGGGCCGTAACAACCTCAGGGCGGCTTCGCTAGCATTGTGCGCAGCGAGGAGAACATCAGCAGCACGTCCAGTGGCTTCCCCTCCACCAACAATAACAGTATGCGCAACTACTGCAATAAATCCATCTATATGTGCACCAAGGTCGCTGTAAAAAAGAAAGTGTTTTATAAATATAAGGCATTCCTATTTAAAGAATACTTGCAGCCTGGACCAGTTTTTCACAGTTGCAATGTAGATACTAATATGCATATATACCTTCCTCTTGAATTCTATCTATTGCTGAAAATTGCATTAAAACAGTTGAATAGTATGAAATTTATGTGAAAAGACAGCAGAGGCAAATTCATTTTAAACCATGCAAAGAAGTATACACAGATATTAAAAAATAAGGTTGATTTTAGTTACAATAATTACAATGTAGGTTATCAAAATTGGTGATACTAGAAAAATGTGATACCACATAAATTGTTAAGTCATAAAGGTTGTAAAATATCAACTTAAAATGATAAAGTTAATCTTGGATAAACATATGTCCTTATCCATTTATATGCAGTAAGAATGTCAAAGCTATTTGAAATACTTGCAGAATGTGGTTGATATACTCTATATTATAATGGCAATGTATTACAATGATTTAATGGATAGCATTGTTTTATATGGAAATATTCACTTAAACTGATTACCACCAAACTAAAATTCGGGACTCTATATTAATAAGTATACATAAAAAACAAGCAATAAGAATTATATTATGCATTTCATTATAAATCCTGACCTATTTTAATGGAAGTAGTGTCGAGGTTATTATAAATAACCTCTCAAATTTATCAAATATGCAATGTAAAGTAAGAACTGCTATAAGAATAATATGACTATTAAATGTCATACGATGAACCATCTACTACGATGAAAGGCAAGACTTTCACCATACATTAAATATATGGAAGAATTAGGTACCTACATGGAATTACTTACATCTTGGCCAAATCACCGGATTTCAGGATGTAATCACTTTCGCTAGGGATCGGTGAGAAGTGACATATACAGTTGTTAACAGACACACATGTTGAAAATGCTATACCCTTCTTGGAGTCCTTCTCCTTTTTGAATACTTTAGATGTTTCATCTAATATAAGCTTATCGCCAAATTCACATATTTCTCTGGCAGATGCTTCGGGTACACATTTTGCGATTACCTGTTCCAAGACACCTGCAAAATAATAAGACACTAAATAAAATTCAAAACTTGGAATAGCTTGGCATCTCAGTCCGCATGGCGATGACACGCGTCCATTGGTTGTATGTAGGTTGGTTTGTTAGTAATTTAATACATAACGACGTATCTTATATGACATTATAAAACGATTTCATGTGAACTTACGATTAACAATTTGTCCTGCTAGCTTATACTTGGTAACAACCAAGTCTTCAGCAATAGTTTTTTCAACTTCTTTATCGTCAGCCATTTCTCAAAATTGTGTGATTGTCGAGTAGATTACTGAACTCCTATTGGACACCATAGGTTATCATCACGTGACAGAGCGGTATCGAATCAGAATCAATAAAGATGGCGGGTAAATTAAAACCGAGACATTTTTTATTTGAAAAATGTCGTTATTTATAGGAGCAATTTACATAATATTAAACTACTGAAGCGAACCCTATTTTAAATTTTATTTACAATAATACATTACTATAAAGTCTTTTACTTCATATAGGCACGTAATTTCGTGATGAACCGAACTGTAAGGTTTTGATCATCAGTTTTAGAGCCCGCGCGCACGAACAACTACGTTCCTCAGCAATTTGTTTGTCTCTGTCGCCGCCACGGGAGACAGAAATAATTGTTATTACTCGTCATTAATTATTAATAGTTAGTATTGAATTGTTAGTACTATAAGTAGTTATTCTCTATTCCATGGTCGCCGCTGTCGCGTCTCGTTGCCACGCATAGAACTGAGTAGAAGCCTTTAAAAATAGTAGTAAAAAGTAAAAAAAAAACAATAGTAGAATGATTGATCGGAAAGGACTTTTGACGAGAAGAGTGACAAGTGCGGACGCTTTCTGTATATTATTTTCTAAAACTAGTGCATTTATCTTGTTTTATGTGCGGAGTGGTGGTTTCTTGGACTTAAAAGTTGTGTTAACGTGCTATAATGAAAGACAATGATATATATGCAGTAAAATGCTATGTTCTTTCTTGCTGTCAAAAGTCCACCATTATACTGAAGGCAAGGACGGACCTAGAACTGAGGACACGACATCGACTGGACAGGACTAATTAGAAGATAAGATTGAAGAAAAATGATAAAAAAATAAGATTTCGCTAAAAAGTCTTTGTAACCAGGCCATTTAATAATTATAAAAAAGAATAATATGACGAAAATTATAAATATTTCGTCGGGAGGTTTGGCGCCAACGCGATCGGTGACGCACGTTTGTTGTATATTATTTTCAAAAACTAGTGTAAAATTCGTGTTTTTGTGTTTAATAATGGTGGAATATCATACATAAAGAGTTCGGAAAAGTGCATTAGTGAACGAAAGTGATATATTGCAAAGAATAGCGGTGTTGTTTGTGTTAGTGCCAAATTTCCAAAGAGAGCTGCAATAATGGATCCACTGCCTTATTGGGGCAGGACCTAGGACTGAGGACTTGACATCGACAAACGACTAGACAGGACTAAAACATAATAACAAGAAAAATAAATACTGAAGACTAGGCTGTATGGACTAAGTTTCCTTTGCCTGCCCAAGATGGGCGAAGACGAAGACAACGTAGACGTTTATTAAAAAAAAAAATATAAATATTTTACATTTTCACAACTCGCCTCCGAAAATGCGATTTGCATACATATAAAAGTTTAAATTAGACCTGTGTCAATCGATCATTTGTCGTGACCCGGGTCGATCACGACCGACTTGGGTGGTGATCGAATTAAAATGATTCGATCATTTGGGTCACACACAGAATGTTTGTTTTGTTCGTACGACAGAGTGACGTATGCAGAGCAGGTTATTGCTAGATAGAATCATGACATAACTATTACCTAATTTCGATACCATTTTATGTACATACGTCTACGGGCAAGTCGCCGGTCTGTATGTAATACTTATTTAATTCTATAAACAGAACTCAGAGACGGCTCGTGACATTTTTTTTTAATAGGAGTTATTTAACAAAGAAATTTGTTAAAATGTTAACTTATCCTAATATAAATAACAATCATTAATAATGTCACATAAATCCACTAAAATACGTAAGCAACCGCAATACAGCAAGCCGATCTTACGTGCGTGTCGCGGGTCATACATAGGTCGCCTGTGTAACTAATATATACATGAAAATAAAGTTCAATTTATTTTGTTTTGTAACCTACCGGGTCAATTTTAATCGGGTCTTTTAAAGATCTGTGATTCGATCACTCGCGCACAGGTCGTGATCGAATCAAAACGATTCAATCAATCGCGATCGACACAGGTCTAGTTTAAATACCAACCAATTGTAAATAAAATGGAAGCTCCTCAGGAGTTATTATCTTTAGTGAAAGAAAAAGTTATATTCGGGGAAAGTTTAATCGAGAAACTGGATTCAGTAAATGAAATAGATGGTGCAATGAAGTTACAAAGAAAAATAAAGCAGGAAATAGAATTTTTAAAAAAGGTAAAAAAGAGGACATGTTTATATTATTAATAAATACGACACATGTCATATTAAAATTTATTAAACTTTCAGTTGCAAAAATCCAAGAAGATAAAAGTTGAACAGCTGTCTTGTTCAAATCTCCGCCACTTAGGAGCGATGGTAGAATGCGCTTTACGACCTGGCGTCATGTCTGTTTCCAAAATTTTTCATATTAATGACATGTCTAAATTAGTTATTGACGTAATTAGTGAAGAAGGCAGAGTTTGGACTAAAGGTAATTAATGACATTGTTTTCTACTCACAGGTCTAAACTTGGAAAATAAATTTTTATATTTTTTTTTTATCATTTTTAGTTATAGCTAGAAATCCTAAATCATTGTCTGCTCTTAGTGCAGGCAAAGCTTCATATGGAGCAAGATCAATATTGGATCAAGCTGAAGATTATTTGGATTGTGCCAAGCTATACCCTTGCATGTATCAAACACCTAAGGCATGTACTATTTTTTCTTACAATGCAATTATATACATTACTAGATGACCCCGCTACTTCATTAGCGCCACCAATAATATGATAAATGAAGAACCGCTCAACCAATTTTGTGCTTCACATAAACCATCTACTTAATAGTCTGAACAAAGCCCTAAACATTTAGTTTCGATAGGTGAGCTCGTTCTTGAGTTATAAAATTAGAAAGAAAAGTGGCATTGATTTTATATACATTGATATTATGCGATCACTTCGAAAATTGTGCGGCGTTACCCTGGCCGACCGAATACGTAACGAAGTGATACGCAATATGGCAGGTTTGAATGAAAGTGTCAGCGTTAAGCTGGAAAAGAGTGTGCTCCGTTGGTTTGGACACGTCCAACGAATGAGTGAGGAACGACTGACGAAGAAAATATATTGTTCAAAAGTAGAGGGTAGAAGGAGGAGTCAGGGTAGGCCGAGACTTACATATGAAGACCACATGAGCAGATTGCTCAAAAACGGAAAGGTCAAAAGTACTCGGATACCCAGACGTGCGTGTATGAAGCGATTGATGAATCTCGAAGAAGCGAAAGAAGTATGTATGGATCGCGAAGCCTAGCGATCTGTCCTTTCTGACTACCCCGTCAGGGATACAGCGTGAAGATAGTTAGTTAGTTAGTTAGATATTATTCAATTGATGTAATATTTTTACCAATTATACTAATGGAACATTAAATAAGCTTTACTATTTTGTTTTAGATCATATTTGAGTTTATGAGTGGTATAGAAGAGAATCTAGCAAATAAACTTAAAGCAATTGGCATAATAGTCAAAGGTGAAATATTACCTAACTCACATGTTTGTGAGGAAAATGGGGATTTATTGGATAGTGAGGATGAAGATAGTGATGATGAGCTTCTATATGAAGATGATAAGTAAGGCATTGCAAATCCCATTCTAATTAGGTCAAAGGTGCACTTATGAGCTTATAGAGCAGAGGTGGCCATCTTGATTAGACTCAAGAACTACTTTTACGTCTTTTACTAATAAAAGTTTGTGCAATCAATGAAACACATACTTTTATGAATTTTTAAATTAATTATTTCATTATTGTGTTGTATTTTGTACCCTTATAAGTAGGAAAACATTAAAAAAATTGAGTTTTCTCAGGGACTACTATTTGTTATTTATTGATTTATATCAACAGAAATGGTTTTATTAGCAACATATATTATTAGGTATTATTAGGTATTAAAATTTATCATGTAAATAGTTACATATAACAAAAGTGTTCATAATCATTATAAGAGACCTATGTGGTTATTGCAAATTAAACAGGATACGCAAAGAGCCAATGGATAAAATGGGATATGTTAAATTTTTCAATTTAATGTTACAGCCATGAAACCTCTCTGAAGGAGGTCTCCCAATGCTTTGAGGAACATCCAGAGATCAATACTCTTAATTTAGATGTGACTACAATGATGGCTGTTGTAAGCAACATGACTAATGGACATTGTAATTACGTGTTTAAACAAAAAGTCTTAACGGAACAGTGTTCATGGGAGGCGGAGAGACCCGTTAAACCTATTTTAGTTAAATTATTTGAAGGTATTTTCATTATTATTAACTTTCATACATACATACATACTGTCACGCCTTTATCCCCGAAGGGGTAGGCAGAGACATATTTAACGCCCACGTTTCACCGTATGCACTTTCGTCCCACGTAACAGGTGGTGAGCCCATTGCCGTGTTGATATGGACAGGCGCAGGCTGCATCGACCTGCTGTTGAAATTTTATAAGCCGCCCATAAGGCCTTCAACGAGGCTTAACGACTGCCATTTTATTAGCAACCGGGACCAACGGCATTAACTTTCATAAACATTCAAATGGCGTTGTCAGTTGAAACTGAAGATCTCCAAGCACAAACTTGCTATATTTTATTTCATTGCCATCTTGTTGCTTAGACTGCCTCAGTGGCGCAGTGGTAGCGCATGCGACTGGCGCGACTAAGGTCCCGGGTTCGATTCCCGGGTCGTATGAAATATTTGTGTGATCCACAAATTTTTGTTTCAGGGTTTAAGTGTTTCCTATTGTAACGTTGTAAAACGTCACATTGGAATGTCATTGTTAGTCTTGACATTTAGAGAGAGAGGTGAGTAGATTGTTGACTCTTTCGCTCCGTGTGTCATCGATTTTAAACAAATTGTGATTTCTGTATGGCTGTATGCCTGCCTTAGTTTCCATGCCATAGGGTAGACTTGGAAAGAAAAAAATGTCTTTTGTCTGTGGTGACGGAACAAGCATTCGTCTAGCTACATTGATGTCAAAAAGATGTCGATTGTAAATATATTTTTTAAACTTCGCTAAAAAGAAGTATTCTTTTATAAATTGTATATGGAAGTTCACGCCTGTGAATTCTTATAAATGGTTATACCAAAATAATTTATTTATTTATTATTTATTTATTATATACTTTATTGTACGCCAAGGTAGTATTACAATTTAGAAATGTTATACAAAATAGCAGTACAATGGGCGGCCTTATCGCTTAAAGCAATTTCTGCCAGGCAACCTTTGGATGGAAAAGAATATTGGTAGGAGCGAACTGGTAGTTGTCGGCGTCAAATTTATAATATAGGTACATTCCTATATACAATAAATTACTTTCTACAAAACATTATATAAATATATATAAATATTAAAACATATATAAATATATATAGAAAGAAGTAGACAATATACACAAATGTAAATTTATGAACTATATACATAAATACAAATATAGAAATACATAAATGTATTAAAATGTTTATACGTAATGTGTTAAATAACTTTATAATATTGGAAGATTTTATCAATTATTAGTCAAGTAATAATTTTTAACATTAGTTTTAAAACTTTGTAACGTCCCAGCTCGTCTAATTTGAAGTGGCAACCTATTCCACAAGCGAACTGCTGTAACACTAAAAGAATGGTCTAAAAATTTTGTGGAATGTGGTGGCATTTTTAATTCTAAGTTTTCCGATGACCTCAAACATCTGTCATGTGTATCATGAAGGAACTTAAAACGTTCTTTTAAATAGGAAGGTGTAGAGGGGTTAAACAGAATATTATATAATAAGGATAGAATATGTGTATTCCGGCGAAGTCGTATAGGTAACCACTTGAGCTGTGTTCGAAACTGAGAAACGTGATCATACTTGCGCAAGCCAAATATAAATCGTATGCAAATATTTTGGAGACGCTAAGAACTTTGGATTTTTGGAACCACGTTTCTAACCTTGGTGATCTTTAGTATTTTGACGAAAGATTATTCGTTTGTTTACAGCTTATTACGAAGCTTGGAGCGGCGTTAATGGAATATTTGCCTGCTCTCCAAGATTTATTGGTTTTTCTTTGAAAAAGTGGTAAGTTCTCTTTATGTGTTCAAATCACGAACAAATCTCCAATTGTGTTTCCAAATCTAATGGAACTAATTCTTTTTTTTGCAGCTGAAAAAGCATTTTTGTTTTATATTAAGTTTATTCTTGGATGAAATTTGCCATAAATGCTGACCATGTGGTTTCGGGCTCGTCTTTCTCGTGGAGACGGCACCTGTCGCGGTCTGCAGATGTGATTTCGAATCCCGTGGTAATGTAACCACCCTTCAGGTACCTAGTTTGAATTGTTTTTGTGTAGATTAATCTAGTAGTGATGCACGACTCAATGATCAGGCCCATGTAATGACTCAATGATTAGACTCAACGATTTACGACTCAATGATTTGGCTCATGTTTTGAATCATGTTATGATATATATTTTGACTCATGAGCTGGTATTATGCTGGATCTCACTATTCTAAATTTCACGCCTCAACCCTGTGAATAGTTAATCTTTAGCTTACTAAATCAATAAAATAGGTTATACCAATAGTGATAACGTATACAATGTATATTCAATCAATTCGCCTATAAGAATATAGAAACTTTCTTCTAGAGATGTATTCTATTATTTTTGGTTCCTGCTCTTATGATTAGAAGCTCAATCTCTATCGCCGATATCCGTGTGCATAAAGTTGGTAGGACTTATCCTCCTGGCGACTGAACCGAGTTATAACTTTTGTTAGTTTGTTAGTTCATGTCTCCATAATGAGACAATGGAAAGATTATTATTATTACACTATGTTATATGTATGTATTTAAAATATATATAAGTATGTATATCAGTTGTCTGGATCCCATAACACAAGCTGTAGGTGTAGATATTTACAGCTTATACTAATGATGATCATCATCCTCTTGCCCTTGTCCCAATTTACTTGGGGTCGACGCAGTTGTTGTGTTATTCGTCATCGGATCATTCACTCCTTTCATATTCATATCACTCCTTACACAGTTCATCAATTTTTTCTTTGGCCTTCCTCTAGCTCTCCATCCATCAACTTTCATATTCAAGGTTCTTTTAGTGACATGACTTTCATCCCTTCTCATCACATGCCCATACCAAGACAAACGGTTTCCTCTAATTTTTTCAGTCACAGACACCACTCTCAAACTCCCTCTAATATACTCATTTCGTATTTTATCCATTCTAGTCACACCACCCATCCACCTTAACATTCTCATCTTAGTTACATGCACTCTTCTTTCATCCAACTTCTTAACGGCCCAACATTCTGATTCATATAATACCACAGGTCTTATAATGGTTTTATATATTTTGCCCTTCAGCTTGAGGGGCAATCGCGGATCGCATGTTGTGGCCGTGACCTGTCGCCATTTCATCCACCCAGCATTGATTCGATGTGTAATGTCACGGTCGATTTCCCCATTGCTCTGGATAAGTGACCTAAACTGGGAGCATACCGTACCGTCGGTCTAAACGGTCTACCGTCAACAGATACGGCGACAAAACTGACAAGTTATCACATCGAAAAAACGCAAGTCAAACTGAAATGAAATAAAAATAATAGGGGTTAAAGTATGAAATTGCCGTTTGTACCAGGCTATCATAGACGAAAGAAGCTCGTTTGACGAACAATATGACGTGTCTAGTGCGTACGCAACGTGGAAAGGAACGCCTAATGACTGCTGAATAATTCGACAGAGCAGCGTCGCTTGTGTCCTCAACAAAATCGCAAAACAGATACTCTGTCTTGGACTTACTCATTTTGAAGCCAACACTCGCCTTCGTCGGCTACTAGTACGATGTCATCTGCAAACAGCATGCACCAGGGAGCCTCCTCCTGTATGTCCGCCGTAAGGGCGTCCATGACTATGAGGAAGAGGTATGGGCTAAGAGCCGACACTCCTTTCTTCTCCAGGGCCCACCACAACACCTTTCGCGGTATTCGGTCGTATGCCTTTTCGAGGTCAACAAACACCATGTGCAAATTTTTATGTGCACTTCTGTATTTCTCGCACAATTGGCGAATACTAAAAATGGCGTCCGCTGTTCCCCGACCTGGCATAAAACCGAACTGGCTCTGAGAAATTTCACTCTCTTCTCTCAGTCGTCGCTCAATTACTTTTTCCCACACTTTCATACTATGTGACATTAGCTTTATTCCTCGATAACTATTGCAGTCCTGTACATCCCTCTTATTTTTAAAAATGGGCACCAGCAAGCTGGTGCACCATTCATCGGTTACCTCTTCTTCCTGCATTAGCTTATTAAAGAATAAAGCCAGTCACTTCTATGTATCCCCTTTTAACAACTTCCAGACTTCTACTGATATACCATCTGGCCTTGTCGCTTTCCCATTCTTCATTCCATTTACAGCTTCTTTCACTTCATCTATACTTACCTTTCTTACTAATCCCACATTTACTGCAATATTTTCTGTCTGTCCACTCCAATCGTTTTCCTCATTTAATAGTCTTTCAAAATAACTCTTCCATCGTCCTGTAATTTTTTCATCACTAAACAACACCTAAACTCTTTCGCTCTTAATGCATTTTATTAGAGATACATCCCTCGTCTTCCGTTCCCTCGCCTTGGCCATTCGATAAAGTCGTTTTTGGCCTTCTGGGCTGTCTAGCGAGTTATATACCTGCTCTTGGCCTTGTGCTTTTGCTATAGCTATGACTTTTTTGGCTTTGTTCTTGCATTCATCGTACTCTACTTTTTTTTCAGCTTTCAAAATACCGTTGTCTTCCTTAACGCTCTGCCATCCTTTAAATTACCTCTTTTTCTCCATCAATATTTTTTGGACTTCATCTGACTACCACCGTGTATCTTTGTCTATCATACCTTTACCTTTCGTTTCTCCCAATACATTCTTCGCCGCCTCTCTGATACATCCTGCCATTTCATTCCAACAATCATTGACGCTTCTGTTTAGCATTTCACCCATGTCTATCATTTTATTCACCACTTGACCTCTAAATTCTTTTGCACGTTCATTCTTTTCTTACATATACCTTTGTGCTTACAAAATTTTAAAACTATTGAGATGTCCATAATAAGGGGTCTGTGTTGTAGGACTCCCGGTATCACCTTACAGTCTTTTACATGTTTAAGATTTCTGCGTCTGATCAAGAAGTAGTCGATTTGTGTCGAATTTTGGCCGCTTTTGAATGTTTTCAAGTGTTCCTTCGTCTTTTGGAACCACGTATTTAGTACTATCTGATCGTACGTAGAAGTCGCAAGCTTGCAGTATACTACCACCCTCATTATTTCGATCTCCGTATCCCCACCCTCCATGTACCCTTCATAACCATCTTTTATACTTCCCACATGTCCATTAAAATCCCCGCCTACATAAATCTCCTCTTCCAACGGAATACTAATAATAATGATAAACGAAATACTAATAATGATGATAATGACTATATTATTGCTACTTAAAAACAAACTTCATTACACTTTTTATTTTATTTATATCATTATACATAATTAAATAAATTATATAAAAATTTAATCAATAAAATATGAAAAATTTCCAGGAAAAACTTTAGTATGTTGTAAGACTGCTTGGGACGATTTTGAAAAGATTGTACAAACTTTGGGCGGACCAATGGAGACAAAAAGGACGGAAGAATTGAAGCAAATAGTCACAGTTTATCCAGATGATTTTGGTGGTGTGAAACATTAAATATTTATTGTTGTACATATAGAGTTAAGAAAGAAGCATATTATGCCATGAAAGTCTGCCACATTTCATTCCTAATAAATCACAGACATTACATTTTAGAAGAAAATTTGTAAAAAAACCTGGTTTTTGAAAAAAAATTTGTAAAAAAGTTCTATTTCAATCGCGTCAGAAAAGAATTGTATTCGTCGCTCAATAGAAAGCCACCGGTACAATTTTGACTTTCTTTCGTAGTCTACTATTACAATCGTACTCTAATAGACTTCTATCGGTCGACCGATGAGTTCTACTAAAACGTACCGCGCCAGTGGCCGCTAGTCAGTTGCATTTTTGATAGTCTACTAACATTTTGACAGCTAAAAACAGCAATTCTGGTTCTATTCTACGGCTTGTCAATAGTACACTCGGCCTCCTGACCACTAGCTAACATTGTAGTGGCGGTAATCCTATTTTCATAGTATTTCAAGGACTTGCAGAAAAAAGAACCTTTTTTTTTTGTGTGGATAGACAATGACATGCATGTTTCAAAACATTTATAGTCTATCGCATGTATTAGACTATATAATAGACTCTACAAAGGTTTCATTATCATTAGGGCAGCGGTATCAACCTAAGCAGCACTCATTTATTATTGAAACGTCCATCACACATGACTGTTTACTGGCATGTTTTATAGGACAGGCCACCACGCGTTTTTCAGTCCACAGTGTACTTATGAAACACGCTCCTCAGCATTAGCGATATGTATCGAGAGCTATGTTTTCTACCGGTTCTATACACATACTATTTCTCTCTATTATTTTACATATACGAAGGCGGCACTGAAAATTTCGGAAATCAAGGAAGTGACACAACATTACTATTTAAAAATGTATTTATTGCTTTTCGAAGTATTCTCCGCGAAATTTGACACATTTTTCCATACGATGGACCCAATCATTGAAGCAATCATTCCATTCGGAAATTGGGGTACCCAAAATGGCCGTTTTGAAGGCGTCCACAGCTTCTTCAGGTGATGAAAATCTCTGACCACGCAATTTATTCTTTATTTTAGGGAAAGTATAGAAATCATTAGGGCTTAGGTCGGAGCTGTACGGCGGATGGTCTAATAATTCTATGTTTTCTTGCTCTAAAAACTCTTTTGTTCTGTGCGCGGTGTGAGAACTCGCATTGTCGTGATGGAGGATGATGCGGTGGTTGCAGTTCTCTTTACGGAGTTCAGAAACGACCTGTGGCAAACAAATGCTAGCATACCATTCTGCATTAACCGTTCTTTGTCCCTCAAGAGGAATAGTCGCAACATGGCCGGTTTTGGAGACAAACGTGGCCACCATTTTTTTTGCAACACTCCGTGAACGAACAATTTTTGTTGGCTTTAACTCATTTTCGAACACCCAAACTCGTGACTGGTTTTTTGTTTCGGGTTCGTACGCGTATATCCAGGATTCGTCACCTGATCGGTGTTGTATACAGCATTTGAGGATCCTGCGTGGAATCTTTCGAGAATTCTGACGCACCAAGTAACGCGAGCCGCTTTTTGCTCTTCACAGTGCGAATGCGGTATCCATTGGGAAAACAACTTTTGCTCATGCAAGATTATTTGTATTTGACTCATGCCAATGTCTAAAGTTGCCTGAATTTCGCGGTATGTCACATGTCGATCTTCCTCAATCAGCTTACGCACAGCATCAACGTTTTCTTGGGTGACTGCAGTTTTTGGACGACCTTGACGGGGATCATCACTGAGCTTGACACATCCACGTTGAAATTCAGCAAACCAGCGATAAATTGTGGTTTTGGATGGGGCTTCTTCACCAAATGCAGAAATCATCCGGTCAACACACTGTTTTTGTGTTAAACCACTTCGAAAGTCATAATAAATCATTGCTCTTGAATTTTCTCGAGTCAATTCCATTTTCTCAACGACTAAACAAGTTTGAAAAAACCTTGTGACAAGACCGAGAATCTTTTTTTTAAATAAATAAATGGTATTCGATTTTTAAAACCAAGGAGTTTTCAATTAAAAATATTTTAATATGACAGGAACAGTGGCAATGTTCCATTCCCGATACTTTTAGTGCAGCCCTCGTACTTTATCTCGACATATACTATTTTCGTATTATATTAATACTAGCAGGCTCAGCAGATGTTATCTAGTAAACTCTTAAAACCGGCTACGCCTCTACCTACCAGGTCCAAATGTGTTTTTAAACTATCCAGGAATCCATTTGAAACATACACAAAATTTCATTCAATCCATCCAGCTGTTGAGTAGTTAGGTGACAAACACACCTACAGCTGAATTACATATATGTAGTTTAATAATTATGTATATGTTGTTTAATAAAATTTAGATGATTTTTTTTAAAAATTCATAGGTGAAGATGATTACCCCAGAAAGAATCTCAAAGTGAGAGGACATGTCCGGTTAAGATCAAAAATAATTTTTAATTTTGGGCATAGAATTAAAGCTCTCACTGTATCGGCTAACGAGGGTTTTGTTAGAGCTGCTATGCAACAGGTAATTCATAATATTTATATTTAAAGCAGTAATAATCTATTTATAACTTTAGTTGGTATAGATCCAGTCAGAATTTTTCTTTTATTTATCTATCACGCCTTATACCCGAATGGGGTGGCAGACGCATATTATATGCCCCTTTTTCACCATGTGTATTCCTGTCCCACGTAATAGGTGGTGAGCCCATTGCCGTGTTGAAATAGACAGACGCAGGTTTGGTTACCTGCTGTTGAAATTTTTCAAGCCGAAGACCTTCAACTTGACTTAACGACTGCCATGTTACTGGCAACCGGGACCAACTGCTTAACGTGCCTTCCGAAGCGCGGAAACGCTCGCAAATGTAAATGCCACAAAGCGGTCACCCATCCGAGGACCAGCCATAGTGAAAGTTGTGTAACTCAGTGATCATCTACAGAACACTAAGTCCGCGGGGCCACGAGCGCTTTTATTTTGTATTTTAACATATTCCCTACTTCTCTATTATAAAAATATAGAGATTTCGAAACTATTATAATTATGTTATTTGGTCGTATTAATTTTTTTTTATGAAATATTTAACATAGTTCATTCACAATGTGATCATTAGAGGATGAAATCGTTAGGTCCTAAGCCTTTAAAATACTCAATAAATTAATTGAAAATGTGATTTTTTGTACTTCTTTCTATTTCGGGACAAAGGCGTTACTGCCGTAATGCCAACAATGTCGTCATTTAAAAGTTAAACGAAGGTAGTTCACAGTTTATCTGAAGTGTAATAATCTTCTTTTTTGTTTTGTGTTCTAGGGCATAACATACGCTGCATTCATCCACGAATCAAGAGCCTTGACTGAAGGCAAAGAATCTATAGCAACTAAAATCACATTATGATGTTATTTCCTAGATTAAATGGTCTTCTTGTGATAAACTTTGTTTAAAAAAGTTCTTATCTAGTGCAATAATACCAAGGGCACTTTATTTTAGTTTAATAAATAGACAAAAGATTGAAATCTATCATGACCTCATATGTACTGAAGGGTACTAAAATACTTATTCTTATAGTGGTGGGCTACCAAATGCACAGATATAGAAGAGTAAGACCAAATGTAAGTAAAATATTGACTATTAATAGTTCTCCCTCTGGCAGACTAACTGCCATTGAACACCAATTTGAATTGTAAACTCTAAGTTATAGCTTTAAAGTATATTTTTCTTATTATCTAAAAACCCATGGCATTTGAATAAGTAGACTACAAAAATATTGTTGCTGTATTGTATGTCTAAAAAATATGGAATAAGGTGTTGCGTTCAGTATCTATTAGTAAATATACCGCACCAGATGCAGAGAGGTTTAAGAGAACTTTAATTTAATAAAAAATGAAATAAAGTTGGTACTTAAATATTAATTATTGTAGAAAAATATTGACAATATAAAATTGTTATTAAATATATTTTTATTGTTGACTGGCTGTGCCCTACTGCGTTCGAACCCTGTATAATCTGCCCGATATGTTGACATTTGTTATTAATTACTGCTTTGCTGACTTGGGTAGAAACAGAATAATACACATAAGTAAAATATTAATATTATTAGTATTTGAAAGAGATGACGTAAGAACCAAACGAGAGATTAGGGTAAACCAGGAACGTCTAGATCAAGTGAATGAAATCCCCAGACGTGCGTGTATGAAGCGAAAGAAGTAAGCATGGATCACGAAGCTTGGCGATCTGTCCTCTCTGACTACGCCATCAGGGATACAGCGTGAAGATAGTTAGTTAGTTAGTAAAATATTGATTATCGGGATATTTACCATGTACACTTTCACCCGCGAGCATCCGACATTTTGGCACTGTTACAAGCGTCATGATCACGGAGTAACTGTTACTCCGCGATCATGGCGCTTGCTCGCGCGTACCAAAAGTTGCAGAGGATTTCGACTGGAACTGTTCCAGTACTGAGTGATCTAGGCTCACTATCTTTTTCTTCTGATCTGCAACGATAGAACGGATAAGGCATGTAGAGGTGTAGCACACTGAATCTGCCGAGCACCGATTTCTGGAAATTTCGCTATTACATACTAAAGTGTTTCTTGGTGTATTGTGTGTATGATGAGGTATAATTGTTCCGTCGTCAGATAACGTGAGCACTCACGGTCACCTATCTGCCCCTTCTCCTATCATGATCTTTACCTGTCCTATCGTATACGAGCACCGTAGCGCGAAGCCCAAACCCACCTCCTTCGCAACTTCACAAACATTAATTTAGGGGCTGTGCGGAGGGACGCTGGCTGCATTGATTGGTTACTAATTTTCGAGTCTAGTGATATTAACGAAATATTCACCTCCACATTTACAGAGTTATTTGATCGGTATACCCAGTCAAAAGAGTTAGAATTAAACACAATCCGGCATCATGGTTAACTGATTCCATTAAAAATCTCATGGCACGCAGGGATAAAGCAAAGCGACGTTATAAAATTGTCTGTCTGACCACAATGGGCTCTTATTTCAAACGCTCCGTAATCGCTGCAGTCGGAATTTTTTTTTCTTACATCTCTACCAGAGGCAGAGCCATATCATGCTTTAACTCGTGCTTCTCTTGCTTTCTCTCTTTCATCCTGTTTTTCTAGTCTTTCTTTCACCTCTTTCATTACTCTACCATTTTCTCTCAATAATCTTTCATTCTCCTCAATCTTTTTTAATATTTCCTCCGTAGATGTCACACTTTCATTCTTACTTTCACTCAATCTTGTTGGCTCCACCTTTCTGATCTTCTTTCTCTCTTCCTCATAGGCTTTTAGAATTTTAAGTAACAGGTTCACCTTTTCCTCTATTTCGAGCCTTATTTCTCTTTTGAGATTACGCGAAATCCCCAGCTGCTCCCTGATGATTTCTATGCATTCTGTAGCCTTCGCGAGGCGATTATGAGGCGCTGGGACAGATGATGGGGGCTGTGTTGCCGGTAACTCCCTTAATCGGGCTGGCTGTGAGTACACCTTAGGTGGCGGCACGTCGCGGCACTCTAGCGCGTCGACGCTGCGCCTCACAGGAACCAGTGGGCGCCTTTCAATTGGGGGGCTATCTACTGTCTGTGGGGATCTCGCGTTTATTGCAGAGGGAGTTGTTGGTTTCCGTGTTGGCGTCCTGTGGCCGAACATGGTGAGATGATCGTCAATATGTAAAATTTTAACTAATGATCTAAAATTAAGTTTGTAAAAGTTGTATAAATAATATTCTAATGTATATTCTAAAGCTCGGGTGCTGGTTGGTTCGGTAGGGGCACGGCTCCGGGCCCAAGTTTGATAATGTGTAAGTGTAGGTGTTGATAATATATGTGTAGTGTTTCTGTATAGTATGTTCAGTGTGTGTGCACCTAGGTATGTGTTGTGTATGTGCAGTAATGTTGTGAGCAGCCGCAACCCACGGCAGAGAGCTACAGTCACTAGTGGTCAATAGTTCTTATACTAAAGTATATACGGTTATTATGTCTTAATCTAAAGTGCCAATAGGGCTAAGGTGTCTTAAATCTAATTGCCAATAGGGCTATAAGCAAAATTGAGGTCAAACGCAATGGTCGGTGTCCAAAGAACCCGAAATGGAAATACAAAATTTTTGATTAAATTTTTTCTTAAATTTCTGTCAAAGCCTATATGGCTAAGCAGCTAAAAAATTGCCGCGAAAACACAAAATAGCTTATATCAGAAGAACTATTGGTCGCAGAGGATCGGTAGAGGTGTCGTTAGACTCGTGATTTTAGCGCGCACACTCGTATGTTGTAAAATGCTGTACCTCTATTGATGAAACGCTTGTAAATGGAGCAAAAGTGTAAACTGTTCGAAAAAGGCAACAATAATCTATGTATATTTCAACTGTTAGACGTCCTAGCTCAACCAAATGGGTACCAATCGACAGAGGGCGTCAGGGGGCTTCCAATGGTATACGAAAAGCTATGGGCGTCTATAGAAAAACTTTATTAAAATTTAAGTTACAGATGTAATTTTTCGATAATTTAAGCCTAATGACTAACAACCTGTGGTGAAGGTGGTTCTTTTCAATTGGTGCTGGTCCCGAGGAGTGCAGCAAATAGCCCACAGCTCAGGCCGTTATCCCAAAGGTGTCGCAACCACAAAATTGTTTATAGAATTTTGACAAAGCACTATTGAAGTTTGTTTATAGACAATTGATGAGAATTTTGAAAAACTCGAACCGATCGACCAAATATATTGAGATAGCTATACGAATGGGGTCTCTCGGGATGCTGACAGACCTCTCACACGTTCCTGGGTACAGAAACCCCTAGGTGTCTATACAATATATCAAAACAATATGCACTGACACTGTACCGTGCGAATAACAAGGAAAAACGGTAAAAATCTATTATATACAACAATATTATTATAAACAAATATATAGAACGTGTAGCGCAAGATTATACGAATCGATTGGTATATAACTTTTGATATCAGCGACAACTATGGACCGACAATAAACTAAAAGAACACTAGAAACTTAGACTGCAGTCAAATGTTTGAAGAGGCACCATGTCTATAAATCTCTCAATAGTCGAAGTAGTGCATAGGCCTGGAAATTTCTCAAATCTGTTGGTGTGGGCAAAGCACCTGTTTTGGAGACTACTGACATTGACCTATTATGTGAATTAAATAGACACTTCTTGTTATCGCCAGTCTCACTGGATGCCATTACAAAAAGTTCTGCCCTGCAAAGACTTTAGATAAGCCCATACCTCAGATTTCTCCATTTAAGTTTAACCTTGTCTCTGAATCAGATGTTATGTAATATCTAGTCTATATCATCTGCTATTTTAACTTTTATCTACGACCACTCCCTACTCTCCGGTTCCTTTCCTGACATCTGGAAGTTTGGTTTTGTTATCCCTCTTCCTAAAACATCTAAACCTTCCGCGTTGACTGATTTCCGACCAATTTGAATTCTTCCTTACTTGTCGAAAGTTCTTAAGCTTATTGTTCACAAGCAGCTTTCCTCCTTTCTTTCTAATAACACTATCCTTAGCTCCTTCCAATCAGGCTTCCGCCCTGGTCGCAATGCGTCTTCTGCTCTTACCAAAGTTACAGACGACATTCGTTGGGCCATGGGAAGGAAGAAATAACTTGTAACACTTTATTTGTGCTACCACCAGCTTCACTCCGGGCAGAGCAATTAAGAGAGACTCTAAAAAGAAATAATCCCAGGGCGCCTTGTATGAAGAATGTGTGTGGTTGGGAGATAAATAATATACTTGCACAATTGTTCTTTACGAGGTTCAATAAAAAAAGGAATTTGATTATTTTAAGGAAAAAAATTACCTCACAATAAAAAATATAAATATTTAACAATATAAGTTCATCACAGGTATCAATTATTACATAAATGCAATGCTAAGGGTATAATGTTCATAAATAGGTATTCTTCACACACACAAGAAAATATGCAGCAGATACGAGAGTAGAAAAATGAAAAAGTACTCAGCTTTGTGCTAGGGTGCGAGCTTGCGGAGCGAGCTGACACTTCCGCTCACGCTAAGCTTCTGTGCGTCGACCCGCCGATGCCCAACGCTGAGAAAGACCGCCCGAGGACCAGAATTGCCCTCAAGAGAAGCAGTAATTGATGACAGCCCACAAAGACCGTGAGCAGCGGCCCTTGTGAGTGCAACTCACAAACAAGTAACAGAATCTTGCGAAGCCTCCGCGCCTTTCCTCCACGGGAAACCACAACGCTTCCAGCAATTGCGAGGATAGCGGGGTTTCTTATACACTCGTATGTGATTATGACTATTAATGGCTATAGAATTAGGCTGGATTGGCCAAAACTTGCACAAGAAAAATCACTATTAACGAATTTTGGAGAATATCTCAGAAATCTGGAGAGCTTCGGGTATCCTTTAGCTATCTCAGGTCGATAATCGATCTAGATCCTTCCACTATCCTCCTATTTATCCTTTTTTTCAACTCGACCCCACTCTGGAGAACTGTCAAAAATATCCTTTTCTTGTCGTTCAGTTATCAACATACTAATTTCTACCACCATAGACCAAGTTAAAGTTATTTTATATTTATGTTGAGTTATTGATTTAAATACTAGTATTCCTTAAAAAAAACTGTTTATTCAATTTTAATGTTATATTTTTTAATTAAAATGGGATCTGTTGAAAATCAGACCTGGTAATGCCATCTATACGCAAACGCTAGGTACTATCATCCTATCCATCAATATAGCTAGCGACGCCTGGCGAACTTTGTTGATATTACTAGACTTTAGTAGCGCCTTCAACTCTGATTTTGACCTCTTCCTTGATACTCTGAAGATATTCAATATTTCTCAGAAATCTATCTCTTGGTCTGACTTTTATCTTCGGGGGCGCTCGCAACGCAACGCTTTCGTTTAGATCATAAATCTTCAGATTGGGCTCAACATGCTGCGGGCGTGCCTCAGGGTGGTGTCCTTTCTCCTCTTCTGTTCTCCATCTTCATCAACTCAGTCACATGTCTAATCTCTTGCAACTTCCATCACATGCAGATGATCTGCAGCTGTACCTACACTTTTATTCAACTGATGCTCTAACCGTAATAGCCAACATGAATCAGAATTTGGCTTGTATAACTCACTGGGCCAGATCGTTCGGGTTACTCTTCAACCCTCAAAAATCACAAGCTATAGTAATTGGCAGCAGACTTTTGTGTACTCAGTAAGGGCTGGATTTCCACCTGCGCCATTGGATGATATTCTAATGATATTCTGATGATACTCTTATAAGGTCAAAAATCTTGGAATATTAATGGATACCAATTTATCCTGGAGTGCCCAAGTTAATGCTGCCAGCAAAATGGTTTATTACACTTTCCACTTATTGAAATGATTACTGGAAACTAAGATCTCATCCAGCCCATTATTGACTATGCAGATGCCTGCTATTTCTATTCCGTCACTGTACGTGCAGTCAGATTATGGAATTCCTTACCGCCTATCATCAGAGAAAGTACCACTATCTCTTCTTTCAAAAAGAGTCCGTGAACTCTTATATTTCCTCTTTAACTTGAACTATCGATAAAGTTTTTAGTATTACTTTCATCCTTGCATCCATCCATTAGCGCCGTAACTACCTATGTATATAAATATTTATATATGTATTACTATGTATATGTTATATTTAAGTATATTTATGTGGATAAATTCTTGTTCATTTAAACTCTCTTACACATTTCTACCTCTTCTGAAGCTATCCTCTCGCCGGTCTGCTGGAAGAGATTTCTTTAATAAGCAGTACCGTTGTACTATTATCCTTCTCTTTTCATCTTTCTATTTGATATTGTGTACATAAATCGTTCATTAAAAAAAATCCTTAAGCTGTCTTCTAAGTCCCATCAGTTTATTGAACTAGGGCGTGATAATATGTCTATTTACAGGTTCTCTGAGTACTAGCTTTTTTTTTGCAATCTGCTCAGCTGAAGGATCAAGAACTGGATATTGGGTCTCTCTCGAGTTCAAATACTTGGTGTTGGAAGGTCGTGATGCTGTCCACGTATATTTGTCTATGATGTACTGCATTGGAATTTAGTATTATGTTCTTTTATTTTTGATGTGCGGTGTCATTATGTTATTATATTTCCTCATATACAAGTAAACACAATGTTTTCAAGTATTTTTTACGTTTTAATTAGTTGCTATAGCCGCTAGTCCACCCTATCAGTGGTAGCAGAGCGTGGTTGAAAAAATATCTAGTGGCAAATGGAAGAAGCATATTTACAATCGTAAGTAAATGAGAAAATAAAAGTTTTAAAATGAGCTCGACTATCAGAAGCATAGAACCGTACCAGCACAGGCGATTCTCATAAGATACGATTTGTGGGAATACGCTAGTGGTAATAAAACGTTAGCGGCAACTGCGACTGCCGAAGAAAAGAGTGCGTTCCTAAAGAAAGACTTAAAGGCAAGGTCAGAGCTATTTTTACTTATATCTCCACCAGAACTTAAACAAATTAAAGGGTGTAATACATCCAAGGAGGTATGGGACAAACTAAAGTCAGTACATCAAAGTTCAGGGCCAGCAAGAAAGGCTACGCTATTAAAGCAACTAGTATTGAAGAAAATGACTCCACAAGAAGATGTGAGAGACCATCTCAGTAATTTTATGGATGTAGTAGGTAAATTAGAAGACATGGATGTCAAAATTCATCCAGAGTTATTAAGCATAATGATGTTGTACAGTTTACCTACAAATTTCGATAGCTACCGAACGGCAATTGAGTCGAGATATGTTCTGCCAAGTCCTGACAATTTAAAAAAAAAAATCGTAGAAGAGTACGAAGTAAGAAGGCAAACTGATGCGAGTGCACCTCAGACTTCAGAAGCATTCTACACAATGACGAAGAAAAAGATACAATTTTGCAAGAACTGCAATAAGAAAGGGCATTCCAAAGAAGCTTGTTGGTCGAAGAAGAGACCCAATAACCCCAATAAAACTAAGGGTCAAGAAAAGACATATAACATCTGTTTAACAACAGGAACGTCGAAATGTAAAGGCAATTAATGGTGTCTTGACAGTGGCTGTACGTCACATATGACGGGTGATAAAAGTATACTCCATAACTTACTCCCCGCGACTGACACTCTAAAGCTAGCTTCAGAAAAGCAAACGACCGAATTTAAAGGGAAAGGAAAACTCGAACTTTATACAAAGGATCGACGCTACAAAATTAGTCTTTCTGACACATTATATGTAGGTACCTGATTTATCGAATAATCTAATTTCTGCAAGCAAAATTACGGATCATGGCTATAAGGTTCTATTTGAAAAGGAACAAGCTAGTGTCAAAAAAGGCGGGAAAACTGTATTAAAAGCTAAACGAAGAAATGGATTATACTACCTTGAATTTGATAAACTGGAAGAGACAGCAAACTTCACATCTAGTGATAAAAGCGAAATTATGAAATGGCACAAGAAATTAGGTCACATTAATGAAAGAGACCTAAAAGAAATGGTTAAAAATAAAATGATGCGAGGACACGACTTTAAAGAAAAAACTTTGGGTACCTGTGAGACTTGTATCAAAGGAAAATTTTCCACTCTACCATTCCAAAGCCATGGACAAATAATCTCTACCGAAGTGCTCCAGATAATTCACAGTGACGTGTGTGGCCCATTTGAGAATGAATCAATGACCGGATCAAAGTATTTCGTAACATTTATTGACGATTATACAAGATACTGCTGTGTATATTTCTTAAAAGAAAAGAGCGAAGTAATTGATAAATTCAAGGAATATAAAAACTATGTTGAACTGTTTCATAAGAAGAAAATTCAAAATCTACAATCTGATAATGGAGGCGAATACAGGTCTAAAGCGTTTGACAAATTCCTCGAAGGTAACGGTATAAGCCGAAGACTATCTTGCACCTTATACCCCTCAGCAAAATGGCATGAGTGAAAGAAAAAATCGGTCGCTGATGGATAAAGCCAGATGTCTGATGCTAGATGCCAATATACCTGCAAAATTTTGGGCAGAAACAGCAAACACTGCAAACTATTTGATAAATAGAAGCCCAGCAAGAGCTCTCAAAGGCAATTCCCCATATGAGAAATGGGTACTACGAATACCTTCAGGAAATCACCTACACGTATTCGGAAATAGAGCGTTTGTGATGAACAAAAACCGAAGAGGAAAATTCACAGCCAAAGCCACAGAAGGATTATTCTTGGGATATGCGGAATATACAAAAGGTTTTAGAATCTATATACCCGAAAGGAATAATGTTGTTATCAGCAGAGATATAAAAGTAATCGAAAAGATGCATTATGGCAGTACTCCTGCTGATAATCGCGAAGATCTTACTCCAGAACCTGAAACAGAACAAATTGACATTTATATTCCAGAAAAAAGAAACAATATTGATGAGAACTTATTTTTTCAGGAATCTAACCCCCTTTATTCCAGCTCTAGTCAAGACCCTGTTGATGAACCATCTCCCTCAAGTGGAAGACCACAAAGAGACGTGAGACCACCAGCATGGACCAAAGATTATGAGTTAAGCCGCTGCGTGACCATGTTTACGTCAGAAAATAATGACGATTTGACTGCTCACATACAAAGAAGCTGTGACTGGCACCGACAGACGAAATTGGAAGAAGGCGATTAAAACTGAAATGGAATAATTACAGAAAAATACCACTTGGGGTATTAATTGACAAGTCAGAAGCCAAAGGACACAAAATACTGTTACGTTCGTAGGGTGGGTACTAATAGGAATTGCACTAATACCACAAATTTAAAAGAAACACTTTAATAACTCTAAATAAAAACAGTAAAACCACTACTAATAATAGCCACTGAACACACTAAACACAAATTCTTCGCTTAGATAATTGCACTGTAACAGTATCGCACTATTTAGCTTCGATCACTTCGATTCGCACTGTTCGTTTCCTCAAAGGAGACTGTCCTGTAGCCGCGAGCTCGGCCCTTTATATAGGCCTAGTAATGTTCTGGAATATTCGGGAGAATTCGTTCGATACCTACAATCGGGTACATCTCTAGAATGTTCCACACGATACTAGTTGCTTCTTCGGTATATGCCGGAAGGTTCTCGACCTATTGCTGTCCCTTCTGGTGCTATCTCTATCACATAGTTCTAGAATGTTCTTAGTGTAGCTATCTCTTTTTAATAGTGCTATCCCTGTCTAATAGCTCTGGAATATTCTGAATGTAGCTCTCTCTTTCTAATACTGCTATCCTTGTCACTCTTTCATAAAATTACGCTTTATACTGAAGTGGGCTTCAAAGGCCCATAAGGGGTCCTGAAAACGCCTGAAAAAGGGTTTTCAGGTTATGATGGCATGCGATAGGGGGTGGCCTGAAACGAACTGAAAACATGTTTCAGGCGACTGAAAACAACGGCAACTGGGGTGAAATTTGCATAATTTGGTATGTGATAGAGCTTCCTCGGAAACGGCCTGAAACCGGTTTTCATCCTGCTGAAAACGTTCCCAAGGCCCAGAAAATGACGTTTAAAGTTGTTCACTAGTCTGCCGGCGTAACACTACCCCCTCCTAAGACATGCTCGTCCCGAGCATCGTTGTCTCCATGATATCTGGCAAGTCGGTCAACGTGAACTATCTTGCAGGGACTACGAGGACTCCGCTGTATTCGATACGTGACGTCATTGATTCTAGTAACAACTCTATACGGTCCTTCCCAGTTAGGGGATAGCTTTGGGGACTTCCCTTTCCGCCGCAAAGGATTATGTAACCACACCAATGAGCCTTCATCAAACCCAACTTGGTTTGATCTCCGATCAAATCGAGTTTTCATCCTTTCACTAGCTTGAAGCCCGTGTTCACGAACAAGTTTGTGAACATCGTCGATCCGATCCCGCAACTCGCTCGCGTACTCGGTGATGGATCTAGGTGAGTCTGGAGGACGCCCAGTTAAAAGATCTGCAGGTAGACGAAGTTCTCTCCCAAAATTCACGTATAACGGTAACAGCTGTGCTTTCATGAGTTGCGGACCTATACGATATCAAAAAGAGCGGAATGTGTCGGTCCCAATCTTTCTGGTGACTAATGTGGAGAACCATTTCATTCCATTTAAAGTGTCCAAAGTATCGTCAATTCGTGGCAAAGGATAACTGTCCTTCTTGGTCACATCATTAAGTCGGCGGTAATCAACGCAGAATCTCATGGTTCCGTCCTTCTTCTTAACTAATACTACGGGAGAACACCATGGGCTAGTTGATGGCTCAATAACGCCACTGCTTCTCATCTCTTCGACCATATCGTCTACATCTTTCTCCCGAGCTATTGGAACTCGCCGAGGTCGCTGTCGGATGGGCATTATTTCACCAGTATTGATTTCATGCTGTACTACTCTAGTTCTGCCAATATCACTGTCATGTGTAGAAAAGACATCTTTGTATCTCAGTAGTAACTTGTGTGCCTTAGAAAGTTCTTCCAGGGTGAGCTCGTTCTTGGAATCGTCCAGTAGTCTCTCGACATCCACAGACGGTACAGCACCATCAGGTTTCTCGATTTCGTCTGCTCCTTGACAGCTCCGTATCCAAGAGATCTCCTCACACGACCCAATAAGAGTTCCTTCCCCGAGGACACGTTTAGTACTGCTTGGATTTAGAACCATTACGAATGCGGTAGGTGATGTCGTTACCATCGTACGAGCGACGATCCAAGGTCTTCCGTCGTTTATCTTCTCTACCAACACACAACGGTGGGCCCCGCGCTCTGCGTGATATGGCAAACTTACTGGAACCAGCCCTTGAGACTTCGGTTGGAGAATGGTCCTTCGTGCATAGTACACATTCCCATTAATTCCGCCTTCCATAGGCACCTCGTCGGATCCGAATTTCAGAACTCCAACTTTCAAGTCGATCTTGCAGCCGTAACCTCTCATGAAATCTAGTCCAACAATGCAGTCGTCCACAATGTCAGCTACGATGACTTTATGCCGGTAGTTATTTTCACCAATTCCAAACACTACCTCCCGCTCACCTTGGATGGGAATATGCTGGCCGGTAGCTGTTAGCAGCTGGAGTTGCTTAGGTCGGACTAGATGATCTCTGGGCAGGTACTTCAGTAGCCGAGAACTGATCACTGTCCGAGAAGCTCCGGTGTCGATGGTGAGGTGACATGGTATTCCACCAATGTCTCCTGTAACAACCAGACTATTCCCGTCGTTCGCCTGTGAGATCATAACTGGTACTGTATTTCGACCACCAGCCAGCACTCGTCCCGTAGTCCTGGCATTTATTCGTTTCCCTGCTGCGGCGCAGCGGCTGAGCATGACGTCCTTGTCATCGGGGCTGCGTCGCGACCATCTATCTTCTTCTTGGGGCAACCGGACTGTATGTGCCCTCGTTCGCCACAATTGTAGCATCGTGGTCCAAACTCACGGCGAGGTGCAATTGGCTCCCTAGCAGATACTTCCCGCACCCTGTAAGGCCTCGAAGAATCCTGCCGTACAGCCTCTACTTTCAGTGCATGGGCAACTGCATCTTTAAGACTTCCGTGGTGCCCCAATCGCACTGCGGCTCTTATTTCAAGGTCCCGTATCCCGTCAATAAAGGCTTGCACCAGCATGCTGTCCACCAGAGACGCTGAAGCTCGTTGATAAGCCTTCCTGACCAATTTCTCTATTTCTAAGGCCCACTGTTGTAAGGACTCATTACGCCCCTGGCTTCGGTCCTTCAGTTGTGCTCGATACACGTGCTCCAGGTGACCATCGCCGTAACGCGCCTCCAGAGCTTCAAGAAGACGGTCGTACGTCCTGTCGTCTCCCAGGGCCTCCAAGATGGTGAGGGCCTCATCACGTAGGGCTAACGTTAACGCTGTCTTAGCTTGCTCCTTACTCCAGCCGTTAACCTGGGAAACGGACTCGAACTGCAACTTATATGCAGTCCAGGACGACGTACCATCAAAGGGAGGTGCTTTGAATCTTCCACCTCCCGACATGGTAGTCTCATGCACACAGGAACTGTTGACTGTTTTTGCCTGGGTCTCCAATTTCTGCAGGCGGTTCTCGTGCGTCTCCACCTTTCATTCACGTCGTGAAATCTAGTCTCAAATTTGACGTCCATGTCAGTAAGTTTCTCCTGGACCTCTTGCATTTCTTTTTTCCACGCTGCAGTATTCTCGAGAACCTCGCGCAGCATTCCAGATTGTTCTTTAACCTGTTCTTCTTGTTTGCTAGAAAGTTCCTTAACCTGTTCTTCCTGTTTTCTAGCCTGTTCGTCCTGTTTTCTAGCCAGTTCCTTTAACAAGACTAGGACGCTGCTCAAGTCCACTTCTTGCTTGGGTGTAGTCCGTGGCTCCGATGTTCCAGCAACAGGCGTAGATTCCCCACTGGCTCCCGTTTGGCTTCGGGTTTGAACCCCCCTGGGCTCGGTTTCACGTGGCATAATCGGCATTTCCTAACCCGCTTCTGACACCAAATGTTACGTTCGTAGGGTGGGTACTAATAGGCATTGCACTAATACCACAAATTTAAAAGAAACACTTTAATAACTCTAAATAAAAACAGTAAAACCACTACTAATAATAGCCACTGAACACACTAAACACAAATTCTTCGCTTAGATAATTGCACTGTAACAGTATCGCACTATTTAGCTTCGATCACTTCGATTCGCACTATTCGCTTCCTCAAAGGAGACTGTTCTGTAGCCGCGAGCTCAGCCCTTTATATAGGCCTAGTAATGTTCTGGAATATTCGGGAGAATTCGTTCGATACCTACAATCGGGTACATCTCTAGAATGTTCCACACGATACTAGTTGCTCCTTCGGTATATGCCGGAAGGTTCTCGACCTATTGCTGTCCCTTCTGGTGCTATCTCTATCACATAATTCTAGAATGTTCTTAGTGTAGCTATCTCTTTTTAATAGTGCTATCCCTGTCTAATAGCTCTGGAATATTCTGAATGTAGCTCTCTCTTTCTAATACTGCTATCCTTGTCACTCTTTCATAAAATTACGCTTAATACTGAAGTGGGCTTCAAAGGCCCATAAGGGGTCCTGAAAACGCCTGCAAAAGGGTTCAGGTTATGATGGCATGCGATAGGGGGTGGCCTGAAACGAACTGAAAACATGTTTCAGGCGCCTGAAAACAACGGCAACTGGGGTGAAATTTGCATAATTTGGTATGTGATAGAGCTTCCTCGGAAACGGCCTGAAACCGGTTTATATCCTGCTGAAAACGTTCCCAAGGCCCAGAAAATGACGTTTAAAGTTGTTCACTAGTCCGCCGGCGTAACAATACTGTCGAACAAATGGGTATTTCGGATTAAAGATGACGGTACGTAGCAGAACAGGCTAGATTAGTCGTACGTGGATGCGAGCAGAAAGGAAACCTGGATTTCGAAGACATTTATAGCCCAGTAGTAAGTCAATCTGCATTAAAAACTTTATTAGCAATTGCCGCATCTAAATCTTACTACTTCATGACATTTGACATCAAGACAGCTTTCTTATACGGAGAGTTAACAGATGAAGTTTATATGAAATTACCTGTTGGCTATGAGACTGACTGCAATACTACTGAAGTAGTTTGCCGATTAAAAAAATCATTGTACGGATTAAAACAAGCTCCATTTACATGGAACAAAACTTTTACCCAAGCGATGTTTGATTTGGGATTCAAGACAATCAAAACAGATCGATGCGTTTTCATAAACGAAGATAAGTCAATAATAATCGGACTATTCGTTGATGACTGACTTGTCATAGGAAAAGACAAGAATAAGATCGAACTTATTTTGAAGAAACTTGAAACCAAATTTGAAATGAAAAAGAATGAAAATCGAAGTACGTATCTGGGTATGGAAATAAAAACTCAAAAAAAGGAATAATTCTTACTCAAAGATCCTACATAAATGACGTACTGGAAAAATATAACATGAAAAATGCCAAACCTTGTGACACGCCCGCAAGTAGCGATTCAAAGTCGATACAGGAAACTGCCCAGGAGATGAAATATCCCTATAGGGAAGCAGTGGGAAGTTTACTATACCTGTCTACCAGAACCAGACCAGATATCGCACAAGCGGTCAATCTAGTTTGCAGGCAGTCGACCTTCCGAAACCCCACTAGAGAAGACGTCACAAAAGTCAAGAAAATATATAATTTAAAATGTGGGAACCAAAGAGAAAGGCATTTTGTTTAAACGAAACAACCCGATAGAGAACATCGATGCTTACAGCGACTCGGATTATGCTGGAGACCCATTGACGCGAAGAAGCACTTCTGGCTCCGTGCTAATGATAGTTGATGGACCAATATCATGGGCATCCAAGAGGCAGCCTATAGTAGCGCTATCGTCGACTGAAGCGGAGTAAATAGCCGCAGCAGTCTGCTGCAAAGAGGCATTGTATCTGAAATCTCTATTACAAGAAATAACCGGTTTGGACATAAAAATAAATTTGCATGTTGATAATCAAAGTTCGATTCAACTTGTGAAGTCTGGATCCTTCAACAAAAGGTCGAAGCACATAGACGTGCGGTACCATTTTATTCATTTTATATCGTGCTAACTTCGTGCATGGATTAATAAATATTAGCTGACAGTAGCTAATATTTATTAATCCATGCTCGAAGTTAGCACGATATTTATTAATCCACGGAAATTCAGTTAGCTGACGTAATGACAAAACCATTGTCAAAAGTAAAGTTTGAAAGACACTGTACAAGATTAATGCATGTATAGAAACGTGTCTCGACAACATGAGTGAACATCAGGAGAAGGTGTTGGAAGGTCGTGATGCTGTCTACGTATTTTTGTCTATGATGTACTGATTTGAATTTTGTATTATGATCTTTTATTTTTGATGTGCGGTGTCATTACGTTATTATATTTTCTCATGTACAAGTAAACACAATGTTTTCAAGTATTTTTTACGTTTTAATTAATTGCTATAGCCGCTAGTCCACCCTATCACTTGGTTGCAACAAAAATATTTTTGAAATTCACTGTTTTGAAAGCAAACAATAAACTCACTATGTGGGACTTACTGGAGAATTGCGCGGTATCTGCGCCCATTGTGATGAGTCACTCATTAATTTTATTAATGGCGACAACATCTATTTTACCCCCCTTAGTGGTAAAATTTTGTAAAGCTACAATATACGTGTCTATTTATTTGTAACTAGTTGACGACCGCGGCTTCGCTTGCGTGATGAACTTTCTTGTTCCCGTTTCCCACGAACTTCTTCCCGGGATATAAAATAGCCTATTTGTTATTCCGATGTATAAGCTGTATTATAGCAAAGTTTCATCAAAATCCATTCAGTAATTTTTACGTGAAAGAGTAACTAACATATTTAGTATATTTCAAATCTTTCCTCTTTATAATATTAGTATAGATATAGATTAGAAATAGGTATATGTAATTTCATGTCTCTAACATCCATACAACCATTTATACCCTATTTTACCCCTTTAGGGCAGAAATGAAAAAAGTAGGATTTACAAGGAGTAGCCTACAAATATCAAGTTCCTAGTTGTAACTGCTGTAAGGCTTTTGGCTGGGCGTAGATAGATGCGTGAGACACCCTGTAATTTTATTAACATAGATAGTGAAGTATGCCCCTTAGCACATGCTTTATATATGTTTCAACAAAAAATCAATATCAGAAACTACTATTGCAAAATGCGATGACCTGGAGTATAAGGTTTTTACACCACTTTATTAGTCCATATTAAAAAACAGCAATATTAAACCCAAGGTTTTATTTTACATTTTAACAATACCAATCACACAAAAACAAAATATATATCTTTTACTGTTTTATTTCATTTATTTTCTTGACTAGGCGGTGGGCTCTTGTCTTCAGCCTCCAATGTTGAGACAATCATTTCATAAGTTTTGGTTGCTGTATTACTGGTATATGTTGGTAGGTCTATTAAGAACCGAAATGTGGTCTTCACTCCAGTGTTCCAGTAGTGTTTGAATAAATAAGAAAATCTGTCATTGGAAGGTAGAGAAGGTAACTGAAATTAAATATTTTAAAATAAATAATTAAAGACAGTTCACAGATTGTTAATTTTTAGTGCTACATCAAGTAAACATGCTTGTTTAATGGATTAGTATATTATATATCAATTATGCCTTATCCCCAAAGAGGTGGCAGAGGCATATTATATGTACTTTTTACTGTGTGTATTCCTGTCCTACATAATACATAGTGAGCCCATTGCTGTGTTGAAATAGACAGACACTGGTTTTGGATAACAGCTATTGAAAATTTTCAAGCCGCCACAGCCTTCACCTTGACTTAATGACTACCATGTTACAGGCAACCAGGACCAACAGCTTAACATGCTTTCCAAACCATGTGTATATTTAATAATTAAAATATAAAAAAATATCAGGGAAAGGGCGTGAAAAAAAGTATGTATGCATGTAATATAATATTGGAAAGCTATCTTAATGCACCACTTGCAACTCTTAGGTGATTTAATTAATTAATATAATGTACTATTTAAAATTTGGGGGATTTGTTTGTGAAGTATAAAAAAAATTCAAGATTATGTCATTCATAGAAAAACTCCTAGCCCTCTACCAGCTATAAGGTGTACACTATTATTTGTCTGCACGCATTGTTTTAATTATAATTAAGATTCAATTGTAATTAATTAAGGTCCTTTAGTAATTAAAACACAAGCCATATAAACCGGTAGTCAAAGATTTTAAGTAAACTATAATGCATCAAACAACCTACCTCATACGGTATTTGTTTTTTAAGTTCTCCAACATAGGGCGAAAGACCCTGTTCAAGCTCCTCGTACAAAACAGTCGTTGTAGCACTGTCCTTCCACACACCCTTTTCAATGGTGTAGTAAACAGCTGAGCCAAGAAAAGCGCTTTTAATTCCAAACCTATAAAATATTTTTACAATCAAATTACTACATGACACATTTAAACACGGGTCATTACTTAATTAAACTTACCTCAACATCTTGTCTGATATTGAATCATTAAATTAGATTTCTTAAATGTATTTTAATTGAAGAAAATTATGTAATTTGTAATTTCAGAAAACTACCTCAATTTTTCAACCTTGTCTTTCTTGACATGACTTTTTATTTTTTTATGTTTTGCGATGTCCGGCTTGGACTTAGCCACGACGCAGTAAAAGGTTAGGAAACGGTTAGTATAAAATAAGGAGTTAATACAAGATGGAAGAGGAACATGAAGAGATATTAAGGATTCTAAAAATTCTGTATGGCTATATAGAGGGCAAGCGAAAAAAAAAATAGTTTAAATCACCAATGTCACTGTTAATAATTCTAAATTTTGCAAGGTGCACTGGAGCACATGTGTGACCCAATCTCATTCTAGTTATTATAGAAGTTGTCGCGGCAGTCTCCGAGTGCCACACGTTTTTTTTCTATAGTATTTTAGTTTGAGTTTACAGTTAAACGTTCGTGTAGGCATTTTGAATGTGTAGGCATCACTAATCACCAGCAGTCCTTCAGATTTGAATCTTTTGCTTCAAAACTTAGCTATCGCTTTCCTAAATCTGAAAAGCTTCAAACATAACACATGTGTTGTGAGTATGGTCTTTATTAATAAGATTTAGCTAAAAGGTCTTATTAACCAGACCATAAAATAATTACAGAAAAAAACTACATTTGGTTTTGTTAAAAGGCATCCTCATCTTCATCTAAACGAAGATGAGGATTTTTATAACACAAAATAGGAATTAGTGTATAATTCCTGTTTTGTGTTATAGTAGAGTCCTGCTTCTTATTTTAACTTTAATATATAAAGCTGAAGAGTTTGTTTGGTTGAACGTGCTAATCTCTTGAACTACTGGTAGGATTTAAACATTGATTTTTGTGTTGGATAGCCTATTTATCGAGGAGAGCTATAGCTATAGTAAGCAAATCGGGTAAATTCTCATACATTTTTTAAAAGACGGGCGACGTGTTCATATATTTGCGATGTAACTCGCGAGCGAAGCCACGGAGTTCAGCTGCTAGTATTATACATGTGCTTTAGAGAAGGCAAGTAATATGTTGTCCATAGAAATCTGCAGTAAGGAATTTACTGTCTTATTGAGACAAGCATTTAGGCCTAGACTTGACAACGACAAAGGACATGATCTGTTATTAAGAATAACGACAAGGCTGTGTAGACTAAGATTTCTTTGCTTATCCAAAGTGGGCGCATTTAATTTAAAAAAATTGTTTTGTTGGTTTGGTGGTTTGTGGTGGGACTTTTTTGGCGGGAGAGTGACAAGTGCGGACGCTTGCTGTATATTTTCTAAAACTAGTGCATTTATCTTGTTTTATGTGCGGGAGTGGTGGTTTCTTGGACATAAAAGTTGTGTTAACGTGCTATAGTGATAGACAATGATATATATGCAGTGAAATGCTATTTTCTCTCTTGACGCGAAAAGTCCACTGAAAACCTCAGTATAAAAATTACCATTATACTGAGGGCAAGGACAAGGACCTAGGACTGAGGACTCGACATAGACAAAGATTGGACAAGACTAAATACTAAGAAAATATAAATACCGAAGACCAGGTTGTATGGACAAAGTTTCCTTTGCCTGCCCAATATGATCGAACACAACCAAAAAATAAAAAAAGGTTAGCGGTGGTTTGTTTTGGTTTGATGTAGACGTGTAGGGAGTTTTGGCGGGAGAGTGACAAGTGCGGATGCTTGCTGTATATTATTTTATAAAACTAGTGCATTTATCTTGTTTTATGTGTGGGAGTGGTGGTTTCTTGTACATAAAAGTTGTGTTAGCGTGCTATAGTGATAGACAATGATATATATGCAGTGAAATGCTATTTTCTCTCTTGACGCGAAAAGTCTACTGAAAACCTCAGTATAAGAATCACCATTATACTGAGGGCAAGGACAAGGACCTAGGACTGAGGACTCGACAAAGACTGGACAGGACTATATACCAAGAAAATATAAATACCGAAGACTAGGCTGTATGGACAAAGTTTCCTTTGCCTGCCCAATATGGGCGAAGACTACCAAAAAAAAAAGTAGACGTGTAGGACTTTTGGCGCGAAGATGAGCAGTGATGCACGTTTGTCGTATATTATTTTCAAAAACTAGTGTAAAATTCGTGTTTTTGTGTTTAATAATGGTGGAATATTATACATAAAGAGTTCGGAAGTGCATTCGTTAAAGAAAGTGATATATTGCAATGAATAGCGGTGTTGTTTGTGTTAGTGCCAAATTTCCATAGAGAGCTGCAATAAGGGATCCACTACCTTATTGGGGCACGGACTAGGACCTAGGACTGAGGACTTGACATCGACAAACGACTAGACAGGACTAAAACAAAATAACAAGAAAATAATAAATACTGAAGACTAGGGTGTATGGACTAAGTTTCCTTTGTCTGCCCAAGATGGGCGAAGGCGAAGACAACGTAGACGTTTAGAAGATTTAAAAATACGTCAAATTCCACTCCGGTGGTTTTCATCGGGGATTATTGTTCTATTGCTTCAATTTTAGTGTTTGAATTTATTTTGCGAAGTGTTGGTAAAATGCAAGAGAGTTTTATAAAATTATTCGAATGTATTGAGAAGTGCTTACTGTCTAAACTTTCCAAAGAATATTATGATAATGAATTTCACGTTGAATATCAACTGCGAAATAATGCACTGCAAGATAGTTTCGAAAAGTTGCAGTTTTTATTGGAATCCGTTGATTTTACGCACCAGTCGAACTCAGCATCATCATTACTCTCAAATCTTTTAATATTATATTACGAGTTAGATTGTAAAGCACCTTGGAATACAGAGCAAATACAGAAAAAAGAGTATTCAAGAAAAATAGATAGTTTTTTTATAAATAAGCACAATGTAAAGGTAGAAGAAATAATGCAAACAGAGCTCTTCAACTGTCAGGTAATATTTGATACGTGCATCCAAGAACTGCATAAAAAGTTGACAGTAAAGGATTTTAAAAAATATCCAGGACTTATCGAAGCATACTTTTTGCTGATTAAAAACATTAAGGTTTGTCCTAAGCACTTGACATATTTTCATTGTCCGGTATCCCATTATCATGTTTTCCCACAGAAGTTAGTAACTATTTTGAAGTTATATCCTTTCCTGTGTCACTACAGAAATTAAACCATTTATAGTCATGTCATTAAACAAAAAAAATAAACTGCTGTATGGATTTGTAAAAACCGTTTAAGGTACTTACCATTTATTCACTGTTGCACTCACAGCAGAGACTTGGTGCTTGTTGAAATCACAATCTGAATATCTCATATATACGTATTCTCTCTGCCTACTCTGTCCTGTCTCTGATTGTATAATCTGTATAGTAATAGACTGCTTTTGTGACACAATGGTAGAGTATGTGGCTGCTGTTTTGAGGTCACTGGTTCCATTCATGGGCTGGAACAAATATTTGTTTCAGAGTTTTCGTGTTTCCTTTGTATTTAAAAATAAAGTATCAGAGAGGACTGTTATGTATTTTATCCTCATTATTCTCACACTAATAATATACCCATTAATATAAAATGCATGCTTTTTCTCACAGAATTATAAAATACAGATAAATCCAATGACTGTACTCCCAGTGGCTCTTCTATTAATGGATGACTTCAATAATGTCAATAAGATTAAGGGTTTACAATCCTGTAAAGCTGTACTACAATCTATCGTAAGTCTGACATTCAAATATATTTTATTTACAAAATGTCTAGACATTTTGTTATTTGGGTCTTTTACGCATACTATTTTAACATTTTCTAACCTCTCCAAGTTTTGACCCGAATAACATAAAATGCATAGCATAAGTCATGCGAGTTTAAAAACTTTAATATGTCTAGAACCTGCTCATGGGAAAAAAAGCAGCTTAAGTATTAATTCAGTGCATCAGGTATTTCCATTTTAACATAATGTTATCTAAATTAGTGGAGCCGTTTGAGCATGTAAAAGTAATAAACTAAAAGAATCATAAGCTTTCACGTTTATAATATTATTACTGATCATTTACACCCAAAAATAATAAAAAAATCTTTCAGACCAGTGAACATTTTGCATTCGGAAATTTTTATGAAATTGTATGTAGAAGCCTTGAGAAAAATATGATGGAAAAAGATAGGGGAGTTACTACGGCCCTCTATCAATGCTTCTTGGAATTTTTAAAACGGATACCAGCTGATGTTAAGGTAACAATTTTATTATACCCATATTCTATGCTATATTAGTAGAAAATGAAAGCTTCAGGGTGTAGACTGCAGAGTGACATCAGCTACATTTTATCCTAAGGAAACATCTTATTTTCACAGAGGAGCATGTATATATGACAGGCTTTATTCACCATATTTATGTGCTCGGCAATGCGCTCATCACCTGTTACGTGGGACAAAAATGCATATGGTGAAATGTATGTATGTATAGTATGCCTACCCCTTTGGGGATAAAGGTGTGACAATATGTATATTCATGCTGACGATATTGCGCTGCCAGACGCGGACAGGGGCAGATTGGTGCGACGTGTAAAGGCGTGGAAGGAGACGCTTGAGAATGGCGGTCTGAAACTAAATGTGGCGAAGACCGAGTGCTTGGCACTAAACTCGACAGAATCCCACATCCGTCCGCATACGCGGTGATTTGGTCAAGCGCACGGAGTAGAGGTTAAATACCTGGGATCTGTTTTTCATACGTCCAGTGACATCGATTGCAATGTCAAGTCACGCATTGCTGCCGCGTGGCCAAATGTCGGGAGATGACCGGTGTCATTTGTGACCCTAAAATCCATCCATTGAAGGGACAGGTCTACAAAACCATTATTAGACCTGTCCTTTTACATGGCAGTGAGACGGGGCCGATTAAAGATTTTATGGGTGGGTATCTTAAAAAATTTCAAGACGGTAGTCACAAGCTGCACCTGTTCATTTCAACACGTAAGCAGGCTCACCACCTGTTATTTAGGACAAAAATGCATGCAGTAAATGCGCGTGTATAGTATGCCTCTGTCTACCCCATGGCGATAAAAACGTGTTCTATTCTAAGAACTCATACAATAATATTTCTAAATTTATTTACAGCAACACAAACTGGATTATGTATTTTCTAGTATTGTGGAAGATTTGAACACAGAGTCCAATTTATACAGAAAGGCAGATTGTTTTGATTTTCTAACTAAAGTGATAGAGATGCATGGTATAAATTGTGTCAAAAAGAAGTTATTTAAAGATGTTATCTGTGAAAATATAGATATATGTAGCAATGAAGGTGTTTCTGAAATACTACTGCTCCATGTACTAGAGGTATTTTTACTTAATTTACTAGTCTTATCACTGTTTTTGACATACTATAATAACCACCCACATTGTAATGTAGTATATCTTCTTTGTAGTTATACAATAGGCGCCAGAATGTTACACTCCAACTTCTGAAACTTTTAATTTTTTTTTTAAAAACATCTGAAAAATAAAAAGAAGTTGAGATTTTTGTGAAATTCTAAATTTGTCCATATCTTTTTATCATGTCGATTCAGGACCTTTATTTTTATACACCTAATAGGGACTATAAACCTCAGTATCTTAATATCTTAGTAATATTATAAATGCAAAGGTATGGATGTTTGTTACTCTTTCACATAAAAACTACTGAATAGATTTTAATGAAACTTCACAATAATATAGCTTATACATCAGAATAACACATAGGCTTTTTATCCCGAGAACACGTTCCTGTGGGAAACGGGAACGGGAAAACTTCTCTACTCGGGCGAAGCCGCGGGCGTCTATTAGTCTGGCATAAATTTAACTTGCTAGGTCTACCCGTTCCTGAGAAAATCAATGGTGACACACGGACAGACTGATGGACAAGAAATTGATCTTATAAGGGATCCTTCTTTTTTACCTTCTGACGTACGGAACCCTAAAAATGGAAAAGCGGAACCTCGGGCGGCCTGACAGACACGTTAATTACAGTATAAAATAACAAAAAAAAATTTTTTTTTTGCTGCTAAACAGTGAACTTGATAATGCCTTGTGTGTAGGCCAAATACGTGTCGACATCATACTACGATTTAAAAAGCGGAATATTGCAAAAATAAGATTTAAAACAAAATAATTAGTTTTAAAATGGATGTAACCCCTGATTCAATTAGTTATTTACTTAAACATAATCCACAGTTTCACAATTACAGGTATTTGATCGTTATTGCCAATCTAAGAAATATCACCATTGTTTCAGTGTTATGAAATGTGGCTGAGGCATTGCTGGTGCGTATGGAGATTATGTGAAGACCATAAGAAGCTTTCATCACTTTTAAAAGTTCTATACATTTCCAGAGAAGAAACTATGAAGCTAAGAATTCAGAATTTGATTATAACTTTAGTGAAATTATGTTCCCCAGAGGAACAAGCAGACATACTAGACAATTTAGATGACCCTCTAAAATGTGCAGATGAAGATTTTATAGTCCGGTTAAATACAATAAAAAAGGAAATTAACGGTTAATATTTTTTTTTACTACCACAGTGATACACTGTAGTGATACATTAACCATTAGGCTCTGGCTTGCTTGCGTTCTCGTGGCTATAGGTCGAACCCGGGCCAGTATGCTGCGTGTGCATCGCGAATTTCATAATAATATTAGGTAACATATCCGTTTCAACACAGTAGAAGGCCAAATACTAGAATTTGTCGATCACCTAATACGTGGGACAAAAATATAAGCCCCATATTATGCCTCTATACCACTTTGGGGAAAATTTTGTAAGTGTTAATTTAATTCTCATGCCGGAGTCTAATATTTCAGAAGGTTGGCATGAAGCCAGAGATTTAGTTAGTAATTATGAGAAATTCTCAAGTTAGCTATTATGGCAATGGACACGTCATCAACAAGAATCATGTCTTTTTTTCCCTAAGAAACGGCATACCAGGGACATATGCCCACATTTTACCTGTAAATTTTGTAAGTTGTTACGGCCAGACCCGAAATGGGTGACAGTCTGATGATAGCTGCTTATAATAGTGATAGATTTTGTAGAACACAGCAAGCGAATATATGAAATTGAAAATAGCAAGGTTTTACGTAGGTACTTTACCTACCTATACCTCCCTACTTGACACCTTTGTGACTGGTTGTTGAAACTAAGTTTTCAGCATTCAAATGCATTTGTACGTGCAAAATGGAGATTGTAGGTATGTTAAGTGTTTCCTGGTATACTTTATCTAAGTTCCTAAACTATAGTTCGTCCGGAGCCATTCCGTTGGATCAAAATCATACACAAGGAGGAGGTACAGCAAAGTTCGCTTCGGCCCGTAATGTTGAATTTGCAAAATGTTGAATTCTCAAAATGTTGAATTCCCAAAATGTTGAATCCCAAAATGTTGAATTTGCAAAACGTTGAACTTTTAATACCAAAATGTTGAATTCTCACAATGTTGAATTCCTAATATGTTGAGCTTACATGGAATACAATTTTATGCAATTTTATTTTATTCCTAAAAAGACTACCTCGGTGGTGCTTGGGTCGGAGCAAATATTTGTGGCCCGCAAATGTTTGTTTCGGAATTTAGGTGTTTTCTATTTATATGTCATTATCATCCGAGCGTCTGTCCGACTTGCGTCTCACCTCACCTGAAGTCTGCTTTCGTACTACTTCTTCACTTCGCACGGTCGTAGTGTGACGTCCCTTGTAGTGAGACCATTGGCACGCATATCACGACTCATACAATGTCAAATCAGTTATCAACATTTTGGGAATTCGACATTTTGAGTATTCAACATTTTGCAAATTCAACATTACGGGCCGGAGCGGCAGAGTTACAGACTAACTTTTTTCCAGGGATGAAATCTTATTTTAACAAGAAAATCCGCAGCCATCCTCTAGTGTTATAATAAAACAACAGAACAACAATTGATAGTTATTTATTTTTATATACAAATATATTAATATAACATGTATTTATAATTAAACTTAATATATTTATAATTATTTTTTGTTGTTGTTGAAAATCAACTTAGTTCAGCTCGTAGATTGGACCTCTTGAATAGTTCTAAAACCAGAACTAAACCAGTAGAATTACTCTCTGCTATCTATGTTTCAGAGTAACATAAAAATCTAAGTATAGTATACAGTCTAAAATAGTTTTTTCTTTATTTAAAATTCTAATACAATAAAATAAGAATTTCCAAAAATAATCTAGCGCCCTCTTCGATTGAAGGTGGGTACTTATTTTATTTGATCACAAAATACCTACTATGTTGGTACCTATTTAAGTCGGAATCATATTCAATCTATAAAGTACCACGTGCACCATAATCTATACTTATAATAATCTACTTATAGACGACATTCTCGAGTCCGGAGTGCGGTTTGATTTATAATTGCACTTTGTATTTTAATACCAGTATTTGTGTGACAAAGTTATAATTGGTATAACGTAAAAACGAAAACATAAACAAAAAATAAAAACATGGAGCTCTGCCGGCGCACATGTTTGCCTCCTCTTACAATCCTGGGTCCTTTAAGAGAAGCGTGAGAAGGCATATATCTGGGCCGTCAAGTTGAGGTTCGCTATCGGAGCCCTGTGGGTTGAGATAGCGGCCCAAAATGACGGGTCGTCGTCTTTGCTTACCATCAGGCGGACGACGCCATCACTAAACCTCTCACCTATTCTATATCAACTAATAACTTTGATTTGATATGATGTGGTGTATCGATATCACTAGTCGTAAATTCTCTGCATCGGCAGTTTCACGAATGGGCTATTTTGAAAACGCGCGGGTTTTTTGATTTATTACCATTCGATTCCGATATCATAGTTCGCAGTTACGCGGGCACAGGCATTGATTGTAGCAGATCATAGGACAAAGTTTATTAAAAAGATGAGCGTGACTCTCCCAATTAAAAATACATTTCACCTAGTCAATGCTTAGTTACATCGATTAGGCATTTTCTGCCAAGTATGTCCTATATTCACCATTAACGTTTGCGCAGACGAGGGACTTTTATTTGCGGAGGACATAAATTCCTGAAACGTTAAGAAAATGTCCGCCGATTACTTCACACGGTCTGCGGACATTAGTTGCACAGAAATTTATTGAAGCGCAAGCTATGTAAGCAAATAACACGGACTTAAGTCCGCTGTGTGCGTTGTTGCGTCTACCTATATGTCTATATTTTTACGCGGGGGGATTGTCCCTCGTTTGCGCAGGCCTTTAGGGTCCAAGATCTGGTGTCTATAGTCTTGGATCTATGGTCCCGAGTTCAGGCTAATAGGTCTTATGTACAGAGTCTAAGACTCCGGTTACCGGAGGCTAGGGACCGAGTCGATAGCTTTGGTTCGTTTTGGACCGTATTTTCCTATTCAATAATCGGTTGAATATTGTATAGGTATGAATAGATTGGAAACAACATGACTGTACCGCATAGACATTAAAATAAATCTTTGTAATAAAAATATTATAACAAGTCACTTAAAAATATTCTGACCTTTGAATTCCTATAATTCAAAGGTCAGCATTTGAAAAACCAAAGTCGGCAAATGCGAAAGAGTAAAAGTAGAAATGCTATCTCCTAGCTTCATAATCTCAAACTTCAATATTATTTATATGGCTTAATGTGTCACACACATAATCTATCGATGGTCTGTCGTTCTTGTCTTCTATGATACATTTATTTGCAAGCTCATAAATTTCTTGATGTTTAGTCCATGTAGGCACTGCATCATCCAAAAGACTGGTAATGTCACCGTCGGGGCAGTTCTCTTTTATGATGTCCTTAAGGATTATACTCTCGCCATTGGCGTTCACAATTGCTTTCAAGCCGGTTAATAGTTCCAGCATCACAATTCCGAAGCTAAAAATGTCGTTTTTCTGAGTAATATTGCCATAAATTTGCTCCGGAGCCATGTAGCCACATGTACCCATCGTTTTCTTCGTAATCTCGACAGTAATGTTCAGTTGTTTAGCCAAGCCGAAGTCGCATAGCTGAAAATTATAGGTAAGATTGATTGCTTGCATATCCTTTTAATATAATCATTGTTTATAAAAAATCATAGGTATCTGTAAGATAACAGGCAATCACTCGACTGCCTTATAGTACAAAGTAGCTTGAGTGTCTCCTAAGTTAGGCAGGAAGCACTTTTAATAATACGGATCAGTTTTAGCCTCGTCTGTGGGGTGTACTAGTGAAATCATCTCTCTAGTTACTTTCACTCAGTTTAGGCAGGAATGAAATGCATGGATCGCGAATTCATTCGTATCATCTTTCATTCCATTATTATAATAACAGCAGTGTAATCGTGGGTGAAAAGTTAAAAACCCACACACATTGAAAACAGCCCAAAAGGAAAACACACTGACCTCTGACTAACATACATACATACATATTGTCACGCCTTTATCCCCGAAGGGGTAGGGAGAGGCATATTAAACGCCCACATTTCACCGTATGCATTTTTGTCCCACGTAACAGGTGGTGAGCCCATTGCCGTGTATGCTAACTTATCCTAAATTTAAATTTTAAAGTTGAAATTTTTTTCAGTCACGAGCTGGACTCGAACCAGCGTCTTCTGGTTCAACGCACCAGACGCGTTACCAACTACACCACCGTGACCTGCTCGTAACTGACGAATTAATCCACCTCTTTACGTCTTAAGGCGACGTAAGGAGCCATCGACCGGCACATAGCAAAGTTGCTCGGTACGAATGTATAGAATTGCATCTAAAATTTAAATGTGAACATTGTCTTTTTATTTGTTTTTGGTACTCGTACTATGCTGGAACTAAACTTGAAACTCTGCCGGCGCACGTGTTTCCCTCCTCTCACAATTCTTAAAGAGAAGCGTGAAAACGCATATTTCTGGGCTGTCAACCTGAGGGTAGTTTTCGGAGCCCTGCTGGCTGCGATGGCGGACCTCAATCACAGGCCATTGTCTCTGCTTTCCATCAGGCGGGCGAGGCCATTTAGATGTGCTAAGTATAAAAACCCTACTTTTAGAATGAAAATGTTCGAAACAATTGTGAATACCGCCCAAACACAAAAAGAGATGCTTTTTTTCCTATATTGAGTACAGCAGCCATTACACATAAAATGACAATTCAGTACTGGGTCATACATTTTCGAAGTGTATGGATTAGACAGTGAAATTCAGAAGCAGACTGTAAATCTTTGCTATGTTCATTAACAAGCTGTTCGAGGAGCTTTCTTAAAACACACCATATGGTTGCGTTAAAATTAACTCGTGTGCGTAGGCTTAAAAATATAACTTTCAAATGCTAACTAAAAGAATTCGCCTAAATAACAGTACAAATTTTGAATGTTTTTTTTATTATACACTAGTTGAACCTGGCGGACTTCGTATTACCTTCAAATTTATAAATTTTGTGTTTAGGCATTAGCCGAGTCAAGAAAGAAGATGGAAAAAACATTACCTTTGGTATACAATCCTTGGTCAATAAAATATTAGCACTTTTAACATCCCCATGAAGGTAATAGCTTTTTTTTGGAGTAAGTAATTTTACATTACTTATCATCTGCACTTCCTTTGGTTGTTCTCTTTTGTGAATGTACTTTAGTCCTTCAGCAGTTCCTATTAGTATATCAATCCTTTGCTGCTCTGACAGATCTGCAGCTTCTATCTTTTTTTCTAAGGAACCTCCTTCGATATACTTGCACACCAAGCATGGGTTTGGCCCATCAATACAATAACCAAATATCGGTACAATATTTTGATGCCTCAGATACGAGAGTGATTTCACTTCAGTGTTGAATATTTTCATTACAGTTTCTATTTCTAAGCCCATCTGTTGGAGAAATCGTACTTTCTTTACAGCGAGAGGTCCAAAATTCTTATGAGTTCCAACATAAACGTCGCCAAAACCTCCGCTACCAATTTTCCCAACTGGTCCATCTGGTCTCTGAGTTAATGTGTTAGGGAAGTTATTTGTTAGTCGTTCCAAGTCTTTATACTCAAATTTTATTAATTTTTCATCTTCCAATATAGCCTTGTCTATTTTGTCATATATATCACTATTTGATGCTGACAACATGGGGAGAAAGTTTGGAATAAATTCAGAAACATCATTTTGTGATGATGTGGTATCAATATTAGATGTAGTATTATCAGTGCTGTCTGATTCAAATGGGACTGAACTGTATTCACCGTTGGTAACAGTTCTGGCTTCAGCTAACATACCTGTAATGTTGGGTAAATAATCTGAACCAGAGGCAATTTGTGACTGCGGAAATTTGATCATATCAGAAACTTCGGGTGAGTCTGATTTCTTTTCATTATGGATATACACTGATGCTTCTTTCACCTGAGTAGTAGTGCGGTTGCACAGGTAATGATCTTGACCTGAGTTCTCTAGATAACTGCTGGATATGGTATCCATGAACTTCAATCTTTGCTCCACACTCTCATTATTCATAATTTCTGTTACATTTGTTGTAATAGGTGCGCCAGGTCCATCTAAAGGTCTGGGCGGTGGTGGTTCTAAAACAATAACACTAAGTAGTTTTGCATAGTTTTAACTCCTTATTAAATTATTAGTGTTCTACAAACGTGTGTCCTTACGATACTGTGCTCATGAATTATATGAAAATCAATACTCAGGAAGCAAACATAAATGTTTGACAATCTATAACACAGAAATATGATTTTATTGTAAACTAAATAAATTATAATATGGGTTTTAGAATGTTTAATTGACTGCCTTATCGCAAAGTGCAATTTTTTTCTTACAGGCCATTTGACTGGACATAAATGCTAGAGATCAAGTTTTAAATGGAAAATGTATACTCATAATAAAACTGTAAAGATTGATATATTGAAGATAAGTTTATTTGTTAGATACATTGAAGATATTTAAAATGTTTTTTCTCTACACATTATAATACATTAAGTTCATTTTTATAAGCAGTCACACCATTAGCCCTGAAAGGATGGCAGAGGCATAGTTAATACAGCACATTTCACCATATGCATATTTTAACAACGTCAATTGTGCTGAAGACTGACTTCAGATGAAACTGGAATTCTTACCTCCTATCATTCGAGCAATTTCATCGACTGCTCTAAATATTTGAGCTTGGTGCAAGATCATCATGAGAAATCCTAAAGTTGGTCTCACTTTGCCTGAAGTTCCCCATTCATCAAATAGCACTTCAGCATATGTTCTATTGGTCTTAGCTGCATGAGTTTCTATCAATCTATGAACAAAGGGATTAATATTATTATTCTGGTCAGATATCATTAATTTTAAAGAGAAAAATTCGTCTAATTCTTTTGAGGTGTACAACTGGGACCGTTCAATAGACATAACAATATAAAGTAGATTTTAATCATGGCTAATTGCAAGACAGCTTCTCAATAAAGATTAATGACCTCTATAATGTGGTCAGTATATAAATACAACTATTTACAATGTTTTTTTTTAATTAACAATTCCTGTTTGTATTAAGAGATATATATTAAACTAGCAGACCCGCGCGGCTTCGCCCGTGACAAACTTCGAACTCCCGTCAGTTTATCAGTCACGCCTTTATAATACTCAAAACCCGTCACTCTCATTCAATCCCTTACTTTTACAATTGTGTATGAATATTTGCCCGATTTGTTGATTACTGCTCCGCTCCTCAGGGTATTACCGTGCTTATATAGCCTTTTATCAATATCGCACTTATTCCCGTCGATCCCATTTAATCCCGTCGTTTATTACTTTTACAATAATGTATGAATATTTGCCTGATTTGTTGATTACTGCTCCGCTCCTCAGGGTAGTAGCGTGATGATATAGCCTTTTATCAGTCACGCCTTTATTCCTGTCGCGCCCATTTAATCCCGTCGTTCATTACTTTGGACCGCGAAGCCTGGCGATCTGTCCTCTCTGACTTCCCCGTCAGGGTTACAGCGTAAAGATAGTTAGCTTTTTTAGTTCATTACTTTTACAATAATGTATGAATATTTGTCCGATTTGTTGATTACTGCTCCGCTCCTCACGGTAGTAGCGTGATGAGATATAGCCTTTTATCAGTCACGCCTTTATCCCCGTCGCTCCCATTTAATCATTTAATCCCGTCGTTTATTATCTACTTTTACAATTGTATCTGAATATTTTTCCGATTTGTTGATTACTGCCCTGCTCTTCAGGGTAGTAGCGTGATGATATAGCCTATAGACTTCCACGATAAATTCGCTATCCAACATATTAGTATAGTTAACTTTATATTATTATTAGTATAGTATCACAGGAGACGCGAGGACTCCGCAGAGCTCGCTCGCTATTGGCTAGTCGCGACGTCGCGCATGCGTAAATCGCAAATCATAGGCTATACTTTTCACTTGTCATTGTAAGAACAATTTTTTACCACAATAAAATGATTATAATAAGTTAACCTTAAAAGAGAGGCATATGCTGTCGGGGACTTTATTTTAGAACTTTTAAAGGGGAATAATTATGTAATACATAGTTTTTGCGTAACTTTAATCGTTTACGCAGCGTTCGCAACGGAAGCTATCAAAAGGAATATTTTTTCCCCCGATTTTGCCACATTTATCATTGCTGTTTCGCACCTATTGGTCGTAGCGTGATGCTATATAGCCTTCCTCGATAAATGGACTATTCAACACAAATAGAATTTTGCAAATCGAACCTATAGTCCCAGAGATTAGTGCGTTCAACCAAACAAACAAACAAACTTTTCAGCTTTATAATTTTAGTATAGATTAGAATAGAATTTTGCACACAACATGCAGACTTTTTTTAAAGATTAAAATTAATAAATAAATAAAATAAATGTTTTGAAACAAGCTCGCATAATGCGTCTAGACTAAAATAAATTAATTTAAGTTTGTGCTATGGGATCAAGACACATGATACCAATTTTTCAAAATACAAACATATTACACATATTAAATACCCAAGCTACAAAACAAACTTTTGTGGATCACAAACTGTACCGGTTTAGGATTTGAATCCTAGACATCATTGATTTTGTTCAGTGTGACAGTTGCATAGAAAACTACCTACTACCAGGGGGTACCAATGCGAACAAAATATTTTTAATAACATTAAATTATCCCTAGATGGCAGTAATGGTATCATTTACAAGATTACAAAAAATAAAAATGTTATTTAGCTGTGTAAAGTCCGGTAATTGATTTCTAAAATAAAAACCATATTATAATCTGTGATATTAACATACTAAACTCGTTAATAATACAATTAATGTAGATTGCGTGAATAATTGGTTCTCGATACTGTTCATCTATAATAATAGATGGCGACGTAATAAGTTGAACAGTTCTCCACTAACATTCGTCTCTCTACGCCAATAGTACCTGTAAAAAAAAAAGAGCATTCTATCTCTTTCGGTCGCGCACGTCACAGCGATGCACGCTAGAATAATAAACTATTTGTAAATATATTGTGATATTGACGACGAGGATTGCTCCGCAATAATCAAGCAGTAGATAAATTCATCGCATTTCGTAACCATAGGTGTGGTCTGGTGGTTAATGGCGAGAAGTAGATGTATTGTTTGTTTTAGTATTTTTCCCAAGTATAGAGTCCCAAGATCGAATCCTCATTGTTTTGATTTTAGTTTTTGCATTTTAAAATAAATATTAACAATTATGAATACAAAACACCGAAAAAGTAATACTGTTTTTTTGGTTTTATAGAAATTTACTAAATATAGTGTTTATTACGTACCGATTGACTTAAGTTTCATTAAAAAAAACTGACTATTTACCTTTCTGGCCCACATTTTTTTTTATTGCAGAAATTAAATAGTTTTATTTTATATCAAAACGCGATGTGGCATCTAAATTGTAATCAAAACAAATCCAGTGATCCGATCCGCCAAAGTAAACGATATTCTACTTAAAATAAAGTGTAAAATAGAAGCGCGTAATAATCGTCGGTCTCCGTCAACCTGCCAATAAGGTTTAAAGTGGTATGACCGCCGCGCCGGCACTACTCAAGTCAAAATATTAGCGCTGCATCGTAGAATACGATGATACGTTGCGCTTTGAAAAGTTAAAAATATAAAAAAAAAACTAGTTGACGGCCGCGGCTCCGCTCGCGTGATGGGAACTTGTTCCCAGAATAAAAAGTAGCCTATATGTTGTAAATCCATTCAGTACTTTTTACGTGAAAGAGTAACAAACATACATCAAATCTTTCCACTTTATAATATTTTTATCTTATAATATTCATATTAAACCAGTTGACGTCCGCGGCTTCGCCCGCGTAGAAATGTTTTCCCGTTCCCGTTTCCCACAGACACTTGTTCCTGGGATAAAAAGTAGCCTATGTGTTATTCTGATGTATAAGCCACATTGTAAAGTTTCATTAAAATCCGTTCAGTAATTTTTACGTGAAAGAGTAACAAACATCCATACAAACTTTCACATTTATAATTTTATTAACATTAAGATAATCATAATCTATCTAGGTACTTTCTTATATTTTGCTTTCATTAATTATAAATTATAGTAGTAGATTATCTACCTAAATTATGGAACTTTGGTTTATTTGACCCCTGGTTTCTCCCTGGATCTCGACCATAGACTTAGCTACCCCGGAGCCAGGGGCTATAGACATCCATTAACTCTAGACAGTTGACCTTGACCTCAGGATCTAAGGTCTCGGGGCCCTACCGGGTCTAAGCCCACAAACTCAGATTCTAGCCCAGAAGCCTGGACTTCGGATCTAAGACCCTGGAATCTTGACTCAGGACCCTGGACCCCGGATCTCGGGAACAGGATCATGAACCCTAGGCCCTTAGCCTTGGATCCTACCCCCTGTACTGTGAGGTCTCTAGAGCCTCTACTGCATACGCTCGGTGGAGAACCCAACCCTTGACTCTAAACAGAGGATCTGGAGTAGCTGACCTTGGACTCTCGATCTAAGACACAGAAGCCGGAATTCAGGATCCCAGACCCCGGGTTGGGAATATGGGCTCTACGTCCTCGAACTTGGATCCTGGCCCCTGAACATTGATGAACCCCGGAATGGGTTTATCATGTCTATTTTAGAAGATCCTATGGCCACCTTCCATATCCTCTACAAACGATCTCCATGCATGGAAATTACAAATGGTCACTTACAAGTACCTACGTAACTAAAAAACAGTGAAAGAACTAACTCTAGTTTTATAATATTAGTACCTATAGATAAAATATCCAAATAAGTAAAACCCTTATTTGTTGCATTATAACATGACCTTTATCATGCCCGTACAGAATATTGATAACATCAATTAGCTAGAAAAGGCATACGGCAAAGTATTTATGTTTATAGTGACATCTAGTGTAGTGTAGTAAATAATAAGAATAGTTTGCCAAAACATTGTCGCCATCTATATACAAACTCCCGTACTGCCTGCCTGCTTGGAAAGTTAAGGCCGTGACCATTTTTTGTTCCTGTTCGTGCATCTGTATAAGAATTATATTATTTTATCTGTGCTACTACTAACTACCAGTTATGAAAATTTGATGAAATCTTTTAAACAAAAAGCAATTTAAAATAATGAGTATAATGGCAGTTTATAATAAACAGTTCACTTTGTGCCTGTGTAGTTCAACTGACTGGCACAAAAGCAACTGTCTTTAGTGTGTAATATATATGTTGTGCTGTGTATAATGGCGATCAGTGCTGAAGATATCTATATTGTAAAATAAATATTCTACCAATATCATGGGCGTACCCAGGGTGGGGCAGTGGCGGGGCTGCCGCCCCCCTGGCTTTGCTTTGGTCTCCTGTTTTTGTCGATAATAGTACAAAAATAACTTTTTCCCATTTGCAATACCTTATACATCTTTTAAAAATCGTGAGGTACGTCGCTTTTAACTGTTTGTTAGCAGCGTCAAGCCGGACTTGAAACGACTAAAAAACTCACAATCTCTACCTATTAGTTTAACACCGGGCGCCCGCAGTAACTACTCGCAAATCTTCCCTGGGTTCCCGGTAGAGTTTGGCTACCATCGCGGCCTCTTTTAATGGTTTGCGCGTTATCCAGCTTCTTTGAAGTTTAGTTTGGATCCCGCTTTTTGAGGCGGTGAGGCGAGCGTGAAATTTTAAGGTCTATCCGCCGTCTTGGACCTGCTTCTGTAAAAACAGTGGGCCATCGAGCGTACTAAACACAGTTATTTAAGAAATTATATAAATAATACCTGTTTTAATTTATATGTATTTCTTATTTACTAGTAGACGCACGGCGGTTTAAACTAAAGAACGGGATAAAAGTAGCCGGAGTTACTTCTTCTACATTTAATAAGAGTGCCAGTGAAAGTCCCGTTAAAATCGGTTCAGTTGTGTCAGAGATTAGCCGGAACATACAGAACACATTTAAAACAGATACACATTTAAAAAATAGTTTTTTTGTTATGTAAATAACGTATTTGATTTATCAAAATCTAAAGACAAGCAAGATGCATTAGGTGTATTCTGCGATCTATCCAAAGCTTTTGATTGCGTTCAGCATGAAACGCTGTGCAGAAAATTACATCACTATGGAATAAGACGCAAGGCTCTCGACCTTCTGTCTTCAAATTCTTCTTCTATTAATAAAAAAAAAGTTTTATGAAAAAGGTTATTACGCTGTTAAAGACTATTTGCCGGACAAGGATGCCTAGAAATTGTCTGCTGGCAAAGTGAAATAATATTAAATTGTAAATAGGCCATCAAAAAACATTCTTAAGTTTCTTGCCGGTTCTTCTCAGGTGGGCCGCGTTCCGAACCGGTGGTCACTCTAAAAATATTAAATTTATCTTTAAACTAGTGTATGACATTTTGTAAGGGCCGTTAAAATGGTCTATGCAAAATAAAGACTTATTTTCTGTAGTGAAAATCTGTAAATTTGGAATTACAAACAGACATTTTAATTGTCTTATTATGGAGACATGAACTAACAAACAAACTAACAAAAGTTATAACTCGTTTCAGGCGCCAGGAGGATAAGTCCTACCAACTTTATGCACACGGATATCAGCGATAGAGATTGAGCCTCTAATCATAAGAGCAGGAACCAAAAATAATAGAATACATCTCTAGTAGAAAGTTTCTATAATTTTATAGGCGAATTGATTGAATATACATTATAAACATTATCACTATTGGTATAATTTATTCCAGTGTTTTAGTAAGCTAAAGATTAACTATTCTCAGGGTTGAGGCGTGAAATTTAGAATACCCAGCATAATGCCAGCTTATAAGTCAAAATATATATATCGTAACATGATTCAAAACATGAGCCAAATCATTAAGTCGTTACATGGGTCTAATCATGAGTCGTGCATCATTACTAGATTAATCTACACAAAAACAATTCAAACTAAATACCTGGTGACGTGGTTACATTACCACGGGATTCGAAATGGCTAATTTTATCCAAGAATAAAGTTAATATAAAAAAAATTGCATTTTCAGCACTTTTTTGAGGAATACTAATTAATCTTGAAGAGCAGGCAAATATTCCATTAACGCTGCTCCAACATCGTAATAAACGAAATCCATAGTCATCCTGATACAAACATTGATAAGAAGTCACAGGCGTGAACTTCCATTTACAATTTATAAAAGATTACTTCTTTTTAGCGAAGTTTAAAAAAATAATTTACGACAGACATCTTTTCTGACGTCATTCGCCTTTCTATAGATTAGAAAGGCGAATGACGTTCCGTCATCACTGTCAAAAGACATTGACCAATTGACAGAACTATTTTAATGCATTCGTTCCAAGAACAGGCTAAGACATTCAAAAACATTCTGCCTACTCAAAACGTAAATTATATAAATTCGATGACAAGTAGGGAGAAAGAGTCAACCATCTACTCTTTTCTCTCTCTAAATCCCAAGACTAACAATAATGTTCCAATGTGACGTTTTACAACGTTACATCACACCCCAACCAGTAATAAAAGAAAGGAACTTTCTTTTTCAAACAATTAAGTTCTACGAAAGAAATGGAAATAATTCCAATAAAAGAACACCAAAATCCCAAAAACAAAATTCTGTAACAAGAATAAATAACCAACTAACCATAAGTATAGTTCCAATAAAAACCTATTAAACAAACCAGAACATTCACATTCCATGAGTTCAGAAAAACATCCGACTCTACCAACACTAAACTAAATACGAAAGTACGGTTGAGCACCATAGCCAACTCTTTACAAATAAGAATATCAAAATTGATACAACAAAAAACTTAAAGTCAAAGCATTGACTTAACCTAAGTACTAAAGATTAACAATAACAAAACCAACCAAGTTCTCAAACCAGGAGTTCAGTTAAGCTATCTAGCCACTGACTCTTTCATCCAATCTTATCCTTATATATACTGAAGATGCGGTTGAGCCCTATCGCCACCGACTTCTTTCACTTACAATCCCATATAAAAACCAAAATATCAGCAAACAAAACTGCGCTGTAACTTGTAATCATTACAAAGTCAAACAGTAACTGCACATAGTACTGTGACAAGCAAAATATTCCAACAAAAAATTATTGTGGAAAAATACACCAAGCAGATGTGATCGGCTCAACACCACCGAACTCCCGAGCACGAATGCTGTAACAAAACCAAACAGATGTGATCGGCTCAACACCACCGAACTCCCGAGCACAAATGCTGTAACAAAACCAAACAGATGTGATCGGCTCAACACCACCGAACTCCCGAGCACAAATGCTGTAACAAAACCAAACAGATGTGATCGGCTCAACACCACCGAACTTCCGAACACAAATGTTGTAACAAAACCAAACAGATGTGATCGGCTCAACACCACCGAACTTCCGAGCACAAATGCTGTAACAAAACAATATGACAAATGTGACCGGCACAACCCTACCGACTTTCCGAACACAAATGCATATATAAAGATGTGATCCTATAGTCAAAAGAGACAGACATCAACATCAAAAGGTATTTCAAAAGTCATATCCGGGTAACTTTGAATTACTTAACAAACAAACGAAATTATTCTTAAGGATTCATCATCCTAATATAAGAATACATAATGTACAAAATAAAATTTAGGAGTAATAACCTAAACATACAAACAAAACTAGTAAAAGTTCCTACAAAACAGAACAATATGATTCCTTAATATAAGTGGAATAATAATGTTTTAATAACCAATTAAGGTTCCAACAAACAAACAAAAAGATAAGATCTTTCGATGTGTATGACAGTTATTTGTGTGAAAAAGTTAATGTTATTTCTAAAAGGCTAATTTTAATAATTCCAAAAGGTAAATTGACAAAATTTTTATCTATTTGTTATATCCTAAGTTCTATTTTTTTAAAGATTCAGAACTTGATTCTAATAAAAGTTGTGAAGTAACCTAACATACATCTCTTTCAAACGGTCATTCCCTCTCATACGTTGTACTAACAAAGACCGATTCTTCCTAACCAATACCAAAACCAACACCAAAGTCTGTAATATTCAAAACAAAATAATTAAATATTTTATTAAAGGTGTGGTACCTTTATTCAGGTCCTCCAAAAGGTAAACGTTAGGCGAAACTTTAGAAACTACTTTACACTTAACGAACTTAGGTGCAAGTTTAGCAGAAAAATATGCAGGAGCATTAGACTGCACAAAGCTTCTCCTCCACACAATATCATCAACACCAAAAGAAATGATTCGCCTCCCTACATTATAATAACTAGCATTTCGCTTATACGCTTTCAATAAACAAGATTGTACTTTAACAAAGATTTCACTAAGCGAATTGAGTGAAGTTGCAAAAGAACTTCTATCTCCTACCTCTAGTTGATCTAAATTATCAATAGAGGTACTAACACGGTGCAAAGATGCATCAAAAATAAGTTCTCTACCGAACATCAAAAAGTTAGGAGTAAAATCTGTAGTAAGATTCACACTATTATTCAAAGCTAGTTGAACATAAGGTAAAAACTTCGACCTCGTTCTATGATCATCTTTAACAAAACATGCTATACATGTCTCAACGGTTGTATTATATCTTTCAACTGGATTATTTTGAGGAGTATACAGGGAATTATAAAATATTTTATTTATATTATAACCATTAAGAAACGTAACAAACTGTCTAGCAATAAATTGAGTTCCATTATCACAAACAAATACTTTTGGAGTTCCATACTTAAGGAAAATCTCCTTCTCCAGAAGTTTACAAACTATATTAGTAGTAGCATTTATCATTGGGAATAACCAACAGTATTTAGTAAAAACGTCTACAACAGAAAGTATATATCGATGACCTGAATAAGTTTTATTATTTATAAGAAATTCTAAGTAAGGTCTAGTATCTTTACTTTTAACAAATAAAATAGGAGCTGAATTTATGTTTCTAGAATAAACTTTTAAATAATTTAGCCAATGACTGCGTTCTCTTTCATTAGTTGCAGCATCAGGAGCATAACTAAATTTCTTTAACATCGAGTCACTATCAGTTCTTACACAAACCTGTGCTCAATGGGAACTAATCAGTTTTGAACTGTTATCTTTATTACTTCTCCTTATCATCAAGCAAGGGTGGAAACTGCACGCTCTTGTCCATAGTTGACAAGTAAAAGATCAAAGAAATTCAAAAGCTAAAACAATTAATTGCAAAAATATCCAAAGGCAACCGAGACCGAATGGTAAGATGATAGTAATGGTCAGCAGTCAGCTATTAACATTCAAAAGCCAAAACAAACTCAAAGAAAGCACTGAAAACTCAATTAAATCAATCACTGCTATAGTTTAGCACAACCAGGACTTGACGCTCAGATGATGATTGTCAAAAAGCAAAATATTATCATTCAAACAAGTTTCAAAAGCTTCGAACACTCCACTGTATTGTTACACAAGTGTGATTGGAAAGACCTCAGATGAATAATTTTAATTTTAATGGTTATGTTCTATTTATATTAATATAACCTATTAATAGGCTGTAAAGCAATATGCTGTAGAAATATTAAACCTTTAATGATGCATGGCTCGTACAAATAGTAAGGCTATATAATTAAGTTTGTCACAAAATGCATTATTATGTAAATATAAGTTATCATTCAAAACACCGTTATGTTATTTATAACAATTCACTCATATCTTTATATCATAAAGAGCAAATAATAGTTATGAAAGTCACATCAATATGTAGATACAATTAGTACACAAACTAATTACTTTGTATTATTAAAAGTTAAGTTATAGGTTATTTTCAAGAAATCATAATTACTTTAGTTTAAGATTACTCCAGTTTCATACATACATACATACATATTATCACGCCTGTTTCCCATCGGGGTAGGCAGAGACTATGGTTTTCCACTTGCTACGATCCTGACATACCACTTTCGCTTCTTCTACTTTCATAAGTGTTTTCGTACACGCTCGCCGGTTAAGGGCACTCTTGACTTGGCCTTTTTTCAAAAGGTCTTCGATTTGATTGAAATACGTACGCCGAGGTCTAACCCTACCAGTTTGCCCATTCACTCTCGCCACATAAATCTGCTTCGTCAGTCTACTTTCATCCATCCTCTCCACGTGTCCGAACCATCTAAGCATCCCTTTTTCTATCTTAGTCACTACATCTTCTGTCATACCGCAATGTTCCCTTATCGTGCTGTTCCTTTCTTTGTCCATCAACTTCACTCCAGCTATACTTCGCAGACTTCTCATTTCCACTGCATTTATTTTACTTTTATGCGTTTTCTGCCATACCCAACTTTCACTGCCATACATAAGTGTGGGGACCAGCACACCTCTATGTACAGCCAATCGTGCCTTCTTCGAAATGTTCTGACTGCTCATAAAGGCGTACATGGCTCCATTCACTTTATTTCCTGCCAATACTCTTCGCTCAATGTCATAGTCATACTTTCCATCTCTCGCAAATTTTAGCAAAGAGTAGAACAAGTAAAAGAGTTTGTATATCTAGATACAAACTCTTTTACTTGTTCTACTCTTTCTCCTTCCACAACAATTGAGCAATCCGTCATACTTGCCTCTCTTTCAAAAACCATTACTTTCGACTTATTTACATTCACTTTCATTCCTTTGTTTTTTAACGCATCATACATAATGTTAACCATCAACTGCAACTCTTCCGCCGATGATGCTAGTATTACCTGATCATCGGCGTATAGGAGGCACTTGACGGTCAGTTCATCCATTTTTATACCATACGTACTCTCTTGCAGTTCTTTCAGGCAACTGTCCATGTATGGGTTAAACAGCAACGGCGACGCTACACAACCCTGTCTCACACCTTTTTCAATGTGAAAAAAGTCTGTGCATGCTCCGTTGATTCTGACACAAGCACTGGAGCCTTCATAGAGAGATTTCAGTGCTCGTATCAAGTGGCTGTTTACTCCATACATGGCCAGTATTGACCACAGTTTATTCCTCACCACTCTATCATAGGCCTTTTCCAAGTCTACAAATACGCAATAGACCTTTTGACTTTTCGCCAAAAGCTTTCAGGCAGTTTCAGGCATATATATACCAGTAGAACAGTATTTTTTCATTTGTTGAGAATGTTTCAATAACAAAATAGTTTATTATACTCTTAGCAAAATATACAAATATATTTCAGAGCAAAACATTTATAATAACAATAATACCACTATAAGATGCACGACTCACTCTCTCACTACTCACAATAAGCAAATGTATATTCAAATCAATCCTTCAAGTCTCTGTTCACACGCGCCAATTGTAATAATAAAAATGTTAACAATGGCTATGAACCAAAAATAATGGAGGAATCACTAGAAGAAACAGTACAGTATTTTTTCATTTGTTGAGAATGTTTCAATAACAAAATAGTTTATTATACTCTTAGCAAAATATACAAATATATTTCAGAGCAAAACATATATATATGTAATAATAATATATAATAATCTTCTCAACATAACAACACACAACATGTACATATATAATAATCTTCTCAACCCTCTACAATCAGGCTTTCGGCCAGGTCACAGTACCGTGACGGCCCTTTTAAAATTGACCGATGATATCCGTTTGGCCATGGATAATAAATCCCTTACCGTTCTTGTGCTGCTTGACTTCAGCAGTGCATTCAACTCTGTGGATCTAGACGTTCTTCTAGGTATTCTTAAAACGCTTCATTTCTCCTCAGAGGCTCTGACCTGGTTTGCCTTAACGAGTCTTGCTCCGAATGGCGTAATCTTACTGCTGGCGTACCTCAGGGTGGTGTACTTTTTCCTTTACTCTTTTCAATCTTCATAAACTCTGCTGTTCGAGTTATATCTTCCAATTTCCATCTCTATGCAGACGATTTGCAGCTGTACCGCCATTTTACTTTAAACGAATACAGAGCAGCTATTGCCAGCATGAATCGCGATCTGAGTGCTATTAGTGAGTGGGCTAGAACGTTTGGACTTCAAATCAATCCCGAAAAATCTCAGGCGATGGTTATTGGTAGTAGGCAGATGCGATCCGGACTGGATATGGCTTTGCTTCCACCTGTCCTACTTGATGCTGTCCCAATTTCTTACACCAATACAGCCAAGGATCTTGGCATTATTCTTATAAATAAATAATATAAATATCCATCACGCCTTATCCCCGAAGGGGTGGCAGAGGCATATAATATGCCCACTTTTCACCGTGTGGATTTACCTGTCCCACGTAATAGGTGGTGAGCCCATTGCCGTGTTGAAATAGACAGACGCAGGTTGTGGCTACCTGTGGTTGAAATTTTTCATGCCGCCCATAAGGCATTCAACCAGGCTTAACGACTGCCATTTTACTGGCAACCGGGACCAACGGCTTAACGTGCCTTCCGAAGCACGGAAACGCTCGCAAATGTAAATGCCACAAAGTGGTCACCCATCCGAGGACCAGCCATAGTGAAAGTTGCGTAACTCAGTGATCGTTTACAGAACACTGAGACCGCGGGGCCACGAGCGCATTATTCTTGACTGCAATTTGTCTTGGGAAGCTCATGTTGGGGAGGTCAGCAGAAAGGTCTATTACACATTTCATACACTCAAATGTCTCCAGCCGTTTTTGCCCGTAGATATAAAAATCTCGCTTTCTCAAACTTTAATACAGCCCATAATTGACTATGCGGACTCCTGCTACTTGGATGCTACTGAGGAGCTTTTAAATAAACTTGGCCGATTGCAAAACTTATGCATACGGTTTATTTTCAATCTACGCAAGTATGACCATGTCTCGGAATTTCGTAAGAAACTCAAGTGGCTCCCAATCCGACTCCGTAGGAATACTCGGATATTGTGTGTCCTATTTAATATCCTGCACAATCCCTTATGTCCTTCCTACCTACGGGAGCGTTTCTCTTTTATGAATACACCCAATACTCTTTGTAGATCGCACCTTAAACATCGCCTTACTTTTCCTTCTCACAAAACTGATTTTTACTCTTATTCCTTCACTGTTCATGCAGTAAGGCTCTGGAACTCCCTCCCGACAAAGATACATTCTTGCCAAACTATTTCATTGTTCAAAAAGAAAGTGAAAGAACATTACCTCTCCTCTTTGCCATAACTACCTTGACTTAAATATTATTATTACTTATTTATATAGGTATAGCTATGTAGAGTATGTATATGTTTTATATATTTATATGTATATGTGTATGTTTTATATATTTTGGTATTTAATATGTATGTATTTGAATATGTATGCCATTATTATTTATGTATGTTAGTTAACCTGCACACACATTTAATTATATCTAACCTTAACATCTCCTATCTCAGGTCTACTGGAAGAGATTTCCGTGGAAATAAGTAGGCCTTTGTACATTGTTATCTTCTTTATTGTTTTATTTTATTACCACTTGTGTGTACATAAATCAATAAATAATAAATAAATAAATAAGAAAGTTTCTATATTTTTATAGGCGAATTGATTGAATATACATTATAAACATTATCACTATTGGTATAATTTATTCCAGTGTTTTAGTAAGCTAAAAATTAACTATTCTCAGGGTTGAGGCGTGAAATTTAGAATACCCAGCATAATGCCAGCTTATAAGTCAAAATATATATATCGTAACATGATTCAAAACATGAGCCAAATCATTAAGTCGTTACATGGACCTAATCATGAGTCGTGTATCATTACTAGATTAATCTACACAAAAACAATTCAAACTAAATACCTGGTGACGTGGTTACATTACCACGGGATTCGAAATCACATCTGCAGACCGCGACAGGTGTCGTCTCCACGAGAATGACGAGCCCGTAACCACATGGTCAGCATCCATGGCAAATTTTATCCAAGAATAAAGTTAATATAAAAAAAAGTGCATGTTCAGCACTTTTTTGAGGAACACTAATTAATCTTGAAGAGCAGGCAAATATTCCATTAACGCTGCTCCAACATCGTAATAAACGAAATACATAGTCATCCTGATATAAACATTGATAAGAAGTCACAGGCGTGAACTTCCAGTTACAATTTATAAAAAATTACTTCTTTTTATCGAAGTTTAAAAAATATATTTACGACAGACATATTTTCTGTCGATCTATAGAAAGGCGAATGATGTTCCGTCACCACTGTCAAAAGACATTGACCAATTGACAGAACTATTTTAATGCATTCATTCCAAGAACAGGCTAAGATATTCAAAAACATTCTGCCTACTCAAAACGTAAATTATATAAATTCTATGACAAGTAGGGAGAAAGAGTCAACTATCTACTCTTTTCTCTCTCTAAATCCCAAGACTAACAATAATGTTCCAATGTGACGTTTTACAACGTTACAACATATAGATCTGAACTTAACCAAATAAAAAAAATATAGATTAAAAAATAAATTAAATTTCAAAATTCAAATATATTAATTTTTATATATACTTGTATTTTAAGGAACAACCCTTAAAAAGTATGTACTATTGAACCCAAACACCATGTCTGCTGTGAATTTTCGAAGAGTCAGTATTAGGTCAAAGTTCTCTATTAATTGTCATTTAACTTAACAGAGTAATCACACGCCAAAAGTGCCTAACATTATTAGGACAAAAAAAAGTGATTACACAGCTGAACCGATATTTACCAAATATACCTAAGAACCACCACTAAGAAACGGGTTTTCAAATGAAAAAAAAACCGCATTATTTGGTTTGTCTGTTTAAGAGCTATGATGCCACAGACAGACACTTACACACCGAAATCTACGTCTTACTTATAACATTAACACCCCTATTTTGAGGGGGTGATTATGGTGCTTACATAGGACAAACTGTGCTATTCTGTGTTTGTGCTATTTCAGCACTGTTGCTGAAATAGCACATGTTAAATTTCCTATTAACTGTAATACTAATATTTAACATAAATGCATTGTTTACCTTAGTGTTATTCTACACTTAACTTAGACAAGAAACAGCTTTTCCATCAGCTGAATATGATATGAAGCTAAGCAAAATATGTAGCAAACTTACTGTATTTCTTCCCAATTATATTTGCGTTCAAAATGCTGACTTTTGATGTCTTTAGGAATAAGAGGCACCACTCTTTGCCAGTCCTTGTTGATTTCCAAAATGTTGGCTACATTAAAGAGCGACGATGCAGGCAAATTCCGTAGTTCAGTATTACGACTAACCATCGTGAAATATCTGCTTGTTTTAAGTTAATAATAATAAAAGGAAACTAAGCTAAAGTGATCAAAATAAAAAATCGATCAGTGACACAGCAAACATCTAGGCACTCGTGAAACTATACAACACTAGATTATTTTCCACTGCATGATTTTTTATTTGAAAGCAATTAAATTTAATCCAATATTATGTAGGTGCATGAAAAATAAGATGTAACACCTCTGATCCTACCAGCACAGGTTTCTATTTGACATTAATGACAGTTTTAGTGACGTGCAATAGCGCAATAACAGCTGATATTTTCTACTCTCCACCTTGACGTTGGCGGAATCGTCGGTAAACGGCCATTAAAACAAAACAAGGCAAGCCTAGACCACAGATTTAGAAGAGTAAGGCCTAGACAAGCCAAAGACCTTATTATAAAAGTATTTATACCAGCCTTATTATATAAGTTCTGTGAGACACGCTGATATTTGTTCATCTTTTTTTCTTGACATTTCTCAGAAAGAGGATTTAGCCTCTAGAAATCGATCTTTAGATTTATCGAATCGATAAATTCAATTCTTATGTCGAAAACATGAACCTACTTCATGTATGCAGTTTTAATATATTAATTCAGAGGTAGAATATGAGATAATAGCGTATTAATTTCCAGGTTTGGTCAAAGTTTTACTCCGGTACAACTGTAAGGTAAACTTACTTTGTATACCCACCATATATTATTAATATCCACCTACGATCCGTACCGTTGTGTCTTTTATTAATATGTCTTATTTATATTATTATGTCTTTTAAGTTCATCACTAAGTAAGAAGAGTCTTGGAGTCTTTTATTTCTTTTTAATATTTTTTTAAAGTTTGCTGCAAATTCTTAAAATTGGTTTTTATGACTGTTATCCAAATCTGACGCGAATCGCCACTTTTAGGAAAGCTGCAAGAAACCAATAATTATTTAACTAAACGCAACACAATAAAAAAACATAACAAGTGCATAAGTATATTCACATGCCATGCAAGCTGATACACCTGCTGACAAATGAACAAGAGTGGTCGGGCACAGGAGTGGATGCCTACTAAAAGAGATTGGGAGATTAGGTAGCAGTCGTTTCTAACAGCACCGATATCAACGATATTACAGCTGCTACTATTAGTCTAGCATAGCAGACACCGACCACAAGTGGAAAATTTGGGCGAACCGAGATCTCACGGTTAGGTAATACAATATTTAAAATAAAATATTAAAGATTAGAGCGATTCCGACAACATCTTAGGTATGTAATAGCGTGTCTATAGACTACTTCCACTTGAATCACAACCCAGATCTCCACCTTGCCTGCATGTTGGTGCTAAATGAATAATGAAGCCAGGGCGCTGATACACGTAGTAGGTTATGGTTGGGAGGTCCGAGAGTAGTTATTTCCTATATACCCCAGGCCTAAACTTATGTCGCACAAAATATAAGTAACGTGAATTACGTGGTAAGTAGGCTTATATATACCTGAAAGTTAATTTTCTGTACGTCCCCCATTTTTGTGCGTCTATTAAGTTTAAATAAATGTAGCATGTACGACACTACAAGCATATTGTTTTAAAATAAAATCAGATCCAATAGGGTAATTTAGCACAAATGATATGGCAACCCTGACTTTTATTTATGTTATGTGTTTGACTTCATAAATAATGATATTTGATCATATTTATTAATGAAATTCCATCTTGATTGCAAGATGCACAATATACTTCTATTAAAACCTAGTAACTGATAAAACTATAGTCCGAGACTACCAGGACTTTAATTGGTCGTGCTAATTAGTGTCTAGCACATAAGACCTTTAGCCTTTTTGTTACCATCTCACTAAAAAGGCAACGGGTTCAAAATTTCTTCCCAATTTAACATCTAAAATAGACACAGTTTATTAAATTTTTTCGGCCCTTTTGACCCACCCCAGTTCCGTGCTTCGGAAGGCACGTGAAGCCGTTGGTCCCGGTTGCCAATAAAATGGCAGTCGGCGGCTTAAAAAATTTCAACAGCAGGTCGATGCAGCCTGCACCTGTCCATTTTAACACGGCAATGGGCTCACCACCTGACGGAACGGAAATGGATACGGTGAAACGTGGGCGTTAAATATGCCTCTGCCTACCCCGTATGTATGTAACTGATAAAACTTGGTAGTACTTACGAATGAAAAGTTATTTTTTTTACCATCACTCTTACATCCTAAAACAATACACCGCAACATATTTTATTGATTTGAATTCATATTTCGTTCGTCATATTACTCCACAATGAAATATAACACAGTTTTGTACCTTTAAACCATCTTTAAACCGCTTTATAGTTTTTTTTTTTTGTTCTTGTGGCGATACTATTGCTCCGCCAATAACTCAGTGTGGATTTGGTAGGGGTTTAGTAAGTCGGTCCACACCGCTTTATAGTTATTTTTTTTACAATAATGACAATGAACAGCAAAACAGCTGTCAAACTTTATTTCGCTCAATCTCAAGATTGTGCTGAAAAAACCGGCACGCTCGAAGAAACAAATAATCTAATCATTATGTTTCTTTTCTTCACACTAGACCGGTATAAGTTGCTTTCTTTCTTGTGTGAGTGAAACAAAAGCTATCAATTCGTCTATTGTATTCTCTGTCTACGATCGACCCACATTAAGACCACATCCTGTGATACTAAATATGTACATAGAAAGAAATTAAAATCAAAGCTCAAATTCGAAGATTTACCATTTACATATTCAAATTTACCCTTTAATATTTAGTTTTCTGGGCTCACTTTCTTAATATCCACCAATTTATAAAACCTATATGATAATGTAACCTATATAATTTTCTATGTAACATTATTTGTGTGATCATAGCTCTTCTTAATCATATCTTCTTTTCTTGCTGTTGAGTCGAACTCGAATCTATTTACGACCCTTGTTTTAAGTACCACAACAAAAACTGTGTGAGATAACCTACTGTTTGCGGTCAGCCCATATGGCTGACAGCTATGGACGCGGAAAATCTCACGCTCTTAGACGAAGTACACTTCGTCTAAGCTCACGCTACAGACTGTGGGAGTGAGAGTGCATGGACTTCTACCTTAAGCCTGCAATACATGTTGGCCAAGCATCGCCGAGTGAACGCCAATACCAACGTATTTACGTATAGACAGTATATTTGCATTGCCTTGTCATCGCTTGGTATCACTCGCCTAGTTAGCAGAGTAAAGTGAAGCGCCAACGTGTGTAGAACTCATTTGGCGTAGCTTGTCACAACTTGCGGTGGCTCGCGACCACTTGCCGCACTTCGGAGCGTTGTCGGTTTTTCTGCACAAATCAACGGCGCTCGCCTATATTGTCCACATGTTGTCAATTACTTGTCATGTTTATCAGCGCTATCGTTGGTCTAAGCTCAACCAACATGTATTGCAGGCTTAAGCATTAGCACTGGCTTTGTATTAATTTGCCTGCGCTATCGTTGGTCTAAGCTCAACCAACATGTATTGCAGGCTTAAGCATTAGCACTGGCTTTGTATTAATTTGCCTACGCTCGCGTTGGTCTAAGCTTGACCAACATGTATTGCCGGCTTTAGACTTACTACTTCTTCTTCACCAAGCTCTCTTGCCGTAAAAGGTAAACGTAAAGAAACATGTCATTTTGATCCCAATCTTAAGATACGGACACTTTATTGCTACCCGCGGTAATGTAAAGACTGTTGGGATTTCCCTTCATATTTACAAAATTATTTATGTTACCAAATAATAATGTGATATTCAAGAAACATACATATAGTCACGCTTTTATCTCCGAAAGGACGGACACTTTATTGGATGTTGACTTTGCCGATGTTTCATACTTCGTTAAATATAAGATATTCACTCCTATATTTAAGTGCTTTGGAAAATTGGTTAGAAGAAAAAGAAATGATTGTATAAATAAAGTATTAATATATTCAATTTTCAATAGTTATAACTTCTTAAAAGTCTAAGCTTTCAAGGGTAAACTGCGGTGGTAGATGTGCGGTTACATCACGAATTTGTTCTAGCTTGTGTTGTGCGGTAATGCGTCGCCATAGAACTGGACATTCCATATTCTCACATTCTGATGAATAATTGTGACCACAGCACGATGCACAAATCTGTGAAAGTTTATTAAATATATTAAACAAAATCTACTTTTAATCTAACTAACTAACTATCTTCACGCTGTATCCCTGACGGGGTAGTCAGAGAGGACAGATCGCCAGGCTTCGCGATCCATGCATACTTCTTTCGCTTCTTCGAGATTCATCAATCGCTTCATACACGCACGTCTGGGTATCCGAGTACTTTTGACCTTTCCGTTTTTGGTCTTCATATGTAAGTCTCGGCCTACCCTGACTCCTTCTACCCTCTACTTTTGAACAATATATATTCTTCGTCAATCGTTTCTCACTCATTCGTTGGACGTGTCCAAACCAACGAAGCACGCCTCTTTTCAGCTTAACGCTGAAACTTTCATTCAAACCTGTCATATTGCGTATCACTTCGTTACGTATTCGGTCGGCCAAAGTGACATTTAGTTGTATTTACATGTTTGCCGAAACTGTTACTTTATGACGAAAATGTTGGTCCTGGTATGTTTTATGCAACCTTAATGGCACATCACTAGTAATTTATAAAAAAAAAGATGCTATTTATAAGATAGGTCGAGACCATCTTCCGTATTTCATACATACATGACATTTTTCGGATTTCTTAGTAAATTAATATATATAATAATAATAGTATTTCAGCATGTCCGTCCGTCCGTATTTATCTGTCTTACTTAGTCAAGACACGAACCAGGTGGTCACATCTATTATTTTACAATAAAGAGCAGTTCTATTTATATTCTATATTGATGCCATTGCGATTGTTCTAGAACTACTAGTCTACTAAATCTATTATATATTTCACAATCGCACTTCACAAGCAACAGAATAAAACCAGAATCGCTGTTTTTAGCGGTCAAAACTCTAAGGGTCAAAATAATAGTGGACTACCAAAAACACAACTTACAAGTGGCCACTGGCGCGTCACGTGTTAGTAGAATTCTAGCGGCCGGGCGATAGAATTCTATTGGTGCGCGATTGTAATAGAGGACTACGAAAACTGTCAAATTGTGCCGTCAGTTCTCTATTGAGTTCGATGTTATTCTGACGCGATTGAAATAATAGACTTGGTCCCCAGTATAAGTGTAAAATACAATTATATGGCCCCTGAGAAATGGATGCGTACAGATCGACGTACGGACAGACTTAGCCTTTTATAAAGAACTATGTCGCACGTATTTAATCCTGTCGCTTTTAATTTCTACACTGCATAAAAAATGGCCGATTCGTCGACATTTATGGCTACTGCTCAGCTGTCCAAGGTAGCAGCGTGATGTCATATAGCCTATAGCCTTTCTCGATAAATGGGCTATCTAACAAAAATATTTTATCAAATCCGACTAATAGTTCCTGAGATTAGCGCGTTCAACCAAAGAAACAAACTCTTCAGCTTTATAATATTAGTATAGATAAAGTTATTGGCTTAACTTAACCAATAACTACCCACCAACAAAATAAATATACAAACACTGAACATTAAAACGCAAACAGGAATCAACAAGAAGATAATAGATTAACATTTACCACTAAAAAACAGATAAAGATATTTCAAACTTTAGGATTTAGATGTCTAAGGTCCATATTCCAGATTTTTTTTATTTTTATATTACGACATAGCAAACAAGCTTACAGCCCACCTGGTGTTAAGTGCTTATTGCATAGACACTTGCAATATTAAGGTTAAAACTGCAAGTGCGTTGCCATCCTGGGGTCTAAGATTCCTTCCATGCCAAGTAATTACACTGGCTACCTTTCCTTTCAATCCGAAACACAGCGGACGTTTCTTAATACTCAATCGACGCTTGAGAGTAGATTTTATAAGGCAAAATCTAGCCTCAAGCGTTGATTGAGTATTAAAAAACGTTCTGGAATACGGACCTAACATTGCAAAAAGTCAACTTACCATATTACAATATTGCACATTGTCGTAAGCGACGCTTAGCCGGCACGTAAGGGCGGCGACAGACTTGTGCGCTTTGGGTCCGACAGCGCAGCGCGAACAGATCGCGTCGCGAACGTTCCTAGCGCCGCACAGCGCGCAACGTTCGCGCCACAAGTAGCGCGCTATACCTCCCGAGGTTCGGTACCCGCGCGCCTGGATCTCACGACTCATTCCGATTTCTGCCCACCTATAAATAAATAAATCTTAATATTATAAATGCGAAAGTTTGTATGGATGTTTGTTACTCTCTGACGTAAAAACTACTGAAAAGATTTAAATGAAAATTTACAATAATATAATAAATAATAATATAATAATCTATTACGTGGGACAGGAATCCACACGGTGAAAAGTGGGCATATAATATGCCTCTGCCACCCCTTCGGGGATAAGGCGTGATGGATATTTTTATTTTTATTTTTTACAATAATATAGCATATACATCAGAATAACACATAGGCTACTTGTTATCCCAGGAACAAGTTCCTGTGGGAAACGGGAACGGGAAATCTTCTCTACGCGGGCGAAGCCGCGGGCGTCAACATGTATTTTTTTTTATTATGACGTAACTGTTTGGTTACCCCATAACAATTTCAATCTATCCTTGAGGCTAATAAGTAATTTAAATTTAACTTTCTAAAAAAACTTACTGAGTAAAGAATGTGTCCATAGGCACTTTTCTTATGGTCTCTATTATAATGTACATATTTGTTTATGATATGTGTTCTTCAGGGGTAGCACTTTACTGTACTCCGTAACACTATTTTTACTAAACTAACTCAAAAGGCTTAGTCCTTTTTAGTCTCCTTACAGTTTCAGTGGTGTCAAGGAGCTGGATAGCTTCAACATTCACATGTTGAAAAAGTCTTTTTTCGTGACCATCACGCCTTATCCCCGAAGGGGTGGCAGAGGCATATTATATGCCCACTTTTCACCGTGTGGATTCCTGTCCCACTTAGTAGGTGGTGAGCTCATTGCCGTGTTGAAATAGACAGACGCAGGTTGTGGCTACCTGCTGTTGAAATTTTTCAAGCCGCCCATAAGGCCTTCAACCAGGCTTAACGACTGCCATTTTACTGGCACCAGGGACCAACGGCTTAACGTGCCTTCCGAAGCCCGGAAACGCTCGCAAATGTAAATGCCACAAAGTGGTCACCCATCCGAGGACCAGCCATAGTGAAAGTTGCGTAACTCAGTGATCGTTTACAGAACACTGAGACCGCGGGTCCACGAGCGCTTCCGATGTTTTCATAACCTTAATAACAAGGTCCACTCCTAAGTCCCGGTGGATGTCCTCATTTCTAGTGTACCAGGGAGCGTTTACTATACTCCGAAGTACTTTACTTTGGAACCTGTGTATAATTTTAACATTAGTGCATTTTGTACAACCCCAAAGCTGAATACCGTATGTTTGAATGCAGCTGAATACAAGCATATAAGTACTTGTTTGTATAAAAGAACTTTCTTGTTCACTGACAATGATAAATGTCGGCCAAGTAGCCAGTATATACTCTTGTAGCGTAGATCTAACTCCTGGCGTTCCTTTTTGACATGAGCCTTCCAGCGAAGCTTTGCGTCAAGCGTCATACCCAGGTATTTTGCCGTATTTTTATATGGTATTATGCTACCGTTAACGTATACCGGTGTATAGTTAGGTCTTCGATTTGTGAAGTCTATATGAGTCAATTTGGACTCATTTAGCTTAATTCGCCATTTTTTTGTCCAATCGGTGATGGAATTGATGGCAATTTGTACTTTCTCTACGGCGTCTTTGTGAGTGGCACCTGTAGCCATTATGGCTGTGTCATCTGCGAAAGTTGCAATAACGTTGTTTTTTATTTCTGGGATATCACAGGTGTACAATAGGTACAAGACAGGGCCAAGGACACTTTCATGTAGTACTCCAGCTTTTATTTGCTTGAGATCAGAAAAAGCATCTTTCTGTCTGACTCTAAATGTTCGCTCAGTTATGTAGGATTCTAGAATATCTGCAAATTGTTTTGGGTCCATTTTCTTTAAGTTATATATTAGACCTTTATGCCAAACCTTATCAAATGCCTGTGCTACACATCCAGGAATACTGTAGAACAAACTTTCTTTTCTTCTAGGGTTTTTTCTATGTGTATAACGGTGGTAATTCTATGTATTTGGTCTATCGTGGAGTGTTTTTCTTTGAAGCCGGAGCCGCCAATAATTGGGAATCAATTTTCTGTCTTGTATTATAGGTTTTAACCGTCATATAAGTAGTTTTTCAAATAATTTTGAAATGATTGGTAGAAGTGATATTGGTCTGTATGATGTTACATCTTGAGGGGATATTCCGGGTTTAAAGATCATATTACTTTAGCAACTTTCCAAATAATGGGCACGTATCTCAATCGGAATGCGGCATTGACAAGTGTTGTAAGTTTTATAATGGCTTTACGTGGTAGATTTTGTAGGAGTTCACCAGTGATGAGGTCGTGTCCAGGCGATTTCTTGTTAGCTAAGTTAAAGATCATATTTTTAACTTCCTTTGGAGTAACTAATTGGATTTCAGAGTTGTCGTGGTAAATTATATCAGTTGCTATATTTTCAGAGCTTTCCTCACCGCTTGTTTGAAAATTTTGTTCCAAATGTTCTGCAAATATAGTCGCTTTTTGTTCATTGTTCATTTGATCCATCTGTTTGTCTAATGGGTGAAGCATGAACAATAGCATAACTTTTTTAAACTTTTAGTGACTTTCCATAGAGAATATTCTGTTTTACCACTACTTGTTAATTGGCTTAGGTAATCTTTTGTAGCATCATCATGAACTTTATGTTTTGCTTTACTTAGTCTTTTTGTAAGTCTGTTTAATATTGTTTTATCAGGTGGATATCTAGTTCTTTGCCATTTTTGTCTCTGAGCTCTTTTTATGGCTATGAGATTTCTTATTTCTAACGGGATTCTGTGGCTTGCGTGTTTTCTTTTCAAAATAGGTGTATTTCCCCAAGCGCACCTTGGATGTCTGTCACAAATATTGATACTTCTTTATCTAATTGCTCTTTGTTTTTGAGAGTTACTCTCAGGTCAATAATGTTGTCTAATTCGAACTTGAACCTATCCCAATCAGTGTTTTTATTTACTAAAATAGGATTGCTTTCTTTCTGGATTATAGTATCACTTAAGGTTAATATAATAGGAGAATGATCGGAATTCATATCAAATCCTTCTTATATGTTAAGATATGTAGCTGACAGATTCTTATAAATGAAAAAGTCGATCAGATCTGGGTTTTTTTTTGGGCCAGTTGGCCAGTAGTAGTTTTCCTTTTGAAATTGCATTGCATTTGGTTTCTCTGATAGCACCAAGCAATCAGTAAATAAATAAATTTATAAATATACTGGGACATTTTTTTTTACACAGCGCCGTCTAGCCCAATGTAAGCTAATATAAGCTTGTGTTATGGGATCTAGACAACCGATATACATACTTATATATTTCTAAATACATACATATTATACACAGCTAACACCCAAACTCCGAAACAAACATTTGTGGATCACACAAATATTTGATCCGACCCGGGATTCGAACCCGGGACCTCAGTCGCGACAATCGCATGCACTACCACTGCGCCACCGAGGCAGTCATATTACATGCATACATATTATCACGCCTGTTTCCCATTGGGGTAGGCAGAGACTATGGTATTCCACTTGCTACGATCCGGACATACCTATTTCGCGCTTCTTCTACTTTCATGAGTGTTTTTATACACGCTCGCCACCTATATTAGTACTCTATGTCACAGAGTAGTATTTTAGGACCCCTCTTATTCCTTGTATATATAAAATTGATATTCATAAAATACTTAGACATAATTCTATTTTATATGCAGATGATATTTTATATATACAACACTTTTGATTAAATGCACAAATGCTTCTGACATTGAAAAAAAAAACAATTTAGAAATAAGTAATGCAATGAGTTGGTTTGATAATAATAATTTGCATAGGTTTAATGTACAAAAAACTAAAATAATTAAGTTTCAAACAAATTACAAAGACAATGTTTCTCCTAAAGCTGAAGTGAATGGTGTAACGATAGATCCAGTAGACTCAACTGTATTCTTGTGAATCACTATTGACAAGCAATTTGACTGGAAAGAACCTTTGCACTAAAGAAACGAAGATGGACTGTGAGTAGGGAAGTGGCCCTCTCTGCGTATCATGGATATGTAGCCTCGGTACTTCGTTACGGATTAATAATATGGGGTAACTCAGGAGATACAGAGGGTTTTTGTAGTAAAATAAATGTATAAGATCATTATATGGAGCAGAATATCTGGATCATTGTAAACCATTGTTTAAGGAATTAGTTATCCTGCCACTACCATGTCTCTATATTTTTGAATTGTGTCTCTTTGTTAGAAAATATTTATTACATGTTATATATTATACCTAGTCAGGTCATAAGTATTGTCACACAGTAAAAACTTTTCTTTTAGAATGCTGGCCACAAAAAAGTTTATTGAATTCGAATTTCGAATTGTTCATGAAAATAAAAATGTATACTTTTTAGAAATTTACTCATTTTTAAATATGGAGTGGACGCTTAAAGAAGACCGTGTTGCAGTTATTGCGTTGCATCGTTGCGGTTACGCGCCAATTCAAATTTTTGACATACTGAAAAATTTGAATATAACCAAAAGATTCGTTTATCGTACCATCAAACGATACAATGAAGACTCTAGTGTAGATGACAGGTCAAGAAGTGGTCGCCCTCGGTCTGTTAGGACTCCAGCAGTGATAAAAGCTGTGAAGGCGCGAATTCAAAGAAATCCCAAACGTAAGCAGAAACTGTTGGCCCTTCAGATGGGGTTAAGCAGAACCACGGTGAAAAGGGTGTTAAATGAAGACTTAGGGCTTCGGTCATATCGAAGAAAAACAGGACATCGTTTAAATGCTCGTCTAATGGACCTGAGACTGAAGAGATGCCGCGCTTTGTTGAAGCGCTACGCGGGAAAAATATATCGGGAAATTCTTTTTTCGGATAAAAACAATTTTACCGTAGAAGAGAGCTACAACAAACAAAATGATAAGGTGTACGCACACAGTATTGAAGAAGCGAGCAACCGTATTCCGCGTGTCCAACGAGGTCATTCTCCACCCTCGCTCATGGTATGGTTGGGAGTTTCTTATTGGGGCTTAACAGAGGTACATTTTTGTGAGAAAGGTGTAAAAACGAATGCAGTTGTGTATCAAAATACAGTCCTGACGAACCTTGTGGAACCTGTTTCTCATACCATGTTCAAAAACAGGCACTGGGTATTCCAACAAGATTCGGCGCCAGCTCATAGAGCGAAGAGCACACAAGACTGGCTGGCGGCGCGTGAAATCGACTTCATCCGGCACGAAGACTCCTCCAGTCCAGATTTGAGTCCGTTAGATTACAAGATATGGCAACACTTGGAGGAAAGGGCGTGCTCAAAGCCTCATCCCAATTTGGAGTCACTCAAGACATCCTTGATTAAGGCAGCCGCCGATATTGACATGGACCTCGTTCGTGCTCCGATAGACGACTGGCCGCGCAGATTGAAGGCCTGTATTCAAAATCACGGAGGTAATTTTGAATAAACTTTATTGTCATATGTTTTGTTAAGTTCATTTTGGTATATAAATGGTTACATAATGAATAAACTTGTTTCAATTATTTTATAGTAAACATGTGACCGAATTTATGACCTGACTAGGTATATTTCACATTATTATATACATGACTATGTTTTACAAAAAGAAATTAGCAGGAATCCAAGTAAACTGTATGTGCCCAAACAGAGACTCGAGGTATATTCAAGAAATGTGTATTGTATGGCAATAAAAATTTACAATAAACTTCCATCGGCAGTAAGGGTACTTGCATACCATCAGTTCAAGAAAAATGTATTCCGAATGTTACTAGAAAAATTATTAATTATGTTAAATTTTATTTGATTATGTGTTGTAGCCAATTTTTCTTTTCTTTTTAAAATTATTTTATCTTATTTATATATATATATATATATAGAACCTTTGTGAAATGACATTGATAATAATAATAAGAAATTTTATGATAATTATTCTGACATTGATATTTTTTTTGTAGTAATTTCGAGATTTTCATCTTATATTTGACATATTACAATAATATGGAATGGAATTATTTAGAATTATAATTAAACTGACAATTATGTATCAAAAACAAGGTTATTAACAAATTAAAATTTAACATATTTACAGAAAACAATACAAAAAGAAGGGGGCGGGTGGTGGGAATTATTACAAGACTGACAATGATGCCCCGACTAGGTGTCGAAGAATTCCTCCCCATCAAAATCAACCGGTAAGGTTCCCATAAGGCTGGCCGCATTGCCACGTTGTATGGCAATGCTTATTCTCTGAGCGAGAAAGAGGCCAGCCCTATGGTCACGAGAAGAATCGACCAGTCGCTTTGCGATATCACTATAAATACAATATTTAAATATAACTTTTTTTTATTTAATTAACACGGTAGAGTGTGTGTGTGGAACTATACTATCACAATTGTGAACCAGATGTACCACATTCAGAGAAATAAATAAAAATTATTAAAAAAAAAAGAAAAAAAAATAATGCTAAGAATCAAATCTCAAACGATAGCTGACAAATAGCAATGGAACCCAGAATCCAAATCCAGGAAGTGTTTAGAAGTCACTTGGAATATAAAAAAAGACAGTAAAAAAATTCACGTTAGGTTAAATTCGTAAAAAGTTAAAATTAAAAGTACTCGGATACTTATGCGTGCGTGTATGAAGCGATTGATGAATCTGCAGGAAAGAAGTATGCATGGATCGATCTGTCCTCTCTAGACTACCCGGTCAGGGATATAGCGTGAAGATGGTTAGATAAGTTCGTGACGATACTGACAGTCAATATATCACTTACCATTTAAACACATCAACGCCTAACAAAGAAAGGCACCTATGTAAAGGCGGTAGCAGCACTCTTGTGACGTAGTAGGCCACGTGAGGTTGCAAGCTTCCTTCCTTCTTCAGTTCCGCCGGGGACCTCGCTAGACGCACGAGGGCGGAGCCCGGGGCTCCGGCGATCACCTGCCAGGATACGCGCCAACCTGTACGGGGCCTTGCACGAGGGTCTTGTGCTGATAGGCGTCTGGAAACCGCAATATATTGTAACGCCACGCCAGACATCTTTAATAGTCGACACAAATTGTGACGTCGTTTAGGACTACGCCATATTGGGTGGCTATGCTTACTTGACTTATTTTATAAATAGCGTTAGTATATGTTTCTCGGTTCAGTCTGTCGTTGTAAGTCAAGCAATAATCAATCTACGTTGACATACTTGCTGTAATATCATTTTACTATACTGCCCTATAACCCCGCTGTTATAATATTGATGCAGCAACTTAGTTTTGAAATCTATATTGTCACGCCTTCATTCCCGAAGGGGTAGGCATACTATACGCCCACATTTCACCATAATAATATGCATGTTTGTCCTACGTAACAGGGTGTGAGCCTATTGCCGTGCGTTTTAAAATCTAGAATAGTTTATTTCATCTACTTTCATTACTGATTATATGCAGGAAGATTTACAAGTTACGTTAGTTAGTGACATTTTCTAAAACTAGTGCATTTATCTGTTTTTTTGTGCGGAGTGGTGGTTTCTTGGACATACAAGTTGTGTTAACGTGCTATAGTGAAAGACAATGATATATATGCATTGAAATGTTATTTTCTACTTTGCCGCGTAAAATCCACTGAAAACCTCAGTATAACAACAACCTAAGACTGCCTCTGTGGCGCGGTGGGAGTGCATCCGACTGCTACGCAAGAGGTCGTGGTTTCGATTTCCACCCAGGATAAAACTTTGTGTGATGAGCACGATGGTTTATTCTGTGTCTGGGTGTTATTTATCTATAACATGTATGTATTTAGAAATATATAAGTATGTTTATCAGTTATCTAGATCCCATAACACAAGCTAATATTAGCTTACTTTGGGCTAGATGGCGCTGTGTGAAAAATGTCCCACAATATTTATTTATTTAACCATTATAGTGGGGTGAGACGACCACTGACCTTAACTTAAGACTAGACTTGACTAGGGGGACGGGGACATTTTAGATAATAAGAAAGAAGATTGGAAAAATATGAATTAAGATTTGGCTAAAAGGTGTTAGTAACCAGGCCATAAAATAATAACAAAAAAAACACTCCTTACTACATAAATTTATCGTAATATGTATCTATTTAGAAATATATCAGTATGTTTATCCGTTATATTACCTTACACTAGGTATATTACGATAAAGAAAATTGACTAAAAGTGATAGTTACTTTGCTATCTCGTTAGGTGGCGCGCTAGAACCGGCCTTGTACCCTCCCGGCCCGTGGTATTCCCGCGTGAAGAACAACTCTTGTGGCGGTAATGTTCCGTCGGCCAACTTGGACAATGTTGCCATTACAGAACGCTTCACTCGGGACATGTCGCCACTCTCGAATAACTCGCATAATGCGTTTTGTAGCAGCTGTTAAATTAAAACATTTTTTTTGTATCGAGGTGAATCCAAACCAGCATCTTCTGACTTGCCGGATCAGACGCTTAACCAACTAGGCTACCGAAACAAACCCGAAACCGACAAGCAGGAGAAAAGAGGTGGATTAATTTGCCCGTTTCAAGTGGGTCCCGGTAGGCTATTTGGTTAAGCATCTGACCCGGCAAGTGTTAAATACAAGTTTATAAATCCACAAAATTTTTCACTTTCTGCAAATACATTAATCGCTTCATACATGCTCGCCATGGTATTCGAGTACCTTTGACCTTTCCGTTTTTGAGGTCCTGATATGTAAGTCGACTTTGACGTGACTTCTTCTACCTTCTACTTTCGCACAATGTATTTCTTCGTTAATTTGTAACGACCCATATTTCTATTTGACTACTTCCGTGGACCAATGGTAGTGTAGTCTCAGGGGGCCAAGTCTACTAATCGCGTCAGAAGAGGATAAAAATCGTCGCTCAAGAGCCGACAGATAAAATTGACAGTTTTCGTAGTCTACTATAATAATTGCGCTCCAAGAATGTTATTAACACGTGTAGCGCCTGTAAGTAGCTCTTAGTTAGCACTTTTGGTAGTCTATATTAATATTTTGATAGCTAAAACAGCTTTTTTGTGTCTAGTCTACAGCTAGAGAAGTGTGATTGTAAAATATATAATAGTTTTAGTAGACTACCTACTTTTGGACTAATCGTAATAGACTCGGCCCCCAGGTTTGTATTCCAGTCGGAACAAATATTGTGTGCTCCGCAAATGTTTGTTTCGGAGTTTGAATGCTGTCTTTATTTATCACTTGTCTAGATTCTATAACACAGGCTTATAATTAGATAAATTGGGGGGTAGAATAAGCTGTATTACAAAATGACGAAATATATTTATTTATTTTAAATTGTTAAAGTTGTTGTGATGTATGAACTTACTTTCACACCCGCAGGGCACCCATCTCGGCGTACAGTCTCAATACCCTTAGCTTCATAGACTGGCTTCTCCTGGTTTGGACTTTCATACATGTAGCCCACATACCGCTTTTTTGTTTGTAGAATGCACGGTTGGTACACCTGCAAATGGGTTTATATCTAAACTAGGTGACCCCCTCGGTTTCGCCCGTGACATACTACGAACTCCAGTCGCATCTATTTAATTCCGTAGCTAATAAATTCTACAATTTTGCATAAAAATTTGCCCGATTTGTCGACATTTATGGCTACTGCTCCGCTCTCCAGGGTAGTAGCGTGATGATATACAGTCTATAGCCTTCCTCGATAAATTCATATCCGACAGTTAGTAGTCCTGAGATTAGCGCGTTTAACCAAACAAACATACAAACTCTTCAGCTTTATAATATTAGTATAGATATATAAAAACAGAAATTAATAGAGTGATCGATCAATGCACAGCTAAAACCACTGGATCTAGAGCCATGAAATCTTGCTTAACTATTCAGCTGTATACTAAGAAAGGGTTTTTGACAATTCAACTTCTAAGGGAGTGAAAAGAGGTTGCATACTTTGTATAGAACGTGTTTTTTTTGAGAAATTTTTCAATGTAGCCTACTTTTTATTCTAGTCTAGTCTACTCCTTTTTCTGTGATCATTCATGGTGATTGTGGGCAAAGTTTGTTTATAAAAATACCTTTTCAAGTTTAAGTGCGACTGGCGATGGGTTATCTGCAGTGACAGCATCTGCGATTTGTTGTCCTATTTCAAAGGCTTCTGCGCGAGTCCCTCCAGGCACTAGAATGAACATCGAGTCCGTATCACCGTATATCACCTGGAATGGAATAAATTACATTATTTATAACTGGTGACCCCCACGGCATCGCCCGTGACATACTTCGAACTCCCGTCGCACCTATTCAATCTCGTAGCTTAAAAATTCTACAATATTGCATAAAAATTTGCCCGATTTGTCGACATTTATGGCTACTGCTCCGCTCTCCAGGGTAGTAGCGTAATGGTATATAGCCTATAGCCTTACCAGAGAAATGGGCTATCTAACACAAAAAGATTTTTTAAAATACCACTTGTAGTTGCTAAGATTAGCGCGTTCAACCAAATAAACAAACTCTTCAGCTTTATAATATTAGTACAGATGTATCAATGTTTTTGAACTCACACGATTTGCGTATTATATGTTACTAGCTGACCCGCCCGGCTTCGCCCGTGACATACTTCGAACCCCGTGGCACCCATTTAATCCTGTCGTTTATTAATTTCACGTTAATGTATGAACATTTTTTCAAATTACTTGATTACTTCTTCGCTGTCAAGTACCGCACCACCCAGTCGAACTTTTGTTACACGAAATTAATTTCTTTGCGCTTTTTTTTCGTATTGTCATATCGCCTAAAATATACATATATTTGAAAAGTGTAAAGGGACAAAATAATCTTCATAAAATTCTGAGGCCAACTAACATATTAAAAACGATAAGCATTAATAATTTTTCTGTGTAAATAGCCTTTAAATTACCGCTTTATTCATCATCATCCGAGCGTCTGTCCCAGTTGCGTCTCGCGACGCCCGGGGTCCGCTTTCCTACATTTTCTCCTCCACTTCGCACGGTCGTCGGCATCCCTTGTAGTGAGACCATTGGCACGCATGTCATCCCTTACGACGTCAAGCCAGCACTTCTTGGGTCCTCCCCTCTTACCGGGACCCGGCGGGGCTGACATGGCCAGACATTTGTTACCTACGTAGCCCGGCGGTTGCCGCAAGACGTGACCATACCAACGAAGGTGACACTCTTGCAACTTGTCTGTAATGTCACGGACGTGAAGGCTGCCGCGGATGCGAGAGTTCCTCACGCGGTCCATCCGCGTGACTCCACACATCCACCGCAGCATCTTCATTTCCGTGACACGCAGCTCCTGCTTGTGTCGCTCCAATATCGACCACGTCTCACTGCCATGTAAAAGGACAGGTCTAATAATGGTTTTGTAGACCTGTCCCTTCAACCGGATCGGCATTTTAGGGTCACAAATGACACCGGTCATCTCCCGCCATTTGGCCCACGCGGCAGCAATGCGTGACTTGACATCGCAATCGATGTCACTGGACGTGTGAAAAACAGATCCCAGGTATTTAACCTGGTCCGTGCGCCCGACCAAATCACCACCTATGCGGACGTCGAATTTAGTGCCAAATACTCGTTGTTCGCCACATTTAGTTTCAGACCGCCGTTCTCAAGCGTCTCCTTCCACGCCTTTACACGTCGCACCAATCTGCCCCTGTCCGCGTCTGCCAGCGCAAAATCGTCAGCATACATGAGCAACCATGGAGGCTGCTCATGCGGGTTTCTGATGCTGTCCGACAATTCGTCTAATATTACACTGAACAGAAGCGGACTAAGGACCGAACTCTGGTGTACACCGACGGTGATGGGAAAGGGTTTCGTGTCGCCAACAGCAGTCCGAACCATTGAATCGGAGTCACAGTACATGTCCCGGATAGTGACAATATAGACCTCTGGAACCCCTTTGGACCGCAGTGCCCACCGGATCATCGCACGAGGAACACAGTCGAAGGCCTTCTGCATGTCTAGAAACAAACAGTGCAGAGGCGTGTTCTTCGACAACCCTCAGGGCAAAAACAGGGTCTGTGGTCCCATGACCAGGGCGAAACCCATATTGACACCCCGAGAGAGTACACTTCTGCCGGATCCGAGAGTCTATAATCCTCTCGAAGATCTTCATGGTGTGGGACATCACCTTAATACCGCGGTAGCTCCCGCACTCCTGCACTGACCCCTTACCTTTGAAGACTGGAGTAATAATACTCAGTCTCTATTGGTGTGGGATCTGCCCGCTGAGGAGTATGCGGTTAAAGAGGTTTACTAAGATGCCCACACCGCGAGTCGCCTTCCAGGCTTCGATGGGGACTCCATATGGTCCGACAGCTTTCTGATTCTTCATGCGGCGAAGCGCAGTCAGGACTTCTCCAGGCGTTACCGGTGGCACTAGTCCCTGATTAGGAGGGCGGTCCGGAGGCTGCACCTCTTTATGCTATTTATTAAGCAGCTCGTGGAAGTACGAGCGCCATCTCTCCTTTACCGCGAGGTCTTCGCTTAACAGGTTGCCCTCAGGGTCTTTTACACAGCGACACTTGGATATATCCTGTGCCGCTTTGACCCTAGAGCGCGCCAGCTTATAGATGAGCTTCTGCTCCTCAGAAGATTCCAGCTTATCATACAAAGGTTGTAAGTGGTTTTGTCTGGCTCTGGCTACAGCTCTCTTTGTGGCGCGCTTGGCAGCCCTGTACGCGTCGCGGTCTTTGGGAGATCCGGTCACTTGCCACTTTTTAAAGAGGGCTTTCTTCTCCCTAGTCTCCCTCAGGACTGCGTCGTTCCACCACCAAGTTTCCTTGTCACATTTGCGTCCACCCTTAGACTCACCAAGCACCACCTTCCCACCGAGCACCATCGTCCCAGTAATCTTGAACTGGTTCGCCTTCAGTGTCGGTGCACTTGTCACCGACAGCTGAGACGAACTCCTGGGACCTAGTTTCATCAAGCAGCCACCATCTGATGCGGCGCTGGCACCGCTCGATGCGTTTGCCTTTAGGCTTCACGCAGAGGTCCATGACAAGTAGACGGTGTTGTGCAGTAATACTCTCACCGGGTATGACCTTGCAGTTGGCCACCTTGCAGATGCTGTGTCGCCTAGTGAGTAGGAAATCGATCTGAGTTGTACGTTCTTTTTGAAATACGTGTTCACAATGGCCAGATCGGCAGCCGCACACGTTCTGAGGATAGTTTCTCCTGCAGCGTTGCGGGTGCCGTATCCAAAACCACCATGAACACGCTCAAACTCCTCACACCTCTCACCCACATGACCGTTTAGGTCGCCGCCCAAAACGATTCCCAACGGAATGCTTCGAAGCACTCCCTCGAGTTGGCCCCAAAACGACATCTTATCGGCGTCGCTACAACCGGCCTGTGGCACGTAGGCACTTATCAGGTGGGTAATAATCCCATCGATAAGCACCCTCACGATCATAAGCCGGTCGCTACAGCGTTTCACCTCCAAGATGTCGCTCTGCAGCCCCTCGGAGAGCACCACGGCCACCCCGTTCTCCCCACCAGGCGCACCGTGTAGTACAGCTTGTAGCCTTTCTGCAAAGGCCGGGCTCTGTTGCCCTTCCACAGAGTCTCCTGCAGGAACGCCACGTCCACCCTCCGCCTGGAGAGTACTTTGGCCAACTCTACCGCACGCCCAGTCAGCGCCAATGTTCCACGATGCGAAGCGGATACGGGTTGGGGCTAACTTCTTTAGCCATGCTGGCCCGACACACGGCAGCCCTAGCCCACTTGCCACAGGAGTCGGGCGGGGCTCCTGCGCGCCGTTTTGCGGCGGCGCCCTAACCCTAGCAGCTTTCCAAAATTACCGCTTTATTATTGCTGTTTTTTTAAAGTATTAAAATGGATATACTCGTAGTACGGTATCCTTAAGAGATAGACATAATATACCGTCGCGGACTTTTTTGTAGACCTATATTAGATACATAATTCCACAATACATTATTTTGTTTCATCTTAAAGGGTTTAGGTAGCGTTTTCGTTAAAAGCTCCCAGACGGCTTATTTTTTCCGACACCGCCAACATATATATCGTTACGAGTATAATTAAGTTAATGTATACAAAAACTTAACAAAATTTACATAAAAACCTTTTATAAGAAACCGTTTATAAGAATCATCCGCTTTCCTACATTTTCTCCTCCACTTCGCACGGTCGTCGGCATCCCCTATAGTGAGACCATTGGCACACATGTCATCCCTTAGCACTACCAGACTGACTGGCGGTCAAATATATTATCTACTGGTAATTAGTGTCATGAATAACAGTCGGTATGAAATTCCTTGTGAAATATTAACGCTACCTCCCCTACTATTAGATAAGGTACAAATTTCGTGAAGCCTGAAGCGCTCGTGGCCCCGCTAACTCAGTGTTCTGTAAACGATCACTGCTTAAGCTAGTCCCGGTTGCCAGTAACATAGCAGTCGTTACGTTAAGCCAAACTGAAGGCATAACGAGCGACTTAAAAAATTTCGCTTCGGAAGGCACGTTAAGCCGTTGGTCCCGGTTGCCAGTAACATGGCAGTCCTTAAGCCTGGTTGAAAGCCTATGATCTGCTTGAACAATTTCAACAGCAGGTAGCACACAACCTGCGCCTGTCCACTTCAACACGGCAATGGACTCACCACCTGTTATGTGGGACAAAAAGCATACGGTAAAAAGAGGGCATATAATCTCTGCCTACCCCCTTCGAGATAAAGAAGTGATAATGTGTAATACTTCTAACCGTAATTTTGTAAACACATTACCTTAGCATTCCATTGCGTGCTCTCTCGCACCATTTTGATAGCTCGCTCTAACGTTTCCCTGCCCTTTGACACGACACTATCACCGACTTCTACACACGGCATGCGACCGCTGAAGTTTGCAGCTGTGTACCCGTACGTTACATTTGCGATTAACTTTAATCCTGCAACGAAATTTCTGTTCAATAAAGAAACTTTATACAAAAGAATGACCACCTATTACACGGGACTAAATACATCCAGGATAAAGGAGGCACATAGTCTTCTTCCTACTCACTTGGGGAAAAAGGAAAGTAATTTGCCGGGTCGCAGTGAATTTACCTCTGGCCTACTTTGCGAACCGGAGGCCAAACAGAACAACGCGATGGATAAATGGGTCTTAGCCTCTATCTCCCGGGGTAAGGAGTCTTACACAAAGCCGTCCTGTTGCACCCGCAGTGCTGCGACGTACTTAACAGCATTCTCTAACTAAAAACTAACTAACTATCTTTACACTATATCCCTGACGGGGTACTCAGAGAGGACAGATCGCCAGGCTTCGCGATCCATGCATACTTCTTTCGCTTCTTGCAGATTCATCAATCGCTTCATACATGCACGTCTGGGTATCCGAGTACTTTTGACTTTTCCCTTTATGAGCAATCTGCTCACGTGCTCAACACATTCTCCGCAACAAATAAAGCACTTCAACAATTAGCGTGACTAGTATAATATCTATGTTAAACCATTAAACAATTAATTAAATAGATTCAATTTTATCAATACTTAAATTAAACAAGTCTAAACTGACATGTTGACTATATAAAAAAATACTTTGCAAAATCCCGCCTTTAATGAAAAACTGATTTAGGAAAAATAAGGGTTATTCATTAATTACGTGAGGGATCAGGAAGGAGGATCGTTAAACCTAATCTCACGAAATCTCACAGGAGAGAAGGAGTTACAATCACGTTATTATTTTAAATATCATTTAATGTTATCGCTGTGATTTTAGATTATGATATAAATAATCTGAAATACTAGTGCTAAAAAAACCTTTAATTTTTGTGTTATTAAATAAATCAATTGAATTAAACACAGCAGTCGCAACAAATGTCACGACATCTCACCAAAATGAAAAGATGATACAAAAAAATCACAATAATGCCTCATATATCAATGGTAGCCTCTATACAATATACAAATATAAAAAAAGTTCTTACCCAATTGTCTAGAATGCATAGCCTTTTTAACATTTTCATCTGTTTGTGCCTTCATATTCTTCTTTACTGCTTGCCTCGCAGCTAGTATCCTTCTTAGTAACGCTGGCAGCACGCCTCGACGAACTGATGCTTTCACAAACCCCACTCCGACTGGGGACCAATGTACTAAGCCCTTCTTAACTAACTTATCAAGCATAGCTTTAGGTATTCTAAGACGCCATGCACCGAATTCGTAGGCTGTATCACTGAAAAAAAAATTATCTATCACGCCTCATTCCCGAATGGGTGGCAGAAGCATATTATATGCCCACTTTTCACCATGTGTATTTCTGTCCCACGTAATAGGTGGTGAGCCCATTGCCGTGTTGAAATAGACAAAAGCAGGTTGTGGCTACCTGCTGTTGAAATTTTTCAAGCCGCCCATAAGTCCTTCAACTTGACTTAACGACTGCCATATTACTGGCAACCGGAACCAATAGCTTAACGTGCCTTCCGAAGCACGGAAACGCTCGCAAATGGAAATGCCGCAACATGGTCACGTCCGTGACCAGCCATAGCGGCTGACATAGTTTCAGTGATCGTTTAAAGAACACTGAGTCCGCGGAACCACGCGCTTCGAGACATTTTTTTATTTATTTAATTAGGTAAAGAGTTTTAAAAAACAAATTACCTATCATCAGGCTGTATCCCTGATGAGGTAGTCAGAGTGTACAGATAGGCAGGTTTAGCGATTGATGAAAACTTCTTTCGCTTCCTGCAAATTCGTTAAACGTTTCATAATTGCACGCCTGGGTATCCTTTTGACCTTTACGTTTTAAGCAGTAAATAACATATAAACAAACTAACTATCTTCACGCTGTATCCCTGACATGGTAGTCGGAGAGGACAGATCGCCAGGCTTCGCGATCCATGCATACCTTTTTAGCTTCTTGAAGATTCATCAATCGCTTCATACACGCACGTCTGGGTATCCGAATACTTTTGACTTTCCGTTTTTGAGCAATCTGCTCACGTGGTCTTCATATGTAAGTCTCGGCCTACCCTGACTCCTTCTACCCTCTACTTTTGAACAATATATATTCTTCGTCAATCGTTCCTCACTCATTCGTTGGACGTGTCCAAACCAAAGGAGCACGCCTTTTTCCAGCTTAACGCTGACACTTTCATTCAAACCTGCCATATTGCGTATCACTTCGTTACGTATTCGGTCGGCCAAAGTTACGCCACACAATTTTCGAAGTGATCGCATCTCCACAGCATTCAATTTACTTTCATGCAACTGGACGTATGTCAGGTTTTGCTACCGTAAAGCAACGTTGGCACTAGCACTGCGTTATGAATAGCCAGTCGTGCTTCTTTTACGATGCTTTGTCGCTTTACGAATTGGGAAATAAAATATAATTAATAAATTTCAAAATTGCTCAAGCCGTTTGTAATTCTTATTAATACCTTACCCATTGATATTCTGCACACGTCCAATACACGTCGAGAAGCAGTAGTTGTACGCGATCATCATGGATGGGTACAGACTTTGGAAGTCAAGGACGATCACAGGGTCAGTATAGAACCGAGACTGGGGTTCAAATATCAGCGGAAGACATTCAGGGGCTCGCATTGCTGCCCTCTGTTTAACCGTGGGCGATAATGCTACTAAATTTAGAGGTCTTGCTGCCCTCAACATTAATGATTCCACACGAAATTGTGATCCTCGAGATAATACCTCCCACCACTGAAGACCGAAAAGCCTCGCCAGTTCTGAAGTTCTGTCTATAAGAAAATAAATATTTATATACCAACAATTTAATACATACATTTTAATAATAATTATCTTCAAGTTGATGATGATCTCTGACTGCCCATCCCCTGAGAGGACAAATCGCCAAGCGAAAGAAAGTATACTCCCTTGGCTTCCCACAGAATCATTAACCGTTTCACACATGCACATCCGGGTAACCAAGTACTTTGATTTTTCCGTTTTTGAGCAATCTACTCATGTGGACTTAGTATGTAAGCCTCGGTCTACCCTAGCTCTCTACTTTCGCAGAGTAAATATTCTTTTTACCTCTCCAGCAGCAAAAGGACACTTTTGCTTCGTGAAATCTCGAAGGAAAAGCGACTTTAGCTGCGAGCGTGAGGCAAAGTAACTTTTTAAATAAATTTGAAATATGCAATAGCACGGACCGAAACTCAAACCTAGAGCTGGTCGTACAATTTTGTAATTTAATTATTTTAGTTTATAGGTGTAACTTTATTAATTTATGGACGTTTTATTGAAAAATAATAACTGAATAATTCATAAAACAATAATGTCGCGTTACAAAAGATGTCATTAGTATTTAGTTTACAAAAATTTATATGCATTGTAATTTCAAACCGCAGCTCTAAAATAATCTGTATAATTTGTGGACAAAGCGGGAATTTAAAAAATCTAGATGGTTTTGATTATTCGACTTGTGTTTATGATTAATTGTGATTAACGTCAGGTAACAGTATTCTCGCTGGAGAGGTGAAATGTTTCACACGAGAGCAAAATTTTTGCTCAGTAGTCTAATTGCGAATCACTTGCTATGCTCGTGATTCAATTTTAGACTACTTCGCTGGTTCGTGATTTCACATCAGCACTCGGTGCAAAAAATACTTTTGCTCACTTTTTGAACAAATAACTATTGCTCATTTGTTGAACAAATAACTATTGTCAATCGGTCCTCATTCACTCCTTAAACGTGTCCAAACCAACTGAGAGCACCATGTATCAGCTTACACGAAAATCATATTAATATTAAAAATTACCCATAAAAATAAAAATCAATTCTTACTGATGATGTCGAGTTTATCCAGCATCCTAACAGTACCAGATAATTTTGTTAAGTAATATTCAACTGGAATCCATTTTAATATTTTTGATTCGTCTTGCCACCATGCCGCCAATTGGGCGTAGCTATACTTCGGAACTCTTTCTTTCAATACTTCATACATGCAATTTTCAAAGCTATAACTTGACAATGCCATCTCATGGCGAAATAATCGCCAAACATTCAACATGATTCTGCCAATAATTCGACCTTCATAATCATTTTCTTCACCTCTCCATCGTTTCTGACGATGCTTCTCCGTTATTCTAGATACTTCTTTGACAATTTCTATATCTAACACTTGGGCTCTACCTAAAATATAGCCCCAAGAATCCATTTCCACTTCATACCCGCACATTATATCTGGATCATGATTTTTTATAAGCACTATAATCATATCAAATAACTCATTCTCATTATTTACATATTCAATATCTGTGCTAAAAATGCATCTATTTAGATAATTTTGAGTTGTGTTTTCAACAATTACGATTTTGTTAATGCTTTTAGCTAATCGATGATCCAAAGGACAATCATTTGTAATTGTCAAAAATAGAGCTTGAATGGCGTCGATTGCTGGATCAGGATTCAAATCACGTCTAGTTGCAGTGAGAACTTCAGCAAACATTACAGTTAAAAAATTTACCTATAAGAAATAAATAATAAAAATAAAACTTAATAAAAACTTTAATATTTTTATTAAAGAATAATAGTTATGTAGATACTTACATCTACTATTGACGTCTCGATAGGACTGCTTTCAGGTTGTTTCTCATTACTCCCAAAGCAAAGAAAGGAGCCGTCAGGTTGCATCGTGACTTGAAAGCTATTATTTAAATCACTCTTGTCCGTATCATCAATTTCCAAGCTAAGAGTATTATTGATATCAGCTAAGCCTAACGCTTGTGAATTGTCTAAATCATCTATATTTTTACTTATATCTACATAATTATTGCTAGTTTCTGATTTTGTAGAGTTATTTTTAGTTTCTAGCCATTTTATTACATCCACTTTAGTTGGTGGTTTCCTAATGGGCTCTAAAATACATTTTTTATTGCCAGCTAGAATTAATTTTAAAGTATCTGGTTTTGCAGATTCTTGTGACATTTCATTTGTTTGAAGAAACATCAATTGACGCCATTCTTCTATGCTGGTTACGTTTAACACTTTCTCAAAAGGCTTCTGATCTCTGGATAATTTACTGCTGACCTTTAACAACATTTGACCTATTTCAACTTTATCACCTACATCTTTATGGTCTGAATAATATGGTTCAGGATTTCTTGTTCTAGGTATTTTATATTGTTGTAAAGTTGACATTATATAGTTTTTAGATGGTGGTTTGAATCGAGGAGTCAATATTTTACAACTATCTTTTACTGTACTAATATTTTGTTCAATCTTCACAGTCACATGTTCGATGGATTTATCTACATCCATTTTCATTTCAGGTTCATTATAAACATCTTTTGGTTTTATGTCCTTAACATTAAGACCTTGATCATGTACCATTGATAAATCGAATATTTTAGACACATCATAGAAACTCACAATACCCAAGTCATTGTCTTCCGGAGAAGAATCTATATAAGTATAACTATTGTTAAATTTCTCTCTAAAGGAATCATCATGTTTTAAATTTGAGGGCCCTGCTCTTGGTTCAATTTCTTTTTCTATATCATACATTTCAGCAGCGTTTCGTGGAAAATTACCAATTTTATTTATTACTTTGTCATCTATATTAGCAATGCATTTGTTTTCTAAATTTGATTCGACATCTTTGTCACTTGTATCTGACTGCACAGTTTCCTCTAAAATACTTTCAGGCTCTATTTTAACAGCTCGTCCCAAATGAGAACCTGGAATACTTTCGATTGTTTCTCTTGAAACATTTATTGCATCTACTTCACTCACATTCATTGTAGAATCAGTGGTATTATTTAGATGTTTAGATTCCTGCTTTTTAGACTTAGGTCGTGATAACCCAAGTTTAAATGATCTCATTTTTCTTTTTCTAACTTTTTTCACATCTGTAATAAATATACAACTAGATTTATTTGTATGAGGTTTTTAAATCTGTGACTTTTATGTTATTGTTATTCCTACTTACGATCGTCATCACAAGTCCCATCTAGCTGTGGTATATTAGCACCATCCCAAAATGAATCATTCCATGAGGGAGAACTTTCACTTACATCGTCACTACAAGAATTACTATAATTAGTTTCATGATATTTTTACTAGTTCAACTAATTTAAAGTCCCACTTACTTATTATTTTGGCTTAGAATTAAAGTATCCTCGCTAAATATCTGTGAATATTCAGCATCATCTAATTCAACATCAGCATCATTTTCTACATCTGCTGGTGTGACCATAACACTATCTTCTTCTATTGGTTGTTCATCCATATCCTGCAGCATATCCACCAATTCTAAATCTTCACTATTTACTGTAATTAATTCAAAAAGTATATGAATAAAATAATACTCCTTTTATTATAACTACATATTTGTTTTTGATACTTACACAATACTTGACTGTAATGTAATGATAAAGTGCTATTTAAAGCCAAATCTTCATCCACTAGTGTATTGTCGATTTCATTAGCTATAGTCTCATTTAGACTGCCTTTCAAGGATTCATTAAAGCTAGCTCCTAAGGTATTGTCAGGCAAATGAACACTAACATCAACAGCCTTGGATAATTGGGAGCTTGACAAGCTTTCGGCTGGATAGTAGACTGCTTCTGAAGGCTTATTATCATATTCTATCATAACAGGTTTATCAATCAAATCAGACATTTTGATTAGAAACATCTTCTCAAATTTGTAATGTGAATCGGTTTCATCTGCTTTTATTCTCCCTTGGGACAAAGATTTTGAAGCCAGAGATACATTTAGCTGTTTTCGTCTTTCTGATTCTTGATTCCATACTTCTTCTAAACCTGGATTTTCGATTCCATCACCTTTACCTATCCTTTGGCGATTGATAATATGTGATGCTATACAATCAGCTTCATAATAACATGAGCTTTCGGGTTTTAGACTAAAGTCACTTGAGCTTAGTATCTCATTACTGTTTTGCGATATACCTGATTTGCGAAACTTGACACATTCTAAATCAACATTACTCATTCCAAATAAATTGAAGTCTATAAAAAATTGCAGGGTAAAATTTAAATGAGACTCATGAGGTTGAAAGGTCTGACCCAAAATAGAACCATTGCTGCATAGTTCTACAGCTTGTTTTATTAATCCCGGACTGTACAGAAATACTTTTAGATACAGATGTTCTTTGTCATGGTATCCATAAAAAGGTCTGAAATATAAAGTTATGGTGGTTTTAAATCTACCATTTTTTTCTTTGATTTTCTTGATGTTTATCAAAAATGTGTGCTCTGGCTTGAAGGACCAAAAATGTGGAGATATTTCTCCACTTTAGTTGAATAGTTGTTGATTTTGTTTATGCCATTGCTATATTGTATATAGCATTTCTTGTACATCACCAGTATAGCAATGCATAAAATTATCCATCTTGTTTTTTTTTAGGATATGCAAGAAAGGATTACTCATCAAACAAAGAAATAACACATAGAGGCACTGCATATATGCCATGACTGCACTGTCAATGTGATGAACCTGATACCAGTTAGATACTGTTTTAAACATACTATTCTTTATGAATGTTTTTATTTCACCTTGGACATAATTTGTATTTCTGAAAAAGTTGTTTCACTTTAAACAACTTAATCTATACTAATATTATAAAGCTGAAGAGTTTGTTTGTTTGTTTGGTTGAACGCGCTAATCTCTAGGACTACAGGTTCGATTAGCAAAATTCTTTTTGTGTTGAATAGTCCATTTATCGTGGAAGGCTATAGGCTATAAAGCATCACGCTACAACCAACAGGTGCGGAACAGCAATGATAAATATGGCAAAATCGGGGACAAAATATTCCTTTTGATAGTTGCGAACGCTGCGTAAACGATTAAAGTTACGCAAAATCTATGTATTATTAATAAAATAAATATAATTATTCCCCTTTAAAAGTTCTAAAATAAAGTCAGCGACAGCATATGTCTATCTTTTAAGGTTCATATATTATAATCATTTTATTGTGAAAAAAATTGGTCTTAAAATGACAAGTGAAAAGATGGCCGATGATTTGCGATTTACGCATGCGCGACGTCGCGACTAGCTAATAGCGAGCGAGCTCTGCGAAGTCAGCGCGTCTCCTTGGTAACTATTATAATAATAATTTGACTGCCTCTGTGGCGCGGTGGGAGTGCATCCCACTGCTACGCAAGAGGTCGTGGGTTCGATTCCCACCCAGGATAAAACTTTGTGTGATGAGCATGATGGTTTATTCTGTGTCTGGGTGTTATTTATCTATGATATGTATGTATTTAGAAATATATAAGTATGTTTATCAGTTATTCTGGTTACCATTGTACAAGCTCTGCTTAGTGTGGAATCAGATGTCGTTGTGTGAGTTGTCCCAACAATACAAAAAGAAAAATAATATAAAGTTAACTTACTAATGTGTGTTGGATAGCGCATTTATCGTGGAAGTCTATAGGCTATATCATCACGCTACTACCCTGAAGAGCAGGGCAGTAATCAACAAATCGGGCTAATATTCATACACATTTGTAAAAGTAGATAATAAACGACGGGATTAAATGGGAGCGACGGAGATAAAGGCTGATATAAGACTGATAAAAGGCTATCTCCGCACGCTACTACCCTGAGGAGCGGAGTAGTAATCAACAAATCGGACAAATATTTATACATTATTGTAAAAGTAATAAACGACGGGATTGAATGGGCGCGACGTGAATAAAGGCGTGACTGATAAAAGACTATATCATCTCGCTACTACCCTGAGGAGCGGAGCAGTAATCAGCATATCGGGAAAATATTCATACATTATTGTAAAAGTAATAACGACGGGAATAAAGGCGAGACTGATAAAAGACTATATAATCACGCTAATACCCCGAAAAGCGGAGCAGTAATCTACAAATCGGGCAAATATACATACATTATTGAAAAAGTAATAAACGACAGGATTGAATTGGAGTGACGGGAATAAAGGCATGACTGATAAACTAACGGGAGTTCGAAGTTTGTCACGGACGAAGCCGCGCGGGTCAGCTAGTCTAACATAATGATCTAGCATCATAACAGTACGTAACAGTTTATAATATAAAATATATACTTACAATCCTTTTACTAATGATATTTTGTAAACATGTTGATTTGCAGATGTTGCTTGCTTTAAAGCAATATTTAGAGCTTTATCTAAGCTAGCTGCAATCTAGAAATAAATTTAATAGCTTTAGTTACCTATGATACTCTTCTTTCATCATAATATTACTCTCCGTCTTACCTGATACAAAAATTGTGGCTGTGGGTTTTGTACTGGGCAGGGTACATAGAAGTATGGAAAAACTCCATGTACATGAAGACATGCTTTATAGCCATCCGTGGTAGGTCCGAAGATCCTTAAAACTGGCACCTGAATTGTAATAGCGTTTTAGCTGTAATCACGTTTATCGTTAACATTAAATACACCATATACTTATGCTGTCTCTTTAAAATGTAGGAAAGCGGACCTCGGACATCGCGAGGCGCAACTGGGACAGACGCTTGGATGATGATGATGACTCATGCTGTCTCTTTGTCTAAGAATGGGATGTAGATGTAACAGATTGTAATACTTACTACCTTAATTACCTAGTAAGTCATTTTGACACTATCCTCCCTTAAGTATCCCTAAGGCTTCAACAAACTATAGACTGAGCAGTAATATTGTGTGCGTGAGTAGAAGTATTAATGAGATCAGTAGGCAGCATGATTTGGATCTATTCTCATTAGATGTGACGTCGAGCCTAGACTTTTTCAAGGGAACTAACTATTATTGTACAACTAACTTACTTATGAACCACTGTCTATCATTTAAAGTGTTTCTTGCTTTCTGTTATAGTAATTATTACAACTTATTTTGCTTACTTACTGGTTATGTAATGTTTCGCTACAAGCAAGGACTTGTAATTGGCTGTCTAATTCTATGAATGTGTTAAGACTAATAATGTAAGCTGTAAGTCCTCCATATTTTAAATAAATTAATTAATTAATAGTACCTACCCTGTTTTCCAAAGAACAAGTAAGGTAACTTTGGAACACAGTAATATTAAATTCAAGCATTGTAAACAATGTTATTAATAGTCTTAAATCATACCTACAATTTACTATAAAATATTATATTACTATGTACTAGCTAAGTGTAGATTTATTTTGTATAAATGTTACAGTATAAGGTAGGTGTGGAAATAAACTAAGGTTAAGTCTAAGTTCTAAGCCAACTAGTCTAATCTGATATTTAAGGTGTGATCACCAAGCTTTAGCCGTAATATTTGAACTAAAGAAACGTTAAGGGAGGCAGTAAGAGATGATCAAATCAATAAGGTTGTTAAAAGTTTACAGACCTGTTTAATGTCAGCTCCCCGGAAATCTGAATAAATTACATCAATTCCTGGCGTTGGCTTGGTTAGGTAATGATCACAGACGACAACTCTCACTGAAAACTCGGGATTCACACGAGTATCTGCAATGTAATTACGACTTAACCTCACTAACCAACTAGGTAACTATTTAAGTTGTTGTACTTATAATCTACAATTTTACAAGTAATTTATACTTACAATCTAAGAAACTCATATTATTTACATGATCTTATTCGATACTACTTTAAAAACTACCATTCTTTTGTGGTTTTATGAGACATTATTTCATTTAATGACGGCGCCGCCGCCAAAATAGTTTTTGTTTACATACACAGACTACCAGACTACTAGGACGGATGAGATTTTTGACAGTCATATGTTTTTTTTTTGGTAGTTTTCGCCAATATTGGGCAGGCAAAGGAAACTTTGTCCATCCACCACCGGTCTTCGGTATTTATATTTTCTTAGTATATAGTCCTGTCCAGTCTTTGGCGATGTCGAGTCCTCAGTCCTAGGTCCTTGTCCTTGCCCTCAGTATAATGGTGATTCTTTTACTGAGGTTTTCAGTGGACTTTTCGCGTCAAGAGAGAAAATAGCATTTCACTGCATATATATCATTGTCTATCACTATAGCACGTTAACACAACTTTTTCCGCACATAAAACAAGATAAATGCACTAGTTTTAGAATAAATATACAGCAAGCGTCGTCAGCACTTGACGAATTTCCGCGTAAATTCATTGTTGATGGAATTGAATGATTGTTGGAATGAAATGGCAGGATGTATCAGGGAGGTATTTTGAAAGCTGAATAAAAGGTAGAGTACGATGAATGCAAGAAGAAAGCCAAAAAAGTCAAAGCTATAGCAAAAGCACAGGGCCAAGAGCAAGTAAATAACTCGCTAGACAGCTCAGAAGGCCAAAAACTACTTTATCGAATGGCCAAGTCGAGGGAACGGAAGATGAGGGATGTATATCTAATGAAATGCATTAAGAGCGAAAGAGGTGAGGTGTTGTTTAGTGATGAAAAAATTACAGGACGTTGGAAGAGTTATTTTGAAAGACTATTAAATGAGGAAAACGATTGGAGTTGACAGACCGAAAATATTGCGGTAAATGTGGGATTAGTAAGAAAGGTAAAGTATAGATGAAATGAAAGAAGCTGTAAATGGAATGAAGAATGGGAAAGCGACAGGGCCAGATGGAATGCCAGTGGAAGTCTGGAAGTTGCTAAAAGGGGATGCATGGAAGTGGCTGGCTTTATTCTTTAATAAGCCAATGCATGAAGAAGAGGTACCCGATGAATGGTGCACCAGCTTTCTGGTGACAATTTTTAAAAATAAGGGGGATGTACAGGCCTGCAATAGTTATCGAGGAATAAAGCTAATGTCACATAGTATGAAAGTGTGGGGGAAAGTAATTGAGCGACGACTGAGAGAAGAGAGTGAAGTTTCTTAGAGCCAGTTGTTTTATGCCAGGCCGGGGAACAGCGGACGCCATTTTTAGTATTCGCCAATTGTGCGAGAAGTACAGAAGTGTACATAAAAAATTTGCACATGGTGTTTGTTGACGTCGAAAAGGAATACGACCGAAAACCGCGAAAGGTGTTGTAGTGGGCCCTGGAGAAGAAATGAGTGCCTGAGAAGTATGTGCAGTTGGTCCGAGCAATGTATAGTCGATGTAGTACCCAAGTTCGTTCTGTAGCAGGTACTACTAGTGGTTTCGGTGTCAATGTAGGCTTGCACCAGGGGTCGGCTCTTAGTCCATACCTCTTCCTCAAAGTCATGGACGCCCTTACGGCGGACATAACGGAGGAGGCTCCCTGGTGCATGCTGTTTGCAGATGACATCGTACTAGTAGCCGACGAAGGCCTTGAGCTCCAGAGCAGACTGGAGATGTGGCGACAAAGACTGGAGAGTGTTGGCCTTAAAATGAGTGAGTCCAAGACAGAGTATCTGTTTTGCGATTTTGGCGGTCTCTCCAGTTATATTGCTGTATCTGTTGACGGTAGACCTTTACCGGTATGCTCCCAGTTTAGGTACCTGGGGTCACTTATCCAGAGCAATGAGGAAATCGACCGTGACATTACACATCGGATCAATGCTGGATGGATGAAATGGCGACAGTGTCACGGCCACATCATGCGATCCACGATTGCCCCTCAAGCTGAAGGAAAAAATATATAAAGCTTTTATAAGACCTGTGGTATTATATGGATCAGAATGTTGGGCCGTTAAGAAGTTGGATGAAAGAAGAGTGCATGTATCTGAAATGAGAATGTTAAGGTGGATGTGTGGTTTGACTATAATGGATAAATACAAAATGAGCATATTAGAGGGAGTTTGAGAGTGGCGCCTGTGACTAAAAAATGAGAGGGAACCGTTTGTCTTGGTATGGGCATGTGTTGAGAAGGGATGAAAGTCATGTCACTAAAAGAACCATGAATATGTATGATGGATGGAGAGCTAGAGCAAGGCCACAGAAAAAATGGATGAACTGTGTAAGGAGTGATATGAATATGAAAGGAGTGAATGATCAGATGACGAATAACAGGGATGAATGGAAGAAGAAGACATACTGCGCCGACCCCAAGTAAATTGGGCCAAGGGCAGACAGACATATTATAAGTTATAATAGTTTGCTTACTAGTGGAAGTGACTAAAACTAAGTGAAGATCTGGCTAAAATGTCTTAGATCCCGCTTCTCAGTAGTGTAGTGCAATATCCTACTAATGTTATAAAGCGAAAGTTTGTAACAATGGATGTTTGTTTCACTTTCACGCAAAATCTACTGAATGGATTTTGATGAAACTATACAATAATATAGCTTACACATTAGAATAACACATAGGCTACTTATTGTGCCGGGAACAAGTTCCTGTGGGAAACGGGAATACTTCACGCATTCTTCACGCAACTTCACGACGCCGCGGGCGTCAACTAATATTCAATAATCTAATACAAGCGACACCGAATGGCTAGTTTACATATGTACCTAGTCACTTGTTTTATAGATTCAAGTAAAACTTTTTCTTTATCAATAATTATTACTAAAAATTGCACTCAAAACCGTTAGGTAGTTTAAAAGAACAGCAGTTGTTAACTAATTTTATAATATTAAAAGATGCTAGAAATCTTGCGAATTGTTTTTGGACTCTTTCTCATTATATCGATTCTAAAACTACAGTATTGATTTACTATTAAATTATAGAACGTGGGTAGGCAGTTGCAATAACTGATAATGCCTATGTTGCTTGCAGTGTCCACTAATTTCATTGTGATTTATTTAGAATAATTTTTAGTTAAGTTAATTAGTTTATTTAATATTCATCAGTATGATCTGGGTCTAATGACCGATACATTCCCGATTGAAACACACGCAACACACACAATACATAACACAATACTGCACACTGCACAACACTTTTCTAGTTCATTCCATTCACTCTTTTCAAATTGGTCGTGTTTTTGTGATATACATTCTGCTGTTCTCAATATCAATAATATTAAAGTTGTGTATTACTTTTTGATTAAAATAATTTCGGTAAATTATCATAAATATTGCGGTGAAGTGACCCCAAAAAATTAAAAGATTTGTTAGTTGTGAATAGTGTAGTATTACTTATAATTATTGTTTATAAAAAATGTATCAATGACTTTTGAAAATGAAGTGTTTTTGCAAAGAAAGACTGTACAAGGAAATAAATAAATGTGTTAAAAGATAAGAAACTCGACGACGTACCATGGATGATGAAGAGGCAGACCTTCGTGAGCAGATATTTCATAATAATGTTAGGGAGCAAATTGTGAGTATCCTTTAGCAAAGGTTTAAACAAACCTATTCTTCTCAACAGAATGAATAAATATGCTTTTAAAATTTTAAGCATTAGAAAATCTGGTGTAATTAGGAAGTTAGACTAAATTAATAATTGCGCCTTTGCATTTTTAAAAGCAGTTTGTAACATACAAAATCTAAATACTATTATTATTTACCTGTAGTAGAAGGGATAGAGTTTGAGAATTATAGCGTTGCAATTCTGTTATTTATATATTTCGTGCCTTAACATGGTAACAGTTCTTTATAAGTCTAACAAATTACAATGATGCTCACATAGTAGAATACACAAAGTTATTGTACTATAATATACTATAATCCAAGTGCATATCTGCTCTTTTAGTGACCCACGTATAGTGCACACTGTAACTTGTTTGTTGTGAATCATTTATGGGACACTGGACTGTGAAATTGTTAAAATTAAGAAGTATGATTTTGTACCGATGAAGCTGTGGATCTACCTTTTTTAATACTCATTGAATGCTATCAATCACATCAGACTGGGTTGTGATATTTCCTAAAACAAATAGAGAATGCTCTGACTAGCCATGTGAGAGAAAAAGTTTTTATTGTCAAAATCTCAACTGTAATGCCGATTGTTGATGTTTGCCTGTTACATACACTACCCATAGTTTACCGCATGAGAACTTACAAAACCTCATGTAGAATTCTTAAAATCAAGTATTTCAATTGTACTTCTCTGACCTACTGGCAGCTACAATAAATATTACAAGAGACATACTTTTAGGACTTGTTATTAGTAATACTTGAATGTTTTCTTTATATTTCCTTATTTCAATCATATGTAAATTAATTAATATTAATAAAAGTTTACTGAAATGGCCAAAAGCTAATATATTGCCCTTTTAGTTGCTTTTGTTACTTGATTCCTTAATATTGAAATATTGTTAGTATTGGGTTAACTTACAAAAACAAACTTTTACTAGGTTAACCTATTAACTAAACTAACTAACTAACTTGAAGCTGTATCCCTGACCGGCTAGTCAGATAGGACAGATCGCCAGGCTTCACGATCCATTCATACTTCTTTCGCTTCTTGCAGATTCATCAAACGCTTCATACATGCATGTCTGGGTATCCGAAAACTTTTAACTTTTTCTGTTTTTGAACTAACCAATAAGTTTTTTTTTTATTTTGTTTGTAGTATCAGACCACTATAGGATGCCTTATTCTCTGGCTCCGGTGAGTAATTAAATGTTTATCAGTGGTAATTATGACTTGTAATATTATGATTATAAAAATAATATTTAATTCTGTGCTATGTAAAAAGCTTCCCACAATATTTATTTAAATATTTATTAATAAATTAAAGAAGAATATTCATAGTCTCTCATATGGAAGGTAATTCACTTTAAGAATATTATATTGTAGTGATGTGATAAGCAATATGCCAGGTTTGATTGAAAGTATTAGCATGAAATAGGGTTTGCTCCATTGGTTTATACACATCTCGAATGATTCATAAATTGTGCAATTGCAAAGAGTGGAAGGAGTCTAGGTAGTCCAGGACTTACATATGTAGACTATATAAACAGATTACTCAAAAATGGAAAGGTTGAAGTCGGCATAGTACAAATTACTTTCCTGAGTGTGCTTCACAAAACCACTCTTTGTTATGTTGTTACTAGACTGACTTGAATGGTTAATGAATATAGCATTCAAGCACCCTTACAAGCAACTGCTGGATATATCAATTTCCATTTATTGAAAAAAAATGAAATATAATACTAACTATCTTCACGCTATATCCCTGATAGTCAGGAGGACAGATTGCCAGGCTTCACGATCCATGCATACTTCTATCACTTCCTGAATATTCATCGATCGCTTCATACACGCATGTCTGGGTATCCAAATACTTTTAACTTTTCAGTTTTTGAGCAATCTGCTCATGTGGTGTTCATATGTACGTTTCTATATGAATGAAATATAATTTTGTTATTGCTTGTTTCAGATTTTCCTGCTACTATTCATAATATTGTACCTAGTATCCTTCATGTTAATTGAGAAATTCCGCCGAAGAGACAGCGAAGACTATTTTACTGGAGATGAGGATGAAGTAAAAGTGTACCGAATTAGTCTATGGCTATGCACCTTTGCACTGGCAGTGTCCTTAGGCTCTGCCCTACTTCTACCTGTATCAATAGTCAGCAATGAAGTGCTCATATTATATCCAAACAGTTACTATGTAAAATGGTTAAATAGCTCTCTTATACAGGGTAAGTTTAATATATACATCATAAATTTGTAATTATAAATTTCACTGAATGCATATGAAAGTATATACAGAAATAGCATAAAAATATATATGTCTGTTGTTCTGGCTAATCTCTGAAACTGCTAAACCGATTTTAATGGGACTTTCACTGGCTAATAATTTTGGTTATAAGTAGCAATTTAGGCTACAGTTTATTGCCGTATTTCCTCTGAAACCGTATTCACTACGTGGCTGAAACTGTGGGGCCTCTAGTGTTTTATATACTACACTAGTTGATGTCCGTAGCTTCACACGCACGGTGATGTTTTCCTTTACCCGTTTTCCACCAGAATTCGTCCTCAGGTTAAAAATTCGCCAGTGTCAATCCAGAGCAATGGGCTCACCACCTGTTACGTGGGACAAAAATGCATATGGTGAAATGTGGCCGTTTAATATGCCTCTGTATACTCTCCTTCGGGAGTAAAGGCGTGACAATATGTATGTATGTCAATCCAGGGTCCCAGCTGCCAACCTGCGTACGTGAATTCCATCATATTGCTGTACAACTTCGACCTATTAATGGAGTAAGACGTAAGACGAACCACTACCTGAAAACGCAACCCCGAAATAGGTATCTGCGCTAGACAATTGTCTGGTCTGGTGCTCCGCAGGTACATCTGCTAGAAGGTCGGGTGTAACCCCAGGAAAACCCCACCCATATATCTTTAGTTATTATTATTCCACTTTCATCAGTGCTTGTCTCTAAACAGAGCATAATAACAAACAAAATCATGATGTAAGAATTACCGACTACCGTGAAACTAGCAGGTAGTATTGTCTAATAATGTGTACAGAAAAAGTAAATATTTGAATTATCGTAGCTATGTTTAAACACAATTGTATTGAGTAGACAAGCATGATTACGTGATATTTGTTGCGTAGTTCGTTGTAATATGCATAATAAAAAATATATTGACAAGTTTAACGTGATCTCTCGTAAACTTGAATTTATATTTTTTTTAATGATGCCGTGGATTCAGCTGTTGATAAAAACTGAACTCGTAATTTCACCAGAGAGTCTTGAACAAGGTGGGGCTTAGGCTTTCTGGGCGCCTACGGGAGGGCTTCATGCTTATCCAATTCAGCATGTGCACCAGCTGGAAGGTGAAGTTGGTCCTAGCAGCAATAAAAGTAGGCCTCTGACTCCAAAGCGAGATTAAGAAGGTCTTGAATGTAACTATTCTTCTTACTGTTTATACTGTGGATTGATGGCACTTGGTGGAATTTGATACACATCTTGAATGATACACGTGTACCGGTTTCGCATTACGACATTTTCATACCGAAACCGGTCAGGTTAAAAAGGTAATAATGTGGAATAGTACAAGTATTATCATTCAAGATCTTCTTCGTCTTAGCAAATTCGCAGTTGCTTTCAAATCGTACCCGGATTTGAAACTTCAGATGCGCTTTCATTGCTGCTACGAGAAGCTATGGTTTGGCTTCTTATGTCCGCCATTATTGGGAGCGACTGCCGTCTGACCTCCCAACCCTGTAAATGCGCCTGCGTCGTTACCTTGTCCGTTGGTTAGGTATGTGTGAAGTTAGCCCCCGAATGTTCAGATAAAAAAAAATGAGTTCTAGTCGCCCCCCACAGAGTTCCGAAGTTCTTTATACTTTTTGGAAATAGTTCTATTGTTTACACAGCTCAAAAACGGTTTCAAAAATGATGAGGGGCCAACTTCCAAATTTGAATTTTTTGCAGACTTGTGCACAGTAAAGTATTATTCGGATCGAAAAGTGTTTATTAGGATAATGTATAGAACTCTTTGGGGGGCAACTAGAAATCTTGGCAGAAATTGAAATTTTCAAAATTATTTATATTTCTCATTATTTATTTATGTTCGCCAGGGCCTGGTGTCTTAATTTTTTACCGTATGAAAAAAGTTACGGGGAAGATTAATAGAACTTTTTGGGGGGCAACCGGAACCACAACGCGCGAGCCAGAATAAAATCGCTCGTCTACCTACTAAAACGAGCGATTTTATTCTGGCGCATCGCCGGCCGCTGCCGCGGCCCGCTCGCTTCGATCGCTCGGCTCGCGCGTTTTGGTCACAAGTGACCTAACACTCTTCCTCGCTTCGTTCGTCGTCGCACCTATTTATGACTTTAATAAAATTATGCGTAAACATTTTATGACAAATAAATAATGAGAAATAAAAATAATTTTGAAAATTTCAATTTCTGTCAAGAGTTCTAGTCGCCCCCCAAAGAGTTCTATACATTATCCTAATAACACTTTTCGATCCGATTAATACTTTACTGTGCACAAGTCCGCAAAAAATTCAAATTTGGAAGTTGGCCCCTCATCATTTTTGAAACCGGTTTTGAGCTGTGTTAACAATAGAACACTCTCCAAAAAGTATAAAGAACTTCGGAACTCTGTGGGGGGCGACTAGAAGTCATTTTATTTTTGCAAAAAATTCAAATTTAGAAGTTAGCCCCTCATCATTTTTGAAACAGTTTTTGAGCTGTATAAACAATAGAACTATCTCCAAAAAGTATAAAGAACTTCGGAACTCTGTGGGGGGCGACTAGAACTCATTTTATTTAATTTTTATGTGAACATTGGGGGGCTAACTTCACATGCGTGTTGGTTAGCAGCTACGCCGCTAGCATGTTAGGTATCTTGGACCATAGAGTTTTCTTTATTAAGGCTCTTCATCCATTATCATGTTATATACTTTGTTTCAGGACTGTGGAGTCATGTGTTCCTGTTTTCCAATCTCTCAATGTTCGTGTTCTTACCGTTCGCGTATCTATTCTCGGAGTCCTCAGGCTTCCCCGGCTGTAGGGGGCTCCGAGGTAGAGTGTACGAAACGTTCATAGTTCTCGCCTTGCTCGGCGTTCTCATGTTGGGGCTTGCCTACGTCATCTCTGCATGGCTAGAAGGCGACCGTTCCAGTATTGATGCCTTACTTAGTAAGTATACTTTTTTTTTTAAATTATCGTTTTTGTACTGTCTATAAGTAAAACAGGTAAATTACTACAGATATAATGATTGAATTATTGATTATCGATAAGATTATCGATGCCAATTTGTTAAATTGGAGAATTATAGACTTTGACACTAATTAACATTCTTTATTTTATTTAATTAAGGTCTACCAACGATTGTTAACATCAAAACTTACACTAAGTACATTTAGAATTACATTCTCAATGTTCCAATCACTTAGAGGCATACACCGCACTCACAAATTAAAAGTCACAAGTAGTAAGCTTAAGCTATTAAAATAAAATGCAAAACATAACATCTATATCTAAATAATCTATAATACATTCTACTCACTCAAAATCAGGCCCAGAACGATTGACTTAATCTTTGCCACAGAGTCAAAGTGACGATCAATTTGATCACTATAACTATTAATTATCTTGCACAGCCTCGAACATGGCGAATTGGCACCCAAAACAGTATTCTCTTGTTTCAAGTCAAACTTTATGGTACAGATACACTGGAGATGTACTATAATGTATAATATATGATGTACTATAATGTATAATACTTTGGTGACACGATACTGAATCATCATCATTATCATCATCCGAGCGTCTGTCCCAGTTGCGTCTCGCGACGCCCGGGGTCCGCTTTCCTCCATTTTTTTCCTCCACTTCGCACGGTTGTCGGCATCCCCTGTAGTGAGACCATTGGCACGCATGTCATCCCTTACGACGTCAAGCCAGCACTTCTTGGGTCTTCCCCTCTTACCGGGACCCGGCGGGGCTGACATGGCCAGACATTTGTTACCTACGTAGCCCGGCGGTTGCCGCAAGACGTGACCATACCAACGAAGGTGACACTCTTGTAACTTGTCTGCAATGTCACGGACGTGAAGGCTGCCGCGGATGCAAGACTCCACACATCCACCGCAGCATCTTTATTTCCGTGACACGCAGCTCCTGCTTGTGTCGCTCCAATATCGGCCACGTCTCATTGCCATGTAAAAGGACAGGTCTAATAATGGTTTTGTAGACCTGTCCCTTCAACCGGATCGGCATTTTAGGGTCACAAATGACACCGGCTACTCCCGCCATTTGGCCCACGCGGCAGCAATGCGTGACTTGACATCGCAATCGATGTCACTGGACGTGTGAAAACAGATCCCAGGTATTTAACCTTGTCCGTGCGCTCGACCAAATCACCGCCTATGCGGACGGATATGGGATCTGTCGAGTTTAGTGCCAAGTACTCGGTCTTCGCCACATTTAGTTTCAGACCGCCGTTCTCAAGCGTCTCCTTCCACGCCTTTACACGTCGCACCAATCTGCCCCTGTCCGCGTCTGCCAGCGCAATATCGTCAGCATACATGAGCAACCATGGAGGCTGATCATGCGAGTTCCTGATGCTGTCCGACAATTCGTCTAATATTACACTGAACAGAAGCGGACTAAGGACCGAACCCTGGTGTACCCCGACGGGGATGAGGAAGGGTTTCGTGTCGCCAACAGCAGTCCGAACCATTGAATCGGAGTCACAGTACATGTCCCGGATAGTGTCAATATTGACCTCTGGAACCCCTTTGGACCGCAGTGCCCACCAGATTATCGCCCGAGGAACACAGTCCAAGGCCTTCTAGAAACCAACAGCGCAGAGGCGTGTTCTTCGACCTGTATTTCTCTGCGACAACCCTCAGGGCAAAAACAGGGTCCGTGGTCCCATGACGAGCGCGAAACCCATATTGACACTCCGAGAGAGTACACTCCTGCCAGATCCGAGAGTCTATAATCCTCTCGAAGATCTTTATGGTGTAGGACATCACCTTTATACCGCGGTAGCTCCCGCACTCCTGCAGTGACCCCTTACCTTTGAAGACTGGAGTAATAATACTCTGTCTCCATTGGTTTGGGATCTGCCCGCTGAGGAGTATGCGCTTATATTATTGCAGCTCTCCGATTCTTCATGCGGCGAAGCGCAGTCAGAACTTCTCCAGGCGTTACCGGTGGCACTAGTCCCTGATTCGGAGGGAGGTCCGGAGGCTGCACCTCTTTGTGCTGTTTATTAAGCAGCTCGTGGAAGTACGAGCGCCATCTCTCCTTTACCGCGAGGTATTCGCTTAACAGGTTGCCCTCAGGGTCTTTTACACAGCGACACTTGGATATATCCTGTGCCGCTTTGACCCTGGAGCGCGCCAGCTTATAGATGAGCTTCTGCCCCTCAGACGATTCCAGCTTATCATACAGAGATTGTAAGCGGTCTCGTCTGGCTCTGGCTACAGCTCTCTTTGTGGCGCGCTTGGCAGCCCTGTACGCGTCGCGGTCTTCGGGAGATCCGGTCGCTTGCCACTTTTTAAAGAGGGCTTTCTGCTCCCTAGTCTCCCTCTGGACTGCGTCGTTCCACCACCAAGTTTCCTTGTCACATTTGCGTCCACCCTTAGACTTACCGAGCACCACCTTCGCCGCTCCAAGGATGGCCGCCTGAAATTTGTCCCAGTAATCTTGAACTGGTTCGCCTTCAGTGTCGGTGCACATGTCACCGACAGCTGAGACGAACTCCTGGGACCTAGTTTCATCAAGCAGCCACCATCTGATGCGGCGCTGGCACCGCTCGATGCGTTTGCCTTTGGGCTCCACGCAGAGGCCCATGACAAGGAGACGGTGTTGTTCGGTAAGTCTCTCTCCGGATATGACCTTGCAGTTGGCTACCTTGTCGATGCTGTGTCGCCTAGTGAGTAGGAAATCGATCTGAGTTGTATGCCTCCCGCTCTTGTAGGTGATGAGATGTTCAGATTTCTTTTTGAAATACGTGTTCACAATGGCCAGATCGGCAGCCGCACACGTTCTGAGGATAGTTTCTCCTTCAGTGTTTCGGGTGCCGTATCCAAAACACACCATGAACACGCTCAAACTCCTCACAGCTCTCACTCACATGACCGTTTAGGTCGCCGCCCAAAACGATTCCCTGTGACAACTCGAGTTGGCCCCAAAACTACATCTTATCGGCGTCGCTACAACCGTCCCAGTAATCTTGAGCTGGTTCGCCTTCAGTGTCGGTGCACTTGTCACCGACAGCTGAGACAAACTCCTGGGACCTAGTTTCATCAAGCAGCCACCATCTGATGCGGCGCTGGCACCGCTCGATGCGTTTGCCTTTGGGCTTCACGCAGAGGACGTACTTCCACAACTATCAGGTGGGTAATAATCCCATCGATAAGCACCGTCACGATTATAAGCCGGTCGCTACAGCGTTTCACCTCCAAGATGCCGCTCTGCAGCTCCTCGGAGAGCACCACGGTCACCCCGTTCTCCCCACCAGGCGCACCCGTGTAATACAGCTTGTAGCCTTTCTGCAGAGGCCGGGCTTTGTTGCCCTTCCACCGAGTCTCCTGCAGGAACGCCACGTCCACGCTCCGCCTGGAGAGTACTTCGGCGAATTCTACCGCACGCCCAGTCAGCGTACCAATGTTCCACGATGCGAAGCGGATACGGGTTAGGGCTTCTTTAGGCGTGCTGGCCGGACACACGGCAGCCCTAGCCCACTTGCCACAGGAGTCGGGCGGGGCTCCTGCGCGCCGTTCTGCGGCGGCGCCCTATCCCTAGCTGCAATCCTATTGTGTATTTCCATTTTTGTTTCGGCGGGTGGCTTTTATGGGAGCGACAAAGAGGGGAAAGCCGGCGCCAGAGCCTCGTCCGTTAATCAGCAGGTGCACGCACTAGCACGGGAGGTTGACTTGGGCCCCGAAGATCTTGGTGGGGCCCCTTACACCCACGATACTGAATCAACGGGGAAAAAATGTCGAATATGCATCGTAGATCTGAAGTTATTGTATCCGATTTAAAAATTAACTGGGATGTAGATTTATCTTCACGCTGTATCCTTGACGGGATTCTTTTATGTAGATTTATAAGAATAAAATTCACAAAAATTAGCTCTTATAGTACATTTTGTTATGAATTTTCCCCTTTACAGGTGATACAACTTTGTATTTAAATCTGATGTCACGTACAATCGCGGCTTCTTACACCTTTCTATTTTCAATCAATTCACAGTAGTAGTGATCAGAGCGTATAAAAAAATTGTCTTATGATACACATTTCTGCCTTTGTTATTATTATTTAATATAGTTTTTCTAGAACGTTGTCCGGATACGAAGCAATCTATGCACCCATTAGCATCAACAGGCGGCAAACAATTGGGCTACGAGCGCGCTTTCTTTACAGTCAATTGAACTCAAATAGGTATCAACGAACTGTTCTCGAAGAACATTCGTGCGTGCTAACATAGAAATAATGTTAGTGAATCAGCAATTTGATGGTCTACTTATTATTTGCAAGTTAATGCCATCTTTATAAACACAAACGATATAAATTATTTTTGACTGGACTTCAAAAGCAGCATCATTTGAATAATTCACATCAAATACAAGGCCTGCTAAAATGATTTTGATAAAGTTTATAGAAAATCCCACCTTGATAAATAGTTCTAATTTTTTTTACACTGTATTTATCAATTTCATCTATTTACGGATTGTGCTAATTTAATTTTGTAGATAGAAATTGCATTAAACTAAAATGCAATAATTTTATGTATAGTTGTTTTTTTTTGTTATTACTATGCGTTATCAACTAACGCCCGTAAAATTTTATTTTCGGTAATTCTTAGATAGAGGTTTTTAAACGGGTTGATCGTATAAATATGGATTTATTATCCGTATTATGTAATTTTAGTGATTGCATTAAAGTGCCATCATGGATTGCCCTAATCAGCCTTGCTTTTTATATCATCGGCGTTACACTTACATGTGCACGTAGCAAGCCAAAATGCACCGATCTATTTTAGGTCAAGCCAGCTTAGGTAGCTTCGTAATGATGGAACGGAAGAAGTAGAGTCAGCACAAAAGCGAAGGCAATCATAGAGCAATCAGTTTGGGGTAATAGTAGAATGAATGTTTTAGCTGTAAAGTTAGCACAGCAATCGTTTTGGTGTTTAATGGAATAATCCATCTCGTGATAAGTTTAGGCAAGGTACTTTAATGGTCTATTGGGAGCCCTGTGGTTATCCTTCCGAGGGTTTACCCAGGACTCCCGGCCATAGGCAGATGGAAGATATCCGTGTGATTTTAGTAGGTAGAAGTCTACCTTTTTACATGTGGATATCCTCATGGATGGATTTTCACACGTAAAAATCGCATTCTACTACTGAACTCACGTTTCTTCCAATATTGTTAATGTGTGGAGGTTTTTTCTACCGTACCATGCTAGCCAGACGAGTTGGTACAGGGTTCTGTTTTAAATTCCTTCTCTTCGCCATGTCTTCGTCCGTTAGTCAGCAGGTGCAGCACTTAACTGGGGGCTGAGTCTGCTATTTAGATTGTGTCGAAATCGTCGCTTAACAGAAGCCACCGGTTCAATTTTGACAGCTTTTCGTAGTCTACTATTACAATCGTACTCCAATAGACTTCTAGCGGTTAGCCGATAGAATTCTACTAACATTTACGGCGCCAGTGGCAGCTTGTTAGTTGCATTTTTCATCAAAAATTTTGTAACATACTAACATTTTGACAGCTAAAACAGCGATTCTGGTTCTATTCAACGGCTTGTCAATAGTAGACTCGGTCCCCAGGTGAGACTGGTTTGGGTCCCAAAGATCTCAGTACGTAGACCGATATGCAAAATACGCTTAATTTTACTCTGTGACCCTGACAACAAAACTATTAAAAAAAAATGCTTTGCATATCCGTTACACACGAGTACTCACAAGCCCTGCCCTGACTATTAAATCTCTGATGCATATCAAATGTATTGTTCGTTATTTACATTGTGTCATTGTTTGTCCTCAGGTTTATGGACATATCTACCATTCCTCTATTCCTGTGTGTCGTTCGTCGGAGTCTTAATGTTACTTGGTGAGTGAACATTCTATATAATAGCGTATACCATTAAACATGACCTTTAGATTATTTTTTTAATTTAGTAAAGTTATGGATAACGATGTTTTGACCAACCTTTTTTTAAAATACAATACACATAAGTGAAGTTAGGAACGTAGATCACTTTATATACTTAGACTATCTAGTTTTTCTGTAGGTCAAGGGCGCTTTTAGGGTTGGCAATAACAGAGACAGATAGAAATAAACAAATAAATATTGTGAGACATTTTATTACACAGCGCCATCTAACCCAAATTAAGTTAATATAAGCTTGTGTTATGGGTCTAGACAACTGGTAAACACATGTATCTAAATACATACAAAACATCCAAACTCCAAAACAACAATTTGTGGATTACACAAATGTTTGTTTCGAAAGGGTATTTGAGCCCCAGACCATAGCAACGTCAGTCGTGAGAGATATAGTAATGTCAGAGTATCAGCGAATTGCCGTTTGTTAACTAACAATACTGTATGAATTTTGCCTGATTTGTTGACTAAATGTTTACTGCACCGCTTTCCTGGGTAGTAGCGTGAAGATCTATATCCAATAGCTTTCCTCGATAAATAAACAATCCAACACAAAAAGATTTTTTCAATTTGAACCAGTAGTTCCTGGAACGCGTTTAACCAAACAAACCAAACTCTTCAACTTTATGTGTAGATGATATATGACATAGTATATAGAGGACTAATATGGCGTGCACATAAATCATCTATCAGGGTATCTGTATCCGTGTATGTGACCTGTGATTTTTGCTTACCATAACTCGACTATTACAATGGAGAACACAAAAGGGTCAAAATATTACTGTCAAATACAGCTAAAATTGTAGCGTAGCGTACATTACATTAGTTTAGTTGGTAACGCGTCTGGTGCGTTGAACCAGAAGACGCTGGTTCGAGTCCAGCTCGTGACTGAAATTGTTTTCCACTTTAAAATTTTAATTTAGAAAAAGTTAGCATTATAATTGCTTTTCAAAATTGTTTCTAATTACATTAGTTTTTATTTCACTTCAATACATGCAGTATTTCCGAAGTTATAGTATTTGATTTTCCGAGATTAGGCGCGCCCATTATGACGTCACAGCCTAGCACAACTGCAACAAGGCGCAGCGCGGTGTTCGTGAGCGAACGAGAGCGCGACTGTTTAATGAGCACAACGCTGCTGAATTCAACAATAAACCGTAAAAACTGTCACCCGCGTTATACGCACTTTTATATAAATAAGTAAAAACACAGTTTTTCTTGTATTTTTTTGTAGATTTATTTGGCATTAAAAGTAAAAAAAAAGTTTGTCAGTACCATTACAACCGTTAGACAGAAATTACAACTGACTGGACATTCAATTTATGGTCTTCATACAACATGCATTTGTATAATTTCGTTCACAGTCATGTCACCGCCTCCGTTGATATCAATAGATCGGTCATTAACGTTGACTTTCTTCATTGAAAACGTCACTAAGTGTAAACCGGTTGTGTACAAGCACTCCTTGTTGCAGATCTTGAACACCGTCTTTATGATTTATCAATTTAATATAGTTACATATATATTATCAAGCCTTTTACCTCCAAAGGGTAGGTATAACGTTCCTAAGGTCCACTGACCTGAATATCTTTAACTCCAAACCATACTTAATAAATAAAGCTGAAGAGTTTGTTTATTTGGTTGAACGCGCTAATCTCAGGAACTACTGGTCGGATTTGAAATTATATTTTTGTGTTGGATAGCCCATTTATGTAGAAAGGTTATAGGCTATATATCATGATGCTACTACCGTGGAGAGCGGAGCAGTAATCGTAAATATCGACAAATCTGGCAATTTTTTATATATTATTGTAGAATTTATAAACGGGATTAAGTAGGTGCGACGGGAGGTCGAAGTATGCCACGGGCGAAACCGTGAGGCTAGCCTAGTGTTTCCTAAAGGCTTTATTGACGTAACCGTGTAGCATTCGGCACAATAAACTCACATTGTGGCGACTCTCACTTAAATATTTACCGACTTTTGCAAGGATGTGGGCTATATAAGGCCCATCTTAGGCAATCGGCAGTGAGCACTATCTTGCGGGGACGTCATACTTTTATTTGACAACTAGCTGATACCCGCAGTTTCGACCGCGTGGTAAAGTTTTTCTATTCGGGATTTCGTACGGAACCCTAAACTTTTTAAAATCCAATATAGCCTATGTTATTTAGAAAGAATGTAAGCTACTTTTTTTGTGAGTAACATTTAATGGTAAAATTATTTTTAAAATCGGCCCAGTAGTTTATGAGCCTATTACAAACAAACTTCCAAATCTTTGCTCTTTTTAATATTAGGATAGATAAATTAGTAAAGACTACAGAATGCAGTGATATTATATATGGCGATACAAAATGTGTTATCCGATGCGTCTAACCCAGAGGTTCCCAAACTTATTTTGTCTACTGCCCACTTTGAGACTAAATAAATTTTTAGCGCCCCCATTTTTTCACCTAGTAGAATTCCGAGACTACCAGGACTTTAATTGGTCGTGCTAATGAGTGTCTAGCACATAAGACCTTTTAGCCTTTTTGTTACCACCTCACGAAAAAGGCAACGGGTTCAAAATTTCTTCAAAATTAAACATCTAAAATAGACACATTTTATTAAATTTATTTGGTCGTTTAGGCCCCAGTTCTGTGCTTCGGAAGGCACATTAAGCCGTTGGTCCCGGTTGCCAGTAAAATGACAGTCGTTAAGCCAAGTTGATGGCCTTATGGGCGGCTTAAAAATTTGAGCACAGTAGGTAGTACATAACGACGCTCAGGTCTCAAGTTAACTCTTGCGGATTATTGTAGTAGAATGAATGTTTAATCTCCGCTAATATAGCTCACAACAATGAATTAATTCAATTTGAAGTAATAGTGATTTTATTATTTATCTATCACGCCTTATTCCCGAAGGGGTGGCAGAGGCATATATATTATATGCCCACTTTTCACCATGCGTATTCCTGTCCCACGTAATAGGTGGTGAGCCCATTGCCGTGCCGAAACAGACACGACGCAGGTTGTTGCCACCTACTGTTGAAATTTTTAAGCCGCCCATAAGGCCATCAACTTGGCTTAACGACTGTCATTTTACTGGCAACCGGGACCAACGGCTTAATGTGCCTTCCGAAACACAGAACTGGGGCCTAAACGACCAAATAAATTTAATAAAATGTGTCTATTTTAGATGTTTAATTTTGAAGAAATTTTGAACCCGTTGCCTTTTTCGTGAGGTGGTAACAAAAAGGCTTAAAGGTCTTATGTGCTAGACACTCATTAGCACGACCAATTAAAGTCCTGGTAGTCTCGGAATTCTACTAGGTGAAAAAATGGGGGCGCTAAAAATTTATTTAGTCTCAAAGTGGGCAGTAGACAAAATAAGTTTGGGAACCTCTGGGTTAGACGCATCGGATAACACATTTTGTATCGCCATATATAATATCACTGCATTCTGTAGTCTTTACTAATTTATCTATCCTAATATTAAAAAGAGCAAAGATTTGGAAGTTTGTTTGTAATAGGCTCATAAACTACTGGGCCGATTTTAAAAATACTTTTACCATTAAATGTTACTCACAAAAAAAGTAGCTTACATTCTTTCTAAATAACATAGGCTATATTGGATTTTAAAAAGTTTAGGGTTCCGTACGAAATCCCGAATAGAAAAACTTTACCACGCGGTCGAAACTGCGGGTATCAGCTAGTTGTCAAATAAAAGTATGACGTCCCCGCAAGATAGTGCTCACTGCCGATTGCCTAAGATGGGCCTTATATAGCCCACATCCTTGCAAAAGTCGGTAAATATTTAAGTGAGAGTCGCCACAATGTGAGTTTATTGTGCCGAATGCTACACGGTTACGTCAATAAAGCCTTTAGGAAACACTAGGCTAGCCTCACGGTTTCGCCCGTGGCATACTTCGACCTCCCGTCGCACCTACTTAATCCCGTTTATAAATGCTACAATAATATATAAAAAATTGCCAGATTTGTCGATATTTACGATTACTGCTCCGCTCTCCACGGTAGTAGCATCATGATATATAGCCTATAACCTTTCTACATAAATGGGCTATCCAACACAAAAATATAATTTCAAATCCGACCAGTAGTTCCTGAGATTAGCGCGTTCAACCAAATAAACAAACTCTTCAGCTTTATATGTTAAGTATGGTTTGGAGTTAAAGATATTCAGGTCAGTGGACCTTAGGAACGTTATACCTACCCTTTGGAGGTAAAAGGCTTGATAATATATATGTAACTATATTAAATTGATAAATCATAAAGACGGTGTTCAAGATCTGCAACAAGGAGTGCTTGTACACAACCGGTTTACACTTAGTGACGTTTTCAATGAAGAAAGTCAACGTTAATGACCGATCTATTGATATCAACGGAGGCGGTGACATGACTGTGAACGAAATTATACAAATGCATGTTGTATGAAGATCATAAATTGAATGTCCAGTCAGTTGTAATTTCTGTCTAACGGTTGTAATGGTACTGACAAACTTTTTTTTTACTTTTAATGCCAAATAAATCTACAAAAAAATACAAGAAAAACTGTGTTTTTACTTATTTATATAAAAGTGCGTATAACGCGGGTGACAGTTTTTACGGTTTATTGTTGAATTCAGCAGCGTTATGCTCATTAAACAGTCGCGCTCTCGTTCGCTCACGAACACCGCGCTGCGCCTTGTTGCAGTATGTGCTAGGCTGTGACGTCATAATGGGCGCGCCTAATCTCGGAAAATCAAATACTATAACTTCGGAAATACTGCATGTATTGAAGTGAAATAAAAACTAATGTAATTAGAAACAATTTTGAAAAGCAATTATAATGCTAACTTTTTCTAAATTAAAATTTTAAAGTGGAAAACAATTTCAGTCACGAGCTGGACTCGAACCAGCGTCTTCTGGTTCAACGCACCAGACGCGTTACCAACTAAACTAATGTAATGTACGCTACGCTACAATTTTAGCTGTATTTGACAGTAATATTTTGACCCTTTTGTGTTCTCCATTGTAATAGTCGAGTTATGGTAAGCAAAAATCACAGGTCACATACACGGATACAGATACCCTGATAGATGATTTATGTGCACGCCATATTAGTCCTCTATATACTATGTCATATATCATCTACACATAAAGTTGAAGAGTTTGGTTTGTTTGGTTAAACGCGTTCCAGGAACTACTGGTTCAAATTGAAAAAATCTTTTTGTGTTGGATTGTTTATTTATCGAGGAAAGCTATTGGATATATATCTTCACGCTACTACCCAGGAAAGCGGTGCAGTAAACATTTAGTCAACAAATCAGGCAAAATTCATACAGTATTGTTAAGTTAACAAACGGCAATTCGCTGATACTCTGACATTACTATATCTCTCACGACTGTCGTTGCTATGGTCTGGGGCTCAAATACCCTTTCGAAACAAACATTTGTGTAATCCACAAATTGTTGTTTTTTGGATGTTTTGTATGTATTTAGATACATGTGTTTACTTCCAAATCTTTGCTCTTTTTAATATTAGGATAGATAAATTAGTAAAGACTACAGAATGCAGTGATATTATATATGGCGATACAAAATGTGTTATCCGATGCGTCTAACCCAGAGGTTCCCAAACTTATTTTGTCTACTGCCCACTTTGAGACTAAATAAATTTTTAGCGCCCCCATTTTTTCACCTAGTAGAATTCCGAGACTACCAGGACTTTAATTGGTCGTGCTAATGAGTGTCTAGCACATAAGACCTTTTAGCCTTTTTGTTACCACCTCACGAAAAAGGCAACGGGTTCAAAATTTCTTCAAAATTAAACATCTAAAATAGACACATTTTATTAAATTTATTTGGTCGTTTAGGCCCCAGTTCTGTGCTTCGGAAGGCACATTAAGCCGTTGGTCCCGGTTGCCAGTAAAATGACAGTCGTTAAGCCAAGTTGATGGCCTTATGGGCGGCTTAAAAATTTCAACAGTAGGTGGCAACAACCTGCGTCGTGTCTGTTTCGGCACGGCAATGGGCTCACCACCTATTACGTGGGACAGGAATACGCATGGTGAAAAGTGGGCATATAATATATATGCCTCTGCCACCCCTTCGGGAATAAGGCGTGATAGATAAATAATAAAATCACTATAACTTCAAATTGAATTAATTCATTGTTGTGAGCTATATTAGCGGAGATTAAACATTCATTCTACTACAATAATCCGCAAGAGTTAACTTTAGACCTGAGCACAGTAGGTAGTACATAACGACGCTCAGGTCTCAAGTTAACTCTTACGGGCTACATCTGCCAATGAGAATGATTATTGAAACGCAACTTTATAGTATTCAGACAGAGTATCTATTATTCAAAATAAAACAAACATAATCGATTCTTATATAAAAACTAATGTGAAGGATGAATCTGATGCTGTTTAATATGTTGATATCAGGTTCCAATTTACTCAAGAACAGCCGCAAGTCGCCACGTTCCGTAACATGCAAACGATTTCTCTTTTTAGTAAGCAGCGTTGCCACAGCACTAAATCCACGTTCACACAAATATGACGATGGGAATGCTATCAAGAATCGTTGAACGATTGACCACAATCCAGGGTACAATTGCGGTATGGGTTTTTGTAGCGAAAATTCTTGATAGCCATTGTTGAACTTGATTTTTATTTCCTCGTTTGTTGTCAATTCTATAAGTTCTTCTTCCAGCTGAGGTGAGATTGCTGTGTTGACATTTGAAAACGGATCTAACACCCAGCCTGGTATTTCCAAGTTCAAAATGTCCTGGTATCGTTCGGTGAAGTCAATGTGGAGGTTTTCCAAATGTTGGCAGTAGGTAAACAAGTCGTCGTTACTGCAGGATACTGATAAATTCGGAAAATTGTGAAACGCACGTCTGCCCATATTCTTTTTGTGTAGAAACAGTTTGGCTGCGAAAGCAGCAACGACATTTTTTGTTTTAATTAAATTTAGTTCATCGCCTTGCAGTTGGAGATTCATGTCGTTGAACAATTTATACAGGTCTGTCATGTAAGCTATATCATTTTTTGATGTAATGAGCTTGTTGCGCAATTCTATATCTTTAGTTTCTAAGAACTCTATCACAGAGTCAATACATACATACATACTGTCACGCCTTCATCACCGAAGGGGTAGGCAGAGGCATATTAAACGCCCACGTTTCACCGTATGCACTTTCGTCCCACGTAACAGGTGGTGAGCCCATTGCCGTGTTGATATGGACAGGCGCAGGCTGCATCGACCTGTTGTTGAAATTTTTTAAGCCGCCCATAAGGCCTTCAACTTGGCTTAACGACTGCCATTTTATTAGCAACCGGGACCAACGGCTTAACGTGCCTTCCGAAGCACGAAACTGGGGTGGGTCTAAAAGGGCCGAATAAATTTAATAAAATAAAACACACACAGAGTCAAACAGGTTGTAAAATCGAGTCAGACAATAGCCTCTTGATAGTCAACGAACGTCAGTATGAAGCAACAAACGGTTGGAATCTTCGTCATTACTAACACAAAGCTGATGAAATAATCAATCATTTAAAGACCTGGTACGGATTATATTAACTGCTTTGATGACATATTGCAGTGATTGAAATAGTCGTTCACTTAAGTTTCTAGCAACCAAATGTTGTCTATGAATAACGCAATGTATAGCAAGTACATCTGGAATTTTATTTTTAAGTACGCTATGAAGCCTTTATGGCACCCTGTCATAGCCGGAGCGCCATCCGTAGCAACTGATATAATATTTTTCAAGGGAATCTCTTTCTCATCACAAAACTTTTCCAATGTATTTAATATGGTTTCGCCTTTTGTATCGGTCTCTAAATTTCTTGCAAACAATAGTTCTTCACATATTTTCTCATTTTTAATAAACCTCACGTAAGACAGCAACAATGCTTCATTAGTAGGTAAAGCGGACTCATCGAGCTGAATTGAGAATTGACTAGTCTTCAGATTATAGCACAATGACCCCTCAATGTTTTCAGCCATTTCATCAATTCGTCTTTGCACAGAATTATTACTCAAAGGAATTTTTCGGATAATATCTGCGGCCGGTTTATGAAGCACAGTAGTTATTACTTCCTTTATTGCTGACAAAATTAACTTTTCTCCGATGTTGTGTGGTTTGCCTTTTTGAGCAATTAACAAAGAGATATTGTACAAAGCTCGAAGTCCGTCGTCATCTTGCTAAGCAGCTGCCGAAAATAGTTTTGCTACACTTGGCTGAGTATTATGCCTCATCTCTAGGTCTTGAAAATATGCTACATTCTTGTCTTTCTTATCTGGATGCATTTTATTCAAATGATCTTGCAGTCTTGAAGGCTTCATTGCTTCATTCGAAAATGTTTTTAGACATAGAAGGCACTGAGGCGACGATGGGTTTATGGGATTTTCAATGAATCCGAATTTAATATATTCCACAGAGTATTGGCGTCTCTTCTTTTTTACTTCCGACATTGTTTTGTTTTAGGAAATACGTAAGTAAGTGTTGAACTTAAGTACTGCTTATCTATTACGCGCGAAACCGCAAATGAAAATAAAATAAATATTCCGTTGTTTATATAGGATTGCATAAGCAGCATGCACCGACAGGAATAATACAAACATGCATTAACTCTTTTATCTCATTCGACGCTCAATTGTACTTAACAAGTAAGAACAAGTATTCTATGAATCAGCCGATTGATACAGGAATGCACAAATTTGGTTATTTAACAAAAACTTGTTAAAACATGATTGCCCGCGGTCATCGACGGTCATTCGACGCTCAATTGTACTCAACAAGTAAGAACATGAATTCTATGAATCAGTCGATTGATACAGGAATGCACAAATCGGGTTATTTAACAAAAACTTGTTAAAACATGATTGCCTGCGATCTATTATCTACGAAAACTACCTATCTATGAATACTAATAACTATCAAAATGCGAAAGTGTGTCTATTGCCTTTTTATTTGTTTGTTTGTGTCTACTTTCATTTCGAAACGGAGCGACCGATTGACATTTTTCTTCTATTTATTCAATAAAACAGGACAGATACTTGAACTACGCGTAGAGAAATATCGAACCGAGTTTGAGCAATCTCTTAATTAATATTAGTTGATGTTTACAAGTTGTAGCCGAGAGTCGAGCGCTCTGTCGGTGTCTAAGAGTCCTCATAGCTAGATGAAATTACAAATCGCCCCCGAAGCCTACACAACGCCCACATATTTTTTCTGGGTCTCTTACCGCCCCCTTTAGGCCTGCAGCGCCCACAAGGGGGCGTTATCGCCCACTTTGGAAAACGTTGGCTCTAACGGAACTTGTCATTAGTCGACGCGACTCTTTCTACGATATCGAGCTACTGAACGAGGCTAGCAGATAAAACCTGTATTTAGTATTTGAACAATATTGTAACTGAAAGTATAAACATTTATCCTAGCACTAGATAACCCCCCCGGCTTCGCCCGTGACATACTTCAAACTCCCGTCGCACCTATTTAATCCCGTCGCTTATAAATTCTACAATAATGCAGTAAAATTTACCCGGTTTGTCGACATGTATGACTACTGCTCCGCTCTCCAGGGAAGACATGTATGACTACTGCTCCGCTCTCCAGGGAAGTAGCGTGATGATATATGGCTTATAGTCTTCCTCGATAAATGGGCTATCCAACACAAAAAGAATTTTTCAAATCCGAACAGAAGTTCCTAAGATTAGCGCGTTCAACCAAACTAACAAACAAACAAACTCTTCAGCTTTATAATATTAGTATAGATTTAAAGGAAGGAAAGGGTTTGTTAGTGAAAGCCTGCAAACTAGGTCAGGACCGGAGTCCGAAAACTAATCAAACCAATCAAATCCATCGAAGTTGCCGTTATGCTTTAGTTTTGTCAATTTGCCAGCGTTTGCTTAGCGTTTCTTTCTCTTGTATAGTATTGTCCATGAAACTGATAGATGCTCATTTAAATTGTGTTAAAATTGTAGTGTTAGTAACAAAGACAAAGCATTTGGTGCTTTGAATGAGAAATGTGATTGTGATATTGCGTCATTCCTTTATTTCCACCACCAATCCGTCGACAGTTTTATAATTTCTCAAATTAAATGTCTTTATTACTAATAATGTTGAGACCGCTGTATGATCTTCCACTTTTTGCTACTCCTCTGTAAAGATACAACTTACGTCTTTGTTCTGTCTTCAGACTTTCCGTTCTAGAAGAAGACCAATACTTATGTATACTTCACATGTACTTACATCAATATCAAAATTTATTTTTATTCATGTAGACCTCTTCATGTAACTTATGAATAGTCATGACAATAATTAAAATGAGAGTAATTGTAGTTGCCAGTTCCAAGGGCAGCAGCCCACCCTTCATGTAGAAGAATCTGGCAAGAAACTCCACGGATCCTTTTTTAAAATGTATATGGCTTTGCTCCGTTTCATTCAGACATCACTGGGAAATAAATATACATCGAACTATTGCTAAATAGAATCGAAATTATGATTACGTATAATGGCACGCGTAAATTGTTTATCAATATAAACGACCGGTATCTCTTCAATTATGTTTTATTTACAAGAGACACACGTGACTACGTATATAAACTTGAAACAAAATAGGGCGACGTGTTAACGCCCGATACGATCACAAAACAACAGTATATTCTAACACTATTAAATAACAGAATTAAAACTAAAAAAAAATATCATCGTCAACAATATTCAGATCAAGTCAGCTATTAAACAAAACAAAAAAAAAAGTAATTTAACTTTTACATTAAACAGTTACGTTATAAATGTTTTTCAAGACGAAGATTTAAAAACAAAGGACTAAAGACAAAGATTTAAAAACAAAGGACTACAGGACTAAAGACAAAGATTTAAAAAGAAAGGACTAAAGACAAAAGTTAGTTTCACGTATTCACGTCGCGCTATGATGGCCGCTGCACTGGAAACGCTGGCATCTGTAAAATAATATACATATCTCGTAGTTCCGCTAAATCAGTGTTTTGTAACTGTTATATTGGAAACTGCGTTCTTTCCCTATAACCAGCTTTGTGGGATTTCTAGCGTTTTGGTGTTTCGGAACACAGGTTCAAACCGCTGGTCTCGGTTGCCAGTAACAACAGTTGTTAAGCCAAATTGAAGGCATTATGGGTGACTCGAAAAATTTCAACCTGTTACGTGAGACAAATTGCAGAAATGGTGAAATATGTGATATATATGAAATATGCCTCTGTCTACCCTTTCGGAGATAAAGACGTGACTGATAGGTAACACAACCGCGACCAGTACCTTACTATTGTCCAATAGTTATTAAGCCTATGCAAAAAAAATCAAAGAAGGTGAATAACATGGCCATCATAGCGTGCGTTAATCAAGTCTGTAAGCTTGTCTATGCTTTTTCTTCTCCCTCCTCCTCATCCTCCTGTCCAAACTCGTCTCTCTTTTCAAGAAAATATTTAACAAGATTCTTGTGTTGTGGAAACTTCTCATCCAACTCTTTCCTGCACTCTTCCAATTTCTCGAATTCCTCCAGCTCTTTGTATGCTCTCGCTTGGTAAATACGTGCTTTAAAGCTGTTCTCGTTGAGACGAAGTGCCCAATGGCAGTCGTCGAAAACCTGTAAACAAGAAATTTATGAAACACAAAACAAGAAACTCACAGACTCTATAGATATCTTCACAAATTGTTATACCCTGATACCAGCGCTGTTACATACAGAGTGACCCGGGATCGTTGAAAGAGACTGCTGTCTGAACTCGAGACTCTTGTGACCCCCTTCTAGTGCAGCCAAAAGTCAGCTTTATTGCGCTGAAATTTGGCCGTTTAATATGCCTCTGCCTACCCCTTCGGGGATAGAGGCGTGACAATATGTATGTATGTATATTAGAGAGAATATAAGTTTCATTGTCGCAACGTTTTATCTATTAAGTAATATAATATCTAATAACGAATGGGTTTTTGTCAGATAACAGGACGACTAGATTGTAAGATTATAAACCTCTTTAGAGTCGATTTACAAATTAGCTGTTACTTCGCTGATATGAGTGTTTATCTTTAGTGCGATATTAAAGTTGGGTTCCGGTAAGATTTTTGTTGCATTTACAGTCAAGTCAGTGTATGAATAATAAGAGTTAAATTATTGGTTCGTCGCTCAATTGATAAATGCGTTTTGTCTCTTCTATCAACCATCTTTTATACTTGACCGAACAATTTAGACAAAGTTTTTATGTCACTTAAATAGGTATACATCTCGCCTTATTAAAAATTGTCACTTTAGCTTTTGGATGTTTAAAATATCAGAATTCACGCTGCCGACTCTGTGAAACTTTCTAATGTCCATACTGGACGAATCCAAAACTTGAGATTGTAGGATGAATCCCATAAGTAGAAGTTAACCTTAACCATTCTATCGTATCAAGTCTTACTTTCATTTTTGTTTGTAGCTTTCTGACAAAACCATCACTCATTTGAAATCAAGTAGGCCTCTAATCGATATCAAAATTCAACGAATTGAAGACACCGCCCGCAGACTAGCTACTTTTAGCATCCGCAATCAGCTTTTGGGGTCGTATCGAAGTATTTAGCTTCTAAAAAGCTAATAAATTTCCGGTATACTAAAAGTAGTTCGCGATGGCCCTTATTTCTCACCTTCTCATACTTCTTTAACTTTATATTAGTCAATGCGCGATCACAGTACAGCATGGCATCATCTTTAATCTGTTCTATGGCTTTGTTGTAACAAGACAGTGCTTTTTCGTACTCTTCACGGCGGAATGCCTTCACAGCACGTGTCTTGAACGTGTCCGCTTTTTCCCGACGAATTTTACGGTCCTCAGCTCGTCTCTCAGCATCCTTGCTGACTTCTGCCATCCAAACTTCTTTGTCCATTTCACCCTAAAAAAGAAAGCTATGAGACTATTACTAATTGAAGACTCATGTGTGAAGTATGTCTATGTTTAAAATATGAAGCAATATTTAAAAGTATTTAAAAAAAATACGTACCCGTACATTGGCAATTTCCATAAAATGGAAATCTGAACGTATTTTCACTAATCAGTATTTACGTTAGAAGGTAAACTGCGCTGTCCCGAATTCTAACATTTATCTCATTGGGAGAGAGTACAAATAATGGTTTTATTGGCTTGTAAAATACTTTTTTACGCCCTGCCTTAAACCCAGGATTGTAAGGGAAACACGTCATAATTGAACATGTTTGTCGAACAACAGTATGATATCTCTCAGTCTAATTGTGGAACTATTAGAGGTACTTATTTGATGTATGTCAATCATTATGTCTGCCAATATTGTTTGTTTATAGAATTTGTGTAACGCAATTTAATGCGTTTTATATATTTAATAAATATATACTTTTATAGTACATCATTTAAGATTTAATTAGAATCAAGCTCATTGATACCAATTAGATAAAAACCTTGAATGTTTCAAGTGGTGTACATTACATTTTCAGATAAACGAACAGTTGGGTATTGTTGTGTTTGTGTTCACAGACGACATTCAAGCTTCACCTCTATATCATTTTTGTGGCTCGTGCAATGGATTCCCATTTCTCGATACCTATATTGAAATATATACACCCCATTTTTGATTTACAAAAAGTATGCGAAGCGCAAATCGAATCCCGAGATTATAAAGAAACGCTTAATACTAAAGTAAATATCGTTATTTTATAAAACGCCCACAGTCGATACACATTTAAAGACTTAAAACAGCTTTGTGGTCTTGGTATATTTCATTAAAGGCACGCCTTTATCCCGGAAGGGGTGACAGAGGTATGTACCTCAGTCCACATTTCACCATAAGTATTTTTGTCCCACGTAACTGGCGGTGAGTCGTGTTGGGCAGTCTATTTTAAATTCGTAATAAGCAACTTGACCGACCTATCTTATGTGCGATAACCAGATAATTATGAACTTGATCCAGAAATTACATCGATGCGTATTAATTATGTTGATAATGGTAGTAAACAAATAAATTTATTGATAAATATTCATACCTACTCAACACAACTGCAATAGTTAAATGTCTCGTTACGTATTTTGTGTAAAATAAACTAAAAATGGTGTTGAAGGAGGTTCTACCGACATCTTCAGGGATTGCATAATCCAGACTAGTAAGTGGTGCACCTGCTAATTACTGAGGTCATGGCGAAGGGAATATCCATATGACCAGCCAGTAAATCTTATTCTTATAAACAAATATTATGAGAGGCCCACGTCTAGCAATGGACTGCGATTTATACAGGTCAAGAAGGGTCAGGTCAAGGACTGCGATTTATACAGGTCAGACTGCTAAATAGTTGTAAAACTAATAAATAGTAAGCACTAACGAGAAAGTGGTTTATTTTAGCCAGTATAATGACAATTTGACAAGATGGTGAGGTTAGTGTGGTGGTGACTGTGTGTGTGTAAACCCTTGTATACACCAAGGTATAATACATGTATTTTAGAAATTGTATGCAATGATTTCGTTTTTTGTTCTCACTCTAGAACTTGTTGTATACAAAACTTGTATTAAGCTTGTTGAATCAGGTGATTCACCTGAACGAAACAATTACAATATGTACTTGTATAGAACAAATAATTTTAGAAGTTCGGTTTGACAAGTATTTTACAAGTTTTGTATAAAACTAGCAGAATACTTGTTTCCTGGGGACCAAGTCTACTAATTCAATCGCGTCAGAATAGAATAGAAATCGTCGCTCAATAGAGAGCCGACAGAAAAAATGTGTGTTTTCGTAGTCTACTATTACAATTGCGCTTCAATGGAATTGTACCGGCCGGCCGATACAATGTTTTTAACAAGTGTAGTGCCTGTAAGTAGCTCTTAATTAGTATTTTTGGTAGTCTATATTAATATTTTGATAGCTAAAAACAGCTATTTTGTATCTATAGTAGTTTTAGTACACTACCTGGTTTTGGACTAATCGCAAGAGAACCACTATAGAATAGAACTAGAACGGCTTTCTGTTGGAAAATAGCAGAGTCGGCCCCCTGGTTTAAACGATATGTTAGTATACTAGTTAACATACTTCTTTATGTAGTGTGCAATGAGCGCTCAATAACTGACCTATTCGGTGGATGCAAACTTTCGCTCTTTGCCGATTTCGATTTTATTTTCACAATGGCTGCAAATGTTGAAACAAGAACATTCCTATCCGCACACAAATAGACAACACAAGGTAAATTGTTTATTTATAGAGAAACGCGCGCCAAATTGCTTTCTCTGATAATTTAACACGATGCGTGTTACATACCTCGCCAATACATATGCTAATGTTGGATCAACAACAAATTGTATTAATCTATCTATCTATCTTCACGTTGTATCCCTTACGGGGTAGTCAGAGAGGACAGATCGCCAGGCTTCGCGATCCATGCATACTTCTTTCGCTTCCTGCAGATTCATTAACCGCTTCATACATGCACGTCTGGGTATCCGAGTACTGTTGATTTTTCCGTTTTTGAGTGATCTGCTCACGTGGCCTTCACATGTAAGTCTCGCCCTACCCTGGCTCCTTCTACCCTTTACTGTCGCACAATATATATTCTTCGTCAATCGGTCCTCATGCATTCGTTGGACGTGAGACGTGACCAACAGAGCACGCCCGTTTCCAGCTTAAAGCTGACACTTTCATTGCAACCTGTCATATTGCGTATCACTTTGTTGCGTATCACTTTGTTACGTATTCGGTTGGCCAAGGTTCCGCCGCCCCATTTTTGAAGTGATCACATCTCCATAGCATTCAACTTACTTTCATGCATCTTCTGACATACCCAGGTAAATTGTATTAAACGCCTAAATGAAAGCATTTGTCTAAACAGATTGATCATGGATCAATTGGTAAGAATAAAACAAGTAACGCGCCCTTCACTATCTCAGCGAAGGAATCAGACGACTTCTAAACCGAAACCTAACATAAATCGAAAGCCGCAAACCGTTTGTCTCTATCTCGTAAGGTTTTTGAGAAATAGATGCGTGCATGTAGGCGGCCGGACGGACAAACTGAAAAACTAAATTTTCCGTGCTAAGTTTTATTTAAATCTTGAAAACCGCTCTCTAGGTACTTTTTTGGAAAACATCGTAGAATTTTATTTGCCCCTAACCCCACGTAAGCATCATCATCATATGGTATCTTAATTTTAAAGTATAGATGTTAGTAGGCAAACCACAGAACATATAATAATTGGTATATTATTACATGGACTTATTATTATATGTGCTGAGAGGCAAACCCTCTTGCTTTGGCATACTTAGACTGTGTATTGTTTAAAAAAATTGGAAGCTGGTCATTTCATTTAGCGCTTTGGAAAAAGAACAGGTTAAACAGAAGCAGCTTTTTGTTTTCGTTTCATCTGCATGTCTGTCTACTCACAGACGCGCATATTTTCCCGTTGTTATAATTATTTTTACGAAGCTATTACTGTAGCACTGCGACCTGTATAAATCTATTTTTGCTACTCTATTCTTTTTATTGTGTTGGCTCAAACATTATAATTACTGTCAGGTCAGGGTTAAAATACGTTTATGTTTGCCAAAGGAATCGCACCGTTTTTGTATTAGGCTATGTGGCAGAATTTGCAAAGTATGCGTCGATTAACCTAACCTAGGTCAACCTTTTTGAACCTACAACGACCTGTGATGCCGTTCGTGATAAAAATTATTTTCATATTTGAATGAAACAAGCTAAATAATTAGTCATTTAAAATTAGGCGTAGTTCGTACCTACTTGTAGTACTGGTCACAATCGTTGTCACGACAAACAAAGACGCTGTACATAATTGATGTGCTTTATTGATGAAAATTTGAAGGTCTAATAAATTTATAATACACAGAAATTTTACGATGTATTAAAGTGTTACAGTGTTTAACTGAACTATCCCATACTGTCTTAGTACTACGAATTATCTTTGGTCATAAATTGCTTGTTTGGTGTTTAAAGAAACCCCGCGTAATAAGCAAATTAAAATTTTATGAATTTCTCACTTAACCCACGTGGTGCCCTCTTATTACAAACCTGGGCTTTTTTTAAAAAGGCCCAGGTTACGGCTCGCTTAAAAAGGCTAAAAGCCGTATGTGAAAATGCATACCTATCTTAGGTGTGTTTCTGCACATCTAGCTCAAGTCAATTTGACGAGCTAAAAATTGAAGTTGGTAATTCATGGCCCTACCAAGATCTCCGAGGCCCAAGCGGCCTCATCTGCCAGAGGTGCACCTGCTGACTAACGGACGAGACAATGATACAACGATAGCTGCTTATGGTAGCCAAATAAATGTCGACTAACACCACTATGTAGACTTCAAATCTAAGTAGGGTTTAGAAGCAACTACGGTGTCATGGTTTTTTTTCGTATGGAAATCCTCATGATTGCTATGCCAGACTCGCTACAGACTAACATCACACGTATCCCTTTCATCTGTCTATGGCCGGGAGTCCCGCGTAAGCCCTCTGAAGGATAGCCCCAGGGCTCCCGACAGATTTTGTCCGCTACCCCGATCTCGTTCATGGGGGGGTTCGAGTGTTATCTCGCTTCTTTGGGGGATCAGGTTTATGCCACTTCCTTGAGGGGGTGAGGGCTTGCGGGCAGCTCTCACCCCACTACCGTCCGGGGCCTGCTTCTAACGATGTCATGGTAGCAAAGTGTCCGGAGGCCAATTGATGCTGAATTTTCTGAAGTTTTGTGTAGAATTGCTTACAATGGTACATTGTAGAGCGTGGTATTGAGGTCATGCGTTGGTTTACCATAATAGATGTTCGGCCATGAAGTATTTGGGCTAACAATGATTAGAAATTAATTATTAATGCAATAGGATTCTGCGCGTAGACGCTATTTATCTATGACCTATAAACATCACCATTTATTACTCGTACCACGCAGTTTAAACGCTTGGCATCATATTAGGTATGCTATTGTCGTTGACAAATACATTTAAAGCTGTATTTATAACTGTCACTTACGTATATTTTTTATACCCAAGCACGTCTCTAGTATCAAATTCGTTCTAGAACAATGGCTAGATACGGTTTACTCGTTTGTTTTACAGCACTGCACAGCTACGTTTGATAACCTAGATTCGTAATGTATTGAGTAATTCGTGTAGATTATATTGAATACCTACTTAGTGATGATATAAATTGAGTACAGGACTTATCATCATCGGAGTATTAGACTCGGTTGTATACGCTTTCCTAACTGCTGTCTTTGTATATACTGCGCAGTCTACGAGTACGGCTTTTTTAATAGTGAGACTAAGACTATTAGATAATGTAGTAACTTCATCAATTTAAAATGTCCACTAAAAGTTACGGTAATTTCGCTATTTGTAAATGTCTTTGGAAGGAGTTGACCGTCTGATCTCCTGACTGTGATACAGTACACGCCAGTCCCTCGTTTTCAAGTCAACAGCAGCTTAGGTTTAGTTGACTTGGACCAATATATAAAAATAAAACTTACAAGGGCTGAAAATCCACGCAACGCCTCTGCTCTATAAGAGTGTTTATCTCTAGGTTAGATAATATCCCTATTTATTCTATTAGAGCTTAAATGTGTAGTAACAACGCACAGTTAACGCATTCTTTGCATTTTACTACTACTTATATTTATATTCTAAATATAAAAAAACAATATATACAAGATCCAATATATACAAGACCACTATCTACCACGCAATGGACTCTGCACCGTGAAGATACAAAACAGTTCTTATCGTTGTCAACTATAATTACTTCCTTATGCACTCTATTTTCGTAATGTATTACTGGAATTGATTAGAAATCCAATTAATTTCTACAAGGTATATCTCGTTTTTAACCCGGAAAGGACTATTGGCGAGTTTTACATAATACGTGTCTAATTTTATTAACAAGAAACTTGGTTCAGCTTTATTTGATGTTATGAGACTATAATTGTTGCGACCAAAATAGAACAGGGGGTTAACAGCTTAACGTAAGTTCATATTTATACCGATCGCTTGTGTAGTGTGAGCACGATGGTTTATTCTGTGTCCGAGTGTTATTTATCTATATGTACTCGTATGTATTTAGAAATATATAAGTATGTTTATCAGTTATCTGGTTAGCATAGTACAAGCTCTGCTTAGTTTGGAATCAGATGGCGTTGTGTGAGTTGTCCCAACGATATTTATTATTTATTTATTTATCTACGGACTGGTCCACCGATAACCGTAAAAATAAGCTTTTTGCGTCATAAACGGCCAGTACTTTTTTACGTATCTTATAAGTTTGATTTTTTCACCGCTTTCAGGGACCTTAGACCTGAGTATATAGTTTTAACTAGTTGACGCCCGCGGCTTCGCCCTTGTTGAGAAGCTTTCCCGTTCCCGTTTCCCACAGGAACTTGTTCTCGGGATAAAAAGTAGCCTATGTGTTATTCTGATGTATATAAGCTATGTTATTGTAAAGTTTCATTAAAATCCATTCAGTACTTTTTACGTAAAAGAGTAACAAACATCCTTTCATACAAACTTTCGCGTTTATAAAATTAGTAGGATTTCCACTCGATACCTTCACGCTTTCACGGATCTTGACAGACATACGGATGAACGAACGGACAACAAAGTGATTCTATAGGGGTTCCGTTTGTTTATTTTGGGGTACGGAACCGTAAAAATGAAAAATAATCTATAATATCTACCGCATCTTTTTTACCGAGAGCTTTGAAAGCTTTTTGATTGATCACAGTGCGATTACTTTTCACTTTCAGCGTTACTTCGTCATCTAAAATCACTTTGCATGATAGCAGCTCATCAGCTACAGCCTGCGCTCTATCAGCTCTCTCTTTATCACCGCTGGATAGATCTTTCACCAGCTTGGAAACTTCTCCAACTTTCTTCATGAAGTTATTGAATTCTTCGTTTATTTCCACTGCTTTTGGATCCTTCATCGCGACACTTTGTAGTGATTCGTTCAGACTCATTTTTGTGAAATTATTTCCTTTGTAAATAGAAAATAATGTTTTATTTAGAGAAAAAAAGAATCCCTTCAAACTACACTTTATCCAGTATTGACATAATAAGAATCATAGTAACCGTTGTCAAGACAAACAAAACGGTAACTTGTCAAAAGTCATGTTTTATTGACATACCAAAATAGCTGTAGTATTTTCGTAACAGCCAGTGTTTATAAAGCTATTGTAAAAGCCCGCGCAACTGAAACTATTACATAATAAAACGTAAGTGCGTTCGAGATACGCTGATGTAGATTCTATATTTAAAGCAAGGTGAAAAAGAAATGCTTCCTTGTAGTAATTTTTCACTCGTGTTTCAAATATATGCTTGTATGCTCTAGCATTACTGAAATTAATTATCTAGGCAGTAACATATTATTTACAAAACTAGTGTTTCGGTCAGGCTTCGCTCGAGTACATTCTTTCAGACATTTCCTTTTTCTTAGTATATTAACGAATGAATGAGGAACGATTGACGAAGAATACATATTGTGCGAAAGTAGAGGGCAAAGGAGTCAGGGTAGGCCGAGACTTACATATGAAGACCACATGAGCAGATTGATCAAAAACGGAAATGTCAAAAGTACTCGGATACCCAGACGTGCATGTATGAAGCGATTGATGAATCTTGAAGAAGCGAAAGAAGTATGCATGGATTGCTAAGCCTGGCGATCTGTCCTCTCTGACTACCCCGTCAGTGATACAGCGTGAAGTTAGTTAGTTAGTTTTTTTATATTCGGTAGGTCAGAGAATCGATCGTAGTCTATTTATCACCTAAGTGATAAGAATGACCCTTTAAATGGCAAAACAACGTATCCCGAGTTTGTTCTATATAGTAGTATAATAAGTAAAGTGAATGCTTGGTATCATAAGCTTTGACACAGTTAAAGTTTATACGAGAAAAAGTGAATTAAGCAATTTTTTTTTTATTAAATGCATTAGTGTAGCGCTCGCGGCCCCGCGGACTCAGTGTACTGTAAACGATCACTGCGTCAGGCAACTTTTACTATGGCTGGTCTTCTGATGGGTGACCACTTTGTGGCATTTACATTTGCGAGCGTTTCCGTGCTTCGGAAGGCACGTTAAGCCGTTAATAAAGTATAAAGAGTATAAAGTTAATAAAGTAGTGGGTAGAAGAAGTCAGTCTTCTACCCTCTACTTTCGCACAATATATATTCTTCGTCAATCGTTCCTCACTCATTCGTTGGACGTGTCCAAACCAACGGAACACGCCCTTTTTTAGCTTAACGCTGACACTTTCATTCAAACCTGCCATATTGCGTATCACTTCCTTACGTATTCGGTCGGCCAAGGTAACGCCGCACATTTTTGGAAGTGATCGCATCTCCACAGCATTCAATTTACTTTCATGTATCTGCTGACATACCGAGTATAAAATTTCATAAAAATCTTTTCAGAGGAGTATGACTAGACAACAAACAAATACTGTAACACGTGAATTTTATATGTTAGAACCAACCCAGTGTATAAATATGTCACTGTGAAAACAGAATATTCATGTTTGATTCAGCATTTCAAAACAATACGCAGTTATCTATGTCCAAATAAGTTTTACAAAACAAACTAGTTCTAGAACACAAATAAACAATATATTTAAATATGTAAATTTGAATATATCAATCACACATAAATTCACCTTGAACAATTCAAATAGACAGACATTTATGTATAAGTATATTTGTACTGCGCGGGCATCGAACTCTCGCCTGCTGATATTGCAGTCGCTGGCTCGACCTCCATTTCAAACAGGTTTTCAAATTATAGTTTACCAGCTGATAAACGCGGCATGGCTCGCGTGAAAATCATCAATCTTTGCTCTTTCACTTGGGCCCTTAGGGGTAAAATTTAAGCAATTGTTTCTCGAATAGTCTTAAGAAAGAGCTATATTAAGAGCTATTTACTTGTATTTTCTCTTCAGTTTTATATATCAGTATATAAAGGACTACCCTTACACGGCAATGGGCTTACCACCTGTTACGTGGGGCAAAAATGCATACGGTGAAATGCGGGCGTATAGTATGCCCCTGGCTACCCCTTCGGGGATAAAGGCGTGACAATATGTATGTTTGTATGTACAGGACAGGCCCAATGTGGTAGAATAGCAATTCATTAATCAATACCTATTTGAAGCGCTCGTGGCCCCGCGGTCTCAGTGTTCTGTAAACGATCACTGAGTTACGCAACTTTCACTATGGATGGTACTCGGATGGGTGACCACTTTGTGGCATTTACATTTGCGAGCGTTTCCGTGCTTCGGAAGGCACGTTAAGCCGTTGGTCCCGGTTGCCATTAAAATGGTAGTCGTTAAGCCTGGTTAAAGGCCTTATGGGCGGCTTAAAAATTTCAACAGCAGGTAGCCACAACCTGCGTCTGTCTATTTCAACACGGCAATGGGCTCAACACCTATTACGTGGGACAGGAATCCACACGGTGAAAAGTGGGTATATAATATGCCTCTGCCACCCCTTCGGGGATAAGATTTTTTTTTATTTGGTAATTGCAACAACCCAACATTTCAGCTATTCATATCAAACACCCTATTTTGTCCATTTTTTATAATCCTACTTCCTATCCTACTAATATTATAAATGCGAAAGTTTGTAAGTATGGATAGATGTTTGTTACTCTTTCACGCAAAATTTACTGAATGGATTTTGATGAAACTTGACAATAATATAGCTTAGACATCAGAATAACACATAGGCTACTTGTTATCCCGGTAACAAGTTTCTGTGGGCAACGGGAACAAGAAAACTGAACCCCGCGTGCAGAGCCACGGGCGTCAACTAGTTCAATATATTGCTATAATTAAGACTTGTAATTGACTGCCTGGTTCTTTGAATGTAATGAAAACCCCACACTTTAATTATAATCTCCTTACCTTAAATCAATAAATAAAAAAGTGCACTTAAAACATCACTACCGGTTTTTATAGTAACTAAACCGATGTGTTTAAACAAACGCGACAAGTTCTTAATAAACTCGTTTATATGTTAGAATAATAACATACTCATTTATATGAATTAACATGAATTACATATAAACGAGTTCATTTACAGTATTACTTAATAAACTGGTTTTACATAAACGGGTGGCAATATTCTGACAGCTTATGTTGTTGTCATGAACTAGTTTATGATTTGTTTTATTAGCAAATACAAATCAAAGATCTATGATTCACACCAGTCTAATGACAGTCTACTGCTGGTCTTAGGCCGCTTCCATTTTTTTTATTTTTAGCTCTTACTCTCAGCCAAAACAATAAACTCTTTAATTTTCTGTCTATTTACATTATATCTTTCGGTCCTGGGACAATTTTTATAAATCTTTTTTATCACCTCTTTTTTTCCGTCGACATTTTAACTTTAGTACATGAAGGGATATGCACTGCGTGCACCAAAGTTAGAGTGAGAGAAAAGCAGGTTCTCTTTCTATCCTATCCCCTAGTAGTTCAAGAGGTAGCCACAACGAATTTTTGTAAATAGCTGTTTTTTTTTATTTTTGTTGGGAGCAACTGCCTTTGTCGTTTTACTGCTAACTTGTTGCTCTATTGATTCAATAATTAAAGTGATGCATTTGAGTCTGACTCGATCCTGATGGAAAATGTACAGAAATCTGCTATAACACACATCCGTCTGAAATCCCTTTAATATGCCTTTACTTTTTGTCGACAGTATTCACGCCGCTCGGGTTTATCCGTCTATTCGGCGTGGTAGGTGGAGTGCTGGTCAAGCCACAGTTCCTGAGGGATCTCAACGAGGAGTATCACGTGTACTCGTTCGAAGAGGAGACCATCAGGCGACGGATACACAATGCTGTCTCTACAGGTACTTAATGCTATGTAATTTATCCCTATTTAGAAACTAGCAAACACCAGGTTCGTTCGCTCAAAAAATCGATCCAGCCTTTTGAAAAGTAAAAAAAAAGTTATCTTCTATTCTATTCTTTACGAAAACTAGCTAATTACCGCGACTCCACCAACAGGATATAGTTGTCCCGTACCCGTTTCCTACAGGAACTTTTTCCGGGATTAAAAGTAGCCTATGTGTTTCTCCGCCTGTCAGCTATCTGTAATAAAAATTGTGGGATTTTATGTGAGCCAATGGTGTCGCTAACTGAGATGTCATAAAATATCTTTTAAAGTGGAAAAATAACTAAATGTTGTAATAGACGTATAATGATGTTGACAGGAGGTATTATAATATTATGTTATAATTTTAATTCATTTACATTGTAGCCGTGCCATTATGCCTTATCTCGTTATCAACCAGTATTTTTCATCTAACAATAGATGAGACCAAGGATTTATTGTACTACTTATAATGAAGCTGTGCGTGCTTCCCGTACTGTGACGTAAATGGTATAACCTTACTAATTTTCAATGACCTTCGTATATATATATTATACATATATACTGTATTTAGAAACTGCGCGGGCATTTGATTGTTATGCGTATAAGATCTTCAAAATATTTATACAAATGTATTTCTAAAGTTTTGAGATGCTGGCGCAGCGTAGAATTTGTTAGAATTCTTCTCAGGCTATGTATTTTTCCTAATCTATCACAGTGAGTATTTTGAAGATAAAACGAATAGAATCGGGCGTTACATGGCGGGAATCCATCGTAGGACGATAAAAAAGGGGGAGAGAATCCCTTTCATTAAGGAGTTCGGTTCGTCATCCCTCCGTTATAATTAGTAGAGGTTATCCTTGACTCTTGTGAGTTAGGTTTGACGAATCGAGAGTGTGGTAGGATCTTCCTTCCCTTCTTTTTTTGATCGTTCAGTTCTGAAGAGCTCTTAACCTTATCCCATCCTTTCATTGGCGATACTGAGCAACACGTGTCGGGCAGAGGTGCCAACGCCGATTGAATTGTTTGTACTTTTGCTCGGCCAACCTTGACAATGAAAACATTTTAAATGTTAAACATAAATGATAATGAGTCACAGCGTATGATTATTGATTAAGTAAACAGTTTCGCCAAATTTATATACTAATCAAAATCCATTCTGTAGTTTAAAAGATCTAAGTGACAAGCAAGCGGAAACGACTTCATTTCATACTATGTTAAGTTTCTATGTATAAAGCTTTTATTTTCCATCCAAATCGGAAAATCAGACGTTTCTGATAATCTGATAATAGAGAAAATAAATCGGGCACCGGATTACCGAGCGCATATTGTATACAAATTATGTAATAGGAATTACAAATATTACACTATTATTTTAATAATACGTGTAATGCTGTGAGCCAATGAAAACGGCGTCATAGCATAATTGAATAACAAATATCTATATTAGTCATAACTTTCGTTTTTGAGTCGAGTGCGTTCAGCAACTGTTGCAAGTTGAATGCGGTTTCCAAATAGCTCTTATTTACGCCGAGTTATGGCATGCTTCAGTTGACAGTTATAATTTGCGGTATTTTTACACATGCGCTGTTTGAAATGCTTCTACAAGCTTAATGACTGTTTAGAAGAGACTTAAAAAGACCATACTACAAAAGATGTCTTGGACTACAGATAAATTAAAGATTTTTTAAATCATATTTTATAAAATTTTAAACATAAATATAATATGCTGTAAGTACGCCTCACGCCCTAAGCAGCGGGATAATAACCGAACCAACCCCCAAAGAAGCAGGTCAACACTCGAAACCTTAGGTGAGGCCGCGGTGGTAGCCAAAGTCTGCCGGGAGCACTGTGACTTATTTCTGAAGAGTTTGGCAACAGCAATATACATATTGACATACGAGGGGATTTTCACACGTTAAACACTCAGATACAGACCAAATCAAAGTTTCACCACAAGAATCGCCATGCAATAGGCTATCTGTTCTATCTCGCCAATTGTGAGATCTAATTGACACGCTAGTTTTAAAAGGAAATAGTTGTAGTTGGTAATTACGAATTTAGTGCTTCTTTCTCTACGAATCAGATTGTATCTCGTTTCGGTTGAACCAACTGTCGTCTAACTGAATCCGATGAAGGCGAAGACACAATTATTCTAACGATCCGACATTTTTACAAACAAATTATCAAAAACATTCCCACAGTGACCAGTGCCGAAGTTGGTAAACATGTTTATAACGAGTAACGGTGAGATTAATCAATGGTACTAAATTATACAATTTTTTGTACGTATACAGAAACAAAGTAATTTAGACGTTGCGAACCAATGATCGCGTGTTTTTTTGCTTGAATAACATCTTATTTCATAAACAACTGTAAGTTGGAATGTAATTTTAAAACATATTGGACCTTTTCAACTTAAATAATAATCCTGATAGGTAATACAATTTTAGTAACATATTATAAATTTTAGTGTTAAACTCCACAGATCCCATATCCGTTAGAGTCAGCGTATGGAACAGGTTAAATACCTGGGATCTGCATTTTACACGTCCAGTGACATCGTTTTATTTTGTTGCCGTGTGGGCTTAGTGAAATATGTCTGGTGTCATATGTGACCCAAAAATGCCATTCAAGTTAAAAGGACAGAACCATCATTTGGCCTCTATTAAAGCGACACAAGCAGGAATAGCGTGTCACGAAGATAAAAATGCCTTGGTGGATGTGTGGAGTCACGCGAATGGATCACGTGAGGAACTCTCGAATCCGCGGCTGCCTTCAGGTCCGTGACATTGCAAATAAGTTCAAGCCGGATCACGGTAAAGAGGAAGACCTACGAAGTGCTTGCTTGATGTCGTAGGAGATGATATGCATACCAATCAGCTCAGTATACAGATTACCGAAGATCGTGCAAAGTGGAGCGCAAAATATAAAAAAGCTGAACATAGGCGTCGTTGACAGACACTATCTCAACTGGGACAAACGCTCGGATGATGATTACAAATCGATTTACCTGAGCAAAATATTTGAGTTAATGTTCACTTTTCTTTTTTATTAACTGTATACGAGAAATCTGTTTGCCCATACGTGATTTATTCTATAATTAATTCTCAATAAAACTGGTTTTATTCTATATTTTTCCTCATCTAAACACAACATCGACAAAGCAAGGCGTAGTGTAGTGACATCAAGGTCGGTTCTGGTATGAATGAATTTCTCTAGTGGGCCTTCAAGGCCAAATCTATCTGTATTCTAGCAACAAGGAATGTCGAAAAATGCTCAAAGGAGTCGCGAGCCCGAATTTTATGAAAAAAAAAACTGTATCATTGGATTTAAAAAATACAAAAATCCTAGTTAGGAATCGAATCTAACGATTTAAAAAAAGAAATATAGCCTGTATTATGAACACCACTCGATAGTGTTATTAATAAGGACCTTTTTCAAGATTTCTGGAAAGTAATGATATATGAGAAACTTATGAAAAAAGTTAAATTTTAATACAATATTTCTTGTTCCATTTTGGTTAAAGCTATAATCAAAGCGATGGCCTACTTGATCGAGAGTGATCATCGTAGCCTATGGATGTTTGCAACACCAGAGGTTCTACACTCGAACTGCCGATCAATCCTTCTAAGACTTCTTTGAAGACTACTTCATACTTACTATAAACGTTTATGAAAAATCAACCACACTGATTCATAAGACGTTGAACAGATTCGAAGAAAATTACATTATATACCGATACGAACTCAATCCGAATTCTTTGATAGATATGTGGAGTCACGCGATAGGATAGCTTAGGAACTCTAGCATAGCGGTAGCTTTATGTTTTGGTTTTAGTAACGGCTAGGCTGGCTGCGTTGGTAGAGGTCTAGAATCTGTATATATTATTATCTTCTATAGTGGATCGCTGGGGGACTATATTGCCAAAAGGCTCACGAGGGCCACGGGGCCTCATCACCATAATTTCTTACAAAAAAACTTAGAAAACGTTGAAGATAATATACACAACTCGGATCAACATTAATATAGCCTATTTACCTTAGGTTGTTACTGAGCGATACCATAAAATGCGTCTTAGCCAAGTCAATGTTTTTTTTTAATAAATAAAGTAAGATCTTGCGACAATCTCGAATACAAAGACAAGGCTATACTTCTGTTTACAGACACAGTATGGCATAGAAAAACGAGACATGTATGTCATCGTGTCACTACCTGACCTGGCTCATCACAATACCCACTTGTTTATAAACTTTTAACACCAGCTACATGTTTATAACGCATTCATTATGTATGCCGCATGGCTACTTTAGTGTTATAAAATATTTATAATTAAACGTAAGTATTACATGTTATGTACATCAACCATATTATGTAGTTTTACGGTTTGACATGCTTCGGTGGCGTAGGTAGAAGTATATGCGACCGTCTCGACTCGAAGTATATACCCCGTAGGAACAAATATTTGTGTGATCCACAAATGTTTGTTTAGGAGTTTGGGTGTTTCCTATGTATGATATGTAAGTATGCTTACAACAAGCTATTAGCCAGCTTACTTGGGCTGGATGGCTCTGTGTGAAAATTGTCCCGTCTACCACTGTATCTGACGGAACGTATGTTTACGGGATTTTTTTTATACCATTAAAATGGTAGATTTATAGATAAGCACGGTGATGCGGTTCACCCAATCGAAGGAGGCCACCGTAGCCTATGAACGTTTGAACACAAGATGTCCTACTTTATATTTCTTGTTTCTTTGTAGACCTCTTTTGAAGAACCCTATACTGAAGACGTTTGAGAAAACTGTGTCAAGGAGCTGTCCCCAAGCGTATTTAGAAGGAAGCCCTCATCAGACGTTACCGTATAGGTACAACGCGAAGTGTGCGGAAGCGATATAAAGATAGTCGTTCTAGACATTTCGGTAGAATACGCATTAGAAAACGATACTATGTGTTACTTGTTCTCCACGATACCGTAAAAACAAAACTTCTGTACAGAGTATCTAACCTAACACGACTTTGCGCCGACAATGTCGCAATAGGCAGGAGCCGCAAAAATGTACCACAGTGAGAGTTGGTAGTCTGAGACCGTGTGTCATTAACTCATTAAATGCTTTACATTATGATGGCCTTGTTGAAGAAAAAAAAAAAGAATAGTAAGGGCATGGATCCAAAAGAATGCCTATTGTACATCCCGAGTAGTTTTTTTTTTCTTTACTGCTATTACAGTACGCGCCACGAGTCATGAAAGTGCGCAGACGACGATAAATAGGTGTCAGTTGAGGTAGGGGTGAGGGGCGGGACGAGTAACCATGGCAACGAGCGACGTGCAGTGATTCCTTGCCTCTCTCGACCCGCGCACTCACTGGGCTCGCCTTGGGTACCAGCGATAACATAAAAATTACGTGACACTTGGTCACGTAATTTCATTAATCGGACAATACTTATTATAAATTATTTGTTTAGAACGACAATTTTATGTGTTTATATTAAAAATAATTAAAAGGTATTGTAAGTGTACATTGTGTTAGATATATTTGAACTTAGTGTTTTTGTAAACAGTGTTGTAAAGAGGTTATATATAATAGTGTTTTAGTGTTATTTTGAAAGAAGTGAGTTTTTTATTAGTATCTACAATGTAGAGACATTGTAGATACTAATAAAAAATCACTTCTTTTTTTTTGTTTGCAGAGGCCAATGAGTAAAAAATATAAACGTACTCTTAATAGACAAGCGAGAAAAATGGTGTATGACGTTTACTGCTTTATGAAAAATAAATTCAGTGGACTGAATTACGTTCAGTTATGGCAGAGGTAGCTGAAGCTAAAAAGTTTCTAAATCTACTATATACAGGACAGTAAAGCAAGCTAACCAATCAGATTTACTAACGGTTTTTAGAACTCCCGGGAAAAAACGAAGTCGGGCATTTCTCATAACAGGTGTAGATAATTTTGACCAAGGGGTGATAAAATGAGCTATTCACAATTTTCACGTAACAAATAATGAGATACCCACAGTTAAAAAACTTTTATCAAAATTACAAAATGACATAAATTTTCGAGGATCGGAGACAAGTCTACGTCGCATAATTAAAAATATAGGTTTTAGTTGGAAAGCCACTGAAAACAACAGAAAAGTCCTTATTGAAAAATCCAAGATAAGATTGTTACGTATAAATTATCTAGAAAAAATAAGAAAGTATATACAAGAAAATAGACCTATAATATACACGGATTAAGCATATGCCCATTCCTCTCACGATACAGCAAAATCCTGGTCTGATGGGTCAACAAAAGGTTTAAAAAATCCCTTTGAGGGTCACCGTGTGGTTATTGTGCATGCAAGTTTTGAGGCTGGTTTTGTACCAAACTGTCTATTAGTTTTTAAGTCAGTTCAAAAACTGGTGACTACCACGACGATATGAACTATGAAAATTATAAAAGTGGTTAAAAACACAACTAATACCTAACCTCCCACCAAGGTCCGTCGTGGTAGTTGACAATGCCTCCTACCATAATAAAGAATACGATTCTGCACCAAATTCCAATAGGAGGAAGTCAGAAATGCAAGCTTGGCTGACAAGCAAAGGCATATCATTTAGGCCTGAAATGTATAAGCCTCAGTTGTATGAGTTAGTAAAATTAAATAAAGAGACACACAAAAAAAATAGTATTGATAGAATACTAGGCAAACATAACCACGAAGTTCTCCGCTTGCCACCGTACCATCCTGATCTCAATCCTATTGAGATGGCGTGGGCCGCAATTAAGGGTTCCGTTAGTAGTAAAAACGTAGAGTGGATGAGTAGATGGACGCGTTTCATAGAGTAACAGTAACATTTGATAAAAGAAAAGGTAGAGGCAATGGGGGCTATTGATCGGCAGAACCTCTGCAATAAAGTAAAGTCGATTGAAGAAGAATATATCATAAGCGACCATATAGTCGACCACATGACGGACGAATTAATAATATGGGTGGGACAAGACTCGGATAGCGACGACAGTGATTCTGATCAGGAAGATTTTGCCGAAGAGGATGAGTTGCTCCCAGGCCCAAGTTCTGGAGAGCCATCCGATCCAGCTCAAGCTGCTAGCCCAAGCAAACTGCAGTTTCCACCAATGGAAGGTGTAATGCCGTTGAGTGACAGTGACACTGATTAACTTTTATTTCAAGTGTATGTGTAGTTATGTATCAAATAAACATAACAACATTTTTTTATTGTTATAATCATTTCTATCCTATACACAGCGAATTTATATTGAATATCATTTTCTACACGCGCACGATAAGTTGAGACCTGCGAGAAATGTTGTTCCCCGATTATTATAATAATAAGTCTACAAATTAGAACATTTAATAATATAAGATTAATTATTATAATATAGAATACTACAAATAACTATACATTTTTTTACATCTGTACCAACTTATTACTGTAAGGTCACAGAGGTCAAACCTCAACTTATCGTATTTATAGTACACTTTTCTCCGTCGACGCCATTTTCTTTAATGACTCGTGGCGCGTACTGTACCATGGGACAAAGCATAAAAATGGTGGTCTATTTAATATGCGGGTGCAAATAGATACTCCGTGTCCCTGGCGATTTCACTGTATGTTTTAAATATATCTCTCCTAAGATAAATAAAATTATGACATAGTTATGTACAGATTCTCGTCATTTTAATTTGAAACTGCGTTCTTTAGGGCCCTTGGGTGTGGATATATTTTATTTTAATGCCTAATAAGTAAAAGTAGCTTGGGTGCCTCAATAAAATCTCTGGTCCAAGCGACCTCTCCTGCTGCAGTGTACCTGCTGGCTAGCAAATGAGGCAACACGCAGATGCCGTCTGACCTGCCAACCACGTAAGGCTGACCTGCCAACCACGTAAGGGTTGGCAGGTCAGACGGCAAAAATTAGAATCCATCTGCTCCATATCCAGATCGGACTTGAATGCAACTGGGAAAACGAAAGATTTACGAAAACTAAAGAAATTATAAGTACAAGAATTTACATATTTTTATTGAACAAGTCCGGTAAAGTAGTTAGCTATAGCAGGTCTTTATTAAACTTATATATTACTACTATACTAAGATAATACAGTGGATAGACTCATCTACGGCGGGCGGCGACGCGGAAGCGATAAGTCTGACGATGTTAATGAAGCCGAATCAATTGTATTTATTTGTTGAACACTTGTTTTAGAACACGATATCAATGGGTTTACATAAACGAGTACTTTGATTAATTTAAACCTGAAATAGCATCTCAATTTAGTTAAAAAAAGGTGTTTTTTTTTTATTAGTTGTACTTTTATTTTGAATTTGTGTCTTTATAGGAGTGGGCTACATATCCCCCGAGCCTATGTACCCTGACCATGGCGATATATCGGCTTCGGTGGACGCAGATATCTCAATATTAAAGGATAACCAGCAGTCCATGTTGCGAGGCAAGGAGACGCCGTTGCTCCAGCTGAGAAATGGTGCTTTACAAGCGGGACTTAATGAGAGGTTGAAGAGGATCGTGGCTATGAGAAAGGTATATTCAAAAAACATTTTTTAAATTTTTTTTCTATTATTTGACTAGCTGAGCTTCGGGGTTTCACCCGTGACATAAATTTAAGATACTATAATACAGTCGTATTAATTAGACAGCCCTGGTGGTGAAAGCGGCAGTGTAAGCGAATGCCGCGCTTAGGTTCTCGTGTCGATTACCCAGTCGGAACAAATATTTGTGTGATCCGCAAATGTTTCTTTCGGAGTTTAGTTATTTCCTGTGTATAATATGTATGTATTTAGAAATATATAAGTATGTTTATAAGTTGTCTAGATCCTATAAAGAAAATTGTCCAAAAAAATAACTAGGAAAATATTCTATGAAATCTGATTCTAAGGCTATGCAAATCTCGCCGGGACCCGATGTAAATAAAAAAAACGTCTTTATTCTAGGCAATAGTTATAAATCTAATTACCTATTTAAAAAACAGTTAAAGAAGTACACAAATAACTAAGGGACTGCAATCTAAACTAGACGCAATTTTATCTGTAATTATAGAGCAACAGGGTTACCACAAAACATACGACAAGAAATAAAAATAATCAAAGGCACCAAATCTATTAAGCACCACATATACTCGAGCGTAATTGAATCGCAAACCGCAGCCGCTCATGACTAATATTTTCATCACAATAAACGCGTCAACGACCCGCTAAACCGTATAGTAATGTAATTGAAATCGTACATTTACACCGATTTTGTTATTCGTGAAATGCACTTTTGACTTATCTACCGAGATTTGGCTACTTCGTTTACTACCTAACTGCTTTTTTAAATTTCCATATTAAACTGGGGCCTCCAGTTTTGCTGACTCCTGGCCATAGGCAAATGGGAGACACGGTGTAGTTATAGTTGATAGGAGTCCGGCATAGCATCTACGAAGATTCCCGAAAAAAGTATGCGTCCGTCTGTCTGTGGTCCGTATTCCAGAACGTTTCTCAATATTCGATTAACGCTTGAGTCTAAGATTTTGCCTTATAAAATCTACTCTCAAGTTTATCTTGAGTGTTGATAAACGTTCTGGAATACGGCCCTGTAAGTCCCAGAGACATTTAGTACTAAAAAGCTGTAATTTGCTTTGGATATCCTAAGTACAATTAATTGGTCATCTCTACGAATGGGTATTTTGTTTTTTTCACCATATCCTACTATTAAAGTGGAGTTAAAGAGTAAGTAATGATCGACAATGTACTTTCTATTATAAAAGGTTTTTAAATTTTTTTTTTACAAATTAGTAGCTAACACACACTTGGCCTGTGTTTTTACTTTTAGCTCATCGAATACTCACCGTCCTGGTGAGATCACGAAGAGGTTGTCCAGACATTGGAGGCTTCTGTTATAGCTTGCAAGGCTAACTTGGTACTCCTCAAGTTGACGGCCTATGTTCTAAGTTTTTATCATGCCCCGAACAATTCGAGGTTATAGCCCAAGAGGAGGAAAACACTTGTTCAAGTGATTTTTTTATTTAGTGCTCTCTTATTTCAGTATAAGCCTCGGTCAAATAGTGGCAAGTCATTCAGTACAAGTACCTAGAACGTCTACCAGATGGCGTTGTTTCAAAACTATAATTTTTTTTTTATTAGATTATGTAGTCAAATAAAGAAAGCTTAATCAAATAAAGGCTTAGTTAAACCCAACTAGTTAGGATTAACGTTAAATGTGTCACTATTGCCGCAGCTCCAGAGACGTTGGTTTTTAAGGACCTTGTAACTTTATGTTATCTTAATGATTTCTAAGCTTTTTATAGATGTCTAGAAGTTATGTTCGGCGTGGACAGATTTAGTGAGCAACACTACCATCCACTATGCCTAACACATATTGTTATAGGTCTTTACCTATGAAATTGCCGTTCTGCAGTACTGGCCATTTCAATACAAATTAATTTTTGTTTGGCTAAGAATTCTAATTTCAAATTAATTTTATTTTAAAAACATGGAATTCTTTTTACAAAAGTAGTCATTTGTTTATTGATTATTGTTACATTTTCATCGCATTTCAATCTTTTTCGTCATCATGGATACGTTAAAAATTCGAGTAATTATGGAATATGAGTACCGTCGTGGCAGCAACGTGGCACAAGCGGCACGCAACATCAACGACGTTTACGGAGCTAACACTACAAAACCAACGCACCACCTGTTATTGGTTTGCTCGCTTCCGTTCTGGAAATTTCGACCTGAAAAATGAACCTCGCGGTCGTCCGAAGACTTTGGTCGACAATGATGAATTAAAGGCGATTGTGGAAGCTGATGATACACAATCTACGGCTAAATTAGCAGCAGCTTTCGACGTTAGCGTCAAAACAATATTGGTCCATTTGCGTCAAATTGGCAAGGTAAAAAAGCTTGACAGATGGGTGCCCCACGTACTCAATGATCGCCAGCGCGCAGTACGCGTCGTGACGTGCCTTGCACTGCTCAACAGACACACAAATAAAGGAATTTTATACCGCATTGTTACCTGCGATGAAAAATGGATTCTGTTTGATAACCGCAAGTTGGTTGGATCCTGGTTCAGCACCACCGGTTATTTCACCTAAACAATGCCCTAAATGAAAACTTACCCTTAGAAAAGTAATAGTCACTGTTAGGTGGTCTACGAAAAGTGATCGTCACGGTTTGGCATTACTGCAGATGTGTACTGTGAAGAACTGAACACAATGATGGAGAAGCTGGCACATCTCCAACCAGCATTGGTCAATCGCTCGTCTCCGCTACTCCTGCACGGCAACGCGCGACCTCATGCTGCACAGCAGACGGTCTCCAAGTTGCAAGAACTGGGGTTGGAAGCTCTCCGTCATCCGCCCTACTCATCAGACCTTGCGCCTACAGACTACAACTTTTTCCAGAATTTGGATAACTTCTTGGCGGGAAAAAAATTCAATAGGCAGTACAAAATGCCTTTGAAAAATTTGTTGCCTCTCGACCAGCTGATTTCTTTCAGAAGGGCATCAATAAACTGTCACTGCGTTGGCAAAGATGCATTGATTGCATGGGTGATTACTTCGATTAATACAAATAAAAAATACATGAAAAAGGATTTTATTCATACAAAACGACAGTTTCATAGGTAAAGACCTAATAATATTATTTTGTATGTATAATTAATTATTTATTTTATGCATCATACCTACTTTTGTGTAAATTGATTTTATAGAATACTTTAGATGACCCCCACAGCTTCGCCCGTGGAATATTTCGGCCTCCCGTCGCACCTATTTAATCCCGGCGCTTATAAATTCTACAATGATGCATAAAAATTTGCCCGATTTGTCGACATTTATGAGTACTGCTCTGCTCCCCAGTGTAGTAGCATAATGATATACAGCCTATAGCCTTCCTCGATAAATGGGCTATCTAACACAAAAAGATTTTTTCAAATCCGACGTGTAGAGAGATTATTCCTGTGATTAGCGCGTTCAACCGAACAAACAAACAAACTCTTCAGCTTTATAATATTAGTATAGATTGTACTGTGGTAAAATAATTCTACTATAGTTACAGAGGTTTAGACTAGGTTCTTCGAAAATTAAAAAAAACGCTTACTAAGTAAATTAAAAAAAAATGTTTTAATAGTAAAAACAGAATTAAAATTTCGTCAAAACGTCACCACCTATTACGTGGGACTATAATGCATACGGTAAAATGTCGTCGGGGATAAAGGTGTGATTGAAAAACATTTGAGTTAGTCAAGTTATAAGTTGGGTCACAATACGTATCAAATCTCCTTGTCTAACATGTTTACTTATATAGTCAAAATTCTTTAATATTCTGTTTTAAATTCTTTTAGTATTGTACATTTTACTTAAGTACCTATGGCTAACCAGACCATTTCCAATCTCCAGGAAGTGGAGAGTCAACGTAAGACTTCGTCACTACAAAGAAACGTTGTGTATCCCCTGGCGATGCTTCTGTTGCTGGCTCTCACAACCATCACAGTCCTAATGGTGCTACAGAACACGCTCGAACTGCTTATTGGAATCAAAGCTTTGCCACTTAGCACACGGGTAAGCTGTTACACTTGCGAGATGTATAATTTCTTCGCTTCGAGGATGGGGCTTTGTGGTGATGGGAATGATCAGTACCAGAATTTCATTTAATGTGTTCCTGACGTCATCATTTTACAGTCTTCTATTTTTCTTGGTGCATTTCTAGTGGCTTTCAAACCCTACCTGGATTTGGAACCTGGGGTTGACTACTAAGAGCAACTATAGTTTGGCTGTTGATTTTCAGCATTACTGAAAGCGACTGCCGCCTGATCTCCTAACCCCGTAACGAACGGGCTGCCTTGTCCGTTCGTCAGCCGTTACGGCGGGCAGGTGAGGTTGTTTGGACCCCGTAGGTTTATTACACCGCACACAAAACCATCATAAATCAATGCACACACGTAAATACAAGTCTGGGGAAATGAACGAAGTAGGCGGCAGATTTTGCGTTCGGATTGTTCGCTCTGTAGTACCGGCGCCCCCACAAGAAAATAATGCGCCCGTACATGCGCACGCACCGCTTTGCGAGTGTCCATAGAATTCTTAAAAGTTTTAGGCCGTTATTTTGAAAGGTGTGTCTCAGTCATGAATCTAGTCTTAAAACTGTTTTCAAGTAGAGATTGTATTATTCAACGTCATTTGAGACGAAATTCACCGATCCAAATTCAAGTGATTTCAGATTAATGTTTCAAGTATAGATTTTGAGAGGTGTGATCTTTGTTTACGTGAGACGAGCTCGTTTACCAACTCGATAAATAAACGTTCCGTTATAGCATGAAACAAGGAAATTATATTTATATTAATATTACATCAATACTATTTAATTATAGGCGAGCAAAAACATTGGCATTAATCTATTACATTTAATAAAATTAACAAGAATAATGTTTATAATAGAATGATTTTCAATAGAATAAACTGCGTGTAAAAACTGCAATTCAAATTCGAAATAGAGAACACCCTGTTATTTCAAATCAGTTATAAGTAAACAAAATCTAAGTCACGTTCTATAATTAGGGCCGTATTCCAGAACGTTTCTCAATACTCAATCGATCACTAAGATCAATGTCTTGGTGTGGTCTTAAAACTAATTTCATATGATCACAGTTCAAACGGTACTTGAGTCGTCTTTTAAAATACGGGCCAAAGGTCCGTATTCCAGAACGTTTCTCAATACTCGATCAACGCTTGAGACTGATTTCGCCATATAAAATCTACTCTCAAGTGTTTCTTGAGTATTACTAAACGTTTTGGAATTCGGGCCTAAATCTGCTTCCACTATTTAGGGTCACACATTCCTTTGTATAAAAAATCCTTCAATTTAATTTATGTACCGCTTAATGACTTCACAGTCGACACAGGGTGCACAAGGCTGCTAGGAGCCGGTATAAAATGATCAGACGCTACGATACGGCACTGATATTAAGAGCTGGCTAGGTTCGCAATAATATTGTGGCAAATCTGGAAAACCAGATTTTTAGGTAGTTCAACGATGCAGATTGAGCCCTTATGAAAATTGGATCTACAGACAATTTTCTCTATTACCCATGCGAGCTTGAGAAATTCATGCTGTACCTATAAGTTAACCGTGAAACCCTACGTGGTCAGCTCCTGCACTTATCGAAATGCAAAATATAACTTTAATCCAAGATAATTGGGATGGTATGGGAATTTCAATCAGCCATATTTGAAAATTCTTTCCTTTGTATAAAAAATCCTTCAATTTAATTTATGTACCGCTTAATGACTTCACAGTCGACACAGGGTGCACAAGGCTGCTAGGAGCCGGTATAAAATGATCAGACGCTACGATACGGCACTGATATTAAGAGCTGGCTAGGTTCGCAATAATATTGTGGCAAATCTGGAAAACCAGATTTTTAGGTAGTTCAACGATGCAGATTGAGCCCTTATGAAAATTGGATCTACAGACAATTTTCTCTATTTCCCATGCGAGCTTGAGAAATTCATGCTGTACCTATAAGTTAACCGTGAAACCCTACGTGGTCAGCTCCTGCACTTATCGAAATGCAAAATATAACTTTAATCCAAGATAATTGGGATGGTATGGGAATTTCAATCAGCCATATTTGAAAATTCTTAGATTATTTATCTTTGTATAATATGTACATATATTAAAATGTAAGATATATATTTGGTAATTGGTCAAATTTAGAACCCTTTAAAGGTAAGTAAAGAATGTAACAAAGGAAAAACATAATGTATAAGCATGTACAATCGGCACTACTCTGTGATATAATAATAATTCACATTGAACTTTAAAAAGTGACATCCGTTAGGTTCGGTGTCTCTGTCGCACACTTCCTATGTAACGTTAGTCATCTCTGTCGCACACTACGTAGGTAACGTTTCGTGCGACTGAGATAAAACGAAGTGCATTACACTGGGCAAATGCACTTTAATTTCCCTCCACTGCCAAATACCCTATATGTGATACTTTTGAAAAGTTGACCAATTATATATTTTGTCATAGCACCGGTATTTATCTGGACTCCACCTTGAGTCAACTGTTAAGGAAGAAATAATATTTTAAATAATAATAAAATTGGATAAAACATTCATCAATTACTTAGATAATCATGGCACAAGGCAAATCATGTGCCAATAGCGGCTTACCTCTTCTCGTCCCGGTTTTGCTAGTAACGTTGGGGCAAAGGGTTTGGGCACGTCTATCTAATGAGTGAGGAACGATTGATGAAGAATATTTATTTTGTGAGTGGAAAGGAATGAAATGGAGGAGTCAGGGTCGTCCAAGACTTACAATCGAAGATCACTAGAACAAATTGCTCAAAAAAGGAAAGGTCGAAGCTACTTGGATACCCAGACGTGCATGTGTGAAATTATTAATGAATGTGCAGAGCGTAAAATAGCAATTCCACAAATAAATCCCACATTTGTCTGCTACCTCAGTGGTATTAAATTTTTTTTTTTTAGCCTGTCACCAAGTCTTGTAATTGTAAAGTTGACATGTCGACTTCCAGCAATTCACCCTGGGCATAGCGTCACTGTCGAAGCTGGGATGCGCGGGCGCAGTCCTGGAAGCATTTCTCATCGTGTACCTGTACGCGGCGTCGCTAACGGGCCTGGGCATGCCCATGCGCGCATTGCACGTCTTACCTCGAGCGCGACGCACACCGCTCGCGCGCATCATCGCGCACTGCGCGCTACTGCTCGCGTATTCCACCGCTCATCCACTGCTAGTTAAGATGCTCGGTAAGTAATATTTAAATTTTCGCTAAATGATTACATTATTTTTTTGGGGTTAGTGGTTGGGTGTAAGCATGGCCCATTACAACGCGATCCTCAGGTTCAACCTAAGTATCGCCTTCGTTCTCTCCTGTCGAAGTTTTTTATTTACACTCCGCTTACATTATTCGGGACTGTTGTATTTTATAACACTTAGTGGCAGACTAGTATACAGCCCATCTGATCGAAAGTGAATTATGGACGTTTGCATCAGAGGTGCAAAACTAGCACTACCGTCAGTAAAAACTATTATAGGGTTTCGTTTCTTCTATTTTCATAAGGTTTAAGAGATACGCGCATACCGGTCAAGGGCACTCTTGACCTGGCTCGAAAAGGTCTTCGATTTGATCGACAATATCAGTATTTCATCCATCCTCTCCACCACGTGTCCGAACCCTGTAGGCATCCGTTTTTCCATCTTAATCACTACATCTTCTGTCATATTGCAATGTTCCCTTAACACGCTGTTTCTTTCTTTGTTCACCAATTTCTTCTCATTTCAACTGCATTAATTTTATTTCTATGCTTCTTCTGGCTTCAAATCTATACTATTAATATTATAAAACCGAAGAGTTTGTTTGTTTGGTTGAACGCGCTAATTTCAGAAACTACTGGTTGGATTTGAAAATTTCTTTTTGTGTTAGATAGCCCATTTATCGAGGAAGGCTATAGGCTATATATCATTACGCTACTACACTGGTGAGCAGAGATAATGGAGGTGTTTTGGGACCTGTTAAACTCACCAGAACACCTCTGAGCTGCCCGTCCTTGCCGGGGTAACGCGCCGGTGGAGGATTATTTGGGTATGCTCAGATAATCCCCAGACGAAGTGGCCTGTCCAATGCACACGTCAGCGCCACCCGACGTGTGCAGGTCACTCTTAGGGCTGGACAAGACCAGCGGTCACAACCGCCCGCCTTTTCCTGCCCACCCGTATACGCTGGATGGGAGTGGCCAGAGCGTCCTCTTCCGCTCCCTCTCAGTAGCTTCCTTCGTCTTCATTATGGTCTCGGCGAAAAATGAGACCGCTTTTCATGCCTCTGCACTCCCAAGCATAGATTACACTATATTTGGCAGCGCAAGTACTATCCCGCCGAGCGCCACGTTTAGTTCGTGACGGTCGTTTTGCCAGGCCGGGCATACAGCTATCGTGTGCTGGGCTGTATTGTCAGGGGCGCCGCAGTAGTGACACATCGGTGTCTCCTCACGACGTGCGACACGGTGCAGGTAATGATCGAAACATCCATGTCCGGTCAAAACTTGCACCAAGCGGTAGGTGAGGCAGCCACCTTGGCGACTCACCCACTCCAACACCGAACGTATCGCCTCGATCGTCCAATGACCAGCACTTGGGTTGGACAGTGCCTCGCTCCATTGGCGAAAAGCATCCCTCTGGGCCTGTGAGCGGACCTGCCCGATCTCCTCGAGATCAGGCCGCTCACCCCGCAATCTGGCTTCGGGTCTATGCCGATGCACCGCCGGGTGTTGCAAACGTCCATAGGCTACTATGACCACTTTCCATCAGGTGTGCCGCATGCTAGTCTGCCGCCTTAGTGTTTTAAAAAATTTCTAAAGTACTAACATTCTCTTTTTGCCGTCCAGGTATCACAAACTTCGATCTATTAGGCGAGTTTGGCCGGATAGAGTGGCTGGGCAACTTCAAACTTGTGCTGCTATACAATGCCATATTCGCGGGCGCAGTGACACTGTGTCTCGTCAGCAAGTTCACTGCCAGTGTGCGGCGGGAACTTTACAACAGGTTGGTGGAAAACGTCAACACTGTAGCACATTGCGTGTCTTTTCTCAACAATTGAACATTTGGTTCTATATTTTTTTTTGTAAACTATCTTCATATGTGATACAATATTCTTGGCATAGGAAATGGTCCGGTAAATGTCTGGATATAATGAGGAGTAATAATAAAAAAACTGACCAATTTTGTGTTGTGACTTTCTAAAATGAACATGTGGGTAGACTGAAAAGGTCACAGTAAAAGGAATATGGGTGAGATTAGGTATGACTAAAGAAAGATAGACTGGCAAAACTTCAATTTAAACTACTCAAACTGTAACTGTCTTTTTGCTCAAAATAATAAAAACTAAAGAAATCTTAATTTTTTATATCATTTATTCTAATCTCAATTTTGCCAGTCGATATATTTCTCTAGCTATGTCGGTAGCGTAGTTTGAATTAAGAAAATCATTCGCACCAGAACTCTACCTGTGTAATTGATCCTTCGCATAACTGTTCCTTGCCTTGAATAATATGTAAATTTATGAACATCGAATTTCGTGTCAATTCAAAGTTATAAAAATAGTAAAATAATAAAGTGTGCTCTCTTCAATTTGTAGTTTTGCGTAAAATTAATGTGTACACAAAAATGAACCCCACAAAAATGGCACACTTTGTAAAGCTATATTCCAAATTACCATAAGCTGTGTATACCAAAACTATATTATTTATATCGCTAAAGTACAGCATCATTATTTTCCAACTTGTGTATGACACTATAATCTAAAATAATATGTTATATAATATAATATGTTCCCATACGTTACAACACAAATTGTTATAATTGCATACTGTGTTAAATATGCTTATTAAGAAATGTACCAATCTTATTCTTTTTTTTTTTAATCGATATTCAAGGCTATGTGCGCTAAATCCATTTTTCTATTCGCGTACTGTAACAAAACTGAATAGAAGCACATCAAAATTGTACACCCAAACCGTGTGGCTACATTATATGAAGGTACATTGAAATACGAGTATTATACCAAAATGACATGCATTCTATTATCATAATATTACATATTGAAGCCCCTGTACGATTATGAACGAATTAGTTTTGATAGATAAGAAAACAAGGTTGCTAATCGAGTTAGTAATAGATATAGACAGGTTGTGTAGAAGAGCCATAGGTATTTAATGAATTTGGAAGGTCTGTTCCTATTATAGACAAATTTTCTCAGTAGTCGTACGATTCTATTATAATATTGAGTCGTACGACTAATAGGAAAAAAAAATCTTATTAGGTCTTATCTTGGGAACAAAGCGTTTGTAATATCGACTGTAAAATGAACGACCATATACTTCTACGTAATTCGTATTATTATTTTTAAATTATTAAGTTTATGTTAAACAGAAATAATTACATAAACGTATTATTAAGTGTCATAAAACGAGAAATTAAATAAAAATAGTAATATATTCAAAATATCTAACTGAATGATGTTTGGTTGGATTTATTGCATTTATTTTCTATCAATTAATAAAAATATGATTCGGTTCCTATTTATGTCTTTATGTGTACGAATTATGTGTCATAATTTATCTATAAATTTGTAATAATAAAATTATTATGAAGTTGTTGAGGAAAGGCTCGCTAGAATAAAAAAAGTTATTTTTTTTATCACCTATGAGACTGAATTTGTTAAAGTTATGATTAGGGCAGGAGATTATTATTTATTATTTTGTTACGTCTATGTAATTAATAAATGTGACTAGTGAAGCGATATACAAACAAAATAGGTTAAATTGTTAATTTTAATGAATTAATTGTGTAAGATAATTGCCATGGATTTTTTGAATGTGTTGTGTTGTCTCATATTATGTATCAATTTATACGTTTTTCACTCAATTTTTCCTTTGCGTTGTGCAAATTCGACTACACTAAAATTTATAAAAGACATTTAAGACTGTTTTTAATCTAGAATAACTAGTTTTATGTAAGCATTTGTTGCTCAACGCATATATAATCACATTTTTTTCCCTGCAATAGTGGCATAAATAAAAATTACAATATTGGAGGCTAATTAATAACAATTGTTTCTAGTCTTACAAAATCTCTATTGCAGTGGTAGTATTAAATAGCACACAGGCCGTTAATAATAACTAACACTAAATACATTGCCCATTTATTGTTACTAATGCGCAAATTTATAATAATACTGTCATTATAGGTATGCTTCAACATAATGTTTCAAAATAAAATACTAGTGTATCTAGATTATGTATATAGTAGACGAGTTAACGCCAGTGGTGCTATACAATTATCATTATTATATAACCACACAATAAGAATTAATATATTAAAGTTTGTAAATGTACTTAGAACAACCATTTTAAGGTCGCTTATGCGTGAATCTCTTATTGTTTGTGACTATAGTAATTATATTTAGTGTGCAGTTTTATACATTTTATAATGTCTTGTACGAAACGTTGAGATTGCATTTGAAAATAATATATAATAAAAATTGTATCTGCACATTTTATTTCGAACCTTTGACGTAAATACCCTTGCTAGTTCAGTAGTATTATAACAGAGATTGTATATAATTATGTATGTTATGTACTAAATTTACAAGCACGGACGGACTTGAAATTATGAATAAGTGTAAGGTTGGGTTTATATTTGTATGAAATAATGTAGTGTATGTAATTATTACAGTCGCGAATGATCTTATTCTCGAGGATGCTTAGACACTGGGATAAGTGGAAAGTCTGATCATGATGATGATGATAAATAAAAAAGCAGTCTATTATATACATAAATAGATACACAAACTTCCACTTTTTGTTTTGTTTCAAGGCCGATAATACTACTAACATTTTCATTAACGCATTCAAAATAAACTATAACTATTTACATCCTGTATTCCTGACAGTAGTCAGCGATATTGGCAAGATGGTGCCACAAGGATTTCGGATTGACGCGCGCCGATACGATACACCTTGCTGTACATGGCAGAGGCACAAGGGTTTTATCGTATCTGGTTATAATTAATTGTTTACACAACTTTTAGTATTGGGCACGCGCCTGGTCTGTGATGACAGATCGCCAGGTCTCGCGATCCTTGCATAGTTCTTAGCTTCCTGCAGATTTATTAATCGTTTCATACATGCATGTTTGGGTATCTGAGTACTAGAATAACTACGCTATTGCATATTTAATTACCTACTGAGTAATAACAGTGTACCTATCTAATGAGGCGAACGCAAAACGTTTTCTATCCAGTTTGTGTCACTGGGTTTGCTGGTCATTAAACTAACCGCTTCACTCTTCGCCTTTGCTGACCCCTTCAGCTAAGTATATGTAGGTATGTACTCGTATGTAGGTACAGTCAGCTCCAAAAAAATCTCACTTCCTAGGATGTAAACTACTGGGGGTGAGATTTCTCTGAAGCTGATCGTACATCAAAAATGGCGATAAAAAATTGCATGCCTCATACTCTACGATTGTTGCATCGGCGTCGGCGGAAGGTGGAGCGAGATGAATATCGACCTTTACTCAATCTTTGGGATTAAATAGTTATTCAGATAGTTCGACTGATTTTTTTGTTTATTTGTTGGCACGTCAAAATGACGCTCCCTCTTTATCGAAAGCAGACGTGTCGACCCGTGTAATTGACGGCCGCTATCAGAACCAGCAGGGCTCCGAGCCTCTTCAGAAAAGCTCGGCCTCCACCCTTTGAACCCTGAAAATAACTAAAGGTTACTTGGGAGTCTTTCAGTGGCTGCATGATGGTACCACTCCGGTCCAAAAAGATGTTACTCCTTGCACATTCTGAGTGCCTGCACCGTTGATCAGCAGGTGCACCACGTGTTGGTGAAATCGACTTAGGCTTCAGAGATGTTACACCCCTTTTCGACTTTCTTTAACGAATATCTACTAACTTTTGTGTGTATAATTCATCATTTAATTCTTAGAACCTTGTTTCCCCGCACCTCAAAATTATATGGCGCCCAACTTGGTAGTAAAGAAGACTGTCAATGTGTGTTCCTAAAGAATAACGTTTGTACACGCTGTGAAATATGTGCTCAAACCTACGTTGCCAAAAAAGATCGAATTATGATAATGTAATGTAATTTTTAGACAGATTATTCATCTTTGTATTGTCCGCATTGTGCTGAAGTGCGTGATGATGATACATTTGGTGACAATTCTGTTTAATATTGTTTGATTTCATTGTTTTTCTTTGATTCAGGTACAAGTGGGTCGCGGATCTCTTTACATTACCTGAAGAGACGACACAGAAGCCACCTTGTAATATAACATTAAATTCTACTCGAACGCCGATAATAACGACTGCTGTGATAGAAGACTTAGATCGAGAGAACAACTCAAATGTAAAACATGTTAAATTAGAATAATGAATGAATGAACCTCTTTTTAATTTTGATAATAATAAAATACATAATCCAATAAATTATATTACTATTTTTATAATACCGATTTTTTATTACCTACATAAATATATGACCTTTGCCAAAGGTAGGAAAAATTTACCGACTAAACTTTGGACGAAGCTGGAAATCTGGGTAGCTTTCCGAGAATATAATAACTTATGCCTATCATAATTTTAAGTTCTCGTCGACAGTCGTCGGCACAAAACTTGGCCAGATTGTAGTGCATGGAACTTGTGCAACAAGAATGAGAAAGAGAACCTAACGTCTCGCGCCAAGGGTATAAGGAGCCCCGCCAAGATCTCCAGGGACCAATTAATCACCTGCTAGCGGTACACCTGCCGAATAAGGGTCAGCTCCGACGGATGAAGTGGCGGCGAAGAGTCGAATTCAGCAAAGATTTAAATTCAACCTTAGTTCTGTATATGACTGTATTTGGTACAACGGAATAAAATGATGGTAAGCATTTCAAGGAGTCGAGAGGCGCGCGGTGAATTGACTACAAGAGCCGGTGAGGGCATCTCGAGACAATGTATCGTGTATGAACTAGTGCAGGGGGATACATTAATATCGCAAAGCAATGATAACCATATCTTTCAGTCATTTTAAACATGACTTTGAACTATAAGTTATGAATAGACACTATTGCACTACCCATGACGAGCGTCATGTTAGCGACAAGAGCTATGAGTAGACTCGCACGCAGTACCGCGACGGCTCTTATAGCAAAAAAGTTCAGTGGGTTTTGCGTTCACTAAACTGCCCTTAGACGTCACACCGCCCGTCGCGTCGGCGCTGACCCTAACGGACGTGGCAACGACGCAGGCGCCCTCACGAGGTTGGAAGGTCGGATGATACTTGCTCCCAAAAAAGTCAAAAATCTAAAAGCAGCCAAATAAAAGTGAAACAGGCTCTAAATCCATGTGGTATTTAGGGGCAGCATCATCATTTCTGTCAACTGAGGTACACTGATTGGCATAGGCATAGCACCTCGGTCCACAATTGCCACTTGATATCTTTTGAGACTGATAAAAATCCCTAAAAGTGCAGTAAAAATCTCTAGAATATACATTAAAAGTGCTAACAACTACAATAACAACATAGTAAGCAGCAAACTTTTGTGATTAGTGGGAAACACAGTGATTTACTATACAAAACTAGTGTTTTAATGTTGAAAGTAAATCAACTTATTATTTAACTACCCACATATTTGTCACTTGTTGACATTTGACACAAATAGTTTTGACAGCATTATACTAGTGTGACCACAGCACAATTTAGGTCAAAGGCAAGCTTGGAGTTACCATACTGATAAAAGTGTTGCCATTAAAATTAATTACAAGGAAGCTAGGGTAAATATATTTATTATGGACCTACAATTAATTCTGAAATAAAAATGGAAGAACAATTTCAAAAACAAACAAGTATTTTAACAGAAAATGTCACCACTAATATGTCGAGCCTTATTGATGAAAATCTTAAGCCCTTGATGGAAGAAAACCAAAAGTTGAAATCTGAAGTAAATTTTCTGAAACAGAAAATTATAAAGGTTGAAAGGGAAGTCAGAAGAAACAATATTATATTATTTGGTATCGAGGAGACTGAAAACAGCCCTGCGGACACTTTAGATTTGATAATAAAGATATTCAACAAAATGAGTGAGAGAGGAAACTTAGAGAACTGGGACAAATGGGAGATTAGCAGTGCTCGCAGACTAAGGAAAAAAGAAGCACAGAAAAAGAGACCTATCCTAATAAAATTTACACTCGAATGGCGTAAATTTCAATTACTTAGCAACAAAAATCTGTTACCGGATAGTGTATATGTGACTGAAGACTTCCCCAAAGAAATACTGAAAAAGAGGAAGGAACTTAGCATAAAAAAACAAGAGGCAATTAAAAAAGGAAATATAGCCTACATTCGCTATGACAAACTAATAGTAAAAAGCATTCAAAAACCATTGGCTGACAAAAGGAAACGGTCCCCATCGTTATCACCCAATTCAGAAACAGAACAAAGGGAAGACCATATGGTAATGGCTCCTGCGAAAATTCACAAGAACAACAAGCTAGACTATGCACATCACGCCAGAGCAAGCCTACTTTCAAACAAAAATAAACAATAGCAATTAAGGTACAGACCCAACTGGAAGTCAAACAAACCAATCAAACCACCAACACCTTTGAACGCTAAATCTTCTCCAAGCCGGCTGGTCTCCGTGGGGAAGTACAATCAAAACCCTCCAATAAATACGCAACAAACAAGCAACAGAAACAAACAAACAGAAAATAAAATCCTTAATATATATAATATATACATGCAATATTAGATCCTTGGCTTCAAAAGAAAGGCTTCTAGAGCTAACTAAATTAATAATTAATAAAACACATAAAATTCGACATAATAGGTTTATCAGAAACCAGAAGATTGGAAGCGCTCGGACTGCAGAGGTCATGTAAGGTGTGTTAACAACTGTCCTGGCTGTTTGATTTTTTACGGATTGGAATACTGAAGGTTAAGATTATTATACCCTAATCCTAGTCCTTTTCCTACCTCATTCATTTTTCCTTATCCACTAATCATTTTCCTACCCTGTCCTCGTCCCATCCTCTCTCCGCCAAGCGAAGGTTGCCGTGCCGATGTGCTGCGTGGCTAGGGGAAAGCCTAGTTTTAAACGTGCCTGATTGCCCTGGGACCAGGCGACCCCAGAATAAGGCTAGCCTTACCTAGACAAGCGGGGCTCTGTCTAGGCGGACTCTAAATTTCCCTAGCTTCTCGTGGGTAAGCTATGGATATAAGTAGAAAAAATAAAATCCGAAATGGCGGCGATGTGGTTCGCGACCCGTCACGTCACGTTTCCCATCGAGGCGAAAAGTGGACTAGGGATAGCCGCTTTGCTACATTGAATGTAAGAGGAGGAATGAGAGACAAAATAGTGGAGGTATGCAAGATGATGCGAGAGAGACGACTTGATATTTTGTGTGTAAATGAAACAAAGAGGAAAGGATGTGACACCACTACACATGGACCCTATACCGCCTACTGGTCAGGTGTAGCCAATACCAGTACAGCGTGCCAGGGTGTTGGTGTGCTACTATCCGCTAGAATGAATGAATGTGTGAGCCCAAGACTCCTTTGGTTGAGGTTGAAGGTTGGACTCACCCGCATCTTTGTTGTAGGAGTTTATGCTCCGCAAGATGCGCGGTGGTACCGATCTTCAAGAGACCAAAGCGAGAGGCAGGCATTTTGGGAGAGTATGAGTGATATTCTGAGTAAATGCAAACAGAGCGAAAGAATAGTAATGTTAGATGATTTTAACAGTTGGGTTGGTGTGAAGCGTGATGGATATGAAAGTGTATTGGGAAAATATGGTGACGAACGAGTTAATGAAAATGGAGAAAGCTTGCTTGAAGTATGTTTGGAGAGGAATCTTGTGGTAACCAACACCATGTTCAACCACAAGGAAATCCACTTGTTTACGAGACAAGAAGGAAGCCAGAGAAGCATGATTGATTTTGTGATTGTAGATGCAAGGCTGAGAAAGAAAGTGCTAGACACCCGGGCATACCGCGGTGCCGGTATTGACACAGACCACTTCTTGGTTATGAGTCGAGTAAGAGGTCTGTTTCAACGGTGGCACCGTGTGCATGAACCCTGTAGTGTACTAGAGCGCATAAAAGTCGATAATTTGCAAGAGATAGGTATAAAAGAAGAATTTTTAAGTAAAGTGAGCAAGAAATTTGAAAATTTAGATGAGGTATGTGAGATGGAAAAATTATGGAAGTCGTTTAAGGAAGGACTCGTGGAAGTTGCGATTGAAGTGTGTGGAGTAAACAAGAGGAGCCAAGGATATAAGGTAAAGAGAATGTGTGCTGAAGTCATGAAAGCGTTGTCCGATAAGAAGAAAGCATGGTTGGATTGGCTGACTACAAAAGTCAATCAAAGAATGCAGAAGGCAACGGATGAGGATGTAAGAATGGCAATTAGATGAATATAAAAGGTTTAAGCGTGTTGCAAAAGAGGTGATAAAAAGAAATAAGAAGGATGACAGAGATGATTTTGACAACAGGTTATCTGATGATTTCCAAAAGAATATAAAATTCTTTTGGAAATCCATAAGAACAATGAGAGCTCAACAGACAACATCGCAGCTCACCCATATCAGAAACCATGATGGCAGTGTTGTGAAAGGTGAAGAATGTGTGCTAAAACGATGGAAGGAATATTTTGAAAGGTTATTTGAAAAAGAGGGTATGCAAGCACAGACATTGCTGGGTAGTGAGTGAAAGCGGCAATGAAAGTGATATAAGTATAGAAGAAATTATGGAAGCATTGAATAGTATGAAACTAGGCAAAGCTTCGGGAATTGATAGGATTTCTGTAGAGATGCTGAAAGCGGGACAGGGCGTGGTAGTTTGCCAGCTGTACCGCCTTTTTAACCTTTGCTGGAGGGGTGGCAGCGTACCAGAAGATTGGTGTAAAGCTGTCATCGTACCGCTGTACAAAGGAAAAGGGTCGCAGCAAGAGTGCAAAAACTACCGCGGCATAAGCTTGCTCAGCATCGTCGGCAAATTGTATGCGAAAGTTTTGATAAAAAGAGTGATGAATGAAACTGAAGGGAAAATGTGGGATGTGCAAGCAGGATTTATGAAAGGAAGAGGATGCACGGATCAGGTCTTTTCCTTACGATGCGTAATTGAAAAACTTTTGGCGAAGAGTCAAAAAGTTTATTGCGCATTCGTAGACTTGGAAAAGGCCTATGATAGAGTGGTGAGGAATGAACTGTGGTCAACATTGTCCATGTATGGAGTAAGCAGCAACTTGATACGAGCACTGAAATCTCTATATGAGGGATCCAGTGCTTGTGTCAGAATCAACGGAGCTTGCAGACTTTATTCACATCGAAAAAGGTGTGAGACAGGGTTGTGTAGCGTCACCGTGGCTGTTTAACCTATACATTGACAGTTGCTTGAAAGAACTGCAAGAAAATGACTGATCTGACTATCAAACGTCTTCTTTACGCTGATGATCAGGTAATACTTGCATCATCAGCGGACGAGTTGCAGTTGATGGTTAATATTATGCATGATGCGCTGAAAGGCAAGGGAATGAAAGTGAATGTAAATAAGACGAAAGTAATGGTTTTTGAAAGAGAGAAAAACATGACAGATTGCTTGATTTTTGTGGAAGGAAAAAGAGTGGAACAAGTGAAAGAATTTATATACCTAGGCTCAAAATTTGCGAGAGATGGAATGTGTGATGATGACATTGAAAGAAGGGTTTTGGCTGGCAATCAAGTGAATGGAGCAATGTACACCTTTATGGGCACCCAGAACGTGTCTAAAAAGGCAAGACTGGCTGTGCATAGAGGAGTGCTTGTCCCTACACTAACATATGGCAGTGAAAGTTGGGTATGGCAGAAGAAGCATAGGAGTAAAATTAATGCAGTAGAAATGAGGTGTCTGAGAAGTATAGCTGGAGTGAAATTGATAGATAAAGAAAGGAACAGCGTGATAAAGGAACATTGCGGTATGACAGAAGACGTAGTGACTAAGATAGAAAAAGGGATGCTTAGATGGTTTGGACACGTGGAGAGGATGGATGAAAATAGACTGACGAAGAAAATTTATGCGGTGAGAGTAAATGGGCAAACTGGTAAGGGTCGACCTCGACGTACATATACCGATCAAATTGAAGATCTTTTGACAAAAGGCCAGGTCAAGAGTACCCTTAATCAGCGAGCGTGTATGAAAACAATTATGAAAGTTGACGAAGCGAAAGTTGTATGTCAGAATCGTAGCAAGTGGGAAGCCATAGTCTCTGCCTACCCCGATGGGAGACAGGCGTGATGATATGTATGTATGTATGTAGAAGATTGGGTTGCCAGATCGTGGAGTACCCAGAATATATCCTGTGCTACATAGGTCAAACAAAAGGTCTGTACGAAGTAGGCTTCCTAATAAAAAAATACCTAAAGGAAAACATAACAAACTTCACAGCGGTATCTGAAAGAGTAGCCTTGTTACGACTCCGATTTGATGACCTCAGCATTTCGATAATCCAAACATATGCACCAACAGAAAATTCAACAGTAGAGGATTTAGAAACTTTTTATAGTAATCTCAGAAAAGCACACTCTTTAGCCGACGAACTTCTTTTCGTTATTGGGGACTTCAATGCAAAAATTGGACAACCAACAAAAGAAGAAAATTTAATCATGGGCAAATATGGCTACGGTATACGAAACGAAAGAGGTACCCGGCTCCTTGAACATGCTCTAGAATATAAGATGTCAATAATGAATACTTTTTTTCAAAAAAAGGAAAACCGCACGTGGACTTGGTCGTCACCCGACTCTAGAACCAAGAATGAAATTAATTTCATCCTTTCGAATAAGCCGGACATGATAAGCAATGTAGAAGTCTTAAACAACATAAAGCATTACTCTGACCATAGACTGGTTCGAGCAACAGTGTGTTCAATCCCCAAAAAAAGCAGGAGAAATTTTCAATCTCTCCCAAAAACCCCTAGTACTGAAAACGAGATCAAACTAAACTTAAACCAATTGAACTCTTATCTTGATGCAAAAGAAAGTGAAGCGGGGGACGTCCAAATATACTACAATATGATAGAAAATGCCATAAAAGAAGGCTTAAAAATGGATAAATGTACAGTTAAGAAGAACAATATTATAAGTGAAGAATCCTGTAAACTAATCCAAAAACTATCAGATTTAATTAAATAAATAAAAAAAAACGAAATAACTGCATTAATGAAGGAAGTTAAGAAATCTATAAAAAGAGACTACACGAAACATAGGGAAGAAATAAATAAAGATAGCTTAAAAAGTCATAGAAGCATGAAACGAGGATTAAAAGCCCTAAAATAGAGAAGCTTGGGCAAAATTGGAGGAGGCCTTCACCCAAAGAGGGATCCATAAAAATTAGAACTACTAACAATCGAACTAACATAGCAAGTAAGAAATGTAAAACATTAATATACTAACAAGATTTTAATTGTACTGTACACTGATATGGAATAAAACAGGCTTTATTATTATTATTATATCTTTTGAGACTCATCAGCTGTAAGTTCTTGACGATTTATGAGCAATGTATCCCACCAACGGCCGCTTAAGAATATGCATATCATGGTGTATTTAAAAACAACACGAAATTATGTTTCTACTACTTTATTACTTTCATTTTCACTTAAAGTGCTGACTATCATAAAGTGTTTCCCGCACCTCCTTCCCTCTGCTTTCAAGATAAGTCTACGTGCATTATTTCTTACAACTTCTAAACTTTGATTGCTATTTAGACCAAAAATAAAACCTAAGTTAATAACATCATGTACGTCTCTGACATGCATATAATTCTCGGCTGAACTTGATACTATAATATTTCTTGACTTCCCAACAGCATGATAAGAATGTGCTGTACTTATAATATTCTTTCTTGATGTTGAATCTCTTATAGCTGGAGAGTACATTATTTCAAAGAATATTCCTCTTTCAACGGCTTGTGTGTACAATTTACGGCTCACTTTGAATGGGATTCTGTTCTCTGGTGCAAAGGTTATAATATCAATATCCATGGTTCCGCAAGCATATTGAAACGCTTGTAAAGTGTTTGGTAATACAGCAATTATGTCATATTTCTTTAGATTTTCTGATTGATTCAATTTATGAGCAATACTTGAATCACTAAATTCTATAGTTACCCTTTGAAGAATATTCAATTTTGTTGATTTTTTTATATCTTCAGGTATCTCTAATGGGGCAGGAATGGAATCCTTTCTTGTATTAGGGTCTCCCTTCTTTTTCTTTTTTTTCGGTTCGTTAGAAGATTCTTCTACATGTGTATTAATAGCAATAGTGCTAAAACCAAGATTTTCAATATGCTGTAGTTTGTCAAGGTCATATTTGCTATCTATAGATAAGTCGCAAAAACCCCAGCATTTATGTGCCATGATTATTTAAGTAATTTTTAGTATAATTATTCCAAATTCACTTAATTGCTATGATGTTCAGAAGTGCTACCAGTGCAGGAATACCTGTAACAAATTAGGTACATTATAATTTATGGCTAAATGGCAAAAAAAAAAGAATAGGTGTATTTTGTTAAGGGACTACAGTAGTGACACCTCTACTGTTGGGTAAGTATAATCACTTCATACTTGCTATAAAACTATAAATTTAAATTCTATGAAATGTTTACTCTAGAACTCGATTATATATAGCTTAAAGTTAATGAAATTTTGTGGCTTTCCTATTGCTCTGCAAATAACTCCGTGAGGATTTGGTAAAGTTTAGTTAGGTGGTCTGATATAATATGTACTTTATTAGTAACATATGTCAGGAGTATCCCCAACATTTTTAATACTATGCTCATTTGTGAGAATACTCGCAGGGTTCTATAGTGTTATTATAATTATATATGTTATCATAAAATTATTATTCTTATTATTTTTCGTATTTTAAAGCAGGTCACAACCTGCGCCTGTCCTTTACAACATGGCACACGTTGAAATGTTGGCGTATAATGCCTCTGCCAACCCTTCGGTGATAAAGGCGTGAATGATAAGTTACTTAGAACGAAATTATATTTTCTGTTTTTTTTTTGTTTCTTGTGGTTTCTATAAGTTAGGGATATAACCACAATAAGACACAAATTTTGTCCTTGTAATCACTATACTTATGAAAAACTTACTTTAATCCAAAGCTTTGTAAATTGTAATATGTATTTACTCGTATGTTGAGTGAGACACGTGAAATCGGTGCAATCTATTCAAAACAGTACAAAAGACACAAAAGTACAAACAAAACCTACAAAACTGCAATTTTGACAGTAAAACATTTTTTTTTAGTTGTCTTCGCCATCTTGTGAAGACAAAGGAAACTTAGTCCATACAGCCTAGTCTTCAGTTTTTAATATTTTCTTGTTATTTTGTTTTAGTCCTGTCTAGTCGTTTGTCGATGTCAAGTCCTCAGTCCTAGGTCCTAGTCCGCGCCCCAATAAGGCAGTAGATCCCTTATCGCAGCTCTCTATGGAAATTTGGCACTAACACAAACAACACCCCTATTCATTGCAATATATCACTTTCTTTAACTAATGCACTTCCGAACTCTTTGTGTATAATATTCCACCATTATTAAACACAAAAACACGAATTTTACACTAGTTTGTGAAAATAATATACGACAACCGTGCGTCACTGCTCATCTTCGCGCAAAAAGATCTCGAGTCCTTGACAGATAAACAGACAGTAATTGATTTTTTTTGTAATTACCCTATGGCCTGGTTGTAAGACCTTTTAGATAAATCTTAATTAGGTATTTCCTGGTATTTCATATTTCATCAAATATTATTACCTATCTAAAATGTCGCCGTCCTATAAGTCTTAGTCAATTCTAGCCTTAAGTCAAGGTCAGTCTCACCCCAGTATAGTAGTGGTTGTTATACTAAGGTTTTCAGTGGATTTTACGCGGCAAGATGGAATTAACACAACTTTTTCAAATTTCAAATTCAAATTCAATTATTATTGTGCAGCATGGGTACAAAGATAGTGTTTATAGGAAAAATACATTTCATATTTTATGATCAGCCGTTTTGACATACAATATTCAGAAAAATAAATAAATAAATATCCATCACGCCTTATCCCCGAAGGGGTGGCAGAGGCACAACAACTGTCTCTGTCTAAAGACGGCATTGTCAATATATTTAACTTAATAAAATGCGATTTGAATGAGTCAGTTCAAGACACTCCCCTCCCGCTCACAAAACAAGATAAATGCACTAGTTTGATAATGATCCCGCGCAAAGTCCCTAAAAAAATAAGTGAAAATAAATTTTATAGTTGTCTTTGCCTTAATCCTGGACAAAGAAAACTTGGACCATACAGCTTTGTCAGTATCCCTTCCTAAATATTCTTCGAGTCAAGTCCTTTCGAGTCCTTTGTATTTGTTCTAAAGTTTCTGTCAAGTCCCATGGGCCTGGCAAAGCCTGACCTCACTGACAGTTTTTTTTTGGAATTAGATTGGTTTTTTTTTTGGTTCACTAATTACCAATCTAATTTCAAAAAAAAACTGTCTATAATTTAATAAAGAATAACCTGTATATTCTTTACTATGTTATTAGACTCTAGACTATTCATATTAATATCAAGTTCTGAAAGTGAGGAAAATGGTGCAATACGGTAAATCGGGAAGGTTTTGCAGTACAAGTAACGTCATTTCTCAGTCACCCTCTTCATCTAAGGTCACCCTAGTTTAAAAAAACTTTTTAGACAGGCTATAGTATCAAGCGGTATCAAATATCAACTGAGTGTCACTTGAAAAAATAATAAATCGAGCCTCGATTGCTTGAAATATAAATTGCGGTTTGATTTTAAAATCTATATAATAATGGGGTTTCGTATTGTAATTGCGGGAGAATCGCAATGTGTTTCGTTTGCTGAAAGCTGTCTTTTAGCTGATTTTCTCACACAAAATTTGCCAGATTTCTGTTTTGATCGAGTTGAGATAAGTGTTCTTGATTGGCCAGTGTGTACGAGTTAATATTTCATCATCATATACAATTTATGTCGGTAATGTAATTTATCCATTGTATTTATTTAACAGGCCTGGCTTCGAAGAATTAATTTGAAACATAAATGGCATCATGTTGATTCGCCTCTGATTTGGAAAGAAATGTTAATGCCTGGTAGCAAGCCGTATTACATTGGTAGCGGTCCGCAATTTTTAGACTACTGCTATTCTTATTACAAATTCGATTCGTTATTTGGGTCTCATAAATTTGAAGAGTTACTCAAACATGGATCTCAATACAAAAAAAAATTAGCTGCTGAAAGGTTTCTACTGAGTGAAAAAGAGATAAATTCTCCAGTAATAAAACAGAAAAAAAGTATTGTGGTGACCATATCCGGGGCAGGAAATCCATTATCAATTCTTCTTATAGTAGGATTGCTTGAAATGAATGCGAAACATCAATATATATCTAAAATATACATTTACGATCACAACTGTACTGAAGAGTTCATGTTATCGGTACAAAAACAGTGTTCCTACGTTGAAAGCGTATCCTCTTCAAAAATAGTTAAATATGTGAATAGAATTGGGATGGCCCTTACAAGTTCTGATTTGCTGATAATTTTGGATCATGTTCCATTTGAGTAAGATTTTAACCTAGTTTTTTTATAGCGACTGTTTTGAGTAGTAAAAAGTAAAAACCCAGTAAAACCAAATTCGTGCACGTAGGGTTCCGTACCATTATCTACATAACCAGTGGCTGTCCATTTCTACACGGCAATGGCTCACAATCCGTTGCTTGGGACAGAACGGTGAAATGTAGTTGTGTTGTATGCCTCTGTCTACCTCTTCTTGGCCCATAAATGCGTGAATATAAACAAACCGTCACTTAGTTTCTAATTGTTGCAGTTTTAAGATCGAGAGAAACATGAATTTTTATTTGCTTTTATTATTTATTTTTGAAGTTGATAAACAATTAAATATTCTACTAGTTCAATCTTATTAATATGGAGCCAAAACGGCAAAAAATCTATGTGTTGTTTGGGGATTATTTTGATCTGTCCCCCTGCTCTGTCCCCCTAGGGGGACAGATAGAACAAAATAGTTTGATCGGTCCCCTACCACCAATAGGGGGACAGATCGAACTCTATCCACTCATTAACGGTTTTATCTGTCCCCCTACCGCCAATAGGGGGACAGATCGCACTTTTTATTTCTGTTTGTCCCCCATGTAAATATTAATTCTTAGAAGTAATAAAGATGCGCTCGTGGCCCCGCGGTCTCAGTGTTCTGTAAACGATCACTGAGTTACGCAACTTTCACTATGGCTGGTACTCGGATGGGTAACCACTTTGTGGCATTTACATTTGCGAGCGTTTCCGTGCTTCGGAAGGCACGTTAAGCCGTTGGTCCCGGTTGCCAGTAAAATGGCAGTCGTTAAGCCTGGTTGAAGGCCTTATAGGCGGCTTAAAAATTTCAACAGCAGGTAGCCACAACCTGCGTCTGTCTATTTCAACACGGCAATGAGCTCAGCACCTATTACGTGGGACAGGAATCCACACGGTGAAAAGTGGGCATATAATATGCCTCTGCCACCCCTTCGGGGATAAGGCGTGATGGATATTTATTTTATTTTTATTTATTTAAGTAATAAAATATGTAAGAATAGAATATGTAAGAATTAATATCCTTACATTTTTTATTTATTTATTTATGTACACACTAAGAATACAACAAAGACAAAATAAGGAGTCATAGGTACAATGGTACTGCTTATTTCTATGAGAAATATCTGCCAGCAGACCGGCGAGAGGAGAACGTGAATAAGTAGGGAAAGAACAAGTAAAAGTGTGTAAGTAAAAAAAAGGCAGATAAGAACTAAATAAACACGCATACAAAATAGCTCAGAACAACTATATATACTAGCTATATATATATATAAATATATGTAAATACATAAATATATAAAAATATAAATAAATGCAATATAAATATAAATACACATATAAATAATTCGGTTTACAGAGTAGAGATATAGTATTCACGGACTTTTCTTTTGAAAGTAGTAATTGTTTTACTGTCTCTGATAACAGGGGGAAGTAAGTTCCACAATCTAACCGCATGCACTGTGAAGGAGTAAGAGTAGAAATCAGTTTTATGATTAGGGAACTTAAGATTTGAGCGTAAGCTTGACCTGCAAGAAGCGTCAGGAGAGCGAACAAAGGAGAACCGCTCCTTTAGATAAGAAGGAGAAGATGGATTATAAAGAATATTGAAAAGAAGGCTGAGAATTCGAGTGTTCCGGCGAAGGCGGATTGGGAGCTACTTGAGTTCTTTGCGAAAACGGGAAACATGATCATATTTTCTAAGATTAAATATAAAACGTTTACATACATTTTGCAACCTCTCAAGTTTATCTAAAAGCTCCTCAGTAGCGTCTAAATAGCAAGCATCAGCGTAGTCAATAATAGGCTGAATAATAGTTTGAGCAAGATTGATTTTCGTTCCCAAGGGCAAGAGACTCTGGAGGCATTTCAAGGAGTGAAAAGAAAAATGCACCTTCTTGCTGACATCGTTAATGTGGGCACTCCAAGATAGCGTGGTGTCCATGGTCACACCAAGATTCCTCACAGAGTCCACGTAAGGTATCTGAGTGCCTGCCGACAATACAGGGTTCAATTCAGACACTGGTAGAATACTACATTGGTATTTACTGCCAATGATGATGGCTTGAGACTTCAGAGGGTTAATGCGCAATCCGACCGAATTAACCCAGTCACTTAGTCTGTCCAAATCCCGGTTAATACATGCTATCCCATATACGGCGTCAGTTGCCGTAAAATGTCGATACAGCTGCAGATCATCAGCATAGAGATGGAAGTTACTTGAAATAAGACTCGTAGCAGAGTTAATGAAGATAGAAAATAAGAGAGGAGACAGAACGCCACCCCGAGGAACGCCCGCAGATAGCTCACACCAATCCGAATAAGTCTGACCGATACGAACGCACTGGGAGCGCCCCCGAAGGTATGAGTCAAACCAGGTTATAGCAGAAGCGGAAACATTTATAGACCTCAGTGTACCAAGTAGTACATCGATATCGATGGAATTAAAAGCATTACTTAGGTCAAGTAAAACTAAGAGAGTTACCTCCTTCCGTTCCATAGCCCAGCGAATGTCATCTGTTACCTTAACGAGTGCAGTGACAGTGCTATGCCCAGTGCGAAATCCCGACTGGAAGGAGCTGAGGGAGTTAGAGGAAGACAAAAAGATAGAGAGCTGCCGATGAACAATATGCTCAAGGACTTTGGAGAGAAAAGGAAGAATAGATATTGGTCGGTAATCTGTCAATAAGCAGGGGTTAGAAGTTTTAGGCAGAGGTACAACATATGCTGACTTCCAAACCGAAGGAAAAGAACCAGAAAATAACGAAAAATTAAAGATGTGAGTGAGTACAGGAAGTATGATAGGGAGAATAGGGAGAATCATCCTTGAGCAAATGCTATCGTTTCCTGAAGCTGTTGAAGTAATAGAGAGAAGGGATCTCTCAACGTCGGACTCAGAGGCCAGGAGAAAATGAAAAGGAGAGGTCTGAGGTACCTGATAGTTTTAGTAGGGTAGAACTTTTCACATCTGCATCAATGGAGACAGGCGGACGTGAGAAATGCTTGTTCAACGCATTGATGTCAATATCTTTAGTGTCAGAAACTAAAGTTTTACCTATGCCAACAGACCTAAGAAACCTCCAAGTATCAGCAGCGTTCCGACCGTTGAGAGAATTATAAAAGTGGCGTCTCCTTGCATCCCTACACATCCGACTGCAGCGGTTTCGCAGAGATTTAAAAGTTAGCAAATTATGCTCTGAGGGACTATTTCTTAATCGTCTTTTGGCTTTATCTCTGCGGGCCATAAGATTTTTTATAGTAGCATTTTATTTTTTTTATTACATATTCTATTCTTACATATTGTATCGTGCGATGTGGACGAGAAAAAGTAGGAAAGGGACCCCGGGCGTCGCAAGACGCTCGGGTTTAATAAATTCCACCCCTAAGTGGTAAATTAACAAATAAAAAAAGGAGAAATCTACGTGCATCGCGAAGTCTATCGCGAAGTCTGGCGATCTGTACTCTCTGACTACACCGTTAACAACTTCATGTGGTTTTCATTCCCTCAGGATGCCTCGTGTGTAGGCGAAACACGTGTCGACTTGTCAACTTAATGTCACCTTGTAGTATTGCAAAATGTTTTGACAACGTGGAGAGTAAGGTTTCCTTATTCCTATCCTACATCCCTTTCTTTGAGTAGTTCGGTTCGTCATCCCTCCGTTACAATTAGTAGAGGTTATCCTTGACGGTTGTGCGTAAGGATTGACGAATCGAGGGTGTGTGGTGGGATCCTCCTCCCCTCCTTTATTATCGTTGAGGTACCTCACTTTGAGTGATGTAATTGTCATACCGTGGGTTCCATATTGAGAGACCTGTATTCTAGTATACTTCTTACGAAACTACCATAGAGAATCTTCCAGGTCTTGGCATTTTTAAAACAGGCCGAACTACGCATAAAAAATCCTTTGGCCTTAGAAAGATACATACGAGGAATAGCCCTGCTGGACACAATATTCTCAATGTGCTGGTCAAAATGCAGCTTAGAGTCGTGGATGATTCCTATGGGAATTATTTGTTTTTTTAGTTTATAGCAGGACTCTATCATCCTCTTTTTTCTGCTATAGGTAACCACTAAGCATCTAAATGCTTATCTAAATAGCTTCAGCTCAAGTCTATTCTCATGGCAGTCATGTCTATATCTCATACTCTATACCTACTTACTTCTGGCTAATGGTCGTGGTCTTGTTTATAACTCGTGGTCCCACTAAACCTAACCAAGAGTTTTTAGTTTTTAGTATGGTGGGACAACAGGTACCAATGGTGGGACCACGAGTCAGTATCTACTTTTAGATCCATAGGTAGAACTTCCTTTTACTTGTTTATTGCTTTCATACCTTTTTTTCTCAATGAAATAAACGCAAATATAAGCTAATAGATTTTTTTTTCTTTTTTTTTTAATGTTAGGTTAGATTTATCTATTTTTTCAGTTTAGCATATTATATAGCATACGAGCATACCACGTTATGTAATAGGAGCACGAATAATAAAATCGTAATTATAAACAAATCCTCGTTGTATCTATGTAAAATAGAGGTCATAGGGGTCCTGGTGCTCCTATCAGTAGGAGTAATTAGTAGGAGCACGAGAGTGAAGTAGTTTTATTACTTCTAAGAATTAATATTTACATGAGGGACAAACAGGAATAAATAGTACGATCTGTCCCCCTATCGGTGGTAAGGAGACAGATAAAACCGTAAGTGGATAGAGTTTGATCTGTCCCCCTACCACCAATAGGGGGACAGATTGAACTTTTTTGTTCCATCTGTCCCCCTAGGGGTACAGAACAGGGGGACAGATCGGAATAATCCTTGTTTGGGAGCCCCGCTTAAATATAAAATTTATTATGTTTTAGTATTTATTGTTATAGCGGCAAGAGAAATACATCATCTGTGAAAAATTCAACTGTCTAGCCATCACGGTTCATGAGTGCGTACAGCCTGATTATAGTCAGACAGACGGACAGACAGACAGGCAGAAAGCGGTCTTTAAGTAATAGGGGTCACGTTTTTATCTTTTGGGTACGAAGCAAAAAAAAAGATTTGATGGAAAACGTCGTTATTTTCAAATATCAAAAAATTCAATATGATTGTACTCATGGAAAACAACAATGATAACCAATTTCTACATTGGATTATTTGCAGCAAAAAAATGGTTATAGGAGAATGGTTATATGCTAATAAGACCATTATGGAACGACTCTCACGCATGGTTAACGCTTCTGGCTCGCGTGATATGTACATAGTATTTCCTAACCTGGGCCCTGCATGTTATAACGCTACGTGTTTAAGACAACTTGTGACTATTACCAAAGATCATATAATCGTAGCAACCTCGGACTTAGGATTGGAGGTTTTGCCAATTGCAGCAGAAATTGCGAAAGTGCCTAGCAGAAATATGTTTTGCCCACCTGTTTGGGGTTTCGTAGGTATTAATCATTTAGTAGACATTAGATCTACAATTCAGAGATATGACACTTTCCATCCTTACAATAGATTCGTAAAGGTCAAAAACTCTAGTCTTAAAGTTGGATATTTGACACCAGTATTGAGATATATGGAGCATTTGATGTACTATGATGAAAAATTGTGGAAAAAGGTGGCAGAAACAAGAGTAAGTCAACATATGTATGGGTTAGTTAATCACATTTATGTAAACACATATGGCTTTGTTTAAATTGATAAGGATTAATAGCTCACACAGAGTAAGGAATCAGTGTGACCCGCGCGCTCCCTTCGAACGAGAGGCAGCGAGCAACATTCCTTGCTCTGGGACATTTTAAAAGTTTAAAACTAATAAGTTCTTATTTTTTTATTGTGTAAAAAATATATATTAGCATTTTATTACAAACTTACTTATTTATTTACTGTGGAGTATATGATATCTAATAATGGGTACGGCAAAAGGCACGAGGTTAAATGTAATTTTGTGTTTATTTCAGACTAAATACCCGATGGGGTGTCCGTATTTAGGTAAATCTATAGCGGTACTAAATTTAATAAAAGTGTGGCTTTTCGAACGTAATTCTAAGGATATAATCAACTTGGGACTTCACTGCAACGGTATGAATAATTACGATATTATTTTAGTGCTGGAAATAGATAATCTAAATTAATTAATTAAATTTTATAGGTTCGTTTGGGTTAAAGTTTGATGGTATATTTTCCCAACCTGCACGTTTAGTCAATGATGAGTGGGTACCTGCATCGGATTTTTTAACACCTAAAGACTCTCAAATGAGCCTATATTATTTAGAAGATATGGCTCAACGAATAATGCAACTAGATAAAAATGCGTTACCTCCACTTGTTCCTTACTACCCATGTTATTGTAAAACCAAATACAGAAAGAAGAAACAGGTTTGGTAATACCAAAACACTTTAGGCACTATCAGTTTACGATATAAATACGACCAAAATAATTTAAAGAATCTGTTTAAAGGTTCATAATTTTTCCATGTTACTAAGAATAGGTAATATTTTGTAAAATAAATTTTATCCATTCGATTTTTTTTTTTAGTTTTTTTTTATTACAATCTGCCACAATCTGGCGTGACGATATGTGTATGTATGTATGATTTAATTATCGAATTTTCATTTGATTATGAATATCTATAGATTTTCCTTATGAGCACTGTAATAGAAGTGAGCACTATTTTTTTCCCTTTAACGACAAAATTGGTTCCGTTGAGCAAAGCAAAGGAAGGCCAACGGAAGTCAAGCACAAATTAACGTCAGTGTCTAGAGGTCCTAATCAAATCGAACTGTCAATTTCAACATATGACTGCTGACACTGACAACTTGACAAGTGACAATACTCGCTCGGAGTCACCTCGGGGCCATTCATCGTCTACCTACCTATTTACATCAACCTATCAATTTTACTAGTGTCGAAGAAGACTTCTTCGTGTGATGTTTGTTTTGTTAGTCGTTCGCGGAGGAATGTTATGACGTGCAACAACTCTTTGTTTAAACAACACACGATTTATACTTTGAATGAGAATCCAAGAATAATGTAATAGATAGTGGTCCCAGTGTTAATAGTGGTAGCTTACGACATGAAATTATCCAAAGCATGATCGTGCCAATAGGAGCTACTTGTATAGTTAGGCTTTGGTATCGGTTAAGTTGTGTGAATATTGTGCCAATTATGAGATAGTGGAGTGGTGTGATGTGGTTGTGGGACATGTGGAGCGTTTTGTGGGTGGTGCAAATCGTGGTGAAGCTGGGGACGGTGTTGGCGACCCCGCTAGACCCCGCACCGCCAGTGTCGCAAGGTGAGAGGAGAGAAACCTTGCCGCCTACGCGTACAAAACACCTCCCTGCTATCACTAACATTGCATGTTCGCTTCCCTGGCTTCTTGACACTAATCTGTAATGTTTTTGTAATAATGTATTTTTTATGAATTCAATTTATGAAATTTATTCATGTATTAAAAATATATCTTGTAGATACAATTAGTATTATTCCAGTAAGATAAGTACTGTTTATAACTTTTCCTAAAATTTTATACTAAAATGCTAAGCTGAAGTAGGTAGCATTCTAAGCTAGGTGCTATTTTGATATAAGTATCCAATTCTTATATTCAGTTTCATCCCAAAAATGGCCCTAAACTTTTTTTATAATTTCTAGGCTTTTGAAAACAATGATGATGATTTTGGTTCTATATAAATGATTTGGTTCAACAGAATTTAGACAACGCTCATGGCTATATGAAATTTGGTTATTGTAGAAAGAATTTTACTGTGACCATAAATCATTATGACTAGGCAAAATGATAAAAGATAAGAAACAAACACTTTGTCATTTAATTATGTAGATATATTGCTATTATAATACTAGGTAATATTGTGGAACATTTTTTAAGCGCCGTCTAGCCCAAAGTAAGCTAATATAAGCTTGTGTTATGGGATCTAGACAACTGATATTTATACTAATAAATTTCTAAATACATACATATTATACACAGGAAACACCCAAACTCCGAAACAAACATTTGTAAATCACATAAATATTTTTTCTGACCCGGGATTCAGACCTCGCGGCAGAACCACTGCGCCACCGAGGCAGTCAGTACAATAGTATGGATTAACTGGACAGCAAGAAATCTTTTAAATAACTGAAAATTGCCAAACCAGTATATAGTGTGTTACTGGCTGAATACACACAGAGATTGTGTTCTAAATGTGCATTTGTATTAAGTACATTTATATCTAAGCAGTTTCTTTTTAATGTATGCATCATTAAAAGTAATTGAAATTTGGCTTAGAGCAATGTAGACAATTAGACAGATGTATTGTCACACCTTTATCCCAGAAGGGGCAGAGGCATACTATACGCTCACATTTCACCATATGCACTTTTGTACCTAGTAAGAGGTGGAGAGGCCATTGCCGTGTTGAAATGGAAAGGAGTAGGTTGTGGCAACTTGCTGTTAAAAAATTTTCAAGCTGTCCATAAGGCCTTCAACTGGGCTTAACAACTGCCATGTTACTGGCAACCAGGACCAACAGCTTAACATGCCTTCTGATTTACGAAAATGCTTGCACAAGTAGTATGCCACAAAGGCATGGTCACCCATCCAAGGACCAGATATAGCGTGTATCCAGGTTGCCAGAAAATCGCAGTTATTAAGCTTTTTCATGTTAGCCTATGAAATTTAACTAAATAGAAATGGTCTGCAATCCAGGATGCGTGATTGGTTAGTCAATGCTAATAATTATCTCTGAAATTTAAACAGACAGGACAGGTGATATTGTTTATTTAAAGTGTTATATATGTGTATTATGGCCCGATTTCTTGCTTTTATCTCTTCTATTACCTATGCAGGACTTAGGTCTTAACACTGACAAAGAAAAAATCAATGCCCGTAGCTACAAATACCAGCAAAAATTAACAACTCATATTAATGTCCCGGTGTGATGGGTTCAGGCAACACTCTAGATTGAGAATGTACAGTGTTTCCAATCTCCAGATGATGTTCAGACAAAGAAGCGGCTAAATGTCCTCGAGGGATTGCTGTGATGAGCAGGATGCACTAAAAAAACTATTGTCTACATACTTTGCTGCTCTACTGAATCTTAAAATGGAATCTATCTTATTAATATCATTTTAAAAATCCATCATCATGTAGATTCTTAAAATGAAATGTACCTCAAACAATTTTATATCCCAATAATCTTATTAATGTCAAAGTTTGTGAAGGTGTTTGTATGTTGTAATAGGCTTACACTTCGAATACAGATAGCTGGCACCCTGCATTAACACACAGACTACGTCCTAGTAAACAGTACAATAAAACTTCACCATGTGGTTGGACCTGCGCTCGCGGTGCGACTCTTCAGTCTTTTGGCCCATTTCCGGAAGAGATCATCGTGAGCCGCCTGTATCCAGCGATCTATCTCCTTCGGAAACAGCCGACCTCCAGTTTGTCCCACCAGGACGCCCTCGGCATACACCCGCCGTATGACACCAGTCTTGAGATCTCACGGAAGGGTCCCTGCTATAGGGGGTCAATGACAGATCAGCCAGGTGGCTAGCTTCATGTTTCTACTGATTAATTTGATTGTTTGGTTAGATCATTTTGCATCCATTTCTTTAAAGATCTTTAGACAGTTTCCTTCTTGCTTAGGACCTCCATCTCCGGTTGGCCTTATTTGTTCCACCAATTTTCATCAGCTTTCTGCTAGACCAGATTGTATGTCAATTCGTAACATCTATTCTAATCCTACAAATCTGTCAAGCGATTCTTTAAATTTGTTGTTTTTGTATCACTTCTTTTTGTATTACAAAAACCTATGCTCATGTTGTAACTATATTTGTAGATACGGTTGGTTGGTACCAAATGGTGGCTATTTATATATATTTATAGGAATTACAATTATAGTTCATAAACATTTTTGTAAACATACACATAAAATACATCCAGTCCAACAGAGAACCTCCTCCGTTTTTGAAGTCGGTTAAAACTCGATTTTCATTCTCTTTTCTCAGATTTTGTGAAATGTCTCCCCTAAATACACATTTTTCCACACTGATTCAAATGCTGACCATTCTTCGTGCGAAGAAGCGTCTCGAATTCACAAAACTTTTAATTTGGGCGACGTAGAACATGAAATTTGCTGTAGTAGGCCCTACATCGCCTAATATACCTAGGTTAATTCTGTACGTTATGTTTTTTACTACGTAGATAGGTAGGTGAGTTCTAGTTTTGGCTAGAGCATGCCGCTGCTCGTAGACTATGTGGTAATCGAGGTAGCTATCTGCATACCAAATTTCAGCCAATTTGTTTCAGAGGCAAGAGCTTCATTGAGTAACAAACATTCAAACATCTTCATAAGGTAGCCTTCCGTTCTTAGCGACCCGCGATCGCGACAGCGACCAGACGAACACACGCGACCGCGGTCGCCTGTCGCGTAACGACCACTGGCTTTCCGATGTCAGCGACCGCGACGTTATCCGCCACTCTTTCCGCTGGTTTTATGAGGGCAGAGTCGCAATGATTACTTAAAAAGAAATGGCTTTCCATACTAGTGTGATAAAAAATTCGGGATTTATTATCATCATTCTTCGTGAGTCCACCTGGCCAAGTCGTGTGGTAGTAAAATACGTATAAATAGAAGAAATTTATGTTTCAGTAAAGTAGTTTCAATACAGTGTTTTGAAAAAGCGTAACTAGTAGATATATAGAGTAGATCTCGTCGTCGTGTGTTGAAAACAACGTTATTTTGATATGCTTCTTGCCTGCGTCGCGCGACGGCACTGCCTCCGACGCGGCTGGGTCGCAGTCGCCGCGCGACTCTAGCCACGCCCACCGGTCGCGCGACACTGTCGCTTCATGTGTTTTGTGTTCGATACAAATTCATACGAAGCAGTCGCGGTCGCTAAGAACGGAATGCTACCTTTAACTTACACTTCAATAAAATTGAAGTCTGTTTGTATTTCCAAATTAACAGCTTTTCACTAAATTCATAATGAAATAAATGCAAAATGAAAGTTATACGGTACTTACATTAAAAAAACTTTTAATATTTTTCATTGTCTATTTGTTTCGGCAAATCTCCGTAATGGCTGGTCCGATTTTAACAAGATTTTCACTGGTGAATAGCTGATGGTATAAGCAGTAACTTAGGCTACATTATATCCCCGCATTCCCACGGGAACGTGCACTGCACGAGTGAAACCGTGGGGCTTCCTCTAGTTCATAATATTAAATACATACATACACATACATATTGTCACGCCTTTATCTCCGAAGGGGTAGGCAGAGGCATATTAAATGCCCACATTTCATTGTACGCATTTTTGTCCCACGTAACTGGTGGTGAGCCCATTGCCGTGTTGAAATGGACAAGCACAGGCTGCGGCGACCTGACCTGTGTGAACCTGGCACCCTACTTGCAAAAATAAATTTTTTTTTTGCGTATTCTTGATAAGGTTGGTAAGTAGTTGATTGTAGTAAAAAAATTTTTGTTTGTAGTTGAACCGAAAAAAAATTATGGATAAACCAAAAATAGCCAAACCCCGGATTTATAAAAAATCAATTCTATCGGTTGATTTGTATGAAGAATCGTTAGTAGTTGATTGTAGTGAACGAATTTTCGTTTGTAGTTAATTATAAAAAAAAAAAAAATTTTTTTTTTGATAATAGTTACTTGTTATTAAACCTTTTACCTAATTTGAGGTTTGTAGTGAAAGAACTTTTAAGTCTGTTAGAAGAGAAATTCATTAGAATCGATGAAGTTGAGTAAAACTCGTTTTCGAGCGATCTTCACTGAATAATTACTACAATCTATATATACTACAAACGTCAAATATGACTAAAACATGCACGTACAGGTTTGTAGTGGAGGAATTTTCGATTGTAGTAGGACGAAAATTGATTGAGATCGATCAAGTTGAGTAAAACTCGTTTTCCCGAAATCTGGACAAATTACTCCGGTTGCGAAGATTGGACGACTACTACATACGTCAAATATGACTCAAACATGCACGTAGAGGTTTGTAGTGGAGGAATTTTCGATTGTAGTAGGACGAAAATTGATTGAAATCGATCAAGTTGAGTAAAAACCCGTTTTCTCAGAATCTGGACTGAATTACTCCGGTTGCGAAGATTGGACGACTACTACAAATGTCAAAAATGACTCAAACATGCTCGTAGAGATTTGTAGTGGAAGAATTTTCGGTTGTAGTAGAACGAAAATTGATTGAGATCGATCAATATAAGTAAAACTCGTTTTCTCAGAATCTGGACTGAATTACTCCGGTTGCGAAGATTGGACGACTACTACAAACGTCAAATATGACTCTAACATGCTCGTAGAGGTTTGTAGTGGAGGAATTTTCGATTGTAGTAGGACGAAAATTGATTGAGATCGATCAAGTTGAGTAAAAACCCGTTTTCTCAGAATCTGGACTGAACTACTCCGGTTGCGAAGATTGGACGACTACTACAAACGTCAAAAATGAATCAAACATGCTCGTAGAGGTTTGTAGTGGAAGAATTTTCGATTGTAGTAGAACGAAAATTGATTGAGATCGATCAAATTGAGTAAAACTCGTTTTCGAGCGATCTCGACTGAATTACTTCAGTTGTGAAGACTGGACGACTACTACAAACGTCAAAAATGACTCTAAGATGCTCGTTGAGGTTAGTAGTGGAAGAATTTTTGATTGTAGTAAAAAACAAATTGATTGAGATCGATCAAATTGAGTAAAACTCGTTTTCGAGTGATCTCGACTGAATTACTCCAGTTGTGAAGATTGGACGACTACTACAAACGTCAAAAATGACTCGAAGATGCTCGTAGAGGTTAGTAGTGGAAGAATTTTCGATTGTAGTAGAACGAAAATTGACTGAGATCGATCAAAATGAGTAAAACTCGTTTTCGAGCGATCTCGACTGAATTACTCCAGTTGTGAAGATTGGACGACTACTACAAACGTCAAAAATGACTCAAACATGCTCGTAGAGGTTAGTAGTGAAAGAATTTTCGATTGTAGTAAAAAAAAATGATTAAGATCGATCAAGATAAGTAAAACTCGTTTTCGAGCGATCTCGACTAAATTACTCCAGTTGTGAAGATTGGACGACTACTACAAACGTCAAAAATGACTCGAAGATGCTCGTAGAGGTTAGTAGTGGAAGAATTTTCGATTGTAGTAGGACGAAAATTGATTGAGATCGATCAAGTTGAGTAAAACTCGTTTTCTCAGAATCTGGACTGAATTACTCCGGTTGCGAAGATTGGACGACTACTACAAACGTCAAATATGACTCTAACATGCTCGTAGAGGTTTGTAGTGGAGGAATTTTCGATTGTAGTAGGACGAAAATTGATTGAGATCGATCAAGTTGAGTAAAAACCCGTTTTCTCAGAATCTGGACTGAACTACTCCGGTTGCGAAGATTGGACGACTACTACAAACGTCAAAAATGAATCAAACATGCTAGTAGAGGTTTGTAGTGGAGGAATTTTCGATTGTAGTAGGACGAAAATTGATTGAGATCGATCAAGTTGAGTAAAACTCGTTTTCTGAGAATCTGGACTGAATTACTTCGGTTGCGAAGATTGGACGACTACTACAAATGTCAAAAATGACTCAAACATGCTCGTAGAGGTTTGTAGTGGAGGAATTTTCGATTGTAGTAGAACGAAAATTGATTGAGATCGAACAAGTTGAGTAAAACTCGTTTTCTCAGAATCTGGACTGAATTACTCCGGTTGCGAAGATTGGACGACTACTACAAACGTCAAAAATGACTCTAACATGCTCGTAGAGGTTTGTAGTGGAGGAATTTTCGATTGTAGTAGAACGAAAATTGATTGAGATCGATCAAGTTGAGTAAAACTCGTTTTCTCAGAATCTGGACTGAATTACTCCGGTTGCGAAGATTGGACGACTACTACAAACGTCAAAAATGACTCTAACATGCTCGTAGAGGTTTGTAGTGGAGGAATTTTCGATTTTAGTAGGACGAAAATTGATTGAGATCGATCAAGTTGAGTAAATCTCGTTTTCTGAGAATCTGGACTGAATTACTCCGGTTGCGAAGATTGGACGACTACTACAAACGTCAAAAATGACTCTAACATGCTCGTAGAGGTTTGTAGTGAAGGAATTTTCCATTGTAGTAGAACGAAAATTGATTGAGATCGATCAAGTTGAGTAAAACTCGTTTTCTCAGAATCTGGACTGAATTACTCCGGTTGCGAAGATTGGACGACTACTACAAACGTCCAATATGACTCAAACATGCTAGTAGAGGTTTGTAGTGGAGGAATTTTCGATTGTAGTAGGACGAAAATTGATTGAGATCGATCAAGTTGAGTAAAACTCGTTTACTCAGAATCTGGAGTGAATTACTCCGGTTGCGAAGATTGGACTACTACTAAAAATGTCAAAAATGACTCAAACATGCTCGTAGAGGTTTGTAGTGGAGGAATTTTCGATTGTAGTAGGACGAAAATTGATTGAGATCGATCAAGTTGAGTAAAACTCGTTTTCGAGCGATCTTCACTGAATTACTCCGGTTGCGAAGATTAGACGACTACTACAAACGTCAAAAATGACTCAAACATGCTAGTAGAGGTTTGTAGTGGAGGAATTTTCGATTGTAGTAGGACGAAAATTGATTGAGATCGATCAAGTTGAGTAAAAACCCGTTTTCTCAGAATCTGGACTGAATTAATTCATTAGAATCGATGAAGTTGAGTAAAACTCGTTTTCGAGCGATCTTCACTGAATTACTCCGGTTGTGAAGATTGGATGACTACTACAAACGTCAAATATGACTCAAACATGCACGTAGAGGTTTGTAGTGGAGGAATTTTCGATTGTAGTAGGACGAAAATAGATTGAGATCGATCAAGTTGAGTAAAACTCGTTTACTCATAATCTGGACTGAATTACTCCGGTTGCGAAGATTGGACGACTACTACAAACGTCAAAAATGCCTCAAACATGCTCGTAGAGGTTTGTAGTGGAGGAATTTTCGATTGTAGTAGGACGACAATTGATTGAGATCGATCAAGTTGAGTAAAACCAGTTTTCTCAGAATCTGGACTGAATTACTCCGGTTGCGAAGATTGGACGACTACTACAAACGTCAAAAATGACTCTAACATGCTCGTAGAGGTTTGTAGTGGAGGAATTTTCGATTGTAGTAGGACGAAAATTGATTGAGATCGATCAAGTTGAGTAAAACTCGTTTTCTCAGAATCTGGACTGAATTACTCCGGTTGCGAAGATTGGACAACTACTACAAATGTCAAAAATGACTCAAACATGCTCGTAGAGATTTGTAGTGGAAGAATTTTCGGTTGTAGTAGAACGAAAATTGATTGAGATCGATCAATATAAGTAAAACTCGTTTTCGAGCGATCTCGACTGAATTACTCCAGTTGTGAAGATTGGACGAATACTACAAACGTCAAAATGGACTCGAAGATGCTCGTAGAGGTTAGTAGTGGAAGAATTTTCGATTGTAGTAGAACGAAAATTGATTGAGATCGATCAAATTGAGTAAAACTCGTTTTCGAGCGATCTCGACTGAATTACTCCAGTTGTAAAGATTGGACGAATACTACAAACGTCAAAAATGACTCGAAGATGCTCGTAGAGGTTAGTAGTGGAAAAATTTTCGATTGTAGTAGAACGAAAATTTATTGAGATCGATCAAGTTGAGTTAAACTCGTTTTCGAGCGATCTTGACTGAATTACTCCAGTTGTGAAGATTGGACGACTACTACAAACGTCAAAAATGACTCAAACATGCTAGTAGAGGTTTGTAGTGGAGGAATTTTCGATTGTAGTAGGACGAAAATTGATTAAGATCGATCAAGTTGAGTAAAACTCGTTTTCGAGCGATCTTCACCGAATTACTCCAGTTGTGAAGATTGGACGAATACTACAAACGTCAAAAATGACTCGAAGATGCTTGTAGAGGTTTGTAGTGGAGGAATTTTCGATTGTAGTAGAACGAAAATTGATTGAGATCGATCAATATAAGTAAAGCTCGTTTTCGAGCGATCTCGACTGAATTACTCCAGTTGTGATGATTGGACGAATACTACAAACGTCAAAAATGACTCGAAGATGATCGTAGAGGTTAGTAGTGGAAGAATTTTCGATTGTAGTAGAACGAAAATAGATTGAGATCGATCAAATTGAGTAAAACTCGTTTTCGAGCGATCTCGACCGAATTACTCCAGTTGTAAATATTGGACAAATACTACAAACGTCAAAAATGACTCAAACATGCTAGTAGAGGTTTGTAGTGGAGGAATTTTCGATTGTAGTAGGACGAAAATTGATTGAGATCGATCAAGTTGAGTAAAAACCCGTTTTCTCAGAATCTCGACTGAATTACTCCGGTTGCGAAGACTGGACGACTACTACAAACGTCAAATATGACTCAAACATGCTAGTAGAGGTTTGTAGTGGAGGAATTTTCGATTGTAGTAGGACGAAAATTGATTGAGATCGATCAAGTTGAGTAAAACTCGTTTTCGAGCGATCGACTGAATTACTCCAGTTGTGAAGATTGGACGACTACTACAAAAGTAAAAAATGATTAGAAGATGCTCGTAGAGGTTTGTAGTGGAGGAATTTTCGATTGTAGTAGGACGAAAATTGATTGAGATCGATCAAGTTGAGTAAAACTCGTTTTCTGAGAATCTGGACTGAATTACTCCGGTTGCGAAGATTGGACGACTACTACAAATGTCAAAAATGACTCAAACATGCTCGTAGAGGTTTGTAGTGGAGGAATTTTCGATTGTAGTAGAACGAAAATTGATTGAGATCGATCAAGTTGAGTAAAACTCGTTTCTCAGAATCTGGACTGAATTACTCCGGTTGCGAAGATTGGACGACTACTACAAACGTCAAAAATGACTCTAACATGCTCGTAGAGGTTTGTAGTGGAGGAATTTTCGATTGTAGTAGGACGAAAATTGATTGAGATCGATCAAGTTGAGTAAAACTCGTTTTCTGAGAATCTGGACTGAATTACTCCGGTTGCGAAGATTGGACGACTACTACAAACGTCAAAAATGACTCGAAGATGATCGTAGAGGTTAGTAGTGGAAGAATTTTCGATTGTAGTAGAACGAGAATAGATTGAGATCGATCAAATTGAGTAAAACTCGTTTTCGAGCGATCTCGACCGAATTACTCCAGTTGTAAATATTGGACAAATACTACAAACGTCAAAAATGACTCAAACATGCTCGTAGAGGTTTGTAATGGAGGGATTTTCGATTTTAGTAGAACTAAAATTTATTGAGATCGATCAGATTAAAACTCGTTTTCTCGGAATCTGGACTGAATTACTCCGGTTGCGAAGATTGGACGACTATTATAAACGTCAAAAATAGCTGGAAGATGTTCGAAGAGGTTAGTAGTGGAAGAATTTTCGATTGTAGTTGATCGAAAATTGGTCGAGATCGATCAAGTTGAGTAAAAGTAGTTCTGGAGCGATTTTCACTGAATTACTCCGGTTGTGAAGATTAGACGACTACTACAAACGTCAAAAATGACTCAAACATGCCCGAATATTAAATAATTTTCGATAGTTCTAAAACAACTTTTTTTTTTTTTTTTTTTTTTTTTTGTCGCGGGGAATGCGTTTACGCGCCGTCAACCCTGCTTCGGGGGCAGCACGGATGGTGTGTGGGACTCCCGGCCCTTTGGGGGCCGTCCTACCCACTAAACCCCGCGGTGTTCCACCTTCTTCCCAACCGGGTCGCAGGATAGGCCTGAGGGCTATTCACTTCGACCCGGCTAAGGGAATGCCCCAAGATGAGGCTCTCCTCGGGGGGTCAGATGTGCTGTCCCCCACGATCTCCCGGAGGAGATTAGTTTGTGCCCGCTTTAGCCGTCCCCAAACGTCCCCGTGAGAACAGAGAGCGGCGGAGAGAGGTCGAGCGGGCACTTGAAGGCACCCCGGAACACGAGGGGTGCCAGCCGCCTGAAGGCCATTGTGAACGGGGTCCCCCGACCTTCCGTCCACGGCCATTATCTAGTCTGCGGCGATCCGGGACTACACCCGGCGCCGCCCTCGCAATTGCCGGTGGGACGGGAGCGTGCGTCCTGCTCGCTCCCGAACCCGCAGCTCCTCTCTTTTTGCCGCCATCACCTCGCTGGCGAAGGAGGCGACGGCGGCCCAGCATTGTCGGCTGCCGGCCATGGCTTGCACCACGGCCGGCAGCGACAAATCCATCCCAACAATGCCCCTGAGGGTCTAAAACAACTTGAATTTCGGTAAAATTAATTGAGAAAATCCCGATAGGAGCGGGAGAAATTTTGATAGTTGTTAAAAAAAGTTAAATTTAGGTGGTAAAAAAAAGATGAACTTGTGTGTGGTAAAAAAGAGAACGGCATCTTGTTCATTGAAATGAACAAGATGCCGTTCTCGTTAAAAAAGATAAAACGATTACTACAAAGGGCAGAATCGAGTGAGGAAGATCTGTAGAGGTTAGTGGTGGAAGAATTTTTCTCCGTTCATATTTTTTCATGGGGAGATTTCAGTCACTATCACTACATATTATAAAACAAAGTCGTTTTTCGCTGTCTGACCCTATGTATGCTTAGATCTTTAAAAATACGCAACGATTTTCGATGCAGTTTTTTTTTAAATAGATAGAGTGATTCTTATAGAAGGTTTTTATGTATATTTCGTTAAGTTTTTGTATACATTAACTTAATTATAACGATATATGTAGGCGGTGTCGGAAAATATGAGCCGTCTGGGTGCTTTTAACGTAAACGCTGCCTAAACCCTTTGAGATATAACAAAATAATGTATTGTGGAATTGTGTATCTAATATAGGTCCACAAAAAAGTCCGCGACGCTATTTGTCTATCTCTTAAGGATAACGTACTATATCCATTTTAATACTTAAAAAAACAATAATAATAAAGCGATTATTTAAAGGCTATTTACACAAATAGATTATTAATTCTTATCATTTTTAATATGTTAGTTGGTTTCAGCATTTTATGCAGATTATTTTGTCCCTTTACACTTCGCAAATTAAATGAATATCTTCGGCGATATGGCAATATCAAAAATTGCGCATATAAATTAATTTCGTGTAACAATAATTGACAGGTCCGTGCGTGCGCGGGCGTAAGTACGTGAGAAACAAAGTCGATTTTGGCTGTATGTCCCTATGTATACTTGATCTTTAAAACTACGCTTCGAATGTCTATGCAGTTTTTTTTTAATAGATAGTGATTCATAGAGAAGGTTTTTAAATATATTTTATTAAATTTTTGTATACATTAACTTAATTATAACGATGTATGTTGGCGGTGTCGGAAAAAAATAAACCGTCTGGGAGCTTTTAACGAAAACGCTGCCTAAACCCTTTAAGATATAACAAAATAATGTATTGTCGAATTATGTATCTAATATAGGTCTACAAAAAAGTCCGCAACGGTATATGTCTATCTCTTAAGGATACCGTACTATATCCATTTTGATACTTTAAAAAAACAGCAATAATAAAGCGGTAATTTAAATGCTATTTACACAAATATCCCTATCATTTTTAATATGTTAGTTGGTTTCAGCATTTTAAGAAGATTATTTTGTCCCTTTACACTTTGCAGATTAAATGAATATCTTAGGCGATATGGCAATATCAAAAAAATGCGCAAAGAAATTAATTTCGTGTAACAAAAATTCGACCGGGCCGTGCGGATGCGGGCGTAGTAGGTACTTGAGAGCGGAGAAGTAATCAAGTAATTTGGAAAATATTTATACATTATCGTGAAATTAATATAAGACTGGGATTAAATGGGTGCCACGGGGTTCGAAGTATGTCACGGGCGAAGCCGGGCGGGTCAGCTAGTGAAATAATATGGATAAACCAAGTAGGACTGAGCCCGGGATCCTTGGAATCAGCGTCGGGAGCGCTAACCACTGTAATACGACCACCCATATCCGCAATCTTGCGAGATGTTACTACAATCGAAAATTCTTCCACTACTAACCTCTACGAGCATCTTCGAGTCATTTTTGACGTTTGTATTAGTCGTCCAATCTTCACAACTGGAGTAATTCAGTCGAGATCGCTCGAAAACGAGTTTTACTCAACTTGATCGATTTCAATAAATTTTCGTTTACTACAATCGAAAATTCTTCCACTACTAACCTCTACGAGCATGTTTGAGTCATTTTTGACGTTTGTAGTAGTCGTCCAATCTTCACAACCGGAGTCATTCAGTGAAGATCGTTCGAAAACGAGTTTTACTCAACTTTATCGATCTCAATAAATTTTCGTCCTACTACAATCGAAAATTCCTCCACTACAAACATCTACGAGCATGTTTGAGTTATTTTTTACTTTTGTAGTAGTCGACCAATCTTCACAACCGGAGTAATTCAGTGACGATCGCTCGAAAACCAGTTTTACTCAACTTGATCGATCTCAATCAATTTTCGTTCCACTACAATCGAAAATTCTTCCACCACTAACCTCTACGAGCATCGTCGAGTCATTTTTGACGTTTGTAGTAGTCGTCCAATCTTCACAACTGGAGTAATTCAGTCGAGATCGCTCGAAAACGAGTTTTACTAATCTTGATCGATCTCAATCAATTTTCGTTCTACTACAATCGAAAATTCTTCCACTACTAACCTCTACGAGCATGTTTGAGTCATTTTTGACGTTTGTAGTAGTCGTCCAATCTTCGCAACCGGAGTAATTTGTCCAGATTCCGGGAAAACGAGTTTTACTCAACTTGATCGATCTCAATAAATTTTCGTCCTACTAAAATCGAAAATTCCTCCACTACAAACCTCTACTAGCATGATTGAGTCGTTTTTGACGTTTGTAGTAGTCGTCCAATCTTCACAACAGGAGTAATTCAGTGAAGATCGTTCGAAAACGAGTTTTACTCAACTTTATCGATCTCAATCAATTTTCGTCCTACTACAATCGAAAATTCCTCCACTACAAACATCTACGAGCATGTTTGAGTCATAGTTGACGTTTGTAGTAGTCGACCAATCTTCACAACCGGAGTAATTCAGTGACGATCGCTCGAAAACGAGTTTTACTCAACTTGATCGATCTCAATCAATTTTTGTTCCACTACAATCGAAAATTCTTCCACCACTAACCTCTACGAGCATCTTCGAGTCATTTTTGACGTTTGTAGTAGTCGTCCAATCTTCACAACAGGAGTAATTCAGTGAAGATCGTTCGAAAACGAGTTTTACTCAACTTTATCGATCTCAATCAATTTTCGTCCTACTACAATCGAAAACTCCTCCACTACAAACATCTACGAGCATGTTTGAGTCATAGTTGACGTTTGTAGTAGTCGACCAATCTTCACAACCGGAGTAATTCAGTGACGATCGCTCGAAAACGAGTTTTACTCAACTTGATCGATCTCAATCAATTTTCGTTCCACTACAATCGAAAATTCTTCCACCACTAACCTCTACGAGCATCGTCGAGTCATTTTTGACGTTTGTAGTAGTCGTCCAATCTTCACAACTGGAGTAATTCAGTCGAGATCGCTCGAAAACGAGTTTTACTAATCTTGATCGATCTCAATCAATTTTCGTTCTACTACAATCGAAAATTCTTCCACTACTAACCTCTACGAGCATGTTTGAGTCATTTTTGACGTTTGTAGTAGTCGTCCAATCTTCGCAACCGGAGTAATTTGTCCAGATTCCGGGAAAACGAGTTTTACTCAACTTGATCGATCTCAATAAATTTTCGTCCTACTAAAATCGAAAATTCCTCCACTACAAACCTCTACTAGCATGATTGAGTCGTTTTTGACGTTTGTAGTAGTCGTCCAATCTTCACAACAGGAGTAATTCAGTGAAGATCGTTCGAAAACGAGTTTTACTCAACTTTATCGATCTCAATCAATTTTCGTCCTACTACAATCGAAAACTCCTCCACTACAAACATCTACGAGCATGTTTGAGTCATAGTTGACGTTTGTAGTAGTCGACCAATCTTCACAACCGGAGTAATTCAGTGACGATCGCTCGAAAACGAGTTTTACTCAACTTGATCGATCTCAATCAATTTTCGTTCCACTACAATCGAAAATTCTTCCACCACTAACCTCTACGAGCATCTTCGAGTCATTTTTGACGTTTGTAGTAGTCGTCCAATCTTCACAACTGGAGTAATTCAGTCGAGATCGCTCGAAAACGAGTTTTACTCGATTTGATCGATCTCAATCAATTTTCGTTCTACTACAATCGAAAATTCTTCCACTACTAACCTCTACGAGCATCTTCTAATCATTTTTTACTTTTGTAGTAGTCGTCCAATCTTCACAACCGGAGTAATTCAGTCGAGATCGCTCGAAAACGAGTTTTACTTATCTTGATCGATCTCAATCAATTTTCGTTCTACTACAATCGAAAATTCTTCCACTACTAACCTCTACGAGCATGTTTGAGTCATTTTTGACGTTTGTAGTAGTCGTCCAATCTTCACAAGTGGAGTAAGTCAGTCGAGATCGCTCGAAAACGAGTTTTACTTATCTTGATCGATCTCAATCAATTTTCGTTCTACTACAATCGAAAATTCTTCCACTACTAACCGCTACGAGCATCTTCGAGTCATTTTTGACGTTTGTAGTATTTGTCCAATCTTCACAACTGGAGTAATTCAGTCAAGATCGCTCGAAAACGAGTTTTACTCAACTTGATCGATCTCAATCAATTTACGTCCTACTACAATCGAAAATACCTCCACTACAAACCTCTACGAGCATGTTTGAGTCATATTTGACGTTTGTAGTTGTCGTCCAATCTTCGCCACCGGAGTAATTCAGTCCAGATTCTGAGAAAACGGGTTTTTACTTAACTTGATCGATCTCAATCAATTTTCGTCCTACTACAATCGAAAATTCCTCCACTACAAACCTCTACGAGCATGTTTGAGTCATTTTTGACGTTTGTAGTAGTCGTCCAATCTTCGCAACCGGAGTAATTCAGTCCAGATTCCGGGAAAACGAGTATTACTCAACTTGATCGATCTCAATAAATTTTCGTTATACTAAAATTGAAAATTCCTCCACTTCAAACCTCTACGAGCATGTTTGAGTCATTTTTGACGTTTGTAGTAGTCGTCCAATCTTCACAACCGGAGTAATTCGGTGAAGAGCGCTCGAAAACGAGTTTTACTCAACTTGATCGATCTCAATCAATTTTCGTCCTACTATAATCGAAAATTCCTCCACTACAAACCTCTACTAGCATGTTTGAGTCATTTTTGACGTTTGTAGTAGTCGTCCAATCTTCACAACTGGAGTAATTCAGTCAAGATCGCTCGAAAACGAGTTTTACTCAACTTGATCGATCTCAATAAATTTTCGTTCTACTACAATCGAAAATTCTTCCACTACTAACCTCTACGATCATCTTCGAGTCATTTTTGACGTTTGTAGTATTCGTCCAATCTTCACAACTGGAGTAATTCAGTCGAGATCGCTCGAAAACGAGCTTTACTTATATTGATCGATCTCAATCAATTTTCGTTCTACTACAATCGAAAATTCCTCCACTACAAACCTCTACGAGCATCTTCGAGTCATTTTTGACGTTTGTAGTATTCGTCCAATCTTCACAACTGGAGTAATTCAGTCGATCGCTCGAAAACGAGTTTTACTCAACTTGATCGATCTCAATCAATTTTCGTCCTACTACAATCGAAAATTCCTCCTCTACAAACCTCTACTAGCATGTTTGAGTCATATTTGACGTTTGTAGTAGTCGTCCAGTCTTCGCAACCGGAGTAATTCAGTCCAGATTCTGAGAAAACGGGTTTTTACTCAACTTGATCGATCTCAATCAATTTTCGTCCTACTACAATCGAAAATTCCTCCACTACAAACCTCTACTAGCATGTTTGAGTCATTTTTGACGTTTGTAGTATTTGTCCAATATTTACAACTGGAGTAATTCGGTCGAGATCGCTCGAAAACGAGTTTTACTCAATTTGATCGATCTCAATCTATTTTCGTTCTACTACAATCGAAAATTCTTCCACTACTAACCTCTACGATCATCTTCGAGTCATTTTTGACGTTTGTAGTATTCGTCCAATCCGCACAACTGGAGTAATTCAGTCGAGATCGCTCGAAAACGAGCTTTACTTATATTGATCGATCTCAATCAATTTTCGTTCTACTACAATCGAAAATTCCTCCACTACAAACCTCTACAAGCATCTTCGAGTCATTTTTGACGTTTGTAGTATTCGTCCAATCTTCACAACTGGAGTAATTCAGTCAAGATCGCTCGAAAACGAGTTTTACTCAACTTGATCGATCTCAATCAATTTTCGTCCTACTACAATCGAAAATTCCTCCACTACAAACCTCTACTAGCATGTTTGAGTCATATTTGACGTTTGTAGTAGTCGTCCAATCTTCGCAACCGGAGTAATTCAGTCCAGATTCTGAGAAAACGAGTTTTACTCAACTTGATCGATCTTAACCAATTTTCGTCCTACTACAATCGAAAATTCCTCCACTACAAACCTCTACTAGCATGTTTGAGTCATTTTTGACGTTTGTAGTATTTGTCCAATATTTACAACTGGAGTAATTCGGTCGAGATCGCTCGAAAACGAGTTTTACTCAACTTCATCGATTCTAATGAATTTCTCTTCTAACAGACTTAAAAGTTCTTTCACTACAAACCTCAAATTAGGTAAAAGGTTTAATAACAAGTAACTATTGTCAAAAAAAAACTTTTTTTTTATTTTTTTTTTATTTTTTTTATAATTAACTACAAACGAAAATTCGTTCACTACAATCAACTACTAACGATTCTTTATACAAATCAACCGATAGAATTGATTTTTTATAAATCCGGGGGTTGGCTATTTTTGGTTTATCCATAAAAATTTTTCGGTTCAACTACAAACAAAATTTTTTTTACTACAATCAACTACTTACCAACTTCATCAAGAATACACAAAAAAAAATTTGAATTTTGCAAGTAGGGTGCCAGGTTCACACAGGTGGCGACCTGCTGTTGAAATTTTTCAAGCCGCGCATAAGGCCTTCAACTTATCTTAACGACTGCCGTTTTATTGGCAACCGGGACCAACGGCTTAACGTGCCTTACGAAGCACGGAACTGGGGTGGGTTTAAAGGGCCGAATAAATTTAATAAAATAAAATGTGTCTATTTTAGATGTTAAATTTGGAAGAAATTTTGAACACGTTGCCTTTTTAGTGGAGTGGTAACAAAAAGGCTAAAAGGTCTTATGTGCTAGACACTAATTAGCACGAACAATTAAAGTCCTGGTAGTCTCGGACAGGGTGAGGGTGTTTAATAATATTAAATACTAGCGGAATATAGCTAGTTTATTAGTAGTTTGTTCCCGTTTACTTTATAAGCGACATTAATTACGGAGAAACTAAGCATTTCAATGGTCAAGGCATGCAATGAGGCAGGCAATGAGTTATTCGGTTAATATATCCTAGACATGAGGTACCGACCAGAGACAGCGCTCTCTAGTCGGTTTTTTTCTCAGTTTTGATTCCCTAACTTCAATAAAATTTACTCGAGGAAGCCCAAGAATAAAGAAAAAATAATCCACCATGTAGAGCCAGCAACACAATGCCTAATGAAAGATCTTTTGGTACACGAAGAATGGCCAGCATCTTGAATTTTACGAGTTGCTACTGAATACACGCGCGCAAACTCTTCCACAGACTTTATTTCTTAGTTATAAACTTTTACTTTGATACGAGTATCAGAGAAAAGGCTTTTTCTTTGTTAGGCACTCTTCGAACGTTAAATTTTAGGTACCTATTTGTGTACCTCATATTTATTTTTACTAAAAGTGTTAGCTGTTTACGTAGGGTACCCTAAAAGGATAAAAATAACTATGAGTTTATTTTATAAAAATGTAAGTTTTCACATGCATACAAAATATAATATTGTAATTTATTGAAATTGTATCCAAATGTATGATCAAATTAGCATTATTACATCTTCACGCTAACAGCAACCCTGACATGAAAATACGCTGTCTGACATCAGGACCAGTTCGAATTGTATATGGTTTAGGCGCAGATTGATCAGAAACGCAAAATGACAGATTAGCAAAATGACAAGTTCTTAATGTGACAGACTAGCAAAACGCCAGATCTGAGTATAAAGTGTTACTAGTTCTAGCTACGGGACACTGGCAAGTTGCTGCAAAGAGCACAGAAAGCCATAATAAGAATTGAATTGAATTGAGTATGAAGGGTGTCACGAGATACACTTTAATTTATAGGTATGGATTTTTTCTGACAACCAAGTTTTTTAAAAATTACGATCGTTTAATTCTGCTAAAGTTCGAGTTGCTAAGGCATCAAGGTAAGTCTGTTAAGAAATAATACAATAAATGAAAATATTTATACACCATTGTAGGTATGGTTTAGGTGCAGATATTGAAGCGGTCGAGGCCCTTATATGTACGACCCTGTTTTTAAGCTATTGCATAGTTTTTATCGCGGGCTTTGAGTGGGCTTTAATCAAGAAATTCCGTAAGGAAAAAAACCCAAGACGAAGGTCGAGACGAGATCACACGAAGTTCACCGAGCACGGCCGAGCGTTGGCTTAACGTGTATGTACATATATATTATATAGTAGGTACGATTGTACGAAGTGTGAGGGTGAGGATGAGGGTTACTGTGAGAGTGAGGGTGAGGGTGTTTTATTTTTTATTGTAACTTGAATTAATATCAAAGAAAAACAAAGGTATGCTATGCAATAGCTTTACCGCGGCAGTCTCCGAGTGCCACACGTCTTTTTTTTGTGTTGAAATTGTCATGGATGCGAAATGAAATTGAGGCCCTGAGTATGTAATGAGATAGTACCAGTTGGTAAGGTCGTAAATCCCTGGCTTTATCCTTCCGAGGGTTAACACGAGACTCTTGGCCATAGGCAGATGGAATAGCACGTGTGGTTTTAGTCGGTAGTAGTCCAGCATAGCATCCATGAGGGTTTCCACACAAAAAAGGAAAAAAAATGCCTATTTACTAGTAGGTAATGTAATTCTGGTACCAATCAATGAGCCTGGTAAAAAGTGGGATTCCTCTGCCAACCCGGAGATAAGGCGTGACAGATAAATAAAAAAAAAAAAAAAAAAAATATCTTTATTTTGCATAGACCATTTTAACGGCGCTTACAAAATGTCATACACTATTTAAAATATTTAAAGCGACCACCGGTTCGGAACGCGGCCCACCTGAGAAGAACCGGCAAGAAACTTAGGAAGGCTTTTTTTTTTGATGGCCTATTTACAATTTAATATTATTTCACTTTGCCAGCAGATCATTTCCAGGCGTCAATGGTCCTCATGCTCGAGTAATTGAAGCAACACTGAATTGCTTCTTTATTTTAAATGAAAAGCTACGCTAATATTGTCAAAAGAATATCCTACACAGTTACAACTGTTGGGTTTATCATCGTCCTTACAGAAGCAGACCCAAGACGGTGGCGTTATGTGAGAGTTTCACTTACGCCTCACACCCCAAGAAGCGGGGTAACACCCGAACCCTTAGACGAGGCCGCGGTGGTTACTAAAGTCTGCAGTGGAACGTTAATAAAGTAGTCTAATGGGATGAATATTCCCAGTAGTATCATTACGGATATACATATACGGATATACTACTGGAAATAGGGACTCCAGAGTATTTTACTGGGGCGTCCATTCGTCTAGCGTGTAGATTTAGTCTGTTAAAGTCCAGCACAACAATCGTGGGAATTTACACATTATAAAAAAGCAGCTAAAATTCGAAATTAATGTAAAATTTTAGCAGTAATTTTTTTCCCAATAGAAGTCATTGGTCACTAAATTCTAATTCGGCGTTGAGCCTACCGTAGATGACGTTCATCCTTGACTAGTGACATGAAAACGTAATATTCAGTTGAAACTTGAAAAGCGACAAATGTTCGATAGAGGTTGGCCGCAAATCCTTACAGATTGCTCGGTAAGACGATATAAATCCGGTAGCAATCGGGATTGAACCCCGAGGTCTGTACCTTCTAACTAGACGTGCATTAGTCGTCAAGGTCCTTGTAGGGTTGCCAGCTGATATTTCAGAACCCTGCTTTTTTTCTGACCGGGTTTTAGGTTTTTCCTTAATTAAGTATTTAGAATGTCTGTCAAATGTCTTTAAACTTCTTTTCAGTACCTACTTAACACCTACCTAATACGTCACAAGTCACGGTCAGCGCTGTCTTGATTTCGATCTGGAAATAAAGATGGCTACTAAAAGCACCATCACACGTTAGACAATGGCGAAATTACTGATATCGGTATCGATATCAGTAATAGGACCGTTATTAAAAGAAAAAAATAGAATTGTTTAGTTAAAATCTTGATAACACCAAGTTTAATTTAAAGGTTCAGAGACCGGTATTTAATCTGACACTTGGTACCCGCCGCCATAATTAAAGATAAATCCCGGGAAACAGTAGTTAGATGGTCTAAGCGGGAAACACAAGAATGAAGCATTGGTACCTGATGTGAAGAACAGTTTCTTATACAGTCTGCATTGAATTCAGTGGATTAGTTTTACTTAACTATTTCAATTGTTTTCTGGAATGAAGACTATAAGGCCCACTTGCGCGATCCTGGGTTACCGTGTATAACTCGGAGGTATGGACTAACCCCGAGTTAAATCATTAATTTGTCTCGCATGACCCCGAGTTAAGGGTATACCTAGGGTTAAATCGCTAAAATTTTAACTCACCGATTTCTGAGGGTTAATTCATCAAACGTTGGGTTAGCAGCTGACAGACAATGTAGTGGCACGTGACACATGCGTGACGCGGACTCCTTAAAATGACACGCCGCGCACACATAATACGATAAAAATAAAATGCACTCTGCTGTCATGTTACATTCATTCGTGTAAGAAAAAAGTCTTATGTGGCAAACTGTAGTGCAAAAGAGATAGACATACCTGTTTCATTCTTTGTTCAATCATTAATGTTTGGTTGGATGACATAGAGTGACATAAAACACTGGGTTAGTTAACCCGATGATATTTTTCTATAGTGCAAGACATGATAAGGGTTAAAAAGTTATTTACTTAATTCCGAGTTATCTAACTCTATAATTATTTATTTAACCCCAGCATCCACGCAAGTGGGCCTAAGTGTTACACACGACAAGTATTATCACACCAACCTACGCTAACGGTGATATAGGCATGTCAAGTTGCGGGTAACCCAAATATTGCTTCTGGCTAATCCCTATAGTTTGTATAAGTGGTTACTATCCTTTGCTAAAAAGAGGCCTTGTTTACCAATACAATCGTCTTCCATTCGTGGCCTCCCGCAAATAGCTACGGTTCTTGTGGCTGAAGTACCGGCGACACTTATTATCAATACCCGACAAAAAGGTAGCCCTAATGATAGTTTTACGGCCTTCCCCCTAAGTGTAGTTGCATACCTAATTATTTAGTAAGCTGCTTTTACCCTTCCTTCAGAATTTTGCAGAAGGGGCAGGAGCCCTGCCCCAGTGAGACAGGCAACACTTGGCTTAGACATCAGACTGGTCACTATTTGAGCATTATCGGCATCAACTTTTACTAATCCTAATTATCATAACGCTGTATCGCTCACTGGGAAGTCAGAAGGTACAGAAAGCCAGGTTTCCCGATCCATGCATACTTCTTTCGCGTTCTGCAGATTCATTCATCGTTTTATACGTGTGTGGTATCGTCTGATCCTTGGTGTTTTTGAGCAATATAAAAGCGAACATGGTATTCATGAAAGTCTTGGTCTACCCTGACTCATACTACCATCTACTTTCGCATAATAAATATTCTTCGTCAATCGTTCCTCATTAATTCATTGGACGTGTCCAAAAATCACTTATCACGAACTCTTCAATATGAACTATGATTTCATTATGATTGTTATTAATTTCTTTTACTAATTTCTAATCTAAAACATCATAAAATAATGACATCAGGTGTGCTCCTTAACTACTCTACTAGTCTACATGACCAGCTATTCATGAAAACTTTGTGAAATAATACACATTATAATTATTATCACACGTCTCGACCTTAGATGTTTTTCTAGTGTGAGTCAATGTAATAATTATTATAATACGTATAATTTAATCTTATAAACGACTCGTATAATTATAATCTTATGTAAATACGGCACTTACTACACGTCAAGTAAAACAGCAATACCCAGTGTATTGCTGTTTTATGATATTAAACGAAGTTTACATACATATCATCACGCCTGTTTGCCATCGGGGAACGAAGTGATAATGGCTTTCCACTTACTACAGTCTTGGTATTCCTCTTCTACTTCATATGTGTTTTCATATACGCTCGCTTGTTAAGGGTACTCTTGATGTAGCCTTTTCTCAAAAAGTATTCGATTTGATTGACATTCGTATGCCGAGGTCAACCCCTACCAGTTTACCCATTAACTCTCGCCACATAAATCTGTTTGGTCAGTCTATTTTTTTTTTTTCATTTTTTTTTTATTAAATACAATACAGATTACAACTATTACAATACACAATATGAAATCACATGGTGCAGATCTGAATCGAAATCCAAACATTTGTGTTCTTTGAGAACTTCGTAATAAACCCCTACATAAATAAAAAAGAGAGCAAAATGGCAACACTGCCTTGGGGATTCACGTGATAATTACTTATTTTTATTCTATAATAAAAATAATATAAAAAGGTAAATGAAAATGTAACCAATAATTCTAACTACTGGGCGTGGAATAAAGGACACCTTTGAGCTGTTCAATGTATGCTGCTATCTTAGGAGTAAATATATCAAGAGAAGCATCATTTTTAGCTAAATCATTATACTGTCGAGCCATCCTAACAATAGGGTTAAAGTATGATATGTTGTTTTTATGTATATGTAGTGCAAAAAGACTCGTCTGATTTGACCACCGCGCGCTGTATCTTGTGTTAAAAATCACTTGAGAGAGCAAATAAGGAGTATCAAGTATAGAATGAACTATTTTATAGAGATAAATGAGTCGATGTACTCACGACGGGTCTCCAACTTCTGTACGTTAAATCTGGTAAGCCTATTCTCGTAACTAAGACTGCGATTGTTGCGACCCAATTGTTGACGATTTTCATCACTACTCGCCACATGTGATAGTCACTACATTTTCTGTCATACCTTAATGTTTCCTCATCATGTAGATTCTTCGTCCCATCAATTTCACTTCAGCTATACTTCACTTTTGACTTCTCATTTCGAATGCATTAATTTTACTTGAATGTTTCTTCTGCCACACCCAAGTTTAACTGCCTACATAAGTGTCAAAGACAAGCACTCCTCTATGTGCAGCTAGCCTTACATTCTTAGACACACTTTGACTGCTCTTATAGGTACATGTCTCCATTCAGTGTAATTTTCTGCCCAAAATTATAAACCTAAAAACTATAGGTAGGTAAATCGGTGTATGAGTTGTAATTTGCGATCATCATAATAGAGTTTTGCAATAACAGATGTATAGATAGCTCTTAGATTGATTACGCCTTACCTTAGCGATAGGGTGTGTTGAAATGAATGGAGTTAAATCCTACGGGTTAACTGTGACAATGGGTGTGCCACAGGGTTCTATTTTCGAACCTTTTCTTGGTAAAATCAATGAATAGCCATAGCATGTGCAGAACTTATACGATATTGTATTACTTGCTGATGAGACATGACTTATTTTTAAAGTTAATGTTTGAACTGCAGGACTTGACAACGTGAATGCAAGTTGAAAACTATAAGTGTGAAGGGCGAGCCGTAGGCGAAGACTTCACTAATACGAGATAGGCAATTGCCATTCCCGCCGAGGTATTTATAGTGCTTTTCTCAAAAGAATGCAGGGAAATAAAACATACTTTTTTAAATTATACATTTAATTAATATTAAAAGTTAAATTAGCCATATTGTGCAAATAACTACTGAATGAAAATATTGTTGATTTACCTTCAGTGGATTATACGCAGCAAGATGGAAAATATAGAAAATATGAAACCATGAAACCATAGGTTATCCGAGCTTTTGAACACCTTTGTAACATTACATCTTTGTCTTTCTCTCTCTGCGATACCCCTGCCCCAGCCCCACGTTTAAAAAAAGTGTGCAGGGTCAGAATTTTAAACTTATGACGCCATTTTATAGAGACGAACAATCTCACCACGAAACTAAGAAGCGATTTTCTGAACTCGATCTATGAACGTGACGTAACTACTATTTTCAAGCACATTATAAATTGAGAGTACCGTTTCTCTCTTCGAAAGAAATACTCAATGCTTTGAAGAATCATAAAGTAACTCTACGTTGGTTATTAGTTTACAGTCTCTAGTTCGTCAGTGTGGAATGTTACAAAGTTAAATGGATTTAAAACTTGTACATTATAACTTAATATGCGCGAGCGCAAGTACCGACACCTACGCACGGTACGCGATGGCGACGGTGCGGCAAACGAGGGACACATTCGGTTGCATAACAAGCGGGCGCTGCGGCATCCGGTTAACGGAACTTTGTTGTGAGGGGCGCTTTAGTGCGAACCACCTCGACGCCTAGACGTGCCATCCGGAGTCGGCCCGCATCACATTTTACAATACCGTCTGCCTCAAATTGTTTTGGCAATTTTTAACAACATTGAGATAATACGATGGTAATGCGCGATAAAATCTCACGAAACTGCCGTATTTCGTAATTTCTCATCACGAAATATGTTTGTGAGGCTTGGCTAGTGGCCGCCGGGTCGCGCTTGTTCGTGCGTTCATGAACGAGACCGTGACTGATCGGACACAATGCCCCTGGCAGATTCAATGATGCCGAGCAGCTTTTTAAATTAGAAATAAGGTCATTTGGATGCTAATCAGCATTATTTATACATACTAAATAGTGTTTTTGCTAATCTGCTTTGTGCTACTGGGAGTTCAGTAATCGATATTAGGCCGTGAAACCAATTTCTTTTTAATTTTGCGTATTGATATTCTAAATTACAACATGATGAAATCGAGACATGAAACTTACAAGTCTTAGCCACTTGGAATGCGTATGGTAATGGGATCTCGAGCTTCGCAGTTCATTTTCGTTTACTTTATTTTTATGTTACAATATATTGATATTCCATCAGTATTTTAAAGGAATTTCTTTTAAGGTTCATGTGTTAAGTTCAGTCCCCTCGTAGACTCAGGTCGTTGCCAGCTACAATCTCCAACGGTTGGGATCCATATTCGTGTTTATGTAATTGATTTGTAATCGTCGTGTGGAAGGCTGGACTGCAAATCCTGTTTGCGTTCGCGCGACTCTTGGACTGGTTTGTAGAGGGCAATGAGTCTCATTACATGGCAAATAACTTCTGGCTCCCACTGACTCGTTACTTTACTCACATAGATCGTTTACATTTAGCGGAGACTTTTAACTAACCGACTTTGGTAAGGCATATTTTTTAAAAGCTTCTTGCAACTTGTTCTAGCCTTATATAAGGTTTTAAATATGGTAAGCGGTAATAATTATCCTATAGATATTCAGCAAAAAAACTTGAATAAACCTAACAGCCATATCACACAAGATACTTGGGGAATTAAGGACGGGCGATTATTGCTTGCAATGCGTTCCGGGACTGGTGTTTTGGTCATGTGTTGTTTTAAAGACTACTTTGATGATTCATTTGCGCAAAGATATGAAATGAGAAGAACAGGTGGAAGAGCCATCAATCAGTACCCAATCACTACCTACGTCGCCGTAATTTGGTCTTAGTTTACACATTAAATCCATCTTGATACTTGGTCATCTTTAATCTAAGTCTGTCTCAGAAAACTACTTAATTATATAAAACGATGTTGATGGACGAACGACTATTAAATTGACATTATATAAAAAATAGGAATCCAAATGGGAGAACCGTTATTAAAATGTCACAGAGAGCGTAAAGAAATGCCTTGTTTGATGTTGCCTTGCCTTTGTTCCTTATAACGAGCTATCAAAGAGGCAGTGCTCCGGCTCCGCTCTAAGGAAACTGGTACCTACGGGCGGCCATGTTTTGTTAAAACGTAAAAAAGAAAATCATTCCACAATGATATTATAAACCTAATTGTGTGTCCTTGAATTTGTAGCTCGCTGAATCTAATTCGGATAAAGGGATGGTAATGTTTTTCTAGTTTACGGAAGTGTTTGTAATGTTCAATTGGTTGATAACAAGGTTGAACATAATTATTGACATAGACATATTGTCACGCCCCTATCCCCGAAGGGGTAGGGCAGAGGCATACTATACACGCCCACATTTTACCAAATGCACTTTTGTCCCACGTGGTGATGAGCCCACTGCCGTGTTGAAGTGGACAGGCGCAGGTTGTGGCGCCCTGCTGTTGAAATATTTCAAGCCGCCCATAGGGCCTTCAACTGGGCTTAACGACTGCCATGTTACTGGCAACCGGGACCAACGGCTAACGTGCCTTCCGAAGCTCGGAAACGCTCGCAAATGTTAATGCCACAAAGTGGTCACCAGAGGACCAGCCATAGTGAAAGTTGCTTGACGCAGTGATCATTTACAGAGTCAGTCAGTCAGAGAGATCAGAGTTTTAGTTGGGAGTTACGATTATTTGGCACAGTATGTAAACCAAATCATCATCTGAGCGTCACTCCCAGTTGTGTCTCGTGAAGGCCTTGTTTACTTACACAGTATTTAAACCGATTGACTGATATCCAAAATAATGGTCATACAACAAGGACATATGTATTGTACTTGTTGTATTTGACCAGTAGTGTTACATTAATAGAGCTAGGACATTTGCTTACTGCCTCTGGCTAGAGCGCGCGAGTGACATTGACTAAGAACTTGCTCTGTGGCGAGAGAGTGATTCGACTGCTAGAATTATTTTTATTAGATCTTTTTACGGACTTATGGCGCCAACATGAGCAATGATGCACGTTTGTCGTATATTATTTTCCAATATTAGTGTCAAATTCGTGTTTTTGTGTTTAATAATGGTGGAATATTATACATAAAGAGTTCGGAAATGTGCATTAATAAATGAAAGTGATATATTGCAATGAATAGCAGTTTTGTTTGTGTTAGTGCCAAATTTCCATAGAAAGCTAAAATAAGGGATCCACTGCCTTATTGGGACAAGGACCTAGGACTGTGGACATGACATTGACAAACGACGACATGAATAAAACTACAAACAAGAAGAAAATATTAATACTGAAGACACGGCTGTATAAACTAAGTTTCCTTTGCCTGCCCAAGACGGGCGAAGACAACTAAAAAAAAAAGATCCTTTTACAGCTTCTTGTTCAACCACTTTAACACTTTGGAAGCGTTCAAATTTTACATCTTGTTTATTAGTTGACACAAAATGTTCAACTTTAGGTATATTCACTACTAGCAGACCCCCGCGGATTCGCTCGTGACATAATTCGAACCCCGTCGCACCCATTTAATCCCGTCACTTATTACTTTTACATTTTTTTTGACATTTATGATTACTGCTCCGCTCTCCTAAGTAGTAGCGTGATGATATATAGTCTATTTATAGCCTTCCTCGATAAATGGGATATCAACACAAAAAAAAAAATCAATCGGATCAGTAGTTCCTGAGATTAACGCGTTCAACCAAACAAACTAACAAACATACAAACAAACTCTTCGGCTTTATATATTAGTATAAATTACCAGATGAAAATATTGTTGTTTCATTTCTCTCTAAGGGCCGTATTCCAGAACGTTTCTCAATACTCAAGAAACGCTTGAGGCTAGCTTTTGCCTTATAAATACTACTCTCAAGTGTTTCTTAAAAAGTCAATACTAAAATAACACATCTACTGCCATCCTCCCTTCGTTGATACAGAAGTCAATAAGTAATATTTATAGATCCTCCTACACCACATAAATTTCTTTGTATGTAGTAATCTAAACAAAAACTGCTTCCCACCATATTGAACTTAATAGTTACTATGATAAGTGGGCCAGTTAAATATACGATGCAGTCTTGAAACAATGGCTCCTATAATAATCCTTCACAACCTTTAAAATGAACAATACATATTAACTTATTCTCAAGAAACAGTAAGAATTTAATCTTGATAGCTTTTAACCTGTGGGTAAGCAACATAATAAAATTACGACATCATTTATCAATGATGCGAATATTGCGACAACGGTGTTTGTCGTTGGTATTCAGCAATTGTTTGGCCTCGGGGCCACTTAGAATTGCCATAAGTGTTAATAGTACTTGTACATACATGGCTGAATAGCCTATTAACTGTTGGACATCGAAAGAGTAACATTTAAGTTTGAAAGGAGCTTATAGTCTTCATCGAATCTTAACAATTACTCTTGGAAGACCGAAGTTGACTATAATTGACTCCTGGAAACAGTTCTTTTGTGAGTTGTTCTTTTTTTATAATTATTTTATGGCCTTGTTACTAAGACCTTTAAGCCAAATCTTGATTCATATTTCTTTAATCTTCTTTCTTTTTATCTAAAATGTCCGCGTCTTAGTCAAGTCTAGTGTTAAGTTAAGGTCAGTCTCACCTTAGTATAATGGTGGTTGTTTTACTGAGATTTTCATTGGATTTTACGTGGCAAGATAGAAAATAGCATTTTACTGTATATATATCATTGTCTTTCGCTATAGCATGGTAACACAACTTTTATGTCCAAGAAACCACCACTCCCGCAAACAAAACAAGATAATTGCACTAGTTTTAGAAAATAATATAAAGCAAGCGTCCATTTTCCCGCATAGAATCCTGGATTCTTGTTCGGTTTATACCGACTAGAGCGACTGCCACCTGACCTCTATAGATGACACCTCGTTTAGCTGGTGTAACAGCTTAGGCGAGGAATTTGGGTCTTAGTGGTCCTGGTGCAGCCTACTTTGCTTTGATTCTACCAGTGTAGGTGCCAAATTTTTTTTTGTTTTTTCCAGTGTTATGAATTTTGTTGGAATAGTAAGAAGCTTACGAATGATGTAATTACCGTAAATAATGTTAAAACCAATTATTAATGTCATTATTAGAAATTATAAGTCATTATTACACTGTCTCAATCAAATCACTCCTTATGAATGGGACCTACTTTACAAATGCAACACCGTTAATCGTGTTATCATTATGATTACTAAGTTAGGCAGTAAGGCCTTTAATTTTTTTTAGCAAAAAAAAATTAAAGAAGCTTATCATTCAACGTAAACATCATACGTTTTGACTGCCTCTGTGGTGCGGTGGGAGTGTATCCGACTGCTACGCAAGAGGTCCCGGGTTCTCTTGCAATGAGACCAACATCTCACCTTCTAAACCAAGATGTTTTGGGATCTACCTCTTCTCTTGGAACCTCACGTAGGTCATAAGTCTTTTTGTCATAAGTGTCCGAGTGGTATTGTAATCCTGCGTTCCCACAGAAGTGTGGAGACCAAGAGAAGTGCTGTGAAACGAGGTCAATATTTCTACTGAAGCATCGTGTTTAGCGGAGACGCGGCTGTTAATTTTGCATAAAAAAACAGAATATATAAAAGTCTAATGCCAAGATCTGGTCTTCCGTTCTTCTCGTCTTTGCTTTTCATATATTTCCACATAATTATCATCGTCTGCGCAGTAACCGAATCGATTGAATTGAAGAGGAGACTAGATGTGAATTTGAAGTTCTCCTCCCCAGTATAGTGGAAACGCAGCTTAAAACTTGGCTGTATCAGCTTGTCCGCAATTTGACGGACATGAACCTTACGCGAGTCCTCCGCTTGACGCCAGTCTGCCACTAAGGATTAGGCTTCAGCGTTTCACAGCAATCTTGTTTGTTGTAAGCGCTGAATGGCAAAACGAGAGTGCGGTTGATCACCTCCCGGCTAGGTAAAGACAAACAAGCACACACCTTTTACTAATAACGCCATGTAATGTCGTATTGTACTTAGTTATTTATCTCACACAGGACACTTTAAAGTCGATGTTGAAATATATAAAGTCAAGGTCAAGTTCAAATCATTTTGCTCTAATTTAGAGACGGTAACACTTATCAACTCACTTTAGGGATGAACTGTAATTATTATTCAAACAGTGTTTCTAGTTCATCGTGAACTAAAAACACTGTTTGAATAATAATAAGGAGCAAAATAAATGAAATGCTTTTAATTTATTTATTTATTTATTTATGTACACACAAGAATATAGTAATAACAGAAGGAGGAGTCATAGGTACAATGGTACTGCTTATTTCTATAAGAAATATCTGCCAGCAGACCGGCGAGAGGAAAATGTGAAAAAGTAGGTAAGAACAAATAAAAGTGTGTAAATAAAAAGTAGACAAGAACTAAATCAACACACATTCAAAATAACTCAAAATAGACAAAATAATATTATTAACTATAAGAATATATACAAATAAATGGTCGCTTTAAATATTTTAAATAGTGTATGACATAACGGGGCTAAACGCGGTTATTCCACATACCTTTGGTGCCTGACGTTTCGACCAGGTTGCACCGGCCGTGGTCACAGGCTGACTGCCTCAGCGGCGCACGCCCTCCGTCGTCGAGTACGCGTGGTAGAAGAAAAAACGAGCGCGAGTGGAATCATCGTTGATATTTCTAGTGAAGTGTCGTGATTGGAACTTATTACCTTCGTGTGTTCGAATAAAACCGCGTAGTGATATCGCATTTTCACGTAGAATTCTTACAAACGCGAGTGTACGCCTCTTGAGACAATTAATTCGAAATAAACACAGTGAACTGGGATGTATACAGAGGGAGTTATATGCGTTACAATTAAAGTGTGGTAATGATCTAACTCAAGCGGACTATGATTTGTGTGATCGGGTTACATTTTTACAAGCAAGTCGTACTTTCGATTTAAGTACTGCAAACTTTGAGCGAAAGTTCTCGAAAGAGTATAATCGGCGGTATGCGGAAAAGAAAATGTCAATTGTTGTACCCGAGGTGGCAGACGTAGTTGTGAATTTGTCGAATGTGAGTTTGGATGAAACTACTGTAAGTATCTTGGCCAAAGGTATGAATTTTGCTCCAACACCTAAGCGAATACCGATCGAGACCGTAATTAGTAGTGTTGAGGAATCTATTGCGCGTAACAAGGTACCGCCCGGTGATGCCGATATCCTTAGACAGGACGTTGCGGTGATCTTACGTAAAGCAAGGCTTCCGACTAGTAACATCAATAGGGAAGAGCGTCAAGCGCTGAATAACATTCGGGATAACCGGGATATTTTAGTGCTTAAGGCCGACAAGGGAAACGCCACCGTAGTGATGAACACAACTGATTACCAAAGAAAAATACTCGAACTGTTAAGTGATAACGAGGTTTATAAACCGGTATCATACAACCCTACGGCCAGAGTGACGCGAAAAATACGAACTCTAATACGGAATTACGAGGACCTGTTTTCAGAAGACGAGTACAAACAACTGTATACGCCAAAAACACACCAGCCACCAAAATTGTATGGTCTGCCTAAAATACACAAGGCCAACGTGCCGTTGCGGCCCATTGTAAGTCAAATTGCTTCTCCTACTTACGATCTTGCAAAGCACGTGGCGTCCGTATTACAACCATTGGTAGGTAAAACATCGTCTTTTGTAAAAAACTCACGGCACTTTATAGATATTTTGAAAGAAATAAAATTGGAACCTGATGAGGTCATGGTAAGCTTTGACGTGGAGTCGCTTTTTACCAACGTTCCAATAAAAGAGTGCTTAAACGTCGTGAAAGACCTACTGAGGGACAACGAGCTTCCATTAAATTATGTTGATCTGCTTGAACACTGCTTGGATGGCAATTACTTCCTTTTCCAAGGTCAGCATTACCTTCAGATTGATGGTGTCGCAATGGGAAGTCCTGTAGTCCCCGTACTTGCCAACATTTGGATGGAACATTTTGAAAAAAAGGCGCTGAATCTCGGCCCAAAGACCATCAGACTTTGGAAGCGATATGTGGATGACATCTTCAGTATTGTTAAAGGAAACAGTAATGAAGTAGAACAATATGTACACCATCTTAACTCCATTCACACGAAGATGCGGTTCACATTTGAATTGGAGTCGGAGAGGTCGTTGTCCTTCTTAGACGTGAAAGTGACCGTGAGATTGGATGGGTCCTTGGCACACTGTGTGTACCGCAAACCTACTCACACGGATAGGTACTTACACGGTACCTCGCATCATCATCCCCGACACCTGCAGTCCGTTATGACATCTCTCAAGAATAGAGCTTACGATCTGTGTGACCCTGAACATTTAGAGCGAGAGCTGGACCATGTTCAGGAGGTACTAAAAAGCAACGGGTATCAGGTAAAAGGACAAATGAAGCAGCCGACAAGCAGACGCAAACATCCAGAAATAAACCGACAGCCAGCCTACATGCCTTATGTCAAAGGGGTAACGGATAAGATCGGCTCCATCTTAAAGAAATACTCGATAAAGACAATTTATACACCCGGCATAAAGGTTCACAACATCGTGGGTTCGCCAAAGGATGTAGTTCCGTTACAAACCCCAGGTGTTTATAAGGTGGATTGCAGCTGCGGTAGGTCGTATATAGGCCAAACGAAGCGTACTATAGCTGAAAGGGTCAAGGAACATATCGCAGCTGTAAAGAAATGCAACACTAGTAAATCCGCGATCGCAGAACATTTACTTGAAGCAGGCACTAATCATTGGATTGAATTTCATCACACGCAAGTCCTCTCTACTGAACGGCACTATTATGCAAGAGTTGTACGTGAAGCGATTGAGATTAAAAAACATGAAACATTCAATTGGAAAGAGGGGTTTAAATTATCAGGAGCGTGGAATCCAGTGATTAGTAACATAAAATCTCGCTTTTGTGCACAGTCGGGTAAACACCAGAATAGGCGCGCGTCAGTTAGCTTACAGAATAGGGACACCGTGAGTGTAGTGTGTGACGGTACGTGGAGAAAAAATAACATCAAGAATAACGAAGATGTGCGGGTGGATGGAGAAACTTCTACCACGCGTACTCGACGACGGAGGGCGTGCGCCGCTGAGGCAGTCAGCCTGTGACCACGGCCGGTGCAACCTGGTCGCAACGTCAGGCACCAAAGGTATGTGGAATAACCGCGTTTAGCCCCGTTATTAACAAATATACTGATAGTATGCAACGCGATAGTTTAAAAGTTAGTGTATGACATTTTGTAAGCGCCGTTAAAATGGTCTATGCAAAATAAAGATATTTTTATTTTATTTTATTTATTTTAATACGTATAATGAAAGAATAAAAAAAATAATGATAATAATAATACTTACACATACATATATACTTTACACTTATTATATATTTACACATATAAATAATAAGGTTTACAGAGTAGAAAGGTAGTGCTCACGGACTTTCCTTTTAAAAGTAGTAATATATTTACTGTTTCTAATAACAGGCGGAAGAGAATTCCACATTCTAACTGCATGCACTTTGAAAAAATAAGTGTAGAAATCTGTTATATGATTTGGGAATTTGAGATTTGAGCGTAGATTTGACCTACAAGGAGCATGAAGAGAGCGAACAAAAGAGAAGCGCTCCTTTAGATAGGAAGGCGAAGATGGATTGAAACGGAGACTGGGAATTCGGGTGTTCCGGCGAAGGCGGATTGGGAGCTACTTGAGTTCTTAGCGAAATTCGGATACATCTATCTAGCAGCTCCTCAGTAGCGTCTAAGTAACAAGCATCAGCGTAGTCGATAATGGGTAGAAAAATAGTTTGAGCAAGACTGATTTTCGTCTGCAAGGGCAGGAAGCCCTTGAGGCATCTCAAAGAATAAAAAGAAAAGTGTACTTTTTTGCTGACAACACCAATATGCGTGCTCCAAGATAGTGTGGTGTCCATTATTACACCCAGGTTCTTCACGGAATCCGCGTAAGGTATCTGAGTGCCGTCCAATACCACGGGATTCAACCCAGACACCGGGAGTGTGCCACATTGGTATTTGCTACCGATGATGATAGCTTGCGACTTCGACTGGTTAATGCGTATTCCCACCGACCTGGCCCTGTTACTTAACTTATTTAAATCTCGGTTTATAGAAGATATCCCGGAAAAAACATCAGTAGTAAAATGACGGTACAGCTGCAAGTCATCAGCGTAGAGATGAAAGTTACTTGAGATAAGACTCGTAGCAGAGTTGATAAAGATAGAAAATAAAAGAGGAGATAGAACGCCACCCTGAGGAACACCAACAGACAGCTCGCACCAATCCGAGGAGGTCTGGCCGATGCAAACACACTGGGAGCGCCCTCGAAGGTTAGAATCAAACCAAGATATAGCAGAAGAGGATATATTTATAGACTTAAGTGTACGGAGAAGTATATCGAAATCGACAGAATTGAATGCACTACTGAGGTCAAGTAAAACTAAAAGGCTTAACTCTTTCCGCTCCATAGCCCAGCGAATATCGTCTGTCACTTTAACAAGCGCAGTGACAGTGCTATGTCCAGTGCGAAAACCGGACTGGAAGGGACTAAGGAGTTGGAAGATGTCTGAAAGACTGTGAGCTGCCGATGGACAACATGCTCAAGGACTTTAGAGAGAAAAGGAAGAATGGAGATTGGTCGATAATCAGTTAACAAGCAGGGATTGGATGTTTTAGGAAGGGGAACAATATACGCTGACTTCCAAACAGCAGGAAAGGAGCCAGAGAATAAAGAAAAATTGAACATATGTGTGATGACAGGAAGAACGATATGGAGAATAGGCAGGACCATCCTTGAGCAAAGACCATCGTCACCCGAAGCTGATGAAGAAATAGACAGGAGTGATCTCTCAACGTCAGACTCGGAGACCGATTGAAACTGAAATGGAGAGGTCAGTGACACAGGCCCAACCATGAGACTGCGTAACGTTACACTTTTTACATCTGCCTCCAAGAAAACGGGTGACTGTGAGAAATGTTTATTAAGAGCATTTACATCAATGTCCTTGGAGTCAGAAACTGGAGATTTACCTATGCCAACAGACCGAAGAAACCTCCAGGTATCAGCAGAATTCCTACCGTTGAGAGAAACATAGAAGTGGCGTTTCCTAGCATCTCTACACATCCGACTACAACGGTTTCGCAGTGACTTAAAAGCCACCAAGTTTTGTTCTGAAGGGCTTTTTCTGAACCGCCCTTTAGCTATATCACGACGTGACATTAGATTTTTTATAGTTGCGTTCAACCAGGGAGCCGGGTAGTGTTTGATACGAACTCGTTTGACGGGGGCATGACGGTCGAATAAAGCAGTAACCATGGAATTAAAAATGGTGAGCCTGTCGTTGACATTGGTAGAGTTGAACACTAGCGACCAGTCAATAGAGCTAGCATCACTTTGTAGTGCCTCCAGATCCATACCCCTGAAATTGCGAAGGAAACAAATTTGCGGCTTACGTTTAGGAAGGCGAACACGATAGGAAAGATAGATCAAATCGTGAAAGGAGAAAGGAGCGGGCAATTGACCATGGGTGCACACATCGTTGGGCGAGGAAACTATAATAAGGTCAAGTAGTGAGGGATTACAGTTAGGGACATGGTGGGTAGAAGAGAGTGGCAGAACATGAAGGTTATAAGCAGACAAAAGAGATAACAATTTGCGAGAGCGGCAATCGTCTTTTAATATTCCCAAAATACTGGTATTTTGCCTAGTTTGGGACCCAGTAGTACCAATAGTAAATTAAAAAAAAGACATAGGTTTGTAAAAATATTGTAAACCGTTAGAGGCAAATAAACATTATTATTATTATTATTATAATAAACAAGTGTTGAAGTCACCCATTATGACTGTAGGATGGGGTGAGATTATGTAAAAGGTTATCAAAAGAGTTGAAATAATCGATGTGCAAGTTGGGGCTGTAGAAGACTCCAAGTAGAAATTTAGTGTGAAGTAAGGAATAGGTGTTCAGCTGATTCGGTGTAGGCAGTAGGAGATGTACTGACAACCTTGTATGGGATGTTAGCACGCAAGTAGATTCCTACACCACCACAGCGTATTCCAGTCCTAACGTTTCGCACTAAGACATAACCTGGAAGTGAGCACTGTGTAGAAGGTATATAAGGCTTTAGGAATGTTTCAGAGATAAGAATAGCATCAAGAGAGGAGTTACTAAAAGACGCCAGAAGATCAGGATGGTGGCCATTAACACTCTGTGCATTGATATGAGCTAGGTTGATATTTTTAGGATAATTTGAAGAGAAAGAAGAGATGATCATGCAGGGTTAGATAAACAGAGGAATCATCATCTAAAGAGGCAGAGGAGCACGAAAAAAACTGCTATTTAAGTTACAAAGGTCATCCGTATTTTGTATGGTCCCGAAAGAAAATATATATCTAAATAATAAATATAATATATATATACAAATAAAGGCAAAATATATAAGTAACAAAAATATTAATATGTATTTAAATCTGAAAAACACAAAGGTCTCACACTGACTCGCTAATATAGTGGCAGAAATTTAATAACATATCGTCAGGAAAGAAAAAACAACTAAAAAAAATCATTCATCGATAGCATCCACTACTTTTTTAATAAGATACTGATGATAGATACCGGTTCGTCATGCTATTGAACGCGTCAACATCCCTCGATCTGCTGTGGTAGAAAGTCGTCTCGTACACAACTATGACGTCGAGATTGCTCGCGGTATGGAGTAACCTACATCTAGCAAATTGATTGGAAACCCACCAGACCCAAGACAACTGCCTCGGTGGCGCAATGGTAGTGTATGCGACTGCCGCGACTGAGGTCCAGGATTCGATTCCCGGGTCGGAAAAAATATTTGTGTGATCCATAAATGTTTGATTCGGAGTTTGGGTGTTTCCTATGTACAATATGTGTGTATTTAGAAATATATAAGTGTGTTTATAAGTCGTCTAGATCCCATAACACAAGCTTATATTAGCTTATTTAATATAATTTTCCACTATGTCCCAACCAAACAACTTTGTACTTCCATCGCAGAAGAAACCCCATTTACTGTAGAGGCACAATTCCAGGGAACTCTTCCCCATTTCTGATCGTATCAGGAAACTTAGTGTTGCAATCAATATTAAATAAAATACCGTGAACGGTAAACAATGATTATTAAGCATCAACGCAACGTAGGAGCTATGACGATATATCTCGTTTAGTCTAGGCATTGACCTTTAATAAATAAATATCTTCGTTTTAGCCGAGATGCAACCTTGGTCACCGAAATGTAGTTTCTGTGATGGTATCATTCTCTGCAGCTAATATTTTTTTCAATATCAAAGTTGGTATATAGTCGGATATAAGGTTTATGATAAAATCGTTCTTGAACCGAGCGTTTTGATCAACACCAAAAGAAATCACGTAACATATTGATACTCTTAAATAAATCAATATATAGAATAATATTTAATGGAAAAATATTTTTTATGTGCTGACTAAACTGTAAAACTTTGCTGTCAAACGTAACTTATATCCTACTAATATTATAAACGTGAAAGTTTGTAAGTATGGATGTTTGTCACTCTTTCACGCAAAATCTACTAAATGGATTTTGACGAAACTTTACAATAATATAGCTTACACATCACAATAACACATAGGCTACTTTTTATCCCGGAAACAAGTTCCTGTGGTAAACGGGAACGGGTAAACTACACCACGCGTTCTGAGCCGCGGAACATCGAGGCCATGTTGAGTAAGCAGTCTCTGTATTTTCCAACTAACCTAGACACTATTAATAGCCTTAAAAATAGTAAAGGTAATAGGTTCTTCCCCAGGCTATACCTATTGCTTTGCAATAGGTATAGCCTGGGGAAGAACCAGACAATAAAACTCATGGACACTCTTTTTAATCGCCAGCCAACATTAGTTTTCGTTCACATAATTAAAGAGAAAATATTTTATTTTTTATTTTAAACGTGGCAACTTGTAGGTACCTATACTTATTTTAAATCAACACAGCCAGAAAACAGTAGTTGCACTGCATTATCTGATCACGCACCTCAACTCAATTGACTCCATCTTGTAACATTTATTATATAATGTTTACATAATATTCATAGATCTTATTACCTTTACTAAAGCCAGTTAGCGAACAAGCACGCCATTAAAATACACTGACAATATAGTAGATAAAAATCGAAATTTAATTATAGGTTATGTTTATTTCGTCGGCCATTTTGGGTGTTGTGTGGAAATCATTTCTTTGGACGACATAAGGTGTGGGAAAGGTGACAATACTTTTCTTACCAAACAGATAACCTTGAGGTGTCTATTTCCGTTGATGTAATGACATAAATGACCACAGTTTCAGATTTATAGGGTTCCGTACCTCAAAAGTAAAATAACGGAGGTGTCCGTTTACCTTCATGTACCTAATGACAATCGTTAAGCCAAGTTTTTGCCTTATACTTACAAGCCTAATTGGCGGCTTGAAACATTTTAACCTGTTCGCCTGTTCATTTCAACACGGCATTGGGCTCACCACCTGTTACATAGGACAAATAGGACAAATGTGAAATGGGGGCGTATAGTATGCCTCTGCCTACCCCTTCGTAGATAATGGCGTGACAATATGTATGTATGTAAGGTCACCGTTCAAATACCGCCCCGAACCAATTTGTATTTTTTCACTTTAATAAAATGTATATTATGAGGCTATTTCATAATAGGAAAGTTGTAGGTACCTATTAGAGTATTGATCCGCGAAGGTGATACCACTGGACCGTCCCTAATGGAATGGTCTCATTATCGATATTGTTTAATTCCACAAAAAGCGATCCTCGGGCACTTACACCAGGGCTCAGTATGTAACCAGAGGTAAAATAATGATGATAATAGAAAATAACAGGCGTTTAGGTTCACAACCTCAGCATAAACACTTGATTCAACCTTGTATTGTAAAGTTTCATTCAATCATTTGCAATTTTATTAGTAGTCTATTGGCAAGGACAATCTAGGCTTGATCTCTTGTTGACCCCGTGCTTATAAGCAGGCGGAAAGGGAAGAGGCTGGCAAGGTTTATTGCTAAGATGTTCGAATTCTAATTTCAATTTTTTTGTTTATGTGTACAATAGTAATGGGTATATCTGAGAGCTATTTTGTTTCAACGCTAAATTCTGCAAGGGTGCAGCATAGTTACGTACGAGTAAGTACGTAAATAGGTAAGTTTATTTCTGATATATTGTTATACATTACAATTCATCATCATCATCATCCGAGCGTCTGTCCCAGTTGCGTCTCGCGACGCCCGGGGTCCGCGTTCCTACATTTTCTCCTCCACTTTACGCCATCCCCTGTAGTGAGACCTTGGCACGCATGTCATCCCTTATGACGTCAAGCCAGCACTTCATGGGTCTACCCCTCTAACCGGGACCCGGCGGGGCCGACATAGGCAGACATTTGTTTCCAACGTAGCCCGGCGGTTGTCGCAAGACGTGACACATGATACGAGTACATTACAATTCATTACCCATATAAGTTATTTCCGTTTCCGCATCGGTAAGAACGTTAAGCCGTTGGTCCCGGTTGCTAGTAACATGGCAGTCGTTAAGCCAAGTTGAAGGCCTTATAGGCTTGAAGAATTTCAACAGCAGGTCGCCACAACCTGCGCCTGTCCAATTTAACACGGTAATAGGCTCACCACGTGTTACATGGGTTACTTACTGTGAAATGTAGGCGTATTGTGTGCTCTTTGGGGATAATGGCGTGAAGTAAGAAAGTATAAATTATACATTATTTGTAACAACGTCCCATGTGACTTCACTTTTTGATCCAAATGAATCTATAGTTTATTGTCTATATATTTCGATTATACTCGTAGGAAGTGAAAGATTTTAGGTTTCGTAATTGTGATGAATCCCTAAGGAAACAACGCAGAGGAACCGAAGAAACGCCCTGAAGGTCAAACCCAATCACAACTTTTATTTTTACCGTGTTAAATTCCTCACGTATGTCATACCGGACTCAAACCTGCTAAAACCATACAGTCCGTACCTATCTGTCTGGGACCTACTTCGGAACCGGGGAACTAGTCATACTTGCCACGTCATTTTTCGACAGATTATTCCCGGTAGTTCGAGTACCCCAAGCTTGTTTATTGCTGTGTCGAATTTCCGTCAGACTTGGTGAAGTTAAAATCATCTCCAACAAAATCAAATATTACATGAAATTAAAGTTCATTAATTTTAGTGTTTGCACAGTCGTTTGTTCAGTAATCTAACCTTGACATTATGACTACCAAATGATATAAATATATTCATTAGTGTTAATGTATTCGTATTCTTTAAGCTAAGCTACGAAATAAAAAAATATTTCTTACGGGCAACTCAGCCTCAGGTTCATCAGCTTGCAGGTGAGATTGACTTCGACCCTGGAGGTATGAATGTTTTGCATGAGCCATATCAGAACACTGAATTTTCAAATTTCACTGAACTTTCAAATCGATATATCGTAGTCAACAACTGGACACATTCAGTTCCTCTCTGCAGTACTTCGAATCTTAGGTTCAGCCACACAGCAAGGAATGTTGCTCGCCCCCTTCACTCGCTCTAATAGATACAAAAGTAATAATAATACTACATGCCCAATTTATGTCAAGTTGTAGGCGAAATTTTCATATTCGGCCTGTCAATTGCCCCCCATTCGTCTTTAGTAATTAGTGTAATCGTATGAGTAAAGATGACGCCTTCTGACTCGCTTGGTTCTATGACATATACAGAGTAAGACGTCTCAGTAGAGCGCTAGTGACATTGATTCCTTAGTCTATAGTGGGACAACTTCTTGTTATTTTTTCTTAAAAACAGAAGGACGTAAGACAAACTAAACTATAACATTTTTATTTTGCCTATAGATTTTTGGAGTCCACTGTACATGTCATATTACATGGGTCTGTGTTATGGTAAAATGTAGCAGTTCGTGACTTCATTGTCTTTAGTCAAAATAAGAAAAAAGGACTATTATTCTAGCAAAACTTTCACTATCACCACTATCTGATATATTTATCAAGAATTCGTTGCCAATAGATACTTACCATATTTGAATATAAATATCTAGCTTAGAAAACAGACTGACACGGTGCATTGACTTTAAAATCACCTTTACTCATCTGCCAAGGCTAATCAAAATGTTAAAGTTGAACTATAGATGAAATGTCTATGCTTCGGGGACTTGAAGTCACCAGTAGAGTATGTGGTTACGTCATCTCGGATATAAGTTGGAATATAAAGAAAAAAATCTACTTCACGAACTAATAAATATTACTAGTAATCGCCAGTTTGTCGAAATTTGACCATTATTCTAATTCAAAGTACCTAATGCATTATTTATAAAAAGATATAGCCATAAGTATAATGGACTTTAATTGTGTTAAATTTTAAGTTCTTTTTTGTTGTGACGATACTATTTTTCCAAATTTTAAGTTCATCAGTTCTAGCAATTTTTTTTAAAGTGGTACAAAGTTTTTGCTTCACGTATTTACTAAAAGATTTTTTGTTTGTTATTATTGTAGGGCCTGGTTATTAAGACCTTATAACCAAATTTTATTTATTTCATATTTCTTTAATTTTCTTATTATTGTTTCAGTTAAGTCCTGTCTAGTCCTTTGTCGATACCAAGTCAAGTTGATTACTACTACAACTCTGACGTAGTAGCGTCTTTTTAAAGGCATTAGGGACTTTGTATTCAGTTGCCAATAAAATGTATAAAAAAACATCTTTTAAAACGATGTCCACATGGGGTCCCTCTCTTTCTTCATTCGCGCCTATTTACCCGGAATTCTGGGAATCAGTTTAATTGACTTCTAGAGGCAGCTGTCTGTTTTTTCTGGACATTGTTACAATCGTTTAGTTTTTAGACATTGCTAATGAGACTGGCTTGGGCCCCCATGATCTTGTTGGACTCCTTACACTCCATAGTTAGATTCATAATTACCTATAATGGTCTGTTTCTTAATCCTTAGGTCTTGTGTTACTTGCCTACTTGAAATCACCGTTACTCAAACATTTAGTATTGTACCTACCAATTTTTTGGTACACAGATTAAATACGCCTACGTGAGCTAGACTAGCAATATTAGGGATGCCGCTTATTCACATATTTTTCTTGGTTGGCCTAGTATCAAATAAATTTTGTAAACAACATTAGCAACCGAATATGTACTAATATAAATACTAATGTTTGTGAGTGTGTCTTTGTTATTTCTACAAGCTTAAATTGGTGGACCAATTTAGATAAAATTAAGTGTGACGATAGCTGAAGCTCTGGATTAGCCCATAGGCTACTTTTATATCCCGGAAACAGGTTTCTTTGGAAAACGGGTAGGTTAAAACTTGACCACGCGGGAGCAGCTGCGGAAGTCGTCTTAGTGTCTAATAAAAGGTTCAGTGACTATGAATATCGATGACATTAGCGCAGTAGAGGATTTAGATCCGAGATTTGTAAATAGCGCTACTGGTGTCATTAAATAATCAACTTATGGAATATTCAAAACTCAAAAGTTTTTGAAAATAATATGTTTTTCGGGTTAAAATGGGTATTAAAATATTTCAATAAGCACGCTTAGCGATTCCTAACGCAGTGCTAGTGTCAGAAGATGAAAGAAAGTTAATTGAATGCTGTGGAGATGCGATCAATTCGAAAATTGTGCGGTGTACCTTGGCCGACCTAATACGTAACGAAGTGTTACGCAATAAGGCAGGTTTGAATAAAAGTGTCTTTTTTTTTCTTTGATTTGTGATTCTGAACCCAAACGCATACAATAAAGATAAGTTATTGAAATGGTCATAAAAATACGTAGTTGCTACTTAGATCTAGGTAAGTATGTAGATTTCGATTATTCTCGTCCTGAGATTTTGGTAGCACGGCACGTAGACTGTATAACTATTATGTCATAATCTGACCTTTTCCGAGATAAAACGTGATTAGAGACAAGCGCATGGCAGCCCTAGCCTAATATTTTTAGCTGGAAGTATAAAACTGTATTTCTTTCTATTCCTTATTTGGCGAGTTGCGCCGTGACATAGATTTTTATATGTTAACTGCTAATGTTGGTGGCTCCGCCCGTGTGTAGAACTTTTGTTTTTTTCGTTTACCAGAGAAACCTGTTCCCGGATTAAAGAAGATATGTTTTAATACAGGGTGTTAGCTGTGTTGTGTAAGGTGCGGCCGCGGTGGTAGCCAAGTCTGCCGAGAGCACTGGGACATCTTTCCGAGGAGTTACCCGTGGCGTCCGGCAATAGACAGTTAAGCGGGACTGTGTGGTTTTAGCCGTTTCGAGTCCGGCATGACATACGAGGGGATTTCCACACGTAAAAAGGGTGTAAGCTATATGTACACTCAGACCTCTGGGGCTCATGCGACCTCACCAGCCAACTACGGCCTTACGGGGTTGGGTACAGACGCCAGTCGCTACCAGCAAAACGAAATAGTAGACCCTGACTCCAAATCCACGAATGCCTCGGCGGCGCAGTGGTAGTATACGACTGCCGCGACTAAGGTCCAGGGTTAGATTCCCGGGTCGGAAAAAATATTTGTGTGCTCCATTTCGGAGTTCGGGTGTTTTCTATGTATAATATGTATGTATTTAGAAATATATAAGCATGTTTATCAGTCGTCTAGATCCCATAACACAAGCATATATTAGCTTACTTTGGGCTAGACGGGCGGCGCTGTGTAAAAAAAGGGCCCACAATATTGAAAAAAAATCCAGGTATGAATATGAGTCAGGGTCTACATTATACTATACATACAATCAGTAATAAAGTAAGATAAAGAATGAAGTTCCTAATCGGTCAACGTAGCCGTAAAAGAAGTAAACTGTGGCTTCGTTCCACTAAACGCCCGCAGCGTCTAACACCCAAAGTATCGTTCCACCTAAGGCTCGTGGTCGCTGCGAGCGATCGTATGACGTCATACATGACGTCACTGTTGGCGACCGCATGACGTCCACTTCGCCCACAAAATAGGTGGGTCCAAGTGCAGTCCAAGCTTACAGCGCTCAAGATATGCGTTCCACTTATGAATTTCGACCACATGGCCCGCGGCCCATTTACGTTAAATAACGTTAGTGGTTAACCAGAGGAATGGATGGAATAAAAAAATCAATGACCAATATTAATGTTCTAATTTACCATACCATGGTTAGTGGAACGGCAATTTCAGCAGACTCAGTCGTGGGCGTTGCAGGCGATTAGTGGAACGCGCCCTGTATGGCGTGGCAGTGAGGCGTCACCTGTGCGGGTAGTTTGTTGTACAGATGCAGGATCCAGTCCAGCGCCGCCATCTTGGCGTGCACGGAGCCGTGGTGTGGGTTTAAAATTAAATATGGGTTATTACATTGGGTATGCATTTTTTACATTAAATTTAAATAGCTGACACCGCGGCATGGCCCGTGGCATACTTCGAACCCCGGCGCGTATTACTTTTACATAAATGTATGAAAATATTCCCGATTTGTAGACATGTATGATCACTGCTCCGCTCTCCTAAGTAGTAGCGTAATGTTATAATAGCCTATAACGTTCCTCTGTAAATGAACTATACAACTCAAAGATTTTTTCAATTTGAACTAGTAGTTTCTGAGATTAGCGCGTTCACCCAAACAAACAAAATCTTCAGCTTTATATATTAGTATAGATGAAGCGCTCGTGGCCCCGTTGACACAGTATTCTGTAAACGATCACTGTGTTAAGCTACTTTCGGTATGACTGGTTGCGGATGGGTGACTGCTTTGTGGTATTTCTATTTATGAGCGTTTTCGTGCTTCTGAATCTGAAGGCACGTTAAGCCGTTGGTCCCGGTTGTCAGTAACATGACAGTAGTTAAGCCAAGTTGAAGGCCTGACGGGCGGCTTGAAAATTGGCTTCGTAGCGAGTTCTCTGGCGTTCGGTACGTCTTCTGTGGGAAGGAAGAGTTCTTTTTATCACAGTGTTTCTTGCTCAATCATTGTAAATCGTGCATGTGACCTTGCGGAGTGTTTGTTTCAACATGAATGATGCGTGCTATTTCCGCATCTATTGATATGAAATCAAGGTTAATAATTGCTCATCGAGGTAAAACTTTAAAAACAAAATACTACATAGTTTGTGTTGACTGTTATAGTCTCACAGGAAAAGCGATGGAGTGGCCTTTGTATTCTATTCCGCCGAGAACCACCATGTTAATTACGACCCACTCACATCGAGTTGGTAATTACCTACCATCACGGCAAATTTTTAAATGTTCGTTTATGGAGAGACTTGTTCCCTCAAGGTCAGTGCTTGTAAAAGCTTTGGATGTGAATAATATTATTAAAAGTCGAGTTTTTCCACTTAGTAAGGCACCTATTGCTTGTTTTGATTTTAATTATTCGCGTAGTCAGATATCAAACTAGATTAATGTGGGCGCATCGATGTTGCCATTATATAAACTAAATTAGCACTGATTGTGTATTTGTTTTTCTTCATTATAATACATTGGTTTTTTTATGATACACCCGTCATTTTGACTATCACCGAGTACTTACGCTTTCGATATTTTTTATCAATAATATTAGTAATTAAATTGTTATTTACGACGTGAAAGAAAGACAAATAAACCCAAGTTCACAAGGGTTGGTGGTGGTGGGATCCTCCTCCCCTCCTTTATTATCGTCCACAAATAAACCCATTTAGTCATGTACTAGCCTATGCTCACAGCTTCAGTGCGTGGTGAGCTTTTTCTTATAGTTTCCCAGATGATATAGTAAACTGTCCTTAAAAAATCTGTACTGTCCGTAGGAATAATAATTGATCGTTTGCGAACTATGTTTTGTCATAACTCTAAGGGTTTCGTTTCATTTTTAAAGCCCTCAGTTGGTTTAATTTTTCCCGACATCTTGAACAATTATTTTAACATATTAACACACTATAATGTAATGATAAAACATGGCGGTGGGAAGCGACCTCATTTTATACTATGTAAATATAATTTATAAAAATAAAATCTTTATTTGTAAGAAGTTTGTTACAAAGATGGTACAGAATAAATCTTAAGATTTAAGTACATCATGTTCTGCCAAAACTGGGCATGCAAACATTTATTTCACGTATAGATTTCAGTACGCTATCAGATTAAGCAGGCATAAAAAGCAATAAGGTACATTATAAAAGGTGTTAATTGTTTAAAATATCTCTTATTGCAGTCTGCATTTTTTTTTGGTGTGGAAATCCTCATGGATGCTATGCCGGACTCCTACTGACTAAAACCACACGTTACCCTTCTATCTGTCTATGGCCAGGTGTCCCGGGTGAGCCCTCGGAAGGATAGCCCCAGGGCTCCCGACAGACCTAGTGCGCTACCGCAGGCTCGTTCAGGGGGGGTTCGGATGTGTATCCTACCTCTTTGGGGGGTTCGAGTGTTATTTCACTTCTTTGAGGGGGGTTCGGGTTATATACCACTGCTTTGAGGCAGTGAACTACGTGCGTGTAACCTTCACGCTACTCCACATTCACTGGCCTGCTTCTGTAAGCACGGCAAGCAGCCCGCCCACCGTACTCATGCCCCCGGTCACGGAGGCCGACATTCTTGGTCGAAGACAAGTCTGCGGCGCCCTCGTTGCAGACTGCGGAACTCGGGAGGGAAAGTTCTTTCTCGCTCTCTCTCCGCCGCCACTTTTGCAAACATGACTTGCTCGCAAAAAGACGCAGCGGCGTCCCACTTGCTCCCGCTGCAGATCATGGCTCTCACCATGGTCTCCAGCGTGAGAATGTCCACGCCCAGACCCGCAACGAGGTCTCGGCGCTGCAGCTCCCACGCTGAACACTCTGCCAGTGTATGCAGAGCCGTATATTGCAGGCTGCATGCAGTATTATCTATGTAACAAAACTGTAACAAAAAGTAAATCAATAAATTGAAAACTGCTTGTAATATGTATACTTATTTATATACAAACAGATAAACCCCTATTGTTCCCGTCACTATGCAAAATTCAAATAATATCATTTCCATGAACAGATAATTAAAGTGTATTATTCTATTTCAGGTACGTTCTAAACAATATCAATATATCATTGCGAAGAGCTCGGCGAAAATGTGAGTGTTTTATTTAACTAATACTTTTTTATTTTACTCCTAGGTACCTACTATATATCTGTGTAGAATGATAATGATACAGGCGGGGAGTAGAAGAAGAGTCCTTTGAGGCCTCGATCCGTCGATACTATTGATCAAAACAGCGAAGATCTGACTAAAAAAGTCCTGTCTAGTTGTTACGGAAAGGAATGACGCGCCGAAATCTTCAAGGAAAGGTGCACAGGATAGGTAGAAGGTAGTGTCAGTAGTGTCCTATCCTCCATGTTGCGAGTAGTGAATGGTAGCAACGACATAAAATTAAGGCAGCACCTGTACATATACATAACTTTTTATTAGTTGTAACGAGTTGTTTATCTTCTTTGTGCCACGAGAAATTTCGCCTGATAATACGTTTTTGTATAATAGTTAGTACTCGAATGAGTTGTTTGATATGATGCCCGCTGCTAGTGCAACGTTCGCTTGCAGACAGTGGTGTTCATCCTCACACTCTGCGACTAAAGTGCTCATACTTATAAAGGTCCAATAGGGGCTCCCTTCCGCGTACGCTTTGATTGCAATGAACTCCCTGACTCGATTTTTCCAACATCAATAGAATGGAATCTATTAAGTTTTCCCCAACGTTCTTCTACAGACTCTACAGTATGAAATCATCAAAACGAGTCTTAAAATGTTTGAATTTCGTTGACAGCTGTGCAGCACCTCTGGTATTGCATACGTCTATAAGCTACCACTCCTGACCATTGCTCGAATGCTTGTCTATCACCTAAGTGGTTTAAAAAAACCGGACAAGTTCGAGACGGACACGCTCACCGAGGGTTCCGTAAAATGTATTTTATTACGTCATGCACGACCGTTACTTTTTTTATTTATTATCTTTGAAGTTAGATAGGCTCACCACCTATTAGGTGTTACAGGAATACACATGGTGAAAAGTGGGCATATAATATGCCTCTGCCATCTCTTCGGTGATAAAGTGTGATAGATAAATAAATAAATAAATAGATTTTTTCATAGCGTCAAGAAACCGTAGATGTGACTGCAAGTTTTAATTTCAACTCGATACCTTCACACATTCCCGAGATAGGGTCTTGACAGACAAACAGACGGATTACAAAAGACTTTTGAGGTTCGGAATCCTAAAACATGACTGACTCTTGTTATGAAGTACATTTATTTACATTTATTTAGGTTTTTTTTTATTATGTTTGAGAGGTTATCAACCCCAATTCATCCTATTTAAATACAACAATAAGGGGTTTCACAGATTGAACTTTGGGGTTGTAAAGTTTCGTGAAATAAAACAATTACGAAGTTCCTCGACTATAGAAGTATCTCGCAATCGCTTGAAGTGAGGCATCCCCTGAGGCATGACGGTTTCGTGCGTGGGGGTATGTCAAAGCGTTAGTTTTGGGACAAATATTGAATTTACTAGTAGTAGTACTTGATAATAAATATCAACACGTCTAAAATTTGAAATTAAAACTGTTTTCGGGCTGTTATAAGACCGAATAGAGTCAATTAAATCATTTTACAGATTAGTCAATTCGCCTGTATTTTTTTATTTAAACTTCTTTCGGCGGTTTAGGTAAAATGATGAGAGTAAATTTTCACGATGCGCGCGCAGTCCGTCACGAAAAACCGATACCCTACAGTTAGCTGATAAGTGTTTCCATGACAACTTAAAACATTTAAAGCAGTTTTTAAACACCCTGAAGTTAGCTATTGTCAAATTTTTGTTTTTTCTACAAACGTAAAATTAAAAACACAAAGTTCACATTAAAATGCGTATTTTTGTCGGTAATAAAGTCGGTTCAAAATAAAACTATTTACATAATATGGTTTGGAAGTGCATTATGCATGTGTGCGATGAACAGCTAAGTCCCTTTAAGTCACCCACCTAAATGTGTATAGTGTAAAGTCGGTTTTCTTTTACAAAAAACATTTTAAAAAATTATTTTAACCAGACCATTAGTTACAAAAATTTTAACATGTTTTTTTCTACAAAAACCCAACTTCAAAACTATACCATTAAAAATATTAAATAGTAATATTTAATATTTTTTTAGAAAAAAAAGTAAGTTAAAATTATTATAGCGAATTGTCATAATTTCCATATTTAATAATTCCATTTTCAGTCGAGCACTGCTCGGATCACGTTAATTACATAACGTGTTACTACCCAGCGTTTGTTTGCACTTATATTGCAGTTCTCACAGATTTACCACACGCCCTAAAAATAACAACTGTGGGAAACTTTTGTACAGTGTGGCACACATGACTCTATCTAGTGCTAACGTAATTGTTGAACTGTTAGATTGAATAATATTAGAGTGTGCTATGTAATACTGCACGCGATGTCAATTTTTTTTTCTGGCCCAAAGGTCTTTGTAACCAGGCCATATAATAAAAAATATTCTTTTTTCTATAATCAATCTTGTGTTTTGTACTTTGGTTTAAGTTTAAAATATGAATCTTCTACATCTATAAGAGGTACATTTTTGTAGATAGTGCCCTTGTTTGGTCTAGGCGTTAAGTACTTAACTATCTGAGGAGTTTGGTATAAACGCCACGTTCTAATGCGTAATTACTACTTCCCAACACTTGTGGTGCATTTTGTCGAAGAAATGAAGTTAAATTTTTGACTAAATTTAACTTAAGTTTTACACATAGACGATTAATACACTAGTTTAAAAAAATTGTAACGGAATGGCGCTGACGGCCGCGCTCTTTACCCTTTTGGATTTTTAAAAGGGTACTTTTTATTTTGCTTATAGAGTTTCTTAGTGTTCATATCTCTCTAATAAACTTTTAGAGAGTTTCAATAAGTTCAAAAATAGGTTAAAATAGCTGTCTCAGTACAGGTGTTCTTAAAGTAATCTACTGAATTTTATAATAATAAAAGATAATAATTTTGTGCATCTAAAAGGTTTATATATACCATTCCTCGCAGGTGACTCTTGTTGTGCTACTATATAATAGATACTACTAATGCCATTAAACTAATATTACTAACTTAATTACTACTACAACTACTAAATAAAAAAAACTAATGTACTATTTAGTTTTTTCTTTTTAATGAAATGTAAACAATAAAGTAATGTTTGTTGTTGAATTCTAATAAAGGTAAGCTGACTGACACGTGCAATGAGAGTTCCCAAGTTATAGTAATTAATACCATTGAACTAATATTACTAATTAATGCCTACTACAACTACTAAAAAAAAACGAATAAAACCATTTTGTTTTTTTCTTTTTTATGAAATGTACACAATACCGTAATGTTTGTTGTTGAATTCTAATAAAGGTAAGTTAAAAGCTGGGAGTTCCCAAGTTTAAACGAAAATTTTGAACAAAAGTAATTATTTGTTCGAAAATAGCGGCGGGTGTGAGCACCCCAATCTCCCCGAACGCTTCCTTTGTGGACAACCTGATTGTTTAAGGAAATGGCTCCAATTATAACTCACATTACCGTGGAGTTTCAATCTAGTACTTAAAAAATTCGACCTAAATTTGTGGGTAGAACCGAAAGGGGGTAAATAAGGGTTGGTTGAGATGCGGTTCCGTTCCTTTTACATTTAGGTATTTCAATTGTCTAATTAAATATCTGTTATTTGAGTTGTAAAATTTAAATGTTCGTGCAACAAGTTTATTGCAACTTTTAACTTAACTATCTTCACGCTGTATCCCTGACTGGGTAGTCAGAGAGCGGACAGATCGCCAGGCATCGCGATCCATGCATACTTCTTTCTTTTCACATGTTCACGTGTTTTTTCATACGTAAGTCTCGGCCTACCCTGACTCCTTACAAATTCGTTATACATTTCCAAGTCCTTTTAGTTTATGACATTTGTGCCTTACTTATAGGTCAGGTAGAGACGCAGTGGTAGTCAAAGTCTTCCGGGAACCCTGGAACATCCTTTCAAGGAGTTATGCGGGGCGCCCGGCGCTAAACTTACAGGTGGAGATCGTGTGGTTTTAGAGTGTTCGAGACCGGCATGCAATCTGTGGGGATTCCCACGTAAAAAATTAGCTTTTAAGGAAAAGTTATTGAAACGAAATTATAATTTTGAATATGGGTAGCAAGCAATGTTGTCATAACGGCGTTTTTTGTCATGTAAATGACTACCGGGATTTGTAGAGCACCCTTCATAAGTCGGTAACTAAGAGTTGCAGTGGAATTACAGTGGCTTATATAAACACTAGTTGAGGACCGTAGCTCTGCCCCCATAGTAAAGTTTTCCGTTTCACCCAGGAATTTGTTACCGGGATATTAGCCAATGTCCTATCTTGAAGTATAAGCTATATTACTGAAAAGTTTCATTAATATCCATTAAGTACTTTTTGCGTGAAAGAGTAACAAAAATCCATCCACACACACAAACAGACGTTCGGATTTTTAATATTGTAGAATTAAATAGCAGAATTTGAAGCTTAGAATTAAGTCAAAAGTACTCGGATACCCAGATGTGCATGTATGAAGTGATTGATGAATCTGCAAGCGAAAGAAGTATGCATGGACCGCGAAGCCTGGTGAATCTAACGATCTGTCCTCTCTGAATACCCCGTCAGGGATACAGCGTGAAGATAGTTTACAGCTTAGAATTCACTGTAAAATGAATGACTCACATGTTATAGTAGATTGTTTATTTTAATTATAATTTATTTAAGAATCATTTAGTATTAACCGCATATCTGTCCATTAGCTGTGCCATTAGTGTAAGGACATTTATAGCTTAAGGATGCTATAAAAATGGCCTTATAAATTTTATATTCGTATCTTGTCATTAAACTGCTGATCGGATGCGAATATAATTATGTACCACTTTGCCGGCTCACAGTGAGGAAACCTCTGGCCTACCCTGCGGTTTAACGGCACCGAAAACCCCCAGTGGTTTAGTAAGTAGGACGGTTATGTTAGTTTAAATTTCAACTCGATACGCGGTCCTGCAGACGGACGGACAACAAACAGACTTTATAATACCCCATTTACACTCTCGCGCGAGCCACGAGACGAGCTGCGAGACGAGCCGCGAGGCTAGAGTGTAAACGCAGTACTTTGGTACATTTACATTCACTAGCTCGCGGCTCGTCTCGCAGCTCGTCTTGTGGTTCGCGCGAGAGTGTAAATGGGGTATACCGTATACGGATTCCGTTTTTTTTCGTTTTGAGGTACGTTACCATAAACACCCATCATAATCCGATTCGTAGAAAATCTAAGTGTTTGCTTAGATCTTATATGCCAAGACAAATTGTATTTGATTTTTGTGTCGACCAGCAACACGTAGTAAAGATCAATTGAACAAAATCGATGTAAGGCAGCGGTGTAATAAAACATTTCTACCGGGCAAAAAAAAAATTAACAGGTTTCCTTATATTACAGTAAATACGGGCATGTACGGGTTAAATTTGTAATGGCGTTCGGAGTATATCACAGAAGACGTGGGCTATAGTACTCGTTGGTACACAGATAAACGACTCACTGTACTAGCGGCACGCTATGATGACCGTTTTGACATATTACAATAGTGATGATATTCTACTTGTTTTACATAAGTAGTCTGTTTTCTACCGTAGTTCTTTCGTTAATTTCCAGGGTAAACTGTATACGCTTTTACAACAAGCTTCCCTGTGATCTAACCTAACGTACTATTAAATAAATTTTAAAAGGTTTTTTTTTTGTTTTTTTGGCGATGTCCGGCTTGGACTTAGCCACGACGTATATTATATTAACTTTTTCTTATAGTGATAATTTTCAAGTAAATAATGAATATTCTTTATTCAAAAGTAGTAAATTATTCTTATTGATAGCAGCGTATTCATGTATACGTTTGTTCACAGTTCTAATTTCTAGTCGACGCGATTGCCAACAACAAAATTTATTGATCTTCTATCTTCCATTACGTATTAAATTTTTCTTCTATAGTGATAATTTTCAAGTAATTAATTAATCTTCTTCATTCAAAAGTAGTTAATTATTCTTATTGATAGCAGCGTATTCATGTATAGGTTTGTTCAAAGTTCTACTGCAGTAAAATGATGGTAAATTTTACTGCAGTTATATGTGGATTTTGGAAGGCAACAGAAAATCCCGCGTTCCACTAAGTTATCAAATTTCACAACACTTGTGCACATTGTCAAAGCTTTTATGTTCAAAACACCATCATTTTACACATAAACACCCGATCGCGTCATTCGCTGTTACCCGCCAAAAAAAAAAACAATTTAAAAAGTTAGTAAAAAAAAAAAGCTTTGTGAAAAAGGTTATTATTCCGTTAAAAACTATTTGCAGGACAGTGACGCCTGAAAATGATCTGCTGGCAAAGTGAAATAATATTAAATTGTAAATAAGCCATCCAAAAAAAGCCTTCTTAAGTTTATTACCGGTTCTTCTCAGGTGGGCCCCGGTCCCAACCGGTGGTCACATTAAATATTTTAAATAGTGTATGACTTTGTAAGCGCCGTTAAAATGGTCTATGCAAAATATAGATTTTTTTTTGTCTACAATTTGAAGTTACGCAAATGTACACTAGTACTCTTAATTATGTTGTTCTAGATGTGAGGTTTTGTAATTGACTTTTCGATGATCAAAGTAGTGAATCAGATCTATTTATTGAGGATAATCTAATTTTATTGTGGCGTGCGTGTTGCACCATGGCGTGGATTAATATTTTGATCCTCTATTGGCACATCAAACGACCCTATTTGGCGATCGTGACAGGAATAGTAGGTATGTACAATATTCGGAGTTTGGAGTATCCTGTATATATACATATGGTAACGCCTTTATCCCCGAATGGGTAGGCAGAGGCGTACTATGCGCCCACATTTCACCGTATGCCCTTTTGTCCCACGTAATACATTGCTGTGTTGATATGGACAGGCGCTGACTGTGTCGACGACCTGCTGTTGAACATTTTCAAGTCGCCAAGGAGCTCAACTGTTCTTAACGACTTCCATTTTACTGGCAATCGGGACCAACGGCTTAGCGTGCCTTCCGAAGCACGGAAACGCTCGTAAATGTAGATGCCACAAAGTGGTCACTCATCCAAGGTACAGCCATAACAAAAGTTGCTTAACGCTGTGATCGTTTACATAGCACTGAGTTAGCGGGGCTACGAGCTATGTATCGTGTATTCTTATTCATAAAGCTTGACATTTATTTTATATGTCTGAAAATATGGCGACTTTGATAGTTCTAACCTCCATTCTTCAGAGTCTGAAGTACCTATATAAAAAAAAATGACATTTACAGTTGATATATCAATTAATCCTAAACTGACACCGTTTCAAATTTGATCCCTATTATGTTTTACAGTAGTTTCTCCTATTTTTGTGGTCTATTCATTATAAAAGCGCTTTTATATTAATAATATAATTTATTTTCCACCACAATATTATGTATATTTACTAACAAATTAGTATATATTTAGTAACAAATAACAATTTCACAAATATAATTATAAACTAATAACAACAAATATTTAGTGTTACAAATTTACATAAATATATTGCAGGTGAGTAGTGCAGGTAGCTTAGGTATCAAGCTAGGCTCAAGGCCTGTGTTTCAGGTCACCAGGTTCCCGCTTATTTCGTTAAACATTTGCTAACCACTGTTTACATTTATTTATTACTAGAGAAACGAAATTTACCTATACTGAAAAGTACGAAGTTAAATCTCATACATCCCTTTCAGAATCGTACGGCTGGCGTTTCTAATTTACTTTCCCTGTCTACCAATTCGTGTGGCGGTGAACACAAGATGTTATCCGTCGGTGTATAATTCCGTATATGTTCTCTAATTCAACGGACCTGACGAACGGTTCCCAGAACGAGACTCGACGTAGAATAACATAGTGCATTTTGTACCGTGAAATGTAATATGTTACGTGGTTCTTGTGTCTGACGTGAATAGACATCGTATTAATTTAAGTTAGTACCCGAATAATGAAGTCTAAAATTAAATGGTCTACGTTCGGTATTAATTTTTATACGACTGTAAAAGAAAAGGTGATTTGATACAAAAATAATTTGTAATGGCGCTTTAGAGACAAAATACATGGGCACACTTTAAACATTCTTATATAAATTTATCATTAACAGATTGTCCGTAAAGGCACAGCATAAAGATCATAGGTAGGCTTCTCTCTTTATAGTGTGGTACAGGGTATAAGATGGGCCATGTGCTGTCTGGTAACTCTGAAGTATTAGAAAGATGCGATATATTATGCAGATGATAAATATCCCACGAATAATCTAGCGCTCGTGGGCTGTAGCGGACCCCGGGCGTCGCGAGACGCAACTGGGACAGACGCTCGGATGATGATGATGATGAATCTAGCGCTCGTGGCCATGCTGACTCAGTGTTCTGTAAACGATCACTGCGTTATGCAACATTCGCTATAGGTGGTGTTGGATAGGCGACCATTTTGTGGAATTTACATTTGCGAGCGTTTTCGTGCTTCGGCAGGCACGTTAAGCCGTTGGTCCCGGTTGTAAGTAAAATGGCAGTCGTTAAGCCTGATTGAAGGCCTTATGGGCGGCTTGAAAAATTTCACAAAAACACGAAAACAGCAGGTCGCCACGGCAATGGGCTCAACACCTTTTAGTGGGACAAAGGGGCATACGGTAAAATGTGGGCTATAGTATGCCCTTCGGGGATAAGGCGTGATAGATAAATAAATAAATAAACAAAATCAGTCAGTCGACTTTTTTGAATTGCCTACTAAAATATTTAGCTAACTCGTATAGTTTTCTATCATTCCTAAATTAAACACGGTGTACAAACCAGATTATCAGTTGTGCCCTGGGGCTATCCTCCCGAGGGTAAGCCTTTATGGGACTCCTGGCCATAGACAAATGGAAGGGCACCGTGTGGTTTTAGTCGGTAAGAGTCCGGCTTAGCATCCATGAGGATTTCCACAAGTAAAAAAATGCTAGTATATTCAACGTAAGTCATTATTATAAACTGAATGGTGGATGGAATGATGTCAATTATTATCGAGGGTAGAGAAGTAACAGTAATATATCTATATATATAAAAATGAATCCCTATTTCCCTTGGTCACGACATCACGCATAAACGGCTGGACCGATTTGAAAAATTATTGTTGTATAGGATAGCCTATTTATTGAGGAAGGTTCTAAGTTATATATCATCACGCTACTACACAGGAGAGCGCAGCAGTAATCAAAAATGTCAACAAATCGGGGAACTTTCATACATTTTTGGAAAAGTAAATATAGATTACATGTGTGCCACGGGGTTGGAAGTATGTCACGGACGAAGCCGGGCAGGTCAGCTAATAATATTTTATATGTGACAGTTTGTATGGATGTTTGTTACTCTTTCACGTATAAACTTGAACGGATTTTAATGAAACTTTACAATAATATAGCTTATACATCAGAATAACACATAGGCTACTTTTTATCCCGGAAACAAGTTCCTGTGGGAAACGGGAACTGGAAAACTTCCCTACGCGTGCGAAGCTGCCGGCGTCAACTAGTATTGATATATTAATTACTTTTGGCAGCGCCTGGCCCGGTGAGACCTCCAAAATAATTAAAAGTATTTATACATACACTTGTTCTATAGTATTTCTTTTCATAAAAACAACAGTTAATATGTAGCGTTTAGTTGGAATAAACCATGATAAATGGGTATCGGATTTGTAACAGTAAAAGAGAACCGTAATTACTCTGTCTCTTTTTATCATCGAAGTGCTTGAAGGAGACAAAACAGACGAGACTAGCAATCATACATGCAAACGTATGATGACGTCAGAATAAGAAAAAGGCTTGTACCAACCGAGCCTCGTAGCATTTGGATTGTAAAATATAATGTACCTACTACGAGTATGACTAGAAAGTCACGGGGACGTTGGTCAGCGGTTTCTTTTTCTTGGGCTTTCTCGATTTGAGAATTTTGCCAAACTCATGTAACATTTATTAAAGTAGAGGAAACAAAATTATGAAAAAAAACTCAGAAACGTGGTCAGCGGTTTATTCATTTGTACTTTTTTATTATCTTTAAAAATGTTGAGGGAAAAAAGTTCAGTTAAGTCCAATAAATATAATAAAAAATTGAATTTTTAATAAAAATGGATTTATATTTAATCTGCTTATTTGCTCTGTTGTTGATGAGCAATGGATCAGTGTGCATACAGGCACGATGCAGTCACATATTAATTTCCGTTTGTATATTATTATCCTAATAATGTATGGAATTGAAAGTTTGTGAAGATGTTTTGCATTATTTTTACTTTAGACGCTCTAAATCCTGAACCAATTTAGAAATTTAGAAGTTTTACTTGGTATACAGATAAATGACACCCACTGCACTTCACTTTTTGTCCTGGAGACAAGATAGTTTCAGTAGGAAATGGATACGGGAAAACTTCACCATGAGAGGGAGTCGCGGACAACTAGTAATATGAATAACAAGCTGATGTCCGCAGCTTAGCCCACGTGGTAAAATTTTCCTATTTTTTTTTTTTTCTTTTTACCAGCATGCAAAATATTCGTTCAGTTTCCAGACGTTTTTTAATAAGAATATTAAATAAGAAACTTTTGGAAAATCCAATATAGCCTAAGTTACTCACGAAGAATGTAATTATGGTGAAAGAATTTTTCAAATCGGCACGTTAAGCCGTTGGTCCCGGTTGCCAGTAAAATGGCAGTCGTTAAGCCCGGTTGAAAGCAGTATAGGCGGCTTAAAAAATTTCAACAGCAGGTAGCCACAACCTGCGTCTGTCTATTCCAACACGGCAATGGGCTCACCACCTATTACGTGGGACAGGAATGCACACGGTGAAAAGTGGGCATATAATATGCCTCTGCCACCCCTTCGGGGAAAAGGCGTGATGGATATTTATTTATTTATTTATTTAAGTATCTAAGTTATTTTACATATAAAAGACATTTTTGTTTAGGGAAATCGGCTTTTATGCATAACTTAACATATGATTTACCTACTATTTTTGTTTTTCTATTAAACTAAGTGTAGGTTTTCGTTGAAATATTAAGGTCGTGAACATTAATTTTATGTCATGCATAAATAAAATAAATACATAAATATCGTTGGAACAATTTACACAACGCTATCTGATTCTCAACTAAGCAGAGCTTGTACTGTGGTAACTAGATAACTGATAAACATACTTATATATTTCTAACTACATACATATAATAGATAAATAACACCCAGACACAGAATAAACCATCGTGCTCATCACACAAAGTCTTACCCTGGGTGGTATTCGAATCCATGACCTCTTGCGTAGCAGTCGGATACACTCCCACCGCGCCACAGGGGCATTCATAAGAAATTCTTACCAATGCTTTCACTATCGATAATGCAGCAGATCGAAGTCAGTTCTTTCGGTAGCATCAGATCAACCTAAAAGTGAAATTTGGATGATATTTTGTTTCATCTTCATGATGAAACAAAATACAGGAACTAAATTAGCTCCCAGCGGATCAGAGCAGATTAAATTCGTATTTCGAATACCTACTCAACAAAATAATAAAATTAATATTAAAATTCGGTATAATCTGAGCTTCATTAAAAATTCATAACGGGATTCATCATTATTCGAGCGATACTCCTGGTTTCGTCTGAAGCTATTGCTTTGTAGCCTGGGGTCCGCTTTTCTGCTCATCTCCGTTCACTTCGCACGGTGTTTTAATATTTCTTGACCATATTAAGTAAAAACTTTAGTTCTGCCTCTCCAGCGGTGCCTTTCGGAGATGGCATGGAACCCCCCTAAAACAAAGTCCGAGATCATTGCCCTTGCCCTCCACTGTTTTTGTGTTGTACTGTTGTTTAATTTCAGGAGAGAAATTGCGGTTCAAATGGTACACAACCTAACATCTATTAAGCTTCGATTGGGGCCATATCTTCACAGCTTTCTGGTTATTCATGCGGCAGAGAACATCCCACGGACTTAGGTGTTACTATACTAGCGGTACGCTATGATGGCCGTTTGACATATTAGAATAATGCAAATAGTTTCGATATTTATGAAATAAAATACCTTACATAGTTACTTTTAATTTATTTGTTTTAAGCATAGGTACTATATTTAGGGTGATTTTATTAATAGCAATCTGAAGTATATAATTTTCATGAGACGAAAATGTGAAATGAACGGCCATCATAGAGCGTACCGCTAGTATAGTGGCACTAGGCTTAGCTTCCAAGACTTTTGGGCTTGCTTGTTTAGCTGTTCTGCCAAAGTGTCTATTCTGCATAGCGCCTATCATAAGTAATGAAATGCGAAATGAACATTTATTGTGGAGTGTACATTTTTCAAAGTGCACATTCTGCGTTAAATCCGTATCATTCATATTTTCTCTAATACGTTACTGTGATAAAAAAACATTAAATATTAATATTACGCCAGGGAATAGAGTGCATCGCCATGCCGTTCAAATTCAAACCTCCACTTCCGCTCACGTTCGTAATTCAAAAACAAAAAAAAAAATATCTTCCTTGAAGCGTGCAATGTTTTGAGTCTCGTTTGCGAGTGAACTCGTATGAATAACAAAAAGTATGAGCTTGACACTAACCTCCCGTACGCACGTTTGTGTGTTTGGGTGTTTATGATGCTTGAATATTAAATGACATGTTTTTACTTTTACTTTTTGATGTAATGCACATTTATTACACAATTTAAAAATAAAAAACACTTAAAATATTTTGTAAGAACAACTTATTCAGAACACCTTAATTAATTAAATCTTAGCAAAAATCAAGTTAGAAACTGTAGTATTTTTTACGAAACAATATTCTTCTTTTTACCAGCATGCAAAATATTCGTTCAGTTTCAAGACGTTTTTTGACACGCTGTACAAATAGCCACACTTTCCGAAAAAAATCGTATAGATTAAATAAAGAAATATATATCGTTGGGACTACTCACACAACGCCATCTGATTCCAAACTAGGCGGAGCCTGTACTATGGTAACCAGATAGCTGAGAAACATACTTATATATTTCTAAGTACACAAATATTATAGACTAAATGACCCCCACAACTTCGCCCGTAGAATATATCGACCTCCCGTCGCACCTATTTAATCCCGTCGCTTATAAAATCAACAATGATGCATAAAAATATGCCCGATTTGTCGACATTTATGACTACTGCTCTGCTCCCCAGTGTAGTAGCGTAATGATATATAGCCTATAGCCTTCCTCGATAAATGGGTTATCTAACACAAAAAGAATTGTTCAAATCCAACCAGTAGTTTCTGAGATTAGCGCGTTCAACCAAACACAAAAACAAACAAACTCTTCAGCTTTATAATATACACAAATATTATAGATAAAAAACACCCAGGCACAAAATCAACCATCGTGCTGATCACTCAAAGTTTTATCCTGGGTGGGAATCGAACCCACGATCTCTTGCGTAGCAGTCGTACACTCCAGCCGCGCCACAGAGGCAGTCAAGATTATTTGTACAAGTTAACTGAGCGCTCATCCCGGTTGCATACTACAAAGCCGTTTTCATGCAAGCGCAGGTACTCATACTTTCATAAGGGTTACTAGCTCTTTCTACTATCCGCAACCGATGATTTTCAAACTGTATCGATGTAGGTATTAAGCTTCTAAACATGACAAAATGCCGTTTTAGTAATTAAAGTACTTAGCTAGTCTTATTTGTTGGCCCTGAGGTACCTTCGCTTGAAATAAGTTACCCAAAATTAGGCCTTACCATTAACTGACAGTACCTCACCTCTTATTTCTAAGCTTTGGAATAAGATAATTCTAGATTTACTTTTAATTATTCAGGGCTTATACAAAAATAATCATAAAAAGAACTTATGGTATTACCAGACTTAAAAAGAAACGAATCAGTATGAAGTTGTCATTGTGTATCGATTTTTTAAATATATTCGGACGGATACTTGACCAGCTGACCAGCGGCAGCGATGTGCGTCACACTAATGAACTTATCTAAGTGCAGACCTTCTTAAATACCTTGTAATCCGAAGTCTGAAAACGCTATATAACCCAAATAAACCGTAATAGACATCCTTAGTGATCATCAGAAATTGAATTCCTTTTGATACTTGAAGGTATATACCACATACCACAGATATAATAATTATAGTATTAGTTCTGTGGGGTTGCCAGGTAAGTAGTGGCCAAACCTTCAATTTATTGAAGCACAGATTGGTTATCGATTTATTAGAAAAAGGTTTACCTATTAAAAAGGTTCGACAACGTCCACAAGTGTAGGGAAGTTATATTACGTAAAGGGTTTCTTGTTACTTTTTACGCAGTGTGATTTTTTTTTAATAATTATTTTATGGCCTGGTTTCTAAGACCTTTTAGCCAAATCTTATTTTTTATATCATATTTCTTCAATCTTATCTTCTAATTAGTCCTGTCCAGTCGATGTCGTGTCCTCAGGCTACGTCCTGGTCCTTGCCCTCAGTATAATGGTGATTCTTATACTAAGGTTGTCAGTGGACGTTTCGCGGCAAGAGAGAAAATAGCATTTCACTGCATATATATCATTGTCTTTCACTTTAGCACGTTAACACAACTTTTATGTCCAAGAAACCACCTATCCCGCACATAAAACAAGATAAATGCACTAGTTTTAGAAAATAATATAAAGCAAGCGTCCGCACTTGTCACTCTTCCCGCCAAATGTCCTTACGCAGTGTGAAGTGAATCACACTCCACAGATAGCATTCAGTAGTTTCCACAGCTTTACTGACCAAACCAGAAGGATTATGAATATGTTGATATTTAAGAGAACTTGTTATAATAATGATTTTTTGTAAAATAAAGACTTGAAAACAAAATGTAAATAATTAGGAAAATTTAAATTGCTTTACTCTAAATACTTAAAATATGTGTCATGAAACAACCTGGAACTTTCTTTGAAATATCGAGGAGTAAAAGGATTGTAGAGGATACTATATAATAAGCAGATAATGTGAGTATTCCGTCGAAGACGAATTGGGAGCCACTTATACGTTTTCCTGGATTCAGACACGTGATCATATTTGCGTAGATCAAATATAAATCTTCAAACATCTTATGTTTAGGTAAAATCTAGTTCTTATTTTTGTCAAATTGTTGAAGACAGTGTGTATTGTTTAAAATAGATCATGATATGCTGAATTCAATGTTATGCTATGTTAAGTAAATTTTGTTAAAACAACCTATTAATGTGCTGAATTAAATAATGTTGCATTGTAATAAACTACATTCTACATTTGCTCTGTCCTCATTAATTTACATATTATCTACATACATAATAATAAAAGTTATTTAATTTTATTTATTACTTAATGTTACTTTTATGTAATAAAATACAATTTACAGTGTATGTACATACATAACTTTAATATTTTCAAGGCAAGAAAATTGCGTTGGGTAAGACTACTTAATTTGTTAATTACTATAAACTACTTTCTTATTAACTGGTCTGTTGAAATAGATTTCTCCAATAAGTACCTATGTAAATAGGTCTTAATTTATGTTCTTTGTGTAATGTAACCATACGGTAACTACTTCCGATGAATTTGGCTGTACGCTTGTGTAAAAACTACATTAATTCCATGTATATATATAGATGTTTTTTTTTTTATTAAATTTATTCGGCCCTTTAGACCTACCCCAGTTCCGTGCTTCGGAAATTAAATGTTGAAGGCCTTATGGGCGACTTAAAAATTTCAACAGCAGGTCACCACAGCCTGCGCCTGTCCATTTCAACACAGCGATGGGCTCTCTACCTGAAGGCCAATTCTCCTAATTAATAAACATCACAGAATAAGCTGTTATTGAATCTATACTGAATTATGAAGTGAGTGAAATTCGGTATTCTCCTAACCAAAATTACAATAACATGTTGGTTAGGTTTTAGTTAAATGATAGGTATGATTTCAGTTCAGACTCGTGTCAATCTCGCGTAAAAACATCATGTTACTGTATAAAACAGACAGTGCACCCATCACCCCTAGATGAACTACACTTTTTTTTTAAGTGAAACGCCTCTTAGCGTGGTACACATATTTTTAGAGGAGATAAAATCTCTGGATTTGCGACTATAATCATCATCATCATCTAATGTTGATCCCGGTCATCTACAGGTCTTATTAAATAATATTGTGTAATCAATTAAGACTCTTTCAGAGTAGAATTTTTTTTCATCATCATCATCATTAACGTCCATCCCGGTCAATTTTTGAAGTGAATATTCTTTTAGCGCGGTACGCTTATTTTTAGATGAGTTAAAATCTCTGGACTCGTGACCATAATCATCATCATCATCTAACGTTGATTCCGGTCATCTACAGGTCTTATTAAATAATGCTGTGTAATCAATTAGGACTCTTTCAGTGTAGATTTATTTTTCATCATCATCATCATCATTAACGTCGATCCCGGTCAATTTTTGAAGGAAAAACTTCTTTTAGCGCGGTACGCAATTTTTTAGATGAGATGAATCTCTGGACTCGCTACACCCCGTTACGATACGCAGCTATAGTGTGTGCATGCATGTACCAACGCGTCTAGATAAATAAATTATTAATAAATTGAGTTTTCACTTCTGTCGGCACTCCCGGAGTGCAACCCGTATTTTATTGTAATTTTTAAATTGTAGTTGAGCGTTATGAGGCTTTTTTCAGTGGAATTTGCGCGGCAAGATCAAAAATATCATTTCACTGCAAATCACCGTCTTTCACTATAGCACGTTTACACAACTTTTATGTCTAAAAAACTACCATTTTTAAACATAAAACAAGGTTAATGTACTAGTTTCTGAAAATAATATACTGCAAACGGCTGCTATCCAAAAACATCCTGCGCCAATTCCCTGTATACTTCAGCTAAGCATCACCCAGAGACAATTAATATAGAATTTCATTGCCACCGTCGTAAATATCTGCTCATATTTAACACGAATCGCGTTTTAACCGAACAAAAACAGGTTCTCAGCAGTATTCCGTCGATCTAGTGTTGATATACATTCAAACTCATATAAATGTCAAATTTGACACATAAATTATGACGAGAATACCAAATACATATCATTCAAAATTGAGTCTCAAAGAATAAGACTAGCAGAATACTGATTTTGTCATATTCAACTTTCAGTCTCAATTCGATTTAATCAACTTACAGTTAATGTTAGATGCATAAAACTTTGTTACGAGAATACCTTTTTTAAGATTTAGGAGTCTGAGCTTAGATCGGAACTTAACTTTAACCGTGCTTTTATTACGAGAATTGGCCTTCTGTTACGTGGGACAAAAATGCATACATCGAAATGTGGGCGTTTAATATGCCCCCTTCGGGTATAAAGGCGTGACAATAAGACAAAATGTATGTACATAGTCAGGTCATAAGTGTTGTCACACAGTAAAAACTTTTCTTTTAGAATGCTGGCCACAAAAAAGTTTATTGAATTCGAATTTCGAATTGTTCATGAAAATAAAAATGTAAACTTTTTAGAATTTTACTCATTTTTAAATATGGAGTGGACGCTTAAAGAAGACCGTGTTGCAGTTATTGCGTTGCATCGTTGCGGTTACGCGCCAATTCAAATTTTTGACATATTGAAAAATTTGAATATAACCAAAAGATTCGTTTATCGTACCATCAAACGATACAATGAAGACTCTAGTGTAGATGACAGGTCAAGAAGTGGTCGCCCTCGGTCTGTTAGGACTCCAGCAGTGATAAAAGCTGTGAAGGCGCGAATTCAAAGAAATCCCAAACGCAAGCAGAAACTGTTGGCCCTTCAGATGGGGTTAAGCAGAACCACGGTGAAAAGGGTGTTAAATGAAGACTTAGGGCTTCGGTCATATCGAAGAAAAACAGGACATCGTTTAAATGCTCGTCTAATGGACCTAAGACTGAAGAGATGCCGCGCTTTGTTGAAGCGGTACGCGGGAAAAAAATATCGGGAATTTCTTTTTTCGGATGAAAAATTTTTTACCGTAGAAGAGAGCTACAACAAACATAATGATAAGGTGTACACACACAGTAGTGAAGAAGCGAGCAACCGTATTCCGCGTGTCCAACGAGGTCATTTTCCACCCTTGCTCATGGTATGGTTGGGAGTTTCTTATTGGGGCTTAACAGAGGTACATTTTTTGTGAGAAAGGTGTAAAAACTAATTCAGTTGTGTATCAAAATACAGTCCTGACGAACCTTGTGGAACCTGTTTCTTATACCATGTTCAAAAACAGGCACTGGGTATTCAAACAAGATTCAGCGCCAGCTCATAGAGCGAAGAGCACACAAGACTGGCTGGCGGCGCGTGAAATCGACTTCATCCGGCACGAAGACTGGCCCTCCTCCAGTCCAGATTTGAGTCCGTTAGATTACAAGATATGGCAATACTTGGAGGAAAAGGCGTGCTCAAAGCCTCATCCCTATTTGGAGTCACTCAAGACATCCTTGATTAAGGCAGCCGCCGATATTGACATGGACCTCATTCGTGCTGCGATAGACGACTGGCCGCGCAGATTGAAGGCCTGTATTCAAAATCACGGAGGTCATTTTGAATAAACTTTATTGTCATAAGAATCTATGTTTTGTTAAGTTCATTTTGGTATATAAATGGTTACATAATGAATAAACCTGTTTCAATTATTTTATATTAAACATGTGACAGAATGTATGACCTGACTAGGTATATTATAAATGAAACGAATTTAATAAGCAATATCAGTTCAATGTAAGTAGAGTGACGCTTGTACAAAGTAATGCTCGGTTTGTTTGTTATGTTCATAAATAATTCATTTTGAGGCGCTCTCTATATCATTCGCGCGGCAATGGCCTGCTGCAAATCGTTCTATGTATTTTATATATTCCCTTTGAGTCGTATTCCTCTATAATTTGCATGCTTTGGAGACTGCAAATAGTTTTGCGCAATGGAACCTAGAATAAGTTCTAGTTCTACTAATATTATAAAACTACTAATATTATATCTTTGTAAGTATGTTACTAGTTTGTTACACTTTCACGCAAAAGCTATTGAATGAATTTTGGTGAAATTTTGCAATAATATAGCTTACACATCAGATTAACATATAAGCTACTTATTATCCCAGCTAAATAAGTTCCTGTGGCAAATGAAAACCGCGGGCGTCAACTATATATTATACTATAATATATATATTATTTATATTGATTATAAGCATTTATGTATAATTACTAAGTGACCTTTATTCTGCCTTATTTACCAAAGTACTGTTTATACAAAAATACCAAAATCGAAATCGAAGAAACACGACAGAATTTTGTACATTTGTTAGGTATTTCTCCTATATAACAAATGTATGCAATCAATATCTTTAAAATCGGTAAAAAAATCGACGTTTCACTTGTAATTGTAGGCATGCACGCACGCAGACGCCAAGGTCTGCGGTAAGCACCGTTTGTATGACCAAAGTCAACTAATAAGCCGCCAAATTATTTCTTTTTTACGTTCTTGTTGTAAAACATAATTTAAAACGTTTGACTCTTTAAATATTATATTGTGGTAACAGAGGCGGGGGAGAGGGATAAAAAAATGTAAAAAAATGGTCACGAAAATACGTAAGTTTTCAAGTTAAACCTGTATAATGCTCATGTCATGTGTAAAGTGATTAAACACATTTATAAGCAACACACAGTTCTCACACAAGCTTTGTCAAAACTGTCATATCACTTATTTGGCTGTAATCAAGAAACAAAGTTTTTAACACCGCCATCTAGCGAAACTGTCCTTAATTCTTTTTTGTTTATGAAAAGGCATCGTCGCTTTGCGGCGCGGTCAGGCCATATTCAGGTATTTCTTTGTTAGGTATATTTATAATTGTTGTAATAGGGCATTACAACAATTATAAATATACATAACAAAGAAATACCTGAATAAGTACACAATATTATTGGATTTTTTGAACATGTGTCCATCCAAAGGTTGCCTGAAAGAAATTGCTTTTAGCGATAAGGCCGATTGTACATATCAATATACCTGTGTAATCCTTTTAATAATATCGTTATTAGTACAATAAACAATATTCTATTCTATAATAGTTAGTTTACAGCTAGACCTATTTCTGCTAATATATTCTTTTGTTGATGCCTGCTTGGGCATCAACCGACTCAGGGTTGGCCAAAAGACTGTTACATAGGCCGACATTATATCTCTCGAGACCCCAAAATGTATAGCCTGTGAGCTCTGTTTCGCATTACTTAGGTACTTATTTGAATGCGAGCATATCGCTGTCAATGGAAATGTGGTATTTACTTATTCTATCGTATATCGTTGGGACAACTCACACAACGCCATCTGATTCCAAACTAAGCAGAGCTTGTACTATGGTAACCACATAACTGATAAACATACTTATATATTTCTAAATACATACATATTATAGATAAATAACACCCAGACACAGAAATAACCATCGTGCTCATCACACAAAATTTTATCCTGGGTGGGAATTGAATCCACGATCTCTTGCGTAGCAGTCGGATACACTCCCACCGCGCCACAGAGGCAGTATAATATAATATAGTGATATAGGTGTGGTTCTACTTATTCAAGGGATGCCTTATTCAAATCCCCACTAATATAATCCTCGTTCTCAATTTATTCACTTCTATCGGATTTCCTCTACGGAGTCGGTTTGAATATTCATGAACGCAACTTTTGTCATTTTACGAACTTTTAAGCGATATTGGCCGTATGACAAATTTATAGATCAGTAACATGGCACTTTTCATGTTAAATTTAAAAGTGTATAATGGTAGAGAATAAATAAATAAATAATGTGGTACATTTATTTCTTATTTTTAATCAGATGGATCGTATGCTACTGATGTAAAAATTTTGGTAAAATGTTTTATACTTTGTTTTTTTTTTAAGAAATAATAAAGAAAACTAAGAAAGTAAAGAAATTTTCAATTAGTTGGAAGCGACTATCGTTTAACTTCTTAACCCTTTTAAGGCCTGATCCCTGATCCCGGAGCACTTAATTTATCTGTACACTATAAGGCCAGTTCATTATTATTAAATACAATAACAATAGATTCAACCATGCCTTTTTATGAGTCATTAAACAGGTCTTTTAAGCTGAATTTCTTGCATTTATTTTCAATTATAATTTTGATTTACTTACTTACATTAATACTAGCTATCCACTTCCACCACCGCTTAGGTCCCCTTTAACTATTTCAGATCACAGATAAAAATAACTGAAAAAAAAATTGTATGTCCTCTTTTATTGTATTTTTTTACTGTACATACGCACGCCTGTCTCCCATTTTTTCCGTAGTATCTATCTAGTAAAATACTCGCCAAAGCTGGGCCGATAAATGAAAATGAAATGAGGGCGCCACTTTGTTGTAAATGGCAACCCTTTAGAATGGTGAAATTGCCTCTGGCCTGCCCTGCGACCCGGTATAGACGAGGCGGAACAACGCGATAGTTTAGATAGTTGGTAGTCTGGTCATGTCTGATCGTCTCTAGGGCTGGGCTACACAGAGCTGCTCTGCTGCCCCCACAGTAGGGTAGTGCAGCGTAAAGTAGCTAAATACACACCATCACATAATAAGAAAAACCTTATAGAGCATCTTATTTATTATTGGTAAAATGTTTGACATACATCCTTCATGTTTATTCAATGACATAAGTGACTTTATGGCAGCATTTTGACAATGTAGCCAACGTGCTAATATATTAGTGCCGTTTTAATGTTTTTCCCACACTATGGTTCACAATTGGTACCATTAAAACTTTATTTTACTCGTGAAGCGCTTGTGGCCCCGCGGTCCCAGTGTTCTGTAAACGATCACTGAGTTACGCAACTTTCACTATGGCTGGTCCTCGGATGGGTGACCACTTTGTGGTATTTATATTTGCGAGCGTTTCCGTGCTTCGGAAGGCACGTTAAGCCGTTGGTCCCGGTTGCCAGTAAAATGGCAGTCGTTAAGCCTGGTTGAATGCCTTATGGGCGGCTTGAAAAATTTCAACAGCAGGTAGCCACAACCTGCGTCTGTCTATTTCAACACGGCAATGGGCTCACCACCTATTACGTGGGACAGGAATCCAAAAGGTGAAAAGAGGGCATATAATATGCCTCTGCCACCCCTTCGGAGATAAGGCGTGATGGATATTTATTTATTTTACTCAGATGAGTTTCCACGGGAAGTTCTCGGATAGCAGACGCTTGCTGTATATTATTTTGCAGTGAAATACTATTTGACATCTTGCCGCGCAAATTCCACTAAAAGCCTCGACAACACATCTACCGCGTTAATGGGGCAAGACTACAGGATCTAGGACTAGACTTGACATTGATATAGGACTGGTCAGGACTAAATTAAAACATAATAAGAAGAATGAAGAAATATGAAAAAACAAAAGAGATTTGGCTAAATGGTCATAGTAAACAGGCCATACAATAATTACAAAAAAAAACACTCAGATGTCATGTATGTAAGACTTCAATTCGATTGTAAGCTTGTTGTAAAGAAACTACATCTAATTCTAATTTTAAATTTGTTTCTTATAGATAATTCAATTCGGCCCTTCGTATACTTCCTTCTCACGTATGAAAGGCCATCGTTTTATCGTAATGCAGCTGATTACTCATGTTTCCTCAGAGAGTCGCGAGTGACTGACCTCCACAACCTAGTAACATCGTAATTTATAACTAGTAATGCCTAACTATGCTTGTACAGTCAGCAACAAAAGCTTTTACATATGAGGCTTCACTTTAGTCGAACGTACATCTTAACAAGTATATAGGGTTATACAGCTTGTTCTTATCCCTTTGAATACTGCAATAGGGTTGATAGTGCTAACGTGGCACCTCTGATATGCATATGGCTGTATGCCACATCTACTACTGGAACCAATTCAGTTAGCGATACACAGAGGTGTGGGGATATGAACAGAAGTAATACCTTTGACATGCACTGCATATTGTGCAGGGCTAAATGTTTTTTGTAAAATGTAGGTGTAAAATTTTTAAATAACACCACTTGTACTGTTCCACAACAGTTACTTCATAAACCTAACTGATTTCGCCTCACGGCATTCTCAAAGTTACAATATGTCCACTGGACTTAGTTGTTATTACTTGTAGTAATATTCAATTATCAAGTGATATTATTTAAAATGTGTAGCAAGTTTTCCCAAGTGCCATCAATCAACAGTATAAATTAATTTTCATATTTATTGTTTTTTTTTAAATATAATTTTTTTTGTTAATTATTATTCTTATATCTTATGCTGGAGCTTTTTTGTGTGTCTATGTACTGTGCATTTCTTAGCACAGAATAAAAAAAATCTTTCTTTTCTTACTTGAAACTACTATTTTGTTGCTGACTGTACCTAATTAAGGTACGGTTAGATCTAGAATCTTTCACTGTTCAATGTGTGGAAAATAGCGAAAGTTGCATTATAACTTCATGATTGATATTGCATTGTTTTGTAACTAGCCTTGGCATTAGAAGTTGTGCTGTGCATCTCTTTATCCCCGAAGGGGTAGGCAGAGGTGCATAACATATGATCACATAACTACAGATTATAATATAATAATTTTGTTTGATTGCCTCGGTGGCGCATAAGGTCTTGGGTTCGATTTCCGGGTTGGAACAAATATTTGTGTGATCCACTAATGTTGGTTTCGGAGTTTGGGTTTTGCTATGTATAATATGTTTGTATTTAGAAATATATAAGAATGTATATCAGTTGTCTAGATCCCAAAGTACAAGCTTGTAGCTTAGTTTGACGCTGTGTAAAAAGTGTCCTACAATATTTATATTTGCCACGCACACAACGCCTATTGTATTTAGCTAGTATAAGACGATAGCTATTGTCTATTGTTTGGTCTATTGAGTTTTTATTGCAAGGTTCTTTTCTCACAGGCTATACCTATTGCCTTGCTAATATGGCAGAAAAAGTTAATGTAGAAGTAATAATTTTGACGTTCATAAAAAATCTTTGTGACCAACATTAAAAAAGATATGTATATTTTCATTTTTTTTAATAATTATTTAATGGCCTGGTTTCCAAGACCTTTTAGCCAAATCTTATTTTTTATATCATATTTCTTCAATCTTATCTTCTAATTAGTCCTGTCCAGTCGATGTCGTGTCCTCAGGCTACGTCCTGGTCCTTGCCCTCAGTATAATGGTGATTCTTATACTAAGGTTGTCAGTGGACGTTTCGCGGCAAGAGAGAAAATAGCATTTCACTGCATATATATCATTGTCTTTCACTATAGCACGTTAACACAACTTTTATATCCAAGAAACCACCACTCCCGCACATAAAACAAGATAAATGCACTAGTTTTAGAAAATAATATAAAGCAAGCGTCCGCACTTGTCACTCTTCCCGCCAAATGTCCTATATTTTCATTTCATTGCTGTGATGCACAGAGAATAAATGTCATTCGCGCTTGTTGGTCGCAAAAACACCAGAATGTCTATGGTTGAGACTGTTGTACCTCATTTACATTCTCACGCGAGCCACGAGACGAACTGCGAGACGAGCCGCGAGGGTAAACACAATAATATGGTACATTTTTTTCAAGTTCGCGGCACGTCTCTCAGCTCGTCTCGTGCGAGAGTGTAAATGGAGTAAAAATATGATACTTATTACGAATGTGGATTTGCGCTGGATCTTGATAAATGGCGGCTGCTTGCTGTATATTATTTTGTTTTATTATTCAAAACTAGTGCACTTAACTTGTTGTATGTGTAAAAATTGTAGTTTCTTAGGCATAAAAGTTGTGTAAACGTGCTATAGTGAAAGACACTGATATATTGAAGTGAAAAGCTATTTTACAACGTGTCGTGCAAATTCCACTGTAAGCCTCATGAACGCTCAACCAAGTTAATGGGGCAAGGACACAGGACCTATGACTGGACTTGACATCAACAAAGGACTGGACATGACTAAATTAGAAGATAAGATTGAAGAAATTTGATAAAAAATAAGATTTGGCTAAATGGTCTTTCTAACCAGGCCATTAAATAATTACAAAATAAAATACGTATGTCAAATCACTCGTTAATTCATTCGAATTTTTCATGTAAACATAAAAATTCACATTAACTATTAATAGCTTTATTTATTAACTAAAAAAAATTTTCATTAGCTATTAATAGTTAATGAAAATTTTGTTTAAAATGAAACTAAGATTGTCGAGCAGTAAAAATGTGTTTGTAAACTCTGCTCGAGATGACTTACGCTATATATATATATATCTTCAACAAAGCGTGTCTGTCTGATTATTCCGTTAGGGATACAGCGTGCAGATAGTCAGTTAGTTTGGTTAGTATCAGAGGGCGACATTGTTTACTCATACGATCAGTAATTACTTCAGACGAATGGTAGACAGCAACTTTATACATACTCCTTAATTGATGTATAATAAAGTTTTATTTACATTATGTAATGTCATAGCATAGGATAGTATATTATACTAGCTGACCCGCACAACTTCGTTAGCGCCAATAAATGAAGAACCGCTCGACCGATTTTGTGCAAACTTCACATAAACCATCTAATAAATAGTCCGAACAAAGCCTAAACATTTGGTTTGTATAGGTGAGCCAGTTCTTGAGTTATAAAATTACATCGAAAAGTGGCATTGATTTTTATATATATTGATTGTAGTCAGTTCTATTTATTCATCAGGTAACCAAAACTCTGTCTGACCCAGAGGTATAGACGAGTCTATACTAGAAGACTGACTGACTGACTATTACGACTTACCAACGGGAGAATAGACATCTTCTGTTGTTTATTTACTCCCGTTCATTTACACCCTGGTATAAAAAAAAATCTCTATTTCATATTACTTGTCAACATGTCAATCGTTCAAAAATCGAAGCGTCACATTGTACCATTATTGTAACCAGTGCGTTCTGACAATAACGGAAACGAGTATCGATACCGTAACACTGTATTCACTGTTTACGATACAACTACATTGAATTTCCGCAATGAAAACGTGAAACTATTGAGTGTTATAGTACGCTCTATATACTGTATCGTTAATATACGTATATAAATAAAATAAAACGTATATTGAAAAGGCAAAAAGTAGGACTCTCGAAATTTACGAAATTTGATGCGCTCGTGGTCCCGCGGACTCAGGGTTCTGTAAACGATCACTGCGTTAATCAAATTAATCAATTTCGCTATGGCTGATCAGGGATGGGTGACCACTTGGTGGCACTTACATATGCGAGCGTTTCCGTGCTTCGGAAGGCAAGTTAAACCGTTAGTCCCGGTTGCCAGTAACACGGCTTGAAAAGTTTCAACAACAGGTAGCCACAACCTGCGTCTAACACGGCAATGGACTCACCACCTATTACGTGGGGCAGGAATACATGGTGAAAAGTGGGAATATACATATAAAATGTCTCTGCCACCCCTTCGGGGATAAAGCGTGATAGATAAATAAATAATAATAACAATTAACGGTATTTTCGGTAATCAATCGTTTAAAAATGCATGAAGGTTAATGGTTGGATCAGAGAGGTCGCTGGCAACGCAGTGCCAGCGCAGCTTCCGACGTAGCTTGACGCTCCTCTTGAAGAAGGACCTCCGTTAAATCCGAAACTAGTCGGGCTATCCTGTAATTTACACGTGAGTAAAGCTGTTTACTTAGTAAGGTTGGATTACATATTCTCGTATACCTATAGACTTGATATATTCAGACAGTGTTCAATTACAAAATAATATTTTTTCTTCCCAAGCCCTACCTCTTAGTCAAACGCAGTCTTAAGTTAAAGTCATCCTGCCTCTTTAATGTGGTGGAAGTATTACTCAAGCAGTTTCTAAGGAGTTTGTAAAGTAATAAGAAAGCATTTAACTGCGTCATAATCTCATTACTTTTTTTTCTTTACTATTACACGTCATCGAGCCATTTATGTCTAAGAATCCACCATTTATATAAAAAAAACACGAGTTATACACTAGTTTTAGAAAATAACATTAGGCAATCCATCATTTTCAAGTTGCCACTAAAACTCTAATAATACTATGTATTAATCCAACTAGTCGCTTCGAGCATATGAATGTTATTTATGGCCAAGCCATTCGTTGGTATGCATTGTACCTACTTAGATGTATTTTTTGTAAGCGGTAAAACTGTCCAAGAACCAATTTTGAAAAGCCATAGTATGCAAACTACAACAAAATTTGTTAAATTCTATTTTTTTTTTGTTTCAGGTATTTAAATCAATGACAGTTAGCTGCAATGAACGCGTGAAACAGTCGTACACAACTTAACACTATACACTATTAGTTGACGCCCGCACCTTTGCCCGCGTTCCCGGTATAAAAAGTAGCCTATGTGTTATTCTGATGTATAAGCTATATTATTGTAAAGTTTCAATAAAATCCATTCAGTAGTTTTTACGTGTAATAGTAACAAACATTCGTACACAAACTTTCGCGTTAATAATATTAGTGGGGTTATTAATTCTGTGTTTATAGTACCTAATTAGCTAGCTTAGGGTATTATTTGCGCACCTGTTTAATGCTTCCGTTAATCATCTGTATCTATTTTTCATCGACACTATATACCGTACAGGATTACCTTCCTTACTGGCTTTTAAAGTTTAAGCTTAAATACTTACCAAAAGGGCTTTAAAGTTTATCAAGTTTAAAATAAGAATTAGACTATGTTAGTTAATTTCCAAGTTAAACCACCGTCTTTTTTATGAAAAGTCTAAACGGTAAGTATTTTTCAAACACATATAAATTTTGGAAAAAAAAATTATAGCAATTATTATGATAAATTTCTCATAAATTTTTAATAAAGTGAATAACGACAATTCGATTCGAGACGGGGATTGAAACCGGGACCTTTGCCTAACCAGGGCAATGTTCTAGCCACTGAACTACCCGAACCGTATTATATATTAAAAACATATAAAATTAATAATATAGGTATAATAATAAATAAATCTCATAATATCTTAGATAGTATATAGTATTAGAAAGTATAGAATAAAGTCGTTTTTACACTTAGATCTATTAAATTCATAATAATGTATGATTAAACTACTCAACTGAAATTAATTGAGTACTTCAAATAGCCGTGCAAAGCTGGGCCGAGTCCCTAATAATATTTTTAAACACATACATACATATTATCACGCCTGTTTCCCATCGGGGTAGGCAGAGACTATGGCTTTCCACTTGCTACGATCCTGACATACAGCTTTCCCTTCTTCTACTTTCATGAGTGTTTTCATACACGCTCGCCGGTTAAGGGTACTCTTGACCTGGCCTTTTTCCAAAAGATCGTCGAGTTGAATGACATACGTACGCCGAGGTCGACCCCTACCAGTTTGCCCATTCACTCTTGCCACATATATCTGCTTCGTCAGTCTATTTTCATCCATCCTCTCCACGTGTCCGAACCATCTAAGCATCCCTTTTTCTATCTTAGTCACTACATCTTCTGTCATACCGCAACGTTCCCTTATCACGCTGTTCCTTTCTTTATCCATCAACTTCACTCCAGTTATACTTCGCAGACTTCTCGTATCCACGGCATTAATTTTACTTTTATGCGTCTTCTGCCATACCCAACTTTCACTGCCATACATAAGTGTGGGGACCAGCACTCCTTTATGTACAGCCAGTCTTGCCTTCTTAGACACGTTCTGACTGCTCATAAAGGGGTTCATTCACTTTATTTTCTGCCAAAACTCATCGCTCAATGTCATAGTCACACTTTCCATCTCTCGTAAATTTTGTACCCAGATATACAAACTCTTTCACTTGTTCTACTCTTTCTCCTTCCACAAGAATTGAGCAATCTGTCGTACTTACCTCTTTTTCAAAAACCATTTCGACTTGTTTACATTCACTTTCATTTCTTTGTTTTTTAACGAATCATGCATAATGTTTACCATCAACTGCAACTCCTCCGCTGATGATGCTAGTATTACCTGATCATCGGCGTATAGGAGGCACTTGACGGTCAGTTCATCCATTTTTATACCATACGTAATCTCGTGCAGTTCTTTCAGGCAGCTGTCCATGTGTAGGTTAAACAGCAACGGCGACGCTACACAACCCTGTCTCACACCTTTTTCAATGTGAAAAAAGTCTGTGCAAGCTCCCTTGATCCTGACACAAGCACTGGAGCCCTCATAGAGATATTTCAGTGCTTGTATCAAGTGGCTGTTTACTCCATACCTGGCCAGTGTTGACCACAGTTCATTCCTCACCACATCATAGGCCTTTTCCAAGTCTACAAATACGCAATAGACTTTTTCGCCAAAAGCTTTTCTACTACGCATCGTAAGGAAAAGACCTGATCCGTGCATCCCCTTCCTTTCATAAATCCTGCTTGTACATCCCACATTTTTCCTTCAGTTTCATTCATCACTCTTTTTATCAAAATTTTTGGATACAATTTTTAAATAGTAGCACAAAACTACATCGTTTCTTTATAATGTCAAATTATTGTTAGTGCTGTAGTCACTTTAGCAAGAAATTACGAAATCTTGATTAAATATTAATGAAAAATACATTTCATCTTTAAAACAATTTAATTATCGGTCAGTTAATTAACGGGATTGAATGTTAAGTGTGTGAGTATATTGTGAGAGCGACATGGTCGCTACCTTGATGAACTGAGGGCTGTATACCAGAACGTTTATCGATACTCAAGAAACTCTTAAGAGTAGTATTTATAAGGCAAAAACTAGCCTCAAGCGTCGATTAAGTATTGAGAAACGTTCTAGAACACGGCCCTAAGCTCTTAATAAAAATAAACCCCTTAATTACCGTACGTAATGCTAAATAAGGCTCTAATGAGTGACCAGTTCACTGAAGCACGTCGACAATGCGCTTTATTAATCTAAAAGAATTTTGCAATAGCATTTCTCGCTGCACTTCTCATTATAACTACATGTATTATTCATTACACAGTTTATTTTAAACAATAACTAAAATATATTAAGTGATAGACTTGCCGATACATTATTTTCGATAGTTATAGATTTGAATCGACTGCCCATTAATACAAGAATAGGTATTTTACATTTTTAAACTTGTGTTCTATTAACACATTACTAAAAAGAAAGCTAGACTAAGTCTTGCCTAAATGTTAAAAAAAATCGATTGTCCTGTTTACTCTTCGAAGTCCACTCGATGGTTTAAATTTGATTGAAATCGACAGCCCTATTAAAAGGTATATGAATAGGTAGTATTGGTTTTATACAGGTGTTCCTTCATGGCGGTACTAAGACGAAATGTGGTCAAAGTCTTGCCTACTCTACTACTAGTACTCTTCGAAATCCACAAATGTCTCCAGTAAAGTTTTTACCGTTTTATTCGCATTAGAACTTAGATCAAACTTGGACGCTAATAACTTGCTATCTACAAGAATATACCTACATCTTAAAAATGAATAAGATTATTATTATTTGATTTTCGACTTAAGACTTCAATAAAAATCCACGATAAATATGGATGCAAACGCTGAAATTTCGGCGTGACTGCAAAAACAAACCAAGTATTAAATAACAAAGAATATTCAAATTAATTGCCTCTGGCGAATTACTCAAGCCGAATAAGCGCAAGAAAAAAACCCTATGCTAATTGTTTGTAACTGAAAATACGCTGTACAAGGCACACAGCAACGTTATCCACTTATCGTAGTCTATGACCTCTGTATGACCCCTCCTTCTGAGTCTGTCGAGTATAAAGCAATGGCGTCTGATGCAAACAGCACTAGCGCTCCTGATACGACAATAATTTATTTATTTTGTTACACGTGTAGAATATTTCTAACAAATTTATTTTTATTTCATTTCTTTTCGGTTAACGTAAAACCCTTTTTAAACGTCCACGAAGCTTTGTCCCATTAAGCGGGAACTTAATGAAAGTCTGGCAAGGAGGCCTTACGGGCCAAATCCTCCGTTAGCCGAGTCGAGAAGACAGATTTATAAGGATTTACTCCCCACGATTTTGTAACACTTTCATACATCTTCCTGTATTGAAAAATTATTATCCTTTTATAAAAGCTCTTTACGAAAATTGCGATGTTTTTTATCTTCGTATACTTAATTTACTTTTTTAAATAATCTTGCTTTGGTTGAAATTGTATTATCCGACTTCGTTTTGAGTTTTATTTGGTTAGTCTTTTGTATAGAAATGTTTATTAAATTGAAGCAAATCTACTTACATAGTTAACAGAAAACACAGGTATGCGTGTTTTCTGTTAACTACGTAAGTTAAAGAATTTTATACAACAATCTATATCTATACATCTATACTAATATTATACTTATTATTGTTTGTAACAAATTGGCTCAAAAAGTACTACACCGATTTTTAACATTCTTTTACCATTAGAAAACTACATTCTTCGTGAGTAACATAGGCTATATCGGATTTTCAAAAAGTTAAGAGTTTGGTTTCGAAATCTCGAATATGAAAACTCACCACGCGGGTGAAGCTGCGGGCATAAGCTAGTAAGTTATATTTATATACGAGTACAATAAAACTACTATATTTTCGAGTGTTTATGTGTATAAATGGTGGATTCTTAAGCATAAAAGCTTCGATTATGTGCAAAAATGTTGTGAAATTGGATAACACAGTGAAACGCGACCTTTTCTGTTACTTCCCAAACTACATAAATAGCTCCAGTAAAGTTCCCACAGCTTCAGTAGAGTAGAACTTTGAACCAAAGCTAAATACATGAATACGCTGCTATCTATAAAAGTTTACATCTTATAAATGAAGAGGATTCCTATTTTTGAAGACACGTAATAGGTATATAATATCCTGTTCCGTTAGACAAAAATGCTTACAGGAAATGTGAGCGTATACGAGGGCTGCACTAAAAGTATTGGGAATGGAACATTTCCACTGTTCTTGTCATATTAAAATCTTTTTAATTGAAAACTCCTTGATTTTAAAAATCGAATACCATTTATTTATTAAAAAAAAGATTCTCGGTCTTGTCACAAGGTTTTGTCAAACTTGTTTAGTCGTTGAGAAAATGGAATTGACTCGAGAAAATTCAAGAGCAATGATTTATTATGACTTTCGAAGTGGTTTAACACAAAAACAGTGTGTTGGCCGGATGATTTCTGCATTTGGTGATGAAGCCCCATCCAAAACCACAATTTATCGCTGGTTCGCTGAATTTCAACGTGGACGTGTCGAGCTCAGTGATGATCCCCGCCAAGGTCGTCCAAAAACTGCAGTCACCCAAGAAAACGTTGATGCTGTGCGTAAGCTGATTGAGGAAGATCGACATGTGACATACCGTGAAATTCAGGCAACTTTAGACATTGGCATGAGTCAAATACAAATAATCTTGCATGAACAATTAGGTGTAAAAAAGTTGTTTTCCCGATGGATACCGCATTCGCTCTGTGAAGAGCATAAAGCGGCTCGCGTTACTTGGTGCGTCAGAACTCTCGAAAGATTCCACGCAGGATCCTCAAATGCTGTATACAACATCGTATCAGGTGATGAATCCTGGATATACGCGTAAGAACCCGAAACAAAAAACGAGTCACGAGTTTGGGTGTTCGAAAATGAGTTAAAGCCAACAAAAATTGTTCGTTCACGGAGTGTTGCAAAAAAATGGTGGCCACGTTTGTCTCCAAAACCGGCCATGTTGCGACTTTTCCTCTTGAGGGACAAAGAACGGTTAATGCAGAATGGTATGCTAGCATTTGTTTGCCACAGGTCGTTTTTGAGCTCCGTAAACAATGCGAGTTCTCATACCGCGCACAGAACAAAAGAGTTTTTAGATCAAGAAAACATAGTATAGCCCCGACCTAAGCCCTAATGATTTCTATACTTTCCCTAAAATAAAGAATAAATTGCGTGGTCAGAGATTTTCATCACCTGAAGAAGCTGTGGACGCCTACAAAACGGCCATTTTGGATACCCCAACTTCCGAATGGAATGGTTGCTTCAATGATTGGTTCCATCGTATGGAAAAATGTGTCAAATTTCGCGGAGAATACTTCGAAATAAATACATTTTTAAATAGTAATGTTGTGTCACTTCCTTGATTCCCGAAATTTTCAGTGCTGCCCTCGTAGTATGCCTATGCCATCACTTCGGAAATTAAAGCGCGAATAATATGGAGTAGTAAATATATATGAAAGATTCAATAAACTCTGTCGTGGCTAAGTCCAAATGGGACTCGCTAAAATCAACAAAATAAATACATACTTCTGCATTTGAGTTCTCGTCTGTAAGTAAAAGCGTAGCAATATATAAACAACAAATATGGCGGGTTCAACTGGCTTATTTCATGTAAATACACAGGAGTCTCTAGTTGTGCAACATGTTTATCAAGAGCGCGTTTGAAACGTTCAAACTTTGGGTAAACAATGCAATGCTGGATCGAGTTTCGTGTGTTTAATGCTATGTTACTATTCTAACTTGTTTTTAAATCAGGAATATAATTTGCGTTCTCCCTCACTCATATTTTAGGGTACAAACCCCGAGATCCAGCAGGATCAACTGCTAAAAGGATCTATGATGTGGCATTTATCGGTATTCCACTAAACAGGCAGGGTGTTGTTGTACGGAAAGGTCCGTTAGTAAGTAACACCAATTGCAGGTGGCGCATAGGTTCTGCTGCTAATGTTCTTACCGTCTTAGGGGCCAAATACCATTTAATATGTGAAAGTTGGGAACCGGTGTATAAAGTTGCAATAGAGACTCATTGAAAGAACTGTTGATTTGAAAGAGCAATTGATGTATGTCAATAATTAGGCAGAATACAGAACTAAAGAGTTGCTTGGAATTGACTAGGATTGGACAGAGATGTATTTAATTTTATTATTATAAAAACAAAGTCTGTAGAAAAGTATTTTCTCAATGTTGTAGCTTTATTTCCTCTCCCATTTTCCCTCGGAAAGTAACAAGAAAGAATTCCTTTTCGTGCAATAATGGCTTAAAGAAAAATAGGTCAAAGAATTTTGTTGAACGAGCAATGTTATTGTCGAACTTCATCACCAAGGATTCTGATGCGAAAAATGCAATCTTTTTTAAAGTTAAGAACCTCAATCGCTCCTTTTAACACAAAATGGCACTACTAAAACGTGTATAACGATGTCGAGTGACGTTGTCAGCTGAAAAAGGCTCTTAATTAATCCAGAGATTTGTTTGCATTAGGAAAAATGTGTCCGGCTCTCAGCAATTACTTTTCTTTTGAGTTTAATCTTTAAAATGGTTGACACAAAGTAAATGTAAGGCACATTTTTGAAATAGGAAAATAGGTTGACGTTCATGACTAGCGTGCGTTGTATTATTTTAAGCTGAATGCTTAAACAATTTTACGTTTTTTGCGCTCTACCGGCTCATCGTGTTCTGTAGTCCGAAAAATAATTATTTTAAATTTTTTTTCGTTGAATACTGTTCTTAACTATAATATAGTTCTGCAGTGGCACTAATAATAGCACCATATCACGTTATTTTTTATTTTTTTTTGGTTTTCGCGGGGAATGCCTTTACGCACCGTCATCCCTGCTGCGGGGGCAACAGGGACGGTGTGTGGGTGTGTGAGAGTGGGGCCGTCCTACCCACTAAGCCCCGCGGTGTTCCGCCTCACAAATTCATTGGCTACACAAATAATGATGAGATTCGAACCAATGGGAAAAGATACCGGGTTTTAGTGGAGGGTTTTCTTTATTTCTTCTATGGCTTGATTGTAGCGATTATTTCGAGGTTTTATAACATAGACAATCTTAAAATATTGCAATTGCAGAGAAGTATGGCGCCAATTCTGGAACATGAAGCACGGTTGCCGTATTTTATTTTCCAAACTAGTGTATTATTCGTGATTTTGGGTTTAATAATGATGGATTATCATACATAAGGTGTTCGAAAATGTGCATGTGTTATGGAAAGTGAAATGTTGCAGTGAAAAGCGGTGTTCTATGTGTTAGTGCCAAATTTCCATAGAAAGCCCTATTAAAGGGTCCACTGCTTTACGGTAGCAGGGGCCCAATACTCGACCATACGAATGTATAGTATTGATAGCATAGTACGAAATTTGTTGGTGAACTGTCATTTGTTTCATATTTAGAAATAGCGATGATGTCGCTTTTGCCACGGAGATATTATTGGGGCCTTTTATACCCTTCTTGATCCTCCAACCTAATCTTACCTACCACTATCAAGAACAAATAAATATCGTTGGGACAACTCACACAACGCGATCTGATTCCCAACTAAGCTGAGCTTGTACTATGGTAACCAGATAACAGATAAACATACATACATATATATTGTCACGCCTTTATCTCCGGAGGGGTAGGCAGAGGCATACTATACGCCCATATTTCACCGTATGCATTTTTGTCCCACGTAACAAGTGGTGAGTCCGTTACCGTTTTAACACAATAAATTTCTAAATACATACATATTATAAATGAATAATACCCAGACACGGAATAAACCATCGTGCTCATCACAAAAAGTTTATCCTGGGTGGGAATCGAAGCCACGACCTTTTGCGTAGTAGTCGGATACACTCCCACCGCGCCACAGAGGCAGTCAATCAAGAAGGATGTGTGAGGTTGAGGAAGAATTAAATCTAATGTCTAATAAAACCTTCGCTTGAACTAAAAAAAACTCGTTATATCCGAAAAATGAATTAAAACAGTCACATCAGTATTCAAGAGGTAGGCTAGGACTCTTTTCTCCGTTCGGACGTTAATCAGTTTTCAATGTAAGACAGTTTAATGAGATTTCTTTTTGGGAATCAAGTAGCTCCCTGTAGGTACCTTTCAATTCTTACAAAGCCTGTGTCCGCCCTTTGTTGGCTCAAACTTTTTATTGGAGGATTCGAAATTCGTTTCAATTTTTGTTATTACAGATTATTTTTTCTTTAAATCACAGTTTCTGTGTTTAATTAATTGCTTTCTTTTGTGACAGGGTCTATTTTTGAACACAGATTAAGGAATTAATGGCTGGCGCTCTAAAAGCCTTAAATACATACATACATACATATTGTCACGGGTTTATCCCCGAAGGGGTAGGCAGAGACCATTCTGTACGCCCACATTTCGCCGTATGCATTATTGTCCCACGTTTTTTCACATTATTGTTCCCCGTCATTTCTTACAGGCAACCTTTGGATGAAGATAAATGTTAAAGAATAAGTTTTAAATGGGTAGTGTATATGCATAGTTATGACCTACTATGCTAAAAATATATACACAAATATATATATATATATATATATATATATATATATATATATATATATATATATATATATATATATATATATACCATACACATATAGATAAACATACAAACATACATACACTAATTTACGTATATAGATTTATACATACATAAATAATATATATACATACAATAAACATATCTATAATAATGAACTATAGAATGGTTATATTATGATGACAAATAGTGCTCTTACACCATTTCCTAAAATTCAATGATTTTGCTCGTCTTATGGTAATTCCAAAGATTCTGATGACCTCAGAGTTCTTAAATGTGTGTCATTGAGGAACATAAAATAATAAATAAATAAATATCCATCACGCCTTATCCCCGAAGGGGTGGCAGAGACATATTATATGCCCACTTTTCACCGTGTGGATTCCTGTCCCACGTAATAGGTGGTGAGCCCATTGCCGTGTTGAAATAGACAGACGCAGGTTGTGGCTACCTGCTGTTGAAATTTTCAAGCCGCCCATAAGTCCTTCAACCAGGCTTAACAACTGCCACTTTACTGGCAACCGGGACCAACGGCTTAACGTGCCTTCCGAAGCACGGAAACGCTCGCAAATGTAAATGCCACAAAGTGGTCACCCATCCGAGGACCAGCCATAGTGAAAGTTGCGTAACTCAGTGATCGTTTACAGAACACTGAGACCGCGAGGCCACGAGCGCTTCATGGCTATATGGGAACATAAAACGTTCTTTTAAAAAAATGGGAGAAGCTGGAATGAAAAGGATGCTGTAAAGCAATGAGAGAACATGAGTATTCCGACGTAGACGAATCGGGAGCCACTTGAGTTTGTTGCGGTATTCAGATACGTGATCATATTTGCGTAATCCAAATATAAATCTAATGCAGAAATTTTGGAGGCGCTTAAGTTTATCTAGTTGCTCCTCAGTGACATCGAGATATGTAACATCAGCATAATAAGTAGAGGTAGGAGGAGAGATTCTGCAAGTGCAATTTTAGTGGCTGTCAGCAGAAAATTGCGCAATCTACGCAAGGCACCTGAAGTAGCAAACATTTTTCTACTAACTTCACACAATTGTGCACTCCAGGATAGCGTACTATCAATCAAAATGCCTAAATCCTTCACGTTTTCACATATTTGCAATGGAACGCCATCAAACAAGATATTTGGAAGAGTTGTCCAGTCTACCTGCGCCAACATTCGGGAGCTACCAGCCACTATAACCTGTGTCTTTGACGGATTGACGACCAAGCCACATTGCTTGCTCCATTGACAAATGTGGGCCAAATCCGCATTAATAATAGTAAAGGCTGTCGATAATTCTGCCACTGGAGCCTGTGTATAAATCTGAAGATCATCTGCAAAAAGGTGGTAGGCAGAAAATAAATAATAAAAAATAGAAATAGAAATTATAAAAATTGTGAAAAGTATGAGAGAAAGCACGCCACCCTGTGGTAAGCCGACAGTTGTACTACACCAAGGAGAAAAGGAGTCTTCAACACGAACCCGCTGTCGGCGTCCAAAAAGGTAACTACGAAACCATTCAATTACTGGTGGAGATATGTTAAAAGAGCGCAGAATGCCAAGCAGAAGATGAAAATCTACAGTGTTGAAGGCGTTGCTGAAATCAAGTAATGTAAGAACTGTGAGATTTCCATTCTCCATGCCTAAACGCACATCATCGGTAATTTTAACCAATGCGCTGGTCGTACTGTGGCCTGGACGAAAACCTGATTGTTGAGGATTTAGGAGTTGGTTTCTCATCAGATATGAATTTAACTGGGTATGGACAAGCCGCTCCAAGATTTTTGATAGAAAAGGTAATATGGAGATGGGACGATATTCGGCAAAGGAGTTTGTGTTTGATTTTTTAGGTATAGAAATGATTATTGCCTCTTTCCAGGCTTTTGGAAATTCGGAGCAGGAAATGGAGCAACTTTATAAAATAAAAAAGTAAAAGTTTCAATATTAAATTTATGCGGGTAGCTCAAAATTCATTGGCGAGCTTATCGTAGCACTAGTGCTACGGTTCCATCTACGGGAACGAAAGTTCGTAGCAAATTTCGAACAGTCTGGAAGACTTCACGTTCTACTCTACGAATAGAAGATTGACAGAATTAGGTTTATTTCTCGTGGCTAACCGTTTATCTTTACTAGGGGATTCTATGGAAATTTGGCACTAACACAAAGAACACCGCTATTCACTGCAATATTTCACTTTCCTTATCTCATGCACATTGACGAACACTTTATGTATCATAATCCACCATTATTAAACACTCGTAGAAGCGCTCGTGGCCCTGCGGTCTCAGTGTTCTGTAAACGATAACTGAGTTACGCAACTTTCACTATGGCTGGTCCTCGGATGGGTGGCCACTTTGTGGCATTTACATTTGCGAGCGTTTCCGTGCTTCGGAAGGCACGTTAAGCCGTTGGTCCCGGTTGCCAATAAAGTGACAGTCGTTAAGCCTGGTTGAACAACAACCTATTACGTGGGACAAAAATACACACGGTGAAAAGTGGGCATATAATATGCCTCTGCCACCCCTTCGGCGTTAAAATTTTTTTTGAAGTGAAAACTTCTTTAGCGGCGTTGAGCACTTTCTGTAATGGGTATAAAATCTTAAACTCGCGTCAGGGTCACGTGTCCGTCAGGGTCACGTGTCCGTCAGGGTCACGTGCCCCGTAAGATTTTTTATCATCATCATCTTTACGTCGATCCCGGTCAATTTTTGAAGGAAAAACTTCTTTTAGCGCGGTACGCATATTTTTAGATGGGATAAAATCTCTGGACTCGCGACCATAATCATCATCATCATCAAACGTTGATTCCGGTCATCTACAGGTCTTATTAAATAATGCTGTGTAATCAATTAGGACTCTTTCAGTGTAGAATTATTTTTTATCATCATCATCTTTACGTCGATCCCGGTCAATTTTTGAAGGAAAAACTTCTTTTAGCGCGGTACGCAATTTTTTAGATGAGATAAAATCTCTGGACTCGCGACCATAATCATCATCATCATCAAACGTTGATTCCGGTCATCTACAGGTCTTATTAAATAATGCTGTGTAATCAATTAGGACTCTTTCAGTGTAGAATTATTTTTTATCATCATCATCTTTACGTCGATCCCGGTCAATTTTTGAAGGAAAAACTTCTTTTAGCGCGGTACGCATATTTTTAGATGAGATAAAATCTCTGGACTCGCGACCATAATCATCATCATCATCAAACGTTGATTCCGGTCATCTACAGGTCTTATTAAATAATGCTGTGTAATCAATTAGGACTCTTTCAGTGTAAAATTATTTTTTATCATCATCATCTTTACGTCGATCCCGGTCAATTTTTGAAGGAAAAACTTCTTTTAGCGCGGTACGCATATTTTTAGATGAGATAAAATCTCTGGACTCGCGACCATAATCATCATCATCATCTAACGTTGATTCCGGTCATCTACAGGTCTTATTAAATAATGCTGTGTAATCAATTAGGACTCTTTCAGTGTAGAATTATTTTTTATCATCATCATCTTTACGTCGATCCCGGTCAATTTTTGAAGGAAAAACTTCTTTTAGCGCGGTGCGCATATTTTTAGATGAGATAAAATCTCTGGACTCGCGACCATAATCATCATCATCATCAAACGTTGATTCCGGTCATCTACAGGTCTTATTAAATAATGCTGTGTAATCAATTAGGACTCTTTCAATGTAGAATTATTTTTTATCATCATCATCTTTACGTCGATCCCGGTCAATTTTTGAAGGAAAAACTTCTTTTAGCGCGGTACGCATATTTTTAGATGAGATAAAATCTCTGGACTCGCGACCATAATCATCATCATCATCATCTAACGTTGATTCCGGTCATCTACAGGTCTTATTAAATAATGCTGTGTAATCAATTAGGACTCTTTCAGTGTAGAATTATTTTTTATCATCATCATCTTTACGTCGATCCCGGTCAATTTTTGAAGGAAAAACTTCTTTTAGCGCGGTACGCATATTTTTAGATGAGATAAAATCTCTGGACTCGCGACCATAATCATCATCATCATCAAACGTTGATTCCGGTCATCTACAGATCTTATTAAATAATGCTGTGTAATCAATTAGGACTCTTTCAGTGTAGAATTATTTTTTATCATCATCATCTTTACGTCGATCCCGGTCAATTTTTGAAGGAAAAACTTCTTTTAGCGTGGTACGCATATTTTTAGATGAGATAAAATCTCTGGACTCGCTACCATAATCATCATCATCATCTAACGTTGATTCCGGTCATCTACAGGTCTTATTAAATAATGCTGTGTAATCAATTAGGACTCTTTCAGTGTAGATTTATTTTTCATCATCATCATCTTTACGTCGATCCCGGTCAATTTTTGAAGGAAAAGCTTCTTTTAGCGCGGTACGCAATTTTTTAGATAAGATAAATTTGGACTCGTTACTCCCCGTTACGATACGCAGCTATAGTGGGTGCATATTTGCATGTACCAACGCGACTAGATAAATAAATTATTAATAAATTGAGTTTTCACTTCTGTCGGCACTCCCGGAGTGGTTAGGTTTTTTTTTATCATCATCATCTTTACGTCGATCCCGGTCAATTTTTGAAGGAAAAACTTCTTTTAGCGCGGTACGCATATTTTTAGATGAGATAAAATCTCTGGACTCGCGACCATAATCATCATCATCATCAAACGTTGATTCCGGTCATCTACAGGTCTTATTAAATAATGCTGTGTAATCAATTAGGACTCTTTCAGTGTAGAATTATTTTTTATCATCATCATCTTTACGTCGATCCCGGTCAATTTTTGAAGGAAAAACTTCTTTTAGCGCGGTACGCATATTTTTAGATGAGATAAAATCTCTGGACTCGCGACCATAATCATCATCATCATCTAACGTTGATTCCGGTCATCTACAGGTCTTATTAAATAATGCTGTGTAATCAATTAGGACTCTTTCAGTGTAGAATTATTTTTTATCATCATCATCTTTACGTCGATCCCGGTCAATTTTTGAAGGAAAAACTTCTTTTAGCGCGGTACGCATATTTTTAGATGAGATAAAATCTCTGGACTCGCGACCATAATCATCATCATCATCAAACGTTGATTCCGGTCATCTACAGGTCTTATTAAATAATGCTGTGTAATCAATTAGGACTCTTTCAGTGTAGAATTATTTTTTATCATCATCATCTTTACGTCGATCCCGGTCAATTTTTGAAGGAAAAACTTCTTTTAGCGCGGTACGCATATTTTTAGATGAGATAAAATCTCTGGACTCGCGACCATAATCATCATCATCATCAAACGTTGATTCCGGTCATCTACAGGTCTTATTAAATAATGCTGTGTAATCAATTAGGACTCTTTCAGTGTAGAATTATTTTTTATCATCATCATCTTTACGTCGATCCCGGTCAATTTTTGAAGGAAAAACTTCTTTTAGCGCGGTACGCATATTTTTAGATGAGATAAAATCTCTGGACTCGCGACCATAATCATCATCATCATCTAACGTTGATTCCGGTCATCTACAGGTCTTATTAAATAATGCTGTGTAATCAATTAGGACTCTTTCAGTGTAGAATTATTTTTTATCATCATCATCTTTACGTCGATCCCGGTCAATTTTTGAAGGAAAAACTTCTTTTAGCGCGGTACGCATATTTTTAGATGAGATAAAATCTCTGGACTCGCGACCATAATCATCATCATCATCAAACGTTGATTCCGGTCATCTACAGATCTTATTAAATAATGCTGTGTAATCAATTAGGACTCTTTCAGTGTAGAATTATTTTTTATCATCATCATCTTTACGTCGATCCCGGTCAATTTTTGAAGGAAAAACTTCTTTTAGCGCGGTACGCATATTTTTAGATGAGATAAAATCTCTGGACTCGCGACCATAATCATCATCATCATCAAACGTTGATTCCGGTCATCTACAGATCTTATTAAATAATGCTGTGTAATCAATTAGGACTCTTTCAGTGTAGAATTATTTTTTATCATCATCATCTTTACGTCGATCCCGGTCAATTTTTGAAGGAAAAACTTCTTTTAGCGTGGTACGCATATTTTTAGATGAGATAAAATCTCTGGACTCGCTACACCCCGTTACGATACGCAGCTATAGTGTGTGCATATATGCATGTACCAACGCGTCTAGATAAATAAATTATTAATAAATTGAGTTTTCACTTCTGTCGGCACTCCCGGAGTGGTTAGGTTTTTTTTTTTTTTTGCAATAGTAACATTAGTTATAAAAATAAATTAGAAGATAAGATTGAAGTAATATGTTATAAAAAATAGGATTTGGCTAAAAAGTATTTGTAACCAGGCCATAAAATAATTATGAAAAAAAAAATGAATTCTCAACCACAAAAATTTTAATAAAGACCTTGTAATGATTATATAAAATGTGAAAATAGACGAGCAAATATGTACATATAAAATAGGGTTACATATAAATTAAGGTGACCTCTGCGAGGCAGGTCTACCCTTTGGCGTCCGGGCGAAGTGTCACGGTAATGAGACAAGATAAACACATGAAATGGGTACATTATGTTTTATTTGGGTGCGTACTGTAACGAGTAAATGAATAAATAAATATTATATTGTTTGCAGGATGCTGTGAATTACTTGTGTCCGTGTGATGTTTTCTCAAGTCTCAGCACAATTGGTTTTCTTCTCATTGTCAATGATGGGTGTCCATGGAGAGCGCTGAACTACATAAGGAGGTTTTCTGCGCAGCACTTTTATATTTGGCACACCAAAATGGCCTGGCCCGCCTTATAGAAAGCAGAAGTGACGACCCGTGATTAAGGGTCGCTATCATAGCCAGCTCGCCAGAAGGGCTCCGATAGCGACCTTAAAGTAGACGACTCAAAAATATACTATTTCACTGTTCTCTTAAAGGACGCAGGATTGTTAGAGGAGGTAAACACGTGGGCCGGCAGAGAGTTCCATGTTTTAGTGGTGCGACATAAGAAAGAATTACGGAATCTTTCAGTTCTGGGCACAACTGTGAGCCGGTCTAGGGGATTGTGCTGTCGTCCTCGAGGCTTGGCATCCGTTCAACCCCCATGGCAAGCCGCTTGCTAGAGGAGGATAGTACGTCTCGAAAAACAGGTTTAGGAATAAAACATAGATATAATAAATGAGATCAGTCGTTATTAATTTGTTTTCGCACATATTGGGCAGACAAGGAAACTCAATCCAAACAGCCTTGTCTTTAGTATTCAATCATGTCCAATCAAGTCCTTTGTCTATGTCAAGTCCAGTTTTTAGTCTGTTTATTTGCACTAGCAAAGCCGTAGAAGCTTTACTGCAGCTTTCTATGGAGTTTTGGCACTAACATAATGTAATAACATAATTTACTGCAACATATCACTTTCCTTCAGTTATGCACATTTTCGAATTCTTTATGTATTTATTACCATTATGTACAATTATAAAACACAAAAACACGATTTATTCACCATATATGGAAAATAACGGCAACCATACCATGCTCTATAATAGGCACTCCAATATTCTATCTATAGCTTTTCATTTTGTATAAGGCAAGCAAATAAGTCATAGAAACAGCAGTAGTCTGTTTCTTTGCATGAAAGCGCTCTTAAATGTAAATGTAATAAGGTGGTCACCCATCTGAGGATCAGCCATAGTTTAAGTTGCTTATCGCAGTGATCGTTTACAGAACACTAAGTTGGCGGTGCACCGAGCGCTTATAGTATTGAGTAATATTTTCTTTTGAATTCTAAATGAAGAAGGCTTTGCGCTGGTTTTATAGCAGTTAGTAAAATGTAGTGGGTAAGTGGGTACCGATAAAATTACCCAGCCCTTCCTTCCTTTAGGCGTTTCAAATATTACCTAATTACGTCTAAAAAAAGAAAGAACATTGAAAGTAGAAAAGTTTTGCTTTTCAATTACACACCAAGATTTTCGGATTCATTAAGCTTAGAGAAAACATTAATTAGGGTTGGCACTTGTCGTAAAATTGTTAATGAGAGATGACTGGAATTGAATCCTACTAATATTATAAACGCGAAAGTTTGTAAGTATGGATGCTTGTTACTCTTTCACGCAAAATATGATGAATGAATTTTGATAAAACTTTACAATAATATAATAAGCTCTCGTGGCCCCGCGGTCTCAGTGTTCTGTAAACTATCACTGAGTTACGCAACTTTCACTATGGCTGGTTCTCGGATGGGTAACCACTTTGTGGCATTTACATTTGCGAGCGTTTCCGTGCTTCGGAAAGAACGTTAAGCCGTTGGTCCCGTTTGCCAGTAAAATGGCAGTCGTAAGCCTGGATGAAAGCCATATGGGCGGCTTGAAAAATTTCAACAGCAGGTAGCCACAGCCTGCATCTGTCTATTTCAACACGGTAATGGGCTCACCACCTATTAAGTGGGACAGGAATCCACACGGTGAAAGTGGGCATATCATATGCCTCTGCCACCCCTTCGGGGATAAGGCGTGATGGATATTTATTTATTTATTTACAATAATATAGCTTACACATCTAAATAACACAGGCTGCTTTTTATTCCAGGAACAAGTTCCTGTGAGAAACGGGAACGGGAAAACTTTAACACGCGTGCAGAGCCGCGGGCGTCAACTAATTTATTATATACTAGTTGACGCCCGGGGCTTCGCCCGCGTAGAAAAGTTTTCCCGTTTCCCACAGGAACTTGTTCCCGGGATAGAAAGTAGCTTGTGTGTTATTCTGATGTATAAGCTACATTGCTGTAAAGTTTCATTAAAATCCGTTCAGTAGTTTTTACGTGAAAGAGTAACAAACATCCATACAATCTTTAACATTTAAAATATTACTAGTTGGCGCCCACGGCTTCGCCCGCGTAGAGAAGTTTTCCCGTTTCCCACAGGTACTTGTTCCATGGATAAAAAGTAGCCTATGTGTTATTCTGATGTATAAGCTATATTGCTGTAAAGTTTCATTAAAATCTATTCAGTAGTTTTTACGTGAAAGAGTACCAAACATCCATACAAACTTGCGCATATATAATATTATTAAGATTAAGATAAGAGGTGTAAGGGGCCCCATCACAATCTGCCGTGCTGAGGTTCCGGGTTCAAGTATAGTGTGATCCACAAAATATTTGTTTAGGGGTCTGGATTTTTTCAGTATGTTATAATATGTACAAATAAATATTGTGGGTTTAGCACAAGTTTAAATTGGCTTAATATTTGGGCTATTTGGCCGTTGGCGCAATCATGACTTATCTCCGAAGGGGTGTCAGAGGCATATTATACACCCACTTTTCACCGAGTAATTAACCTTGCTAAAAATTATCATGAAGAAAAATCCAATCATATCAAAACCACTCCTTAAAAATACCCGTCCTTGAAATCGATCCCCAACTCCCATAATATACTTACATTATCGTATTTTTATCTTAAACAGAAATGGGACAAGTGAACTATAATTCGATCTTTGTTGCTAGATTTTAATCCCCTAAAAAGGTTTGTCTGAGATTGAGGGACGATTCGAAGCACTATCGCGAAAGCTTTTTGCTATAAATTGGGTTCCCGGGCAAGGGGAAGTAACTATACGCCACTTTGAACTTCTCTGAGCTCTCAACTATCCCTGCCACTACAACTGCCTTTGTCAATTAAGCTAGGAACTATTCGAAGTAAACTACTAAATATGATTGTATTTTCGATTACTTTTTAAATTTTCCAATACAAATGTCTTTTTTGTGTATTTCTGCCTCGGTGGCGAAGTGGTAGTGTATCCGACTGCCGCGCTGAGGTCCCAGGTAAGATTCCCCGGGCGGAACAAATATTTGTGTCATACACAAATGTTTGTTTCGGAGTTTGGGTGTTACATATATATGTTTATAGAAATATATATAAGTATGTCTATCAGTTATCTATATCCCACACCACAAGCTTAGATTAGCCTACTTCGGGCTAGATGGCTAGATGGTAAAAAATGTCCTACAATATATTTTGTTTATTTATTAAGTATGTAAAGTAAATATATAAAAAAAAAATCTCTAACTCCAAGTTGTGGAAATTCCATTCACGAGCGTATCTGCGCTTCGGAAGGCATGTTGGTCCCGGTTGGCCGTAACATGACAGCCGTTAAGCCAAGTTAAAAGCCTTATGACGATGTAAAAATTACCAACAGCTGCAAAATGAGCCTGTACATTTTCACACAGTAATGGACTCACTACCTATTACTGAATTAATGAAGTCTACTTACCCCTTCAGGGATAAAGGCGTGGCTATATATATATTTGTTTTCGTTTTATTTATTAGTACTTTGTTGCTGTTTCGATATCATAACATCTTTCTTCATTCCTTATTTATATGAACTTTATTTGTGACACTTACTGTTATTTTTACAAAATGGCGTACATAAGCAAATTTGTTCAAATGAGATTTCTTTTCACGGATAATATTGAGAATAAGGACAAATTTACATATCGTATTCAATTGCTCAGAGCCTAAAATAAATCTCGATAATGTTAAACCAATAAAATAGCGCAGTAATAAAATTGCCCCGGGAGAAACTTCGAAAAAAGCAACCCTTAAGGAAAAATATGGTTCTATTCCTACAACTTGTGTAGTTTTAACCTAAACGATTAGTAAGAAAGAGGATGATGATGCTTGCATGGTCCTTTAGAGCTTAGAAATATTTTTACCCGACTATAGCAAAGAGGACGGTTATGATTTTTGCCCATCTCAGTCCACTGCTTGACGTTGACGTTATATCAATAGCGCGTGCCAAGTTTACGTCAGGCTGTAGGCGAAAATCGCAAACACGATCAGTGATTCGTCTGTAGTAGGTAATTAGTGTAATCGTATGAGTAAACGGTGATGCCCAACCCTTGTTTTTTTTTTGTATGAAATATATAGAGTGAGGCATCTCTAGTAGCTAGCAAGTAACATTAATTCCTTGATCTGTGTTGAAGGCGAAGTTACTCCGAAAATCAATATTTTACTAATATTTGAAGGAGTTTACTGAATGTCACCCAAGCCGAGTTCCTTGATTTTTCACTGAACATTGGAACTGCTACACTCATATTGCACGCCTCGTAAGCGAAGCGTTGAGGTGGGTACTACTGTCACATCGCAAAACATCTGATTATTCAAACTTAAAATGTCTCTATTTATCATATATTGCACTTGTAAAATAATATATACACACACATATCAAGAAAAAACACTATTTTTAACACTCATGATATTTTCGATGCCATTTTTGTTATTTAAACTAGTTAAAAATCTGATTAAAAAAGTTCCGTCTTGGACGTCCGTGTGTCTGTATGTTACGGATATTTTCTTGTTAACACGATAACGACCGAAATACTTTACTAATCGAGTCTTTTTTTTTCTCTTACGCTTCAGTATAATTAGGAATAGAACCCTTTCAATTTTCACGGTCTGATTCCATGTGGTTTAATTGTTATTATCTTTACTTTATTTATTTCATAACCCTATAATTCATAGCAAAGTTTGTAAGCTTGTAATTCTATTTTTTTATAATATAATAAAAGCATGTGAGGTGTGGTGTGCACTTTTGGGTTTTCAATTTTTTTTTATTGGTTTCATTTCATCTCATAATATTCGAAGATGTTGTTATCACTGAACGTTTAAACTGTCGCTCTCATATTGTTGTTAATTATTGCGTCTAGACGCACCGTTCCTTAATAGGGCGTTTGTGACCACTATTGAAACTACTTAAATTACGAAAAACTAACATAAAAACCATTTCTATTTTCGCATTATAGTAAGTAAGATATATTTGCAACTTACCTACAGCTTTTTTTCTTGTGGAAATATTCATGGATGCTATGAAAACACGACAATGGACTCACCACCTGTTACGTGGGACAAAAGTGCATACGGTGAAATGTGGTCGTATAGTATGCCTCTGCCTACCTCTTTGGCGATAAAGGCGTGACAATATGTTATGTTATGTTAATAAAACATTATCTATACTAAAATATAAAGCTGATTGATGACTTGTAGAGTTTGATTATTTGTTTGGTTAAAGGCGCTAATCACAGGGAATTTCGAGTTGAAAAAATATTTTTGTGTTGGACTTTTTTTATGACATGACATGACATATTGTCACACCTATATCCCCGAAGGGGTAGTCGGTTCACTGTATGCGCTTTTGTCCCACGTAACAGGTGGTGAGCCCATTGCCGTGTTGAAATGGACAGGCGCAGGTTGTTGTTGTTGTCGCATTTTTTATACAGTATTGTAATAATAATAAACGACGAGATTAAATGGGATACGGGTTCGAAGTATGTTACGGGCAAAGCCGCGGAGGTCAGGTAGGATGTCTTTATACAAGATTTTGATTTGATAAAACTCTACAACTTCTTGTCTGAAACATTCGTGTTACAATATAAAATGACTTTATACTAAAGCATAGGCATAAAGCATACAAGGTATAAATACTTCTTCACTTCGATTATTACTTATTCTGTGACTTCGTACGATAAAAAAGAGAACAATGGCTTACATAACGCAAAAAAAGAAATATTCAGATTGGCAAATGGCCTCTTAAATTGCAGCTAAAATACGAGTAACATTTACATGCAAACATTAATGGCACTTTCTCGAAATCACTATGTATTAATAGTATACAGTAAAAAAGGTATAAGTGCGTATCCTGAGAGTAATTTGTATTTATATAAGTCCTTTGTGATTGTTGTAAACACGCGTTAAGAGTTATATTATACGGCCTCGGCTTGTTGGTGAAACATTCTCATTCAAAGTAATGTTTGAAAAATTCGTGCAAGTGTGTGTGTGTTTAAAACACATGAAAAGTAATGGTTTTTTAGCCTTACAGAACAAAATAGCTAAAGATTTTATCCCATTTGCCATTATAACTTTTCTAAACTTAAAATTATAAAGAGGTAAGATTTGTAAGTTTGTTTGTAATGATGAGGCTCAGAAACTACTGGACTGGTTTGAAAAAAAATCTTTCACCATAAGAAAGTTACATTCTTCGATAAGGCCGCCATTTGTACATTTTCATGCACTACGATTTGTTGTTATGTAATTTATGTTGGTGTACAATAAAGTTTTACTTACTTATTCTTCGTAAGTAATATAGGCTATATTGGATTTTCAATAATTTAAGCGTTCCGTACGAAATCTCGAATAGGAAAAATTCCCCACGCGGGCGAAGCTGCGGGCATCATCTAGTATAGTTAATAATGGGAATGATATATTTATAAATAAACGTAGAAAAACATAAAAAGTATATTCAAATTAATGGAAAGGACATACGACTGGAAAAACTTTGTATTTGATTAAATTGAATTCTTTATTGCACAAAGTAATATACATTGATGGTATATTATTTATCTATCACGCCTTATCTATGAAGGAGTGGCAAAGGCATATTATATGCCCACTTTTCACCATGTGTATTCCTGTCCCACGTAATAGGTGGTGGGTCAGCCCATTGCCGTGTTGAAATAGACGCAGGTTGTGGCTACCTGCTGTTGAAACTTTTCAAGCCGATAAGGCGTTCAACTTGACTTAAGGACTGCCATGTTACTTGCAATATTATAAAAACAATGATGTACAAAGGAGAGATTAACTAAACACTGAGTTTCCTCCTAGCAAAACTTTGGTGCAAGAAGAAAACGTTCAACGAAGTGCATTTAGGTATTTGATAAGAAATATTTTAATTAATAATGATTCTTATATTTACATCTGCACACAACCGTTTATATTTACCAAATAAACTTAAAAAAATGAAGATGCTGCAGAAAGTATTTATCCCACGCGACCAGATACAGGCAAAAGATAGTCTCACAGCTGCTAGTCGCCTGTAGTTCGTCTTGTGAACTTTTAATGTTCTATTGTCTAGACATGATGAAGGCTATATTAAAGGGAGAGATGGCACTTATTGAGTGAATATTGCATATTTTTTGAACTAGACATACCTACGCTTTGAGATATTTACTCCGATGTATTGCAATGAGCATAGTTTGTATGCGACTGTCTTGTTGAGATTTGGGCATGTAATCCCTGGTCAGAATAAATATTTGTGTAATTCGTAAATGCTTGTTTTGAGGTTTCGGTGTTTCCTATGTATATGTAGTATTTTAGTATAAATATTTTTATTAGTTGTTTAGATCTCATAGATCGTCTAGACTAGTTTTTCTAATTTCCAGAGAGTTCCCTATATTTGTATAAGACGGGTATTATAATAGGTCTTTACCTATGAAATTGCCGTTCTGCAGTACTGGACATTTCAAATCAAAATAATTTTTGTTTGGCTAAGAATTCTAAATTTCTAATTAATTATATTTTAAAAACATGGAATGGAGTACACAATATGGTCAAAATATTACTATCAAATTCAGCTAAAATTGGAGCGTAGTTCATGTAAATTACATTAGTTAGTTAGTTTATTTCACTTCAATACATGCAGTATTTCCGAAGTTATAACGACGAGAAGTTATTACCCTTTTTTGAATTTCCGAGATTAGGCGCGCTCATTATGACGTCACAACGTAACACAGACTGCGACAAAGCGCGGCGCGGCGTTCGGGTGCGAACGAGAGCGCGACTGTTGAATGTGTAGTGTTGTGACGTATGCGGTCACCTGCGTTATACGGACTTTGATCGTAAATATTTCAGCCATTATTTGAAATATAAAAAAAGTAAAAACACATTTTTTCTCTTATTTTTTGTAGATTTATTTGGCATTTAAAGTAAAAAATGTTTGTCAGACCCATTCTTTTTCCAAAAGTAGTCATTTGTTTATTGATATGTGTTACATTTTCATCGCATTTCAATCTTTTTCGTCATCATGGATACGTTAAAAATTCGAGTAATTATGGAATATGAGTACTGTCGTGGCAGCAACGCGGCACAAGCCGCACGCAACATCAACGACGTTTACGGAGCTAACACTACAAACCAACGCACCACTACAAACAAACGTTATTGGTTTACTCGCTTCCGTTCTGGAAATTTCGACATGAAAAATGAACCTCGCGGTCGTCCGAAGACTTTGGTCGACAATGACGAATTAAAGGCGATTGTGGAAGCTGATGATACACAATCTTCGGCTGAATTAGCAGCAGCTTTCGACGTTAGCATCAAAACAATATTGGTCCATTTGCGTCAAATTGGCAAGGTAAAAAAGCTTGACAAATGAATGCCCCACGAACTCAATGATCTTCAGCGCTAAGTACGCGTCGAGACGTGTCTTGCACTGCTCAACAGACACACAAATGAAGGAATTTTGAACCGCATTGTTACCTGCGATGAAAAATGAATTCTGTTTGATAACCGCAAGCGCTCAGCAAGTTGGTTGGATCCTGGTTCAGCACCTAAACAATGCCCTCAACGAAAACTTACCCCTGGAAAAGTGATGGTCAGTGTTTAGTGGTCTAGCGCCGGTGTGATTCTTCACAGCTCTTACCTAACGGGGTGAGCATTACTGCAGATGTGTACTGTTAAGAACTGAACACAATGATGGAGAAGCTGGCACATCTCCAACCAGCATTGGTCAATCGCTCGTCTCCGCTGCTCCTGCACGACAACGCCCGACCTCATACTGCATAGCAGACGGTCTCCAAGTTGCAAGAACTGGGGTTGGAAGCTCTCCGTCATCCGCCCTACTCACCAGACCTTGCGCCTTCAGACGCCTTCAGACTTTTTCCAGAATTTGGATAAATTCTTGGCGGGAAAAAAATTCAATACCCGAGAGGCAGTAGAAAATGCCTTTGAAGAATTTGTTGCCTCCCGTCCAGCTGATTTCTTTAAGAAGGGCATCAATAAACTGCCACTGCGTTGGCAAAGATGCATTGATTGCATGGGTAATTTGCTATCCCATTTTGATATTCATAAAATATTTCATACAAAACAGTTTGGTTTTACGAAAGGGCGCTCAACTTCCGATGCTGGTGTTGAGTTATTAAAATGTATTCATGAAGCCTGGGAAGACAAGCAAGATGCATTAGGTATATTCTGCGATCTATCCAAGGCCTTTGATTGCGTTCAACATGAAACATTGTGCAAAAAATTACATCACTATGGAAAAAGAGGCAAATCTCTCGACCTTCTGTCTTCATATTTGAACAATAGAATACAAAGGGTCGATATTAATGGTACACGTTCTGTAGGATCCATGGTTACCATGGGTGTGCCACAAGGCTCGATACTTGGGCCATTCTTGTTCCTCATTTATATTAATGATTTACCATTTTATGTAGGGGACAGGAATAGGATTGTTTTGTTTGCAGATGATACCTCATTGATTTTTAAAATTAGAAGACAATTAAATAATTATGACAATGCAATCACGAGAGTATTTCATTGGGTCAGCTCAAATAATCTTTGCCTAAATGAAAACAAAACTAAATGTATTAAATTTACTCTACCAAATGTAAAACAAGTTACGGCCAATGTTCAACTTAATGGACAAGTGTTAGAGTTTGTGGAATCAACTGTGGTATAACTATTGATGCCAATTTGCAGTGGGGCCCGCACATAGAAAAGACGGCCTCTAGGTTAAGTTCGGCTGCATACGCTGTAAAAAAGATCAGGACTCTAACAGATGTAGATACGGCTAAAATGGTTTACTTCAGCTATTTTCATAGTATTATGTCTTACGGTATTCTCCTTTGGGGGAGTGCTGCAGATGTAAATAACATTTTTGTTCTTCAAAAGCGGGCTGTACGCGCTATATATAATTTGGGCCCCAGAGTCTCCCTCCGAGAAAAATTCAAAGAAGTAAATATTCTAACCGTAGCATCACAATACATTTTTGCCAATCTTATGTATGTCCCGAAAAATCTATCACAGTTTACTAAACTCTGTGAAATACATAATATAAACACTAGACATAAAAACAATCTTTTAGTTCACCACAGTCGGCTGCATAAGATTGGCGATTCTTTCCAGGGTAACTGTATACGCTTTTACAACAAGCTTCCCTGTGACCTGAGAAGTTTACCATTAAATAAATTCAAAAAGTTTATTAAACGAAAGCTCTGTGAAAAAGGTTATTACTCTATTCAAGACTATTTACAGGACAGGGATGCCTGGAAATGATCTGCTGGCAAATAAAATATTATAGTCGTAATATATTAAATTGTAAATAGGCCATCAAAAAAAAAAGCCTTCCTAAGTTTCTTGCCGGTTCTTCTCAGGTGGGCCGCGTTCCGAACCGGTGGTCACTTTAAATATACAATTTTTTTCTTTAGTTTTAGTGTATGACATTTTGTAAGCGCCGTTGAAATGGTCTATGCAAAATAAAGACATTTTTATTTTATTTATTTTTATTACTTCGATTAATACAAATAAAAAATACATGAAAAAAATTCGTTTAAATTTTTTCATACATAACGCCCGGCTATTTCTTAGGTAAAGATCTAATATTAGTTGAAGAATTTTATAATTGAGATTTAGAATTTCCTTGAGAGTGCTGAAATATTCTTTTTTAGCGGCATAAACGGCCGTACCTTTATTACGTTAAATTAGATGTTTGATTTTTCATAGCTCATTATATGCTCAGGTTTACAGTACTTGTAGATCTGACTAAGTCCATTGAGTTAATATTGTACTACGTACAACGGAAGAACGAACAACAAAGTGTTCCTATAAAGATTCCGTTTTCTCCTTTTGCGGTACATCATCATCATCATCTTTGAATGGAAGAAAGCATCCGTGAGGAATTCCACACGTAAAAACACCTAATGATCATAGATCTTTTCAGAACGAACAATCATAATTACAATTTCAATGTACATAAATAATTTGCTTTTGCAATGTAGTAGTACGTTCACTTCAGTTAAATATTGATGTGTAATATCCAATTAGTGACGAAGTTTAAAGTATGTGATGCATTATAGTGTGCGAATTAATCTATACTAATGTTATGAGTATAAACCTAAAGAGTTTTTTTGTTTAATTGTTTGTTTGTTTGGTTGAATCTCAGAAACTACTGGCTCGATTTGAAAATTTATTTTTGTGTTGAATAGTCCGTTTATCGAGGAAGGCTATAGGCTATATAGCATCACGCTACGACTAATAGGAGCGGAGCAGCAATGATAAATGTGGCAAAATCGGAAGAAAAATATTCTATTTGAAAGCTTCCGTTACGAACGTTGCCTAAACGATTAATGTTACGCAAAAAATATGTACTACATAATTATTCCTCTTTAAAAGTTCTAAAATAAAGTCCGCGACAACACATGGCTATCTTTTAAGGTCACTATAATCATTTTATTGTAATCAAATTTGTTCTCAACTAATGTGCGAGATAAGCGTATAGCGCATGCGCGACCGCGCATTGTTGTCGATTCTCGCTGGCCAATAAATATCGCTCGGACGCGTCATCGGCGCACTGCCGAAAGGATGTGCGTTCTGGGATCTACTCTGTTTTCAAAAGCGTTTTTACGAAATCTTATAGTTTGGTATTATAATTATATAGAAGCCTATATATCATCACGCTACTGACCTGGAGAGAGGAGCAGTAATCATAAATGTCAACAAATCGAAAAAACTTTCATACATTATTGTAAAAGTGTACCTAATAAACGACGGGATTAAATGGCTGCGTAGCGACGGGATAAAGGCGTGACGCCGTGAGTGATAAACTGACAGTTCGAAATATGTCACGGGCAAAGCCGCGCGGGTCAGCTAGTATTTGTATATGACCCGTATATAGTAGTGTAGTGGTCCCAGTTGCCAGTAAAATAGCAGTCGTTAAGCCTGGTTGAAGGCCTTGTGGGCCTTATGGGCTTGTAAAATTTCAACAGCAGGTCGTCACAGCCTGCACCTGTTCATTTCAACACGGCAATGAGCTCACCACCCGTTACGTGGGACAAAAATGCAAACGGTGAAATGGGGGCGTATAGTATGCCTCTGCCTACCCCTTCGGGGATAAAGGCGTGACAATTTGTAAGTATGTAGTAGTGTACGGAGCAGTGGGAGAAACTTGACGTCACAGGTTCGCATAGTTAATGCTGCATTCGCCATATCTCTTTAGTTAAAATATCTATACTTAAGCTTTTGAGATAAGGGACCCTAAAACGTGTATTTATACAAGCTAAACTGCAGTACAAAGCTTTAATTGCGTTCCCTCCTAGACATAAGGCTATAAGCTACAACAATATCTCATAACGAGCTCTATTAAAACAATCTTAAGTGTTATAAACAATATGAGTTAAAATTCTGCCAACCTCCTCCGTGGGTTAATAACAATATGAGTTATAATTCTGCCAACCTCCTCCGTGGGAGGTGGCTGCGGAATACGTAAACAACTCAATTTTAAGCACCGGTAATGCATGAGGGAGTACCGGGGTTTATAGAACTATGTCAATGATAATAATGAAGTATTTTAGTTTGGTTTTAACGAGTTGGTTGTCGTTACTGTCTGTCACACTGAATGCTGTCCTTTCGATGTTTTATAAAAGGTTTTTTTTTAAAAAAATAGAGTTATATTCGTGGTACCGGTGTTGATTTAACACGACAGGGCAGGGACAGACCGTGGCTATTAACTGTAGAAAGTTGTCAAGCTGCTCATAAATAAAGCCTTTAACTTGTCTGATCTGAACGAATAAATACCATATTACTGGCAACAGTGTCTGTCGACTTAAAATACCTTCCAAAGTTTGGAAACGCTCTTAAATGATCACTACAAACGGACACCTTTCTTAGGACCGACCGTATCGTACGCTGCTTAACGCATTCTGCTGACAAACTGTAATGCAGTTTGGCAGAGGTAAAATTGTTTTGATATAATCTATAAATATATATAAATGAATCCCTATTTCCGATTTGAAAAATTCTTTTTGTATTGGATAGCCCATTTATTGAGGAAGGTTCTAAGCTATATATCATCACGCCACTACACAGGACAGCGGAGCAGTAATCATAAATGTCAACAAATCGGGGAAACTTTAATACATTTTTTGGAAAAGTAATAGGCGACAGGATTAAATGGCTGCCACGGGGTTAGAAGTATATCACGGACGAAGCCGGACAGGTCAGCTAGTATTTTAAATAATTTTATAAGTGAATAAACGATTTCATTCATTCATTCATTCGTTCATTGTTGGTTTACAGAACGCGGAATAAGACGCGAACGCTTCAAAAGACTTTAAACTTTATGTCTGTATATACACAGCCTTCAGTGAAATAACGATTGTAGTGGACAATATGATATCAGAAATAATTACATTCTATTCTAGTAATGTCGGTTCTTTTGCTAGTTTGTTGGTTAGAAATGTCAAGGAAAGAAAGACAGTAAAATGGACTTCAGTAGTACTGCTACCAATTTTGGTTTCAAAGTTGGTTGAAAGTACTTACTTTCACTCACATAAAATCAAATAATAGCTAATAAAAAAAGAACCATTTACTTTGAAATGTCAAAAATGCAACCTAACCTTTATGTATTTCGCTTGAACTCTAGCTACATTAGATGTGAGTCGGCGCGGGACTTTATTAAACTGCCAAGCCCTGACACTAGCCAAATATTAAACTTAAATTTAAAATATAAAACGTAATTTATGTCAACATCCTGAACACAGATATTGTCAATATTAGAACTCATTTCGCCGGGAACGAAACAGTTTATTACTGCCAACATTACTCATAAAGCCAGATCACTGAGCCAATAAAACCGCTACCCCTTCTTAACGCCCAGTCAGACCTGACAACCATAACATTGACCCTTTCTCTTTTGTACCCGTACAAGAGTAATAGGGAAGACAGTGATAAAGCACCGCCGTTGGATCCTTGACAACAATAAAATCGCAACGAAACTAGCGGAGAGCGACAACAAATTAGGTTCTCTCCGACTAGAGCCATGTTTCCTATTACAAGATATATGGCTAAGAAACGCTGTGGGAGTGAAAGTCAATAAATAACAAACCCAATAACTTTATTACAGCCGACTCTTTGATAGGAATAATTGAGTACCTAAACAGGTGAAGGCGAGTACGTAAGAAGCAAATATACTTATAGCATATTATTCCGTCGTCCTTAATGGACGGATTTATTAGGTCTCCATTTCGTATTTGGCACGCCATCCAATTAACGTTCAGACGATGTTCAAGTCTGTATTTATAGGTAACCACCACCAAGCAAACATTTTATAAAGAAAATTCAATAAATGAAAGTGTGTTTTTGAAGTGAAACTTCTTTATCGACGTTGAGAGAAATTTAATAGCTGTAAAAAAAACCTAAAAAAATCTGTTTAAAAATATTTGAACTCCTCAAGGAAAAGGAGTTAGGACAGGTAGTGGGTACCCTTACCCTACAGATAGTTGGTAATGTGTTCCGTTTTATAACGTGACATTAAGTCGACGCGTATTACGCCTTCACACGAGGCATCCTCAAGACCGCTTGGCAGCAAATAAAATTTCAAGGTCATTTGCTTGCGGCAGGATTAAATATTAAAGTATAGGCTTCGTCAAGGCTTCGTCAGACGAAACTTGCCCGCTAATCACACGCCACGCTCATCTTGAAAATTTTGGTATAAAATTTGAGTCCTATGTATGAGACGTCAATTGTATGTAAAAGTCAAAGTATGTTAGCGGCTTGCGCCATTCTCGGGTTCACTCTGCATCCACCTCGAATACGCCTTGCGCTCGCTGTCTGGAAGTTACTAAGTTTTGTGAACGAATTGTCACTAGTAGCACAGAATTTTTAATAGTACTAACGTCTAGCAGGCGCAAAATGTTCGCGAGGAGTGCGCTTAGCAGACGGGTGTCGTCTGAACGCACTCTAATATTAACAAAAATTGTATTCATGACTCCGGAATGGTGATATTGGTGACTGTATATTGAAGCATTTAACTCACAAATCTTTCAATATTGATAATGAAACTAACTATATGTTAATGAAATCCCAAGAAAATAAATGAAATGTTTTTTAATAACTAACTATCTTCACGCTGTACCCCTAACGGGGCACTCAGAGATGACAGATCGCCAATCTTCGCGATCCATGTATACTTCTTTCGCTTCTTGAAGATTCATCAATCGCTTCATACACGCACGTCTGGGTATCCGAGTACTTTTGACTTTTCCGTTTTAATGAATGAGGAACGATTGACGAAGAATATAATATTGTGCGAAAGTAGAGGGTAGAAGGAGTTAGAGTAGGCCGAGACTTACATAAGAAGACCACGTGAGCAGATTGCTCAAAAACGGAAAAGTCAATGTTTTTTTATTTCACTATTAATGAGCCCCTGATTGCTCTATAACATTTGCTTCAAGAAATGCGTATTTGCTTCGGTGTGTCTCGTTAAAATTCGACGTGACTGAAGTAACAATCTCTGGAGAGGTTTCTCATCATAAGCCCGAGTATAATGCCTTAAACACCCGCAATAAAGCTTAACCTCAATGGGATTCAACGTTTTTAGTATCACATGAACGTGTGAAATGCTGTAGACTTATAATATTCTGAGTACATGTACGAAAATGTAGGGTAACCTCGAAATGAGAATTCTCCCAAAAGGGTCTTTGCCGAGTTTATTTCTTTGACACTGAACGAAATAAACTCGGCAAAGACCCTTTTTGTTCTAAATTCTAGCATTTGAATGACATTTACTGTACATTTAAGGGTAAACGAATTGAACGAAAATCTTCCTACATATCGGCCAAAATAATCTTGAAAAAATGAGAAAACACATTTTTTTAAACCTATTGTTGCCTAAATGTTTAACCACCCTCTCACCCTATATATTTTAATTAGTATTAAAATATATAGGGTTGTAATATTTAAATATATAGGTATTATATTGTAAAGGCGAAAGTTTGTGAGTGTGCATGTTTGTTACATCAACACGCTCACACGTCTGAACCAATTTGGATAATTTACTGTGGAGGTAGCTGCCACCATTTTTTTTTCGAGTTAAAATTCTCATCGATGGTATGCTTATGGACTCCTACCGAATGCTGCTACACTGGATTAACATATAGGCTACTTTTTATACCTGGAACAAGTCCATGTGGGAAACAAGTACGGAAAACAACCACGCGAGCGGAGAGTCATAAATAATACTTAAATATGGACAATGATAAATTGATATAGTTTTTTTTTGTTACTTCATACCAGAACAAGTTGTTAGCATGACTATAACTACAAAACGATTTTATACTTATTTTGTTCTTGGCCATAAAAATATTATTTTATTGCTGTCTGCGTAGAAATTTAAACTATTTAGTTGCGTGAATTCCCCATAACAAGTGTAGCACTTTCTATGCTCATGCTACAGTTGGTGGGGCCCGCGAGCAAATGATTTCATTGAGTTACTACCGAACTTCATGGACAAACCGCCTCTATGTTACCATAGTTTTTTATGCTATACCATATTACTGATTTTGTAAAAGGATTTACACCTCGGTGCTTTCCAGGACTCCCGCTTTGCAAAGGAGGGAAGTGGCGAAAAAATCAATCTTCTAAGCCAACGTAATCAAAAGACAAAGCCGTTTATGCTGCAAATTTTCGACACTAGCAAGGGAATCAAAATCTACTGCGACTGCTAATTAACTGTTGAATAAAAATTCAAAAACTAAAAGTACAGCAAGCAGAGCAAAGTTCAAAAACTGATTTTAAAAATTATTTTACTATTAGAAAGGTATATTATCCCTGAGTGCTATAAATTACTTTATATCTCGGGAAGAAGTTCCCGTGGAAAACGGTAAAGGTAAACTTCACCACGCGGGCAGAGCTGCAGGCATTAGCTAATCGTTGTTATTTTACTTATGTATTTAGTTCTACAAAATTCATTTGCAACTACATCAGAGCTTCGTCGCAGTTCACAGACTCTACTGGCACCTACTCATTAGTTCATACTGCATGTATGACACTATAGCGAAGAATTTGCTTTACAAGCATGTCGTAGAAAACAAAATTAATTTGCACTTTGATGCCCATTTAAAGTAACCTTTGTGCATTTAATTTATAGTTAGTGAGATAAAATTATCTATCTTCACGCTGTATACCTGACGGGGTAGTTAGAGAGGACAAATCGTCAGACATCGCGATACAGGCATACTTTTTTCGCATCCTGCAGCTTCATTTATCGTTTCATACATGTACGTCTGGGTATCCGAGTACGTAAGTTTTACTTCTTACCTGTGCATTCTTGTGCACATACATATTTTTTTTATTAATGAGACATGGCTGCTGCGGCATTTCTGCTAAATCTTATGTATTAATATTTCTTCTCAGTCTTCAGCGTACATGACGAAGATATTAGGTAATACCTAATATCTTCGTCATGTACGCCTAAGTCAAGTATACACTTCAGTCAAAGTCAGTCTTGCACCAGTAACGTGGTGTAAGCGTTAAGCTTTCAGTAGAGTTTGCGCTGATACCGAGAAACTGCGATATACAGTCACTGTCTTTCACCATACGACGTTGACAGAACCTTATATCTAAGGGTCGTATTACAGAATGTTTCTCAATACTCAAGAAACGCTTAAGGCTAGTTTTCGCCTTATAATACTACTCTCAAGTGTTTCTTGAGTGTTGAGAAACGTTCTGTAATACGAGCCTTAGAATTTTTAAAAAATACTAAGAATACACATTTTTTTTATAAAATAATCAGCACGCATCTGCCATTGTCTACATTTCCCGCGCAACCCCACAATTACAAACTGTAAGAATAGGGTTGCAAAAACAAGTACATCGTGTGTAAACTGTTGTAAACTAAACCACAGATTATGTCGTTTACAACTTTTTATGACAATGATAAATAACACTGACCACTAGTAATGTGTAACGTCACAATAAAATATAACGTGTTTTTCTGTAATCATATCGATAAACCATAAGAATAGTACCATCACTACGGGTAGTGTAGTTAGAAAAATAAAATTGGAGACATTTGGCGGGAAGAGTGACAAGTGCGGACGCTTGCTTTATATTATTTTCTAAAACTAGCATTTATCTTGTTTTATGTGCGGGAGTGGTGGTTTCTTGGACATAAAAGTTGTGTTAACGTGCTATAGTGAAAGACAATGATATATATGCAGTGAAATGCTATTTTCTCTCTTGCCGCGAAACGTCCACTGACAACCTTAGTATAAGAATCACCATTATACTGTGGGCAAGGACCAGGACGTAGCCTGAGGACACGACATCGACTGGACAGGACTAATTAGAAGATAAGATTGAAGAAATATGATATAAAAAATAAGATTTGGCTAAGAGGTCTTAGGAACCAGGCCATTAAATAATTATTAAAAAAAAAATTGGGCGGAAAATGGAAGTATAATATAATCTTGCCGTATATGATTTTCCATAAGTTGTGTTTATACATTCGTGTTTAATGTATGATAATTATTGAATAAAAATAAAACCATGTTTTTATAACAGACTTAAAAGTATAAGTTTTCCTTTTTCACGTTTTCATGCTTTTCTCGTCCGTTTTAAGCTCTGTTTAATATCAATAACAAAATTCCACCCGAACAGAAATACAAGAAAGCGTGTTAATAAAAACACAATAACATGATGAAATGGTGTATTCTAAAACGTTTTACAAAGAAAAATTATTTATTTATCTATCACACCTTATCCACGAGAGGGTGGCAGAGGCATATACATATATTGTATGCTTACTTTTCACCTTGTATATTCCTGTCCTACGTAATAGGCTGTGAGCCCATTGCCGTGTGAAAATATATTCTATTCTATTCTACCACATTCTTCTTTCCTACTCACGTGGGACAAAAATGCATACGGTGAAATGTGGGCGTATAGTATGCCTCTGCCTACCCCTTCGGGGATAAAGGCGTGACAATATGTACGTATGTATTCTACCACAGCAGTGTCGTTTACAATACACGCACATTAGATACGACGTGAAGACATTGACGTGTTTACCACGCAACCGCAAAACAATTTCGTGCTAACACCCAACACATTAACCTAAGCCCGACTATTTATAACACAAACTCTTTCGATGTTGTCCCTAAGATAATTTAGGCCGCGTTTCTCGACACCTTTAGGGTCAAAGTGTTACGTAATTGTCTCGGCAAAGGCCCTCTGGGAAAGTGCCTAGTTTCATTTTGGCACATTTACTCAGAATGTTATAAAGGGGTACATTTCACACGTTCTTGTGATACTAAAACCATTCAATCCCATTGAGGGTAAGCTTTATTGTAGTTTAAGGTGTTATACTTTGACTTATGTGATGAATATCTGTCTAAAGTTCGTATAATTTACAGTTACGATGTTCGGTCACGTCCAGTTTTAACGAGACCCCGCCAAGGGAAAGTAAATGTCACAGAAAAAGCATTTCTCAAATACAGAGAAAATGGCTACTCAAATAGTTTATTTCGGCAGCGCTCGTAGCCCCATTAGCTCAGTGATCTGTAAACGATCTTTTCGTTAAACATGGTTCGCAATGGTTCTAAAGTTTTTAAATGTCTAATTTGTGTCGCCAGCTTATCGGTAAGCAAAGTCGGCGACCCGTGATTGGGGCCGCTGTCTCAACCCGCAGTGCGGACCTACGGTACGGTACGAAAAAGACCTACGGAATCTTTCCGTTCTGGGAAAGATTGTGTCCACAGTGTAAGGATTCCATCTCGGCCCGCCCGTGTTGTTCGAGAACGGAAGGGGGAGAGTGGGACTGTTGGAAGAGCTCTTCAGAACACTTACTGTGGTAGATGCGGTAAAATGCAGCTGAGCTGGCGATCGTTCTGCGCATTCCTAACGGTTCAAGACTGCCAATAACCTCTGGACAGATAAAACAACAGATAACAACAACAAACAGCAAAAACGGATAACAGATAAAGAGAGAATAATAAAAGAGAGTTCAAATCCTGGTAGATTTTGGGATCATCTGGAAATAAACTACGATGAATAAGAGGTTAATTGACAGCCTGTAGTTCGATTTGAACTACCAATACACAGATACAGATAGTTTGACAGTAATTATTTACTAAAGTAACAAAAAAATGTGTGTTTGTACCAGAGTAAGAAGTCAAACTTCTTTACAACATAACAGTTTTCTACTATTTAAAACTTCACGAGAATTGGGTACATAAGGCTTAAGCATACGTCGATAAAGAAGTTTCACTTCAAAACAACATGGCGTATAAACAAAAAATGTGACGATTTTTTTACAGCTATATAATTTATTTCTCTCATCATCACTACATATTATAAAACAAAGTTGTTTTTCGCTGTCTGTCCCTATGTATGCTTAGATCTTTAAAACTACGCAACGAATTTCGATGCAGTTTTTTTTAAATAGAAAGAGTGATTCTTATAGAAGGTTTTTATATTATTTTGTTATGTTTTTGTATACATTAACTTAACTATAACGATATATGATGGCGGTGTCGGAAAAAATTAGCCTTTAACGAAAACGCTGGCTAAACCCTTTGAGATATAACAAAATAATGTACAGTGGAATTGTGTATCTAATATAGGTCTACAAAAAAGTCCGCGACGGTATATGTCTCTTAAGAATACCGTACTATATCCATTTTAATACTTTGAAAAAACAGCAAAAATAAAGCGGTAATTTAAAGGCTATTTACACGAAAACATTATTAATGCTTATCATTTTTAACATGTTAGTTGACTTCAGCATTTTATGAAGATTATTTTGTCTCTTTACACTTTGCAAATTAAATGAATATCTTAGGCGACATGGCAATATTAAAAAAATGCGCAAAGATATTATTTCGTGTAACAAAAATTCTACCGGGCCGTGCGGGCGCCGGCGTAGTACTTGAGAGCGGAGAAGTAATCTAGTAATTTGGAAAATGTCCATACATTATCGTGAAATGAATAAACGACGGGATTAAATGGGTGCCACAGGGTTCGAAGTATGTCACGGGCGAAGCCGGGCGGGTCAGCTAGTAAGTTGATAAAGAAGTTTCAGTTCGATAAGAATTTAATATTAAACTTGGATTATTAACAACAAACCACTTTTTAAATTCCTAGCAATTCCTTTCAAGCATTCGAAATTCAAAAATGTTTAAACACTACTTTATTGTACAAGGAAAAGTAACAAATGAAACAATTCAGAATTTTTCGAGCGAAAATTGTTCTTATTTTGTCTATTATGACATTCCTTCCTTAGATAAAAGAAATAGCAGGTTCTATTACAGACGAACCAGACATTTTGTAGAATCCAAGAAAATAATACTTAGTGTTATTTAAGAAAATATCTGTTGTGATCCTTTAGAGGCTTTGTTTTTTCCTTTTACTATATGGAAACTTGAAAATCCCGAAAAAGATTTTAAATCGAATATATACATATAGTCACGATCTTTTTTTTCGAAAGAGTAGGCAGAGCGTATGGCCCTGCCTACTTCAGAGCAGGCAGAGCCAATACTATACATAACTAATTTAATCGGGCGTTACATGGCGGAAATCCATCGTAGAACGATAATAAAGGAGGGGAGGAGGATCCCACCACACACCCTCGATTCGTTAATCCTAACGCACAATGGTCAAGGATAACCGCTACTAATTGAGGAAATTAACTGAGGAATGACGAACTGAACTCCTCAAGAAAACGGATGTAGGTTAACAAATTATACGTCAACGTTCATTTTGTGTTTATTTTAATAGCTGGTTGTCACAACCTAAACCTGTCGATTTCAACACGATTATGGGCTCACATGAGACATAAATGAGTACTTAATAGTATACATTCTAATAAACATTCCAACAGTTGTATTTCGTCTCAAGTAATAGTGAGCATACTGCCGTTTTAAAGCAGGCAGGGGCTACCTGCTGTTGAGAATTTTCAAGCCGCTTATGCCTTCAACTTAGCTTAACGACTTTTACAAGTTACTGGCAGCCGAGACCAACGTTTCGAAGTACGGAAGCGCTCGAAATAATAATACCACTTTATATAAAACAGAATATGAAGCAATTTAGTCAATGATCCTTACATGTAACAAGTCTTAAGGTAAGTGTCCCTGCATGTCTAGTTAGGAGAACAAAACTCGCAGTTATTTGTGTATCATCCTTACTTACAAACTCACCCCAATTAATCAAGGATGACCGCTACAACTCACAAGAGTTTAGCGATTAACCAGTGGTTAACCCGTTATAAATTTTCTTTAATTTTTTTTCATGTTTATTATATTTTATGCGTACTTAATTTATTTTACTTAAGCAATATGGTTTGGCATGTTAATAAAACTTTTTTAAGATTTGACTGCCTACCCATTATTTTAGTAGACGACATTGACAAAATAGTTTAATTTTATTTTTTCTTTTTATATATTCTTATATATATTATACGTCAAAATGGCGTCGTCCGCCTGATGGTAAGCAAAGACGACGTAATTATGTGGCAATACCAAAAAATAAATAAAAGAAAGAGGTTTGACGGATAATGGCGTGAGAGCGCCACATGTGCTGTGAAGTGTCGTGATCTTATCACACTATGTTAATCGTTATCCAAACCTTCTTTTTGTTATTGATGTAATAAGTAAAATGATTGTGTAGGCAAAGACTGTACGCGGATACTTCGCTTGTCAACTCACGTGTACTCCAAACTAGAAACATGTGTGTCGCTTATGTTTCTGATGTAGAAGGCTCTTCCACAAATTTATAATACTAAATATTTCATTGATTTTAATAATGAGTAAAAAAAAAGTAGGTAACCTTCACTAAGTCACGTCTGCATTTTTCTTTAATCCATATATGTGATTTAATAATTCTTCAACAGATACTACCGGTTGTCAGTTTAACCTTCTAATATGTAACAATAGACGTGAACGTAATACAGCTTCGCAGATTCCTATGAGACATCGCTACTGTGTTCTAATCTAGAAACCTATCCTACGGTATCTAACTACAAATTAATATCTCCTATGTAATACTAAAATGTTGCCAAGAAATTACTGCGCTTTTTGATTTGACCAATTACTCGCGTTATTTGATTTGGCCAATGAGCGTGTGCTGTTTTCGGATTCGGATTGTAAGGTTTATTTTTCTTCTTAGACTTTCTCGGCTTGAGCAATACCAGAGTCAAGTAATAAGAATCATTATTTTAATATGTTGTTTGTTTTTTAAGTCTCAAGTTAAAAATATGAATCTTCTTCATTTGTAACAGATATTTTTTTGTAGATAACAGTTTAATGTGTCCATATTTGGTCAAAATTCTACTCCAGTACAGCGGTAGAAACTTTACAAAAGCTATCTATGGAATTAACAGCTATCTAAGTAACAAAAAAGTAGCATTCCAAAGCGATATATCATTTGCCAGCGATTTTGCACGTTGTCGAAGCGTTAAGGTTTATTAGAATCCACCATTTTTACATTTAAACTCTCGAAAAAGTTGCGTCCTTACTCTTTTGCATTGGCGGCCATTTTTTTACAGTGGTTATTATACTATGCCAGCCACACGTTTTCAAACCTTAATAAATTATTCTGTACAAGTGACGTAGGGTTGCGCCGAGGCACAAGTGCGATCCGCTTCACTATCGCTGCCATCCAAACTATTTGGAGCGTCTCTGCATGCATAGCTCACTGTGTCTTCAACAGACTCGCTTTCCTAATAAAAAACGCGGGCAGCGCGCGAGCGGCGAGAGCGGATGCGCGCAGTGTGCGTAAAGAGTGCTCGGCGAACGGTTCGCACCTCTGAAAAAGGCTGTCTAAATACAGCTGAAACCGGTCGGTCTATTACTGGTCGTAAAAACGTGAGTAATCCCGTTTACTTATTTATAATGTGTAATAATAACGTTAGTTTTCTAGTTAAAATATTCTGTACAAGTGCTTTATAGTTCCTGAATAAATTTATTGTAATGAAATTATTAATATGAAGTTTATTTTCTTTTCAGGTAATAACAGAAAAAAACACATACAATACACAGGTCAAAGTGTTTATTATTAATTTATTTTATTTTCTTTTGCATCACTAGTTTACTTTATTTAGTACAAATAACTGGCTGCATTTTTTATGTTTTACTCCTTTACAAGACGCCATAACCGTTTCCCTTCATTCAAGTATGACATGACTGATGAGCACACACATCTAACTTTACCAATTAGTCTTCACTCAGACTAATCAATATTTATGTCAATCAATTTGGCATAAGTTCTCTCATTAATGGGCCATCACGAAGATACCAAACTGGCTCATCCAGGGCTAACTTAAACTAGTAAAGGTGGAAAGAAATATGAAAATTAGACAGTAGTATTTTTTATGTCGTAGAGATCCCTGAAGAAGGGATTTTTGGAAATTTATCCCCTAAAGGAGTGAAAAGAGTTGGCAAATTACGTACAGAAGATAAAAAAAGAGCAATGTTTCAAATTAACCAAACAGTGTTCTTAAAAAAATTTGGGTTGTAAAATAGGGGTAATATTTTATCTGAAATTCTGCCAATTTTATTGTGTAAGCCACAAAAATTGCTATAAGTACTTAGTTACAAATTAAGACTGACATATTTAAAAAAATTCAAAGTTTTAAAGAAGAGATTAATTAAGGCAAATGTTAGCGGTGTGAGGTGCAATGCGAAATCACACGAATGCATTCTAGAATCTAAATATAAGTAGGGTTCAGAAGTAACTTGGAATAAACGAGAATAGATGAAAGGAGTAAGGAATGGGGTCTAGAAAAAAATTAGATCTGGTTAATATTTAAACGCCATTATTATATTCACATGGCACTATGGCCGAAGAAGTTATGCTTAAAAGATTATAAAAAAAATCGATTGTTTACATTTTAAAAAACAGAGACGCAAAATTTTTGTTTTGCACGAACATCACACTTGAGAGTTTATTGTTTCCAGCCAGTAATGAGACTCTTTACCGACCTCTTTGCACAAGTGACCCCAACACCTACAAGTGCTATAGAAACTCGACCTTCTGACACCCAAACCGGCTAAAAGAAACCGTACAGAAATAGGTCATAACTGAAAATTGCGAACGTAAATTGGAAACCTCACAAACGCTCCTGGCTCTAATATTATATACCTAGGTCAATAGTTCTAGTCGTAGAGATTTTCTATCCTATCCTGAGCCTCGTTAGATTCGAGGTGGAATAACGTGGTGGTTACGTCGTTAGTCTTAAGGATTGTGTATTTATGTACAGCTCAACAAAAATAAACTAAAAACCGAACTAACAAGTTTATATTCTGACTTCATTGTAAAAACCGAAACACGATACTGCGTTTACACTCTCGCGCGAGCCACGAGACGAGTCGCGAGTGTAAACGTGCAATCGTGGCTCGTCTCGCAGCTCGCCTCGTTATCGTGTCTCGCCGGGCTCGCGTTCTGAGCGGTTTTTTGGGCACGATTCAAAGGGGTGCGCGTGGGAATCGTGGGAGGCCTGTGCGATGCTCATACTAGCTGCCGTTTCATTAAATTACAAACATTTGACCGTGGCGGTTGTTTGTATTGTGTATTGTTATATTGTTTTTAAGTGCAGACTGCCTCGGTGGCGTAAGTGGTGGTGTATGCGACTGCCGCGGTGAGGATCATGATTGAGGATGCATGGTTTTGAAAATTACTTGTGTAATAGCAGTAAAAGCTTACAAAACTTAGAGTCGATGCTTAATAATATATCAAATCGACATCCGCCATCGTTTAAAGGTTATTAACAGATGAGCAGGCCGCGAGCGATAAACATAAGCGCGTCTCTTGACCGCGAGCCGCGATTGTAAACGCAGTAACAAAACTTGACTGAATTAATGAAGTACAACAATAAAACTATAATAGCTCATTTACACTCCCGCGCGAGCCACGAGATAAGCTGCGAGACGAGCCGCAAGCTCGAATGTAAATAAACCAAAATACTGCGTTTACACTCGCGGCTCGTCTCGTTGAGTCGTCTCCACTGAGGTGGCAGACATGCATACGACCCACCTGATGGAGAGTGATCACCGGAGCCTATGGACGTTTGCTACAGCAGAGGTGCAGGATAATGATAATGAGGTATGATACGATAAAGGGTTGCCATAAGAACAGCACAATGGCGTACCCATTATTTTCTACTAAATTTTACCAAGCCGTCTACAACTGGGATACTGGGATCAACATGTCTACACAACACTTTAGGTACGAGACATACTCTATGATTATGTACACTACGAACCAAATGCCAGAACTATAATAGTCGAGCACAGAGGCAAGATGTGAAAATTATGCGACTACCGGACGATGTCATAAACGGCTTCCTTTACGACGAGAGTATTATGTACCTTTATGTTCGAGTCTGTATGCATTCAAAGCGCTTGCTAGTATTTCTAGGCTTTATGATAATGAAGTCTTTGCCTGTATACTTTGTGATACAAAGTAAAAGTGTAAACCACGAAATGACTTACCTCATTTGAATATTTATCAACGTTCTTGTTAATTGGCAAATATTATCAAGCTCTTTTCTTCATTACAATGCTATAAAATGTTGTGTGCCCTTCATAAATCTTGTAGACAATTGGGGCGATAAGGTTGATGTTAGAATAGATTGCATTTATAAATTCTCTGCTTTATTTGCAAATTTATGAGTTTTTATTACGGATATTGTATATTACGGGAAAAGTAGGGATCAACCTTGACTTATGGGTGAAGGATGAAAATGGTGGCCAATTTGTGTGTAAGCGTGCCATTATAGAATAAGGTTACGTGTACTTTCCCGCAACGGTGGCAATATGACTAGGTTTGGTCTGCGTTAGTGTAATTCTTGTAAGACAAGTGAAATTATGAAACTCCTTTCGCGCTTAAGCATACTCGTATATATCCAACACGGGCTAACCATCTTCACAAAAAACAGTTTCTGACTATGAAATTAATGTAGCGGCTGGTTTTACTGACCTATTTTTATTCTATTTGAACGATAATATAGACTCTTTCCTTCATCTTCGTCGGCATTCTGATGATAAACTTACAAGTGATACTAGCCACATGCCACTTCACTGCAACCAATAGGCACATGTTTAAAAATACTTGGCAAACACGAAAAGATTTATTTTATACGAAAAGCATTAAAGACTTAATTTCATTGCGATTCTATTGAGACATCCTTTAGAATTGCGGACAGTTAATCTTTTTTAAATGACTACCGAATAGACACCGAATTGATGTTTTATTTAAACACCGACATTTTGTTTTAGCCCATTTTAGTAGCTAGAAAAAAGTTTTTCGCATCTTTTGTGTGAACTTGAAAATGTGTTTTTAAACACACAAAAATTTCTTGGCTAATTTACTTCGGGTAGTGAGAAGTTTAAGCATAACTTTATCGTTCAAGTGAATTTTGAAGTATATCATGTCACGAACTTTTCTGACGTTAAATGGGAAGCAGCGATTAAAGGTTGTAAGTTGCTAGCGTATCTTGTCTATACTTTTCTGCACGCCTTATGTTTTCCAAGCTTTTCAAGTCTACACCTCTCAGTACTGCTGCGAAGACTACGTTTATAAAAACTTTGGACTACTATCTCACACTTATTAGAGAGCATAGCTGTGTGTATTACGGCAATAATGGCCACCTTTTTAAGGTGAAACCAGCTACTACTGGTAACATATGCGTATATGTTACGCCTCCGGTTGATCCCACTCAGTAAATTCATATGTAGCTATAGATTTACCTTTTCGTAAATAATTTTAATTCTGTTATTTATCGGCTGCAGACGGTGGTACATGATTCGAATCATGTACCACCGTCTGCAGCCATGTTATCCAAACTTAAATTTATAATCCAAACTTGATCACGTGACAAGCAATACTCCAGCGCCATATGTGCGGGAAGATTGCAGAACTTGTTTGTTATTTAATAAAAGTTATCTTCGAGTGTAACATTTCATTAGATCCGAAGCTTTAACTGGATACGTGAGTAAATGTTCCAACTTTTTTACAACTGCTACATTATGGTATGGAGGTTTTAATATCAAACTCGTGTTAGCCTGGTGAAGTTCTTTGTTTATGAGTTTCACATTTGGGTAATAAAAGTTCTGCTCAACATATAAGTTACTTAGTTTATCAGGATTGATGGATGAAATACTTTTCTTTCTACTATAGGCGGCTGAGAGGTATTAGAAAAAATTCTGCACACGAATGTAGAACACAGTACTTTTTAAAAAGGTTCCTGGAGGACATAGAACCTAGAACATCATCTCAGGTTGTCAGTACACTTTGTATAGTCAGTTCCAGAGAAACCCCCCACTCAGTAGTTTACATTTTCACTCTAAGGGGGTGAGATTTCTTTGGAGCTGACCTTACACTTTGTTTTTGGTTCGCGATTGCCACTCAAGAACCTATCGATTCCTTAGTCCAGACTAGTGAAACAGCAGGGGTCTTGGGACCGTTTAACTTGTTAAACGATTCATTGATTAGGAGCGTCAAAAATTCACGGTAGTAGAACTGTTCCGTAGTGTTTTATGTTTAAATTCAGTTGTAACTGTTGTTTCGGGAAATTTTTAGCATGATTGTTTGTACAAATAAATATAAACGATGATATTTCAATATCATATTTATATATAATATCATTATCATATAATAATATATCATCTTAGTTATTCGGGCCACGACTACGTTGATCCCCAATCGGTAGCGTGTGTCAGTGGACCGAACTTTCAGTGAGTGATAGAACTCACACCCCTTTTGTAATTACACAAGGATAAATAACGAAATTAAAAAGAAATCTGTCACTTTCAAGACGGTTTTACAATTTTACGAGAAATATCGACCAACAAAGTAAACGTAATTTCCAAAGTAAAGTTTCTGAAAGTAAAAAGCAATTGACTGTTTTTATTATTACTCTAGTCAAATACAATAAAGTCACAACACAAGTTAAACTGCTGAGCCTGTTATATTCCATCACGAAAGCTCAAGTTACCATTCTGTAAAGCTCTCACGTAGCTTTTTGACAAAATTGCCTTTGATGGCAAAGATCGCAAATGACAGGCGCTGGCATCAGAGCTTTTTATTTTACGACATATAGCTTAGCTGAAAAAGTATAATAAAGTCTTGTAAAAGTGAATTGGAGGCTTAGAATGCGATTATTATTGCGGCTTCGTTGTCTTTAGCCATTGAAATTAATTTTTATTTTGTATTTCAATTTGTATGCTTTGCCCACTAAACTCTGTGGTGGTCTAAAGCGGTAAATGGGGAAACCTCAGGAATGTATCAGTGACTTCTGGAGTGCTCTCTGCCATGCTCCATGACTAGAGCACATCTCGGCGTGTTTAACATCGCTCATGGTTGGGATGCAGCCCACTCCATAATAGTTTGTGGCTACATAGAGTTGAAATTTTTCAAGCCACAAGGCCTTCATCCTGGGTCAGCGACATGTTACTGGCAAACCGGGACGAACAGCTTAACGTGCCTTTGGAAAATACTGGTAAAAAGAAATGCAACTAACAGTTCCTTATACCAGGACAGACCATAGTGTACGACGCTTAAGCGGAGCTTTAAGCGCTCCTAAAAGTTCCTATAACTCGTTAATTTTCAACTCACGTCAAGTTGAAGGCGCTTCCGGCGACTTGAAAAAATTCAACAGCAGCTACAACCTGCGTCTGTATATTTCAACTCGACAATGGGCTTACCACCTATTACGTGGGACAGGAATACACATGGTGAAAAGTGGGCACATATTATGCCTCTGCCCTTCGGGGATAAGGCGTGATAGGTAAATAAAATAAATAAATCACTTCTAGAGGGGTAGTCAGAAAGGCAGATCTCCAGGCATCGCAATCCATGTATACCTACTTCTTTCGCTTCCTGTAGATTCATTAATCGCTACATCCATCTTGCGTATACGTCTGGGTATCCGAGTACATTCTTTCCTCACCTATATAAATCAACCATTCAAAACCAGTCCATCACACTCCAGTGCGGGTTTTAGGCCTCAAATTTCGCCATGTTGAAGGTGATTGGCCTTATTGTACCACACTGGGCAGACGTTGATACAGGGTTTTGTTTCAAGGATTTCCTTCTCTTTCCTATGAGCTCGTCCGTTAGTCTACAGATGCACCATTTGCAGTTCAGGCTGACTTGGACTCTAAAGATTTGGGTAGGACCCATCGCGCTATCATAAATCATACTCGTACGTATAATAATAATAAAGCCTTCTTTATTTCCTTAATAAAACAATTTAATAATTTTTAAAATAAATTATATACTAATTTATTAATTGGGATTTTGTTGTCCTCGCGATTGGTCTCCGGTATGTATGAGTATAAATTGGTTGGTCCTAGAGTCCTCTGGATCCGTTTAAATTTCGGCTTGACGAAAGTTTTCCTGGTGGCTGCTAACGCACCAGTGTCTTCGTCGAGCGCGATTGAGCTAGAGGACTTCTGGGAGAGTATGAGAGAAGCTTTTAATGTGGTAAAAGGAAGTGAAAGACTTATAGTGTGTGGAGACTTAAATAGATGGGTGTCCAGTCCTTTGTCGATGTCAAGTCCAGTCATAGGTCCTGTGTCCTTGCCCCATTAACGTGGTAGATAGTTAATTAGGCTTTCAGTGGAATTTGCACGACACGTTGTAAAATAGCTTTTCACTGCTATATATTATACTGTCTTTCACTATAGCACGTTTACACAATTTTTACACATAAAACAAGGTTAATGCACTAGTGTTGGAAAATAATATATAGCAAGCGGTCGCCATTTATCAAGATACCGCGCAAAATCCAGGAAATATTCTATTACATATATTAAAATTTTTATTATCGCACGAGGCAAAGACCACAACCTCTCATTCTTGTTTTAATACCCTTTATTATACAACAGTTGCATAAATAACTAATAACGATCATAGGCGATTATGGTCACTAGTTACTAATTTCCTACAAAATATCGATACATGAAGTACTTTGTGTTTTCACGATTAAATTTTAAACAATCACGGTTACAAATCAAACAAAAGCTTTGTTATTCTTCTTTTCAACAGGCCCCTAAAATATTCCGAGGCAAAGGATCAAAGAGCCATTTTATTAATTTCATTTGAACGATTGCTTTTGTACCAATACTTAAAAATTGTTTTTTGAAATGTAGGTAATAGAAGAATGAAATGAAAGAATGAACTAGGTATAAATTGTAAAAAAGTCTATACTTACGTTTGAAAAAAAAAGCTCCTCCCAATGACCACGACAAATGTATCAACCGATTTTCATAATCTGTATTTCATTCGAATTATGAATTTGTGATGCAAAAAAACGACGCAGCAATTTTTTGGTTCAAACCAATTTTTTTCTATAAAATTAACATGCGTAATGTAAGGCGCGCAAAGTGACATCTAGAACATAGGAACTTTTGCTTTGCGTCATCGGTTCATCACACATTATATTTGCAAAGCAACTGAACTGAATATGTAACTGTACAGCTGTCAATCATCGTTTGGAGTCGACAGCTACACTATGTCATGAAAAACTACATTCAACGTAGTGTTAAAACACCCTGAAGTTAGCTATAGTCAACATTTTCTTCTTTACAGTTTTTCTACAAATGTAGGATAAGGCGAAAGATTTATTTTTTAAGATTGTTACGCCAAAGAAGTATAACTTCTAAGTATAACTTATAAGTATAGACTTTTTTACAATTTATACCTAGTTCATTCTTTCATTTCATTCTTCTATTACCTACGTTTCAAAAAACTATTTTTAAGTATTGGTACAAAAGCAATCGTTCAAATGAAATTAATAAAATGGCTCTTTGATCCTTTGCCTCGGAATATTTTAGGGGCCTGTTGAAAAGAAGAATAACAAAGCTTTTGTTTGATTTGTAACCGTGATTGTTTAAAATTTAATCGTGAAAACACAAAGTACTTCATGTATCGATATTTTGTAGGAAATTAGTAACTAGTGACCATAATCGCCTATGATCGTTATTAGTTATTTATGCAACTGTTGTATAATAAAGGGTATTAAAACAAGAATGTGAGGTTGCGGTCTTTGCCTCGTGCGTAATATAAAATTAAATATATGTAATAGAATATTGCCTGGATTTTGCGCGGTATCTTGATAAATGGCGACCGCTTGCTATATATTATTCTCCAAAACTAGTGCATTAACCTTGTTTTATGTGTAAAAATGGTAGTTTCTAAACATAAAACTTGTGTAAACGTGCTATAGTGAAAGACAGTATAATATATTGCAGTGAAAAGCTATTTTACAACGTGTCGTGCAAATTCCACTGAAAGCCTAATTAACTATCTACCACGTTAATGGGGCAAGGACACAGGACCTATGACTGGACTTGACATCGACAAAGGACTGGACAGGACTAAATTAGAAGATAATATTGAAGAAATTTCATATAAAAAATAAGGTTTGGTTAAAGGTCTTCCTAACCAGGCCATAAAATAATTACAAAAAAAAAGAATATTGCCTAGTGTAGCAATTTAAACGCTATAAAAAGCTTGTTGCTCGCCTATAATTAAATATAAAAGTATTTTCCTTGTTTTAATTGTTATAACGGAACGTTAATTTATTGAGTTGTCAAACGAGCTCATCCACAACGAAGATCACGCCTGTCAAAATCTATACTGAAGAGAAAATTTGGATTTGAACTAGGATCAAGGATTTGAACTTCAATATAAAATCTTTTGAATTGGATCGGCGAATTTCGTTCTAAATGACGTTCAATAATACAATCTCTACTTGAAAACAGTTTTATGACTAGATTCATGACTGAGACACCTTTCAAAATACGGGCCTTAGACTTTAGAAGTTTAGAAAAGTCTCAAACGGCTCAGTTTATCCGTCCGGCTGTCTGTACCTATTTCTCCGGAACGATATAAAATACAGACAAACGGTTTGCGACGTTCCTTTACAAACTTAAAAGGTCAGAAGGCAGTCGCTGCCAACGGTGCCGAATATAAAAAATATGTGTGTGTACCAGAGTACACAGGTAAGAAGTGAAACTACTACACTACAATATATTTTTTTTTACAGCTATAAAATTTCTCTCATACGTCGATAAAGAAGTTACACTTATGAAAAAGAAGTTTAACTTAACAACATAGCGCGTAATCGAAAACGTGGCGATATTTTTTTACAGCTATAAAATTTCTCTTAACGTCGATAAAGAAATTTGACTTCAAAACATCAAACCGTGCTACTCTTAGCATAGCAGTTAGTAAAAGCAGAGCCCAAGCTCCAAATCCAGGTAGGGTTTGCAAGCAACTAGTAACTGGGAATACGCTAAGACGAAAAAGAGACCTTGGACACAGGTATTATATCAAAAGCGCATAAATTGCATCATCCTTTTAATTTAAATCCTACGGAACCATTATAAAAATCCGTCTCTCGCATAATGTTCTTACTTTTACTATCTGAACTGTAAACACTAGGTACAATTTTATTTTAATACTGTCGCATTTAAAAAGAATTGTGTAAATCTCGACTCGAAGAACCGGAGTATCCAGTGACTCGGGAGAATGGAATTTAATCACGCGAAGACGCCTCGAAGACAACGAACAGTTCTTTTGATATTTTACGCTTCTTGACAATAAAGGAGGCGAGACAAGAGGCGTGTTACTTATTGTATGGGGTAAACATAATAATTATTAAGGGGATTAAGGTTTGTACCACAATAGTTGCTATTTCGGAAACTGTTAGAAAAATGAGCGTATCAGTCAAGACGACTTATTTATTTTTTATTTGGGTGTAAGGGGCTCCACGAAAAAGAAGATCTAGAACATCTGAAGGTGGATCAGATAGTGAGTTTCTGCAAGGTAAAAACTTCTAAATCGCCTGTGCACAGATTCATTGAATAAATTGCAAACCGTTTGTCTCTATCTCTTATGGTTTCTGAGAAAAAGATGCGTACAGACGGATGGACAGACTGAACCGTTGTATCAGACTTTTCTAAACTTTAGGGCTCAGAACTCTAAAAGAAGGTTTTCAATATTCGGCCTGGTTTATTATAAATATTCCCAGATTAATTCTTGTTGATATAGCAAATTGGTATTTAGATAGGATTCGTGAGAAAATTCAGCTGTTGCTATTTAAAATTTACATTACCTAGTAAGAGTCAGGAATATTATTTTCTTTCTATTCCATTGAATAATATAACTAAAACCTATGCTTTAATTGTTAGTAAGACTCGGTCGTATATGCGAACGGTGAAATTTAGGTGTATTGAATGCCCCTGACTACCCCTTCGGGAATAAGGGCATAACTGGTAAGTTTAAGTTAATATACTGTTACAAGCCGATTATTTTAGCTATGTATGAGTGTTATAAGTTGCTGTTGATAATAATTCTCTTATTAATTTAGCGGTATACATAACCTATTCCATTACAGACTCAATTAAGCTATCCAGTTTATAGTCTGGACAGAGATTAAGCTATACTAGTGTTCTGGAAGCTCTGAAATACGAGTAAATTTAATTTTATAATTCTTTTCCTAAGCCATCACGTTATTTTTGAGTTTAAGAGTAAAACTAGTATGCATGTATGCCCTTTTACGATGCCATAAAACTATCGATATTCGTCTATCGTGAATCTTGGTATGCAATACAGGTATATACTTAGTATGTGTAATCAATATGATACTTACTTGCTGTTACGACTTGAAACCTGTTAGGAGTTTATCTTTATCTCTATATCCACTGTACGTGTGTATGTCACTGAACTCCTCCTAAAAGGCCAGACCGATTTAAATGTGTTTTTTTGTATGCGTTTGGGTGGCGAAAACAAGGGCATTTTGAGTACCGCGGTCCCGATCCACAAAGTCATACGTCCCATAGTAGGTAGAAAAGATGATGCACCGCGGTTTTCGATCCACAAAGCCATTCGTGTCGCCGATCCATGGACGAGACCACTACGCAGGCGCCACGGACGAAGAAGACCAGACTGTACTCTTCTAACAATGTCGAAAATCAAAAGCCAACCGATATGCTCCCAATAACCGAAAATGACGAATCATAAATCACTGAAAATGCTACTAATTTACTACTACTTTATTTATTATTTACTACTAATTTGCTACTATTTACTAAATATTTTTTTAAGCGTGGAGCGCCTCACGGATGTCTTGCCGGACTCGAACCGGCTAAAACCACACGTTCCCTGCCTAACTGTCTATTGCCGGACGCGCCGGGACTTGCAGACCACGCAAATATTTGTTCCGACCCGGGAATCAAACTCGGGACCTCAGTCAAATGCTTACCTCAGTGCTCGTTTACATTTACGACCGCTTCATGAAACTACAACTCGTTGAATTTCTACTATATTTCGCAATAACTATTACTGCTATCAGTCCGCAACTGAATTTTATTCGGTAAGCTTTATTTTGATCTCGTCAACACAAAACGTATTACAAAGTGTGGGTCTAAGGGAAATTTTCCTTACACCGGGCGGTATTAGGTTTCCACTATTCAAGCATTTTCCTTTGTCCCTGTATCTCCACGTTTGTAAGGTTTGTGAAAATAAGACGAAGTGGTATATTTTCCTTCTTGGATACTTAAGCTTCATTTGTACTTGAAAAATTCAATTGAAATTCAAACTTCATAGAATACAATAAAGTTCAATTTTATTTGTTAGTTATTTAATAGAAAGTTGTTTAGTGATTTGGTTTTGTTTTATTTTAAATATGGAACCGGTTTTGTGGGATGTTCCTCCGTGTCGAAGGTTATTTTGGAAACACATAATATGTATTATATTGGATAAAACATCACCGATTTTAATTAATGTTAATTTGTTATGTTGTGACTTTTGTGGCCTTCATTTTTGTTTATCACCAGGATTCGATCTTTCGCAAATTGTTATGTTAGTGAATAAAAACTGAGATAAGACTCATCACTAATTCATGACTTTTGAAATTAATGTCAGAATTAAACTAACTAACTAACTATCTTCACGCTGTATCCCTGACGGGGTAGTCAGAAAGGACGGATCGCCAGGCTTCGCGATCCATGCATACTTCTTTCGCTTCTTCAAGATTCATCAATCGCTTCATATAAGCATGTCTGGGTATCCGAGTACTTTTGACGTTTCCGTTTTTGAGCAATTTGCTCACGTGGTCTTCATATGTAAGTCTCGGCGGTAGAAGGAGTCAGGGTAACTCCTTCTACCCTCTACTTTCGCACAATATATATTTTTCGTCAATCGTTCCCCACTCATTCGTTGGACGTGTCCAAACCAACGGAGCACGCCCTTTTCCAGTTTAACGCTGACACTTTCATTTAAACCTGCCATATTGCGTATCACTTCGTTACGTATTCGGTCGGCCAAAGTTACGCCACACAATTTTCGAAGTGATCGCATCTCCACAGCATTCAATTTACTTTCATGCATCTGCTGACATACCCAGGTTTCACTACCGTAAAGCAAAGTTGGCACTAGCACTGCGTTATGAATCGCCATTCGTGCTTCTTTTACGATGCTTTGTCGGTTTACTAATTGGGACAAAGCACCGTTAACTTTTTTTCCGGCAGCTACTCTCCGTTCTACATCCGAATCACATCTTCCATCCGCGCTAAACATACTTCCTAAATACACAATTTCATTTACTTGCTCTAGACGTTCCTGGTTCACCCTAATCTCGCATTTACAAGTACTAGAACCTTAGTTTTACTTGCATTCAAGCGGAGACCCTTACTTTCACACTCCTCTTTCATATTAGTGACTAATGCCTGAAGGTCGGCTCCTGATGAGGCCATGAGTACCGCATCATCAGCGTACAGCAGACAGTTTACTGTAAAGTCACCCAAATTCACACCCATATCACAATCTTTCAACTTCTGCAGGCAACTGTCCAGATACACTATGAACAGCCAGGCGAACATGACACATCCCTGTTTGACGCCTGTACAGACATCAAAAAGAGGTGACACATTCCCCCCTACTCGCACGCAAGCCTTACAGTCCCTATAAAGCGACTGTATTGCCCGCAGTAGCGAGCCGTCCACACCATATCCGAGCAGCAAATCCCACAGAGTTTCTCTCACAACGCTATCAAATGCTTTCTCCAGATCCACAAAAGCGCAGAAAACCTTCTGGCTAATAGCCAGAAACTTCTCCGCGATCATGCGGAGAGAAAACACTTGATCCATGCAACCCCTTCCACGTCGGACTCCGCATTGAGCCTCCCATAAATACCTTTCAGACTTTTCTTGCATTCTTGTCGTTATAACCTTTGCATACACCTTACTAGCTAAGCTGACCAAGCTGATCGCCCTGTAGCTGGAGCAGTTTAGGCGCGAGCCTTTCCCTTTGTATATAGGTACTACAACTGCTACTCGCCAGTCATCTGGGACCTTACCCGTCTGCCAGCACAAGTTGCACAACAGAATTAGTGGGTCCCAGACGCGCGACCCACCGTACTTGATCATCTCAGCAGTAACTCTGTCTTTTCCCGCAGCCTTACCACATTTATACTTCTTATCGCTTGTTCTATTTCTTCCAAACTAATGATGTCAATGACATCGGGATCCGGAGCATCGAAGTGAGCTCTACTTCCCGATGTGGCATCTCTGTCTTTTCTTGCATACATATATTCACTCCATCTCTGCAGGACGTCAGTTTGGTCTGTTAGGACGTCATTGTTAACACTAAGCACTTTATTCATTCTGCAGATTGCCGAACAACTCCGGGTCTTGCCTACCTCTTTCCAGAAGAGCTTGGCATTATCCCGGAAATTGGACGACAACCTTTTATCCGCTTTCATTCTGCACCTTTCACGAGCTTCTTCTATCTGTGATAGTGTTATTCTAACTGTAATAGGAATCTATTGATAATTATATTAACAGTAAGAATTCAAATCTGTTTTGTTACGTTAAAACATAAAATTTGATTGGAACTTTCGTATTTTTTTTTTGCCTTATCGTGGAGTGCTTGAAGTAGCAACTACTGTACTGAGAAATACTACCAAAAAACTTTATAGGTATCCTTTTTAAAACAATATTAGTCTATTACATACATACATAAAATAACGCCTACTCGTATCTCATATCGGGGTTTATCCCATAGGCACAGACTATGACTTTCCACTTTCTACGATGCTGACATTGAACTTTCTTTTTCATTTTCATAAGTGTTTTCATACACTCGACGGTTAAGGGAACTCTTAACCATAACTTTTTCCAAAAGGTCTTTGATTTGATTGACATATGTATCCCGAGATCGATACCAAGCAGTTTGCTCCTTTGGCGGGAATTTGAAAAGAGAGCGCGCAATTATTCCAATTTTTTTAGAATTAATCAATTATAATATTTTACAAATGTACAAGCCTGAATCTCGTTTAACTGCGAGAGCTTGTTTGCCACACGTATTAATAAAATAAAACCAATTTTGCTGATTAGATCACTTTTACTAATAAAACATAATAACCATGCCTACATTATGGAGAATCTTGATAGGGACATTTAGTGTGACGTCACTAACACGCCATCTATCGGTAAACATAAAACAACTTGTCCATGGGTGGCGGTATGTATAAGTACATACCGCCACCCATGGACAAGTGTAGGCTTGTCCATTACAAATTTTATATTACACATACATATACATTTTATATCAATTTCCATCACAGCGAAATTTAATACAAATTAATAACATCTATGTAAACCTAACTCAAAACTCTCAAATTGCAACAAAAGCAGTAAATCTCACCGCTAAGCACGAGACTAAGTTACGTCCTGCAGAAATGGAGTGAATATTATGGAAAGATGTATGCAAGAAAAGACAGAGATGCCACATCGGGAAGGGGAGCTCACTTCGATGCTCCGGATCCCGATGTCATTGAAGTCATTAGTATGAAAGAAATAGAACAAGCGATAAGAAGTATGAAATGTGGTAAGGCTGCGGGAAAAGACAGAGTCACTGCTGAGATGATCAAGTACGGTGGGTCGCGTGTCTGGGACACACTATGTCTGTTATGCAACTTGTGCTGGCGGACGGGTGAGGTCCCAGATGACTGGCGAGTAGCAGTTGTAGTACCTATTTACAAAGGGAAAGGCTCGCGCGTAAACTGCTCCAGCTACAGGGCGATCAGCTTGGTCAGCTTAGCTAGTAAGGTGTATGCAAAGGTTATAACGGCACGAATGCAAGAAAAGTCTGAAAGGTATTTATGGGAGGCTCAATGCGGATTCCGACGTGGAAGAGGTTGCATGGATCAAGTGTTTTCTCTCCGCATGATCGCGGAAAAGTTTCTGGCTCTTAGCCAGAAGGTTTTCTGCGCTTTTGTGGATCTAGAGAAAGCATTTGATAACGTTGTGAGAGAAACGCTGTGGGACTTGCTGCCAGGATATGGTGTGGACGGCTCGCTACTGCGGGCAATACAGTCGCTTTATAGGGACTGTAAGGCTTGCGTGCGAGTAGGGGGGGATGTGTCACTTCTTTTTGATGTCTGTACAGGCGTCAAACAGGGATGTGTCATGTCCGCCTGGCTGTTCATAGTGTATCTGGACAGTTGCCTGCAGAAGTTGAAAGATTTTAATATGGGTGTGAATTTGGGTGACTTTACAGTAAACCGTCTGCTGTACGCTGATGATGCGGTGCTCATGGCCTCATCAGAAGCCGACCTTCAGGCATTAGTCACTAATATGAAAGAGGGGTGTGAAAGTAAGGGTCTCCGCTTGAATGCAAGTAAAACTAAGGTTCTAGTATTTGAAAGAGGTGACGTAAGAACTAAATGCGAGATTAGGGTAAACCAGGAACGTCTAGAGCAAGTGAATGAAATTGTGTATTTAGGAAGTATGTTTAGCGCGGATGGAAGATGTGATTCGGATGTGGAACGGCGAGTAGCTGCCGGAAACAAAGTTAACGGTGCTTTGTCCCAGTTAGTAAAGCGCCAAAGCATCGTAAAAGAAGCACGACTGGCGATTCATAACGCAGTGCTAGTGCCAACTTTGCTTTACGGTAGTGAAACCTGGGTATGTCAGCAGGTGCATGAAAGTAAATTGAATGCTGTGGAGATGCGATCACTTCGAAAGTTGTGCGGCGTAACCTTGGCTGGCCGAATACGTAACGAAGTGATACGCAATTTGGCAGGTTTGAATGAAAGTGTCAGCGTTAAGCTGGAAAAGGGCGTGCTCCGTTGGTTTGGACACGTCCAACGAATGAGTGAGGAACGATTAATGAAGAATATATATTGTTCAAAAGTAGAGGGTAGAAGGAGTCAGGGAAGGCCGAGTAGAAGACTACGTGAGCAGATTGCTCAAAAACGGAAAGGTCAAAAGTACTCGGATACCCAGACGTGCGTGTATGAAGCGATTGATGAATCTCGAAGAAGCGAAAGAAGTATGCATGGATCGCGAAGCCTGGCGATCTGTCCTCTCTGACTACCCCGTCAGGGATACAGCTTGAAGATAGTTAGTTAGTTTTTTTTTAATATTTTAGTTAATTTAAAGTCACTGTAAATAGTAGTTTTATAAATAGAATTATATTTAAAATGGAGGAGGATGAGGGCGGGGGTGATTCTCCGCCAAACCCTAAAGTGAGGAAGAGGAAGGAGGATCGTTTTGTACGACTGACGGCGGCGGTGGTGAGGAATGTGACTCTCAGTTATATTTACCTTTTTTTAGACCTCAGTATCGTAGACTGTACCCAGAACATTTAAACAATAATGAATTTAATGTGTTTGTGGAAAGTCAGGACAAGGACCGTCTTGGCAATAAAAGCCCTATATATCTAAACCATACATTTGCTACTGAAATAAAGGGAGTGGTGGCTATTCGGCGCATCAATGCCAACAAAATAGTTGTACTATTTAAGCAGTACAATACAGCAAATAACTTCCTCACAAATGAACATTTCTTAAAAAAATACAAACTAAAAGCCTATATACCAGCAGCACAAATTGAGCGTATTGGTATCATCAGACATGTACCAACAAATATTTCTAACAAAGAGCTATATCATAAGTTGTCATCTATATATGAAATTGTAGCAGTTCGCAGATTTACCAAGAAAGTTGGTTCGAATTGGGCCCCATTACAAACAGTTAGCATTACTTTTTTGTCAAATATACTGCCTATGAATGTACAATATGATTTATTTTCATATAAAGTTTCTGAATACATCCCACCTCTGCAGCAGTGCTATCGCTGCTTTAAATTTCATCATTTAGCTAAGGTATGCAATTATAAACAACGCTGCAGCTGTTGTGCAGGCGATCATTCATACAAAGAATGTGACAAACCCAGTGAGCTGTGCTGTGTTAACGGCGGCGGTGCTCACTTAGCTGTGTCTAGGACATGTCCAGTAAAAATGAGGAAAATTATAGAAAAGAAGGAAAAAATTAGCTACTCTAGTGTAGAAAAAAATAAAAATGAATTAAAAGATTTTCCTCCTTTACCAGATAAGTCCTTACATGTAAAATATATAAATAAAAATGTACATAAAATTAATGAAAATAAGACTGAGAAGACTCTCGCTGAGAAGCAAAGTTCTTCATCAGATGTAATTAAACAAATCCTAGGTAATAAAGACATATTAATGGCTCTAGTTAATACTTTAGTACAATTGGGAAACAAACAGATGATGTACCTATCACTACAACATCTATCAAGGAGATATTGGTAAAAAATTTATCATCTTAACTCATGGATTTAAGTCCCACCAACATTATTTCTCAATTACGTATTGCACAATATAATATACAAAGCGCCAAAAGCAAGAAACAACTATTGATAATTTTTTTACTTAATAACAATATAGATATTTGTTTATTGAATGAAACATGGTTCAAGGATAATCAAAAACATAATTTTAAGATACCTGGCTACAATATACACTTTAGAAACTCAGAAAATAGTCATAATGGTGTAGCAATTTTAATAAAACCTTATTTAAAATACAGTGTTTTGGATACAAGTTTTTATGAGGAAATACAAACTGTTGCTATCTCATTATCGACAGAAATTGGAAATATTACTATTTTAAATGTATATTGTCCTCCTAAAAGTAAACATATCAGATTAAATAGACTGCATAGTATCATAAGGAATCTTCCAAAACCCATTTTTGTTAGTGGAGACTTTAATGCTCATCACATTGCATTTGGATGTTTGTGTACGAAGGGCCGCGGTCGATACTTGTATAATAATTTATGCATTCTCAACGATGGTAGATTTACAACAGTCGGTAGTCCTTCAAGAAGTCAATCTGCAATTGATGTCACTTTCGTTAGCTCTAATCTGGCACCGATTTGTGAGTGGTCTATATATGACGATGCCATGGGCTGCTACCATTACCCAACAATCACTGATATTGCTTTACGTGTCGACAAATATCAAATTAATCCCCCTATTGCCAAGTTTCTGTTTAATAGTATGAGTGAAACAGATTGGGTTAAGTTTCGCAATGTTTCGGAGTCTTTGTTTCATGACTTGACATTGACCATTGACAATGTATAACAAAATCCAATGTCTGCATACCTGGATTTTTGCACACGTCTAGCTAAACTGAAGGAACTGCTTATCCCAAAGTTTGTTAAAACTGCTAAATATAAAAGTAGACCGCTAGCTCCCTGGTGAAATGAAACTTGTAAAAAAAGCGTCAAGGCGTCTAACGATGCTTTAAAACTATATAGAAGAGATCCAACCATAGCTAACTACATAAATTATAAACGACTGGATGCGTTAAAAAAGCGTACCATTTGTGAACAAAAAAAGATGGGTTGGAAAGACTTTTGCAATACATTCAACAGAAACACTCCGATAAGCACTGTTTGGAATTTAATTAAAAGGTTTAAGGGATTAAAGGCTGAAAATAAAACATATAAAGACGAGTTCGTACAGCCATTTTTATCTAAATTAACAGATAATGATAATTTGATAGAGTTTAGTTCCTTTTGTAATTATTTCAATGTAAATAATAATAACTCTGAATCAATATTTCTACTTAACACCTTTACATGGAGAGAATTTACAATGAGTTTGCAATCTAGACGAAAAACAACCCCAGGTCTCGATGATTTCCCATATGTTTTAATCAAAAATCTTCATAATTCTGCACAAAATCTGTTCCTCAAAATTATTAATATGTTATGGTCTCAAAAAATCGTTCCTGAACACTGGAAAACAAAGTGTGATATTCCAATTTTAAAAATAGATAAACCACCTGATCTTTCAAATTCCTATGGAATCATCTCATTGTCATCTTGTCTTGGCAAAATATTTGAAAATATGCTCAATAGAATTGACTGGTATGCCGAAGCTAATAATATTATTCCACAAATCCAATATGGATTTCGTAGAGGTCGCAGCTGCGCAGATAGTTTCACTTCGCTTATTGCAGATTTAAAAAGAGCAAAAAATATGCATTTAAACACTGTATGTGTATTTTTAGATGTCCAAGGTGCGTTTGATAACGTGGACCCTGGAATTTTAGTTAAAGTTCTGACTGGTGATCTAGGGATTCCTGGTCAAGTTTCGAAATGGCTGTATGAGTTTTTAAATAAGAGAATATTATATGTGAAGCACAATAATATTCTATATGGCCCAGAAAATGCCTCTAAAGGTACAATGCAAGGTGCCACCCTTTCACCTTTATTATATAATATATATACTAGTGACATATGTAAATATATAAATATGGAAAATATACAGATTCTTCAGTTTGCAGACGATTTAGTATAATATAGCTCTGATAGAAACTTAACTAATGCAACAAATAATATAAATGTAGCCTTAGAACAACTGACGAGCTACTATCACAATAAGTTGCATTTAAAAATAAATGCTGCTAAAAGTAGCATGATGGTTTTCAGTGATGAGATTCCTTCTACTAATGTTATTTACAATGGTGACACCATAGCCAGAGTTACCCAACACAAATTTTTAGGTATCATCTTAGATCAAAAATTAAACTTCGAACAACATATTAAATATATATCCAAAAATGCCATAAGAGGCGTTAATACTATCCGATGTCTAGCTGGTGTATCGTGGGGTGCAGACCCAAAAACTCTGTCTATATTGTATAAAGCAATTGTAAGAAGTCATTTCGATTACAGCAGTTTAGCTTATGTAAACATGTACATAGGCTATATATAATTCAAAACAAGGCCTTAAGAATAATTTCTGGAGCAATGTGCTCAACTCCTATCAGAGCAATGGAGGTTGAAACTAAAATAATGCCACTCATTCTAAGAAGGATACTATTAATTGAACGATATTTTTTAAAACTGCTAGCAATAGAGAATAGTCAAGTAACACAAAAAATTATTCCTCACTTTATTAATGTATCGGAGCCACTAACTACTGCTGAAGAACTGGTGAGAGGCGGTCTCTCCACAACTAAGTAGAATCTTTCTGCATATTAACAAACAGTGCACTTTAGTTAAACAACAGTCTCAATGGCCATGTTACTCCCACTCATTCACTAGTATAATTTTTCCTATTACCATTATAACTCATGAAATTTCAAACAATAACGATTTGTTACAATTTTTAGACGAGAATCCTCACTTTTATACCTTGTACACTGACGGCAGTAAAACTAAAGATCATGTAAGATCTGCAGTGTTTGATCCACAGACGAAACTTCCTCAAAGTTATGTTTTAGATAAAAACTGTTCAATATTTATAGCAGAGGCATATGCAGTTTTAGAAGCACTCAAATTAATTTACCATTTGAAAACCAGTAAATACTTTTTAATTCTAACTGATTCTTTAAGTCTCATAGAGAGTTTGAAAAACCTAAAATTTAATTTTAAATCCAGTTACATTTTATACCTTATTAAAGATTGTATATATAAATTGCAAAATATGGAAATTAATGTCGCTTTTATGTGGATACCCTCACATAGAGGTATAACTGGCAATGAAGTAGCTGACAAAACTGCATATGAAGGGATTAATCCTTTAAACGTCATGTATGTAGTGAATATTCCGCTAACTGATTACTACAGCTCTGTAAAATTAGACATATTAGACCAGTGGAAAAGCATGTGGAAAAAAGACCAAGAAGAAAAAGGAAAGTGGTATGGCTCTATACAGGAGGATATACCAGCATATCCATGGTACTGGAAATTGAAGTCGGCAAATCGAGACTTCATAACGACTATAAACAGGCTTCGATTCGGACACTCCACCACTCCCTCCCACCTGGCGAGGTTGGGAATTGTGACAGATAATAGGTGCAAAGACTGTAATACTCCACAAGCGGATATTGAACACACGTTTTCTTCTGCCAAACACACAATATGCAAAGACTGATCCTTGCTAGTGAAATCAGTGAAATAATGGCAAATGATTCCTCCCGCCGCTTGAAAGATTTATTAACAAATGTAAAGTGCTACAAATATTTATACGATTTCATTAAAAATACGATTGGAAGAATTTAACAAAACAATAAATATTAAAAGTGTTCAAAGTGTTGAGTATAGTGTTTAGTAAAGTGTAGATATATATATAAGTAAAACGACGTGGCTCAAGGGTCTAGTAACCAAGCCAAAACACTTAAAAAAAAAACAAGCAGTTTGCTCATTCACTTTTGCCACATAAATCTGTTTCGTTAGTCTATTTTCATCCATCGTCTCCACGTGTCCTAACCATCTAAGCAACCCTTTTTCTATCTTAGTCACTACATCTTCTGTCATACCACAATGTTTCCATATAACGCTGTTCCTTTCTATGTCCATCTATTTAAATTATATTTATTACTATTACAATTAATAATAATGCAGCAACCTTTCTAATAAGTAAATACACAACTAGATTATCGATTTCTGAGCAAGTTATAGGTAACAATGTACGTGACTAACAAAAGAAAGACATAATTGAAAAGACCATCAAAAAGTTTGTGACAATGAAAACATAATGAAAGGAAAGAAAGAAATCCATTTATTCAGGCAACACTCATTTGAATTAAGTACCTACCTCTTTTGATATTGGAATGGATTGGAAACATGGCAACAAACATTTAATGTATCGCAATTCGAATTTTGAAATGCACGCGAATATGGAAACAAAACAATTATGAACCTAACTGACAGGCATGAACGCGTCGTATTGTAATGGACATAGGAGCGCTCTCACCGCAAGAGCATTGTGCACGACCGCTGACTAGCTATTGTGGAGCTCACGTGACCACAACGGACATTTTGACCGGACAGACCGATACATATTATAAACGACTCATTTTCGATACCAACTGTAATACTACAATGACCGAATGATATTATTTTGAAGGAACGATAAAGAAAAGAGTTTACAAAACCCTCGGTTCGTGGACGTCCCGAGTAAGATTCTTTAGACCGTAGCAGGCTGACACGCTCTTTGAAGCGCTCGTGGCCCCGCGGTCTCAGTGTTCTGTAAACGATCACTGAGTTACGAAACTTTCACTATGGCTGGTCCTCGGATGGGTGACCACTTTGTGGCATTTACATTTGCGAGCGTTTCCGTGCTTCGGAAGGCACGTTAAGCCGTTGGTCCCGGTTGCCAGTAAAATGGCAGTCGTTAAGCCTGGTTGAAGGCCTTATGGGCGGCTTGAAAATTTCAAGAGCAGGTAGCCACAACCTGCGTCTGTCTATTTCAACACGGCAATGGGCTCACCACCTATTACGTGGGACAGGAATCCACACGGTGAAAAGTGGGCATATAATATGCCTCTGCCACCCCTTCGGGGAGAAGGCGTGATGGATATTTATTTATTTATTTATTTCACACTGCAATTTTTTGTAATCGCATCGCCTACCATAGACAGAATGTTTATCCTCACACTTTGCTTCCGGAGCACTCACATACGGTAAGGTCCGATAAGGGTTTTCTTTCGCATAAACTTGAATTGTGGAATAAACTCCATGGGTTTTTTGCAGAGTCGGCAGTGCGAATACCGTGTACTTTAGGCTATGGTGATCACTTTTAATAAGGTAGGCCATTATGCTTGTCTGAAACTTCAGTAATAATATAAAAAAGTAAAGATTTTAACAATAAAAAGCAGGTCATGTGTCGAATTGATCTTTACTAAATATAAATTTGATCTTTTTTGGCAACACTCAAAAAGGCTTGCAACTCAAACCTGTACTAGACATGAAAAATAACAAATATTACATTGGACTGATACAATTCTATCGACACCATTCTGAAAGGACCGTTACTCACAGTAAACATTGAAAGCAGTCGTTTATTATCGAGCTGTCTTGTGTTATTTCACTTTTGTAGCTGTAGTGACGTAAAGGCTTTGCATTTCTTTCGACAATGCCTTCGTGGTACAATGAAAAAATTCCGATTGATAATAATAATGTAAAAATAATGTCTGGTAAAAGAAATTTAAGAAGCACAGTTGAGACCAACGTTGAGAAAAAGAGACGGCAACTTAATACCGCATTTCCGAATGGGGTTCTGAAGCCTGGTCGATTTCTGTACCCACGAAATACAGACGTGTAATACAAACTACTAATAATCCCCATTTTCACTCAACCTTCGCTTCAAAAAGCAATAATACTACCAAAAAACAATCTAGTTTCTAGAAATTCTTGGCGTAGATGTTCGTCGTGAGCTCTAAAATAAAAACTATATTGAAAAATTGGACTAGCTTCATGGAAACTAAAAAGTCTGTAATAATGTAATTCTTCACGTTGCCGCCGCCCGGAGGTGACTGGTGTACAAGACGCAGCGACGATCTGCGTCGAATACTGTTCTCACCTTTGGGATTTTTTCTCGAAGTACTTACTACACGCTGTCGATGCTACACAGTGTCTGACGTAGTGGTTTTATAATAATAATATTCATTTATTTCAGGCAACATTAGAAAAGTAATATATGTTATTAACTTATTCTACGACCCATAGATAAATACCTTAAAACTAAGAATACATATAAATACATCACACTGTGTTAGTATATAAAATGTCAATATATAAAAATGTGTGTTTTAACCCAAATACACTCTAAGGACCGTATAATAGAATAATACTCACTCAATATGTGAGAAAAACTTAGTTTTTACCTTAAAAACTACGTTTAAACGTTTTTCAAGTTTTGATAAACGAGTAACACAGTCCTAAGTCGAAAAATGTCAGACTTTTGCACGCTCGCAATATGATATTTATTTATTTATCTATTAAAGTGGGCATATTATATGCCCACTTTTCACCATATGTATTCCTGTCCTACGTAATAGGTGGTGAGCCCAATGCCGCAAAATGAAATATGAAAGCTAAATTTAAAATAAAAAGGCAATTATTGTTAAAAAATTGTAACAGCTCTCTAACAAACAACAGAACACAGAGATGATTTATTCACTCGCTACGAAGAATTGAACATCGAGAGACTCTTGACTGTATCTAGTAGCAAGTAGGGACACAATATTTACAGTTTATTAGTCCCATGTAGGGCGGAAGTGTGCATTTGGGGGCTCCCGTGCGTTGTTTACGAGTCAGGCCGCCCAAACGGCGCCGCAGACGGTCGATATAGAATCCCACTCGTCCCGATATTGAATTTTAATGAACCAAGGAACTTAAATTCTCGTTTGAGTTCGAAATTCCCAAAGTGCGTCAAAACTTGAAGAGTTGAACTCGAGTTCGTGCGCTTTTCAAACGAATTAAATTTATCTTTGGACTGTTTAAGCACGTTTTTCGTGTTAATGTAATAGAAATTCTATATAATATGTGCGTCATTTCGTTAATACGAGGAGTTTCCTGAGGAGCTTTTGTATCATTTGCAATTATCATGTAAGTAATTTGAATCGCTTTGTATTTTGATTTAAAACAATTGAGAACAGGGCGGGACCTACTGGAAGTGATAAATAGATTTACACGACCTTTTCCTCGAAGGGGCATACTGTACCTACGGCAACATTTCAGCTTTTTTGTCCCACGTAACAAAGGGTGAGGCAATTGCCGTGCTGAAGTGGACAGGCCCAGGTTGTGGCGACCTGCTGTGGAATATTTTCAAGCAGCCCATATAGCCCTCAACTTGGCCTAACGACTGATATGTTACTGGCAACTGCGACCAACGGCTTAACGTGTCTTTCGAAGCACGGAAACGGTCTATAAAAATGCCACAAGGTACTAAATCTGAAGACCTAGCAAAAGTAGCTAACACAGTAATCGTTTATAGAAATCTATGTTAATGTTCTTCTTTATCTTCATCTCCTCAGTCATCAGATTAACAATTAAAATAAAAGATGTGGTGTCGTGGAACACCAGGTAGGAACGAAGTTCGAACTTTCGAAAAAACTCATTTAGAAAAAAAATGTGTAAAAACAAAAAAAAACCACCCTCACCCTCACTCCTCACTCCTCTCCCTCACCCTCTTTTCGCGCCTGCGCACGTCTCATTTAACGGTTTTATTCCACCCAATTTTTCTTATGGTTTTACTATCACATTTTTTTCAGTTCGGTCGTGCAGCAAAATCCCTATCTCCTCCAAGCCTGCCGTAAGGAACTTCGTTCCAAAAACAAAAACGCATAGGTATATTTAGGTGGACGGTGTGTATAAGGGGAGGTTGAAAATGGTTAACAATTACTAATGGTAGTAATTTTTGGGAAAGAAAATTGTGAACACTCAATTTCTGCAATTTTGTACAATAGATAGAAATAAGAAAGCTCTGTGCCCGAAGGAACAAAACATCGTAACAATTTGCCAGAGTAACTACATGTCTTGTTACAGACTCCGGTTCAGCCACCCGCAGGGGTTGTTAGGGCAGTCGATAGACAGTATTCGCTTTCAATACAGCCGAAAAAATACTCGGCTGTCCCCCGGCAGCTGATCAAAGCAACGACCGTCAAAAAAAAAGATTGGGCGTAGCCTTATTAGAAACTTATTGGACTATCTACTTTGAACCTTTTGTCAATACTGTCATTGACAAACGTCATGTTGAGTGACTATCAAGCCTATATTTTTATATTAGAAAAATAAAAAATATATTTATTTGCTCATATCAGTGGACTTTTGGCGCGAACATTAGCAATGACGCACGTTTGTCGTATATTATTTTCCAAAACTAGTATAAAATTCGTGGTTTTGTGTTTAATAATGGTGGAATATTATACATAAAGAGTTCGAAAAAGTGCATTAGTGAAGGATAGTGATTATATTGCAATAAATATTCCATAGAGAGCTCCAATAAGGGATCCACTGCCTTATTGGGGCAAGGACCAGGACTTAGGACTGAGGACTTGACATCGACAAAAGACTAGACATGACCAAATACTAAGAAAATATAAATACTGAAGACCAGGCTGTATGGACAAAGTTTCCTTTGCCTGCCCAAGATGGGCGAAGACAACCAACAAACAGCTCATATCAGTAAAGCGTACCTTACCCATATCATGATTTATTTACCTACTACGCGGGTAAAGCTGCGGGCGTTCGCTAGTATGTATATCTTAAAAGCAATAAACTGATAACACTATATTTTTTGCGTAAGTGGTAGTGTATGCGTCACTACCGCGGACTTGGTTCGGTTCTCGGGTCGGTACAAATATTCGTGTTATCTGTAAAAAAACAGTTGCTTAATTTAGAAACTCTTCTTTATTTACTGGTATTATGATAAAATGTTGGTATTCCTCGACCAAAACATTAACTTACGAGGACCCATTTGCGGGAAAAGCTGACTGAAGTATGAACATTTTAACCTGCACGATTCTCCCTCTACTTGTTAAAATGGAAGCATTTTTAAGCGTCCGTACTTAAGCTGGTGCAATTTGTGTTACTCGTACTCCACGTCGACGTTGCCGCTAAGTTTGCCAACCTCAAATCAGTGAAAAAAATATTACTCTGCATGTTTTCATGCAGTCATCTTCTTTTCAAATCAAAAAGTATACTATGTTTGTGATGGAACTCCTTCGTTAAGAATCGATTTGTAAAATCTTTTTTAAACTAGAAATTTTCGTTCCAATTTTGTAAATGGATTTTGGTGGGAACAACGAAAGACGCGGTCGCCATTCTGTTATTATTTTTTTTAAAACTAATGTAGCTTCGAGTGTTGAGTTATAAAAACGATGGTTTCTGAATCATAAAAGCTTCGTAGACGTGTTGTGAAATTGCATAACTCTGTGGAAAGAGGCATTTTCTGTTACTTTCAATAATCCACATAGGTAATTCTGCAGTAAAGTCACTACTGCTTTATTGGAGTAAAACGTTGAACAAATCTATTCATGAAAATGCTGCTATATTCAAGAATGTACCCTAATGGAAGAATAATACTTTCGACATGAAAACGAAATAAATACAAATTACAGGATATATTCATATTACTTGACTCTGGCATTGCTCATACCCAGTACAAGGAGAAGAAGAAAAAAGATATCTCCTATTTGTTGGACCAAATATATTAGTTGAAGTGTTGGAGTATACTGTGTTTAGTATGCTCTCTTACATAAATCCAAAGGAACAATGTAAGTGTCACTTTAATGTTGGAAACCATACCTACATTTTAAAAGAGCATCCATAAGACTTTCTTACCTTCTTAAGACTTCTTCTTAATGGATAGGCTGCCCTTAGAACTGGCAACTAGAATCGCTCTCATTTTGATATGATTTTAAACACAACATTCATTTTGTTTTTTTTTTGTATAAATACATTACAATATAATTGGTCAAATATCATGTAAATCAAACCTTTGTAATTACTGGCGGTTAGAAAAGAGTGGCCATGAGTTTTGTTGCCAGGTTCTTCCTCAGGCTCTACCTATTGCTTTGCGAATCTGGCAGTAAATGTAAATGTAGAAGCAGTAATCTTGACGTTCATAAGCGTTACTTTGTGATCTACATGAATAAAGATTTTTCATTTTCGTCTGCGAACCACTTCCAGGGATAACGCGGGATCATATGAGTTTATCCACACCCACTTATAATTCATAAAAGTAACGCGCCCTTCACGTGGCGAAGGAATCAGGCGACTTCTAAACTGAAACCACTTTCAAAACCGGAAGTGGTGGAAACTTCAAAATCGCCTATCGAATCGAATCGCCATCGAATGCCGTAAACCGTTTGTCTCTATCTTTTATGGTTCATGAGAAATAGATGCATGCAGATAGACTGACAAACTGAGCCCTTTTTGAGACTTATCTAAACTTTAGGGTTTAGAAAGAAGTCTATAAAGCTTTTACCGTGCAATCGCGCAATACTATCGATATATTACATTACGTTATTTATTAACGGAACAACGGATCGATTACAGTTTGTGATCGAAACTCCTAAACGGTTTTAATTTTTCTTCAGTTTTTTGTGTAATAATTTTGTTTGTAAAGTAATTTCGCGAAGTTTTGTTACGTAAATGAAACTTGCCGTTCAAACCATCTTTATTTAGTTTTGGTTGCCGTAATAGTTAGCTATATCGATATGAAAGTCTCAGGTTCTTATCTTGGGTCGGAACAATATTTGTGTGAATCGCAAATTATTATTACGGCGAGGTGCTATTTTTTAATATAAATAAAATAAACCATAGCACAAACTTATTTTTTGGTTACTTTATGTCCCAAAAATGTTTAAATATTCATTTGCAATTAAAAAGAGCGCTTTTTTCTTGCACATCCACCGCAGCATCTTCATCTCTTCGTAACATGCTGCTTGTTTCGTTTACTCCTACGATATCTATTTTTATTTTTTGGTTCGTAAGCACTGTCTAGTTATACTTATTAGATCTACAGTGGTATTTTACTGGTAAGTCTATCGACATGATAAATCACAGTAGAATATTCCCAGTAGAACTCTGGTAGTACTACTGGGAATTGGTCGTTTATTTTCCTAGAGGGGCCTACAGAATACTCAACATAACAGGACTTTTGTCTACCAACACAACGAAATAAGTCTTCGAAATAATAATATTTCTCTCTTGAACACGGTTGCGCGCTGCTAGGATTGTTTACCGCCGAAAGCAATGTTTCGAGAACAAACTAGAACTGCCGATGCGTTATGATTTCGTCGCGTCTTTCTTCGGATTTTGTGTACTCTTTTTCTTTTCTCCCAATTTATCGGAACAATTTACACATAGCGTATACACTGACCTATTTTCTTAACGAAGAAAAGCCATTGTTGTGTATGGAGCGAAAGACTGTATACTCAGTTTTGTGCAATAAAGTATTATTGCACTTTTTTATTCAAACTATTTAGGTATAAGATATAATACATGAGGCCATCATGTATTATATCTTAAATTGCCAGAAAAAAAAATGGTACTATTTTTGCGTTCGCAGTTATCTTCATCAAACATTTAAATATTTACATTAAAATTGATTAAAATAGAAATTAGTAGTTATAATTATATCTAGGGTCAAACTATTGAATTTACAACTATTTAGGCAATTTTCGATGCCATAGTACCTAAGATAGGCAATGAAAAAATCAACCTATGTTTCAATCAAATCAACCTATTAAAGTTCACTGCAGGATGGACGTAGGCCTGTCGAAATTTCGTTTTTGGAGGGTTTTACAGTACCAAGCTGATAAGACGGGTTAGTACAGAGTTTTATCTCAAGTTTTCATTAAATCTATTAGTCGCTAGGTGCATCACTTGCAGGTAAGGTTGGTTTGAGCCCCGAAGACCCATCGCACACTTTTTCACACAAATAAAATGAACTCCCGGAGTTTAAGGGGACAAACAAAGAAAAACACAACTGGGAACACTTCTTTTTTCTGACGGATAAGATAAATATAAATACTAGCAATCCTTTCTGCCATATACCTATCTGTGTCAAGCAGAACCACTATAAACAAATAATGTAGAGAATTAAAACAAATTGCGTTTCTTTACCCTTGAAATACGAGTTTCCATACAAAAAGGGTTAGTTCGCTTGAATATTAAAGGTTATAAATAGAACGCGAATGAAATCCTCGTCCGCCGACCACTTATTGTTAAGTTGACAAATGGCCCGCTCTAGAGTTTTACAGACGAATTGTTATATAGTACTAGCTATTCGAGAAGCTTCGTATGCATGTAATATTTCAACTTAAATCTGATATTATTACTGGGTTGATATACATTTTATAAACTTTTAATACCACGCAAATGGCAGACACGCTCCAGTATGGGGTTAACGTCGACAGTATGGGGTTCTTCAGTAGCGGCCTTAGAAGGTTTTTATAGGATCGGCAGCGAGAGTGCTGCATCTCTTGTGTTGCAAACTTCCATAGGCTACAGTGACCACTTTCCATCAGGTGGGCCGTATGCTTGACTGCCACCTCAGTGGTATAAAAAAAGTATCTTAACAGTAGAGATAATAATACTCATTAATCCTGATAGCTCCCTTATTTTAAGCGAATGGAGACATGGGTACTGTCAAAATCCTGTTGGACTCATTCTCTTAGTAAAGGAGAGAAATGGAATTGGAATTCCCGTTGGATCCATCAATTGAACTTTCGTTAGAACCTATCTTTCTTAAAACATTTGTCAGCAAGTCCTTTCATTTGATACCTATATCCCCGCTATATTGGATTTAGGATAATATTACTTTTTTACCCATATTGTAGCAGTGCATTAAACATAGTCCATCTTCTTATTGTTCCGCCATGTTGGATTTAGAATGACGTCACATAAATGATGAAAATAAATATCGTTGGTACAACTTACACAACGCCATCTAATTCCAAACTAAGCAGAGCTTGTACTTTGCTATCCAGATAAGTTATAACAATACATACTTATAATAGATAAATAACACCCAGACACAGAATAAACCTTTGTGGTCATCATACAAACTTTTATATGCTGGGTGGGAATTAAACCCACGACCTCTTGCGTAGCAGTCGGATACACCCCCACTTCGCCACAGAGGCAGTTTATTAGGCAAAATTTACGCTTTATATGCGTCAAAATTGACTTGAAATATTGCAAGTATATAGAAATATAAAGGCAATAGAAATCTTGTAAAAAGTTCCCGTTTAATGTACAAAATTAATGTGATACTCGTATCCTATCTCGTATATCAATGATATCGTAAAGTTTGCTTTTACTGTGACGATAACGGGTGGCGTTCAACAAATTGCGTGAAATTCAAATTTATTGCTCTAGATAAAGTTGAATCACAGTGTAGCAGAACTTTTGACATTGAATTAGTTTACTTTGCATAAGGTAAAGTATTCTACTGCTGCACACGTTCATTTGTCTCAAAGTTAAAATGAAACTAGTACTGCATCAGTCTTTAAAAAGTTACTATTTACTTGGGAGATTGGAGAAAATAAGCAAAGTGATGATTACAGTATCGGTAAATATGAATGTACTATTTTTACGCAGCATTCCTGACGGGGTAGTGACAGCAGAGGACAGATCGCCAGGCTTCGCGATCTATGAATACTTCCTTTGTTTCGGCAGAATTATAAATCGTTTCATACATGCACGTCTGGGTATCCAAGTCCTATTGAAATTTCCGTTTTTGAGTAATCTGCTCACGTGGCCTTCGTATGCAAGCATCGATCTAGCCTGACTCCTATTCTCTTTGCACAATAAATATTCTTCGTCTTTCTACTTTTCTTAGACCTGGCAATACAATGAATTGCTGTGACAACTACATAAATCAACATTACAATAATAATACATTGATATATCATTTCAAAGAGACTCCCGAGTCCGTTGCTCAAGTGGAAGGTGTCGGCAGACTGAGAGACTGACACTGCTGGCCATAGGTCTTCATACCCCGACCAATCTTTTATTTTCTGGGCTTTTTTGGCTACATATCCCACGTTGACCAGACGGGTTGGTATGGGGTTTTATTTTGAGTTTACCTTCTCTATGTAATGGTTACTATTGCGAAAGTGTTCCCTTGTACGAAAAACATGGGCTAAATGGATGGAGGAGAATTTGTATTCTATTCCGTCGATCTATTCTCAGAAACTATTGGTTCGAATTGAAGAGCTTTTTATATGTAGGATAGTTCATTTATCGAAAGGAAGCTCTACATCATACCCATGAGAGCAGAGCAGTGTATGAAAATTCGGATAAAATGGATGCTACGGGTCTTAAATTAATGTCACGGGCGATGCTGCGATGCTCAGCTATTGTATATAATACTAGTTGACGCCCGCGGCTTTGCCCGCGTAGAGATGTTTTCCACAGGAACTTGATCCCGAGATAAAAAGTAGCCTATGTGTTATTCTGATGCTATATTATTGTAAAATTTCATTAAAATCCATTCAGTTCGTGAAAGAGTAACACACATCCACTCTTACAAACTTTCGTATTTATAATATTAGTAGGATGTTAGTGCATCAAAGTAAACTCAAGGTTAATCGCTCAAGGAATTGCTTTAATTCACACAGCTAATCCCAATATCACGATTGAAAAGGAACGACTTCTAACGCCATATCATTAGGGGCGGACAGGGTCTCCAGGTTACACATATGAAAGTTCCCCAGATCTGATTTAATTTTTCCATAAAAGACACTTTTTCATACAATTTTAAAGGAATAGTTATTCCCGCGCATGCAATGACGTAAGATCTTTTTTTTTTTTTAATATTTATTTAATGGCCTGGTTTCTAAGACCTTTTAGCCAAATCTTATTTTTTATATCATATTTCTTCAATCTTATCTTCTAATTAGTCCTGTCCAGTCGATGTCGTGTCCTCATTGTCCGTCCTGGTCCTTGCCCTCAGTATAATGGTGATTCTTATACTAAGGTTGTCAGTGGACGTTTCGCGGCAAGAGAGAAAATAGCATTTCACTGCATATATATCATTGTCTTTCACTATAGCACGTTAACACAACTTTTATGTCCAAGAAATCACCACTCCCGCACATAAAACAAGATAAATGCACTAGTTTTAGAAAATAATCTAAAGCAAGCGTCCGCACTTGTCACTCTTCCCGCCAAATGTCTGACGTAAGATCGAACGAACGAAGCCACAGATTAAATATAGAGTAAACTTTGCTGGTGTGAGTAGACACATTACATAGAACTATTATCTTTACTCTTTACTGTAAGTCTTTACAACGCAAATCCTTGGTCTTAAACGCAAACGTAACTAATTAAAGTTTTTATATTTTAATTCTGGCTATGCACGGTGATGCGATCGACAACAATAAAATTTATTGATCTTCCAATATGTATTAAATTTTTCTTTAAGTGATAATTTTCAAGCAAATTTATTCTTGCTTGAATAGGTTTGTTCAAAGTGTACTGCAGTAAAATGATGGTAAATTTTACTGTGGATTTTGGAAGGTAACAGAAAATACCGCGTTCCACTAAGTTATCCAATTTCACAACACTTGTGCACGTCGTCGAAGCTTTTATGTTAAAAACACCATAATATTTACTCATAAACACTCGAAAATACACTAGTTTGAAAAATTTAAACGGAGTGTCCGTGACATTCGCTGTTCCCGCCTTCTAACTAATAAAAGGACCACAGATAGACTAGATTCATGTCAGCGTTGTCAACGTTCATTTCAACTTTTAAAAAAGGATTATGTCCTTCCTAATTTTTTAATTTTCCCCAAAGTTAGGAAAAAAACCCCAATCTGGAGACCCCGAGGGCGGGTCTTAATAGCTATTTAGAGGCTGTAGCGACGTTTACCATCTGAATACGTTTAACTTGTGTAGGAGGAGATTAATATGGTGTATTGTGGTGTTCGTGTATTGAACCCGATGTGATGAGCCACGGTGACGCCGAAAGGTTCAATGTCCGTTACGCTGAATCACGATGATTCGCATGTTGTGTACAGGTTTTACGCCCTCTTTCGTTGTTTTGTATCTTCTTGAAATATTCCGTTGCGATTAATAGTTCATTATACGTTTTTTTAAGTTTAGCACATCAAATGACTTCGTCGCACCCACCATCATCATCATCATCATCATCCGAGCGTCTGTCCCAGTTGCGTCTCGCGACGCCCGGGGTCCGCTTTCCTACATTTTCTCCTCCACTTCGCACGGTCTTCGGCATCCCCTGTAGTGAGACCATTGGCACGCATGTCATCCCTTACGACGTCAAGCCAGCACTTCTTGGGTCTTCCCCTCTTACCGGGACCCGGCGGGGCTGACATGGCCAGACATTTGTTACCTACGTAGCCCGTCGGTTGCCGCAAGACGTGGCCATACCAACGAAGGCGACACTCTTGCAACTTGTCTGCAATGTCACGGACGTGAAGGCTGCCGCGGATGCGAGAGTTTCTCACGCGGTCCATCCGCGTGACCCCACACATCCACCGCAGCATCTTCATTTCCGTGACACGCAGCTCCTGCTTGTGTCGCTCCAATATCGGCCACGTCTCACTGCCATGTAAAAGGACAGGTCTAATAATGGTTTTGTAGACCTGTCCCTTCAACCGGATCGGCATTTTAGGGTCACAAATGACACCGGTCATCTCCCGCCATTTGGCATTGATGTCACTGGACGTGTGAAAAACAGATCCCAGGTATTTAACCTGGTCCGTGCGCTCGACCAAATCACCGCCTATGCGGACGGATGTGGGATCTGTCGAGTTTATTGCCAAGTACTCGGTCTTCGCCACATTTAGTTTCAGACCGCCGTTCTCAAGCGTCTCCTTCCACACCTTTACACGTCGCACCAATCTGCCCCTGTCCGCGTCTGCCAGCGCAATATCGTCAGCATACATGAGCAACCATGGAGGCTGCTCATGTTGGTTTCTGATGCTGTCCGACAATTCGTCTAATATTACACTGAACATAAGCGGACTAAGGACCGAACCCTGGTGTACCCCGACGGTGATGGGGAAGGGTTTCGTGTCGCCAACAGCAGTCCGAACCATTGAATTCGTCGCACCCACAAATAGTAAGTAATTTTTACGAGGATGATCCGCTTACAGACTACCCACTGCCGGCTAAGCAATGGGCTTGTGTGGCAGCACTTTATTGTGGAGGCACTGGGAATTCCCATTAAAACTCCTTGACAACCTTTCTGCCCTCTCGCTGATATATTTTGGCACCTGATAATTAACACACAAGGATTGAGAATCGCTATTACAGTAGAAAGATTTTCTTGTAATTTTCCCAAACATCTTCAATAGGGACCTCAGAATGTTTGGACAAAGTTTGCAGCCCGAGTGTAGCCTCTGCTAAAGTCCATAGGCTACGGTGGGTGACTACTTTCGAACAAGTATAATTTGCTGATCTCCGTGGTTTCGCCCGTAACATACTTCTAACGATCCTCCATAGCACCCATTTAATCCAGGCGTTTATTAATTTTTCCAGGCGTTTATTAAAATAATGTATGAAAATTTACCCGATTTCTTGACATTTATGATTACTCTTTCGATCTCCTCGATAAATGAATTATTCAACACAAAAATCATTTTTCATTTGGAACCAGTACTTCCTGAGTTTAGAGCGTTTAACCAAACAATGAAATAAACAAACTCTTCAGCTTTAATATTAGTGTTTTATTGTCACACATATTGATAATTTATTCAAATAGAAAATGAGCATTTCTATCCACAACATCTCGTTCCGAGAACTGGTCCAAAAAGTTTCTTTAGTCCAGTAATACGAATGAGATGTACGAAGTAGTCGATCGAGTGGAACGCCCTGGGATCGTGTTTGCGGTTGTTGGCGCTTGATTAAATTTGTCTGGATCAAGTGGAGTGTATGCGGTTGTCGAATACCGTCCACGCTACGCCACACACCGGACTGGACTGAAATCAGACGCTGTCACATTAGCTTGGGTTTTTTTCTTTTTCTTGGACTTTCTCGGCTTGAGCAATGCCAGAGTCAAGTAATTTGACACGTCTTTCTTATTTATGTCTTTTTTAAACTCAAAAGTACAAATCTTCTCCATTTACAGTGCTTGTATTGTGTGTGTGTGCAGATAGCAGCGTATTCATTGTTAGATTCTCGCCGGGCGGTTGAAATTTTACTAAAACTATATGTGAATTTTGAAGAGCAACAAAAAAATCATTTTATTACTTTCCAATACTAGTTTAAATTGTCGAAAATCGTGGGTCGCTTGTGTAAAAATGATTTCAACATAAAAATGTTGAAATCATTTTTACACAAGCGACCTCATCTGCTAGCAGTTCACCTGCTAACCAACAGCCGAGTCACTGACGCAGACGCATTTACAGTGTTGGGAGATCAGACGGCAGATGCTTTCAACAATAGCAAAAATCAAAGGCCAAAATGCCTCACTCCCCAAGAAGCGGGATAATACCCGAACCAACCCCCAAAGAAGCAGGACAACACTCGAACCCTTAAGTGATGCCGCGGTGGTAGCCAAAGTCTGCCCGGAGCACTTCACAGGCTATCTTCCGAGAAACTCGGGGCGTCCGGCAATAGACAGGCAAGGACAAGTGGTTTTAGTCGGTTAGAGTCCGGCATGAAATACGAGGGGATTTCCACACGTTAAAAAAAACAATTGGTGCTCTTTGCGGTCAATTAAATTTGAACCATCAAAATACGTGCTGAGTTTGAAAGCGTATAGGAATATACTAAGAAGTTCTGATAGAGTTGGGTCTTTAATGTTTGTTCTAAATCCGAAAGAAATATTTACAGACATATTTAATGTTTCGACCTACGCAACGGCAAAAGCCTATTCTTTTTTCATTCGAAGGTGAGGTGTCGCGAAACGGTGAGCAAAACACAATTTATTTTTTGCTGAATTTCATTATCATTATTTGACACCGGTGAAGATTCGCGATAACGTGAGCTTGCGAAAAATCTAATAAAATACGAGAGAGGTTGGAGATTGGAAATATCGGTGAAAATTGATGACGGGGTGTCAATTTTGAAATTATTTCAGTTACGATATGACATAACAAGATGGGCGTATAGCACGCGGAGCCCAGGACGACTGTCGAGATGAATTCTACAATTTTTATACCGCCATCTAGAGTATTTACTACGGCTTCGCTTCCTAGCATTATAACATAATGAAATGACTTTCCAATAGGGAAAAAGTAGTTCCAGAGTTTATCGATAACAAACAAATCTTTCCCCATTATAATATACTAGTTGACGCACGCTTAGTGATGATTTCCGAAACCTATTTCCTCCTATTTAAAAGTAGCCTATGTTATTCTGATGTGTAAGCTATAACATTAGTAGGACTAACTGAGTCCCGCGGCCTCGCCCTTGATATGCTTCAAAGCCGTTTAATCCAATCTCGTTTATTAATTTTACAATAAAGTTTGAAAATTTCACAGCTTTATTTTATTTATGATTACTTCTCTGCCCTTCTGGTTAATAGCGTGATGATATATAGCCTTTAACCATCCTCGATAAATGCCTTTCCAAATAAAAAAAAAACAAACTCTTTATAATTTTAGTATAGATTAGATTATAAGTATAAGTTTGCACTATAGATTGCTAATATTTTCCAGGCAGTTCATAGCTATGTGTAATGTTTACTTTACAAATAAAGGCAGAGCTGAGTAAAGAAAGATTCACGGGTACATACTTTACTGTTCCTCACAGTGTAACATATTGAATCGGAACATATACATATAGCGCGTTAAAGTAGGGTTTATCAACTGAACCAAACACCGTAAATGTTGCCACTATCAATATATCCGGGGTATTCTTGTGTACCTTACAATATTTTGTGTATTTTATATCCCCTTCGCAATGTTTTTAGCTGGAAAGAATTTACCAAATATTTTTTTAAACAAACACGGCTTATCGAGGCTTGGGGTATGAGATTGAATTTTGTATTAAACAAGAGTAGGTACGAAAATATCTGAAAAGAAGCGCCGCTAGTTAATTTGATTGTTTTCGAAATGTACGTATACTAGATGACCCCCACAGCTTCGCCTGTGGAATATTTCGACCTCCCGTCGCACCTGTTTAATCCCGTCGCTTATAAATTCTACAATGATGCATAAAAATTTGCCCGATTTGTCGACATTTATGACTACTGCTCTGCTCCCCAATAATGATATATAGCCTCTAGCCTTACTCGATAAATGGGCTACACAAAAAACTAACACAAAAAGATTTTTTCAAATCCGACTAGTAGTTCCTGAGATTAGCGCTTTCAACCGAACAAACAAACAAACTCTTCAGCTTTATAATATTAGTATAGATAAGCATTTATCTAACATAAGCTACCCGGCCTGGCTTAACTCAGGTACACTATAAACAGATGGAAGTGATACGTGTGGTTTTAGCCGGTAAGAGTTCGGCATAGCATTAAAAAAAAACACCCGGCCGGATACTAATATGCCTGTGTTATTAAAAGTCTTCCTCTTATAACTTTATTTATTGCTGAAAACTGCATTAAAATCCGTTCAGTAGCTTGAAAGATCTCAGCGAACAGACAGTGGAAGTGACTTCATTTTAGGGTTCAGCTCAGAATGCCAATTTCGCAAAATGCCAACCGCTCGCAAATAGTTAACTTCTCATATTGCCAACTGTTCAAAATACCAACTTCTCAAAATGCCAACTTCTCAAAATGTCAACTTCTCAATGTGCCAACTTCACTACACGCCAATTTGTTTAAATGCCAACTTTTCAAAATATTTTAGGGTATTTTCATTTCTCGTATATTTTCGTATATTCTACTCGCTAAACTAAGCCAAAAAAATATTTTCCAAAACAAACAAACTAAAAGTAAAAGATAATTATTGAACCTTTTTGAAGTAGATAGATAAAAAGAATAACATTCAGGGCATGGACTAGCCCAACTGTAAGTGTCTACGTCTCGGTACCGTAGATGATAACCGGTAGAAGATTTTAAGTAGGTACAAATTTTCTTCATTCATAAAAGGTACACTCTTGTAGTTAGCAGCGTTTTCATGTTCAGGTTTGGTCAAAGTTCTACTCCACTATACCGGTGGAAACTTTAGTGGAGCTATCTGGAAAGTTTGAAAAGTGTCAAAAAAAGTCGAATTTCTCTGCGTTCTATCAATTCCCCACACTTATGCACGTCGAAGCATTTATGCTTATAAATCAACTATTTAAAAAAATATATAATTGATTATGGGAAATTTGATCTGATTGCGTCGCCGGCCGTGGTCACATATTAGCCGGGTGCAACCAATTACACAATTTAAAAAACATATGCGTTGTTGCTTCGTTCCTTAATCGGCAGACGATAGCCGGTGAACACTTGGGCCACGTAAATCTTGGTGGAATCCCTTACACCCTACTTTTTTATTCTCCGATTGAAAGCGAGGGGTGTTACAAGTTTAACATGTGTATCTGTCTGTCTGTGGCGTCATAGCTTCCAAACAGATAGACCAATTTTGATGCAGACGGTCATCATCATCCGAGCGTATGTCCCAGTTGCGTCTTGCGACGCCCGGGGTCCGCTTTCCTACATTTTCTCCTCCACTTCGCACGGTCGTCGGCATCCCCTGTAGTGAGACCATTGGCACGCATGTCATCCCTTACGACGTCAAGCCAGCACTTCTTGGGTCTTCCCCTCTTACCGGGACCCGGCGGGGCTGACATGGCCAGACATTTGTTACCTACGTAGCCCGTCGGTTGCCGCAAGACGTGACCATACCAACGAAGGCGACACTCTTGCAACTTGTCTGCAATGTCACGGACGTGAAGGCTGCCGCGGATGCGAGAGTTCCCCACTCGGTCCATCCGCGTGACTCCACACATCCACCGCAGCATCTTCATTTTCGTGACACACAGCTCCTGCTTGTGTCGCTCCAATATCGGCCACGTCTCACTGCCATGTAAAAGGACAGGTCTAATAATGGTTTTGTAGACCTGTCCCTTCAACCGGATCGGCATTTTAGGCTCACAAATGACACCGGTCATCTCCCGCCATTTGGCCCACGCGGCAGCAATGCGTGACTTGACATCGCAATCGATGTCACTGGTCGTGTGAAAAACAGATCCCAGGTATTTAACCTGGTCCGTGCGCTCGACCAAATCACCGCCTATGCGGACGGATGTGGGATCTGAAGAGTTTAGTGCCAAGTACTCGGTCTTCGCCACATTTAGTTTCAGACCGCCGTTCTCAAGCGTCTCCTTCCACGCCTTTACAGGTCGCACCAATCTGCCCCTGTCCGCGTCTGCCAGCGCAATATCGTCAGCATACATGACCAACCATGGAGGCTGCTCATGCGAGTTTCTGATGCTGTTCTACAATTCGTCTAATATTACACTGAACAGAAACGGACTAAGGACCGAACCCTGGTGTACCCCGACGGTGATGGGGCAGGGTTTCGTGTCGCCAACAGCAGTCCGAACCATTGAATCGGAGTCACAGTACATGTCCCGGATAGTGTCAATATAGACCTCTGGAACCCTTTTGGACCGCAGTGCCCACCAGATCATCGCACGAGGAACACAGAAGGCCTTCTGCATGTCTAGAAACAAACAGTGCAGAAGCGTGTTCTTCGACCTGTATTTGTCTGCGACAACCCTCAGGGCAAAAACAGGGTCCGTGGTCCCATGACCAAGGCGAAACCCATATTGACACCCCGAGAGAGTACACTCCTGCCGGATCCGAGAGTCTATAATCCTCTCAAAGATCTTCATGGTGTGGGACATCACCTTTATACCGCAGTAGCTCCCGCACTCCTGCACTGATCCCTTACCTTTGAAGACTGGAGTAATAATACTCAGTCTCCATTGGTTTGGGATCTGCCCGCTGAGGAGTATGCGGTTAAAAAGGTTTACTAAGATGCCCACACCGCGAAGACCCATCGCCTTCCAGGCTTCGATGGGGACTCCATCGGGTCCGACAGCTTTCCGATTCTTCATGCGGCGAAGCGCAGTCAGAACTTCTCCAGGCGTTACCGGTGCCACTAGTCCCTGATTCGGAGGGAGGTCCGGAGGCTGCACCTCTTTGTGCTGTTTATTAAGCAGCTCGTGGAAGTACGAGCGCCATCTCTCCTTTACCGCGAGGTCTTCGCTTAACAAGTTGCCCTCAGGGTCTTTTACACAGCGACACTTGGATGCGATATCCTGTGCCGCTTTGACCCTGGAGCGCGCCAGCTTATAGATGAGCTTCTGCCCCTCAGACGATTCCAGCTTATCATACAGAGGTTGTAAGTGGTCTCGTCTGGCTCTGGCTACAGCTCTCTTTGTGGCAGCCCTGTACGCGTCGCGGTCTTCGGGAGATCCGGTCGCTTGCCACTTTTTAAAGAGGGCTTTCTTCTCCCTAGTCTCCCTCTGGACTGCGTCGTTCCACCACCAAGTTTCTTTGTCACATTTGCGTCCACCCTTAGACTCACCGAGCACCACCTTCGCCGCTCCAAGGATGGCCGCCTGAACTTTGTCCCAGTAATCTCGAACTGGCCCGCCTTCAGTGTCGGTGCACTCGTCACCGACAGCTGAGACGAACTCCTGGGACTTAGTTTCATCAAGCAGCCACCATCTGATGCGGCGCTGGCACCGCTCGATGCGTTTGCCTTTGGGCTTCACGCAGAGGTCCATGACAAGGAGACGGTGTTGTGCAGTAAGACTCTCTCCGGGTATGACCTTGCAGTTGGCCACCTGGCTGATGCTGTGTCGCCTAGTGAGTAGGAAATCGATCTGAGTTGTACGCCTCCCGCTCTTGTAGGTGATGAGATGTTCGGATTTCTTTTTGAAATACGTGTTCACAATGGCCAGATCGGCAGCCGCACACGTTCTGAGGATAGTTTCTCCTTCAGCGTTGCGGGTGCCGTATCCAAAACCACCATGGACACTCTCAAACTCCTCAAACCTCTCACCCACATGACCGTTTAGGTCGCCGCCCAAAACGATTCCCTGTGACAACGGAATGCCCCGAAGCACTCGCTCGAGTTGGCCCCAAAACGACATCTTATCGGCGTCGCTACAACCGGCCTGTGGCGCGTATGCACTTATCAGGTGGGTAATAATCCCATCGATAAGCACCCTCACGATCATAAGCCGGTCGCTACAGCGTTTCACCTTCAAGATGCCGCTCTGCAGCCCCTCGGAGAGACCACGGCCACCCCGTTCTCCCCACCAGGCGCACCCGTGTAGTACAGCTTGTAGCCTTTCCGCAAAGGCCGGGCTCTGTTGCCCTTCCACCGAGTCTCCTGCAGGAACGCCACGTCCACCCTCCGCCTGGAGAGTACTTCGGCCAACTCTACCGCACGCCCAGTCAGCGTGCCAATGTTCCACGATGCGAAGCGGATACTGGTTGGGGCTAACTAATGGTGGCAGATGGTACTTAGCAATAAATGTTGAGATCATCAGCTCACTTCCTAGTCGATGAGTGGATCTTACTAAAGTCGACAAGTCGAAAATCATTTACTCGTAAATATAATTTATTTGAAGGATAGAAAGAAAAGAAAGAAGAAAGAAAGAAAACATTAATTTCACCAAGGAGCTTCGATTCAAGATTTATTTGGTTTCTATTTACGAATCGTGAGAATAAAGAAGTATGTAATTGATTAAAAAAATAGTCTTAGAACTGGAGAATAATGTAACGTAGTTTTATCCCTGAAACAAAAACATCTATATTCTCATGGGACGATACGTTTCTGAATAACCGACCACACGAATATTTTCAACATCTAGTGTTTTAAAAGAAAAATACTAAACTTCCTACAGTTTTTTTTTCAACAATGAAACCGTACTTGCCAGTCTAAAAATATAAAATATATCGATTGTTAGACGGACTACGAAGACAACTGCTTGACAGGCAAAACCTTTGAACGTCGCTCAATTCAATTTCGAACTTAAATTGTTATGCATGACTTTCCAATTTGTTCAAATCGTTTCTCAACAACACAAGTTAACTACATATTTATGAGGGGTGTGTAAAGTTCTTCGAAGGCGAAAATATCGTAATATCTGGAGAGAAGTTATATTCGGTATTCCCTTAAAATATATAATACATAGAAGAATAGGGTTAGCATGGTTTTGGTATTTCGAGGGATATCTCCTAGGTTAAAAGATTCACTGCTTTATTCCTAAAGGGTTAGACAGCGACATAAATTTTCGACATCATTGTTGAGAGCAATCGTCATTTTACCTCTTAACCCCGTTAGAATACCTGCGTCAGAGCCTCTACCGTTTCTCAGTTGATCTATGCATCACTTCCGAGTGCAGTTGGTTTGTATTACGTTTGTAGTATTCAGGTACTAATTCCTTATTGCCAATTATTCAGGTACTAATTCCTTATTGTAATTAATTAATTCCTGAATTATTACCAATTAATTTTAAATTGATATAGCATTATGTCCATTTATTGCATGGTCATTATTTATTACATTTTGTTTCGTTTTCACACTGATGCCTAAATTAAAATTTAAAGTGGAAATGTTTTTCAGTCTCCAACTGGACTCGAACCAGCGTCTTCTGGTTTAACGCACCAGACGAGTTACCAATTACACCATCGAGATTTACTGAGAACTGACGAATGAATCCACCTCTTTTTAAGTATATTAATCCACTTCTTAAGGCAACGTTATATAGTTAGCATACTAATTGCTTTTCAAAATTGTTTCATACTGATGCCTCATGTAAACAATACAAATGGTTGTAAATGTGTCCAAGTATTTTTTTATTCATTGTTTGTCCTGATTTTCTATATTTCATGGTATCTATACTTATATACCTATGCATACTAGGAAAAAAGAACTTTGTCGGTTAGGCGCGAATCTATAGCGGTTAGATCGATGCTGGTGGCCCGGGGCATTTCTGAGACCAAGCTGCTCAGTCTAAATTAGTCTGGAACGCGTTCTTTTTATGTACATACCGGTACTTATATCGATTTTTATCTCTGTCTGTTTGTTCGGCTAATCTCTACTAATACTTTCACATTTATTTAGTGAAAAGCAATTAATTTGAAAATAATATAAAATTACAAAACGACACTTAAGTTTTATTTATCTGAACAGATGTACTGAACAAGTATTGTAATGTACTGTACAAGGCTACCTATCAATGTAAATCAAGGGATAAATTTATAATTTTTTTATTTTTTGAAAGAACTATGTTCCTAATAACTAATTACGATCTAGCCCCTATGTACGTCTATAAGACTAATAAATAAGTAATTTAAATCGAACTTAATTTACTACATGTATTGTTTTTCACTAAGGGCCGTATTCCAGAACGTTTATCAATACCCAAGGAACACTTGAGAGTAGATTTTATATGGCAAAATCTAGTCTCAAGCGTTGATCGAGTATTGAGAAACTTTCTGGAATACGGACCTAAGAGTCGTGTTCATTGCACTCTCTTAGGGCCGTATTACAGAACGTCTCTCAATACTTAAGAAACAATTGAGAGTAGTATTTTAGGCGAAAACTAGCCTTGAGCGTTTCTTGAGTATTGAGAAACGTTCTGTAATACGGCCCTTAGAGTCTGATAAATAAATAAATAAATAAGTATTGTGGGTCTCTTTTTCACACAGCGCCATCTAGCCCAAAGTAAGCTAATATTAGCTTGTGTTATGAGATCTAGATAACTGATAAACATACTTATATATTTCTAAATACATACATATTATACATAGGAAACACCCAAACTCCGAAACACACATTTGTGGATCTCACAAATATTTGTTCTGACCCGGGAATCGAACCCGGGATAATAAATTATAGCAATAATAAATTATATTTCTGATAAGTGTGAAAACCAATGAGAACAGTTTGTTAACGTGTATATATATAACGTAGATCACTCCCAGGAGATTACTGTTTCTCATTTGAAATCATTGACTTACGTTGAAATATCTTTTTAATATGGTGAAATATTACAACAGCATAACATTCTAATTAATCATAACAATATCACCAAACATTGAGGCGAGGAACGTGACCGGCCATTTTGATTTTCGTAGAGGCCAAAGACATCTCATGATGTGGGTGGTAACTGTATACCATCAGGTTCCATCACTCACTCTTCCTACGCCGCCGTGGGCGAATAACCGGACAATGTAATTATAAAGTATTACATACACGAATCTGATTAATCACTCTTTTTATTTTTAAATGAATTATTTCAACGGTATATTTGCTCGGGCGACAGATGTAGTGTTTGTGGAACGTTTTTAGGGTTCTTATAGAATCACTATGTTCTCCGTTCGTCTGTCTGTCTGTCTGTCAAGACCTTTATCTAGGGAACACGTGAAAGTTTCGACTTTAAAATATATACTCAAGTTTATGGTCACTTGTTGCTGTGAAAAGTCAAATTTTCTTAACGTAATAAAAAGTTACGGTCTATAACGAAAAAAAAAACGGAACCTTCAATCCGACTCGCATTCGATTTTAAATTAATGTTTAAAAATATAGATGATAAACCCACTTTTTTCCGTTGCAGAGTGGGTGAAAAGAAAAGCAGGTTCTTCAAATGAGGTCTTAGAAGGTGTTTGAAGGGTCTACAGCTCGACTGTACCATCTCTGGCTCTGGTGTTGTAAGCTACGTTGACTACTTTCAATGAGGACGGCGTATGCTTGTTCGTTATCTAGATAAATAAATATCCATCACGCCTTATCCCCGAAGGGGTGGCAGAGGCATATTATATGCCCACTTTTCACCGTGTGGATTCCTGTCCCACGTAATAGGTGGTGAGCCCATTGCCGTGTTGAAATAGACAGACGCAGGCTGTGGCTACCTGCTGTTGAAATTTTTTAAGCCGCCTATAAGGCCTTCAACCAGGCTTAACGACTGCCATTTTACTGGCAACCGGGACCAACGGCTTAACGTGCCTTCCGAAGCACGGAAACGCTCGCAAATGTAAATGCCACAAAGTGGTCACCCATCCGACGACCAGCCATAGTGAAAGTTGCGTACCTCAGTGATCGTTTACCGAACACTGAGACCGCGGGGCCACGAGCGCTTCAATTCGTTATCTAGTGGAAATATTAATAAAAAACATTTAGTTGTCATTCGAAAACATCACAAGATTCTAGGCGGGATACCCTTGCTGTATATTATTTTCTAAAACTAGTACATTTATCTTGTTTTATGAATGGGAGTGGTGGTTTCTTGGACAGAAACGTGGTATAGTGAAAGACAGTGATATATATGCAGTGAAATGCATTTTTCTATCTTCTCCCGTAAAGCCCACTGAAAACCTTAGTGTAGCACGACTACTATACTGGGGTAAGACTTGATCTAAGACTAAACTTGACTAAGACGTACCAAACGAAGACGTTTTGATAGGTTATAAGATTTAAAAAAATGTAAAATAAATAAGATTGGCTAAAAGGTCTAAAAACCAGGCCATAAAATAATTACAAAAAAGAAAACATCACAGCTAACCTTTTGTACAGGACACGCATCGCTTTCCACCAACTATCCACTAGTATTGTTCGAATTTCGAACTAGTTGCTATGTCAGTTACATTGTTATGACTGGTCACTGCCATTGACAATCGTACCTACGATGTTATTGGTCGTTAGCCAATTATTCAATTTTTAATACAACACGCATTGTTATAATAACGGTAATTCATTTAAAGTCAAAGGGATTACCCTTTTTTAGAGATCTGGAGGGATTGCTTCATCACTTAAAGCCATCTTATTTTAATACTAGATGACCCCCACAGCTTCACCCGTGGAATATTTCGACCTCCCGTCGCACCTATTTAATCCCGTCGATTTTAAATTCTACAATGATGCATAAAAATTTGCCCGATTTGTCGACATTTATGACTACTGCTCTGCTCCTCATTGTAGAAGCGTAATGATATATAGCCTTCCTCGATAAATGGGCTATCAAACACAAAAATAATTTTTCATATCCGTCCAGTAGTTCCTGAGATTAGCGCGTTCAACCAAACAAACAAACAAACTCTTTCAGCTTTATAATATTAGTATAGTAGCTTTATAATATTAGTATAGATTAACTAACTAACTATATTTACGCTGTATCCCAGACGGGGTAGTCATAGAGGACGGATCGCCAGGCTTCGCGATCCATGTATACTTCTTTCGCTTCTTCAAGATTCATCAATCGCTTCATACAAGTACTTTTGACTTTTCCGTTTTGGAGCAATCTGCTCACGTGGTCTTCATATGTAAGTCTCGGCCTACCCTGACTCCTTCTAAAGGAAGTAGAGGGTACTTTCGCACAAAATATACTCTTTGTCAGTCATTGCTCACTCATTCGTTGGACGTGTCCAAACCAACGGAGCACGCCCTTTTCCAGCTTAATGCTGACACTTTCATTCAAACCTGCCATATTGCGTATTCGTAACGTATTCGGTTGGCCAAAGTTACGCCACACAGTTTTCGAAGTGAACGCATCTCAACAGTATTCAATTTACTTTCTGCATCTGCTGAGCTGCATACCCAGGTTTCCCTACCGTAAAGCAACGTTGGCACTAGCACTGCGTTATGAATTGCCAGTCGTGCTTCTTTTACGATGCTTTGTCGCTTTACTAATTGGGACAAAGCACCGTTAACTTTGTTTCCGGCAGCTACTCGCCGTTCTACATCCGAATCACATCTTCCACCCGCGCTAAACATACTTCCTAAATACACAATTTCATTCACTTGCTCTAGACGTTCCTGGTTTACCCTAATCTCGCATTTAGTTCTTCTCTTTTTAATACCAGAACCTTAGTTTTACTTGCATTCAAGCGAAGACCCTTGCTTTCATACTCCTCTTTTTATTTTAAATCGGACAGTCGGCGTACATCAGGATAAGTCAGGATATTAGTGTTCTGTTCGGTATTCAAAGTATTGTAACAGACGTCAAACGGTCCGATGCACACTGTGAAAGTGAAAATAATCTATACTATTATTACAAAGCTAAAGAGTTTGTTTGTTTGTTTGTTCGGTTGAACGCGCTAATCTCAGGAACTACTGGTTGGATTTGAAAAAAAAAGCTTTTTGTGTTATATAGCCCATTTATCGAGGAAGGCTATAGGCTAAATATCATTACGCTACTACATTGGGTAGCAGAGCAGTAGTCATAAATGTCGACAAATCAGGCAAATTTGTATGCATTATTGTAGAATTTATAAGCGACGGGATTAAATAAGTGCGACGGGAGGTCGAAATATTCCACGGGCGAAGCTGTGGGGGTCATCTAGTATTTTATAATACTGCCTTAACAAAGGGTCATAACACTATGTCGATATGATTGCAGCTTTTTATTAAGAAGGTTCCTGAGATAGAGTGCTATAATACATGCTCTCTTCTCTTCATCTTAATGAATTCTCAGTCGCTTCCAAACCCTACCTGGGTTTGAGGTATGGGTATATACACACACCGGCATAATTAGCGGAACAGCAATTTCGCTCGAGAGCAATGTCTTTGGACCACGGACCAATGGAGTAAAGTTTTGTTCAGTGATGAGTGTAGAATTATTTAAAATCAAATATGGACGTCAAAGATTATGGAGACGGGAGTCTGACTGCTGATCGATACATAAGGGAGGTTCTTGAAGAAGATGTGGCACCTGTTGCCCCCTTTATCGGTGACGGCTTTGTGTTGATGCAAGATAATGCTCGGCCTCATACCGCACTGCGAACTCGCGAGTAGCTTAATCATGTGAATGTGATCATCGCAGTAATGGAGTGGCCAGCAAGGTGACATGAATCCGATTGAACATGTTTGGGACTTACTAAAACGTAGGGTGAAATCCAGAATACCCGCTCCTCTGACTTTGGATGAACTGCGAAATGCCGTATTGGAGGAATGGTAGACACTTTCCCAAGAAACGATAGACAACATCATTCTTAGCATGCCAAGATTTTGATAAGGGCACGTGGAGGAAATACTAGATACTGATTTATCCTTTATTCCAATGAAAAATAAAATATTTTATTGTTATTTAAATTTTTTTAGTCACCATGAAAATTCAAGAATGTTTATTTTTCCGTAATGTTTATTTTTCTCAATTAAATTGCACCAAACAAAGTAACGTTAAATTTTAAAATATGGCATTTTATTTATGACAGCGAATGGCGTTTATTGGTTTTTAAAATAAAATTGTTTTGAAATAAAATATAGCATATTTTTTATGTTCCGCTAATTGTGCCGGTGTGAGTATTTATTTGGTTGCTTTTCTGTCTTACGTTCCACAACTCCTTATGATCAAAAAACCGCGGCAAGTGGTTTTAACAGTCCTGTCGTGATGTTAACCTGACTCTGCGTAAAGAAATTGGAAGAGACCAAAAAAGGTGGAACTATGAAGCTGTAAGATCAGGACTATACGGTCACAGATAAAATAATATAATTCTTATACAGATGCACGAACAGGAACAAAATATGGTCACGGCCTTAACTTTCCAAGCAGGCAGGCAGTACGGGAGTTTGTATATAGATGGCGACAATGTTTTGGCAAACAATTCTTATTATTTACTACACTACACTAGATGTCACTATAAACATAAATACTCTGCCGTATGCCTTTTCTAGCTAATTGATGTTATCAATATTCTGTACGGGCATGATAAAGGTCATGTTATAATGCAACAAATAAGGGTTTTACTTATTTGGATATTTTATCTATAGGTACTAATATTATAAAACTAGAATTAGTTCATTCAGTGTTTTTTAGTTATGTAGGTACTTGTAAGTGACCATTTGTAATTTCCATGCATGGAGATCGTTTGTAGAGGACATTGGAAGGTGGCCATAGGAACTTCTAAAATAGACATGATAAACCCATTCCAGGGTTCATGAATGTTCAGGGGCCAGGATCCAAGTTCGAGGACGTAGAGCCCATATTCCCGACCCGGGGTCTGGGATCCTGAATTCCGGCGTCTGTGTCTTAGATCGAGAGTCCAAGGTCAGCTACTCCAGAGCCTCTGTTTAGAGTCAAGGGTTGGGTTCTCCACCGAGGGTATGCAGTAGAGGCTCTAGAGACCTCACAGTACAGGGGGTAGGATCCAAGGTTAATGGCCTAGGGTTCATGATCCTGTTCCCGAGATCCGGGGTCCAGGGTCCTGAGTCAAGATTCCAGGGTCCTGAGTCAAGATTCCAGGGTCTTAGATCCAAAGTCCAGGCTTCTGGGCTAGAATCTGAGCTTGTGGGCTTAGACCCGGTAGGGCCCCAAGACCTTAGATCCTGAGGTCAAGGTCAACTGTCTAGAGTCAATGGATGTCTATAGCCCCTGGCTCCGGGGTAGCTAAGTCTATGGTCGAGATCTCGGGGTTTAGGTTGTAAGATATACCTATTGTCTACAGTGCAGGTTACAGAGACCGAAACCAGGGGTCAAATAAACCCTTAAGTTCTATAATTTAGGTTGATAATCTATTGTATCAGGCCTTCGAACGTGAAATTTATAATTAATGAAAGCAAAATAAAAGAAAGTACCTAGATAGATTATGATTATCTTAATGTTAATAAAATTATAAATGTGAAAGTTTGTATGGATGTTAGTTACTCCTTCACTTAAAAATTACTGAACGGATTTTAATGAAACTTTACAATGTGGCTTATACATCAGAATACCACATAGGCTACTTTTTATCCCAGGAACAAGTGTCTGTGGGAAACGGTAACGGGAAATGTTCTCTACGCGGGCGAAGCCGCGGACGTCAACTAGTTTAATATAAATATTATAAGATATAAATATTATAAAGTGGAAAGATTTGATGTATGTTTGTTACTCTTTCACGTAAAAAGTACTGAATGGATTCACAACATATAGGCTACTTTTTAAACTGGGAATAAGTTCCCATCACGCGAGCGGAGCCGCGGCCGTCAACTAGTTTTTTTTTATATTTTTAACTTTTCAAAGCGCAATGTATCATCGTATTATACGATGCAGCGCTAATATTTTGACGTAAGCGTAGTGCCGGCGCGGCGGTCATACCACTTTTAACCTTATTGGCAGGTTGACAGAGACCGACAGTTATTACGCGCTTCTATTTTGAACTTTATTTTAAGTAATGTACTTTGGCGGATCGGATCACTGGATTTGTTTTGATTACAATTTAGATGCCACATCGCGTTTTGATATAAAATAAAACAATTTAATTTCTGCAATCAAAAAAAAAATGTGGGCCAGAAAGGCAGTGATAGTCAGTTTTTTTAATGAAACTTAAGTCAATCTAGTACGTAATAAACACTATATTTAGTAAATTTCTATAAAACCAAAAAAACAGTATTACTTTTTCGGTGTTTTGATTCATAATTGTTAATATTTATTTTAAAATGCAAAAACAAAAATCAAAACAATGAGGATTCGATCTTGGGCCTCTATACTTGGGAAAAATACTAAAACAAATAATACATCTACTTCTCGCCATTAACCACCAGACCACACACATGGTTACGATACGCGATGAATTTATCTAGTACTTGATTATTGCGGAGCAATCCTCGTCGTCGATATCATAATATTTTTACAAATAAGTTTATTATTCTAGCGTGCATCGCTGTGACGTGCGCGACCGAAAGAGATAGAATGCTCTTTATTTTTACAGGTACTATTGGCATAGAGAGACGAATGTTAGTGGAGAACTGTTCAACTTATTACGTCGCCATCTATTATTATAGATGAACAGTATCGAGAACCAATTATTCACGCAATCTACATTAATTGTATTATTAACGAGTTTAGTATGTTAATATCACAGATTATAATATGGTTTTTATTTTAGAAATCAATTACCGGACTTTACACAGCTAAATAAAATTTTTATTTCTTGTAATCTTGAAAATGATAACATTACTGCCATCTAGGGATAATTTAATGTTATTAAAAATACTTTGTTCGCATTGGTACCCCCTGATACAGTGGATGCAATAACTATTGTGCAAGTAGTTAAGTGGCACGGTATCATAAAACCAATAGTGACAGTCGACCACTAGCTTTTTAAAAAATAGTAAACTTGCACGCGTGCTAGATTTTTTTCGTGCCAGTCGCCACCTACGCCCTAGCAGCTATCGTTTAGTTTTAAATTATAAACGACTACCGTCTGACCTCCTAACCCCGTAAGAAGTCTGTGCCGTAGTCGTAGGTTACTTAGGGCCCTTTCGATGGGACTTTTTACATCTCCGACGGTCAGGGTATACATACATACATATTGTCACGCCTTTATCCCCAAAGGGGTTGACATAAATAAATAATATATATATATAAAAATAACATATAATATATATATATATATATATATATATATATATATATATATATATATATATATATATATATATATATATATATAATATATATATATATAACCCTACACGTCAAATGTCGTTTTGCTGATAATATTTTAAATAATATTATAAATTAATTGAAATTACTGCAGAAACTGTGTATGTATTCACTTTAAAGGAAAAAAAATGATTATGATTCATCAAATTAACGGAATAAAACCTAAATATAAATATACCATAATATTTTAATGATGATGGATAGATATGACGTTTAATGTCATGTTTTATAAGGCAAACGAAAATAAATATAATGCAACGACAAAATGATTACAAGATCCAGGAACAAACTAAAAGCACCAGTAACACCTCCGGACTCGTCGCACAGCTCCGCCTCGCAGCCCACGGTGAGCACATTAGCTACACCGACTGCTGCTGAGGCGTCGAGCTCTAGTTCCAGCGACGAGTTCTTCTCTCCGCCGTCGTCACCAACACCAGCGCGGCGGCGTGGGAGAGGCCGGCCACCGACTTGCTTGGCGTCCCGAGGCCCACAGGCTTCGAATAGGGCTCCCGCTACCGGTGGTGATGTGCGCCGCATGAGATGGACTAATTCTATAAACGAAAACGTCATGCGGGCATATTTTGTGGCTACAGAGGGGGGAATCAACCTTACTGCGTACCGTAGTCGGCTATTAACTGTGTTTCAGGATCTTGAACCAGCTGTTAACGTGTCGGCACAACGATTATCGGATCAGGTACGGGCTATTCAACGTTGTAACATGTTGGATAGTGTTGTACTTGAGCGGCTACGTTCTGAAATACGAAATAACCTCGCCTGTCGAACTTCATCTCAGGTTGCAAGTTTAGAGGTAACAAACACACCGCATAATGATGAAGTTGTAGCTGTGGAGGCTATTGCCGTAAGTAACCAGTGCAATGATAAATTAAGGAGTGCTTTGGAAGATGCGATGCTGGAATATCGATCTATGAGTCCAGGCTGTAGACCTAGCCTACCGCGTTTGCCTATGCATAAACGAAATATGGCCCTGGTGTGTGCTCTAGATTCGCTATTATCTGAATATTTGGATAATAGTGAATACCTTAGTGATACGCACTCGATTCTATACTGTGCAGCCGTTGCAGCATGTAGAGTAGCTGGAGTGATTTTTTTTGAAAAGAAACTTGCTTCTCCTCCTAAACCTGCCGTGCCAGCTTGGCAGTATAGAATTGAGCGTCGTATCGCTCGGGCTAGGGCACTCATCGGGAAGCTAATCTGTTTTAAATCGGGAAATACTCGACCGAGGGTCATGCGCTTTGTGAGACAGGCGTTCTCGGGCACTAACATCACGCCTCAAGAATTTATGAGTATGTCATGTGTCACAGAGCGCATTGACTTTCTAAAACAGAAAGTTTATGCATGGGCCAACCGGATTCGACGTTATAAAAAACGCGTAGACCGATATACCCAGAATCGCATGTTCCAAAAGGATGAAAGGTGGGTTTATCGAAAATGGGAGAAACCCGATTCCGATGTGAATGATGGACCGCGACCAAATGCTGATGCCACAAGTGCATTTTGGCGTGGTATTTGGTCGAGGTCCGTTAGTCATATTGAAGGCGAATGGATGAGAGAGGTTGAGCGGGCATGTGAATCTATTCAAACAATGAACCCAATTAACATAATAGAAGACGATGTAGCAAATGCAGTCCGTTCATTGCCCAACTGGAAATCAGCGGGACCGGACGGACTGCATAATTTTTGGCTAAAGTGGTTCCGTAGTTCACATGCTCGCTTAGCAACTCAATTCCAGTCGTCTGTAGAGTCGGGCTCTCTGCCCGATTTTATAACGACTGGAATAACCCACCTTCTCTATAAATCTGGCGATGCCTTGGATCCCAAAAATTATAGACCAATCACGTGTTTACCAACAGTCTATAAACTTCTAACATCCATTTTGAGAATCAAAATTACTTCACATTTAGATAAAAATTCAGTCTTGTCTTTGTCTCAAAATGGATGTAGAGGTGGGACCCGAGGCACCAAAGAGCTCCTTATTATTGATATGACCATTAACCAACAGGTACGCCGTAATCGTCGCAGTCTGGCGACATGTTGGATTGATTATAAAAAGGCTTTTGACTCTGTGCCTCATACCTGGCTTCTGAGGGTGCTGGAGCTGTACAAAGTGGATGCAACTCTTTGTACTTTCCTGCGGTCATGTATGAGGCAATGGAGAACAGACCTTTGCTATCCAGGATGTCGTCAGATTGTAACAAATGGCTTGCCTATTGAACGGGGCATATTCCAGGGCGACAGTCTCAGTCCTTTATGGTTTTGTCTAGCACTGAACCCTCTTAGTACTATACTAGAGAGTTCAGGGCTAGGCTTTCAGTTGCGGAGAGAAGGTCGAGTTATATCCCACCTACTTTACATGGACGACCTTAAGCTATTTGCCACCACCAAATTGGAACTGATAGAACTATTGAAGTTAACAAAATCCTTCAGTAGTTCTATTAGAATGGAATTTGGCGTTGACAAATGTGCAGTCATGCATGTAAAGAAGGGTGGGATTGTGGAGTCTGAAGGTGTTGAGCTTTCGGATTCCATAATACTCAGATCTCTCTCCACTACTGAGACCTATAAGTATCTGGGTATATCACAGGCATTAGGAATTAACCAATCTGGTCTGAAACAAACATTGAAGGAGCGATTCTTTGGCCGTCTGAAAAAAGTACTGAAAAGTCTTTTATCAGGCGGTAATAAAGTGCGTGCCTTCAATGGGTGGGTCATACCGGTCCTAATGTATTCCTTCGGTATACTTAGATGGACTCAGACTGAATTAGATGCCCTGGATAGGAGAGTGCGGTCTCTGTTGACCACATTTCGAATGCATCATCCTCGTTCATCAGTAATGAGGTTGTATATCCCTCGGAAGAGTGGAGGTCGAGGCTTTTTAAATGTCAAGACCCTCCATAACCGTGAGATATGCAACCTCAGAGAATATTTTCTCAATGCTGACACGAGGTTGCATCGCGATGTGGTTGCAGTGGATAATGGACATACCCCGCTCTCGTTGGCTAAAGAGAATTGGCATAAACCTATAGTACTTGGTGTTACTGATCGCAAGGAGGTATGGAAGAGTAAGGAGCTGCATGGTCGTTTTTATCAGGCCTTACACAGGCCTGATATAGACTTCAATGCATCAGTATCTTGGCTACGATTTGGTGATCTCTTTGGAGAGACTGAAGGGTTTGTTTTTGCAATTACTGACGAAGTTGTAATGACAAAGAACTACAGGAAGTATATCCTGAAGGATGGTACGGTAGACATCTGTCGGGCATGTCATCGTCCCGGAGAGTCCCTTAGGCATATTATTTCTTGTTGTTCGAGTCTTGCAAACGGTGAGTATTTGCATCGACACAACCAAGTAGCCAAGATCATTCACCAGCAACTTGCTCTTAAGTACAAACTTGTTGATTTAGAGGTACCATACTATAGATATGTGCCCGACCCAGTTCTCGAAAATGGTCATGTCACATTATACTGGGATCGATCTATTATCACGGACAGGACTATTGTCGCCAATAAGCCTGACATAGTGGTAATAGATCGATTAGAACGCCGTGCAATTATTGTTGACATCACCATACCTCATGACGAGAACCTCATGAAAGCCGAGGTAGACAAACAAAAGAAATATTTAGACTTGGCTCATGAGGTTGTCGACGTGTGGGGTGTGGATTCAGCGATCATTGTACCGATAGTCATATCTGTCCATGGACTTATAGCCAAGAGCCTTGACCAACACCTACAAAGGCTCGCGTTAAACAGCTGGATCAAGGGCCTGATACAGAAAGCAGTTCTTCTCGACACGGCACGTATTGTGAGGAAATTCCTTTCTCTGGAGCCCTAACCACCGGTAGCTTGGTCCCTGTACCCGATACCGGTGGGTCACTATTTTTTATATTTTTAAATGTATTTTTTATTTTATAGATATATTTAAAAATGTAATTGATATGTTGTATAAATAAATAAAGAGAATAATAATAATAAAAAATAAAAATATAAACTTATATAAACTTATAATATAAACTTCTAACATCCATTTTGAGAATCAAAATTACTTCACATTTAGATAAAAATTCAGTCTTGTCTTTGTCTCAAAATGGATGTAGAAGTGGGACCCGAGGCACCAAAGAGCTCCTTATTATTGACATGATCATTAACCAACAGGTACGCCGTAATCGTCGCAGTCTGACGACATGTTGGATTGATTATAAAAAAGCTTTTGACTCTGTGCCTCATACGTGGCTTCTGAGGGTGCTGGAGCTGTACAAAGTGGATGCAACTCTTTGTACTTTCCTGCAGTCATGTATGAGGCAATGGAGAACAGACCTTTGCTATCCAGGATGTCGTCAGACTGTAACAAATGGCTTGCCTATTGAGCGGGGCATATTCCAGGGCGACAGTCTCAGTCCTTTATGGTTTTGTCTAGCACTGAACCCTCTTAGTACTATACTAGAGAGTTCAGGGCTAGGCTTTCGGTTGCGAAGAGAAGGTCGAGTTATATCCCACTTGCTTTACATGGACGACCTTAAGCTATTTGCCACCACCAAATTGGAACTGATAGAACTATTGAAGTTAACAAAATCCTTTAGTAGTTCTATTAGAATGGAATTTGGCGTTGACAAATGTGCAGTCATGCATGTAAAGAAGGGTGGGATTGTGGAGTCTGAAGGTGTTGAGCTTTCAGATTCCATAATACTCAGATCTCTCTCCGCCACTGAGACCTATAAGTATCTGGGTATATCGCAGGCATTAGGAATTAACGAATCTGGTGTGAAACAAACATTGAAGGAGCGATTCTTTGGCCGTCTGAAAAAAGTACTGAGAAGTCTTTTATCAGGCGGTAATAAGGTGCATGCTTTCAATGGGTGGGTCATACCGGTCCTAATGTATTCCTTCGGTATACTTAGATGGACTCAGACTGAATTAGATGCCCTGGATAGGAAAGTGCGGTCCTTGTTGACCACATTTCGAATGCATCATCCTCGTTCATCAGTAATGAGGTTGTATATCCCTCGGAAGTGTGGAGGTCGAGGCTTTTTAAATGTCAAGACCCTCCATAACCGTGAGATATGCAACCTCAGAGAATATTTTCTCAATGCTGACACGAGGTTGCATTGCGATGTGGTTGCAGTGGATAATGGACATACCCCGCTCACGTTGGCTAAAGAGAATTGGCATAAACCTATAGTACTTGGTGTTACTGATCGCAAGGAGGTATGGAAGAGTAAGGAGCTGCATGGTCGTTTTTATCAGGCATTACACAGGCCTGATATAGACTTCAATGCATCAGTATCTTGGCTACGATTTGGTGATCTCTTTGGAGAGACTGAAGGGTTTGTTTTTGCAATTACTGACGAAGTTGTAATGACAAAGAACTACAGGAAGTATATCCTGAAGGATGGTACGGTGGACATCTGTCGGGCATGTCATCGTCCCGGAGAATCCCTTAGGCATATTATTTCTGGTTGTTCGAGTCTTGCAAACGGTGAGTATTTGCATCGACACAACCAAGTAGCCAAGATCATTCACCAGCAACTTGCTCTTAAGTACAATCTTGTTGATTTAGAGGTACCATACTATAGATATGTGCCCGACCCAGTTCTCGAAAATGGTCATGTCACATTATACTGGGATCGATCTATTATCACGGACAGGACTATTGTCGCCAATAAGCCTGACATAGTGGTAATAGATCGATTAGAACGCCGTGCAATTATTGTTGACATCACCATACCTCACGACGAAAACCTCATGAAAGCCGAGGTAGACAAACAAAAGAAATATTTAGACTTGGCTCATGAGGTTGTCGACGTATGGGGTGTGGATTCAGCGATCATTGTACCGATAGTCATATCTGTCCATGGACTTATAGCCAAGAGCCTTGACCAACACCTACAAAGGCTCGCGTTAAACAGCTGGATCAAGGGCCTGATACAGAAAGCAGTTCTTCTCGACACGGCACGTATTGTGAGGAAATTCCTTTCTCTGGAGCCCTAACCACCGGTAGCTTGGTCCCTGTACCCGATACCGGTGGGTCACTATTTTTTATATTTTTAAATGTATTTTTTATTTTATAGATATATTTAAAAAATGTAATTGATATGTTGTATAAATAAATAAAGAGAATATATAATAAAAAAAAAAAAAAAAATTGGCGATGTCAACAGCAATAATATTTTACTAAACCATTAATTTTCATTAATATTTATACATCAAGACGTTTTTCAGGTATAAAATAGAATTTACTCGTACCATTACAATATAACATACAATAGAAAAAATTAACCAAAGAATAAATATGCAAAATTCAAGAAATTTATGATGTTGGAGAATGACATGAAGTCTAAAGTCATGTCAAACAGAAAATATTACAATACGAAAATTATGTAAATATATTATGCTAACAAGAGCCAGAACACGAAATGCACAGATAACACCACCGGACTCGTCGCAAAGCTCCGCCTCGCAGCACATGGAAATATTAACTTTGAATGTTGCTGAGGCGTTGAGCTCGTCATCGAGCGACGAGTATTTCTCCCCCCCGACGTCGCCAACACCTGTACGTCGGCAGGGGAGACGCCGGCCACCGACGTGCTTGGAGCCCAGAGGCCCGCCGGCCTCGATTAGGGCCCCCGCTGCCGGTGGTAATGTGCACCGCATACGATGGACTTTATCTATGAATGAAAACGTTATGCGGGCATATTTTACGGCTACAGAGGGAGGAATTAATCTCACTGCGTACCGTGTTCGTATGCTGCCTTTGTTTCAGGTACAAAAACAACTGTCAACGTTTCGGCACAACGGCTGTCTGATCAGGTGCGAGCCATTCAACGCTGTCACATGTTGGATGACACCGCACTTGAGAGGCTTCGCTCTGAAGTACAATGTAACCACATCATTCCTACTTCGTCTCAACCTAGTGAAATAAATGAAACACCTTATGACGTACATCATGTTGAATCAATTGATGAAGTACTGGATGATGTCGTTACAAAAGTAAGTACCCAGTACAGTGATGAATTAAGGAGTACTTTGGAACGAACGATTAATGAGTATAGGTTTTCTGATCCTAAGCATCGTCCACGTGTGCCGCGTTTGCCTACGCATAAAAAGAACATAGCGCTAGTGTGTGCCCTCGACTCGGTTTTACCAAGTTATTTTGACAATTGTGTAGACATAAGTGATGCGCACTCAATTCTGTATTGTGCGGCTGTTACAGTTTGTCGGGTAGCTGGTGTTAAATTTACACAATTTGAATCAGCTATTCGATTAAAATCTGTCCCAGCCTGGCAATGCAGAATTGAGCGTCGTATCGCCGAGACTAGGGTGCTCATTGGCAAGCTGTGTTGCTTCAGGGCGGGTAATACACGCCCGAGAGTAATGCGTTTTGTGACCCGGGCGTTCGCAGGGACTGATATTAGTCCTTGCGAATATTCTTTTCGGGTCACAGAACGTATTGACGACCTGAAGCAGAAAGTTTATGCGTGGACAAATCGTATACGACGATACAGAAAGAGATTAGATCGCTATGCTCAAAATCGTTCGTTCCAAAAAGATGAGAGGTGGGTGTATAGAAGATGGGAGCAACCTGATCATGGTGTGACTGACATGTGCCTGCCCGATGCTGAAGCCACAAATTCATTCTGGCGAAGTATTTGGTCGGCGCCTGTTAGTCATACAGAGGATGAGTGGATGCGGGATGTCGGATTGTCATGCGAGTCCATCCAATCTATGGAACCAATAATAATAACGTCTAATGATATTGCCAGTGCAGTTCGTTCGTTACCCAATTGGAAGTCACCTGGGCCGGACGGACTGCACAATTTTTGGCTTAAATGGTTCCATAGCTCACATGATTGTTTGGCATCTTGCTTTCAAACATCACTTGAATCTGGGTTGCTGCCATCTTTTATGACCTCAGGCATTACTCACCTTCTCTATAAATCAGGTAGTACCACGGACCCTAAAAATTATAGACCGATAACTTGTTTACCTACGGTCTATAAGCTTCTTACATCTATTTTGAGAGTAAAATTAACAACTCATATTGATAATAATTCCATAATGTCCGACTCTCAAAATGGATGTAGAAGCAGGTCACGTGGTACTAAAGAACTCCTTATTCTTGACATGGCCATTAATCAGCAGGTCCGCCGTAACCGGAGAAATCTAGCGACATGCTGGATTGATTATAAGAAAGCCTATGACTCTGTGCCTCATACATGGTTGTTGAGGGTGCTAGAGTTGTATAAAGTTGATACAACTCTATGCACCTTCTTGAAGGCATGTATGGGGCAATGGAGAACGGCTCTTGTTTATCCAGGATGTCGTCGGGTTCTTGGGAATGGAGAACCTGTAAAGATCGAGAGGGGCATATTCCAGGGTGACAGTTTGAGTCCCTTGTGGTTTTGTCTAGCGCTGAATCCTCTCAGTACTTTACTGGAGAATTCAGGGCTGGGGTATCAGTTTCGGAGAGGAGGTCATGTTGTGTCGCACCTTCTTTACATGGATGACTTGAAATTATTTGCCTCCACTGAACCCCACTTGACTGAGTTACTAAAGGTCACTGAAACTTTTAGTAATTCGATCAAAATGGAGTTTGGTGTAGATAAATGTGCTGTCATGCATGTTAAGAAGGGGCGGATTGTGGAATCTGTAGGAGTACAACTTTCAGATTTCACAAAACTTAGGTCCCTTACCGCGACTGAAACCTATAAATATCTTGGTATGTCACAGGCGTTGGGTATTACTGAGACTGACATGAAACGAACGTTACAGGATCGTTTCTTGGGTCGCCTGAAAAAAGTACTCAAAAGTCTTTTATCAGGCGGCAACAAGGTGCGCGCTATCAACGGGTGGGCCATGCCAGTCTTAGTATACTCCTTTGGCATACTTAGATGGACTCAAACTGAGTTAGACGCCCTGGATAGGAAAGTCCGTTCTTTATTGACCACATATCGGATGCATCACCCACGTTCGTCTGTAATGAGGTTGTATATCCCACGGAAGTGTGGAGGTAGTGGCTTTTTAAACGCCAAGACTTTGCACAACCGTGAGATATGCAACCTTAGAGAATATTTTATTCATACTAGCCTGGGTGTGCATAGGGATGTGATAGCAGTAGATAACGGACTGACCCCACTTACTCTTGCCAAAGAGAACTGGCGCAAACCTGTAATACTTAGTACTGACGATCGCAAGAAGATATGGCAGAGTAAAGAGCTGCATGGACGATTTTATCGGGCCTTACATGGGCCTGATGTAGATTTATTAACATCTGTATCCTGGCTACGTTTCGGTGATCTATTTGGAGAAACCGAGGGTTTTGTATGTGCAATTACAGACGAAGTTGTTATGACGAATAACTATCGAAAGTATATTTTGAGAGATGGTACGGTTGACATATGTCGGGCATGCCACCTACCTGGCGAATCTCTTAGACATATAATTTCTGGTTGTTCTCGTCTTGCCAACGGCGAGTATTTGCATAGGCACAACCAAGTGGCCAGGATTGTCCATCAGCAACTTGCACTAAAATATAATCTTGTCGATTCAGAGGTACCGTATTATAGGTATGCGCCCGACCCAGTTCTAGAAAATGGTCGCGTCACATTGTACTGGGACCGATCCATTATCACTGACAGGACTATTGTAGCCAATAAGCCTGATATAGTGGTAATAGATCGGTCAGAGCGCCTTGCATTAATCGTTGATATAACCATACCACATGACGAGAATCTTGTAAAAGCAGAAAAGGACAAACAAATAAAATATTTGGATCTTGCTCATGAGGTTGTCGACATGTGGGATGTGGATTCAGCGATTATTGTTCCGATAGTTGTATCAGCACATGGCTTGATCGCCAAGAGCCTTGACCAACATCTCAAGAGGCTCGCGTTAGGCAGTTGGGTCAAGGGCTTGATGCAAAAGGCGGTTCTTCTGGGCACGGCACGTATTGTGCGGAAATTTCTGTCTCTGCAGTCCTGACCACCGGTAGCTTGGTCCCTGTACCCGATGCCGGTGGGATACTATTTTTTATATTTTTAAATAGATTTTTTTTATATAATGTATTTAAAAATGTAATTGATAAGTGTAATTAATGAATAAAGGAAATAATAATAATAAATAAATAAATAAAAATATCTTTATTTTGCATAGACCATTTTTTGCATTTTGAAATTTGAACCAGGACCAACGGCTTAACGTGCCTTCCGAAGAACGGAAACGCTCGCAAATGTAAATTCCATAAAGTGGTCACCCATCCAAGGACCACTTTATGGTATTTAGAGAAAGTTGCTTAACGCAGTGATCGTTCACTAAGTCAGCGGAGCCACGAGCATCATTAAACAATATTATTTTCGGCCTGCAACCCGAACTGTTTAGCTGCGTGTACTTCCTTTTTTATATTCATTGGTATATTAATACAAAGACAGGATGGGTCGCTATACAATATTCATGGTATCAATACTGTATAATAACACCTGCTTTTAAAGTTTATTACCGTTCGAAGTAAAGATGTCGGAAACGCGAATGTCGCTTAACCTTTGCCGTGCTTAGGTATCATGACTTTGATGCTTACATAACTATAATGAGGTTTTAATACAAAGTTGATGTACTATCGATATTTGTGTTGAGTAATTCTAAATCTTTATGAGTAATCATAGCTTTGTTTTCTTGCTTGTCTTATAGTAAAAAACTGTAGATTAATCTCCGGATTATGCTAGTGTAAACCGGGTTTTATTTTTAGTACATAAATTCACGCCTTTATCCTCCTAGGAGCAGTAGTGGCATAGTATACGCCCAAATTTCACTATAAGCAGTTTCTGTTCCACATCAGGGGTCCGAGTCTGCAATTTCAATCCTATCGAAATCGTCGCTCAAAAGTAAGCCACCGGTAGAATTTTGACAGATTTTTGAAGTCTACTATTGCAGGTATTATAAACTTATTCTACGGCCCATAGATTAATTCCTTAAAAAACTAAAAATACATATAATATAAACTTAACCTATTTCACACGCAACGTAGACGTATCGCGGGACGAGGGGTCGCGTGTTGGCAGGCGTCCTTTGAAGCGTCTGAACTTCACCCCTGTCGGCCAAAAGTCGAGACTCAAAAAGGTGGTGATGCGTTGTGTGGGAACCCTCACCACAAAAGAGTTAAAACTCTCTTTGTGACGTGAGTCCAGCTTCTCCACCCTCAAATCCAACCTGGTTTTCTTCTGGAGGTAGTCCACGACGTCTACGACGTTCACGTTGTAGTGAACTCGCGATACGTAGATCAACGTACACGGTACCTCTGCGCGGAAGTGCTGCTCGATAGGTCTTCAAGCAGTACCACATTGGTTCTTGCAGAAGGGCTTCCTCTTCTTCTTCACCACTACCGTGAAACCCTCTGCGTCACAAGGCTCCTTCCGCGAAGCCTTAACGGGTGCAGTGCTGCGCTGAGTGACACTGCTCTGCTTCCTCTCCTTTGTTGCTGGGTATAATAGCTGTGATTCTGGTTCTATTATATGGCTTGTCAATAGTAGACTCGGCTCCCAGGAGGAAGGTTGTGGCGACCTGCTGTTGAAATTTTTCAATATAGCCGTCTATATATCTTAACGTGCCTTTCGAAGCATGGAAACGCTTGTCAATAGTAATGCCACAAAACGGTCACCCATTATATTGAGTATAATGAAATATAAATAAATAAATATTTTGCCACATTCTCTCATAATGCCGTCGAGCCCAAATCTCCCAAATTAAGCTTGTACTACCTGTAGGAAACTGATTAACTTTATTATTTATAAACTTTATCGGTTTGCTATAGATCTTATCTTAAAAGATAAGATCTATAGCCACCCCTTCGGGGATAAGGCGTGAGAATAAATAATAAATAATACTCAAGTATATCTCTGTATATCGCAAAAATGTCAAGTGGTTACCTATTTGTCTTCGGCGGAATACAGCTTCCTATCTAAAACTGTTCTATGATTTTTTAAGCGACACCCATTGTAGATTTAAGCGATCATCGGAGAATTTTAGATTGAAAATGCCTGGGCACTCCACTGATTTCATGGACAAATCGTTCACTGTTCAAGCGGTTCGTTTGTAGAATGCCCTGCCAATGACAATCAGACGTGCACAAACTTTAACACTTTCAAGGTGGTTGTTAATAATTTTATTATAATCTACGTATCGCTGTCTCTGCCTAAGCTACTAGATATATTAGAGATATGTATATATTATAGATTTATATACTTTATATTTATATGTAGTGTTTATGTAAATTTATTTTAGCGCGAAACTGATAAACTTTCTTATAATTATATTTCCATACATTTGATGCAAATCAGACAATCACGCTCCGAAACAAATAATTGAGGATTTAATATTTATTCCGACCCGGAATTCAAACCCGGGACTACACGTTACACTACCACTTACGCCACCAAGTCAGTCAAAACCACTTTTATTACTCTAAATTAACCAAACAAACTCTTCAGCTTTACATATTAGTATGGATTGCGAAAAGATTATTTCTTGTGTACGGCATGGCATTTTTCGTCAAGACCATTGAGAGCTTATCATGTGACAGAGATTTGTGCGATTTCATTGGTCAAAAAACATTTTGTGCACGACTTTTCGAAGGTTAGAGCCAGCGGTTTTAATAAAGCTGTTATTTGCTTATTGCTTTTTGTCTTGATATTTAAATAGGTCGTATTTATCGTGAACTGTAAAATTGTTAATTAATTAGTATACTTTGAAACGCTCGTGGTCCCGCGGACTCAGTGTTCTGTAAACGATCACTGCGTTAAGCAACTGTCACTATGGCTGGTCACTTTGTGGCATTTACATTTGCGAGCGTTTCCGTGTTTCGGAAGGCACGTTAAGTCAAGTTGAAGGTCTTATGGACGGCTTAAAAATTTCAAAAGCATATAGCTACAACCGGCGTCTGTCTATTTTAACACGGCAATGGGCCACCACCTATTACGTGGGACAGGAATACACATGGTAAAAAGTCGACATATAATACGCCTCTGCCACGCCTTCGGGGATAAGGCGTGATAGATAAATAAATTAGTATACAAATTTGTAATAATAATAGTTTGTATTTGTTTCAGGTAAACCATGAGTTTTCAAACACCTTAACAGGTATAGTTGAATTAATGCATCTTTAGCGGATACTAACTGCATTTTTCAAAAAAAGTACATCAAAGTTTAATAGTTGGACATATTTTATTGAGATTATTTTTTTTAATTATACCTAGTCAGAAATTAAAAAAAAAACTTTGTTTTGCATAGACCAGTTTAACGGCGCTCACAAAACGGCGCTTACACTATTTAAATTATTAAAGTGACATTATTAAAGTCACATGAGAAGAACCGGCAAGAAACTTAGAAAGGCTTTTTTTTTGATGGCCTATTTACAATTTAATATTATTTTACTTTGCCAGCATATCATTTTCAGGCGTCCATGTCCTGCAAACAGTCTTTAACGGAGTAATGACCTTTTTAACGAAGCTTTATTTACATACATACATACGTACATATTGTCACGCCTTTATCCCCGAAGGGGTAGGCAGAGGCATATAAAACGCCCACATTTCACCGTATGCATTTTAGTCCCACGTAACAGGTGGTGAGCCCATTGCCGTGTTGAAATGCACAGGCGCAGGCTGCGGCGACCTGCTGTTGAAATTTTTTAAGCCGCTCATAAGGCCTTCAACTTGGCTTAACGACTGCCATTTTATTGGCAACCGGGACCAACGGCTTAACGTGCCTTCCAAAGCACGGACCTGGGGTGGGTCTAAAGGGCCGAATAAATTTAATAAAATGTGTCTATTTTAGATGTTAAATTTGGAAGAAATTGTGAACCCGTTGCCCTTTTCTAGTGAGGTGGTAACAAAAGGCTAAAAGGTCTTATGTGCTAGACACTAATTAGCACGACCAATTAAAGTCCTGGTAGTCTCGGACTATTTCTAAATTCATACATTTTAAACATAGGAAACGTCTGGGTATTTGAGTACTTTTGACATTTCCGTTTTTCAGCAATCTGCTCACGTGGTATAAAGTAGAATATAAATTAAAAAAAAAAAGAAATATTTATCCTACTAATATTATAAACGCGAAAGTTTGTAAGTATGGATGGATGTTTGATCCTCTTTTAAAATCTACTGAATGGATTTTGATGAAACTTTACAATAATATAGCTTACACATCAGAATAACACATAGGTTACTTTTTATCCCGGGTACAAGTAACTGTGGGAAACAGGAACGGGAAAGCTTCATTAGTTTAGCGAAAACAACACAAACTATGATCGAAAGTGATACACATTGTACTAAAATGATAACAATAGTTATCTGAAAGCCGTAAAATTCGATATTCTCTCAGACAAAGACGCTCTTGAAGTAAAGAAAGTCTAGAATAATAGCCCATGCTAGCCTAGATTATAGCCGGACGCGAAAATAGGTTAAACAAAATCAGTTTCTTGGATATCTCGAGTTGATTGATGTGCAGCCCAAGTCCCCTTAATTGCAGCCTTCATCATTTATATTGTAGTCGCTTAATCACTGCGGAGATTGGCCCTGGGGGCCGAGTCTACTATTAACAAGCAGTATAATAGAACCAGAATCTGGCTATGCTGGGTTAATGTTGTGTTCGTACCTACTTATGTCTGCATACTGTATATCAAAAAGGGGTAGAAAATAATGGAGGGGAAATCGAGGGTCGATGATTTTATTTGTAAACTGTTCTACACGATTAGAATAGAATAGAAGTATACTTTAACGTACACCAATTATTAATATTTAAAAGTATATGGAATACAGGTTTAGAAATTTACAATGGTCGGCCATATCGGTAAGTGCAATTTCTTACAGGCAACCTTTGGATGGAGATTTTTGAGATAATAACTAACTAACTATCTTCACGCTGTATCCCTGACGGGGTAGTCAGATAATATTAATTGTTATATTTCATTTCTTTTCGGACTTTAACTACCTGAAATTTCTAGGTTTTGATATTTGTGCCATAGTAAAGAAAATTGGCAAAAATATCAAAATTGGCAAAACTCCTTAAATATCAAAACCTTGCCTATTTATGTTTTGTTTTAAATTTAGTCTTTTTACTAAAATAATATGAATTAGCTTCATATATAAAAGGTATATTCTTATAGATAGCTGCATATTCATGTCTAATCAACCTTCTACTTCAGTAAAGCAATGGAAACTTTCTGTCGTGTTTGAGAAATTGCAAGAAAAAACATGTTTCAGTTAATTTTTTCTTACATTTATATAGGAAACACTGTCAAGTTTTACTTAAGTTTCTTTATTAATATAGTTTTTATATATGAACACTAAAATACGCACTCGTTTTGGAACTTTTGGGCAATAAAACAACGAAGAGGTGCCCGGGTCTCTATTTGGTCCAGCTTTATAGTGAAAGGCAACGGGTTCAAAATACGAGTATCTTCCAAATTTAACATCCAATATAGATACATTTTATTTTATTTTATTAAATTTATTCGGCCCTTTAGACCCACCCCAGTTCCGTGCTTCGGAAGGCACGTTAAGCCGTTGGTTCCGGTTGCCAATAAAATGGCAGTCTTTAAACCAAGTTGAAGGCATAATGGGCTGCTTAAAAAATTTCAACAGCAGGTTGCCACAGCCTGCGCCTGTCCATTTCAACACGGCAATGGGCTCACCACCTGTTACATGGGACAAAAATGCATACGGGTAAATGTGGGCGTTTATTATGCCTCTGCCTAACCCTTCGGGGATAAAGGCGTGACAATATGTATGTATGTATGTATTATAGTGAATGGTTATGTAACCTATCGATACGTCAAATATGAGAAAGTCCGTTTTTTTTTTTAATTTATTGTTTTAAGGACTTTATCGCTGAGCGATTAAATCGTTCCGTAAGGGCAACAGGTAACAAACAAACAATCATTATCTAGTCTTATTACTAACTAATACATTAATTATTGCTTAAGGCTATATCAACCAATCTAATTAGCTTTAGAGAACTTGGTTCAGACAAGGCACTGTTCATCTGAGAAAGTCCGTTCAGACAGCGGTTTGAGCAGTGCGCTGTAAGGTCAGTCAGTTAAGTTTTATATATTTCGATAATAAGTTCTTGGGGATTTCAAGACTGAGATCTGTAGATAATACCCACACGCGAGGGTAATAAAACGATTATCTTGTAATAAGTGAAAGAACAGTTTACTCACTTAAGTCTCCAGCTTACGTAAGCTCACGGTAGCCTCAATTACAGCTAGTTTAAAAACCATCAATCTAATCTTATGCAAAATAAATAAAACAAATAAAAATAGCGCAAATGTGGTCTTTGTTTACTTAATAGTTTAAAAACTTCCTTAAAAGAAACAATCTGTTTATAAAAAAAAATGGTTTTGAATGTTCTACATCAGTAAAACGAAGAAAAATTCACTGCACCTAACATGGAGTTTTGAAAACAACAAAAAAGCTGGGTTCTTTAAGTTATATTAATTTTGTAAACACTTGTGCACGTTGCAAAAAAAATATACTACTGGTACACATAATTCAGTTCTATAACTGAATTATGTGTACCAGTTAATTAATCTATACAAAAGCCTATTTTTTTTTTGTTTCGTTTTTATTACATTTAGTGACTAGATTTAGTTTCTACTCCTTAGATGTAAGCTGGTAAGTTAATGTCTATGGCCCGTAATCATGGTGAGGCTAGGTGAAATACCTCCCAAGAAATAAGTTTGCTTGGTGTGCTTTTGTCATCATCATCCGAGCGTCTGTCCCAGTTGCGTCTCGCGACGCCCGGGGTCCGCTTTCCTACATTTTCTCCTCCACTTCGCACGGTCGTCGGCATCCCCTGTGGTGAGACCATTGGCACGCATGTCATCCCTTACGACGTCAAGCCAGCACTTCTTGGGTCTTCCCCTCTTACCGGGACCCGGCGGGGCTGACATGGCCAGACATTTGTTACCTACGTAGCCCGGCGGTTGCCGCAAGACGTGACCATACCAACGAAGGCGACACTCTTGCAACTTGTCTGCAATGTCACGGACGTGAAGGCTGCCGCGGATGCGAGAGTTCCTCACGCGGTCCATCCGCGTGACTCCACACATCCACCGCAGCATCTTCATTTCCGTGACACGCAGCTCCTGCTTGTGTCGCTCCAATATCGGCCACGTCTCACTGCCATGTAAAAGGACAGGTCTAATAATGGTTTTGTAGACCTGTCCCTTCAACCGGATCGGCATTTTAGGGTCACAAATGACACCGGTCATCTCCCGCCATTTGGCCCACGCGGCAGCAATGCGTGACTTGACATCGCAATCGATGTCACTGGACGTGTGAAAAACAGATCCCAAGTATTTAACCTGGTCCGTGCGCTCGACCAAATCACCGCCTATGCGGACGGATGTGGGATCTGTCGAGTTTAGTGCCAAGTACTCGGTCTTCGCCACATTTAGTTTCAGACCGCCGTTCTCAAGCGTCTCCTTCCACGCCTTTACACGTCGCACCAATCTGCCCCTGTCCGCGTCTGCCAGCGCAATATCGTCAGCATACATGAGCAACCATGGAGGCTGCTCATGCGGGTTTCTGATGCTGTCCGACAATTCGTCTAATATTACACTGAACAGAAGCGGACTAAGGACAGAACCCTGGTGTACCCCGACGGTGATGGGGAAGGGTTTCGTGTCGCCAACGGCAGTCCGAACCATTGAGTCGGAGTCACAGTACATGTCCCGGATAGTGTCAATATAGACCTCTGGAACTCCTTTGGACCGCAGTGCCCACCAGATCATCGCACGAGGAACACAGTCGAAGGCCTTCTGCATATCTAGGAACAAACAGTGCAGAGGCGTGTTCTTCGACCTGTATTTCTCTGCGACAACCCTCAGGGCAAAAACAGGGTCCGTGGTCCCATGACCAGGGCGAAACCCATATTGACACTCCGAGAGAGTACACTCCTGCCGGATCCGAGAGTCTATAATCCTCTCGAAGATCTTCATGGTGTGGGACATCACCTTAATACCGCGGTAGCTCCCGCACTCCTGCACTGACCCCTTACCTTTGAAGACTGGAGTAATAATACTTAGTCTCCATTGGTTTGGGATCTGCCCGCTGAGGAGTATGCGGTTAAAAAGGTTTACTAAGATGCCCACACCGCGAGGACCCATCGCCTTCCAGGCTTCGATGGGGACTCCATCGGGTCCGACAGCTTTCCGATTCTTCATGCGGCGAAGCGCAGTCAGGACTTCTCCAGGCGTTACCGGTGGCACTAGTCCTTGATTCGGAGGGAGGTCCGGAGGCTGCACCTCTTTATGCTGCTTATTAAGCAGCTCGTGGAAGTACGAGCGCCATCTCTCCTTTACCGCGAGGTCTTCGCTTAACAGGTTGCCCTCAGGGTCTTTTACACAGCGACACTTGGATATATCCTGTGCCGCTTTGACCCTGGAGCGCGCCAGCTTATAGATGAGCTTCTGCCCCTCAGACGATTCCAGCTTATCATACAAAGGTTGTAAGTGGTCTCGTCTGGCTCTGGCTACAGCTCTCTTTGTGGCGCGCTTGGCAGCCCTGTACGCGTCGCGGTCTTCGGAAGATCCGGTCGCTTGCCACTTTTTAAAAAGGGCTCTCTTCTCCCTGGTCTCCCTCAGGACTGCGTCGTTCCACCACCAAGTTTCCTTGTCACATTTGCGTCCACCCTTAGACTCACCGAGCACCACCTTCGCCGCTCCAAGGATGGCCGCCTGAACTTTGTCCCAGTAATCTTGAACTGGTTCGCCTTCAGTGTCGGTGCACTTGTCACCGACAGCTGAGACGAACTCCTGGGACCTAGTTTCATCAAGCAGCCACCATCTGATGCGGCGCTGGCACCGCTCGATGCGTTTGCCTTTAGGCTTCACGCAGAGGTCCATGACAAGGAGACGGTGTTGTGCAGTAAGACTCTCACCGGGTATGACCTTGCAGTTGGCCACCTTGCCGATGCTGTGTCGCCTAGTGAGTAGGAAATCGATCTGAGTTGTACGCCTCCCGCTCTTGTAGGTGATGAGATGTTCGGATTTCTTTTTGAAATACGTGTTCACAATGGCCAGATCGGCAGCCGCACACGTTCTGAGGATAGTTTCTCCTTCAGTGTTGCGGGTGCCGTATCCAAAACCACCATGAACACGTTCAAACTCCTCACACCTCTCACCCACATGACCGTTTAGGTCGCCGCCCAAAACGATTCCCTGTGACAACGGAATGCTCCGAAGCACTCCCTCGAGTTGGCCCCAAAACGACATCTTATCGGCGTCGCTACAACCGGCCTGTGGCGCGTAGGCACTTATCAGGTGGGTAATAATCCCATCGATAAGCACCCTCACGATCATAAGCCGGTCGCTACAGCGTTTCACCTCCAAGATGCCGCTCTGCAGCCCTTCGGAGAGCACCACGGCCACCCCGTTCTCCCCACCAGGCGCACCCGTGTAGTACAGCTTGTAGCCTTTCTGCAAAGGCCGGGCTCTGTTGCCCTTCCACCGAGTCTCCTGCAGGAACGCCACGTCCACCCTCCGCCTGGAGAGTACTTCGGCCAACTCTACCGCACGCCCAGTCAGCGTGCCAATGTTCCAAGATGCGAAGCGGATTCGGGTTGGGGCTAACTTCTTTAGCCGTGCTGGCCCGACACACGGCAGCCCTAGCCCACTTGCCACAGGAGTCGGGCGGGGCTCCTGCGCGCCGTTTTGCGGCGGCGCCCTATCCCTAGCAGCATTCCTTTTACTTCTTTTCATTATTTGTTTCGGCGGGTGGCTTTTATGGGAGCGACGCCCTCAGACCTCCCAACCCCAGAGGGGAAAGCCTTGGTGTGCTTTTGTGTTAAGTGTTTTTTAAAATAACTTACTAGCAGGTACTAGTAAGTTATTTTCAAAACACTAATTTACAAAATCCTACTAAGAATAGGTCTTTACCTATGAAATTGCCGTTCTGCAGTACTGGCCATTTCAAATAAAAATATTTTCTTGTTTGGCTAACAATTCTAATTTTAAATTAATTTTATTTTTAATACATGGAATTCTTCTTCCAAAAGTAGTCATTTGTTTATTCATTAGTTTTCTCATCAGAATTAATTTTCATCGCATTTCAATATTTTTCGTCATCATGGATACGTCAAAAATTCGAACAATTATGGAATATGAGTACCGTCGTGGCAGCAACGCGGCACAAGCGGCACGCAACGTCAACGACGTTTACGGAGCTAATACTACAAACCAACGCACCACCTGTTCTTGGTTTGCTCGCTTCCGTTCTGAAATTTTGGACCTGAAAATTGAAACTTGCGGGCCTCCGAAGACTTTGGTCGACAATGACGAATTAAAGGCGATTGTGACAGCTGATGATACACAATCTACGGCTGAATTAGCAGCAGCTTTCAACGTTAGCGTCAAAACAATATTAGTCCATTTGCGTCAAATTGGCAAGGTACAAAAGCTTGACCGACGGCACCCAGCCCTACGAACTCAATGATCGACAGCGCGAAGTACGCGTCGAGACTTGCCTTGCACTGCTCAACAGGCACACAAATGAAAGAATTTTGATCCGCATTGTTACCTGCGATGAAAATTAGATTCTGTTTGATAACCGCAAGCGCTCAGCAAGTTGGTTGGATCCTGGTTCAGCACCTGAACAATGCCCTAAACGAAAACTTACCCCTAGAAAAGTGATGGTAAATGTTTGGTGGTCTAGCGCCGCTTCTTACCTACCGGGATGAGCATTACTGCAGATGTGTACTGTGACGAACTGAACACAATGATGGAGAAGCTGGCGCATCTCCAACCAGCATTGGTCAATCGCTCGTCTCCGCTGCTCCTGCACGACAACGAGCGACCTTATACTGCACAGCAGACGGTCTCCAAGTTGCAAGAACTGACTACTCATCAGACCTTGCCCCTAAAGACTACTATTTTATCCAGTATTTGGATAACTTCTTGGCGGAAAAAAAAATCAATACCCGAGAGGCAGTACAAAATGCCTTTGAAGAATTTGTTGCCTCCAGTCCTGCTGATTTCTTTAGGAAGGGCATCAATAAACTGCCACTGCGTTGGCAAAGATGCATTGATTGCATGAGTGATTACTTCGAACTTCAAATAAAAAACACAAGAAAAAAAATCGTTTAATTTTTTTCATACAAAACGGCAATTTCATAGGTAAAGACCTAATATTATTATCGCGAAAGTTTGTAAGTATGGATGTTTGTTACTCTTTTACGCAAAATGTACTTTATGTATTTTGATGAAACTTTACAATAACATAGCTTACACACCAGAATAACACATGGGCTACATAAATAAAACAAACACACTCTTCAGCTTTATATATTAGTATGGATTTGACTGATGAAACAGCCACGTTGCTAGACTTTATAGTAACTGCCATAAATTGCCATGATCTAAAATGCCTGTAACAAATATCTAGAGGTGACGTCACAAATATGTAGCTCTTAGCCGAGGGCGACCACACGACACGCTCTAAAACCATCAACATGCAAGGGTTGTCACAAACTCATTGATTTGTACTCTAAAAAATTGTAGGTAAATCCTTTGATACATTTCTATTATTTCTATTATTAGTAGTACAGGAGTATTAAGATAGAAATGTATATAAACATTGTGGGACACTTTGCGCTTATTCTCGTAACGTACTATTACTTATTTAATACTTTTTAAATACTTATAGTGCGATATTTTAAATGTTAGTTAAAATTCGCTTTCAGGAATTTCACTGTAGAAACAATATTTACAAAATAATAAAGAAGTATGTACCACACAACATGAAAGTCGAGATTCAACTACACGCTGACAATGCATCTGTTGGAGTGCTTTTTGTTAGCACCTCCAATCACTTTTACATATCAGATTGTTTAAATGTGGCATCCCTAACAACCTTCCGTCGTACTAACAGGCAGTTCCAGTCGTCCATCCTAACACCGAGCGCTGCAGTTTCAAGTGGGCACGCCACTAACAAATTCAGTTATTTAAATTAAATTTGCATAATTCAAAACACTGAAAACAATAAAAGTTTGCCCATCAGTTCGAATTCCTAGGGATTCCCGCCAACACTTTTGTTTTATTTACTAAATCGTTTTCTTTTTTCGAAATTTAGGATATAAGTGCGTTATGGTAGTTATAACGCACGAAGCGGTTTTTAAGCCCGATACGTAGGTAGGCGAGGGCGTAATAGAGCCGAGTGAGTTTAACGTATACGCACGTATATCGTAGGTACGACGTCTACACAGTTGGAAGTAAACAGAATAAAAATTCAATCATAATATTATTATTTTTACTTAAGTACGAGTAATATGCCTGAACGGCACGTACAAACTTCTTAATAATATTATAAATGCGAAAGTTTGTATGGATGTTTGTTATTCTTTTACGTAAAAACCACTGAAAGGATTTTAATAAAACTTTAAACAATAATAATAATAAATATTCTTTATTGTACACCATAAAAGGAACACATTTTAAGAAAAAATAAGAATTTTAAATTTAATGTACAATAGGCGGCCTTATCGCTAAAAGCGATTTCTTCCAGGCAACCTTTGGATGGATAGAAAATCGTGGAATTGATAAAGGTAGTGCACAATACATACTTACACTTAAAAACTATATAAATACTTACATAAAAATATACACAATAAGAAAAATATCTACATTATATACCAATACATACACGAGGAGACACGTACCTTGTACTAAACAGACATAGCCAGAAAATGATCCTTTAACATCCTCCGGAACGATAGCAGGGATTGTGCTCGTCTTATGGAAACAGGCAAAGCGTTCCATAGGCGGACCGCTTGTACCGTAAAGTTTTATCCATGAAATTTGTGGAATGCTGAGGCATTCCCAGTTTCAAATTCTCTGATGACCTTAAAAATTTAGAATGTGTGTCATAAAGGAACCCGAAACGTTCTTTAAGATATCGAGGCGTGAAAGGATTGAACAGTATACTGTATAATAAGCAGAGAACGTGAGTATTCCGTTGAAGACGAATTGGGAGCCACTTAAGCGTTTTTCTGTATTCGGACACGTGGTCATATTTGCGTAGGCCAAATATAAATCTTATACAAACATTTTGAAGACGCTCAAGCCTGTCAAGTTGCTCCTCAGTGAGATTAAGATAGCTGACATCTGCATAATCAAGGATTGGGAGTAAAAGAGATTGTGCGAGCGCAATCTTAGTGGCTGTAGGGAGAAAATTACGTAATCTGCGCAATGATCCTGCAGATGCAAATATTTTGCGTCCAACTTCTTGTAGTTGCTTATCCCAGCACATAGTCCTATCGATGTGTATTCCCAAGTATCACTTACATTGATAGGAATACCATCAAAAATAACCTGGGGCAACTGTGTGTAGTCTATACGTGATATTATCCAGGGACTACCCACGATAATGACCTGAGTCTTTGAAGGGTTTACCTGAAGCCCATAATTAAGGCTCCATTCGCATACACGTTCTAAATCCAAATTAATTGTAGCAATTGCTTCCGGCAACTTTTTCAATGGCGCTTGTGTGTATATTTGTAAATCGTCTGCATAAAGGTGGTAGGATGAAACTAATTTTTGGGAGATCGTATTTATAAATATAGCAAAGAGTAAAGGAGATAAAACGCCACCCTGCGGAACACTAGCTGAAATATTACACCAAGAAGACAGGGAATCTTCTATGCGTATACGTTGCCGGCGGCCAGACAGGTAACTTTGAAACCAAGCAATCACCGTAGGAGATATGTTAATAGAGCCAAGTATGCCAAGTAGGATTTCAAAATCCACAGTGTTGAAGGCGTTACTAAAATCGGGCATAGATAATACAGTGACATTGCCGTTTTCCATGCCTGCTCTTATGTCGTCCGTAACATTGACCAGGGTAGTCACAGTACTGTGTCCAGGACGGAAACCAGATTGAAAAGGATTAAGCAAAGAGTTTGTACAGAGGAAAGTATTGTGCTGGTTATAGACAAGGCGTTCAAAAACTTTAGAAAGGAAAGGCAATATAGAGATAGGGCGGTAGTGAGAAAAAGACGATGGATTACCCTTTTTTGGTATAGGTATAATTTAAGCTTCTTTCCAAACAGATGGAAAGAGATTCCTTTCAATAGAAAAATTTAAAATATGAGTCAGAACAGTAAGGATTTGATCAAGGATAGGTATGATCATGTTACGGCTTACACAGTCATTTCCCACTGCATTTGACGTAATTGACATAATGCTCTTCTTAACATCACTATCAGTGAAAGGATCAAAGAAGAAGCGCGGATAATTAGGAGTTGGAAGTAATGAAAGACAGTTAAGTGTGTTTATCTTGGCGGTCCCACCAAAATTGGACGAAGATGAAAAATGCTAATTAAGTGCTTCGAGGTCAACAGTTTTAGGAATTTTCTTTAGGTTTTCCAACTCCTATACTTTTCAAAAATCTCCATACTTTAGATGGATCACCATTATCAACTGATGCATGAATATACTGGCGTTGTGCTTTACTACATACCTTATTACAGTGATTACGTATTGCGACATATCTTTCAAAATTGGAAGCCGTCGGTCTACACTTATATTTGCATTTCGCTGCAGCTTTTTTTGCCATTACTTCCTTAATAGCATCAGTGAGCCAAGGAGCAGGCAGATGTTTTATTTTTACGGCACGCGTTGGTGCATATGAATGAAATAATTTTACGATTTGATTATTAAGCATATTGACTTTTTCATCAATGCATTCTGAAGTAAACAAAGGATCCCAGTCAACTTCATTAGCGTCATCACGAAGACCACTGAGGTCCATACCACTAAAATCGCGCTGCCACAAAATTTTACATTTTGCCTTAGGAGGACGAAGTTTGTAGGAAAGGAAAAGAAGGTCATGGTAAGAAAAGGCGGCAGCATTACATTGACCATGTCTAATAACATGCTGCCTGGATGTGACTAGGATAAGGTCTAAGAGAGATGGTATTCGACCAGGAAAGTGATGAGTAGTTTTTAGAGGAAGAATGGAAAGATTGCATGATTGAGTTAAGCGATAAAGGGAAGAACTGCGGGAGTCATTTTTTATGAGGCAGGTATTGAAATCACCCAGAATGATTGTGTGACTGTAAGAGGGAGTTAAATTTTCTAAAAGACGTTCGAATGATGTGAAATAGTTTATATGTAACGATGGGCAGTAATAAACACCTAGTAAAACTTTTGAATGATTAAGATCCTCGCCAGCATTCGGGGGTGGTGGCTGTGCTGGCACATCAATGATGTGAAAAGGAATTTGTGTACGTATATATATAGCAACACCACCACCAACCCCGTCGCCTCCACGATCATTTCTTATCAATTGGAAAAATGTAGCTTATACATCAGAATAACACGTAGGCTACTTTTTATTCCGGGAACAAGTTTCTGTGGGAAACGGGGACGGGAAAACTTCTCTACGCGGGCAAAGCCGCGGGCATATAGTCACGCCTTTATCCCTTGGTATACTGTTTACGCATATTTCACGAGTCTTATTTTGTACCACGAAATATGTGGCGAGTCTCTTTAAGGCGCCCGTAAGGCTGTCAACTTGGCGTAAGGACTGCCATGTGTTTCTGGCAACCGAGACCAATTTGGTCCTTTCAAAGGGGTAACGTGTCTTCGGCGGTGACCTACCTCAGAACCAGCCATCATAAAAGTACCTTATTGAAGTGGAATTTCTTTATCGACGTTGAAAGAAATTTTTTAGCTGTAAAAATATCGTTTCGTTTTTCGGTTACGCGCCATGTTCTTTTGAAGTGAAACTTCTTTATCATAAGTGAAACTTCTTTAGAAATTCTTTTAAAAAGAACGTAACTAAGTTTGACTTCTTACCTAGGTACCTACTCTGGTACACACACATTTTTTGCGTGGGTTATAGGCCACGTGGATTACGTAGATTATATTCAACTAGCTGTCCCGCCCGGCTTCGCCCGTGACATACTTCGAACCCCGTGGCACCCATTTCATCCCGTTGTTTAATAATTTCACATTCACAATAATTCCGCTCTCCAGTACTTAGGTACCTACCCACCCGCACGGCCCGGTCGAATTAAATTAATTTCTTTGCGCCTAATTTTGAATTTGCGATAACTCGTAAGATATTCATTTAATTTGCAAGGTGTAAAGGGGCAAAATAATCTTCATGAAATGCTGAAGCCAACTAACGTAGTCAAAATGATAAGGATTAATAGCATATTTGTGTAAATAGCCTTCAAATTACCGCTTAATAATTGCTGTCTTTTTTAAGTATTAAAATGGATATAGTATGTTATTCTTAAGAGATAGACATAATATGTCGTCGCATTTTTTTGTAGAGCTTTATTAGATACACAATTGCACCATACATTATTTTGTTATATCTCAAATGGTTTAGGCAGCGTTTTTGTTGAAAGCTCTCAGACGGCTTATTTTTTCCGACATTCCCAACAAATATCGTTATATCGAATTGGAGTATTTATGTGTAAAAATGGTGGATTCTTAAAAATAAAAGGTTTGAAACGTTCACAAATATAATAAAGCTTCACTAAAGTTTCCGTCGCTTTACTGGATTAAAACTTTCACCAAATTTGAATAAAAATACGCTGATATACACATGAATATAAATAAAAATAAATAAATAAATATCCATCACGCCTTTTCCCCGAAGGGGTGGCAGAGGCATATTATATGCCCACTTTTCACCGTGTGGATTCCTGTCCCACGTAATGGGTGGTGAGCCCATTGCCGTGTTGAAATAGACAGACGCAGGATGTGACTACCCGCTGTTGAAATTTTTAGGCCGCCCATAAGGCATTCAACCAGGCTTAACGACTGCCATTTTACTGGCAACCGGGACCAACGGCTTAACGTGCCTTCCGAAGCACGGAAACGCTCGCAAATGTAAATGCCACAAAGTGGTCACCCATCCGAGGACCAGCCATAGTGAAAGTTGCGTAACTCAGTGATCGTTTACAGAACACTGAGACCGCGGGGCCACGAGCGCTTCACATGAATATATCTCTTAAAATGAAGCTCGCTACACATGAATATAACTCTTAAAATGAAGAAAATTCATATTAATTTTGTAAAATAAATACCTAACAATTTATTTGCAAGTAGAAAATTGCTTTCACTCACCAAAAAAGCTATCAAAATTAACTTGTCTCCTTTCTGTAGTTGAAGGACATGGCTAAACATACATTAACCTTCATGTTAGAATTAGTTTACTTATATTTCTCCATAAGTTAGTTTAATCGAAATTTTGGATGTTCGATCCCAGTTTATTTAGGACTGAACGTAACCTCTCTGGGTATTGGCACCGTGATTGGGCACCCGAGAGAGCCTGTATTTATTGTGTACATAAATCTTTAAGAAGAAAGTAAATACGTAGATACAGGGAATGAAAACGTTAAATTTCGTGCGGAAATGGACAGATGGAAAACTTGTATTCGAACGTGTTCTATATTAGTTTTGTTGGGTTGGTAAAGCGGGGTATTTTTTAAGGTTGGTGAAAGATCTAGTATTACCAACTTAAACATTTTACTTTATCGTAATGCCCGTAATACATAAATATAATAAAATAGGGGATGAAAGTATGAAGGGTTAGAAGTGTGGGGCAAGAGGGTTGCAACATAAGTTTCGAGTATGTCACGGGCAAAGCAAGAATATAACTGTATTTTTCCTCTAAGGGAGTAAAATAGGGATTGTAAGTTTATATGGAAATCTCTTCATTTTCAAATTTAGCAACACAATAATTTCGTATACCTGCTTTTGATATAAAATAAATTCGTGTTTCTGGATTTCCTAAATTCTAACCTTAAGGGTATAAAATAGGGGATTAAGTTTGTATGAAAGTATTAAATATTTAATAAGGGGCATGGGACAAATTTGTGAGGTGCAACGGGTGTTCAAAGAATTTCACGAGTGGAACCGGGAGGCACAGCTAGTAATTATTTAAAAGTAAAACTTCTTCAAATAGACTCAAGAATAATCCCATCTCCTCAATTTCATAAAGATGATGCACCGTCCAAATGCCAGTATCTATCCTAAAAACAAGGTATTACCTCCCAAAAGCACTGTTTTTTTAAATTTCCAGAGAAAATATAACATTTTTTACTAAAAATTTCGTTAGCGACCATAACATAAAGCCCGACTTCTTACTTAGAACGTTGTATTTACAGGGTTTGTAAATTATGTCGTAATGACGAAAATTGTTCTCGAAAGTTCCATTACTCGGGTTATACGCGTAAATAAATTAATTAGACATCACTGCTGGCAACTCTCTTATAATGGCAACTGAAGTGGACCAGTCGACAACTAAACTTGTTGTTGAATAGTTCGACTCAACAATGTTGCCTGAACAATAAACAGCTTTCGTACTGTACTGTCTTATTTATGTTATTATGTTGGTACTATACACTCGAGTAGAAGTTATCACATTCTTTAGAAATGTTCAAAATAGTCGAACTTTAATTTACAGTGACAGGAAACTTGATAGTTTACCAATTTTCCTTTCATTTTGAGATTGTGGAATGTGCTCTCCGTTTTCCCGAACATCTGCAATATTGATTTCTTCAACAACTCTCTCTCTCTCTCTCTCCCTCTCTCACTCTATCTCAGTGTATGCCCAATTGCTATTTAACCCTTCCTGGATTTGTATCCCTGTGGTCGACTTTTAATTGACTGCTAAGAGCAGCAATCATTGGCTCTCCATTTTCGGCATTGTTAGAAGCGACTGCCGCCTGACCTCCCAAGCCTGTTAGAGTACTTGCCCCATCCGCTAGTCAGCAGGTGCACCGCTAGAAGTTGAGGTCGCTTGGGCCCCGGAGATCTTGGAGAAGCCCCTTACACCTTAGTAGTAGAGCTTTCAAATAGTGATATATCACGTGAATCGAAGAGAAGCGTATCTTCACTTGGGAGCGTTGTCAATCCTTTTTATGTTTAAGGATTTGCTAATTTATGCATAAACATTTAAAAAACATACTTGTTTTGAAAAATAATATAACGGAGTGGCGTCTATGTTTGCTCGTTCCCGCCAAAAATCTCGCTGTAAGCTAATGTAAAATCACAATTTAAATAAAGGCATTTCCACACATTAAAAAAAGGTAACAAAAATAAAACGTCAGAAGAAATAAACATTATTTTACTTTCTGTTTCTTTGGTCTCTTAAGATTATGGTAACTTACAATAACGCCAATCATATTAAAGGAGGCAGCTACATAAAATGCGTATTTTATTCCTAAATATTGAGCAATGAAACCACCAATAATTGGCGTTATAACTCCTGTCATAGATTTCACACTATTTGAAGCACCCATTACTGCACCTTTTTGATCAGGATTACCTCTACTCGTTGTCATTTCTAACGACACAACTCTACCGACAGACATACAAATGGATTTCGGAACTAAAATAGCTACATACATATAAGTTTCAGGTACCGACGCTAAACCTATTAAAGATAAGGTCATTGCAATAAATATATGAAACATTCGCTGACTATAATCTGTGTCGTGTTTGTATAATTTATTAATATGTTTTATAAAAAAATTGCTTGTTGAACCTATAATTCCTTGAAAAGCCACCATATATCCTAAACTCTTTGGTGAAACACCATGTTCTTTTTTTAAAAACAATGCAAAATTGCTATAATATAATCCCATGGTGAGTGCCATGAGCATCTTATATACGAATACATCCCAAAAGATTGACCAGTCTATTTTGTAGAACTCGTTTACTGATTCTTGCAGAGTATTTCCCATTGATTGAAGTAACGTGGGAGATACATCGTTGTTTTCAGATTTTTCTTTTTTATCTTTGGATTTAAATTGCACCGTATATATAAGGCCTGAAAAGCGTAACTAAATATTAATCAAGTCAAATCTTATTTTTAATTTAAAAGCAATTTTTTTATACCTAGTAAAAACAAATTAATGAATTATTATTTACCATATGTTTACTTTGAATCTACATGGAATATCCCATATTATTTATACCTAGTTGATGCCCGCGGCTGCGCTCACGAGGTAAAGCTTTCCCTTTCCCGTTTATTACTAGAACTAGTTCCCAGAATAAAAAGTAGCCCAGTCCTATTCTGACGTATAAGCTGTATTACTGTAAGGTTTCATTAAAATCTTTTCAGTAGTTTTTCTGTAAAAGAGTAACAAACCTCCATACATACATAAATACAAACTTTCACATCTACGAGTATATATATAAAAGAAAGTCGTGTTAGTTACACTGTTTATAACTCAACAACGTCTGTACCGAAATGGCTGAAAATTGGTGGGTAGATGGCTTAGAGCCATGAGACGGACATAGGCCCTTTATCCCGGGAAACAAGTGCCTGTGGGAAACGAGAACGGGAAATCTTCTCAACGCGGGCGAAGCCGCGGGCGTCGACTAGTTTATAATATTAGTAGAATTACTTACATGCGTTTACTGCAAACATAGTCCCAACCACACACGTGAGAATTGTAAAACCGTCATTCGGAAATGCTTCAACAACATGACCGCTTACAACGGGGCCAAATGACATACCGAATCCTGCAATCGCTATTAATTTGCCATACAATATACCCTGCTCTTTAATATTACTGCAATTATCTGCCAATGCTGCTTTAATTAACAATTGAATTTGTTTGAATATTCCTGAAACAGAATGAGATTTTAATTTCTCCATTGTATGATAATCACTTTATACTTAGTTTTATAAAGGGCCGGCAGCGCGAGTGCTGCACCTCTGGTGTTGCAAACGTCCACAGGCTACGGTGACCACTTCCCATCAGGTAGGCCCGTACTCTTTTCTGACACTTCAGTGGTATAAAAAAAATGAAGCTGGTCATCGGTTGGATTAAAAAGTTTTATTTTTGGAAATCCTCATAGATGCCATGCCGGACTTCTACCGACTAAAACCACACGGTGCCTTTCCAACTGCTTTTGGTCGGGTGTCCCGGGTGAGCCCATATCCCCAGAGCACCTGACTTTGCCCTTGTGTAATCGGGGTTCGGGAGTTACACCACTTGTTTGGGTGTTATAAAAATCTTAAATCTGAAAATGACTCCCAAGGAGAACAGGTTGTACAATGTATACGAAAATATCAGCCAATAATGTAGGTACCTATGTTATATAATAAAAAGTTACATCTTCAATCTTATCTCACCCTCTCTTTTTCGTTCCCGAACAACGCGTGCCGGGCAATAGTACCACTCTCATACAGTGTAAAGAATTTTCGCCAGAACGGAACGATTTAAAAGATCGTTTCTCTGCCGGACGATAGTAACCTGGAACGCTCTGCCAGCGCACGTGTATTCTTCCTCTTACGATTAATCCCGGGTTCTTCAAGCGGAGCGTCAAGAGGCTCATCATGGGACGGTCAACTTGAGGGACGCTGTCAGTAGTCACGTAGACTAAGGGCTGTATTCCAAAACGTTTCTCAGTATTCAATCGACACTTGAGAGTAGATTTTATAAGGCAAAATCTAGCCCCAAGCGTTGATTGAGTATTGAGAAACGTTCTGGAATACGGACCTAAGAGAGTGTCCGCTAGATGTCGATATGGCTTTCCATCAGGCGGACGGCGTCATTTTGGCGAGCTAAATATATGTATAAAGAAAAACCTAGTTATCTCGATTTATGCGTTTCAATTCAATTACATTTTTAAATTTATTTTAGAAACCTTTATTGCACTTTTGTTACAGTGCACTCAGTGCAGCCGGTAACTGAAGGAGTTGCCAGAAAAATAACGTAAAACAAAATAAACGCCATACTTTACACTACGTTATAAAAAATAAACTTACCTAAAATCCCTCTCAACACGAAAAATATGGCAATGGACGATGTTATTCCCAACCAGCAGTACGAAATTGCACAAACGCACAAACATATCAGGAATATTGGTTTTGTGCCTCTTATGTCGCTTAAGCTTCCCTGGAATTATATAAAGATGTTTAAAACATACTACTATTTTATATTCTTACTCTCTACTCTTTTGTACAGTTTCTGATTCTGTGGTGTTATCATATTCGGTAAAAGAACTGTCGAAGGTATCAAAACCATACTGCCTACTCTTAGTTTGAAATTATAACTGGTCTGGTGACTGATATTGTGTGGTTACATTATCCTGTTTTCTTTGGTATCGTATCCATGGTGATTTATTTTTTTATGAGGACAAAGATGATTACACATTCAGCCACGATTTCGATTTTATAAATAGCAGGTGATGCTAACCCGAGTGGATTTATTATTATAAAATAAATTAAATATCCATCACGCCTTATCCCCGAAGGGGTGGCAGAGGCATATTATATGCCCACTTTTCACCGTGTGGATTCCTATCCCACGTAATAGGTGGTGAGCCCATTGCCGTGTTGAAATAGACAGACACAGGTTGTGGCTACCTGCTGTTGGAATTTTTTAAGGCTTTCAACCAGGCTTAACGACTGCCATTTTACTGGCAACCGGGACCAACGGCTTAACGTGCACGTTTTGTGAGCACAAGGTTGATTGTTCATTCAGCCATTTGCCACCATTTGTTGATACAGCCACGAACTGTACTGCAATACCGGTGGGAGTTTTTAAAAAACAGGATGATGGTAGCCCTATTGAATGGCACTGCGTCTACCGTAAACTGTATCTATCTATAAAAATAAAAATGGATTGCGAAATATGTTGCTAAGCGCAATACAAGAAGACGGCTGGAACAATTCCGAGTATTTTTTTTATTCCTTGAACTCTAGGAACATTTATTTGGAGAGAAAAAAATTGAAGGAATTACACGGAAAACGGTAAATGGGAACGGAAATTTTTTACCACGCACCGGAGCTGCGGGCTTTAACTAGTTCTATAATAATAGTACATCATTGCAATGGCAATAGGCAATTCGAGTCGAGTCTCGAGTATGAGTCGAGTATGAGTAATTTTAGGCAAAAATTTCTCAAAGGAATGCAGGGTAATAAAATTTAGTAAATAATATTATAAGTTGCATAAGTAATATTGGGGTAATTACTATAAGAAAATGTTATTGATTTCCCTTTAGTAGATTTTACGCAGAAAGATGGAAAATCACACTGTCTTTCAGAATTTATTTTAACCATCTGTTTACTTTGAGTCTACATGGAATTTTGTGAAATATCCCATAACATTTATACCTAGTAGATGCCGAACAAAATGTTAATTTTTTTTAACATAAATCAGCTTCCATTACAACCTCCCCGTATTATACCGCCTTCTCTTCCACCCTTTTCCGTAAATAGGTATTAAAATATTTTGGGACATTATTCTTTTACACAGCGCCATCTGGCCCAAAGTAAGCTAATATTAGCTTGTGGTATGGGATCTAGACAACTAGTAAACATACTTAAATATTTCTAAATACATATTATACACAGGAAACACCCCCACAACGAAACAAACATTTATGAATCAAACAAATATTTATTCCGAGTCGGGAATCGAACCCATGACCTTAGCGCGGCACTTACGCTACCGAGGCAATCATCATCATCATCAGTATAATAATTATCTTCATTGTTAACTTACGATTATAGGAGCTGATATAGTTTGACACGCCGCATATAACGCTCCCGTAATTCCTATATGTACATGACTTAAGCCCAACTTTAGCGCGTGTTGTCCCAGCTGAGGCATTATTAAGCCGATAGACATCAAGTCCTGAAATCAAGAGATTATAATTTACCATACGAATTTGATAAACCTACAAAACTGGTGTGTCGTGGGAATTTAATGTTTTCACATGATCCTTCGTTCGTGGAAAGCCTTCTTCAGCTCTCCAAGTATTGAAAGAAGAACAAACAAACTGAATCGCTCGTGGCACCGCGGACTCAGTGCTGTAAACGATCACTGCGTTAAGCAACTTTCGCTATGGCTGTTCTCGGATTGGAGACCACTTTGTGGAATTTACATTTGCGGGCGTTTGCGTGCTTCGGAAGGCACGTTAAGCCGTTGGTTCCGGTTGCCAGTAACATGGCAGTCGTTAAGCCAAGTTGAAGGCCTTATGGGCAGCTTAAAAATTTCAACTTTCGTGGAATTGGGGCGCACTCGAGCTGTACGATCGCCATTCTCAATTTGTGGTATTTTATAATATTTTGGACTTGGCTTCGCGTGATGATTATGTACTCAACATAATCATAGACAAAAATACAAAAAAAATTGGAAAACCCAAAAGTGCCAGTTTTTTAACTACTTTAAATAACAAAAATGGCATCAAAAATATCATGAGTGTTAAATATAGTGTTTTTTCTTGATATACATACATACATATCATCACGCCTGTCTCCCATCGGGGTAGGCAGAGACTATGGCTTTCCACTTGCTACGATTCTGGCATACAACTTTCGCTTCGTCAACTTTCATAATTGTTTTCATACACGCTCGCCGATTAAGGGTACTCTTGACCTGGCCTTTTGTCAAAAGATCTTCAATTTGATTGGTATATGTACGTCGAAGTCGACCCTTACCAGTTTGCCCATTTACTCTCGCCGCATAAATTTTCTTTGTCAGTCTATTTTCATCCATCCTCTCCATGTGTCCATCATAAAACCATCTAAGCATCCCTTTTTCTGTCTTAGCCACTACGTCTTCTGTCATACCGCAGTGTTCCCTTATCACGCTGTTCCATTCTTTATCTATCAATTTCACTCCAGCTATACTTCGCAGACTCCTCATTTCTACTGCATTAATTTTACTTCTATGCTTCTTCTGCCATACCCAACTTTCACTGCCATATGTTAATGTAGGGACAAGCACTCCTCTATGCACAGCCAGTCTTGCCTTTTTAGACACATTCTGGGTGCCCATAAAGGTGTACATTGCTCCATTCACTTGATTGCCAGCCAAAACTCTTCTTTCAATGTCATCATCACACTTTCCATCTCTCGCAAATTTTGAGCCTAGGTATATAAATTCTTTCACTTGTTCCACTCTCTTTCCCTTCACAAAAATCAAGCAATCTGTCATGTTTTTCTTTGTTTCAAAAACCATTACTTTCGTCTTATTTACATTCACTTTCATTCCTTTGGTTTTCAGCGCATCATGCATAATATTAACCATCAACTGCAACTCGTCCGCTGATGATGCAAGTATTACCTGATCATCAGCGTAAAGAAGATATTTGATAGTCAGATCAGTCATTTTTAAACCAAACGCACTTTCTTGCAGTTCTTTCAAGCAACTGTCAATGTATAGGTTAAACAGCCACGGTGATGCTACACAACCCTGTCTCACACCTTTTTCGATGTGAAAAAAGTCTGTGCAAGCTCCGTTGATTCTGACACAAGCACTGGATCCCTCATATAGAGATTTCAGTGCTCGTATCAAGTTGCTGCTTACGCCATACATGGACAATGTTGACCACAGTTCATTCCTCACCACTCTATCATAGGCCTTCTCCAAGTCTACGAATGCGCAATAAACTTTTTGACTCTTCACCAAAAGTTTTTCTATTACGCATCGTAAGGAAAAGACCTGATCCGTGCATCCTCTTCCTTTCATAAATCCTGCTTGCACATCCCACATTTTCCCTTCAGTTTCATTCATCACTCTTTTTATCAAAACTTTCGCATACAATTTGTCGACGATGCTGAGCAAGCTTATGCCGCGGTAGTTTTTGTACTCTTGCTGCGACCCTTTCCCTTTATACAGCGGTACGATGACAGCTTTACACCAATTTTCTGGTACGCTGCCACCACTCGAACAAAGGTTAAAAAGGCGGTACAGCTGGCAAACTACCACGCCCTTTCCGCTTTCAGCATCTCGACAGAAATCCTATCAATTCCCGCAGCTTTGCCTAGTTTCATACTATTCAATGCTTCTATAATTTCTTCTATACTTATATCACTTTCATTGCCGCTTTCACTCACATCCCAGCAATGTGTCTATGTTTGCATACCCTCTTTTTCAAATACACTTTCAAAATATTCCTTCCATCTTTTAAGCACACATTCTTCACCTTTCACAACACTGCCATCATGGTTTCTGATATGGATGAACTGCGATGTTGTCTGTTGAGCTCTCATTGTTCTTATGGATTTCCAAAAGAATCTTATATTCTTTTGGAAATCATCAGATAACCTGTTGTCAAGATCATCTCTGTCATCCTTCTTCTTTCTTTTTATCACCTCTTTTACAACACGCTTAAACCTTGTATATTCATTTTTTGCCATTCTTACATCCTCATTCCTTGCCTTGCCTTTTGCATTCTTTGATTGACTTTTGTAGTCAGCCAATCTAACCATTCTTTCTTCTTATCGGACAACGCTTTCATGACTTCTGCACACATTCTCTTTACCTTACACCCTTGGCTCCTCTTGTTTACTCCACACACTTCAATCGCAACTTCCACGAGTCCTTAAACGACTTCCATAATTTTTCCATCTCACCTCATCTAAATTTTCTAATTTCTTGCTCACTTTACTTAAAAATTCTTCTTTTATACCTATCTCTTGCAAATTATCGACTTTTATGCGCTCTAGTACACTACAGGGTTCATGCACACGGTGCCGCCACCGCTGAAACAGACCTCTTACTCGACTCATAACCAAGAAGTGGTCTGTGTCAATACCGGCACCGCGGTATGCCCGGGTGTCTAGCACTTTCTTTCTCAGCCTTGCATCTACAATCACAAAATCAATCATGCTTCTCTGGCTTCCTTCTTGTCTCGTAAACAAGTGGATATCCTTGTGGTTGAACATGGTGTTGGTTACCACAAGATCACCATATTTTTCCAATACACTTTCATATCCATCACGATTCACACCAACCCAACCGTTAAAATCACCTAACATTACTATTCTTTCGTTCTGTTTGCATTTACTCAGAATATCACTCATACTCTCCCAAAATGCCTGACTCTCGCTTTGGTCTCTTAAAGATCGGTACCACCGCGCATCTTGCGGAGCATAAACTCCTACAACAAAGATGCGGGTGAGTCCAACCTTCAACCTCAACCAAAGGAGTCTTGGGCTCACACATTCATATTTTGTCACACATTCATTCATTCTAGCGGATAGTAGCACACCAACACCCTGGCACGCTGTACTGGTATTGGCTACACCTGACCAGTAGGCGGTATAGGGTCCATGTGTAGTGGTGTCACATCCTTTCCTCTTTGTTTCATTCACACACAAAATATCAAGTCGTCTCTCTCGCATCATCTTGCATACCTCCACTATTTTGTCTCTCATTCCTCCTCTTACATTCAATGTAGCAAAGCGGCTATCCCTAGTCTACTTTTCGCCTCGATGGGAAACGTGACGTGACGGGTCGCGAACCACATCGCCGCCATTTCGGATTTTATTTCCTCTTATATCCATAGCATACCCACGAGAAGCTAGGGAAATTTAGAGTCCGCCTAGACAGAGCCCCGCTTGTCTAGGTAAGGCTAGCCTTATTCTGGGGTCGCCCGGTCCCAGGGCAATCAGGCACGTTTAAAACTAGGCTCGCCCCTAGCCACGCAGCACATCGGCACGGCAACCTTCGCTTGGCGGAGAGAGGATGGGACGAGGACAGGGTAGGAAAAGGATTAGTGGATAAGGAAAAATGTATGAGGTAGGAAAAGGACTAGGATTAGGGTATAATAATCTTAACCTTCCGTATTCCAATCCGTAAAAAATCAAACAGCTAGGACAGTTGTTAACACACCTTACATGACCTCTGCAGTCCGAGCACGGTTTCTTGATATGTGTGTGTATATATTATTTTACAAGTGCAATATATGATAAATAGAGACATTTTAAGGTTGAAAAATCAGATGGTTTTGCGCGAAGTGACAGTAGTACCCACCTCAACGCTTCGCTTATGAGGCGTGCAATATAATTGCTATCAAATTTTTAAACACCATGTAGAACCTTGAACACTGTTCTAATCTAAAAATATTCGTTATTATTGTGTTGTGAGTTATATAATCAGTATACATATTATTAACAATACGTATAGTCTATCGTGTTGCCATCCTATATCCATATCGTAAATATGTCTTATATCATACTTATTATATAAGTAATCTAGTTATAACACATAATTTAGTTCAAATTTAATCTGTCAAATTAGAAGTCTCGAAGATGAAACTTAGTAAAACAATAATTAATATTGTATTGAGAAGCTTTTTATTGTGCATTGAATTACAGACATTACAGACTTTAAATCAATACAGTTTTATGCCGACAAGAGAAGACATGACAAGCAGAAAAAACGAGACATAGACAACCTGTATTTAACATAGAGTTTTCCCGCCGTTACCACAGACACCCATTGACATATAATAAAAATAATTAATCCTCAACAGTCGAACCCAGGCTGGAGAGTTTTGGGGACATTTGGCGGGAAGAGTGACAAGTGCGGACGCTTGCTTTATATTATTTTCTAAAACTAGTGCATTTATCTTGTTTTATGTGCGGGAGTGGTGGTTTCTTGGACATAAAAGTTGTGTTAACGTGCTATAGTGAAAGACAATGATATATATGCAGTGAAATGCAATTTCCCTCTTGCCGCGAAACGTCCACTGACAACCTTAGTATAAGAATCACCATTATACTGAGGGCAAGGACCAGGACGTCCAGCCTGAGGACACGACATCGACTGGACAGGACTAATTAGAAGATAAGATTGAAGAAATATGATATAAAAAATAAGATTTGGCTAAAAGGTCTTAGAAACCAGGCCATTAAATAAAAAAACTAACTAACTATCTTCACGCTGTATCCATTAAATAATTATAAAAAAAAAATGGAGAGTTTTGGCGGGAGAGTGACAAGTGCGGACGCTTGCTGTTTATTATTTTCTAAAACTAGTGCATTTATCTTGTTTTATGTGTGGGAGTGGAGGTTTCTTGGACATAAAAGTTGTGTTAACGTGCTATAGTGATAGACAATGATATATATGTAGTGAAATGCTATTTTCTCTCTTGACGCGAAAAGTCCACTGAAAACCTCAGTATAATAATCACCATTATACTGAGGGCAAGCACAAGGACCTAGGACTGAGGACTCGACATCGACAAAGACTGGACAGGACTATATACTAAGAAAATATAAATACCGAAGACTAGGCTGTATGGACAAAGTTTCCTTTGCCTGCCCAATATAGGCGAAGACTACCAAAAAACGAACCCAGGCTGTCAACATTTTACCCCCACTTGCTGATATAATGATAAAGGTATCACACGAGCCCAGTTAAACCCAGAACCTTACAGAGAACATCACGGTGAAGAGAACATGGTGATAAAAATAGAATTAGAGTGATATTATAGGATTGTGCATAAAAGTAAAGATCGTTTACCTACAGACGAAATAAAGATAAAAGTGTTTATACAAGTATCTTATTGGAGTGCTCTCTTATATTCGCTGTCAACCTCTGAACGTTGGCCTATGCCTGTACCACTGTACCTGTACCACGCCGAACAGATAGGTTGGTACATGGTTTTGCTTCCACTTTTCTCTCTCTTAGATAAACTGCTAACCAAGAAGGTGTACCACTTGCCACTGAAGCTGAATTGGACACCAAAGATCAGAAAACGTCGCACGCTACCACGGCCGGTGTACCTGTAGTTTGTAGACTTGCCTTTAACATGCGTTAAGCCAAGTTAAGGGTCTAATCGGCAGCTTGAAAAAATTCTACAGCAAATCGCCATAACCTGCGTCTATCTATTTCAACACGGAAATTGGTTCACCATCTGTTACGTGGGACAAAAATGCCAACGTAAAATGGGGGCGTATAATATGCCTCTGCTTGCCCTTTGGGGGATAAAGGCGTGGTTGATAAGTACTTACCAAAAAACTAACAATCTGAAGCATTAACATTCTTGACGCCATATTATCACTTATAAAATATCCTTAGTTACGAAATAAAAACAATATTTATACACTATAATATAAAACCCAAATGATATCACATTTTCACGTAACACTGGCTGCAATAAAATTAATTGTTTCCAAATATATAATTATACACAGTGTATCAAACTTGACGTCGACATTATACACACAATAACAAAATAATATAACCTATAAAAACTCAAATATACTTCGTAATATTATTATGTAATATGAATATTACAACATTACACGCGTGTATTCACGTACATGATATAATATGACTGATATTTCAATGTTTTTTGATTGGACAAATTGAACCATTATCTACACACACGTCATTTCATTCGGTCTTTACTTATTTATCTGTGGTTGTATACCAGTGTATATGTGTGAGAATTTGTTTGGGTTGATTCTTTTGGATATAGATAAGCATTTATTGCCCTGACTTATCGTTTTCTGATATTGTATTATTTAATTGTATCGGATGAATTGCGTTATCAAGGATTGTTGGCAATGTTATAGTTTTAGAGTTTGATAAACAACTAAACTACAGTCATGGCTCTGTCCGCACTAAATTTGACTGTTCCATTATCGTATTTAATAATTTTTCCTGAATAAAAAGTCTCTATACTTAGTGTCAGCTCTATTTTGAAATTCAGAATCAATCAATAGCTTTCTTGGCGCCTTCAACGTGGCTTACGACTACCTTATTACTGGCAACCAATGGCTTAACGTGCCTTACAAAGAACGGAATCGCTCGAAAATGCAAAAGTCACAAATGGTCAACCATCTCAGGGCCGATCGTGGCTTAAGATGCTTAACGCAGTGATCGTTTACTTAGCTAGCGGTACTACGAGCGCTACGACGGACGTGAAAGAACAACAAACAAATAAACGCTTTTACATTTATATTTTGTTAAAATTTTGAATACGAATGGCAATAAAAAAATATGACTATTAATTTGTCTATTTTCCGACAGAGTATTTTAAAAGTTATAAACACCTTTTATATTATACACCTAATAAATATTTTATACTTTTTCTATTTAATACCAAATAGGTAGGTATGGCAACTTTCTTTCAACGCAATAACTTATATTATTATTTTTATTTAGCTATCACTCCCACGAAGGGTAGAGAGGCATATTAAATGCCAACTTTTCACCATGTGTATTGCTGCCCCACGTAATAAGTGGTGAGCCCATTGCCGTGTTGAAATAGACAAAAGCAGTTTGAGGCTACCTGCTGTTGAAAATTTTCAAGCTGCCTTTAAGACCTTCAACTGCTTAACGTGCCTTCCGAAGCATGGAAACGCTCGCAAATGTAAATGCCACAAAGTGGTCACCCATCCGTGACCAGCCACAGCGAAAGTTGTTTAACGCAGTGATCGATTACAGAACACTGAGTCCGCGGGACCACGAGCGCTTCAATCGCTAATTCGCTATAATAACGATATTAAATATATTGTTTGCATAGAAAATATACGAGGTATGGTCGTAAGTGGTATTCGTCGTCACAGCTACACCCGCGGGCGTCCAGTGTTCAAATCCGATCAAGCCGTGAGTGAGAAGCCATGTCAACCTGAGTACCTACGCTTTTGTCTTTGCACAGTCTGCCTAGATATCCACTCAACGATCGTGTTAGATTTACGAGCGGGAATATTAAACTTGGACTTATCTGGTTTTGTTATTCCTTATAATATAATGTATATTAAAAGAAAAAGGAGTTTGTTTAAGAAATATATAGCAAAAGTAAGTATTTGATGCGATTTGATGTCTTAGCTTCCTATAAATTAGTCACTGTTTTTGACATCTAAGTATACCTTTTTTTTAATGGCATCCCTCGCCTTTTGAAAATTCACCCAAAAGTCGAGGACTCCATGTCACAGCCGGAAAGGTTATTCATAATATCCTTTCCCACGGGGTAAAGAATATTTTTCTGTCCTCCGTGATCCTTTCCACACTTTGCTTGAACCCTGATTATAATAATTTGGTAGTTGTAGACATTTACATTTCTCCATAAAAAAAACTACGCATAATAAAAAAGGTCATTTGATGAGTAATGGACAAGGCTCTATCACAGCCTTATAAAAAGGTTGTGAACTCAGCCTCTAAAAACGAAGAAATAAAAGCCAAGATACAGCTGCTGCAACCGGGACTTAAAACTAAAATGAGGTTAACTTTAAAAGCATTAAAGTCGAACTTTGGAAAGTTCAAAGTTGGCCAGATGCTTTTCAATTCAAACATGGTAAGATGTTAATATACATGTTTTTCGTAAAGTTCAAAACAATGAGTGTACCTAGACTGCGTTTTGTTAGCGAGGCATGTCGTTTACGAGGGTCGCTAGTCAAACGCCGGACCACAGCATGTGTTTACTGGTGGGCCCATAAACGTCAGTTTTATGGGCCCTAGAACTGTCTCAGCGAATGTTCGGAGAGATCTCGACTCGAAAGTGTCTCGTAAAAACTGAATCCAAGTACCCTATTGCACAATTAATTAATCCAATGTCTTTGGACGTAACCTTATTAGAAAGTGTCATGGCGTATCTACTTTTATTTACTTGTCATACAGATTTTGGCACTAATTTTCGAACATGACGCTCTGTTGCCATATATTATTTTCCAAACCTATAGTTCGTGTTTCATAATGGTGGTGTTTTAGTTTGCCGTGTTTAAATAGACAGACGCAGGTTGTGGCTACTTGCTGTTGAAATTTTTTAAGCCGCCCATATGGCCTTCAACTTGGCTTAACTACTACCATGTTACTGGCAACATGGACCAATGTCTTAACGTGCCTTCCGGAGCACGGAAACGCTCGTAAATAGAAATTACTACAAAGAGAACAATATAAGCTTGTTTGTTTAATAACTTGAAAATGGTCAATTTGTTATTTAATTTGTCTAAATTGTATTGCCAGATTTAACAGGGTCGAATACATTAATAAATTGGCAATAAATTGTCTTAATATAAACACGAATTGACACTTTAATAGCTGTTAATAAAATAAGAGAGTTAGAGACGTAAATTGAACAAATTAATAATTAATTTAAGCTCCGATTTTAAGTTATAAAGTCTCAGATTGACTGTAAATCTCTGTTAAATTAAAGTAAATTGTACCTATCACTTAACGTTTACATGTTTACTAGCCCCGACCCACGTCATAGGACATAGTCATAGGTCATGGCACAATTTGAAACCCCACTATAATTCATTAATTTTTTCAATAAAAAAACAATTTTCATATTTATAAATATAATTAGCTTCCCTGAGTAGTAGGTTATGATAATAGCATTCCTCGATAAATGAGCTATCCAATATTAAAATATTTATTCAATTAAAAGAACACAAGTTCACAAGACATGCATGAATACTAGTTTTGCAAGTCAGATGCTTGTAATTTTATTATTCATGGCTTGGTTACTAAGATCTTTTAGCCAAATCTTAATTATTTCATATTTATTCAAACTTCTTTTTATCTAAATTGTATCGTTCTCTACGTCTTAGTCGAATCTAGTCTTAGGTCTAGGATACCAATATTGTAGTAGTTGTTATACTGAGATTTTCAAGATGGAAAATTACAGCAAGCGTATGGTGTCAGCCATTTTGCCGCCTAACATTCGTCAGATGCTGGTGTTTTTCTTGCTTGTCTATGCCCATCTTGTGAAGGCATAGGCAACTCTGTTTATACAGCCTTGTCATTAGTATTCAATTTTTCTTAGTATTTGGTCATGTCCAGTCCTTAATCCTATGTCCTTGCCCTAGTAAAGCAGTAGAACCTTACTGAAGTTTTCTATAGAGATTTGGCACTAACACAAAAAACATCGCTAATCGCAACCATTAATCACTTTCCTTCACTCATGCACATTTTCTGTCTGTCTAATAAATTATTAAACGCGAGACACGAATTTTACACTACTTTCAGAAAATAATTTACGGAAACTGTTAGCCCTGTTCGATAATTGGCGCCAAACCTGCGTGAGCGTGGATCGTGTAGATTTGACATACGTCAAACAAATTAGATATTTCCATGGAATTACGATATTTCATACTTTGTATGAGATTATCTAACCATTTTGAAATGTAATAAAAAGACGTTGAAATATGTTCACACTTGTCAGCTACCCAATTATTTTACCTTACGATAATGAAGGAGAAGGTACAAAGACAAAATCGTCTTGTTTATGGCCTAGTATTGGAAAGTAAAATTGAGTAAAATTGAGATTACTGACGTTTGACGGCATGCGATGAGAGATCGCAAAAAAATCCAATAACAGCCGCTGGGGAAAATGGGGTGCTCAGGAAATTGGAACGGTGACACCTTATAGGGCGCACGGCACCTGCGCCAATTACACTTAGCGAAACGGAAAATTGACGACATATGCAGTCACCATATTGTAATTTTCGATTACAAGCGCAAATTTTGATTAAGAGACGTTTACGCGAATATACGTAAGGGTGCTTCAATAGATTTTGAAACGAGTAATGTTGGGAGTCTGATATGTTGACTCTCAAAGATGGTATAATAACCCTTACGCGAGGTTGCTGTGATAGCCAAAGTCTGCCAGGAACCCTGGGACATCCTTTTAAGGAGTGTATTTTATACTCTTTAATGCACGACAAAAATACAGGGTAACAAAAGAGTATGTACACAACTAGCTGACCCTCGCGGCTTCACTCACGATTTACTTCTTACAATTATGTATTAAAATTTGCCCGATGTGTTGACATTTATGATTACTGCACAGCTCTCCTGGGTAGTAGTGGAACAATATATAGCCTATAGCCTTCCTCAATAAATGGACTATTCAACACAAAAACATTCGAAGCAGTAATTCCTGAGATTATATGTTCATCAACCAAAAAAAAAAAACAAACTCTTCAACTTTATATTTTAGTATAGATTATCGTATCACCACTTTGCGATCAAAATTTATTATTTCTTTTAGTTGTTTCTATCCAATTCTTTGCTTCACTGCTTATCCAATTTTGAAATTAATTTACAAATGCATCGTTATCCTCCTTAGCCTCCTTAGTCTAGCATTTAAGTAAATACTGTCAAAACAAAAACAACAAAGTAATAAGTAACGGTCATATTAAAAACTAGTTGATTCATGTTTCTTCGACCGCTCGATAAAAATTTCGCATTCCCGTTTTTCAACTTTATTCAACATGACAATGGGCTTTACCACCTGTAACGTGGGACAAAAATGCATAGGGTAAAATATGGGCGTATAGTACGCCTCTGCCTGCCTAATAGGTGGTGAGCCCATTGCCGTGTTGAAATGGACAGGCGCAGGCTGTGGCGACCTGCTGTGAATTTTTTTAAGCCGCCCATAAGGTCTTCAACTTGGCTTAACGACCGGCAGGTCGTTATAACTATATTGCCAATTGCAATATATATATTGCCAATAATATGGCAATTTTATTGGCAACCGGGACCAACGGCTTAACGTGCCTTCCGAAGCACGAAACTGGGGTGGTTCTAAAGGGCCGAATAAATTTAATATAATAAAATGTGTCTATTTTAGATGTTAAATTTTGAAGAAATTTTGAACCAATTAAAGTCCTGATAGTTTCGGACTGTAAGTCCTGGTAGTCACGGACTGTAAGTCCTGGTAGTCTCGGACTATAAGTCCTGGTAGTCTCGGACTGCTGATGATTGTCGTTTAATATAATTAAATTTATGTAACCTTTCATTAAAATCCATTCACTTGTGTTTGTGTGAAAGAGTAAAAATATTTATCCACAAATCTATATATCTATCCCGTTTATAACATAAATTACATCAGTAGGATTAATAAAATTCTGTCATGGCCAATAAGTCCCCTCACTATAAATTAATCACAATCATGTTGGCACCATAGCCAAACTTTCATGACCCGTATTTGAAAACCTTGAGTTTAATCTTAAACCTATTTATATACTACGTAGCTTTTTTGGTAGCCAGCCAGCATTGGCAAGGGAAGATTTTCATGGAAAGCGAATTTCCGTCACGACCTTCCTAGATACTGGATGGAATCCAGTCCATGGAATATGACTTTGACCGAGTTAAATCTAGATATTTTGCTAGCTCGAAAATTTGGGTCAAATTCCAGCTAAACTAGAATTGGCATCAATATTTCGAAGTGCTTGCAATTGACTTCAAAGTTACTAGATACGATTTAATACACCAATTATGAATAAATAATAAATATTGTGGTACACTTTTTACACAGCGCCATTTACCCTAAACTAACCTTGTGCTATGGAGTCTAGACAACCGATAAACATACTTTTATATTTTTAAATACATGTATTAATTATTATACATAGGGAACACCCACACTCCGAAACAAACATTTGTAGAGCACACTAATAAAATTTTATGAACATTTCAACACGCGGGCGAAAGCACTAAAACTTTTCTCTCTATAATTCTTATTAATTTTGCTCTATTAATCAATGCAATTGAAGTTGAATAGCAGAAAAAAAATATAAAAAAAAAATTATGTGGTGTCGTGGGACACCAGGTAGGAACGAAGTTAACAAGTTCACGATTCAAAAAAAGTCACCGTTTGTACTAGGATTCAAACTCGCTTACGTCTCAGCCGAGCAGCATACCACCCAAACCACACATATATTTATTGTATATTGTATATTGTGAGACACTTTTCACACAGCGCCATCTAGCCCAAAGTAAGCTAATATTAGCTTGTGTTATGGGATCTAGATAACTGATAAACATACTTATATATTTCTAAATACATACATATTATAGATAAATAACACCCAGACACAGAATAAACCATCATGCTCATCACACAAAGTTTTATCATGGGTGGGAATCGAACCCACGACCTTTTGCGTAGCAGTCGGATGCACTACCACCGCGCCACAGAGGCAGTCAAACCCACAAAACAACAACAAAAACACGGCTACGTTACTGCAATTTCCAAATTAGTGTTCACTTCACTGAGGTAAATAGACAGTTTGAAAATCGACACAATTTGCAAAACAAACGACTGTCGCGCCTGCGAACGTCTCATTTAACGCTTTTATTCCACGGAATTTTTCTTACTGTTTTTTCTTACAGTTTTACTATCACATATTTTTCAGTCCGGACGCGCAGCAAAATCCCTATCTCCTCCAAGCCTGCCGTAGCCCGTAAGGAACTTCGTTCCAATAAACCTAAAGATAAAGACAATAAAGTATTGCAATTTGTGAATAACAATAAATAGTAGGTCAGTGTTGCCATAATTAATTAGCAAAATTCAACAAAACACTGAAATTATTAAAATATTTACATATGTCTAAATAAATGAAACACTCTTGCAACATGAATATTGATTTTCGAATAATTTGTGTGTTGATGATATGCATATTTGAATTTGGAATATAGTAAAGGTGGCAAGGTTTAAAACATTCCACAAATACGGTTACCAAAACTGTCAATTTAGACATTCGAGGATCGAGAATTCTTTTTTTACAGGTGTCCGATCGATGAAGACTTTTCACATTTCATATTGTGTTTTGAACAATCCTATCAATTTTCAGATGGCTGCGAATTTTTGTAACCTCACAACTATTTTTTGGTCTAATTTGACTGGACTATACTTAATTTCTTACCAATTCTAATTTTAGCCAATGCATGTGGTTTCTACTATTAGCATTAAAAATTTACACAAAATTACCGACTTCTAAAAAGGATTAGCTATTTTATTCGCCTGTATTTATTTTCTAGGCTCTTAGCTTTACTAGGTAAACCGATTTAGATGATTTCTTTCTTTAAATGAACATATGAATCTTTTCATTATTTTTTTAGCCTGACATCCCTGTTGATAATTGATATATATTATCTATATTTCCTACTGAAACGTTCCTTTTCTTAACCCCCTTTACTTTAGACATACGCAGCGATGTTTACAGCAGTTTAATTGAGTTAGATCTCCATAAAGCTATAGTTCGTAACTTATCTTTCTTTGTTCACCCTTCCCCCCTACTCCCCCCCCCTGAAGTCGTTGACGCCAGCTCGTAAATCTTAATGATGAAACTAATCTAGTATACACTCGTAAAATTGTCGGATAACGTTTGTACTGAAAATTGTAATTTTTACGATTTTACACAAATTTTATTATGTTCTCAGTTTTGGGAGGCAATGTTTGGTGTTAATTGCAGTCTCTTTGCAATCCTTGTATAATCGCGTTAGAGCCTTATAGTCAGTCATCAACTTTTATTACGAACTTTCACATTTATAATATTATGTTTATCAATCATGCCTTATCCCCAAAGGGGTGGCAGTGGCATATTATACGCCCACTTTTATCCGTTTGTTTGTCCCACGTAATAGGTGGTAAACTCATTGCCGTTTTCGATCAATTTCTTACGGGACATGGTAACTTTAGGAGCAAATTACATTTGTTTCAGCTGGTTGAGTCACCGTTCTGTCAGTGTTCAACAGCTGATGCCAAATATGCTGACCGCCCATCATATACTTGGGGAGTGTATCATTTGGCAAAACGAGCGATATAACATGCTAAGCAGGTTACAAGTAACATCAGGAGTAGTTTACCATGCTGATCGCGTGGCATCAGAGGTGAATTTTCTTACTTTTAAACGTTTCTGCCATACATATTACTGCAATCAAACATAGGATCCGTAATATATTATACTGTGGTGCTTTATTATTTCTACAGGATTTACACCCATTTGATTTCCAGATCCCCCGCTTTGCAAAGGAGGAAAGAGGCGTTACGTTTTTTATCCAATTCCCCCAAATTATCTTCTGATTAATTTCGTTGCGGGTTCCAAGACATTCTAACTTCTCCTGGGACTTCACCGAGATCGAGCGAGGTGTAACTTTCTGGTTTTTGTCATTGTTGTTGTCATCCTGGTCTCTAGTAGATCGCGGGTAAATGACATAAGTTCCTTGCTTGTTCGTCTACCAGTTCGATAAAAATGCAAGTGTTGTCATCAAATAAACGTGCAAGAATGTGAATAATTAAAGACATATACAAATTATCCGTGCACTAGCAAAATTTGCATAATCAATGCGCTGACATTGTACTATTTAAACATGCAATTGCATTGTTGTTGCAATATTACTTGAAGCGAAATTTTTACCCGACTACGATGAAGACAACAGGGTAATTGTATGTGCCATCGAGAAAAATGAATGTTTAGCAGTTGGATATACTTTAGAAACTGGTCATTTATCTTTTATCAAGGAACCTTGATATCAATTAATGGTGTTACATTATATTTTTATGCCCTTGTTGCGACCAGCGCCTCATAGCTAAGAGCAATCGAACTACATCGATACTAAGAATCCTATATCGCGATATAAGAGTTTTCGCGCTAAAGAATAATATATATAGCAGCCCAACTTCAACCGGTGGGCGGCGGCCCGCCAGGCGTGATCACCTTGCCTGGTCCTTTCCTCCTTTTGCGTTGGAGGAACATCTCCACCCGTTCCTCCACACCCTGGTTAGATAAAGGCTAAAGGGTACAAGTCCCTTCTAGATTTTTGTAGGAATCTCTTTGCTTCGAAACCTGGATTTGAAGCCTGGGTTTCACCTTTATTTGGTCACTTGGAGCCTAGGACAATTTAATCACTGGATGTGTAATGTACTCAATAAAGTATGAAATCACGTTTAATCAACCTTTGTGCTGGGGGAAAACTAGACACAATGCTAACTTTTATTCATTTAAACACACTATCATAAATAGCCATATTCATGAATACACGCACACGCAGTTTTATTTATGTGTGATATATTGTTTCGTTACTCTTGCATGAAGTGTTGTCACTGTCCAACAACCAATAAAAATACAACTGCAAATACAAAACATAGAAAAATTTAGGTATGCAATACGAATTTGACACAATATTATTCGGCTAATTTGTGATGGTAATTGTTGTTATAATGTTAATCCTAAATTGAATATTGGCCGTTTAAGTCAATGGTTTTTGGTAAAATTAGTTATAATTATAAATATAAAATTTTACTTACGAGTGAAATAAAAACACTAGTAGTTCGACCGCTATAGCTTTTACACCATTTTACAGCACATTTCGTAAATTTTCTTTTTAATTACCTTCCAAACGTCAACGATAGACTGAATCCGCGGAACAGCGGCCTAGTTAAAAGATACTAGGCAAATGGCAAGCGGGGTATAGGCGAAAACGCTAAGATATTAGTAAATCGTCCTATCTTGGAGCAATTATCGTTAAACTTTTGCTTGTCGACATCGTTGGCCGCGACTGCCGTATGACGTTCCAAAACCGTAAGTAGCTGGTCTTCGGATGGGTGACCACTTTGTGGCCAAAGTAGTCACCCATCCGAGGACCAGCCATAGTGAAAGTTGCGTAACTCTGTGATTGTTTACAGAACACTGAGTCCACGGAGCCACGAGCGCCTAAGGGTTGTATCTAGTTGGTATATAATAGTAAATTTGCTTAACCTTGTTCGCACAACAATGCGTTTTGAAGTTTGTATAATGTACACATGAACTAGTCCCAAGTGATATCTTACCGCATACTTGACTTTACGTACACAAGCCGTAAGCCACAATAGTGGGTCAGGCCCAAAGGGATCTCATCCCATCCCCCTTTTCTTAGTAGAGGTATATCAATTTATTTGAAGATATCTCTCTCTTCGGATTAAATTTTACTTTGGAGTCCGTGGTAGGTTTAAATGAACTGTTAGAAGTAGTAAATATAAAAAGTATATAGTACAGTGAAATGTGGGCGTATAGCCTCTGCCTACCTCTTCGGGGATAAAGGCGTGATAATATGTATGTATGTTAGAAGTAGTCGTGAATTGGGTTTTCCGAACTTTATCAAATGTTACTCATTTGGTCTCCCAAAGAGAGACGAAGGGCCACCAGAGACATGCAACTTTCAGCATCCGGAACAAGTTGGTAAAATTGTTCCGAAGCTACGATGCCACAAATCATCAGATTCACTGTGTAATCTTATCTTATAACTCATCGTTTTTCGTTTGAGATTTTAGAGATTAGAATAGAATATAGAGATTTTAAATAAGAAAATGTTTTTTATTGACATCTATATAAAAATCAATGCCACGTTTTGTTGTAATTTTATAACTCAAGAACGGGCTCACCTATCCAAACCAAATGTTTAGGCTTTGTTAGTACATTGTTTATGTGAAGTTTGCACAAAATCGGTCGAGAGGTTCTTAATTTATTACATTTTTGGTGGCGGTAACGAAGTTGCGCGGGTCAGCTAGTAATCTAATAAACAGTAATAAGGTAATTCGTGGTTGAAATTTGGTTCGACTAATTCGGCGACTTCTAGCTTTTAAAAATCGATTCGATCAATTGATTACCTATTCTAAAAGTAGTTAGTCTGTAATGGCCTTAACTGGACACACAATTTGCAATGCCTACGTGATTTGTTAATATTCACATCAAAACTTTCGAGCAATTTTAATTCCAAATCAGCTTTATCACAGTCCACTGCTAGACGTAGACCTCTTCCAATCATCTTGGGAGAGTGATAGACCTTACAGTACCACGCTGGCCAGACGGGTTGGTACAGGGTTTTGTTTAGCGTTTCTCCTTTTGTTTACGCTTTTACAACAAGCTTCCCTATGACCTGAGAAATGTAAATTTCTCAGGTCATTAAATAAATTTAAAACTTTTATTTAAAAAATGCTTCGTGAAAAAGGTTATTACGATGGTAAGATTGGTAAGACTGTTTGCAGGACAGGGACGCTTGGAAATGATCTGCTGGCAAAGTGAAATAATATTTAATTATAAATATTCCATCAAAAAAGCACTCAGGTGGGCCGCGATACGAACTGGTTTTTCTTCGAATTTATCTTTAGTTCTAGTGTATGACATTTTGTAAGCGCCTTCGAAATGGCCTATGCAAAATAAAGGCATTTTTATGTTTTTATTTATTTAGTAATGGCCTTATCTGTTAATCAGCAGGTGCATAACTCAGTAGACATAGACGGTACTCTGAAAATCTCGGTAGGGCCCTATCACACCCTAATGTAAAGGGTAATTTGTAAAATACCAGCAACCTGCTGGGACTATATAGAATGCTAACATCAAGTACAATCGTTCTACGCCTTTTTATAAAAGTTAGTATGTTTCTTTTGTCACATATTTAAATTTATTTTAATGTACGCTAAGGTTTTTTGGCGGGAATAGCGAATGACGCAGTCGCCACTTCGTTATTAATTTTTCAAAGTAGTGTATTTTCGAGTGTTTATGTGTAAAAATGATGGTGTTTTAAACATAAAAGCTTCGATAATGTGCACAAGTGTTGTGAAACTGGATAACTTATTGGAACGCGGAATTTTCTGTTACCTTCCAAAATCCACAGTAAAATTTACCATCATTTGACTGCAGTACAACTTTGTAACCTATACATGAATACGCTGCTATCAACAAGAATAATTTACTACTTTTGAATGAAGAAGATTCATTATCTACTTGAAAATTATCACTTTAAAATAAAAAAATAATAAATATTGGAAGAACAATAAATTTTGTTGTTGGCGAACGCGTCACCAGATGCGTAGCCAGAATTAAAATAATCAATGTACGCCAGAATCATAATACACATTAGAGTAATGAAAAAGACGAAATCCAATCGAACGGAAATCCTCGATTCAATGATTAAACAAATATTTCACACAGATTACACATACACAAGTAGAAAACACCCAATTAGTGTTGCCAATTGAAATGTAGGTTTTGTATATATGAATCGGGTAAAGGCTGGCAATTCAAATTGTGTGTATCACTAAGACGTGTAGAAGTTATGAAGATATTAATAATGATTTGCGTACACGAGGTATTAATATTTACTGAATGAAAGGCATTCTTAAGTAGAGACAGAGAGTAATAAGAATGGCTGAACCACAAACTTGTTTCGAAGCCGAGTTGTAAAGGTCGAAATTGGCTTGCAATTTTTTGTTCAAAAAAAGGCTTTATTTTCTTTCAATATTTATATTATAAATGTAAAGGAGTACCTAATAAAAAAATCTAAAGTTACATTTGAAAGTTAAATGTTACTGATTTCATTCGGTTGCCGTTCAAATGAAGAAGAGAAATTTTTGTTTTGTTGGTTCATTTGATGACTACAGATTTATCTATATTTATTTACATACATCCATGACTTCTTACTCATAGGATTGGTAAAATTGGTCTATCCATTCCGGAGCTATGATGCCACAGTTAGGCAGTTTCACTGGGTAATCTAATAACACTTATCCTTTAAATAGAAAATGAATTTATCTGCTGCTAACTACAGCCTACTGATTTATTTCTTTTTTTTCAGGTATGTGTACGAACCACGGTCTGCGAAAGACCTCGTAAGCAGGTACAAGATAAGTCGTTCACCGTCAAATACCCAACAAATCTACGGATCTTTAATTGGACATTACCATTTACCCACACTACGCAAGTGATCTGGTGTCCCACTGAGAAGAGTAATGGGTTTGCCTTTGTCTATTGCCGTCATTAGCTCACGGTTAATCGAACCATCATTCCTAAAGTCAGGGCAGATTTTAAAAACACTTCCAAAAATACTTACTATCTCTACTTTTTTTGGCAATAAAAACTTTCTCTTACTTTTTATTTTCTTTCTACACTCCAAGCGAAAATACTTTTAAGTCAAGCCTTTATCCCCGAAGGGATAGGAAGAGGCATACAATACGCCCACATTTTACCGCAGTTATTGAGAATCTGCGGTAAAATGTGGGCATAGTCATATGGTTCATGATCCCGCGAACCCGCTAAGCGCCCCTCAAATCAAGTTCTGTAAACGATTAGTACTTTGAGCATCTATGGCTGTTTCTTGGTTGGGAGACTGCGTTGTGGCATTTCTATTTACGAGCGTTTTCGTGCTTAGGAAGGCATATTAAGCCGTTGATCCTGGTTGTCAGTAACCTGGCAGTCCTTAAACCAAGTTGAAGGCTTTGGGCGGCTTAAAAATTTTCAGGTCATCACAACCTGCGCTTGTCCATATCAATATATATAAAAATCAATGCCCCCTTTTGTTGTAGTTTTATAACTCAAGAACGGGATCACCTATCCAAACCAAATGTTCAGGCTTTGTTCGGACTATTTAGTAGATAGTTTATGTGAAGTTTGCACAAAATCGGTCGAGCGGTTCTTCTTTTATCACATTTTAGGTGGCGCTAACGAAGTGGCGCGGGTCAGCTAGTCTGATACATAACTACAATTTCAAAAATAGCCATATTGCAGCTGCTGTTAGAAACCAGAAATAACTTACACCGCGGTCAAAAGTAACATGAGAGAGACACAAGATCTGTGAAGGAAGGAAACCAATGCATACGTTCCTATGAGTAAACCACGACAGACATCAATTAAATATAGAACTAGCTTCCATGCAAAACAACTCATCCATAAAAGTTTTAATCAGTGAAGCGTGCAGGGTGGTCTTACGGCGCAATATTTTGTAACACAGTGTGGGCCCCAGGTGTGGCGCCGCTCTAGCCAATAAATAACACGCTAGCCCTGATCACGGTAATGTAACTAGAGTAGGGGCAGTGTACTTATGTACAGTACCAGTCTGAGTAGTAAGTTTTAATACTAGTTAGTACTTATACCTAATGAGTACTTCCCACACATCATGGAATCTATACTAATATTATAAAGCTGAAGAGTTTGTTTGTTTGTTTGGTTGAACTCGCTAATCTCAGGAACTACTAGTCGGATTCTAAAAAATATTTTGGTTGTAGATAGCCCATTTATCGAGGAAGGCTATAAGCTATATATCATCACGCTACCACGTTGGAGAGCGGAGCAGTAGTCATAAATGACAAATTGGGCAAATTTTTATGCATTATTGTGGAGTTTATAAGCGACGGGATTAAATAGATGCGACGGGAGTTCAAAGTATGTCACGGGCGATGCCGGGGGGTTACCTAGTAGTATATAGAGTAAAGCGTCTCTAGTTGAGTGCGAGTGATATTGATTGCCTTTCTTGACATATTCCTAATGTGTAATTACGTATTAAACCACAGTGGGCGCTGTTCCGCTTCGCCTCTACCGAGTCGATTTGACCTCTGGCATATCCATCGACTCGGATTGACAGTCGCTCTCAAAATAACATCTGGCATCAGGAGTATTTTACTATGCGGATCTCGTGGCAACAGTGGTGAATACATATTACTGGAATCAAACATAGCTCACATAGGACCAGGACTTTTTCTTCAAGACTTACACCTAGTTGCTTTCCAGGTCTCCCTCTTTGCAAAAAAGGGAAGAGGCGTTACGTTCTTTTTCCAACTCCCTCAAATTATCATCTGATTAATTTCGTTGCGGGTTCCAAGACATGCTAACTTCTCCTGTGACGTCACCGAGATCAAGCTTGGTGTAACTTTTGTAGTCTTGATCTAGATCCTGGTTTACAGGAGTCACAGTAATGGGAATACGGGTGGGATTTGTCCCAATTCAAAACAGCGGCTCTCACAGTCCACCAAGCTATTGAGAGTTGCTATCAAGAACCCGGAGTTGCGAGAGGATGGAAGAGCGTGCGCTGGCAGAGCTTTCCAAGTTTCTATGGTTCGACAGAGTTCGCTCAGTTCTGACAAATAAGACCTCATGAGATAATTCACAGAATGGCTTTTTATTATTATATATTATATATTACTACGCTAAAACATGTTTAACAAAAGTAACTACTGCCTTCATAGAGAGTATTCTTTTTTAAATAATAAAATCTATTTTGAACCAAGAAATCTAGTGTAAATTTCGTTGTACCATCTCATCATTCTAAGTGGATTAACAGAATCTCCGTAAACAACATTGTTTTCAAATCCACTGAATCCTAGTTTCATAAATAAACACTAAGAGGCGCCAAGTAGACGCCCTTCCTCTCCCGTTCCCTCGCTTTACCCTATTTTATATAATTCAAGATACTTCAATCGGTATTATAAAGTTTGTGTCGCACGAAAGTATGTCATGTTCTCGATAACCATTTTATTGTTTTCTGATAAGTAAGTTATTGTACATCAATATGAATTTGTATTTAACAAATAAAAGGACATGAAAATGTAAAGTGCGAAAAGGAATTATTTATGCAGGTCTATTCTCTATTGTGATATCTAACTTTCTTATATATTTTGTCCTAATTATGATTTTTCTTAACATTTCTCACAAACTTCATAACAATTTTAGAACCTAAGGTGACAGTTATGTTTTTGGCTTTGTAGATATACACTATTAAAAAGCAGTAAAGGACATCTGTTCCCATTTATGAATCATGCTTAGTTTCACTTTTATTATGTATGTTAATGAATTCACCCATATTTAATGCGATTGTGATTTCATCTCCAAATATCAAGAATACATTATAGGACCAAAGGGTAATCAAATAATACTTAGTTTTAGTCAAGGTGGATTAATTTAACTGTGTGGTACAAGTTTCATTGATGATGGTTGATGGTATTTTTGATTAAGAGATGAGCTTCATAATTTTACAATAACAATATTTTCCATACTAATATTGCCGAGGTGTCGAACTTGAATACGGTCCTATAGATATTAGTGTTATCCGCAAGCGTATTTTTTTATCAACACTTTGGAGTTGTCTATGTATAACATATACCTATATGTATTTCGAAATATATAATATATTTATCACTCCTTTATATTCCCTAGCATCAATATAAACCATTAGAATCCGTGCAGAATAGTTAAATTTGTTTTATATTTGCTAGTTAAGGAAGCACCTTAAATCCTTGGGGTCAGCACGGAAGCACCTTATACTTGTATTACATTTTTAACACAAATACCAAATTTATCTATAATTGGTTTATCTATAAACCCGAAGGTCATTATTCGCAACAAAATCTTCTCTCGGAAATCGATTTAAAATATTCAAGAACAGCAATAAATTTGTATTTTTGCATTTTAATAGAGTTGATTATACATAATTTAGGTATGATAATGGTTATTGAGTATAAATATTAAAAACTTTATTTACGTTATTTTTTAAACTTTTTAAACTTTCGCCATTTAAACTCATTCTTAAAAATGTTTTTGAAAAGTTTTCGCAATGTGAATACTCCTGTAAGTATTACATTTTACATCTCGGAAAGTCCTTAGCAGAATATAAACTGTAATAGACTAATAAGAATACTTAGAATCATTGGTATACACTAATACATTTTTCATACCAAGTATTCTCGTAAAGTATCATGTTTATAACAATGTAAAGAAATTTTATAAATAAATAAAAATAAATATCCATCACGCCTTATCCCCGAAGGGGTGGCAGAGGCATATTATATGCCCACTTTTCACCGTGTGGATTCCTGTCCCACGTAATAGGTGGTGAAGCCCATTGCCGTGTTCAAATAGACAGACGCAAGTTGTGGCTACCTGCTGTTGAAGTTTTCAAGCCGCCCATAAGGCCTTCAACCAGGCTTAACGACTGCCATTTTACTGGCAACCGGGACCAACGGCTTAACGTGCCTTCCGAAGCACGGAAACGCTCGCAAATGTAAATGCCACAAAGTGGTCACCCATCCGAGGACCAGCCATAGTGAAAGTTGCGTAACTCAGTGATCGTTTACAGAACACTAAGACCGCTAGGCCACGAGCGCTTCCGAAATTTAATTATTTTATTTATTATAGAGTAACTACAATTAAATGAATTCGTAACGTCCACGTCAATACTTATAAATAAAATTGAAGTTACTGTTTGCAATTCCAAATTAACCGCTTTTCACTTTTTATTATACCTATGAGGCGGCAGACAAGCGTAAGGCCCATCTGATGGAAAGTGGTCACCGTAGCCTATGGACGTTTGCAACACCAGAGGTGCGGTACTCGCGCTACCGACCCTATATCACTATATAAGAAACTATATTGCATAAAAAAAAAACAATTTTCTCTGTCTGTCAATTTGTTCCGGCTAATCTCAGGACGTCATATTAGGATTAATTATGTCATTTATTTTGCAGCTAAATAACTTTTCAATCAATAGCAATATGTTAACCTGAATTGAACCCTAAATCTAAAGAAGTCTCACTTCAAAAGAAGTATCACTTAATAACATAGCAATGATATAGAATCTGAATATATAAGAGGTAAACTCGTTACACACCGATGAGCACATGGTCGACGAAGGTTGAACATCTTCCGTTTAAAACCGTCAAGGTTCAAGAATACTCTGTCTAAAATACTATAATGATTTTGACAAATCTCAATAGTGATGGTGGTAATGTACAACCGTTTATAAATCTAATCGATAGTCGATTATTATTTTCATGGAACTTCGAATAGATATTTTTAGTTATCTTGGCCCTTATGTTCGCAGGCAAAGAAAACTCGGTCCATATAGCCTTGTCTTATTATTACATACTTCTTAGTCTTCTTATTATATCTTAGTCAAAGTCAGCCTTGCCCCTAATCGTGGTAGAAGCGTTACTGAAGCTATCTATAGTTAAATGATTAAAATGCCACACGGTACATAATTTTTTTTTCTATGCGAATATATAGATAACTTTGTACTGAGAATTTTGGCGGTAAGAGTGACAGGTGCGGACGCTTGCTGTATATTATTTTCTAAAACTAGTGCATTTATCTTGTTTTATGTGCGGGAGTGGTGGTTTCTTGGACATAAAAGTTATGTTAACGTGCTAAAGTGAAAGACAATGATATATATGCAGTGAAATGCTATTTTCCCCTTTTGCCGCCAAAAGTCCACTGAAAACCTCAGTATAAGAATCACCAATTTACTAAGGGCAAGGACCGGGACCTAAGACTAAGGACACGGCATCGACAAAGACTGGCCAGGACTAATTAGAAGATAAGGTTGAAGAAATATAATATAAAAAATAAGATTTGGCTAAAAGGACTTTGTAACCCGGCCATAAATTAATTATTAAAAAAAACTTTGTACTGAAATACAAAATTATTGTTTGTGGTTGGGTGAAACAATATTAATAAATAAAAATATATCGTTGGGACAACGTACACAACGCTATCTGATTCCAAACTGAGCAGAGCTTGTACTATGGCTTTTTTTTGTCGCGGGGATTGCCTTTGCGCACCGTTATCCCTGCTGCCCCGCCGTTCTACCCACTAAACCCCGCGGTGTTCCGCCTCACCTTAAAACCGGCTCGCAGGGTAGGCCTGAGGTTAAATCACTGCGAGCCGGAATGCTTGTACTATGGTAACCAGATACCTGACAAACATACTTAAATATTTCTAATACATACATATTATAGATAAATAACACCCAGACACAGAATAAACCATCGTGCTCATAACACAAAGTTTTATCCTGGGTGGGAATCGTACCCACAACAACTTGCGTAGCAGTCTTATACACTCCCACCGCGCCACAGAGGCAGTCAAATATTGGCTGGGTAGGTTCTACCATTTAATTTCATTATATTTGGCTGCTAAAAGCAGCTATCGTAAGGGTTTTAATTTTCGACATTGTCATATATGACTGCCTTATGACCTCCCATTCCCATAATGCGCCGGGCCCGTATTGGGTTGCATATATTTTTGAGGCATAAATTAAAACTGCATAACGTTTTTTGGCATACTCTTCTTTTCGCATAACGTTCAAACAGAATAAATTATTAGGCATACTTTATTTTCCCATAACTTCTTTATAATAATGATGTATATCACCGCATAAAATGTTTACGCATAATGTTTTTTACAATAACGATTACTAATCATAACATTTATTGGCATCTCACTCACTCTCGCATAAAGTCATATATATAGAATACCATAATGTTAACGTGTACATATTTTTATATCTAAGCTTGAACTGTCTGTGATTGAAATGTACACCGATTATAAATGTCAATAGTCACTATACTGAAGTTTAAAATGTCAACACTTATATATAGAATATTTAAATAAAGTACAAAAGAAGTAGGTAGATTAAAACAAGCGATTCAGTTCTGGCGCATGGCCGGCCGCTAGGGCGGCACGCTCGCTACGCTCACTCGGCTCGCGCGTTATGGTCACAAGTGACCTAACACTCTTCCTCGCTTCGCTCGTCGTACCTATTCACGACTTACGACTTTGCTCAAGACTATACTAAAATTAATAACACTTAAAATACCGTTTTATAATGTTACAGCTTACAAACGTGGCTATGAGTGAGATGATTATTTACAATTGTGTCTCATCATTTCTTAAATATTCTTAGCCAAATTTATTATTCATTTATGATTAAACGGTCATCCATACCTCCATTATGCGTTTTGTATTTTATGATAAATTATCTTTAGGCGTATAACAATTATGCCCTTTACATGTATGCTGATTAAAATTATGATGAAAAAATTAGAGTAAGTTAAAGTTATGCCAATAAAACCATTATGCGTTTATAACACTCTACTTATCATAATTTATGCGAGAAAACTTTATGCTGAAACTGTTATGCCAAACTACACTATGCTGAAAAAGATTATGCGATCGAAAGGGCTTCCTAATGCGCCTGCCTTGTCGTCTCGTCCGTAAGTCAGCAGGTGTGAGTCCCGGAGATCTTGGTACGGCTGAAGCACTCTCAGACTACAAGGCTTTTACATAAACCTAATGTCCACCACATTATCGATATTCTAGTTTAGATATGTCCTCTCTGACTACCCCGTCAGGGATACAGCGTGAAGATAGTTAGTTTTTAGTTATATTCTAGTTTCGGTAAATATTTATTGCTTGTCACATCACTAATACGGCGGTAACCTTGTTCAACATGTTTTGGAAAATTAATACATCACTTCATAGGCGTGAGCTGACAATATCATTATTCTATTTTAGACAAAGTTTAAGGTTTATTTTTCTCCTCGATATCATAGACAATGGATTTAAAACATTAGTTTTAAAGAATCAAAACTGGTTATGCGGGCATTACGATGAAAGTGACAGAAACGAGTGTTGTTGTCTTTATGTGGGGTTGTCGCGTAATTTCTTTATAAATTTTTTTTTCTTTATAATTTTTTAGTTAGCGTTGCCAGATTCTACACAACAATAATTATTATTATATTACAATTTTTTATGTTATGTAACAATAAATAATTATTATTATTACACTATTCTAAACTACAGTTTGATATTAAAAAAGAAGATAATCCTTCGTTGGATCTAGTAATTTTAAACTAAAACCCCGTTTTATGTACGGAATTACAAACTTTGTCTGCTTAAGAATATCCCTAAGCCTTTTAAGGACATAATTATACATCTCAACTCGTTTCAGAGTAATTTTAAACTTTAGATTGTAAGTTTGAAATTTCTAAGTTTAATTTGAAATCTAATAGCATTATAAACAGATTAAAATGTTTACTTGTAGACAGTGCAAAACAGCACCTACCTAATTATGTGTGCAAAACATTTTGTTTCCACGGGCAACATTTTTGTAGGATAACCAAATTGTACGTCGACGTCATCCTATCCTAATAGAGAAATAATTTATTCAAATGAAGGACATTTAGGTATACAAAATCAAAAACTTATCGTAACAATCACAAACTTTTCAAAAAACAAGAAGCCACCTATAAAACCACTTTGGGACTCCCCAAATATCAAAACAAACAAATAAACATAATTCAAGCAATTTCCGTCAGTTTGTGCAGTCAATCTCCAAAACGTCATCACCATTATTGACAGGACTTACTGAAAGAGGACTTACTTAGACAAGTAGAAAATATTCTAGGTATAACCTTTTCCTGGGACATAAAAATCTCGATAATAACTTTATGTAAGTCACCGAAATGGGACCAATGTTCCTTTTGTTGACATTAGATAGATATTTTCTATCAAAATTTTTACAACGAATGGTAGCTCTGTTGCTATCTAATTTTTTAATTTTTCAAGCCAAATTATTGGCAAGCAACTGCTTTTATTGAGCAGGATAGTTTTGATACTTCACATTTGGAAAATGAAATTCCACAAAACTAGTTTATAGGACAACAGATAATAAATCTGGCCAGTTGACTTTGGCCCCAGAGAATAATCTTAGTAAAAATATTGTTTTTATAAACCTGGTGCACCATAATGTTAGAGGTTTAATAAATGGTAAAGATTTAGAGTTAGAGCTATACATTAATGGAAATTCTATTAATATTTTTTGTGCTACAGAGCACTGGTTAAAAGATCATCAAATCACATTGTTGAACTTCGTAAATCACCAGGTTGCTAGCTCGTTCAATAGAAAACATTCTAAACGTGGAGGCTCTTTAATATTAATTAATAAAAACTTAAAATTTAAAGAACGTAAAGACTTAGTAGCCCTCTCCATTGAGCGAGTTATTGAGATTGCCAGTATTGAATTTGAGCATTTCATCTTGTTAAGCGTATACAGTCCCCCTAAAGCTCCGTACATTAAATTTGAAGAAAAGCTTGAAGAAGCACTGTTCAAATGCCAATGTTCTAAGAAATCTATAATAGTTTGTGGAGATTTTAATGTTGATATATTAGATACATCATTAACTCCATCAGAGAGAAATAAAATGAAAAATTTATTTAAATCCTTTAATCATCATAGTACATTCTTAGAACCCACTCGTATTACAGCCACCAGTGCAAAATGTATTGATAATATTTTTACTGATATTAAACCTATAGATAAAGGTATTGTGGATCCTGTGGAGTCAGATCATCGTGGCCAATGGATAAAATTTCCTAAAAGTAGTAACAAAGTCAGCAAAAAACAAATTAAATATGTACCAATTAACCAAAGTCGTTTGGATAATTTTAAATAAAATGTATTAAAGAGATTACCATATCTACCTAACTTCACTTGTGTATACCAGTCATATAAACACTTATTTAATTTGATTAATGATGAGTTTGGCAAAGTTTTTACCTCAAAAACACTACATATTGGTGGTCGTCCTGTTTTCAGTGACTGGGCAACACCAGGTATATTTAAAAGTAGAAATAAATTATTTGAATTATATTCAGAAAAATCATATAATTTTAGGCAAACCTTTCAGGAATATGTTAAAAAATATTCAAAGATATTTAAACAAACGTGTCATCTTGCTAAGTCAAACTTCACTAAAAATATTTTTTTTAATTCTGTAAATAAAATATAAATGACTTGGAACATCATTAACTCTGAATGCGGTAGATCTTTAGTGACTGAAAGGGATTTCCACTTAAAAGTAAATGGTTGCCATGTTACAGGGGACCTGGAAGTGGCGACGGAGTTTGAACATTTTTTCAAAAATGTACCTATATTGACAACAAAATCTCTCCAAGCATCTTCCAGTTCCGCTGAACTTTTATTAGAAGAATCTGTTCTTTGTTGCAGGGATGCATTTGTATTCACAGATATTTGTGCTCAGGACATTGTAAAAACATTTAAATGTATCGAAATTAAGAAAACCGCGGACCTTTGGGGATTATCGGTCAAAACTGCATCATGTATAATTGAGGTAATTGCGCCCAATCTAGCAACTGTGTTTAATGACTGTGTTTCTAGTGGTACATTTCCTGATTTAATGAAACACAGCAAAGTCGTTCCCTTGTTCAAGGCTGGCAGTGCTACAGAGCCGTCTAATTTCCGACCAGTGTCAGTGCTGCCAACTTTGAGCAAAGTATTTGAAAAAATAATCTTGAATCAAATGCTATCCCATTTTAATAGTCATAAAATCTTCATGCGAATCAATTTGGGTTTACGAAAGGGCGCTCAACTTCCGATGCTGGTGTTGAGTTATTAAAATGTATTCATGAAGCTTGGCAAGACAAGCACGATGCATTAGGTATATTTTGCGATCTATCAAAGTGATTGCGTTCAACATGAGACGCTGTGCAAAAAATTACACCACTATGGAATAAGAGGCAAAGCTCTCGACCTTCTGTCTTCATATTTGAACAATAGAATACAAAGAGTCGATATTAATGGTACACGTTCTGTAGGATCCATGGTTACAATGGGTGTGCCGCAAGGCTCGATACTTGGGCCATTCTTGTTCCTCATTTATATTAATGATTTACCATTTTATGTAGGGGACAGGAATAGGATTGTATTGTTTGCAGATGACACCTCATTAATTTTTAAAATTAAAAGACAATTAGATAACTATGACGATGTAAACAATGCAATTGCAAGAGTAGTTCATTGGTTCAGCTCAAATAATCTTTGCCTTAATGAAAATAAAACTAAATGTATAAAATTTACTCTACCAAATGTAAAGCAAGTTGCGGCCAATGTTCAACTGAATGGACAAGTGTTAGAGTTTGTAGAATCAACTGTGTTCCTCGGTATAACTATTGATGCCAATTTGCAGTGGGGCCCACACATAGAAAAGGCAGCCTCTAGATTAAGTTCGGCTGCATACGCTGTAAAAAAGATCAGGACTCTAACAGATGTGGATACGGCTAGAATGGTTTACTTCAGCTATTTTCATAGTATTATGTCTTACGGTATTCTCCTTTGGGGGAGTGCTGCAGATTTAAATATTATTTTTATTCTACAAAAGCGGGCTGTACGCGCTATTTATAATTTGGGCCCCAGAGTTTCTCTCCGAGAAAAAATCAAAGAAGTAAATATTATAACCGTACCATCACAATACATTTTTGCCATTCTTATGTATGTCCAGAAAAATCTATCACAGTTTTCTGAACTCTGTGATAAACATAATATAAACACTAGAAATAAAAATAATCTTTCAGTCCACCACAGTCGACTACATAAGATTGGCGATTCTTTCCAGGGTAACTGTATACGCTTTTACAACAGGCTTCCCTATGACCTGAGAAATTTACCATTAAATAAATTTAAAAAGTTTATTAAAAACAAGCTTTGTGAAAAAGGTTTTTACTCTGTTACAGACTATTTGCAGGACAGGGACGCCTGGAAATGATCTGCTGGCAAAGTGAAATAATATTAAATTGTAAATAGGCCATCAAAAAAAAAGCCTTCCTAAGTTTCTTGCCGGTTCTTCTCAGGTGGGCCGCGTTCCGAACCGGTGGTCGCTTTAAATATTTTAAATAGTGTATGACATTTTGTAAGCGCCGTTAAAATGGTCTATGCAAAATAAAGATATTTTTATTTTATTTTATTTTTTTTATAATGCAAAATTTACATATAAGGTAAGGTACAAATAAATAAAATGTCAGTCGTTAAGCCTGGTTGAAGGCCTTATGGGCGGCTTGAAAAATTTCAACAGCAGGTCGCCACAGCCTGCGCCTGTCCATTTCAACACGGCAATGGGCTCACCACCTGTTACATGGGACAAAAAATGCATACGGTGAAATGTGGGCTTATAGTATGCCTTTGCACACCCCTTGGGGGATAAAGGCGTGACAATATGTATGTATGTAAGGTACAAATATTAGTAGACTAGTTTGTGTTTTATTGCCCCAGAAATATCAAATAAAGGGAATAAAGAAAAAAATAATAATATGTTTTTTTTGGAATAAGGAAGTCAGCGTAGACCGAGACTTACATATGAAGACCACGTGAGCAGATTGCTCAAAAACGGAAAGGTCAAAAGTACTCGGATACCGTGCGTGTATGAAGCGATTGATGAATCTCGAAGAAGCGAAAGAAGTATGCATGGATCGCGAAGCCCCGTTTAATATTCCTATACCATACTGTTTAGTACTACTGATACAAAAAGGTGGAGTAACGCGATGGCTGAATTGCCGTGAGCAGTAGAACAATCTGGATATTTTTGTCCATTTTGTTCTATCCTAGAACTAACAGTAAACTAGATGACCCAACTAATACATGGTTTCTGTTTTGATTTTTCTTAAACTTTATCGGCTTGAACAACACCAGAGTCAAGTAATTTGACTCTTCCTTGTTAATCTTCATTTACAGGCAGGCATTTTTGTAGATAGCAGCATATTCATGTCTAGTATAGATATGTTTGTTCAAAGTTCTACTCTATTAAAGCGATGGTAACTTTGCTGGAGCTATTGGAGCCACTGAGTTATCCAATTGCTCTGTCCTCTCTGACTACCCCGTCAGGGATACAGCGTGAAGATAGTTAGTTAGTTAAATATCGAATAATAACCCTACATAGCGAGAAATCAATGTTACTTGCGCTCTACTAGATCCGCCTTACGCTATATCTATACTAATATTATAAAGCTGAAGAGTTTGTCTGTTTGTTTGTTTGATTGAACGCGCTAATCTCAGGAACTACTGGTCCGAATTGAAAAAATCTTTTTGTGTTAGATAGCCCATTTATCGAGGAAGGCTATAGGCTATATATCATCACGCTACTACCCAGGAGAGCGAAGAAGTAATCATTAACGTCAAGAAATTTTGCAAATTTTAATGCATTATTGTAGAATTTATAAGCGACGAGATTAAATAGGTGCGACGGGAGTTCAAAGAATGTCACGGGCGAAGCCGAGCGGGTCACCTAGTATTTCATAAAATCAAGCGTGTCGGGGGGCGTCACCGTTTACTTATACGATTACACTAATTACTTCAGACCAATGGTTACTATCTATTATTTAGTCTGTGCTCTGACCGATCGCGTATGCGATTTGCGCTGTACGATATGGCACGCGATATTAGTTTCGTACATATTAGGACGCGAGCAAAAAGAAGAGAGCCACCTTCCTTGCTCTGTGAGTTACCCGAACTTACAATGGAGCACAAATTTACGTCATCAATGTCAAACAAGACAGTTTCAAAGCAGAAAATTAGGATTCCAACATCGTTCAGATCACGCAATTGGCGGTAACTAAGTATTGAATGAAATGTGACTCGCCAATTTACGCAAACTTATCACTCACACTTGCTAAGCGAATTTAAGTCTTATTTCGTAGTACTAAGAAGGATGGACAACCGTATATATGCTGTAGATTGATGAGATCAAAGTCATCATTCAGAACGTTCACGCACTATATGTTATGTGTGCAATTTAGTAGGTTATAAGGTTAGTTGTTATATAAATTGTATTTGTTGGGCGAAAGTGATTTGGTTAACCAAGTTTAAAGTTGACGTGATAATTGGCCATAAATGTTGTTACAACACAAATACTGCGTCAGTAAAAAAAAAACATTTGAATTTGGAAATAATCATTCTGCAATTTGAATTTTGAATATTCATAGTGATTTGTTTTATTTTTGTGCCAAACATGGTTTAATATTCCTATACCATACTGTTTAGTACTACTGAAACAAAACGGTGGAGTAACGCGATGGCTAAATTGCCGTGATCAGTAGAACAATCTGGATATTTTGTCCATTTTGTTCTATCCTAGAACTAACAGTAAAACTAGATGACCCAACTAATACATGGTTTCTTTTTTGATTTTTCTTAAACATTCTCGGCTTGAACAACACCAGAGTCAAGTAATTTGACTCTTCCTTGTTAATCTTCATTTACAGGCAGGCATTTTTGTAGATAGCAGCGTATTTATGTCTAGTATAGATATGTTTGTTCAAAGTTCTACTCTATTAAAGCGATGGTAACTATGCTGGAGCTATAGGAGCCACTGAGTTATCCAATTGCACAAGACATGCACGTTGTCGACGCATCTATGTTCAAGAAAACACCAGTTTTACACATAAACACTGGAAAATATACTAGTTTTGAAAAAAATATAACGGAGGCGGAGTGGCGACTGCGTCCATCGCTGTTCCCAACAGAATTCTTAGGAACCTATATATAGTTATCAATAGACAATTTACTGACAAACGCATTAGTCTGTGGAACGTAATCTACCAAATTCTATTATTGTTGGAGTCGAGCGATGACCCAGTTTCCGATTGTCCCCTAAATTCGGACACGCGTTCGACTAACGTATTCGGGATTTCGTATTCGGGACACACCTGATATAGCATAAATGAGCTATTGATGTGTTTATATTACCGGGTCCATAAATTGTGGGGCCAGTAACAACGAAAGGTACCCTTGTTTGTGCACAATTGGGGACAATATTTACATAATTACTACTTAATATTTGCTATACATATAAGCGTAGTTGCTTCAATTTGTAGTATCTTACCTTTACTTTTAAATAAAAGTTGATTTTTGTATATTTATATCATACTTTATTACTTATAGTCAGGGTAGGTCGAGACTTACATATGAAGACCACGTAAGCAGACTGCTTAAAAACGGAAAGGTCGCGATGCATAGATCGCGAAACCTGGCGATCTGTCCTCTCTGAATACCCCGTCAGGGATACAGCGTGAAGATAGTTAGTACATTTACACTAGTGCTAGCTCAGCACCACCTTAGAATTCGGTTAGAACTGCATCGAAATTCGTTGCATAGTTTTAAAGATCTAAGCATACATAGGGACAGACAGTGAAAAACGACTTTGTTTTATAATATGTATTTAATATAGCATTTCTCTGCCATATATCACTGTCTTTTGCCATAGCACTTTTAAACTTTCAAGTCTAAGAAACTACAATTTTACACATTAAACAAGGTTAATGCAGTAGTTGTGGAAAATAATATACAGCAAGCGTCTGCCATCCAAGAAAATCCCGCGCAAATTCTGAATGTTATCTAATATGGGATAATAGATAGGTAAATAGAAACTCCTTGATCTATATTAGATATAAGCAACCCAAACAATTTTGTATCTGTATGTGCCTAACTGATTCTCGAACGTGCATTTAATTCCAAATGGCACGCACGTACTGTCTTTTACCCTTGCCAAAGCCAACCTAAATATATACAAGACTATATGTAGAAGGATTACATAACCACTGCTCCACATTGAAAGAACAATTCAGTTGAAATCTGACTATAGATGAACGAACGGATTACCTACCTATACAATCATAAACTTTATAAAATGTTGTTATATTAAAAAAAAGTCATATTTTTAACAATCTTGATTATGCCGATACCAGCTATCTAAATCTCACCGAAGAGCGCCTAAATAAACTTGAGACTCCAGAATTATTTTATCAGATTCATATTTGGTTTGCGCAAATATGATCACATCTCTGAATATCCTAAAAGCTTAAGTGGTCACCTATTCGTCTTCGCCAGGGTACACATATCCTATCCTTGCTATATAATATTCTCTTAAGACCCGAGTTCACCAACAGATGGTTAAATTTTAAACAGATGTTTTATCCATGAACGGCTGTTTAACAATATTTTGCTGTTCACCATTCACTAACCATTGATTATGTTCTGTAATCGGGTGATTAGCTTAAACGACGTAGCCAACACAGTTTAACCATTGGTTTATGCTTCCTGGCGTGAAGTTTGCATTGTGCATCACTTTTAGTTAGGTACAAAGTAAAAATGCAAGACGCTTTGAATTATATCTTTGAAGAGGATAATGTGCTAGATAATTTTGAACATTTAGAAATAATTTTGCGCACTCCCCGTATATTCCAAACACGGCGCAATTATTTCGAGGAATATGACGAGAAAGCATTTGCTACAAGATTTCGTTTATACAAACGTAGTGCATTGGAATTACTTGATTTAATTGAAAGGAAGTTGGAATATTCAAGCGACAGGTAAGTTTCGTACTATTTAATTATGTTTGGGGTAGGTACTGTAGGTAACAATGGGTCAAGAAACTATGTACCTATGTAATTTGAGGTTAGATTTATGATGTAGGTACTAGCCGCGCTAAATTCGCTGGGATAAAAATAGTATCCTATGTCCTATTGCAGGTCATGGTCTACCCATTTGTCAAATTTCATCCAAATCCGTTCAGCAATTTTAGCATGAAAGCGTAACAAATAAACAAACAGACTCATTTTCGCATTTATAGTTAGGATTTACTTTTTTTACTCTCTCGAGGTTTATTAGCTACTATATGTTATAATTTAATTTTCAGAAACTATTCTCTGTCACCCATAAGTCAGCTGCTTCTCACTCTGAGGTACTATGCCACAGGGTGTCACCAGCTGACTATGGGAGACTTTGCTGGTGTCAGCAGACCTACGACGAGCAGGGTGATCCATCGAGTGACTGCTGCAATTGCCTCTTTAAATAAGGATTTCATACGGTTTCCAGAAACCCCCGAAGAAATTCGCAAAACTCAAATGGAGTTTTATAACATTGCCAAATTCCCCAAAGTAATAGGGGCATTGGACTGCACCCATGTAAAAATTATTTCACCTGGAGGTAATCACGCGGTAACTTTTAGAAACCGAAAAGGTTATATGTCAATAAATGTTCAGGCTATATGCAATGCTGGACTTATAATTACAGATATTGTAGCAAGATGGCCAGGTAGTACTCATGATGAGCGCATTTTTAGTGCATCCCGTAGAAATGCTATGTTCGAGTTGGGCACACACAACCAGTCCATTCTTGTGGCAGACAGTGGCTATATGAATAGAAGGTACTTGATGATGCCTCTTGATAGAGTTCAGAGAGCAGAAGAGTCATTATACAACGAATCACAGATAAGGACTCGAAATACCATAGAAAGGTTGTTTGGGATATGGAAGAGACGGTTTCCAGTACTTGCATTGGGAATACATGTGCATTTAAAGAACTGCCTTCCAATAATCGTTGCCACTGCTGTCCTTCACAATATCCTTCAGTCAAAGCAAGAAGAATGCCCTCCTGATGACCCTGATTTGGAACTACCTGCTCCTTGGGAATCTATAATAGAACAAGGCAGGATAAGGCAGCAACGGCAGCCTGACATGGGTACGGAAGCGAGAGACATTAATCCAGAGAGGAGAAAACTTATAAACAATTACTTTAAAACACTACAATGAATGTTGTAGGGTTTTAAAGTAATTGTCACCCTAGGCAATAAGCAATAAGTTAGATAGCCACTTAAGTCCACTGGTGTGGAGCCACACCCAGAGGACTTAAGTTCCCTTAGTTATTAGGTAGGTACTAACATAGTTTTTAAGCTCATACTAACAATATAAATGTATATGTTAATGTAATGATTGTCTGTAAAAATAAATATTATTACTATAGCAATCTAGATAATTATTCTGTGATGATAGATAATAAAAACAACAAGTTTTTTTACACATTTTTTTATTCTAAGTTAAGCTAAGCTAACTTGTTCAAAACATTGATCCAAAGCTCAACAAGTAGAGTCCAAAAATAGGGAGTTAATTTTACAGGACAACTATATCAAGAAAAAATTAAAACTAAAAAATTATAAATACGAGTAGGTCTAACAGTTTTATTGCAATAATTTTTGAGTTTTAAGTTTGCCTTGTTTTAGTTGTTCCTGTAAAATTAAAATCCTATGTTTGGACTCTTCTTTTGAGCTTTGGATCAATGTTTGGACCAAATTAATCTTTTCTTGAATAAGCTGGTCACTCAAACTTTGCTGGGCGGGTCTCCTTCTTTTTAACCAACTATTTCCTTCATTATCTTTACTCGATGATTTTAGAACCTCTGATAGTGGCCTCTTTAACGAAGTTGGTGTCCACCCCTCCCATTTCAAATTATTTTCCTGTAAACAATATTAATATTGGTATTTAATAATTTAATTCAACCTGTGAGACTAGTAGTACAGAAAAGAGTAGTAATACATTTTATTCTTTGTCATGAGACTGTAGCAAATACCTAACTAATATTATTAGTGCGAAAGTGAGTTTATTTATTTAAACACGCTTAAACAGCTGAATAGATTTGAATGAAATTGGCACATGGGTAGACCATGACCTGGAGAAGGACATAGGTTACCATTTATCCCGGTATTCCCACTGGATTATGACTTACGCGGGTGAAACCGCAGCTAGTATATTATATAGTAAACGAATTTGAAAACTGATTCATAGTCATAACTACTTTTTACATACTAATAATATTACACATTGTTTGAATTAATAAAAACAAGAAAGCGCTTGTAGTGTAGTGTACCTTATCCCATTTTGTGTTTATAACTCCGCCGTTTTTTTCCGTACTTGTTCCGGCTATAGGGCTCTGGGTAAATGAAGGCTCGTTTTCTACTTCTATGACCACTTCGTTTTCCCCATGTACAAACTGAAACAGAAATACATTATGTGCATAAACACCACACTTTCATATCTTAGATATAAACAACACTACAAAGAAGTGAAAGAAGTAAGCATGGATTGCGAAGCTTGGCGATCTGTCCTCTCTGACTACCCCGTCAGGAAAACAGCGTGATGATAGTATTGTACTATACAACAATAACATACAATGAACATCTTCTGTGGTCTAGAGCTTAAAGAATTGGGCCCTTGACGCAGAGGTTTTGGGTTTTTATCCTACGGGGACCAGCAACATGTATAATATATGCACCTTATGTGTGCCTATTTGAAACAAATTATTTGACTTTGACACCTCTTGTCTGAAGAGAAAAAATAATCCATGTCATCAAATGGGCATGTAAATAGTGAATGGACTTATGAATTATACACCTATGTGTTGTGCACACATGTATGTACTATTATAGTATTAGGCCTAGGGCTTATTAGGTATAAATAAACAAACCTCATTGTTGGAGTCGATCTGGATACAATCCTCAATACTGATGGTTGATTGTATGGTGCCTTTTTCTATACCCTACAAATTAATTATGGGTATTAATTAAAGATAATACAGATTAACTTTAAAGCTAGTAATATCTAAAGTTAATGTTATTAGTTAAAAAGTTGACAAGATTCAGTACTTACATCTAGTAGAGCATCACCATCATATGGGTTTTCTAGTCCTTCCAAAGCAGGTCCAAGTATTGCCTCAACCACGTGATCCACTCCAGTACCCGGAGGAAGTGGAGGTGGTCTTCCACCACCTAAAAATAATGTTATGTTATAAATACCACGAAAATCCGGAACAACCAAATATTTTCGTTATTTAATGACCACGTTTACTTACCAGTCATAAACAGCTCCCGTTTCCGACTTGCTGATTGTTTTTTTGTTTGGCGTTTGATATTCTCCCAGCAAGTCTTTAAGCTCTCAGGAGTACGTTTGCAGTGAGCACTCAGAGCATTAAACTCGTCAGCCAGATCCTTCCAACCACTTGCTTTTTCGGCATTTGTTGTAGCGTCCGATTTTTTATTTTCTATAATGTCCCTGTACTTTATTACGAGTTCCGTAAGTACAGATTTCTCGTCACTGGTGAAATTCACAGTACGTTTGCGTTTATCTTCCATATTCACTCACAATATATATGTTAATACAAAGAAAACAAACACGACGCGTAAAAATAATTAATTGAGTTTGACAATTTAAATTGATTGACGTTGACATTTAAGATATTCAACATTCACAATAAAATGTTAAACCATTCCATCATTCGGTCATTTTCGACTCACTCATTCAAAAACGTTTGGTTAGCTAACCGTTGGTTGGAAATAAATGGTGAACTCGAAAAAACGCGGTTGGGTTAAACAACTGTTTAATGCTAACAGAACGGTTACGTAATCAATGATTATGTTGTAGTTGGTGAACTCGGGTCGTAATCCTTTTACTCCTTCCTATTTAAAACAACTGTTTGAATTTTTAAGCAACACCCATTCTTGATTTCTGCGACCATCGGAGAATTAGAGATTGAAAATGCCTGGACACTACACTGATTTCATGGACAAATCGTTCACTTTTCAGGCGGTTCGTTTGTGGAATGCATTGCCAGTGTCAATCAGACGTGCACAAACTTTGAACACTTTCAAGGTGGTTGTTAATAATTATTATCTGCGTGTCGCTGACTTTGCATAAGCTACTTGTTAATCTCGGCAATACTTAATTAATAACAACATGACACCCGCGACTCCGCACGCTTGGTGAAGTTTTCCCATTCCCGTTTCCCACTGGAACATGTTCCCGGTATAAAAAGTAGCCTATGTGTTATTCTGATGTGTAAGCTATATTATTGGAAAGTTTCATCAAAATCAAAGAGTAACAAACAATTATCCATACTTTCAAACTTTCGCGTTTATAATTTTAGTAAGATATATTATGTTTGTAAATATTATAGATACGTATATATTATTGATTTATGTAGTGTTTATGTAAATATATTTTAGCGCGTAACTCTGTAGTACTCTTGTACCAAGTGTTACGTCGAATGTACACCATTCTGCCCCAAATCTTTTTATTTTCATCTTGGTCTCCATCTAAATGTTGCATGTAAAAGATTGTCTTGTGCGATAAGGCCGCCAATTGTATTACCGATAAGTTTTTAATTCTGTTTTGATATATTTCTGGTGTATAATAAAAAGATAAATCAATTCATCATATTCCTTTTACCGCAATTACGTCTCTATGTCTAATTTACTTTTTTAAATATTTGATTGTTCTTTTTAAGCGCGAAAATTACTAATTTTGAAGTTGCTGATTATGAAGTTGGTCTGCCATGTTTTTCATTACTTCAATACTAATAGGTATTATAAAGGTAAAAGTTGTATATACTGTGTTTATTACTTTGTGTGTGTTCGCTGAAACGGCTGGACCAATTTGGATATAATTTAGTGTGGAAGTAGCCGATACTCTGGATTAACACACAGGCTACTTTTTATAGTGGAAACAAGTCCTGTGAGAAACGATTACGGGAAAACCACACTAGGCGACTCTGCCCTCTAGTACTTATTATATTCGAGAAAGGAACAGTGTTTTATTTGACGTATTTGGAAATACTAGTATTAGATAGGTACATAGTCAATGACGATTTTTGAGCGAAGTGATAGGCAGATGATTATAACAGTTCTCGAGTTGCCAAGTCTTCGGAAAATATGGATAGATTTTATAAAAAAATAAATTTTTGATAACTGTTCAAACCCCATGGAACAATTTTGAATATTTCGATTTTTCGATCGAATATTATTTGATTAGTCGAGCGTTCTTTAATCAAAAGTGTTATAAAAAGTGTTTCCAATCAAATAATATGCAAGATTCGATAACTTTTGCTTGAAGATGGCTTATTACAACCTTTTTTGTCCAAATTAACTTTTTTTACCAGTTTACCCTACAAGTTTCACTGAAATATTTCTATCAAATTTTAATTAAATCCGTTGTGACCAAAGATAAGAGAGAGGGATAGCGACGAGAGGTATTTAAAATCAACAGAATTAGACGTTTTCTTAGAACACGATTGATTGACATTCATGCACACACACATATATCGACTAGGCTGGTTTTTTTTTTTTTTTTACGAGATGCTTTTTTGAAGTGGAGGAATAAAATCAGTCAAGCAGATCCCATGCTCAAAAGTGAAGGCACGAGATTCTATCATGACGAACACAACGATAATGATTAATTACTTCGATAGACTTTAGCAGATACTTCACGTGCATCAAATAGTCTATAATAATGATGTACTTATACAATATATATCTCAGTATGTTAACAGTTGTTTTGATTCCATAGTCAATAAACGTGGGTCTCTTACCAAGTTTTTTTACCGTAATTGTAAAACTTAAGATGTGTTAATGTTTACATATTATTATACAATTACAATATAATTGTTCAATTTCTACTTTTATTAACGATGAATACTTATACACTGTGGTCTTGGGTATGATTCACTGGTCAGAACGAAAATTTGTGTGATCCACAAAAGTTTGAGTGTTTCATATGTATGTATTTAGAAATATATATGTAGGTTCATTAATTGTCTAGGTCCCATAGCACAAGCTTATAGCTTAATTTGGGCTAGAAGATAGTGTTCCACAATATTTCCAATCAGCATAGTAGGTACAAACTTATATTAGTTTAATTTGGGCTACACGAAAGAGCGTAAAAAGCTCCCAAAAATAGCGACTTATTTTTAAATTCTGGCTCCAAATTTTTAGTATAACCTAAAATCTACTTCTGTAAATAAACTTTTTTTAATTAAAACTATCCTTCACTCAATGGCTACTGAAAAATAAACTCAATTACGTACTTATTATACAAAATGATGATGAAGTTATAAAAAAGTAATAAATTAATGGATAAAAACTTGAGTGTTCGTTGAAAAGTTTACTCCACATAAAAGGTTTAAAACTGAAGTATCGAGTTGTTTACGCATAAGGTGTAGACACACTTGCTAGTTGAGTATAAAAACGTCATAATATACCTTTTTATGGTTTCGAAGTAAACCTGTCAGTATATCTGTTTGTGGCATGGATAAATACGAATTAGTGACACCCACAAAGAGTACAAGAAAATGAAATAATATTACGGTAAGAAAGTCTGAAATCTAGTTTTTTTTGTCTAAACATGTGGGGTAACGTTTGATAGATATTTCATAAATATTTTAAGTAGTTTGCTTAAACCTATTTCGATTTTTTTGTGAAATATTAATTTTGTCTGTCTAGTGTCCGCCCTTGCTTACTGGTCATGTTTAAAAATTGTAGTAAGAAGAAATTACCTGTAAAAATATTCTGATAAGTCTACGTTAACGAGTAATAGCTGACCAAATGTTAAGCTTGGTCTTAAAACGAGAGCCCTAAAACAAAAACAAAACTCACTTTTTTATTTTCAGTTGTTTAGCATGTGAATTATGGATGTTCTGAACGTTTACACTATGGGGTTCTTCAGCAGGTTTTTGAATGGTCGTTAGCGATAGTGGTGGAAACGTCCATAGGCTACGGTGACTTATTTAGATCAGGTGGGCTGCCATTTTATTATTTTTGATTTTCTCGACTTTATTTTTGCATCCTACAGCTCTCGTAAATACGCATCTTTTGAGCCTTTTTTGAATAGTTTATCTTTACAACTCTCCAAGAAATATGGGGATCGTACTTTTTCGTGAAATCGGACTACACTGGTGCGATCCAAAAGACATTTCCAATGTCAAAAAAAGGTTTACTTTTAATATATACTTAAAATGATCTGTGTATTATTTTGTCAAGTGTGACCATTGCTTATAATTCCGCTATTTACTGAACAAGTTGACGTGTATTCAGTCCGACAGACAGATTTAATCAGTGAAACACAGTTAATTAATAAATAAACCGGGACATTTTGACGCTAAATTTTACTGACTTTACCAATGGTTATTTTACTGAACACCGCGGGTATGTTTTTTTTTTATTATGCAAGAATGACCTGTCATTTTCAAATGGGATATAATTACATTTAAATTCCATGGTATGTATATTGGTTAACTCGTGAGTTCAAGAGTTCACTCCGGGTGCGACCCAATCCCTTTTTTTGTTATAGCACTGATGTGGCAGTCAAGCATACGGCCCACCTGATGGAAAGTGGTCACCGTAGCCTATGGTCGTTTGCAACATCAGAGGTGCAGCACTCGCGCTGCCGACCCTAAAATTACTCCTACTCTTCTCCATCTTATAGTGAGACTAACAAGTTCGTTATAGGGAGCCCCATTAAGATCTCCGGGGCCCAAGCGACCTCACCTGCTAGCGGTGCACCTGCTGACAAATGGACGATTCAACGACGATCGCCCTTTTGTGGTTGGCAGGTTATTCGCTTCCAGCAAAGCCGAAAATTAAAAGCAAAATGATAGCTGCTCATAGCAGTCAACTTTCGGCATTGTTAGGAGCGAGTGCCGACTGACCTCTCTCTGCCTTATAAGGGGCCCCTACGTTGTTACCTCGTCCGCTAATCAGCAGGTGTACCGCTAAGGGTGAGGCCGCTTGGGCACCGGAGACCTTAGAGCCGTATTACAGAACGTTTCTCAATACTCAAGAAACACTTGAGAGTAGTATTACAAGGCGAAAACTAGCCATAAGCGTTTCTTGAGTATTAAAGAAATTTAAAGAAAAATGTTTTTTTATACACAGCGCCGTCTATCCCAAAGTAAGCTAAAGCTTGCTTGGGTGTAAGGGGCCCCACCAAGATCTTCGGGCCCAAGTCAACCTCCCGTGCTAGTGCGTGCACCTGCTGACTAACGGACGAGGCTCTGGCGCTGGCTTTCCCCTCTGGGGTTGGGAGGTCTGAGGGCGTCGCTCCCATAAAAGCCACCCGCCAAAACTAAATGGAAATATACAATCGGAATGTAGCTAGTGATAGGGCGCCGCCGCAAAACGGCGCGCAGGAGCCCCGCCTTCTGCTGTGGCAAGTGGGCTAGGGCTGCCGTGTGTCGGGCCAGCACGGCTAAAGAAGTTAGCCCCAACCCGAATCCGCTTCGCATCTTGGAACATTGGCACGCTGACTGGGCGTGCGGTAGAGTTGGCCGAAGTACTCTCCAGGCGGAGGGTGGACGTGGCGTTCCTGCAGGAGACTCGGTGGAAGGGCAACAGAGCCCGGCCCTTGCAGAACGGCTACAAGCTGTATTACACAGGTGCGCCTGGTGGGGAGAACGGGGTGGCCGTTGTGCTCTCCGAGGGGCTGCAGAGTGGCATCTTGGAAGTGAAACGCTGTAGCGACCGGCTTATGATCGTGAGGGTGCTTATCGATGGGATTATTACCCACCTGATAAGTGCCTACGCGCCACAGGCCGGTTGTAGCGACGCCGATAAGATGTCGTTTTGGGGTCAACTCGAGGGAGTGCTTCGGAGCATTCCGTTGTCACAGGGAATCGTTTTTGGCGGCGACCTAAACGGTCATGTGGGTGAGAGGTGTGGGGAGTTTGAGCGTGTTCATGGTGGTTTTGGATACGGCACCCGCAACGCTGAAGGAGAAACTATCCTTAGAACGTGTGCGGCTGCCGATCTGGCCATTGTGAACACGTATTTCAAAAAGAAATCCGAACATCTCATCACCTACAAGAGCGGGAGGCGTACAACTCAGATCGATTTCCTACTCACTAGGCGACACAGCATCGGCAAGGTGGCCAACTGCAAGGTCATACCCGGTGAGAGTCTTACTGCACAACACCGTCTCCTTGTCATTTAGGAGTTCGTCTCAGCTGTCGGTGACAAGTGCACCGACACTGAAGGCGAACCAGTTCAAGATTACTGGGACAAAGTTCAGGCGGCCATCCTTGGAGCGGCGAAGGTGATGCTCGGTGTGTCTAAGGGTGGACGCAAATGTGACAAGGAAACTTGGTGGTGGAACGACGCAGTCCAGAGGGAGACTAGGGAGAAGAAAGCCCTCTTTAAAAAGTGGCAAGCGACCGGATCTCCTGAAGACCGCGACGCGTACAGGGCTGCCAAGCGCGCCACAAAGAGAGCTGTAGCCAGAGCCAGACGTGACCACTTACAACCTCTGTATGATAAGCTGGAATCGTCTGAGGGGCAGAAGCTCATCTATAAGCTGGCGCGCTCCAGGGTCAAAGCGGCACAGGATATATCCAAGTGTCGCTGTGTAAAAGACCCTGAGGGCAACCTGTTAAGCGAAGACCTCGCGGTAAAGGAGAGATGGCGCTCGTACTTCCACGAGCTGCTTAATAAACAGCACAAAGAGGTGCAGCCTCCGGACCTCCCTCCGAATCAGGGACTAGAGCCACCGGTAACGCCTGGAGAAGTCCTGACTGCGCTTCGCCGCATGAAGAATCGGAAAGCTGTCGGACCCGATGGTCCTCGCGGTGTGGGCATCTTAGTAAACCTTTTTAACCGCATACTCCTCAGCGGGCAGATCCCAAACCAATGGTGACTGAGTATAATTACTCCAGTCTTCAAAGGTAAGGGGTCAGTGCAGGAGTGCGGGAGCTACCGCGGTATTAAGGTGATGTCCCACACCATTAAGATCTTCGAGAGGATTATAGACTCTCGGATCCGGCAGGAGTGTACTCTCTCAGAATGTCAATATGGGTTTCGCCCTGGTCATGGGACCACGGACCCTGTTTTTGCCCTGAGGGTTGTCGCAGAGAAATACAGGTCGAAGAACACGCCTCTGCACTGTTTGTTTCTAGACATGCAGAAGGCCTTCGACTGTGTTCCTCGTGCGATGATCTGGTGGGCACTGCGGTCCAAAGGGGTTCCAGAGGTCTATATTGACACTATCCGGGACATGTACTGTGACTCCGATTCAATGGTTCGGACTGCTGTTGGCGACACGAAACCCTTCCCCATCACCGTCGGGGTACACCAGGGTTCGGTCCTTAGTCCGCTTCTGTTCAGTGTAATATTAGACGAATTGTCGGACAGCATCAGAAACCCACATGAGCAGCCTCCATGGTTGCTCATGTATGCTGACGATATTGCGCTGGCAGACGCGGACAGGGGCAGATTGGTGCGACGTGTAAAGGCGTGGAAGGAGACGCTTGAGAACGGCGGTCTGAAACTAAATGTGGCGAAGACCGAGTACTTGGCAATAAACTCGACAGATCCCACATCCGTCCGCATAGGCGGTGATTTGATCGAGCGCACGGACCAGGTTAAATACCTGGGATCTGTTTTTCACACGTCCAGTGACATCGATTGTGATGTCAAGTCACGCATTGCTGCCGCGTGGGCCAAATGGCGGGAGATGACCGGTGTCATTTGTGACCCTAAAATGCCGATCCGGTTGAAGGGACAGGTCTACAAAACCATTATTAGACCTGTCCTTTTACATGGCAGTGAGACGTGGCCGATATTGGAGCGACACAAGCAGGAGCTGCGTGTCACGGAAATGAAGATGCTGCGGTGGATGTGTGGGGTCACGCGGATGGACCGCGTGAGAAACTCTCGCATCCGCGGCAGCCTTCATGTCCGTGACATTGCAGACAAGTCGCAAGAGTGTCGCATTCGTTGGTATGGTCACGTCTTGCGGCAACCGCCGGGCTACGTAGGTAACAAATGTCTGGCCATGTCAGCCCCGCCGGGTCCCGGTAAGAGGGGAAGACCCAAGAAGTGCTGGCTTGACGTCGTAAGGGATGACATGCGTGCCAATGGTCTCACTACAGGGGATGCCGAAGACCGTGCGAAGTGGAGGAGAAAATGTAGGAAAGCGGACCCCGGGCGTCGCGAGACGCAACTGGGACAGACGCTCGGATGATGATGATGACTTGAGAGTAGTATTACAAGGCGAAAACTAGCCATAAGCGTTTCTTGAGTATTAAAGAAATTTAAAGAAAAATGTTTTTTTATACACAGCGCCGTCTATCCCAAAGTAAGCTAAAGCTTGTGTTATGGGATCTAGACGACTGTTAAACATACTTATATATTTCTAATTACATACATATTATACATAGGAAACCCCCAAACTTCGAAACAAACATTTGTGGATCACAAAAATATTTTTTCCGACCCTGGAATCGATCCCGGGACCTCAGTCGCGGCAGTCGTAGACTACCACTGCGTCACTGAGGCAGTCAATTAGTAGTCAGTATTGAGTATAATTTTGTAATACGGCACTTAGTTTCCCATACCTTACACCAATCGAAGTTCCAATCTTATTGCATCGAATGAATTATGGCTACGAACGAATTTTTTTTTGCAAAGATAGACTTTTAAGACATCCAAAAGGTGATAGGGGTCCTCTGCTAACTGGGATCCAAAGATGACAGGGGCAAAAACACAGACAAATTGAATTCCTTCCTACTTTTTTGAAGCTGGTTCGGTTCGACTTCAACAATCTTGTAATTTAACTTGTCTTGATTTATCAGTTCGGATAAGCTATTTACATAATATGTAAAGATGGATGAAAATGACAAACGAAATACACAAGAAATAGAAAAAGGTCTAAATTGTAGCGATTCGGGTGAAAAGATAAATGAACAACGCAATATGTTCCTTTTATTTTTCCTGAGGATGTTCTCCGGGTAGAATTTATAAATTTTTTATCAACTAGTATTCGCCCGTAGCTCCGCCCACGTGATACATCGAACATATCCCTTCGTCGAATATATTCGATTCGTTGTAAAGTCTATCTACATTCTATATTTTGTTCATATATCATCGCTTCTACTCAACAAATTAAAATCAAACATATAAACTACTTTACAAGGAGTTCTCTGATAAAAAAAATGCACTAAAATCCATTTGATAGTTTTGGAAACGTTAAAGAACAAACAAACTAGAATATCAAAATAAATCTTTTGAATTCAGGAACGTTTATTACACGCTATTTACAAGCTTTATTATTGAAGCGGTAAGGCTCCTAGCCCGATAGTCATGTGACCTACAAAAGAGAGGGATCGATGTCAGAATCGCGAGAACCCAAGGAGCAGTCAGCACTGTTAGGTGCTAATAGAGAAGTGCAAGGAGCCACTTAAGACACCGAGAACAGGGCACCCCATAGGGGACGCAGTGGTATCCATTATGGATGATTGGTTAGACAGATATGGGTTAGTGTGTGGCAGGCAAGGGTTGGCAGTGTTAAGATAAGATAAAATAATTTATTTTCGTGATAACAGGTGTACATTGGGTGTTAAAAAATAATACAATTAGTTTCAACATGATCTGTCACTTTAGACGTAAAAATGTTAATAAGCGTGAGTGTATCTACACGCATATCTTTTTCTTCTTCTTGGAGTGCCTCTCCACTTCTGGAGGTTGGCTGTCAGCTCTGCGTATCGCTTCTTATCTCTTGCGAGGCGAAAAATTTCCTCTACGTTGGTGATACCGGTCCATTGCCTGATGTTGCGGAGCCAGGATAGCTTTCTTCTTCCGACGCGTCTTTTCCCCTCAATCTTACCCATCATATTTGTCTGGAGAAGATGGTAGCGCTCATGTCTCAATACATGTCCCAGATAAGCTACCTTTCTTCTCTTAACGAGTGTCATGAGTTCTCGCGATTTTTTGACAGGTCGTAGAACTTCTTCGTTCGTGACTTTTTGAACCCAGCTTATTCGAAGCATACGACGGTAAAGCCACATTTCTAAAGCCTCCAGTTTTTGGCGAATTTGTTCCTTGCAAGTCCACGCCTCACATCCATAGAAAATTATTGGCCAGATATAACATTGAAGAATTCTGACTCTAAGCTTAATGTCTAGTTTTTTGTTACAAAGTACTTTTTTCATTTTGTTGAATGACCCACGAGCTATTTCAATCCGGGTCTTAATCTCATTGTCAGACTCCTTTCTAGTGGTGTTCCGGCAATCTTTAAGCACGGGTTAAGAGTTGGATCTCGCGATATCTCAATAAATTTGGTCTTCGGTATGTTCATGGAAAGACCAGCCTTTGAACTGCTTCATTAACGACATTCACTATATTTTGTAGATCTTCTGGTGTGGATGCAATTAATTACTTGGCCATTGATTACGACACCCGACTCTCGATGCTCCAATGCTCCTGAGATAATTGCTTCGGAGTATACGTTAAATAACAGCGGTTACAATATGCACACCTCGACATATAGCAACTTCGTCAGTCTCTTCTCCGTCGACTTTTACTGTACCTGTCTGATGCCAATAAAGATTTTGTTTAACTCGCACATCCTTGCCGTCAAGTCCGATGTCCAGTTATTGCTGCAAAAGTACCTCGTGGCGAACACGGTCAAAAGCTTTTTCATAATCTATGAAGCATATGAAGATATCTTTTTGCATATCTCTGCACTTCTGAACAAGAACATTTAATGTGAATAATGCTTCTCTCGTACCAACGCCTGATCTGAAACTGATTTTCACCTAATTGTTCATCACATTTCACTCTAATTCTCTCATGAATAATAGAAAGGAACAACTTTAAAACGTGACTCATGAGACTTCTGGTTCGGTAGTCGGAGCATCTCTTGGCTGTGGGCTTTTTTGGAAGAGTTACAAAGGTCGACTTCAACCACTCCTTTGGTATATCTCCTGAGCTATATACCCTGTTAAATAAATTTGTTAGGGAATCTAAAAGATGTTCTTCAATAAGTTTAAGGATTTCTATCTGAATGTTGTCTGGTCCAGGTGCTTTCCCAGGTTTTGCTTTTTTAAGAGCTTGAATAACTTCAGATCTGATAATAGGAGGACCTGTATCATCTGCGATGTGAATGGTATTTCCCCTATTACTATCCCCAAACATACTTTCGATGTAAGATTTCCATGCTATCTTTATTGATTCTACATCTGAGAGCAATCTTCCACTGTCATCAACTATCAGGTGTTGTTTAGGTCGTTTTAACAGTCCAGTCATATCCTTAATTTCTTTATGGAGATTAAAGTTGTCAAATTTCTGGTATAATATTTCCATTCTTTTACATTTGGTTTCATAGAATTTTGCACGCGTTTCTCGAATCTTCCTCCGAATCTCTTTATCTATCTTTTTATATTGTTCGGGGTCAGTGTGTTTATGTAAACGGCGCTCTTCCATAAGTTCTAAAATGGTGTCTGTGATCCATGGTTCTTTCTTCACATTTTTTTCTGAAGGATACAAGATTGTCTTGTTTATTGTATCGATAGTTCTGTTAAGATTTTCTACAGTTTGCTCGACAGATGCTGACTCCAAATTCTCTTGCGCCCATGTGTTAATTGCATTATACACCTGAGGTCTTATTGGTGGATCTTTTATCTTTAGGATGTCAACCTTAGGTTTTATGGCCCGTTTTATCTTTTTAAGCTGACATTCTATCTTGACCACTACTGGGTTATGGTCTGAATTTATATCAGCACCCGGGTATGTTTGAGCTGATTTAACGCAATTGCGATATCTCTGGTTCACCATAATGTCTCCTGTTCGAGTGCGGTACAACATTCTTTACCGATTTGGCAGTTTCTGAGTTAAGTAACACAGCGACTCCATAACGTTCCGTATCTGCATCGCGGCCAGAGTGGTATAACACGCTTCCTGCTTCTGTTACTAACTTATTCTTTTCTGACCATTTACGAGTAGTATCACTTATACCCACAATCTCGATCTTCAAACGCTTCATTTCCTTAATAACATTTTCCAGTTTACCGTGTTGCTTTAGGCTCCTCACATTCCATGTTGCTACCCTCAAGTGCTTTTGTTTGTGTTTACCTCCGGGGATTCTTAGCACCCCTGTCCCATCTAAAGGACGCCGGAGACTCGGGGCCATATCCTTTTGTGTACTTTCCATGATTGTGAACACGCATATAAAACACACATATTTTGCAGTTTAAGGGCCGTATTTTAGAACGTTACTCAATACTCAAGAAACGCTTGAGGCTAGTTTTGCCATATAAATACTACTCTCAAGTGTTTCTTGAGTATTGAGTAACGTTCTAAAATACGGCCCTAAGACAAGTTAAGTATAATAATAATAAAATTTTATTTGAGATTCTAGATCCATATCAATAAGTACAGTAAAAAAAAACACATACAAAAAAAATTACATTAATTATTACATAATAAATTAAATCAATAAGCAAACATAATAAATTATCATAAAAAAAATAACATAATAAATTAAATTAAAATTATAAATAGGTCAGGTGGCAATAGCCAACCATCGTCTGTACGTTGCAGTCAATCGCATGCGGTCCGCCAAACTCCTTACAATAGAATTTTTACACCCGTCAACCCGGGACATGAAGGACGCTATTCTCTTGCGCTGAATAGCGTTAAAGGTATCAATGCGTGCATCAAGGAACATCCCAGACGCGCTACAGCTCCGAGACAATCCCATCAGTTGTCTAAAAATATTATTATAGGTGCCACGTATGGAATCGTGTGACCTTACAGTGTACTCAGTCCAGAGTTGACAAGTGTAAAAAGTTTGATAGAATGATCTAAATGACGTCACCTTCACATCAGGCGAAGCATTGCGAAACCTTCTCACTATCACATTCATATCACACACAAGGCGCGCCTCTGACGCTCTGTGTCATCCGTATAAAAAGCCTTATTTTGAGAATTATACAAATTGAACTTTTTTAATTCCGCATTCTAATGTGTTGTAGTTAAATGAGTGTCCAGTTGTATCTAGTGACTCATACTGATTTGACCACCTCCCTCAACTCAAAGCAGTCCCAGTGTTAGGGCTGGTGTCTAAATTTGGTCTGATTCCCAGGGAATTACTGTCGACCATCTAACAACTTCACAATCACCTACGCAATATCGTTGTCTGCTATTAAATGAAAAAAAAAAAAAAAAAAAAAATGTTTACGAAACGCGCGCACACCTTCAGCTCAAAAGCAACATAGTGAAGTTAGCTGAAAATGTTACAAAACGAAGGTAACTCATAAATGTTTCAGTGAAAACTCATAGCTACATTCAAAGTAAAAAAAAGAACTTTCCGCGGGAATTAGGTGCATTCTTGTTATATTTTTAAAGTAGCTTTTATCCTTTAGATGCTCTCTTTTGCAATCTTTAATCATTTTGGTTCTGTTGAAGGGGTATTGTGGAACTATTGTCTTGATATATTATTTCAATAGCGAATTCATGAAGTATATATTTAGCTTCTGAACATTCTAACTGTCTCAAGTAGAATTTCAAGACTCTGAACACGAGTCAAGTAGTTACCCGACTAGCATGTCGAGTGCTTAAGGAATGAGGAAACAATTTGCTCTTAAATTATAGCGGGATAGACATCTTAATAATGTGAAACTAGGTAATTGCATTCAAAATGAGGAGTCTATTTTTGATGATTTGGCAATCCTCATGGTCTTAATCCCGTAAGAACTGTTGACGCACTGGCTATGTAGGACTCTTAACGACTAAAAACCACATGGCGCTCCTTTGTTTTATGTCAGGGAACCCGAGCTTGCCCTAGAAAGGGTATCTCCAGGGGCCGCTAGTTGTACTTGGCGAGCACTTCCTACCAATATTATAAACGCGAAAGTTTGTAAGAATTTTATTTGAAATTACACAGCGCCGTCTAGCCCAAAGTAAGCTAATATAAGCTTGTGTTATGGGATCTAGACGACTAATAAACATCCTTATATATTTCTAAATACATACATATTATTCATAGGAAACACCCAAACTCCGAAACAAAAATTTGTGGATCACACAAATATTTTTTCCGACCCGGGAATCGAACCCTAGACCTCAGCCGCGGCAGTCGCATACACTACCACTGCGCCACCGAGGCAGTCAAACGAATGGTTGTTTGTTACTCTTTCTCGCAAAATCTACTGAAAGGATTTTGATGAAACATTACAATAATATCACGTCAAAATAACACAAAGGCTACTTTTTATCCCGAGAACAAGTTCCTGTGGGTAACGGGAACGGGAAAACTTCACCCCGCGTGCGGTGCTGCGGGCGTCAACTAGTACTAATATAACTAAACTAACTAACTAACTTACTATCTTCACGCTGTATCCCTGACGGGGTAGTCAGAGAGGACAGATCGCCAGGCTTCGCGATCCATACATACTTCTTTCGCTTCTTCGAGATTCATCAATCGCTTCATACACGCACGTCTGGGTATCCGAGTGCTTTTGACCTTTCCGTTTTTGAGCAATCAGCTCACGTGGTCTTCATATGTAAGTCTCGGCCTACCCTGACTCCTTCTACCCTCTACTTTTGAACAATATATATTCTTCGTCAATCGTTCCTCACTCATTCGTTGGACGTGTCCAAACCAACGGAGCACACCCTTTTCCAGCTTAACGCTGACACTTTCATTCAAACCTGCCATATTGCGTATCACTTCGTTACGTATTCGGTCGGCCAAGGTAACGCCGCACAATTTTCGAAGTGATCGCATCTCCACAGCATTCAATTTACTTTCATGCATCTGCTGACATACCCAGGTTTCACTACCGTTAAGCAAAGTTGGCACTAGCACTGCGTTATGAATCGCCATGCGTGCTTCTTTTACGATGCTTTGTCGCTTTACTAACTGGGACAAAGCACCGTTAACTTTGTTTCCGGCAGCTACTCGCCGTTCTACATCCGAATCACATCTTCCATCCGCGCTAAACATACTTCCTAAATACACAATTTCATTCACTTGCTCTAGACGTTCCTGGTTTACCCTAATCTCGCATTTAGTTCTTACGTCACCTCTTTCAAATACTAGAACCTTAGTTTTACTTGCATTCAAGCGAAGACCCTTACTTTCACACTCCTCTTTCATATTAGTGACTAATGCCTGAAGGTCGGCTTCTGATGAGGCCATGAGCACCGCATCATCAGCGTACAGCAGACAGTTTACTGTAAAGTCACCCAAATTCACACCCATATTAAAATCTTTCAACTTCTGCAGGCAACTGTCCAGATACACTATGAACAGCCAGGCGGACATGACACATCCCTGTTTGACGCCTGTACAGACATCAAAAAGAGGTGACACATCCCCCCCTACTCGCACGCAAGCCTTACAGTCCCTATAAAGCGACTGTATTGCCCGCAGTAGCGAGCCGTCCACACCATATCCGGGCAGCAAGTCCCACAGCGTTTCTCTCACAACGTTATCAAATGCTTTCTTAATATAAATAGGAGTCTAGAATTCGCTTAGAACTGGTTTTCAGTGATAATTATTTTCACCTTAGCGTCTTCTCAGTTCCTTCCAAACCCTTGCTGGACTTGGAGCCTGGGGTTCGCTTTTACGGGCAGCAAAATTATTAAAAGCTACTGCAGTCTGAGGGCATGGGCACCTGCACCACACTTGTTTCCATTGGTCAAGAAGTACACCACATGAGAGGTTGGCTTGAACCCCGATAAATTTATATATTTTTAATTAAAATGAATTTTAATATACAAAAAAGTGCGGTCAGGGGATTCCCGTCAGGAACTTCGTTTCTTCGTTTGAAAAAAAGTAATTATATTTATTTGTAAAAAAAAAATATAAAGAAATTAATAAACACGTGTGTTGAAGTTATATGATAAAAAGAGACAGGGACAGTGAGAGAGAGAAGAGAGGGAGTTGCGCTCCTGGCAGCGCACTCGTTTGCTCGTGTGCTCATTTGCTTGTAGTAGGCTCGATACATACGTGCATACACACACAGCATACGGCATTACGTTACGTGACGATTTCAACTAAATTGCAGTACCCGTAAGCTGCTTTAAGGAATTTCGTTTCAAAAATTCTCCAATAAAAGCCTATCTCAATATTCACCTTAAAACAGGGTCCTGTGCTGTCAGGGAAGTGAAATATCAGGGAGAAAATAAAACCCGTTGTTATTTATTTGCAAGCGGTCAACAAACAGCTACGCTACCTACGAACTTGTAGCTGCTACGAACAGCTACGAAATGTTTAGATGGTTCGAGCTCGCTTCACGTAGCAGGCATGATACTAATGCGGTACCTATTTTGTTAGCTTGAGCTAAACAAATTAACCTGGACCTATTTGCCATGTTTTTATAAACTCGCTTTCTTTTATGTCAGTTCGAGTATATTATTGGAATTGATTTTAAACTAATTTTCCGACGGAATAGACAAGAGAAGAGAAGACGAGACGGATAAGAAAGTGATTTAATAAGGTTTCCGTTATTTTTTCTTTTGAGGTACGTAACCCTAACCTAATATTTAAATATAATCCAATAAAAAAACTTTACATATTTATTGTATTTTTAGAAGGTTAAAAAATATCAGTTAGGTAAATTAATTTGGTTTATTAGTACTTCGATATAATTGGGGTAAATAAAAGAAATTAAATATAATAATAAATTTTGGAACATCTGTTCTTAGTACTGGCTTACGCTATTAAATAAGCTACGTTCCAAATTTTAGTTTTTTAATTTTCAGTTGTAAGCAGCCTACCCATTAAGTAGAATCTGGCAAAAAAGTCCATGGATGCTCCTTTAAAATGTAGGTATGGCTTACAATAATAAACTTACATAAAAAGAAATGAAAAATTAATGAAATGAAATAAAAAATATTCATGTAGGTCACAAAGCAACACTTATGAACGTCAAGATTATAGCTTCTACATTTACATTTACTGCCAGATTCGCAAAGCAATAGGTAGAGTCTGAGGTAGAACCTGGCAATAAAACTTATGGCCACTGTTTTCTAACCGCCAGCCACTTACTTTACTTTTATTTGACCATAAATATAGTAATGTTTTTACAAAAGAAACAAAATCAATGCTGTGTTCAAAGTCTAATCAAAATTAGAGCGATTCTAGTTGCCACTTCTAAGGGCAGCCTACCCTTTATGACATTTTTGACATTGTTCTTTTGGAGCTCTTGGAGTCCGAAGCATTCAAGCTACCGAAGCCGCGGTGGTGGACAAAGTCTATCGGTAGCTTTGGGGTTATCCTTCTGGGACTCTCAGCCACTCACCTGAAACTCTTGGCCATAGGAAGATGGAAGGGCACCGTGGGGTTTTGTAGTTAGTTGTCTTTGCCCATCTTGGGCAGGCAAAGTAAATTTGATCCATACAGCCTTGTCTTCAGTATTTATATTTCCTTATTATTTAGCCATGTCTAGTCCTTTGTCGATGTCATGTCATCAGACCACAGATTTAGAAAAGTAAGCAGATCAAACATATTCCTTTGTTTATGGTGTAATACTTCATCCTTTTCACTCTTTTTATGTCTTGTATAACGCTATCTTTTTTTGTCATGTGTAGCGACATGTAACTCACACATAGACAGCGAACAGCGCGTAGCCTAATTTTCTACATAATTTCAACTATTGCCGCCATTTTTTAATCAGGAATTTGTTAGTGTTTTGTGCCGAAGGGAAAATATTGTGTATATTTATTTAAATAAAGGTTATAAAAGTATAAAAACATGGTGAAGTGTTGTGTAAAATTCACAAGAAATCACCAGGAATAACTTTTCACGGGTAATTGATGTTTTAGTTACGACTACGTGTTATTATTCTAAGATTTTTATTCAAAAATGGTGATTTTTCTAGACGAACACTTGAAAAGTTGTTAATGTATGGTTCATAGCATCTGTTCCATAAACCGTTTGGTCGCTATCGTCATCTACGAGTATATCTAAGATTTTTGTTAATTTACATACATTTTGTACGTTGTTGTTGTTGTTGTTTGCCCATGTTACGGCATGGGGACGAATTCAGTTCAGCAAATTGTTTGCAATTTCAATATCCAAAGTTAAATGTAGTGCCCGATTCAATTAATTATGTTAATATTGTTTTAGGTTTCCTAAGAATACCATTAAACAAGATGTTTGGTTAATAAACATAAATTATGAAAGATATTAAGATGACATGATATGATAGCTGAATGCGACCCTGGATTAAGCTACCTGTTTATATGTGTGAAATAGGCTACGCTATTTTTCGCAAATGTTTGATCTGCTTACTCTTCTATATCTGTGCATCAGACATAAGTCCTGGTCCTGGCTCTAGTAAAGCAGTGGACCCTTTACTAGGGCTTTCTATGGAGATTTGGCACTAACATATAGAACACCGCTGTTCACTGCAACATTTCACTTTCCATAATTACGGCAACGTAAAATACGGCAACAACCAAAACCCCCGAAGGGTTTTACTAATCTGACAGCTTTAATGACATCTTTCACACGTAAAAAAACATAAGGAAAGGTAATACATATCATCTAAATATGTTACCCAGTAAAATTTGTTCATTCGACTTTAATAAAATAGCGGCTTGTTCAATTTTGGTCCACTTTTTTATTACTTACTGTTTTACGTAGATACGTTGAAGCTCAATCATGTAAAATCTGTTTATTACAATAATATTTCGATGTAGAAATAAATGGGAGTCATAAAGCCAGAGCGAGTATTGATATTTATTTTATGTTGCAAAAGGGCTAAGGTAATAAAATTGTAAGGCCTGATGAGGTAGCTCAGACAAAGGCTTTTTATGAAGGTTCATTGAAACAACTTTAGTGTTTTATACACGCTTTGAACCTCCGTCATACCTCTAAGTACATATAACTTGATTATATTTGTAATTATTTTATGATCTGGTTATTACGACCTTTTAGCCAAATCTTATTTATTTCATGTTTCTTCATTCGTTTCTTCGTTTAGTCCTGTCCAGTCTCTTGTCGATGTCAAGTCCAGTCCCATGTACTGTGTCCTTGTCTCATTAACGTGCGTTATTCAGGCTGTCAGTGGAATTTGCGCGGCAAGATGTAAAATAGCATATATCTCTGTCTTTCACTATAGCACGTTTACACGACTTTTTATTATTAACTAGCCTATTTTGTATAAAAAAACTTCCGTACAGTTTTATAATGAAATCTCAATTTGAGCTTAGCCCTCTACAAGATTACCCTCAGAGTGACAGCAAGCTTCTCTAAGAAATACAGAAGAAAGAAAAAGTTTTCATTGTCAAAATCTAAAAAAAATGACTATTTTGTAGTATATAAATAAAATCTACGGTTTTGCTATTAAGATTGAAAACATACCTCACATACCCTCTCAGTATCTCATTAATATTAGTTAAGATGTATGTATTAGAGTAAATTTTCGTCGTCTTTAAATCGTGATTTGGACGTAAATCGGACGAAGTAGAATCAAATATTCTAATAAACCTTACGGGAATCATCAGCGTGGGTAATAAGCATTCAAGCGGCCTTCATTAAGGCGAGGGGGAGAGACTATTGATTTTATTCAGCTCTAATAAAGGTATTTGAACTGAAAACGATGCTCAGGTTTCAAAAGAAACCTCAACATAGCAGTCTCTTTGTAGCGTACGTCTGTGGTCGGGTCGGTATGGAGTGCCATTGCCGTAAATTCACAAATTCAGTTCATGAATGAATGAAATTAATTTGCACGAAAATACTGTACATCCGGAGTAAGTTCTAAAAAAGGTAACATGATTGTTTTTGAAATTTTCGGGGCAAATTCAAGAAAAATATACGTAAATATTATGAATTGTGGTAAGTACCTACAATTGGAGCAAGTTCTAAAAAAAGGTTGACCTTTAACTTGACTTTTTTAAACAGTTATATTAAAAAGGTGAGATTTAAGGCGAAAATTTTATGTATTATTCGTTTTATTATTTTGTCTCTACATATTTGAAATGCATAAAATACAGGTAAAGTGAAAAACTTTGCGTAACACGATAATGAAAGAAGAGATGGAGAGAAAGTACCCAGTCTACACCCTCAATGAGGACTGACTCTCACAAACAATGAGTTCTAACCGATTCAGGACATCCTTTCTTTTTGAAGTCTTTTAAAAAGGCATCTTTAACAACAGTATACAGTAATCAGAAATAATACTACTACTTAGTAATCGGTATGTTTTGGTTATTGTAATAATCAAGCACCTATTTTTTTATTATTACTATACCAAAAATATACAAAAAATAATTTCAATGGCAACATTTATTTATAGTTACATTGCCAACAAATAAAATAAAACTACCTAGGAAATGTAAACAAGAGGTAGTATATAGGCACATTTCGTGTAAAACTGAGTGCTCGTTTCATCTCTCCTTATTCCTCTTCAAGCTTTCGCGTATTTATTTCTACATAAAATAAAACGTAAGTGGCAAGCTCGAAGGCTATGGTACCGGGAATTTCCTGCTAAAGTTGATGGAGCTTCTATTTCGAATGGTATCGTGCCTAAAAGCTTAGTCGAGGTTCATTGGATGAGAATTAAATTCAGTTTAATATTTACCATCGTGTATTTTACATTTTTATCATAATATTTAAAATACTTGAATTAAGTAGCAAAACTTACTACTTGAATCAACAACAAAGACATCAAATCTGATATACTTTACTTAGTAAATGATTTCCCAAACTCGGTCCGAGAAACTGTTCCCGCAATTTAATCGAAAAACAACACGAGTACTTGGTAAATTAGATAGTATATCTACCTACTAAGTTGAACTTGCGGATAAAATGGTGGCGGGTAGTCGACGAAGTCACGTCCGTTCGTATTGACGCCATCTTGTGTGCTCCGTTGCACGTCCCGCTTTCATCGACAAATGGCGCGAAAAATTATACGTTTTATATTCGAGTTTGTTCTAACACTACATCACACTAGCCAACATTCTTAACCAATGGGCTATTTAAATATCCATTTTAATGTCTTTTTCAAACAGTTTTCCGACGTAAACGGATTTAAGATACAAACTGCTTGAATTTATGGTTTTATTTACTTACCAAACCGACTTCAGAATTTTTGTTTGCTATAGTTTTGACTTCTATTGATGCACAACTTCTGTGATTAAGTATGTTTAGAATATTAGGATTAGTAATTTATTTTTCGAAAACGGCAAACTTTCATACATTTTTGAAAAAGTAATAAGCGACGAGATTAAATAGATGCGACGGGGATTCAAAGTATGTCACGGGCGAAGCCGTGGGTGTCAGCTATATTTATATACTTTTCTTCTTACGTGTATATAGTCTGAATTTCAACATATGTAAATCCTTCTTAGGTGTCTCTAAGGACCGTGTTTCAGACACCATGCTTGATTTCCAATTACGTTCGCTTTGAGACTCATTCTCGTGTTCCCGGCACCAGCCTCATAAATCCCAGCTTAGCTATTTGACACCTATCTTGTTAAATTGTAATGGTATTAATTTGTGAACGTCAATGTTGTAATGAAATAAAACCCTACATTAAACTGTTTAATTTTTAAATGCACTAAGTATGCTGAAGACGACGTCGCTAAAGAACAGGAAGTTTTTGTTTTTCGAGTGGAAATCCTCATGGATGCTATGCCGGACTCCTACCGACTAAAACCACACGTTTCCCTTCTATCTGTCTACGGCCAGGAGTACCGGGTGATCCCTCGGAAGGATAGCCCTAGGGCGAGGAACAGGACGTGACTTTAAATCCCACGCGAGCAACATTTTATTATCACACTAGCGGACACCTCGCGGTATCACCCAGAATACGAGGATAAAATGTAGTCTAAGTTATTCCTTATAACATCAGCTATCTGTCAGTTAGCTATAAGTCCTGTTAAAATCGATCCAGGCGTTTCAAAGATTAGCCGGAAAAACAGACAGACACTAAAAAAATATTTTCGTACCGTTTATAGTTTCATATGCATGCTGTTAATTAGATATTGTAAACAGACATTTCAATTTTATTTATCCCTATAGATTAAAAATTTGTATGTCTGGAAATTTTACTGTGTGTATTTAATTTGTATTAGCTTATGTACCTATGAGGTACATACGGCACTTGACAGGTAAAATTTTAATTGCCATTATTAATATGGGGAAAAAGATTAGATTCAGAAATTTTATGATTCCAAAAAAAAATTCAATCCAATCAAACGGATTAGGAGCAACTGATGAAAAATCTTAAAATATGAAAGAAAAGTCCTGACTCACTGGTTGACTCATTAACGCCCATCCCATACCCTCGGACAAAGATATGATGATGCACAGAGGACCCTTTTATGAAGTAGACAAGGGTTAAGGCCGGATTTTATAACTATCAATCAATAAGGGGTTAAAATAGGTTCTGAAATTTTATATGGAAATCCGTTATTTTTAAAGTCTTATACATAAAAAAGATTATTGAGGTGAAAAAAAGACAACTCGGTTCGAGACGGGGATTGAACCCGTGACCTTTACCTAACCAGGGCAATGTTCTAGCTACTGAACTACCCTGAGTTCTATTTTTCTCTTTAATAAAATAAAAGACGTGTGGCACTCGGAAACTGCCGCGGTAAAGCTATTGCATAGCATACCTTTGTTTTTCTTTGATATTAATTCAAGTTACACTAAAAAAAAATACCCTCACCCCCACCCTCACCCTCACTCTCACAGTCACCCTCATCCTCAACCTCACCCTCACCCTCACACTCACTATCATCACGTCTCGATCCGTGCGAGCTTCGTACAATCGTACCATATAATATATGTACATACACGTTAAGCCAATGCTCGACCGTGCTCGGTGAACTTTGTGTGACCTCGGGTCTTAGGTCTAAAACTTTGGCCCTTTTGTTGACATTTATGCTCCGCTCTCCAGGTTAGTAGCGTGATGATGTATAGCCTTCCTCGATAAATGGGCTATCCAACACAAATAGTTTTTTTCAAATCCGACCAGTAGTTCCTAAGATTAACGCGTTCAACCAACCATCAAATAAACAAACTCTTCAGCTTTATATATTAGTATAGAGTTGTTGAGGTTCCAAAATGTAGGTTTTTTTATATTGGCAGGAAATAATATGCACACCCATTTCGTCATAAAATATAAAATTTACTGACTTGTACCAGTTAATACATTAAACAACTAAACAATTAGATATGACCTAACCCATAATCACCACCTGTTACGTGGGGCAAAAGTGCATACGGTGAAATGTGGGCGCATAGTATGCCTCTGACTACCCCTTCGGGGATAAAGGGGTGACAATATGTCATGTCTAATCCATAGCGTGCAGGGAGACGACTGCTGCGCCAAACTAGTGCTTGGCGCAGCAGTCGTCTCCCGAACGACATACACCAAGAATACATAAGATACATAAGACAGTAAGCTATTACATAAACCTTATCTTGGCCATTAAATACTGGTTCTTTCTTTTTTTACTCGGTCCTTCATTATCACGTCATGAGATGACAAGGCAACTACAGGCGCAACTAGAGTACAAGCGAATAGGCGACTATTATTTTGTGGAAAAACTGTCATTGTACAGCCGTGTCCAGCCAATGTAGAACCGCTAAAAGATACGTGCTTCAAACTAGAGATCAAGGATGCAAATTTACCAACTAAATATAACAGAATTACAACAAAAATAAACATCTCGCAATTGTAGAAACTGTGAAATATTGTGGGACATTTATTTTTACTCAGCGCTATACTATCTCAAAGTAAATAAAATAAATAAATATCCACCACGCCTTATCCCCGAAGGGCTGGCATATTATATGCCCACTTTTCACCGTGTGGATTCCTGTCCCACGTAATGGTGTAATCCCAGGTGGTGAGCTAATAAGCTAATATAAGCTTGTGGTATGGGATCAAAACAACATAGGAAACACCCAAAGTCCGAAACAAACATTTGCGGATCACACAAATATTTGTTACGAGTTACGACTGGTTTATTGAACCCTAGACCTCAGGGCGGCAATCGCATACACTAGTCCGCAATCGCAACATCGTTAGACATTTTAGTTACACTTTCTTATAATCCGCGTTTGTTGCAGGGTTGTTACTGTCCCCGTTCGTGCGACACTGGCAGGTGGCCGCGTACGCGCCGGTGGGCGGACACCGACACCGGCGCTCCGCAGACTCTCCACGCTCGCCTTTGCCACCACCCCTAAGGCTCTCCTTCCACGCTCACAACAGGTAAGGAAACTATACTAGAAAGAAAATATGTTTTATTGCAAACACAGCTATAGACAGGTAGGTACCTACATTAACTTCTTTTTACAATTGAATACACTTCCTTTAAGTGTTTAAGCTTAATAATTGACACCAAGCCTCAACAGAGGCCTCATAACAAATAATATGTTTTCTTACATACATATTTTACAATCAGGAATATCACTACCGTAATGAAGACTTCTCCTTATCTTAGTGTACTAGGTGACCCCCCCCCCCCCCCGGCTTCGCCCGTTAATTCCTTTGAACTCCCGTCGCACCTATTTAATCCCGTCGCTTATAAATTAAACGGAAAGGTCAAAAGTACTCGGATACCCAGACGTGCGTGTATGAAGCGATTGATGAATCTCGAAGAAGCGAAAGAAGTATGCATGGATCGCGAAGCCTGGCGATCTGTCCTCTCTGACTACCCCGTCAGGGATACAGCGTGAAGATAATTAGTTAGTTAGTTAGTTAGCTTATAAATTCTACAATAATGCATAAACATTTGCCCGATTTGTTGACAGTTATGACTACTGCTCCGCTCTCCAGGGTAGTAGCGTGATGATATATAGCTTTGCTCGATAAATAGGCTATCTAACACAAAAATATTTTTTTAACTCCGACCAGTAGTTCCTGAGATAAGCGCTTTAACCAAACACACAAACAAACTCTTCAGCTTTATAATACTAGTATAAGATTTATAGAATTATCTGTACTACATATAAAGGTTTATGAACTCGTTACCTTTTGTACACATATTTCCTTTTTTAGGTCTCTGTACCTCAAAAGGACAAAACAAAATAATTATAGGATTACTTTATTGTACGTTTGTCTGCCTGTCTGTCATCACCCTTTATCTTGAAAACGCGGGGAGGTTCGAACTTCTTGCTCTTTCACGTGCTCAGCTGTGACCACCGGCTTTGCATCACGTCCCAGATGCTGGGCCAAAAAAGTCATGATACCGAGAGCTACTGAAAAATCGTGAAACGTTCAGAAAAGAAGCACAACGTGAAATTTTAATACATCTTTAAATAAAACTTTAAACACAGTCCGAGACTACCAGGACTTACAGTCCGAGACTACCAGGACTTTAATTGGTCGTGCTAATTAGTGTCTAGCACATAAGACCTTTTAGCCTTTTTGTTACCACCTCACTAAAAAGGCAACGGGTACAAAATTTCTTACAAATTTAACATCTAAAATAGACACATTGTATGAAATTTATTTGGCCTTTTTGACCTACCCCAGTTACGTGCTTCGGAAGGCACGTTAAGCCGTTGGTCCCGTTTGCCAATAAAATGGCAGTCGTTAAGCCGAGTTGAAGGCCTTATGTGCGGCTTAAAAAATTTCAACAGCAGGTCGCCGCAGCCTGCGCCTTTCGCGCATTTCAACACGGAACAGGTGGTGAGCCCATTGCCCATTGCCAAATGCATACGGTGAAATGTGGGCGTTTAGTATACCTCTGCCTAACCTTTCGGGGATAGAGGCGTGACAATATGTATGTATGTATGCTTTAAATAAAATATCAAAAGCCTTAAGAAATCCATTAAACTGTCATGTCTGGTTATATGGATTTCTGTAGGCATTATTTTTATTTGCTGACTTACTTTAAGAAACTTTACAGACAGTATATCGAATTGAGTGCCACAATATTCATTTAGCGAATTCGGTAACCTCTCGTTAACACCACGGTGACGTCATAACCGAGGTGACTAATGACGCATGAACACTAAGTGATTTTCCCTGCTTCGATGTATTACTGCGTAAAAATTAAGATAAATGAATTTGGTGAGAATTATGTGAAAAGAAAGACAATAATATTTTTGTATATTTGTTGGAAATCAGTATTTTTTTGGCACTTCAAAATGCCGGGGCCCACCTGATGGTAAGCAAAGACGACGACCCGTGTATGAGGGCTACTATCTTAACCCGCAGGCTATTGGAACCCTGCAACGCAGGGTTCCAATAGCTCGTGTTGTTCGGGAACGGAAGCAAGTACTTGGCGAAGCCATACCAGAGATGTGAGCAGTATTCCACGCACGGACGAATCTGACACTTATATAGTAAGCATCTCTATTCCGGCGTGAAAAACTGCCTCACCCTGTTAAGGACTCCGAGCTTGCGAGAGGCCAAGCTGATGTAGTTTTTATTGTTAAGCTCTCAAAGAACGTCTAACCCCAGAATGCTGAGGTCATTTTGCAGCGGTAGTGGTGTGTTCTGAAGGTTGGAAGGTGAAGGAAAGGGGATAATTTGGCAGTGAAGGCACACGTCTGCGTTTTCCTGGCATTGAACTTGAATAAAGTTTATTCTATTCTATTCTATCAGTATGATTTCTCATGATGACTGGCTAAGAGTAGATTTTTGAGAGAATGAATTATTTTTCAGTGATACTCGTATCTAGAAAAGGAAAATACTTGACTAAAAGTATACCTCCAAGGTCTGGTTTTATCAGTCACGCGTTTAGCTCCGAAGGTGGCAGAGGCATATTATTCGCCCACATTTCACCGTATACATTTTTTGTCCCACGATATAGGAGGTGAGCGTATTGCGGTGTTGAAATAGACAGACGCAGGTTGTGGCTACCAGCTGTTGAATTTTTTTAAATGTCCGAGGAACGGCGGCGTTCTCCGCGAATAGAATTTGAACGGCCCTCAGCCGGACTCTTAACGACTAGGCTTTGAATTCTGATTTTTAAATTTAACGTACGAAAGAAGTATACATGGATCGCGAAGCCTGGCGATCTGTCCTCTCTGACTACCCTGTCCGGGATATAGCGTGAAGATAGTTAGTTAGTTAGTTAGTTAATGTTAACGTAAGTTTTTTGTAAATAGAATCACTCTAAATCAATCAAATCAGCCTATGGTAGTCCACAGATGGACATAGGCCTCTCCCGAGTCAGGCCACAACACGGTCCTGCGGCTTCCGCATCCTACCCCTCTCAAAGAGGTAGGGTGTTTGGCCTTACTGTTCCACGCTGGCCAGACGGGTTGGTGGAGGGTTGTGTCTCTCTTTTTCGTTCTGTTCTGTGTTATTTTTAGTTACAATGGCTAAAAATGCCATTTTACGTATACTCGTAGTTTGCCCACGACCGCTGTACCGCTCACTGCGTACTTAATTTTGTACGCAGTTAGCGGTCGTGGTCAAACTATAATCGAGTTTATCCATATCATCAAATATGTTGTATGTCATAATAAATTGTTAAACTACACTTAGGCTTGACTCTAATTAATAATTAATGGATTGCCTTGTACGTGTACGTGCTCAAGTCCGGCGGCGGCCATTGTACAAGAGGGATGGATTCCTCACGTTCAATTAAATGAGCATTAATGCGAATAGCTATGTCTGTGTCGCTACGTTGGTACCCGGATATGTATACAACGTTAGCTAGACGTATAGGCTTGTTGAGAAACGGTCATATGCTTTCAGACCCATTTAAGGTCGAATATCGTTAAGCAAATTGAAGACATTTTAAGCTAATATTGTTTATATGTGTTCAGTGGTAACCTGTTAGTCATGTGGAAATATCGACCTTATTGCTTTCAGAATAATAATAATATAATATTGTGGGACACTTTTACACAGCGCTATGTAGACCAAACGAAGCTATAAGGTTATACTATGGGATCTAGACAACTGATATACATAATGTATATATTTCTTAATACATACATAGGAAACGCCCAAACTTCGAAACCAACATTTGTGGATCCCAAAATGTTTATTCCGACCCGGGAATCGAACCCGAAAGTTAAGAGAAAATTGGGAAAATTGGGGAAACATAGAACTATTCACCGTACGCTGTTCTCTACATGCACGCACTTCAGAGCAGAATAACTAAAAAATAGCGTATTCCCCATTTACTTCTAAACCATACCTAGATTTGGAGACAGGGGTTCACTTTTATTAGACTGCTAACATCAGTTTTTTTTTCTTATGTTTCACACGTCAAAATGCCCATCAAACCCGCTTGATGGAAAGCAGAGACGACGATCCGTGACTGAGGGCCGCTATCCCAGCCGGTAGGGCCCCGAAGCAACCCTCCGGTTGACGGCCCAGAAATATGCCTTTTCACGCTTTTCTTAAAGGACCCAGGATTGAACAGTTGTGTGGATGACATCTCTGCCCCGCCCGTGTTGTTCAGGAACGGAAAGGAGAGGGAAGAAACGGAAAGGAGTTTTCGCTTGACTTTAGATCTTCGGCATTGTTGGGAGCTATTACCTGCTGACCTACCAACCCTGTAAGAACACATGCGTTGGTGCCTCGTCACCATTAAGCAGGTGGGGTCGTTTGAGCCTCAGAGATCTTAGAGGGGCACTTAAAAATTATAATCCACTTAAAAATCTATGTTAAATTCATTGCTGGCATCTCAGCATAGTCCATTTAAACAGTTTTGATAATATCCTTATCGCAAAACTCGTAATTAGAATTCCCAAACAGTCCGCAACAAACCCAAATTGAAAGGATATCAGATAAAATATCAATTTAACAAATACAGAGCCATCGGCAAAGATAATCTTGAATGGCCAATAGTTCGGTATAAAGGTACGTTTGGATGTTTCAATGAAAATGGTTTAATTAAGCGAATGGCCCGGTCGGTGGCCGGCAAACGATTGACGTGCACGCTTAGTAACATTACACAAATGGATTAGATTTGAATTGAACACGTTTACTTACTTTATCAGTGGTGATAAACTTTGTAGGTTGTTTTGATTTTGACATCTCAATAGTCTTTATAAACTATCTCTGTCTATGTCTTTGTTCTTGACATAATTTAAACCTCCGTTGCTCCTCACACGAGCATGTTTCGCTGGTCTTTAGATGGGTGACATTGTGTCATTTCCATTTACGAGCAATTCCATGCTTTGGAAGGCACGTATAGCCGTATTTATGATTATTGATCAGCTCCCTTCGATAATAACGTAATGACACATACCCTATAGTCGTCCAAACCGAAGCACCCGTGCCCGGTAAGTATCTGTGACATCCGGTATGTGAAGCTACCGTGTTGCCTCTCCAACCACTCCTCCATGACTGGCTTCACCGCCTCAATTGTGGTATGTCCCCACTTAGGTTGCTCAAGTCGCACCTTCTATGTCTTCATGAGCTCCTGATGGAGCAGGGATTTCTTGGGGCACAGGTGTATAGTGATATTACACTATTAATACAAAGACGCAAGGGCCCTCGCTTCCAGATCCCATGGAGGGTGCACGTCTAGAAGACATGCCGCCTCGATGGAGATCGTGCGGTACCCTTTTATCACCCTGACGGCCATAGTCTTCAACGGACTTTGTAAAATGGCCACGTTGGAGGCCGTCAGGCACCCGTTTCGCTCCTCAATCTAAAATAAAAGGTCAAACACGAGTCGAACACGTGCGCCAAGGGCTCCGTACCTACCCATTATACCACCGTAATAAAATAAGTAACCTATTTTATAATGACCAATTAAGCTAGACCACCAAATTGTATGACCGCCCATATACCTCAGAGGTCTTACAGCGTAAGTAAATGGAAAAATACGAAAATTAAAAATATAGGTAAACTTTGGTACAAGTTTTTGCGAAAACCTGAATTTGCCTATATCTTTTTATCGTGTTGACTCAGAACCATTTTATACATCTAATAGGAACTATAGACCTTAGTATCTGGTAAAAATTTAAACTTGCTAGGTTCCCCGTTCCTGAGAAAATCGATGGTGACACACGGACAGACAGATGGACAGACGGACAAGAATGTGATCTTATATAGGTTCCGTTTTTATTTGGTTTGAGGTACGGAAACTTAAAAGCATAAATAAGCATAAGCAGTATAAATAATTTAATAATAAATATCTTTAGGACTACTCACACAACGCCATCTAATTCCAAACTAAGCAGAGCTTGTACTATGGTAACCAGATAACTGATAAACATACTTATATATTTCTAAATACATACATATTATAGATAAATAACACCCAGACACAGAATAAACCATCGTGCTCATCACACAAAGTTTTATCCTGGGTGGGAGTCGAACCCACGACCTCTTGCGTAGCAGTCGGTTACACCGCGCCACAGAGGCAGTCAATATAAATAAGTAACTATATTATTTGCGAAGCTACTGTCTGAGCGGGAGAGACACTTGAGACGTATTCAAGTAATATTTGCTGCAAACTGAATAATATCAAATATAAAGGGGTTTTACGGAGCAGAGCTTATTTCAAAGTTGTGTTTGGATTTGTGTTCAGCGTATGAACGGTCGGGCAGACATCTTTTTAACGAGGTTGATTGCTGTGCATAAAAGAATTAAAGCTTTTCAATTCGTTTCAGTGCAGTGAAGCTTTCATGGTTTACTTTCTTAAAACTCTTCTGCTGCGTCCATTTCTCTTTTTCACCTATTATTGCATTAAATGTTTGGTGAGAACGACTTTAAGCGAAGGAGGTGTGCAACAGTAACCTTATATATAAAATTGAAGTGTTTGTGGAATGTACTTTAATATAAATGAGTTTTTTTTTAAAGTACACTAATTTCCGGCTAATCTCGGAAACGGCTGAACCGATTTTAACTTTCACTGGCAGACTTCAATGGCTGATGTTATACAGAGTAACTTAGACTATATTTTATTCCCATATTCCCACGGGAACGGTAACTACGCGGGAGAAACCGCGGGGTATCCGATGATCATCATCTACAAATCGTATTTCCGTTCATTATGGTACTACTCATAAAAACTTATAAATTACAAGCATTATTGTGGGATAAATAAGAATAGAATAAAATAAACTTTATTGCACACCAATATAAAAATAAATCAAACAAAGAGAGAATAATTTAATAAATGTACAGAGGGCGGCCTTATCGCTAAAAAGCAATCTCTTACAGGCAATCTTTGGAAGGAGAAAAAAAACCACATAAGAAAAATGGAATGAAGATTACAATAACAAAGATTTGAATTATGTCAAGGGCAAAATACTCGTGTGTATTCATTGTCCCGGAGAAAGCGTCTCATTCTCCGTAAGATTTGTAAGATAGCGCCCGATTCACCATAATTTATTGTTATTTGATTTACCTTATGCAAAATTCAAAAAAGAAATTTAATTATGTGAAGGTCGAACCGATCGTGGAATCTATAAAGTTGATTGATTTAAGTGTAATAGAGTTCTACCGGGAAAGTCGACAAGTGCGGACGCTTGCTGTTCTTTATTATAAATAAATGAATATTGTTGGGACAACTCACACAACGCCATCTGATTCCAAACTAAGCAGAGCTTGTACTATGGTAATCAGATAACTGATAAACATACTTATATATTTCTAAACATATTATAAATAAATAACACCCAGACGCAGAATAAACCGTAGTGCTCATCACACATAGTTTTATCATGGGTGGGAATCGTACCCACGACCTCTTGCGTAGCAGTCGGATACACTCCCACCGCTCCACAGAGGCAGTCAAAGTCAAGTCACAAATGATGTTTTCTATAACTAGTGCATTTATCTTGTTTTATGTTCGGGAGTGGTGGTTTCTTGGACAAAAAAGTTGTGTTTACGTGATATAGTCAAAGACAATGACATATATGCAGTGAAATGCTATTTTCTATTTTTGCCGCGTAGACCCCACTGAAAACCTCAGCATAACAACTACCATTATACTGGAGTGAGATTGACCTTGCCTTAAGACTAGACTTGGCTAAGACGTAGAGCGTAGAGGACTGGGACATTTTAGATAATAAGAAGGAAAAATTTAAGAAACAATAATTAAGATATGGCTAAAAGTTCTTAGTCTGGTTACTAAGAACTTTTAGCCATATCTTAATTATTGTTTCTTAAATTTTTCCTTCTTATTATCTAAAATGTGGCCATAAAATAATTACAAAAAAGAATTGAATTAGGGGATGAAGAGTAGAAGCGTGCACGTCGCCATCCCTGCCAGCTACGGCTGCAATTCTACTCCAACACGAGTGCCACCATGGCGAATGATGCTAGGGCGTGCCCCCGAGGCGACGCGCACCAGTTCGTCCCCGCTGGTGCGAAAAGTGTGAGCCAGAGCGGCGTAGGGGACCGCCACCCTACACGTGCGGCCCGACACGGCGGGAAGTGGAGGATGGAGTGCAGGGTAGCTGCGTGGAATGTTAGGGGAGGAATGACAGATAAGATGAATGAGTTGATGGATGTTATGAATGAGAGAAAGTTAGATGCAGTGTGCTTGACAGAGACCAAGCGCAAGGGCAGCGAAGTCTTGGAGCTCCCGGGTGGGATGCTCGCGCTTTGGTCTGGAGTACCAGAGAGCGAGCATGGCAGTCGGGGGGTTGGAATTTTGCTGTCCTCGCGATTGGCCTCCGGTATGTATGAGTACAAACTGGTAGGTCCTAGAATCCTCTGGATCCGTGTAAAACTTGGTTTGACGAAGATTTTCCTGGTAGCTGCTTACGCGCCTGTATCTTCGTCGAACGCGAGTGAGCTAGAGGACTTCTGGGAGAGTATGAGTGAAGCTCTAAATGTGATAGAAGGAAATGAAAGACTTATAGTATGTGGAGACTTGAAAGGATGGGTGGGTACCGCTCGCGATGGTTTTGAGTCGGTACTCGGGAAGTATGGGGATAAAAGGGTGAACGACGCTGGCAAGCTAATACTGGCATTTTGTAAGGAAAGGATTTGTTTGTGGCGAACACAATGTTCAACCACAAACAAATTCATATGTATACGAGGAGATGTAAGTCAAAGAGAAGCATGATAGATCTATTCCTAATGGATAGTCGGCTCCGTAAACAGGTGATGGACACAAGGGTTTATCGAGGCGCTGGGCTGGGATCAGACCACTACCTAGTCATAACTAGGATTAGGGGTCTGTTCGCGGGTTGGCGTCATCGTACCGAGTGTCCTGAACCTGAGCCGACTTATAGCATCAAAAGCTGGAAGCTGCAGGATGCATCCATTAGGGATAAATATAATGAAAGGGTAGCCGAAAAGCTTGGCGACGTCAATGTAAGTAATGAGAATGTGGAAAGTGTATGGCAGAACCTTACGGATAGTATGATAAATGCCGCTGTGGAAGTGTGTGGAGAAACGAAAAGAGGCAGTAGTAATAAGCGTGATGCATGGTGGAATGAGGAAGTGAAAGAAGCAGTTCGAATGAAGAAGAAAGCATGACTAGACTACTTAGCCTCGCGGAATGATTTTAATATGAAAGAGAGATACAAGCTGCAGAAAGTTAACACGAAGGCACTAATAGAAGAAGCTCGTGAAAGGTGCAGAATGAAAGCGGATGAAAGGTTGTCGTCCAATTTCCGGGATAATGCCAAGCTCTTCTGAAAAGAGGTAGGCAAGACCTGGAGTTGTTCGGTAATCTGCAGTATGAATAAAGTGCTCAGTGTTAACAATGACGTCCTAACAGACCAAACTGACGTCCTGCAGAGATGGAGTGAATATTATGGAAAGATGTATGCAAGAAAAGACAGAGATGTCACATCGGGAAGTGGATCTCACTTCGATGCTCCGGATCCCGATGTCATTTAAGTCATTAGTATGAAAGAAATAGAACAAGCGATAAGAAGTATGAAATGTGGTAAGGCTGCGGGAAAAGACAGAGTTACTGCTGAGATGATCAAGTACGGTGGGTCACGTGTCTGGGACACACTATGTCTGTTATGCAACTTGTGCTGGCGGACGGGTGAGGTCCCAGATGACTGGCGAGTAGCAGTTGTAGTACCTATTTACAAAGGGAAAGGCTCGCGCCTAAACTGCTCCAGCTACAGAGCGATCAGCTTGGTCAGCTTAGCTAGTAAGGTGTATGCAAAGGTTATAACGGCACGAATGCAAGAAAAGTCTGAAAGGTATTTATGGGAGGCTCAATGCGGATTCCGACGTGGAAGAGGTTGCATGGATCAAGTGTTTTCTCTCCGCATGATCGCGGAAAACTTTCTGGCTGTTAGCCAGAAGGTTTTCTGCGCTTTTGTGGATCTAGAGAAAGCATTTGATAACGTTGTGAGAGAAACGCTGTGGGACTTGCTGCCCGGATATGGCGTGGACGGCTCGCTACTGCGGGCAATACAGTCGCTTTATAGGAACTGTAAGGCTTGCGTGCGAGTAGGGGGGGATGTGTCACCTCTTTTTGATGTCTGTACAGGCGTCAAACAAGGATGTGTCATGTCCGCCGTTCATAGTGTATCTGGACAGTTGCCTGCAGAAGTTGAAAGATTTTAATATGGGTGTGAATTTGGGTGACTTTACAGTAAACTGTCTGCTGTACGCTGATGATGCGGTGCTCATGGCCTCATCAGAAGCCGACCTTCAGACATTAGTCACTAATATGAAAGAGGAGTGTGAAAGTAAGGGTCTTCGCTTGAATGCAAGTAAAACTAAGGTTCTAGTATTTGAAAGAGGTGACGTAAGAACTAAATGCGAGATTAGGGTAAACCAGGAACGTCTAGAGCAAGTGAATGAAATTGTGTATTTAGGAAGTATGTTTAGCGCGGATGGAAGATGTGATTCGGATGTAGAACGGCGAGTAGCTGCCGGAAACAAAGTTAACGGTGCTTTGTCCCAGTTAGTAAAGCGACAAAGCATCGTAAAAGAAGCACGAATGGCGATTCATAACGCAGTGCTAGTGCCAACTTTGCTTTACGGTAGTGAAACCTGGGTATGTCAGCAGATGTATGAAAGTAAATTGAATGCTGTGGAGATGCGATCACTTCGAAAATTGTGCAGCGTTACCTTGGCCGACCGAATACGTAACGAAGTGATACGCAATATGGCAGGTTTGAATGAAAGTGTCAGCGCTAAGCTGGAAAAGGGCGTGCTCCGTTGGTTTGGACACGTCCAACGAATGAGTGAGGAACGATTGACGAAGAATAAATATTGTTCAAAAGTAGAGGGTAGAAGGAGTCAGGGTAGGCCGAGACTTACATATGAAGACCACGTGAGCAGATTGCTCAAAAACGGAAAGGTCAAAAGTACTCGGCTACCCAGACGTGCGTGTATGAAGCGATTGATGAATCTCGAAGAAGCGAAAGAAGTATGCATGGATCGCGAAGCCTGGCGATCTGTCCTCTCTGACTACCCCGTCAGGGATACAGCGTGAAGATAGTTAGTTAGTTTAGTTACAAAAAAGAAGTGTAATAGAGGGTGCATATCGATACAGTTGACATAAATACTGGAAAAAGTGACGCTTTTAACTGCCTAACAAATAATTTACACTTACATCATTTGATATTGATATCTGGCTTAGTTGAAATTGCAGCCGTTATGACAATTTGCAATGTAGTTCCCCTGTGTCTCTTTAACTTATTGGCTGTCAGATTGAGCGGATGAGGGATCCGCTCAATCTGACAGCCAATAAGTTAAAGGACAATCATTGTGGCAGAGGCATATTATATGCCCACTTTTCACCATGTGTATTCCTGTCCCTTGTAATAGTTGGTGAGCCCATTGCCGTGTTGAAATAGACAGACGAAAGGTGTGGCTACCTACTGTTGTAATTTTTCAAGCCGCCCATAATGCCTTGAAATTGACTTAACGACTGCCATGTTACTGGCAACCGGGACTAACGGCTTAACGTGCCTTCGAAGCATGGAAACGCTCGCAAATGTAACAACAACTGTTAATACCACAGGCATAGGCATATAATATGTCAATGCCACCCCTTCGGGGATAAGGCGCAATAGATAAATAAAAAGCTTATTATTACTTGAAAAAATAATACTTTTTTACCAATAAATTGTAAAAGGCAAAACAGTTATTGGTATGATATTAAGTTGTCATGGAACCGCAAAGCTTTAAATTAAACGTTGACTACCGTATTCCGAGTCAGTAACTGCAAATATTCCACAATCGACATCGATTCAGCAATCAAATCCCACAGTTATAGTAAACGCTATTCCTGTGGTAGCATTGCATTCTATTAGAACCATTTAAACTAACTCATATCGTTTAGTTTTACCCGTTTTACTGTACTGAAGCTAGCTATATAGTTCTGGGATCAGCGGTTTGATATTACAGTTATAGAATTGTTGTTACATCACGAATGATCATACTTTCATAATAACCAGTGGTTGAACATTAGATTCGACTCTGATTCTACCATAATTAAGACCATAAGCCTTATGCACTTTATCTCTATCCGTTCATCCAGTCCTTAGTCTTCGTCAAGTCCAGTCCTAAGTCCTGATCCCCTACCATATTAAAGCGCTGCAAACTTTAGTGAAGCTTTCTATGGAGATTTGACACTAACACAAAAAACACCATGGTTAAAACAAGATAATATGACTTGCCTCTGCCAATGTACGTTGTCAAGTTTTTTCATATCTAAGATTCCACCATTATTGAACACATAAACATAAATTTTCAATTTATTACTTGGAAATAAATGGCTTATTATTATTATAAACATAAATTACTTTCTAATTATACTAGGTTTTGAAAATAATATACGGCAACCGTGTTTTCTTTTGGAACGAATAGAAATTTTCTTTTGCTTTTACTCCTGCGTGAAGTAAAAAAAGAAGACTTTTTATAACCTCCGAGACTGATTTTATTACTCTTAAGACATAAAATAAGTATATAAATCGTACCCTGAAAAAAAAATGCCTCTTAGCAGTTTTTTGAAGTAATAAAAGTAAATCAATCATCTATGAAACGAACCCCAAAACTTCATACGATCTGGAGATAATTTCATCGGATGATAGGAATCTTATGGTCGATTGACTTTGAATTAAATTTCGGGCGCCATAGTTTGATGGGCATCTCTGAGATGACGAATTTACTTCTTAAGGCGAGTTCCCACTGAGTCGCAACTCAGACTCTGTCTCGTTATAAAGTACTTATGTTTATCAATCACACCGTTATCCCCGAAAGGGTGGCAGAAACATATTATACGCCCACGTTTCACAGTGTGCAATTTTGTCCCATTTAATAGGTGGTGTCCCATTATCGTGCTAAAATACCATGTTAAAATTTTTCATGCCGCCGCAACCAGCCCCATAGGGAAAGTCGCTTAACGCAGTGATCGTTTACAAAACTCTGTGTAAGCGGGGCCAAGAGCTTCTATAAAGATCTTTAAGCTCAGAAATTTTCACTTAAGAGCCTGAATTTCACTTAAACGTCTGTAGAGATTTTATTCGTTTTTACTTCATGTCATACAGAACGGTGCTAGAGAAATCCTGACAGAGATGAAAGTCTCAGGCTGTGAAATCTGTGAATAGAATTATTTCCTTCTCAGACAATCTCGGACTTAAAGTGGGGTACAAAAGATCACTCAGGACTTTAGGTTTATTATTTTAACCACACCAGATGACCTCTGCTGTTACCGTACTCTTATTTTTAGACTGTATAGAAGAAAATAAAAAAGACACGTCTCACAATATTTATATATTTTAAACTGTATAGATGATATGTCAGATGTGTGACCGCGTTGTGGCATTTCCATTTACGAGCGTTTCCGTGCTTCGGAAGGCACGTTGGTCCCGGTTGGTAATAAAATGGCCATCATTAAAGTAAGTACTGATGAAGCGCTCGTGGCCCCGCGGTCTCAGTGTTCTGTAAACGATCACTGAGTTACGCAACTTTCACTATGGCTGGTCCTCGGATGGGTGACCACTTTGTGGCATTTACATTTGCGAGCTTTTCCGTGCTTCGGAAGGCACGTTAAGCCGTTGGTCCCGGTTGCCAATAAAATGGCAGTCGTTAAGCCTGATTGAATGCCTTATGGGCGGCATGAAAAATTTCAACAGCAGGTAGCTACAACCTGCGTCTGTCTATTTCAACACGGCAATGGGCTCACGTGGGACAGAAATCCACACGGTAAAAAGTGGGCATATAATATGCCTCTGCCACCCCTTCGGGGATAAGGCGTGATGGATATTTATTTATTTATTAAAGTAAGTAGAAGGTGTCATGGGCGGGTGAAAAATTTTAAAAGCAGTTTACTACAACCTACGCATGTCTATTTCAACACGGTAATGGAGTCTCCACCTGTTATGCGGGACCAAAATATTTACGGTAAAATGGTCATATAGTATGCCTCCGCCACTTCTTCGGAGATAAAGGCATGTCTGATAAAAGTAAAGCTGAAAGACGTAAGTAAGATGTCATAGCGACCTTGACCTTACAACCTAACACGAAACAATATACATGCTGTGATTACACTTGACCTACCTGTGCAGCGGTGGGGCCACGTGTAATTTTCAGACAGAGTAGACTAGTTTTAGGTACTTGGTCACGCGTTTTAAAAAAACACTTATGTTCAACCAATTATTGTAAAAATCGTCGTTATCGCCGATATTTAAATAAGATCTTTTTTAAAGTAATATTTTTGATGTGAACTTCTTTTGGCGCTCACAGATTTTTCCGTAGGTAGAGTTAGGCTGATCCGTCACGCTCTGAGCTCGATCAGGTGAGCTCGGGAACGCCGAGTGTACCCACGCGAGTAAGATATAGTCAGCTACTCTGCGCTGTTGTGTCGCTGTGTTTACGCTTAGTTTATTCAAATTATACGTAATAATTGAATGCGATTTCCAATAAAGTTTTCCCATCTGCAGACCGCACTTAAAGCACACACTCTAGAGATCTATTTTAGATATCTCTAGAGATGTATAAATAAATATATTGTGGGACACTTTTCACACAGCGCCATCTAGCCCAAAGTAAGCTAATATTAGCTTGTGTTATGGGATCTAGATAACAGATAAACATACTTATATATTTCTAAATACATATAAATTATACATAGGAAACACCCAAACTCCGAAACACGCATTTGTGGATCACACAAATATTTGTTCCGACCCAAGAATCGAACCCGGGACCTCTTGCGTAGCAGTCGGATACACTCCCACCGCGCCACAGAGGCAGTCGTCTCTTTTAGATATCTCTAGAGATCTCTTATTTTACAACAATATTTTATACTGAACGTGATAACAGATTATTAAACATATAATTAAGAACATAGGAAAGTTGATACCATGCACCGTTAACCAACATAATTATATCTTTTTTTCATCTACCTTCATTCCATATCCGGACTTAATATTGTTTATGTGAATTTTTTTTTTTTTACTCCCCTTCTCATTAAGACTCAAAGAGTTTGTTATTGCGCCTCGCTTTTGTAAATAGAACACTCATCTGTTGGGTATGAATACAACTGCAGCAAACGCTCAACAATTCAATTTAATTCTGTTGTACTATATTATAAAAGGTTTATTATCTTGCTGTCTTAATTATGTCTGTTCTTGCGTTATTTTATAATTAAAGTAGCTGAACCCCGCGGCTTTGCCTGTCTATTTCGAAAGCCCGTAGCACCCATCTAATCCCCTTCACAAAATGTATGATTTTTTTATACCAAAAATTACTGCTCCGCTCTCCTGGGTATTAGTGTGATGATATGTAGCTTATAGCCTTCCTCGATAAATGATTTGACTGAATTTGATTTGCCTCGGTAGCGCAGTGGTAGTTTATGCGACTGCCGCGACTGAGGTCCCTGGTTCGATTCCCCGGGTCGGAAAAAATGTTTGTGTGCTCTGTAGTTCAAATGACTTGTTGTTCAATAAAGTATTATCCACAAATATTTGTATCGGAGTTTGGGTGTTCCTATGTATAATATGTATGTATTTAGAACTATATAAATATGTTTATCTGTCGTCTTAGATCCCATAACACAAGCATATATTAGCTAACTTTGGACTAGAAGGCGGTTTGTAAAAAATGTCCCACTATATTATTGAAACGAACTTCCTTATGGCAGGCTAGGAGGAGATAGGGATTTTGCTGCGCGACCGAACTGAAAAAAATGTGATAGTAAAACCGTAAGAAAAATTCCGTGGAATAAAAGCGTTAAATAAGACGTGCGCCAGTGGTATACACAAGCGAGTAGTGCATAATACCGTTCTCTTTCTAACTCTTTCAGTGAGGGTGGGGTGAGGGTGAGAGTGAGGGTGAGGGTGGGGGTGAGGGAGGTGTTTTTTTTTTACATAATATTGAGCACGATTTTTTTTTTACAAATTGTGTCGATTCTACATTAGCCGAAGGTTTGTGAAGAATTGTGTTGTTCCTACCTGGTGTCCCACGACACCACATCTTTTTATTATTATTAATACAAACGCAATTTTTCTATTCGAACCAGTAGTTCCTGAGATTAGCGAGACCTCTGCACAACCGTCGTACTACCAGTCCGACATCGAGGCAGTGAACACCTTGATATGTGTAGTACAACTACGAGAATACTCTTGTAATAGTATTGTACAGAGGCAAAAACCAATTCTCAGTAATGTTCTGTCGTCTACATATCACAATCGTTACATGAACCCTCAGGAGAACCTAGCCAGCGACCATAAAGCTTAATGAGGTGTCGCTTGCGTTTGTAGAGGCAATACACTATGTGGAATTGAATAATATACCCTACTTAAGAACTCCAGGAAATAAAAGTGTGTTTTAGTATGTAGGATTAAGGATAATAACTTTCGTGTGCGTTGTTCATTATTACTAAGTAAACGGATGTACTCACGTGTAAATTTCGGGATCGCACGACTTGTTTCGGACCTAACGGAGGTCCTTTTTCAAGAGAAGCGTCAAACCACGTCGGAAGCTGCGCTGGTACTGCGTTGCCAGCGACATCTCTGGCGAAGGGCACGCTGTGACAGTGTATACGCCTGGTGCAGTGCCTCGTCCTGAGTCATAGATGTGCTACTTGCTGTGTTGTTAACTAACGGCGTTGGAGGAACCGCACACACTGAACTTGAAAAAGGACTTCCATTAGGTCCGAAACTAGTCAGACGATCCCGAAATATACACGTGAGTACAACCGTTTACTTAGTAACAAGGATTAGGGATTTTTAGGTTTTAGTATGTTTTTGGGTGATGGCACCAAAAATCGACACTTTAAGAGACCTTACAATTTTGGAGTACAACAAGTACAGTACTATTTCACTATGTAATATCCTACTAATATTATAAACGCGAAAGTTTGTAATAATTGATGTCAAAATAAATTTAATGAAACTTTACAATAATATTATACATCAGAATAACACATAGGCTACTTTTTATCCCGGGAACAAGTTTCTGTGGTAAACGGGATCGGGATAACTTATCTACGCAGGCGGAGCCGCGGGCGTCAACTAGTATAATATAATTTGGAAAAAAATTTAAAGCAATTATTTTGCTAAATTTCTCATAAATTTTTAATAACGTGGAAAAAGACTAATATTAACATTATCAAACGGCCGAGCTAATTTGAAAAAAAAAAGACAATGTGGAGATAGCTGAGATAACACCCTGGGTTAACATAGTCTACTTTATATATTTGCGTGGGAATACTACCACGTGATAAACTTGGGCGGCTCATCTAGCACGTAATATATCCCAATATATTACCATTATCTTGACCCCTCGAGAACTCTATTCATGATTTAATCATGACTTATTACGTACATCTACACATCTCTCATAAATATTTTATAAATAAATCACTTATATCTACACATAATGAACCCAACATACCCTGAACATCGTAAATTTCCATAATTAAAAGCATATCTCAGAAAATTGACTGTAATATACATTTTTGCATGGATAAGCCGTGTCGTAGCCTCGTAGCGTACCTCCATCACGAAGGTAAAAGGTAAACGAAGGTAAAATCTGAAAAGCTCTGGATTGCGTGCCATTAAAATTTTAATATAGAAATGAACAGTCCCCAAGGATATTTTATCCTTGGGGACTGTTCATTTCTAAATGAATCCCCACTTTACTTTTATAACCAACTTAGTTTATTTGTGGATTAATAAAATTCAACTTGAGTACCTACAGAATTCATAATTAATAATTATTTTACCAGTATACTGAGCGGTTTAACTTTGCTGAGAGGAATAAATTGAGTTTAACATAGATTTTAATCCGTTTTTTTTAAATGTTGTTCTGGTCATAGATTAAAGGAGGATTAAGGATTATCAAAGGAGGACTCTGGTCATCAAGATAACTAACATACATAGATAATAATAATAATAATAAAGAGGACCACTATGTCCCCATGTGGACCACTATGTCCCCATGTAAGCCTACCAAAAGACCGGGTATCTTCGTAAGTAAAAGGAGATACCCGAGAAGAAGAGACAGATAATAAAGAAAATAATAAGAAGATATGGCAGAGTAAAGAGCTGCATGGACGATTTTATCGGGCCTTACATGGGCCTGATGTAGATTTATTAACATCTGTATCCTGGCTACGTCTCAGTGATCTATTTGGAGAAACCGAGGGTTTTGTATGTGCAATTACAGACGAAGTTGTTATGACGAATAACTAGCGAAAGTATATTCTGAGAGATGGTACGGTTGACATATGTCGGGCATGCCACCTACCTGGCGAATCTCTTAGACATATAATTTCTGGTTGTTCTCGTCTTGCCAACGGCGAGTATTTGCATAGGCACAACCAAGTGGCCAGGATTGTCCATCAGCAACTTGCACTAAAATATAATCTTGTCGATTCAGAGGTACCGTATTATAGGTATGCGCCCGACCCAGTTCTAGAAAATGGTCGCGTCACATTGTACTGGGACCGATCCATTATCACTGACAGGAATATTGTAGCCAATAAGCCTGATATAGTGGTAATAGATCGGTCAGAGCGCCTTGCATTAATCTTGCAAAATAAAAAAATATAACCATACCAAATGACGAGAATCTTGTAAAAGCAGAAAAGGACAAACAAATAAAATATTTGGACCTTGCTCATGAGGTTGTCGACATGTGGGATGTGGATTCAGCGATTATTGTTCCGATAGTTGTATCAGCACATGGCCTGATCGCCAAGAGCCCTGACCAACATCTCAAGAGGCTCGCGTTAAACAGCTGGATCAAGGGCCTGATACAGAAAGCAGTTCTTCTCGACATGGCACGTATTGTGAGGAAATTTCTGTCTCTGCAGTCCTGACCACCGGTAGCTTGGTCCCTGTACCCGATACTATTTTTTATATTTTTAAATGTATTTTTTATTTTATAGATATATTTAAAAATTTAATTGATATGTTGTATAAATAAATAAAGAGAATAATAATAATAAAATTATTTATTGTCTTTAAAGTAGTACATTTACTTTTAGACCCACCAAACTGCGCAACGGTTTGTCGGTGGGACTGCGCTCGCTATTTCTTAAATTGTACTTACACAGATTATCTATAATGCAACTTACAAAAACATTTCATCCGGACAGTCACTGCTCTCAACATGTAGCAGAAGTATAAAAGCAATATATGCCTATAAAATAAACTAAGCTACACTACTACAGCTAGGGGTCACTTTTATTCACATTGACTTTCACTTAGTTCCACTAGTAACATATTTTTAAGCTTCTTTTTTAGTGTATATTCACATAAGTTACTTTCCTTCCTAAGCCAGTCACACTTATTGAATAACGTTGATGTTAAGTACTTATTGGTTCTTTGGCCATAATATTTTTTTACAGTTAGTAGGACTAGTTTACATTTCGCAACACTTCTAGTGTTATATTTACCTTGTATTGATCACTATAGTATTGGGCCAACATCAACAAGTACTTAAACTTTTCATGTATAGGGAGAATCTTATAACATACAAACAGTCCCTCGTAGTCATGCTTACATTCATCTTTTACCTTTGAGCTTACAAGATATTTCATGAAACGCACTTGCAACCATTTAATACTATCCAAATATGTTTTAAATGTGCGCCCATACGCACTCAACCCGTAGCTCAGCAGTGACTCGACGAGGGCAATGTACAGCACTCGTAGGGTTTTCCTACTCAATGGCGTTTTTAGGCAATAAAATTTACTAAGCAGTGACCTCAGCTTCGAACATACGGCATCTACATTTGGTCTCCAATTCATATTTGTATCCACCCATAATCCTAAATATTTGAATTTACTAACATATTCTATATTCTCACAATAACAGTTAACCATGCCGGCATGCAAGCAGTCATATGTGTGTCCCACTATATTTATTAATTAATTGTGTATGTTCTTGGCTACCAAGTTGTGGGGTGTATATATATGCATTACTTTAGTTTTTGCTAAATTCAATATAATACCATTGTCGTGCGCCCACCTAGTAATATTGTCAAAATCTTCTTGTAACATAGCTCTGTCTTTCTGTATATCTTGAGCTGAGTACAACAGGCACATATCATCTGCATACATATACACTCGACACCTTTTCACCACATTACTAACGCTGTTTACGTGAATAATATAGCCCACAGAGCCAAACACGGATCCGGTAGGCACACCTAGGTTCACGCTGTACTCACGGCCCGTTACCCCAGCCACGGAAGTCTGTAGACTTATTTCACTCAGATAGCTTTGGAACCACTTGTTCGTTGGGCCCCTGATGCCACACTCCTCCATGGCCTGGAGAAGGACCTGGTGATCTAATGTGTCGAATGCTTTTTTATAATCAATAAATAGTGCTAATGCCTGATGACCACTGTCTAAACTATTATTTTTATCTTCTGAAAACCCATCCAATGCCGTCGCAGTACTGCGACCACGCCTAAAACCGTGCTGAGAATCAGACAGTATTTGCTTCCTCTCTAAAAAGTCACAGATTTGCCCAATCACTATCTTCTCCACTATCTTATTTATAGTGGACAAGATGGCTATCGGTCTGTAATTTACATAATCGGAATGAGAGCCTTGCTTAAAAATAGGTCTAATCACAGCTTTTTTAAGGTGCGCAGGATTTTCCCCGCTGGACATACATAGGTTGACAAAGTGAGCTAATACTGGCGATATCTCTTGACAGACCCATAAACAAACATTACTGTGTAAAATGAACCAGGGTAACTTACGTAGGACCAACCCAGAATTCAGCCTGAACCTGAGACTTCAGATGCAAGTCATAAACTAGTGTTTTGCTACTATAATTTTAAAATCCTTTTCCCATTCTTGACGTTCCTGTTAAACCAGATAGGCACGATATGACTGGACGCGCAATAGGCTTTTTGTCTTGACTGTTTGACCGCCATATTTTCTGTTTTATAAAAAGAACATTCATTTTCCAAAACATTAAACTCAATAAAATATTCGAAGTGTGATAATTCAGAAACGAATTCCTAATTTGAAATATTTTGCGCATCCTTTTACAGACGAATTAACCGCCACTTTAATTATATTTCGTTTCTAAAATCTAAAACGTTGTAACGACCCGAACTTTTACAGTCCACAGAACTTTTCATCGACCACAGACTATATAACTTTCTTGTCAAATAAAATTGACGAATTTGTTGTCCCTCTTTGCGTAAACCTTTTTAAAAAACTGTTAGTTATACTGACCACTTCATTTGACTGCATCTGTGGCGCGGTGGGAGTGTATCCGACTGCTACGCAAGAGATCGTGGGTTCGATTCTCACTCAGGATAAAACTTTGTGCGATGAGCACGATGGTTTATTCTGTGTCTGGGTGTTATTAATCTAAAATATGTATGTATTTAGAAATATATAAGTATGTTAATCAGTTAACTGGTTACCATAGTACAAGCTCTGCTTAGTTTGGAATCAGATGGCGTTGTGTGAGTTGTCCCAACGATATTTATTTATATTTATATTATTCAATGAATCAATATTTTAATAGATTTATCTAAGTTTAACCTTATCAACTAAGTGGTATAAAAAATGAAAGGATGTTAAGATCAATTTTGGGCTTTTTTTTAGGCTTTTCGAGAATTAACCATTTTGCGAGCTAGTTCCTCCTTCTGCACCTACCTTAATAGTTTTTATGTGTTATCTATCTATATATACCTATTTAAATATGAATCCCTATTTCCCTTGGTCACGCCATCACGCGTGAACGACTGAACCGATTTGAAAAATGCTTTTTGTATTGGATAGCTTTATTGAGGAAGGTTATAAGCTATATATCATCACGCCACTACACAGGAAAGCGGAGCAGTAATCATAAATGTCAACAAATCGGGAAGGATTTTATACATTTTTGGAAAAGTAATAAGCGACAGGATTAAATGGGTGCCACGGGATTGGAAGTATGTCACGGACGAAGCCGGGCAAGTCAGCTAGTATATATATAAAAATGAACCCCTATTTCCCTTGGTCACGCCATCACGCGTGAACGGCTGGACCGATTAGAAAAAATCTTTTTGTATTCGATAGCCCATTTATTGAAGAAGATTTTAAGGTATACATCCTCACGCCACTACACAGGAGAACGGAGCAGTAATCATAAATGTCAACAAATCTGGGAAACTTTCATACATTTTTGGAAAAGTAATAAGCGACGGGATTAAATGGGTGCCACGGGGTTGGAAGTATCTCACGGACGAAGCCGGACAAGTCAGCTAGTATGAAATGTAAATCAAATTGTATCGAGTTGTATTTACCGCTTGTTCTCTCTGACAAATGACTTCTCTGAGGAATAGAATGGGATAGACAATAAGATAATAATCGAAATTGTTATCAGATGTGACTAAGCCCTTAATCGATTTAAACTGGAAGACTCGTCGATACACACTTCTCCGAGGATTCTAGCCGTCAGCTTCGGGTGATTAAATAGAAATCACGCAAATCATTTCGTAATTCCTTTTTAATTATGATACTTTCAAAAAGGGTTTATAGGATAAATTCGCTCTCGGAAATTAATCTACGTCATTGAAGTAGGTACAAATTCAATGGTATGTCTACGATTTCGGAGGCCATATTGAAAAGGCTTTTCTTTTGTAATTATTTTATGGCCTGGTTACTCTTTCATTTTATCTAAAATGTCCCAGTCCTTTACGTCTTAGCTAAGACTAGTCTTAAGTCAAGGTCAGTCTCCATATTGAAACGGCATTAATTGGCGTCTTTTTTTTTCATTTTAGCATGTATTATGCCGATTTAAAACGTCTATGAATATTGAAATTATTGGAATCTGATCGGGGGATAGAAATTACTCTATATTAAAAACTAGTAGACGCCCGCGGCTCCGCACGCTAAAGTTTTCCTGTTCCCGTTTCCCACAGGAACTTATTGCCGATTGCCGGGATAAAAGTATGTGTCCCATGTGTTATTCAGATGTGTAAGCTATATTATTGTAAAGTTTCATCAAAATCCAATTAGTAGATTTTGCGTGACATACATACATACATACATATTGTCACGCCTTTATCCCCGAAGGGGTAGGCAGAGGCATATGCCTCTGCCTACCTCTATACTTATATATTTAACGCCCACGTTTCACCGTATGCATTATATTATTATGAAAGAGTAACAAACATCCATTCTTATAAACTTTCGCGTGTATAATATTAGTAGGATGAATCATGTGTTACTAAGCGTATAACCTTAGAATAACTGGACTCATTCGACTAATTTTTGCTTTCAAATATTTGCCAAAGCCGGCAAAAGTTCATATGAAGAGAAAAAAATAAAAAATTACAATTAATTGCCGGTTTTAAAAAAAATGTCATAAGGGCGGAAAGACACAATTAAATTATTGTAAAATTAATATATTACGGGCATGCGGTAATGGGGTGCAGCGGGGGTTGGAGTAAGTGTCAGGTGACACCGTGAGACACCGCTAGTGAATATTAAAATTTCATAGGGTAGAATCAGTCAAACTATAGCAAAGAGGTTTAGCATTTCTTGTAGATATTATTCGAGCGAAGCGAATGAAGTGAGTCTAGCTCCATTTTTCCCCGATTCGGATTTTCTCTGTCCTCGAACTCCTCCTAAACCACTCAATACTTTTTGATCAAATTTTACCCGATTGGGTAAGATTCGAAGTGAGGTTATCCAGCGAAATAATCTAACCAAAGGATATCTTGCATGGCATGTAATGTTTAAAAAGTAAATTCTATAAGTGTATGCGTTACTTGGTGTTCGGAAATGGTGACGGCAAAACGCTTCGCTGCATTTAGACTTAACGGGGACGGCAAGTATACCTAGTTATTTGTTGCCAATGTTTATGCGGGTCTATCAAGATCTCCTAGGCCCACATTATCTTACCTACTAACGGAGCTCCTACTGATTAACGAACGAGGCATCGACTTAGGTGCTCTAAGGGGCTGGGAGGTACGGCGGCAGTCGCCCAGCATTGCCAAAGCAAAAAGTGAACCCCAGGTTTGCTAGTGACTGGAAATATACCAAAATAAAGCAGATTTAATTATACAACACGTTTTAGTTCATTCTAAAGAAAATTTCACCGTAAAAACGTATAACACCTTAAACACATAACACGCCTTTAGCTATGCATGCATCAGCACTATAATATATGGAGCTATTTGCAGTAGACAAGATTAGCCTTCGCTTCAATTACAACGGCGCAGCTCAGCGTACATACGCGGAACCACTTCCCGTGACGTCAACACTTAATATTCCCGCCGGTTTCTATAATTACCCGCCGAATAGCGAAGCCTCTACCCTGTTTGTTCCCTGAAAATGAGTAATGGCTTCTGGAAATTGCCGCTCCGCTAACAACTTCTTGCGCTTGCAGGTTGATCTACCCTCATCAGAAAATTTCTACGAACAAACAAACGATTCTAATAAATTTTTCTAATAAAAGTTCAACCAAAATTTTTGATTGTCATTTTGTTTTGAACTAAACTCCTTGTTTATTAATCATTGTTGACCGTTCTTTTGGCTTGTGAAGAAGTGAATTCGCGCGAAAAATTCCACTACAGTTTCGTCTTTGTCAACAGCAAAATTAAAGTTGTAAAATAGAATTTGTTTTATGAAAAGCCGTATATTTTCTTGCATGACATTTCACAGGAATTCGTTAAAATGATTTCTGAGCATAAAGGTCAATTGGAATTTAATTGTGTATATTTTTAGATTTACATTCAGATGATATTAGATCCTAGTATATTGATTGAGAGTGAAGTTTGAATGAGATCGATGGGAATGAGAGTGCCGGTAAGTGCCATGCCATATATACTACCAATTCATACTTTTGTATTGCTTACTGAAAGCAAGCAGACTATGAATTAAGTTTTTTAAAATGGCACAAAGGCCGAAGTAGCCATGTCATAAACAATGACAATGGCTACTTCGGCCTTTGTGCCATATCCTTATTTAGATGCGTTTTTTATTTATGCTGCGTTATGAATTAAGTAGTTGTGTTCCTGTGATGTTCCCTCATGTCTTGAAAACGAGTCAACAGGTTTTAATTGTTTTATAGTCTGATTACTGAGACCTTTTAGCCAATTCTTATTTATTTCATATTTCTTCGTAGTCTTCTTATTAGCTAAATAAATATTGTGGGACACTTTTCACTCAGCGCCATCCACACAACAGTCCAAAGTAAGCTAATATAAGTTTGTGGTATGGGATCTAGACGACTGATAAACATACTTATATATTTCTAAATACAAACATATTATACATACGTAACACCCAAACCCTTTTTTTTTTAATGATGAATTTTGATTTTGTGTTTTAACCAAACAAACCAACCAAACAAACTCTCCAACTTTAAATTTTAATATCAACTGATGACCGTAGCTTCGTCCGCGTGGTGAAGTTTTCCTATTCAAGATTACGTACGGAACCCTAAACTTTTTGACAATCCAATGCCTATGTTACTCAGCTTTGTAACGGTGAAAGAATTTTTAAAATCGACCCATTCGTTTCTGAGCCTATTAATTACAAAGTAATTTACAAATCTTTGCTCTTTTTTTTATACCACTGAGGTGGCAGACAAGCATACGGATACCTGATGGAAAGTGGACACCGTAGCCTATGGCCATTTGCAACACGATCGCGATGCCGACTAGTCCAAAGTAAGCTAATATAAGCTTGTGTTATGGGATCTAGATGACTGATAAACATATTTATATTTCATAATACATACATATTATACATAGGAAACACCCAAACTCCGAAACAAACATTTGTGGATCACACAAATATTTTTTCCGACCTGGGAACCGAGCCCGGGACCTCAGTCGCGGCAGTCGCATACATCACCACTGTGCCACCGTGGCAGTTGTCTTTCATTAAGCTGGATTGACGGTTCGTGACTTGAAGGTGCAAAATTTCAAGGTCGTTTCCTCGGGACAGGGAATTAAATTAACTAATCGGCGCCTTGATAGCCAATTATAGTCAATCTCGGGCTTCGTGGTAGATATTTCGGTAGAATTTATACTGCTTGTCTAATAAGATTTCATCACATATACCACTACTCTTTGTTAGTAACAGGAATGACAAAAAAATTGTAAGTTGTCATGCAAACACTTATTCAGGGTGTTTATAAGTTGTCATGGAAACATTTATCAGCTAACTTCATGGTGTCGGTTTTTCTTGACGCTCTGCGCGCGCATCGTAAAAAATAACTCTCATAATTTTGCCCTAACGCACCAAAAGAGGTAGAACTTTAAAAAAAATGATACAGATATAGTCTAAAGCTTGAGAAATAATATAGGTTACTTTTTATCCCGGAATCGGGTTTCTGTGGGCAACGGGAACGGGGAAACGTAACTTCGCGGGCAGAGCCGCAGGCATCAGCTACTAAATTTATACATATAATTTGCTGACTTGTCTTGTCGAAGCAACAACACAACTTAAAAAAAAATGTTGTAGTGTGAATAAATATAAGTAAGTAAATAAGATATTATCTCAAAATGAACGAAAGAGATTCCTTCAATCAATTACCGTAGTCCAGAGACCCTTCGGGTCTAAGAAAACGAGTTAACAAAAACATGTAAAAACACGGCAAGTTAAGGAAACTTCTTGTCTTTAATTGAGATAAATAGCTCACTTATTTGGAGAGATCGATGACCGCCTTCCATTGTTTACGAAATTGTGTTATTTTCGTACACTTTTTTCCTGTAACTTTACTGAAATAATTATTACTTAAACTGGATGTAAAGGGCCCCATCAACATTTCTGGTACCCATGTCTACCACACCTGCTCGATGCACCTACTGATCAACGTACAAGGCAACGGCGCAGGCATTCAGAATGTAGCAGGAGTCACATTTTTAGACCGGGGACCATTGTGCAGTCGCGGAAAGCCTTAAGTAACCCTTAAGATATGCTCAAGGTGAAGCAACTATAGTCTGGACTTTTGTGAATAAGCATACTTATGCGCCGTCGATCTTAAGGCCGCTATTGTAGCACTGCTGGCTATGATATCGGCCCTCAATCACAGGTCGTCGTCTCCGTTTTCCAAAAGGAGGGCAGCGCTTAAGAGCATATTGGTTTAGATATACTAAAAACAGGTTAAGTGCGTGTCAGACTACAAGCAATGTAGGTTTCCGTAACTGCTAATTTGTACGAAATCTTTTCAACTTAAGGTTCTCAGTCGGTCGACAATTACTCGTTATATATAATATATAGCTTGGTTTTCTTTTAATTGTGTGACAATCGTGAATTTATAACATTTTCTAGAACTTGACTCAGACAAAAATTTGCTCTTTAAAGCTTAATATTTCACAAACGGATACCTTAATTGAAAAATGATCTCAGAAAAACTACAATTTTCTTGAACTATCTTTTCAATGAGACCTCATATTATGGTGTAAATGAGAAAAATAATCACTTACCGTTTTTAAGTGTAGGAAACAACCTTAAAACATTTTTTTCAAGATATTTTTGTACAGCTAAATCGACGTGCGTGACTAATATCTGAATTCATGCCAAATTACAATTGTCTCGTATTGAGGGGCTTTGAGCTAGATTGCAGGAAGACATGTCGGAACTATAAGGGTTTGTTTTTGCTTCATGAAACCCTAAAAATATTAAATTGTGTCTATGTTATTCTTATTTCGTAGTAAGGTAGTCAAGAAATTCTTAGTATTATTTTTCTAAAACAAAATAAGAATCAGTCGCCCGTACCGATCCACACCTCACGTTATTTCTCAAGAGGAGAGCTCTCATCGGTTCTATTGGAATTGTATCAAAGCAAGGTATCCTGTAACGAAGTTAAAACAGACAGACAGGGAAGACATCGACCGTCTCCGTCTTTTCTCTAACGTCATTAGACAACGCTTAACGTCATTAGATTCTCTTTTTTCTGTTATACTAGCGGCACGCTATGATGGCCGTTTTGACGTTTGTCCTTTCATGAAGTTTCGTATTAACTTTAATTACATTTTATTTGTAGAAATATGTAAATAGTCGACCACATTAGGGAGTATTTATACTAGGGTAGAAAAAAACAAGTAAAATATCATCACTATTGCAATATGTCAAAACGGCCATCATAGCGTGCCGCTAGTATAGTATGTAGTTCTGCTATTTGCTTAGGTCCCGAAAATGTCGGAGTACTCAGCAAAGTCGTGAGGTATAGCTAGATTTGTAATAAAAATTCTCCATTCTTGCGATACTTTCATGAACACCTCCGCATATATAAAAGTCTCCAAACTAAAAGCATTAAAAGGGTACTTACTCGGTATAAAAGAATCGTAACTCTGATTTATTAGCCATTACACTTTGCACCACATTTTAATAGGAACAGTTCGAAGACTGGAGCGTTATATCATAATTAGTCCTACTAACAAGAGGTTCTACGTGGATTTTGTTTTTCCCGTCGAAATCCTCATGGATGGCTATGCCGGACTCCTATCGACTAAAACTACAAGTTACTTTTCTATCTGTCTATGGCCAAGAGTTCCGCGTGAGCCTTCGAAAGGATAGCCCCAGGGCTCCCGACAGACCTTGTGCGTTACGTCAGGCTCGTTCAGAGGGGGTTCGGGTGTTTATCCTGCCTCTTTGGGGAGTTCGAGTGTTAAGGTTCTACGTGCATAATGTAAAATTGTGCCCTGAATATGTTGCTACTGAAGAGTTTTCTATTGTAGTGGATTGAATACTGAAAGCTTGTCAAGTAAAAAGATATGGTGTAAGGGGCTCCACCAAGACCTTCAGAGCCCAAGCAAACTCACCTATTAGCGGTGCACCTGGTGAATAACGGACGAGACTATGATGTAGACTCCCTTACGGGGTTGGGGGGTCAAACAGTAGTAGCTTCCTACAATGCTGAAAATGAGAAGTCATACGACAGCTGCTCTAGTAGTTGTCCAGTCAATTTTTATAGCAGGTTGCCACAGCCTTCACCTGTCTAAACGGACAGCCTCTAGTGTTATGAAGCGTGTTACGATTTCGTAATACCTCTGGTGTTGCAAACGTCTATTGGCTACTACAAAACCACTTTTGATCAGGTGGGCCGTTTGATTCTCTGCTTTAGTTTTAAAAAAAGAAACTATGGTTTCATTATTTTTAAAGTTTTCACCAAAGCGTTTCGTTTACTAATCGATTTTAGAAAAACTTTTAAAACATCGTATTTAAAGCGAAGGTTCAGAATGTGCTCAACGAAATGTAGAAAAAAATGAAAAAAGTCGTTAAAATACAAGCCTTGTGAAATTTGAAAGTTAACGGGAGATAAGTTTCCTCGGAGACTTTTAGATACCAAAAAAAACAAGTACTTAAAGTATCTCTTTTGTTCCCAGGGAGTTCAAATTGGTGCTGAGACCGGACTCCAGCTCGGTGTATGCAGACGACGTGCAGTTCCATTCGACGAGTGGGCAGTTAGAATATAATCCCTCACACGTCTACTCTGGGACACTTGAAGGTCAGTAGTACTTATTAATAGGCAATAATAAGTCGTAAATGAGAGGTTACGCGGAGATAATATACCGGCTATCTTTGTCATCTGTTCTGTCTACAGGACTTCGACGATTGCCCGGCTGACGCTTTTGCCATACATATTACTAAAATCAAAAGTATCTCACGTACTTCACTAATGTAATGCTATTACCGTGGTGCTTTCTGTTAGTCTATAGGATGTACACCTAGTTTTAACTTCTCCTAGGACTTTACAGAGATCGAGCTCGGTGTAACTTTTCTAGCCTTGGTCACTTCTGTAGATCCTGGTTTACAGGAGTTACAGTAGTGGGAATGCGGGTGGGATTACTCCCAAAAGCGAGAGTCACAAAATGACGCGCTTTATTCATAACTATTCGTAAACGTTCCTTCAACAAATCATCCTAAACGTCAATTTGATTCGAAAACGTGATTCAAAGAACATATACATTCATTGCCTATTGACATATTTGACAGAATTTGAGTTTATGGGACCATTATTGACTTTCCGATGTCGTGTTTAATGTTCGTCGAAAACTTTAAGAATAGTTGTAAATTAGACGGAAGACCGGGTAGCCGGCCAAGGCCAGGTGATCATGACTGGTGGGTCGCAGCCTAAAGGTTGATGTTGGGCCTTCTTCAGCTCGTGATGAAGTTTCTCTTGTATAAAAAGTAGCTCTCTTTTTGTCTTTCTCTCTCTCTCACTTAAACCACCCCAGTACTTAGTATATGAGCTGGTCGTAGGTATCCATTAAATTTTCGTAAACTTAAACTTAACTTAACTTAACTATAACTAAAGCGAAAGTTTGGATGATTACTACTCTTTCACGAAAAATCTACTAAATGGATTTGGTGAAACTTCACAATAATATAGCTTACACGTCAGAATAACACATTAACTACTTTTTATCCCGGGAACAAGTTCCTGTGGAAAACGGGAAATATTTTGTGGTTTCCAACCACAAAAAAATTTGCCTTTCCGGGAATTCAAATTCGAGACCTTAGCATTGCCACTGAGCCCCAGAGTCAGTATTTATGAGTAGTATCAGAATCTATTAAATGTTATATTTCACTCCTAACGTTCATTAAATTTAATGAACACGCACCGAACTTCTTACAATTTCTCTTAATAAATTAATTATGTTATTAATTTAATGTAGTAAACGATTATGGAGCAGCTTAATTGTTGTATTAAAGAAGAAAAACTAACAAAAAGCGCAATTTTGCCACACATAATAACAGATAACATAACTTAGTGATGTAATCCGTATCGTAGCCAAGAAATAGCTTGGCTAAACCAGATACCTATTATAAATATAGAGTTGTCAGATTTAAAAAAAATTATTACCAGTTACTAACATTATCCTTCCGAGGGCACACCCGGGACTCCTGGCCATAGACAGATAGAAGGGTAACGTGTGGTTTTAGACGGTAGGAGTCCGGCATAGCATCCATGAGGATTTCCAAACAAAAAAAAAAAAGAAAAAATCCAGTTACTAACAGTGGATTTTTAGCTATAAAAGCTTTGACACTGCGTATATAGTAATAGTGAAGTAAAAGTGATTATAACATAGTGAATTGTTATAACTATACTCGTTTGGTTCTACAATCCTCACCGAAGCGTCACCAGCGCTTCCAGAATTGTACTGGGGCCAAACTGACTATACTTGACAATGCGGTGGTAGTTGAGGATTTTAACTTTAAGGTCCGTATTCCAGAACGTTTCTCAATACTCAATCAACGCTTGAGAAACGTTCTGGAATATGACCCTTAATGTAAAAGGCTCAGAAGAAATATTTATGTGAAAATACAATTTGCCTTAAAAGTATAATGCCAATCCAAGCTTACCATAAAAATTCCAAAAAATAAAATTATTTTCTGGTAAAATGGTATTAGTAGATTATGGTACAAGTGTGTAAAGTTGGTGATACCGCTGAGGCGCTATTGAGAGCCTAAAGAGGTCTAAAGAGAGCCAAAGACGGTAATCAACAATACACACGTGTATTATACGACGTTTTTCAATACACTTATGAATAATCACTACATAATTATAAAACAAAGTCGCTTTTCGCTGTCTTTCCTATGTATGCTTAGATCTTTAAAACTACGAAACTAATTACGATGCGGTTTTTATTAATAGTTAGAGTGATTCTCATAGAAGGTTTTTATGTATAATTTGTTAAGTTTTTGTATACATTCACCGAATTATAACGATATTTGTTGGGGATATCGGAAAAATTAAGCCGTCTGGGAGCTTCCAATAAGAACGCTGCCTAAACCCTTTGAGATATAACAAAATAATGTAATTGTGTGCATGTGTATCTAATGTAGGTCTACCAAAAAGTCCGCGACGTTATATGTCTATCTTATAAGAATAACATACTATATCCATTTTAATACTTTAAAAAACAATTAATTATAAAGTGGTTATTTGAAGGCTATTTACACAAATATGCTATTAGTCAGTATCTTTTTTTCTATGTTAGTTGGCTTCAGCATTTCATGAAGATTATTTTGTCTCTTTACACCTTGCAAATTAAATGAATATCTGACGAGTTATCGCAAATTGAAAATAAAGCGGAAAGAAATTAATTTCGTGTACGTCGTCGTCGTATAATTCGACCTCCTGTGCGGGCGTAGGTAGGTAGTTAGGTACTGGAGAGCGGAGAAGTAATCAATGAATTTGGAAAATGTTTATACTTTATTGTGAATGTGAAATTAACAAACAACGGGATTAAATGGGTGCCACTGGGTTCAAAGTTGTCACGGGCGAAGCCGGGCGGGACAGCTAGTATAATACTAAATAAAACAAATAGATATTTTTCCTTGGAGTTTTCAGGTAGTTAACTTTCTAAAACGTTAAGGGCTTCACATCTTATATCGGGCGGTGTAGGTACTACATAAATCGTTTTCTTCATAACTAGTACTTGTAGACATTTTAATTAATATATATCTTTAAAATCAACAGGGAAAACGAATTTTAGGGAACAATTATTTGACCACAGAGAATAGAATAAGGTTTCTTTTTTTTTTTAAATTGTTGTAAAAAGTTTTAAACAGAGAGACAACAAAAGCTATATTTGAGTGAAAGTTTTGTTTATTATACACGTACAAGATAAAATTTTCTATTTAAATACGAAATTTCATGAAATGAGCAAGCATAATTAATTATTATGAATAAAAAAAATAATAATCAGACCACTACCTAGTAATAACTAAGATTAGGGGTCTGTTCGCGGGTTGGCGTCATCGTACCGAGTGTCCTGAACCTGAGCCGACTTATAGCATCAAAAGCTGGAAGCTGCAGGATGCATCCATTAGGGATAAATATAAAGAAAGGGTAGCCGAAAATCTTGGCGACGTCAATGATAGTAGTGAGAATGTGGAAAGTGTATGGCAGAACCTTAGGGATAGTATGGTAAATGCCGCTGTGGAAGTGTGTGGAGAAACGAAAAGAGACAGTAGTAAAAAACGTGACGCATGGTGGAATGAGGAAGTGAAAGAAGCAGTTCGAATGAAGAAGAAAACATGGTTAGACTACTTAGCCTCGCGGAATGATTTTAATATGAAAGAGAGATACAAGCTGCAAAAAGTTAACACGAAGGCACTGATAGAAGAAGCTCGTGAAAGGTGCAGAATGAAAGCGGATGAAAGGTTGTCGTCCAATTTCCGGGATAATGCCAGGTTCTTCTGGAAAGAGGTAGGCAAGACCCGGAGTTGTTCGGCAATCTGCAGTATAAATAAAATGCTTAGTGTTAACAATGACGTCCTAACAGACCAAACTGACGTCCTGCAGAGATGGAGTGAATATTATGGAAAGATGTATGCAAGAAAAGACAGAGATGTCACATCGGGAAGTGGAGCTCACTTCGATGCTCCGGATCCCGATGTCATTGAAGTCATTAGTATGAAAGAAATTGAACAAGCGATAAGAAGTATGTAATGTGGTAAGGCTGAGGGAAAAGACAGAGTTACTGTTGAGATGATCAAGTACGGTGGGTCGCGCGTCTGGGACACTCTATGTCTGTTATGCAACTTGTGCTGGCGGACGGGTGAGGTCCCAGATGACTGGCGAATAGCGGTTGTAGTACCTATTTACAAAGGGAAAGGCTCGCGCCTAATCTGCTCCAGCTACAGGGCGATCAGCTTGGTCAGCTTAGCTAGTAAGGTGTATGCAAAGATTATAACGGCAAGAATGCAAGAAAAGTCTGAAAGGTATTTATGGGAGGCTCAATGCGTATTCCGACGTGGAAGAGGTTGCATGGATCAAGTGTTTTCTCTCCGCATGATCGCGGAGAAGTTTCTGGCTATTAGCCAGAAGGTTTTCTGCGCTTTTGTGGATCTGGAGAAAGCATTTGACAACGTTGTGAGGGAAACTCTGTGGGATTTGCTGCCCGAATATGGAGTGGACCGCTCGCTACTGCGGGCAGTACAGTCGCTTTATAAGGACAGTAAGGCTTGCGTGCGAGTACGGGGGATGTGTCACCTCTTTTTGATGTCTGTACAGGCGTCAAACAGGGTTGTATCATGTCCGCCTGGCTGTTCATAGTGTATCTTTCAATGGAATTCGCTCCCCTGGAGCATCTGTTGCTATGGGCGTACCGCAGGGATCAATTCTGGGTCCGTTTCTATTTTTAATTTATATTAACGATCTGCCATTCTATATACAGAACTTGTGCGACATTATTCTATTTGCTGATGATACGTCACTTATTTTTAAAGTTGATCGCACGCTTAGTAATTTTAACGGCGTAAATAGTTTACTTGCCCAAGTTGTAGATTGGTTTACGACCAATAATTTGCTACTAAACGCTAAGAAGACAAAATGTATCAGATTCAGCATGCCTAATGTCAGGAATTGCGGTACAAATATAACATTGAACAGTGATACCCTTAATCTTGTAGAATCAACTGTATTTTTGGGGATCACTTTAGATAGCAAACTGCAGTGGAATGCCCAAATAACGTGTCTTGCAGGTAAACTCAGCTCGGCAGCCTTTGCCGTTAGTAAAGTCAGGCAGCTTACTGATGTGGCAACTGCCAGGCTGGTATGCTTTAGTTATTTTCATAGTGTCATGGCTTACGGCATTTTGCTGTGGGGCAAAGCAGCTGATCTACAAGTAATTTTTGTACTCCAGAAGAGAGCTATACGTGCAATATATAAATTGAGTGCTAGAGTGTCTCTTAGAGAAAATTTTAAAGAAATTGGCATTTTAACGGTTGCATCACAGTATATATTTGCAAATATTATGTTAGTTAAACAGAACATACATTCGATAAATACTAGAAATAAGCATAAATTAATTGGAACGCATCATCGTTTACAAAAGGTTCACGACTCTTTTGCAGGAATTGGCGTACGACTATATAATAAAATTCCTTTAAACATTATGAACTTGCCGTTACATAAATTTAAGGCGGAAATTAAGAGGCACCTCTTGAAAAGGGCCTATTACACAACTAATGATTATTTGAACGATAAAAATAAATGGAAATGAGTTGCTTGCTCTTTGCTTGAGCTATTTAGGATTCGAATGAATCTTGTGATATGCCTTGAATCTGCATATATATGTTGTATTTTTACATCTCTACATTATTAATAATTTGAAACATCTGACAACTAAAGGTTTCTAAATTGGCTGCGTTTAGTCCCGGTATACAATGTAATTTGAGTTTGTTATTGTGTGAGCACCATGTAGACTTATTTATTTCTTTGAAATTGACATGATAGTTGCTGTGCAGTTTTTGAGTATGTCATGCTCGCCTAAGTGTCCTGGCAGTGGTGGCGTATGTATCGGGTCGCCTTATTCCCTATAATACGGTTGAGTAGGGCGATGGCTGATATAATGCGTCATACCCGTGAACGGGTGCCGTCTGTTGGGACTGGTCAGCTCATCGCTGTTATAGCAATTATTAAAAATAATCTTATTTATATTTAAGGTAAACTTAAGTTTAGTCGACTGTTCTCACATAAATCCAAAGGAACAATGTAAGTGTAATTTTAATGTTGTAAGCCATTCCTACATTTTAAAATGGCATCCATTGACTTTCTTGCCAGATTCTTCTTCTTCAAGGGTAGGCTGCCCTTAGAACCGGCAACTATAATCGCTCTAATTTTGATATGATTTAAACACAACATTGATTTTGTTTTTTTTTGTTTGTATAAATTCATTACTATATAATTGGTCAAATATCATGTTAATCAAACTAATGTAATTACTGGCGTTTAGAAAAGAGTGGCCATGAGTTTTATTGCCAGGTTCTTCCTCAGGCTCTACCTATTGCTTTGCGAATCTGGCAGTAAATGTAAATGTAGAAGCAATATTCTTGACGTTCATAAGTGTTACTTTGTGACCTAAATGAATAAAGATTTATTATTATTATTATTATCTGGACAGTAGCCTGCAGAAGATGAAAGTTTGTTTTATTGGTGAACTTGGGTGACTTTAAAGTAAACTGTCTGCTGTACGCTGATGATGCAGTGCTCATGGCCTCATCAGAAGCCGATCTTCAGGCATTAGTCACTAATATGAAAGAGGAGTGTGAAAGTAAGGGTCTTCGCTTGAATGCAAGTAAGACTAAGGTTCTAGTATTTGAAAGAGATGACGTAAGAACTAAATGCGAGATTAGGGTAAACCAGGAACGTCTAGAGCAAGTGAATGAAATTGTGTATTTAGGAAGTATGTTTAGCGCGGATGGAAGATCACCCTAAAATTAAATTTAAATTAGAGATAGAACAAAATAATTTATTGAACTTCCTAGACCTATCAATTTCAAAAAATGGCACAAAGCATAGTTTTGAAATATTCCGTAAACCAACTTAAACAGATACTACAATTCCTTTTAATTCTTGCCACCCATGGCTTCACAAAATGGCGGCTTTCCATAGAATGATTCATAGGCTATTAAATGTTCCATTAAGCGGAGAGGCATTTGACAAGGAATTGAATATTATTTGCTGCATTGCACAATTTAACGGCTATAGCTCAAAATTAATACACTCACTTTTATTAAAAAAAGCGAAATAATATGGTTAAACTCCTTTTGTACCCATCAACTAAAGAGACTAAAAAGTATACTTCTAGTCTCCCATACTTTGGGCGTATCACACATCGATTGGCGAGGGTACTTAAGGAAAATAATGTTTTCTCGGCCTATAGACCTCAAAATACCTTAAAAACATTATGTAATGGTAAAGATAGTATTAGTAATAGCAAAAAATCCGGTATTTATAAGTTGAAATGTGATGGTTGTAGCAATGTTTATATAGGCCAAACAGGTCGTTCATTTGATACCAGATATAAGGAACACTTAGGAGCATTCCGTAACGGTCACATAGATAAATCACATTCGCGAAGCATTTGCTGGACACCGGGCATATTTTGAATGATAACAACAGTTTTGAAATTTTACATTTATGTGAAAAGGGTCTAAAAATGTCCGTATTAGAGCAGTTAGAAATTATAAAACGGGACGGGTGTGCTTTGCTGAACGAACAGACAGACTTCCACATTTCGGTTTTGCTTAGTTTATTCAAAAATAGACAAAACAACTAGAAGTCTACATCGCGCTATCGTTCGGTTGCGTTTGAACTATAAAAGGTTGAGGTGAACGCCTAAGTACTTTTGCTGCCAAACAGTCTTGATAATGCCTCGTGTGTAGGCGAAACACGTGTCGACATCGTACGACATTCTAAAAAAGCGGAATATTGCAAAAATAACATTTAAAAACCAAATAATTATAGTATTTTGAAATGGATTTCCGCCATGTAACGCCTGATTCAATTAGTTATTTAAAATCAGCAAGCATAGCTTTACAGGCAAAATTAAAAAAACATCACCGCGTTGCTAGCCAAAATGTGTGGTTCAATCGGCAATGTAAACACTACAACGTTATTCCAAGTTATATCAGTATACGTACAAATACATATTCTAGGGCTGCTAATGTTGCTATAAAAAGGCGCAAATAATTTGGTTGAGCGAGGAGACAAGGCGTTGGTTTCAAATTAAAGATAATTTGAAACTCCATTTAAACATATTAAATTCTGAGTTGTCATTTAAATTACATAACGTTGAATTTGACTTGTTGGATCAAAAAGCTCGCGACCTGGCATCCCAAGTAGCTCATAAAAAAAAAATTTAAACCAACGTAATAAATTACAAACATTGAGAAATAGTGCTTCGCGATTTCAAAATAATGAGGAGGTACAACGTTGCAGTCACTCCTTTTACCCTAGAGTTGAAAACCTTTCAAATATTCAGTTTTCTACTAACGAAATGTCACTCCTGGAAAAGGGTTTAAAATATAGTATACCTAAACGGGTTGCTACAAGGTCCAAAGAGACACTGGCAGTGGATACCGAGGTAGCAATCGTTAGGAATAAAAAGGACAATATAGTTAAAAGTCTGGCGGCTCATCAGATAAAATCATATAAGTCCACAGGTTTTCATAGCTCGGAAATAATAAACTTTAAATCAATACACCAAAAACTTGTCACCAATAATTTAGTCATTAATAAAGCTGATAAAGGTAACACTATAGTGATTATGCCCAGAGCTGAATACACCAGCAAAGTGAATGACATTATTCTGACAGATGAGTTTCAGTAATGTAGGAAATATTAGCGTTAGCAATCATATTTAATTGCTAAGACTCCATTCGCATTAATTTAATGAACAGTACTAGCTAAAATTAATTATTGCTGAGACATCGATTACGTAACAATTGTCAATTCGTCACGAACCCACAATCTCCCTCCAATACATGACTAAGCGCATCGACGTTCGCGCCGCTACTGAGTGGCGAGTTGCGAATGCTAAATTAAATTGCCAAAACTCATAATTATAATTCACGACAAATTCATATCGCAAGCGAGCTGTGAACGCTGCGTCGCTGCGACGACTAAATCATGAGGCAGGCGAGCTGCGAATGATGCGTCGCTGCGATTGCTAAAATTCATTTTCACGTCTAATTCATGAATGGATCATGTCATTGTGCTATTGCGAAATACGGAGTGTTTGAATGAAAAAGTGCATGGTTGATATTCAGCCTCATCAAATATCAGAATAATAGAATCATCATCATTATCATCTAACGTTAATCCCGGTCAACAGGTCTTATTAAATAATGTTGTGTAATCAATTAAGGGTCGTATTATAGAACCTTACTCAAGCCTCAAGTATTACTTAGAACTAGTTTCAAGCTGAGCTTTTATTATAGAACCTTACTCGATTCGTGAAACGTCAATCTAGAATCACCTGAGAGCTGTCACAGTGAAATAACGTTTGATTCATTTTATAGAACAGTGCTCAAGTGTCATTTCAGTAACCCTTTATTTTTAAACCATATTCAGCTCAGATTCGCCACTTGATTCGAGATTTGCGAGCAGTTTTCGTAAGTTTAGTCGACACCACGCTCAAGCAGAGATTTTAGTTAAAAAAAAATAAAAGATGGCCTCCTTTATCTTTCTAAAATTGATATTTTTGAAGATAAATAGACTATTACTTACTTATCATTCACGTGTTTATCCCCGATAGGGTGGCAGAGTCATATTTACGCCCCTATTTCAGTGCCAGCACATTCTACCAAACAGCAGACCCGTACCAATCAATAACAATTACTTTACAAAGATATTAATTCAGTATTATATTAATACCGAAGACAGTGTGATCTTGTATTGTGTGGCAGTGTGGATCGTATTGCTTCATTCTTTTATTTCAACTACCACACTTTTAATAGAAATGTGATCATAAAATAATACCTATGATAATAATGAGATATGTGGATATTAAAAAATAATGCCATTATTATGGTTGTGTTGTAGAGTCAATGTCGCTTACGAGTAGTGTAGCTACCATCAAACACATAACATTAAACACAAGATAATACCTTAAATGATGGAACATTTGTTAAAGCAATACCAGCGTGGACATCCTTTTTATGCCACAGCGTCCTTTCAGGATAGTACTGTAGCTTGTGCTGTACTGCACTATTGTGCCTATTATATTAATATCCCTATTGACTTCCAATATACTTTACCTCCTAAGAGAGTACTCCATATAATAAGAACATGATCATTCAATATGTAGGAGGAATAGGAATAGATAAAGGAGAGGTTTGGATAAATTTTCAAAGCGATTTGTAGATGCTGACCATCATATAATTTTTATTAAAGTGAAAAACATGACTTGGTTTAGGATGGGGTTTGACCCGTAACCTATGTCTAACCAGGGCAATGTTCTATGCCACTGAGGTATCATAACCATACCAAAATAAGTTGAAATTATTTACTATATTTTCATTGTCACTCGTTCAAGCCCCATCTTGAACCGAGTTATCTTTATCACTGTAATAACATTTATTTGAATGAGAAGTGTGTACACTACAACTTATAACAACCATCATCAATAGATAAAATATTTATTTTAATGATTTTTATACTATATTACTTAAATATTCATATTAAACAATACAATTATATTTTATTTTATTTTATTTAATTTAAATAAAGAACCTAAAAATAATAAATCATTATTATTATTATTTCTTAAGATAATGATTTGATGACAGATTCTTTGGTACTTTCTTGTGGTGAATATTGTGCACGACAGGCTCGGCAAGTTTTTGGACGCTTGTGTCACAGTCGACAATCTCAATAATAACAAAAGGACAAGAGTTTCAACTTCTGTTCTCTGAGATACTATTATTTCCACAGTATCTGTTTCAGCTTACAATATCACTGTAACAAAAAAAAATCTTCAGGTATCTTACTGGCTCGGTGGTGTAGGTGATAGTGTATGTGACTGCTACTCATGTGAAGGTCCCATATTGGAATAAATATTTGTGAGATCCCCAAATGTTTGTTTAGAAGTTTGGGTGTTTCCTCTATAACAATGTATATATTTAGATATACATAATATAAGTATGTTTATCAGGTGAGTAGTTCCCATAACCCAAGCTTAAAGGGTTAGATGGCGCTGTGTGAAAAGTGTCCTACAATGTTTATTTATAAACTCATTACCTACTTACAACTTTGATTCACGGTGTTAAAGCTTCTGTTCTACATGTGACTTTAAGCTCTATCTTTCTATCCTCTCAAGGTTGTTTATGACAGAGCCCCGAACCCTATGCAACCAATGTTACAAAGTGTACAAAAGTCTATAATATTTTCAACAAATAATAGGTAATTACCCGGTATGTGTCAATACTCTCTGGTATTTAAATTCAGTGCATATGTTACATTAGATATCTGGATCCATATCGGCATCAGGATAAAGACTTCTACAGACAGTGGCTATATGGTACTGCCTTTCACACGTAAGTTCATCACGCTGTCTTGCTCTGAAATTTTACCACAAAGCGGTTCAACTGCTCTCCGGATGCCTAGAACAAAAATAGAATGAATCTTATTAAACAGTTATCATGAATTACTAGACGGTGTATATCTGCACAAATATATAAGACTATAAACCTCCAACACTTACCTACTGTTTCGATAGTTTTTGTAGTAAATATACTTTTCTGAAATATTGGCCCAAGACGTTGTATGGCATCGTTTTTTATTTTGTATATCTAATATTCTTGAAAGATTTCAATATTTCTAGTAATAGATTCCTTTGGACGATCGTAAAATTCTTCTTTTTTCAGAAATGTACAGAATTAGAAGAATTTCAATTAATTTACAATGTAAACATAACACTGGCACCATAATATCAAATGTCAGTCAAGCAAAGTTTATTAAACTCGCGATCCATTTAACGCAGAGAAAAGGTTCATTTTATGAGTCCGGGACTTCCTCTACAGCAGTTTTTTGTTTAGTATTTTGAAGTAAGGATACTTTAAAGCAATCACAGAGGTGATTAAATCATTTCAATGAAAAAAGTAAATAAAAAATAAGCTTTTGAAACATAAATATCAAAAAGTAAGCTGCGTGGAATGAAAACAAAATATGTAAGGAATAAAAATGTAATAGAAAACAGACTGTTTTTAGGCTTGCAACATTCCAATGCGTATTCTGGCGATTGGAGATTTGGATATTTACTCAAGGTTACTTTTCACCGATCTAAGTATGGGGATAGTTCTATAATAAACCACATGCTTATGTCTAGATTTAGCACTCAAGTGTCAATCTGCTAAATTCCGTTTATGTGTGACTTGAGTTAGTTTCTCTAATACGACCCTAAGACTGTTTCGGTGTAGATTTTTTTTTCATCATCATCATTAACGTCGATCCCGGTCAATTTTTGAAGAGAAATCCGCGAACGAGGTTAGATAAATAAATTAGTAATAAATTTGCAGAGTGCAACCGTTAATTTTTTTATTATGTCCGTCTGGACGTCAGTCCGTCTGTCTATCCATGTGTCATCACCGATTTTCTCAGGAACGGGAGGATCTAGCATGTTGATGTTTACTTCATTGATGTTCATATTATCATTTAGCATAGCAATAGTACGTCGCATGCTAAGAGATAAAAATTAGCACGCTATTGAAATTAATAAAAAATAGCATTAATTTCCATCACTAAGTTTCAGCGCCTGGGTTGCGATCCAACTTTGAAGTATCACGCAGAGCTAAAACTCTGTATAAAAGCAGCAAAATACCTTTTTCCAGAAGATTCGCCGTTACTTCGGACCTTAATACCTATGAATCCACAATGTCCACTACTTTACGGGTTACCAAAAATTCATAAAGACAATGTACCTGTCCGACCTGTAGTCTCGTATATAAACGCGCCCACTTATAAATTAGCCAAGTACCTCAATTCACTTATTAAGGAAAAGACCGGTTTCAATCCAAAATATTGTTTACGGTCACTTATATCGCGGAATATTGCAAAAATAAAATTTAAAAACAAAATAATTATAGTATTTTGAAATGGATTCCCGCCATGTAACGCCTGATTCAATTAGTTATTTAAACGTAGGATAAGGCAAAAGATATTTTTTCTAAAAGATTTTTATCTTGTTACGCCACAGAAGTATAATTTCTAACGCGTTTACATAGGTACACACACACTTTTCTTTATTGATAAGAAATTACCATTATTTTTATTATATTGTTTTAATCAAAATCAAAAAAATCAAAATCAAAAATATTTTATTTTCAGTAACACAACTTAACAATTTTTGGCGTCTTCTGTCATGAATGTCAATCAAATAATCAGAAATATTTGATCGTGAAATATGAATGTTAATGTTACTAAGCTACTATTGTATGTTCATCCCTTATATGTTTACCGAACAATGCAAACATGTAAGGTCCTATCCTGGGGCGCAACCGGGTCCGAGTAAATATAAGTTCTATTTTTGTCGTATCAACGGATGTTGTTCGCGTAGAGGCAAGCTCAAACAGAATATTTACGATTTCCAATAAAGTTACCGACAATTGAAGATGACTAAATGTGACTAATATACAATTTAAATGATGTATTATCCGTTAGTTATATTTTAAGTCTGGAGAATTTTAAACTAACTAGTTATATATAAATTATCTTCACGTTGTATCCCTGACGGGGTTGTCAGAGAGGACAGGTCGCCAGGCTTCGCGGCCCATGCATACTTCTTTCGCTTCCTGCAGATTCATTAACCACTTCATACATGCACGTCGGGGTATCCGAGTACTTTTGACTTTTCCGTTTTTAAGCAGCCTGCTCACGTGGTCTTCATAATGTAAGTCTCGGCCTACCCTGACTCCTTCTACCCTCTACTTTCGCACAAAATATATTCTTTGTGAATCGTTCCTCACTCATTCGTTTGACGTGTCCAAACCAACGAATGACTGAGGAACTAGTTTTATATCGCAATCAAATCCAAAAGACATTATCTACTCTTAGCAGCCAAATAAAATTTGACTCCAGGCTCAAAATCTAGGTAGAATTTCTAAGAAAGAAGAAGATATCTATGTCAATAGTAATATTTGAAGCTGAAGAGAGTGTTGTTTGCTATGTTGAACGCGCTAATCTCAGGAACTACTGGTCAGATTCGAAAAATTATTTTTGTGTTGGTTAAGCCCATTAATCGAGGAAGGCTATACGCTATATTTCATCACGCTATTACCCTGGAGAGTGGAGCAGTAAACATAAATGTCGACAAATCGGGCAATTTTTTATGAATTATTGTAGAATTTATAAGCGACGGGATTAAATAGGTGCGACGGGAGTTCGAAGTATATCACGGCCGAAGCCGTGGGTTACTTAGTAATTAAATATTTTATTTAGATAAAAGCAGTAGGTAACTAATTGAATTGGGCGTTTCATGGCGGAAATCCATCGTTAACGGTAATAAAGCAGGGGAGGAGGATCCCACCACACACCCTCGATTCGTCAATCCTAACGCACAACGGTCAAGGATAACCTCTACTAATTGTGACGGAGGAATGACGAACCGAACTCCTCAAAGACAGGGATGTAGAATAGGAATAAGTATAGTAATAAGCAGTAGGTACCAGCAAACTCTCCATCTTATTAATATTAGTAATTTATTTGTCAAAGCCATGTATGTAAGCACAACCTAAATGTTAAATAAATAATTAAATAAAGTAGGACACAATTTATTGCGTAAAACATATTGTTTTCAACTTGTCAGTAAAATGTAATAAAATTCAAATTATATAATATGTATGTATATATTCATAATTACAATTCTTTGGCTATAAGGGCTCACTAATGAGAACATAATTTAGGCGAGAGACTCTTCAACCCTTCAATTATATCCCGAGTCTTTGAAACAACCAATTAAACATGAGCCCAACAAACTTCCATGTTCTGAGACTAACTTAATAAAAGGAAATTATGCTCTGCGACCCATCTGCTAGCGAAGACAGAGTGTATTTTGAACAAATTACTTCCGAACTTTAATCAACTATGCTCCGTACAAATTCATTTTCTTATATAATTACGGAGACATTTTTTTTGACAACAAGAAACAATTTATTATTATAAAACGGGTATAAAACAATCACAGAGCAGGGAAATTTTTCTTCCCAGCTGTATTTGAGTATATGCTGTATTTAAGTAAAGTCATGAGACCCTGATCATTCATTGACCCTCCTGACTATAGTTTTCGAGCAATCCAACGTACTTTGGAAGGCACGTTAAGCCGTTTTGGTCTCGTTTTCCTAAAACCTTGCTGTCGATAAGCCAAGTTGAATACCGAGATTTTCAAACAATTGAAAATTATCAAGCCGCCATAAAGCAGGTCGCCACAAACTGCGTCTGTCCATTTGAACATGGCTATGGGTTTACCACCTGTTACGTAGAAAAACATTCACGCAGTGATCGTTTACAGAACACTTTTTTGTCGAGTGGCAATCCTCATGGATGCTATGACTCCTACCGACTAAAACCACACGTATCACTTGCCATCTGTCTATAGCCGGGAGTCCCGGGTGAGCCCTCGGAAGGACAGCCCAGGGCTCGTTTACAGAACACTTAGTTAGCGGTGCTACGGGCGTTTCAATGCTTTATAATATTTTTATAGATTCAAGACTTCCGTTAACGATATCTCTCAAATGAAAACTTCAGTTCTATATTACCAAGCCTATTTTACTGCGACAATCTCTATTACCAGAACGCAAATGAAGGCGAACAGATTGTGACGTGGAAGGTGGTGGGGTGTAATTACGGTTATTTATAAGCGGTTTCAATCTCTCGCAACTGCGCTGCAAGTTGTGATTTTAATTCATTCGAGACCCCGAAGCTCTTTGCACCTTGAATTACTTAACGTAAAATATTGCGCGCCATTTATTTGATTGCGCCGCTGTTGTTTTTGCGATTCAAAGGCTTATTTCAGAGTACTACACTTTGAGTTACCGCGTTTTCTGCGGAAAGAGATCGAAAGAAATCGGCAAAGGGTGTGTCAGGCCACATATTCAATTACCCTGTAATTTCAAGATCGGTAACGTTAGCTTAACAGATCTGGGAATTCCAAACGTCCATAGTCTACGGCAACCATTTTGATCAACTGGGCTACTACCTCAGTTGTATAAAAACTGAGGCCAACTTAAGCATTTTCTTAGACATTAAGTACGAGTACGTTGACACGTTTTTCGCTTTCACAAGAGGTAATCTTCAGTACTCCTTGATAAAGTAATGCCTCGCATGACTTGATTTTCACCAACATCTGTATCAATAAATATATTATTTTCCTTTTCAGGTGAAGAGTCGTCTCATGTCTACGGTGTTATCACAGCTGAAGGTCTTTTCGACGGTACAATTTGGACACCCACAGAGGAGTATTACATAGAGCCTATATCCCGCTATGACATCAACCAACCTGCGATGCACAGCGTCATATATCGACGATCAGATGTCACCGACCCAAACGCCAGCGAAGGATCACCATGTGCATCACATCTACTCCACATGAAAAGAACTTCAGGGGAGGAAGTTGAATTATTCAATTTTACTGATCTACAAATTCTAAAAGATGCACAATCAAGTAATGTTACTGAAGATTTACGCAGCGAAATACATAGAAGAAAGAAAAGATGGCTTCCTGAAGACGAGATGCAAGACGATGAGCCAAAGACTAATCCAGATTTACCTTTAGACTTAGATGTTCCTTACACTAGCAACAACGAACCCAATGATAAGTTCAGTACTAGAAGACCTAAAACCAAAATCGATAAAAGCAATCTCATTACTAAAGCACGTCCAGACTACGAAGAATCTCGACCAAAACCAAAGACTCATGTCGAAGTTATAAAGACTAAAGCAGGAGTTGTGACTGTGAGTAAGGATATAGTTAAGAAAGAGCCTATAGGATATACCGTATTGACAGCAAATGGGAGTGATGATAATCGACACGTTAATAAAAGAGCGACTGTAGATCCGAGGAAGACCACGTGTTTAGTGTATCTGCAAGCTGATCACATGTTCTATCAAAGATACGGGTCGGAGGAAGCTTGTATAGAAGTTATGACTCGCCATGTTCAGAAAGTTAACGCGATATATAAAGTTACAGGCAAGTATAGCATCCACCTACTGGTAAGGGTAACGTTGCTGACTCTGTGGTGCAGTGATATCAATAACTAGCTGCGTAGAAATCCTGGGTGGAATTAAACCCGGGACTTCTACGCAGCTAGTGATTAAGAAAAGAACCAAACATAATACGATCTAAAAAGATGTGTCTTGAAATTGTTACTGTTTTCTATGTATAATATATACTGTGTGGTTTTTTATACAATGCAATCTAGTCCAAATAATGCTTATATTTACTTGTACTATGAGACTAATGATAAACATAATTTTATATTTGTACATTTCTCACAAATATGTATTCCTGACCAGAGATTCGAAGCCGAAACCTTAGCAAAGGCAATATCATACGGTACCACTGCGCCATTTCGTTTAAAGTTAATGTCTTTGTATAAGCATCTATATAAATAACTTATTTTTTTAGACTTCAATCAAGATGGCAAACCGGACAATATCACGTTTATGATAAAACGCATCAAAGTTCATACATTAGACGCTTTGAAGGATCCCAATTACAGATTTCCTAATAACTATGGCGTCGAAAAATATTTGGAAATCTTTTCAGGTTTGTTTTTTTTTAATATTCAATTACTCATACAAAAGAGCGGCACGGTCTCCCTAGTGGCCAATTTCATGGAGTTCCGCTATTAATTTAATAAATTGCAACTGCTTATAAATGGAAGGCTTCATTTATTTTTTGATGAAAGATTTTATATTTTATTTATTTACTTTCAGAGGAGGATTACGACGCGTTTTGTTTGGCTTACATGTTTACGTATAGAGACTTCGAAATGGGCACATTGGGGCTAGCATGGACCGGGGATCTTAAAAACGCGGGTGGAGTGTGTGAAAAAAATGGGGTGAGTAGGCATTCATTGTTTTGATTATAGGTACGTAAATATATGTGGTGACGTTCCATTTTTCTATAGGATGTACACCTAGTTGCATTCCAGGTCTTGCAAAGGAGGGTAGAGGCATCACGTTCTTTTTTTTATACCACTGAGGTGGCAGACAAGCATACGGCCCACCTGATGGAAAGTGGTCACCGTAGCCTATGGACGTTTGCAACACCAGAGGTGCAGCACTCGAGCTACCGACCCTTTAAAAACCTTCTAAGACCCCTTTTAAAGAATACAGTATGGGGCTGTAGACGTTCGGGAAAACTCAGGCAGGGAGCTCATTCAACAACCTAAGCGTACGCGGAATAAAGCCTCTAACGGACCTAACCGTGTGTGAGAACTCTGGACGCAAAGTCTTTATCCAACTCTCTCAAATATTATCTTCTGATTAATTTAAATGCGGGTTCCAAGACTTTCTAAATTCTCCTGGGACTTTACAGAGATTGTGCTCGATGTAACTATTCTGGTCTTGGTAAAAATCCTGACAAGCCGTAGAATAGAACCAGAATCGCTGTTTTAGCTGTCAAAATGTTAGTAGACTATCAAAAATGTAACTGACTAGAGGCCACTGGTGCGGTACGTGTTAGTAGAATTCTATCGGCCGACCGATAGAAGTTTATTGGAGTACGATTGTAATAGGCGACTACGAAAACTGTCAAAATTATACAGTTGACTTTCTATTGAGCGACGATTTCGCTTCTATTCCAAGACGATTAAAATAGCAGACTCGGCTTCCCTGGTTTACAGAAGTCACAGTAATGGAAATGCGGGTGAGATTAGTCCCAACGATTGAATGCTTTGTGACCGCCGTCCATACCTATAACCAAATGAATTAATCATTCATTAATCACGATAATAGTCTTGCCACTTATCACACTTGACTCAGCAGAACAGACTAAGTGTGGGTCTACCTACTTTATACCTCTACATATTCCTTAGAGAAAACAAGCGAGTTTGTATGTACAATATTTATGTTAGTTTGAAACTAATCAAAGTGTTAATATATCCGCAGCATTACCGTGGCAGCATGAAGTCTCTAAACACTGGCATCGTGACTCTATTGAACTACGGGAAGCACGTGCCGCCAGCCGTCTCCCATGTGACTCTCGCACACGAAATAGGTCACAACTTTGGATCACCCGTAAGTTATAAATACAGGCTAGTAGCATTAATATTATCGTTAAGTAAGCGCTTTGTTATGACACGTGGTGAAGTTTTCCCGTTCCCGTTTCCCAAAGGAACTTGTCCCCGGGATAAAAAGTAGCCTATGTGTAATTCTGATGTATAAGCTATATTATTGTACCTATTGTGGGACAAAATAAAATTGATTACGTTGGGCTAGACGGAGCGATGTAAATAAAAAAAAATGTCCCACAATATTGTACTTAAAGTTTCATCAAAATCTATTCAGTATATTTTGCGTGAAAGAGTATCAAACATCCATTCTTACAAACATTCGCGTTTATAATATTAGAAGTTTGTATGAGGGTAGAATCGAATGCATAATTCGGCATTCGATTCTACTATCTTTATATATATCCTTGTCCGATAAACAGTTACTGAAAAACCCTTGGCCCGTAGTCGGTTCTACATTTTGTACTTCAATGAACGGTTTGCCTAAAACACCTTTCGTCCGCTAGACATATTAAGGCCTATACGCACCAACAGTACCGGCACAGTGCCGACACGTGCCGATCAGTAACGTATACATCAGTGTCAGTGAAAAATTATATTGTTGCAAACATTTTGTACGACGCTATCCGCACTCGTCAGTGACAGCGACGTTCAGTGCGCTGTACTATTGCCATCCAGCGTAAATTAGGCCAGTGTTCTGCGCACTTTTGCACCGCTGTCTGTCCCTATGTATGCTTAGATCTTTAAAACTACGTAACGAATTACGATGCGGTTTTTTTTAATAGTTAGTGTGAATTTTATAGAAGGTTTTTATGTATAATTTGTTAAGTTTTTGTATACATTGACCGAACTAGTACGATATTTGTTGGGAATGTCGGAAAAAATAAGCCGTCTGGGAGTTTTCAACAAAAACGCTGCCTAAACCCTTTGAGATATTACAAAATAATGTATGGTGCAATTGTGTATCTAATGTAGGTCTACAAAAAGTCCGCGACGACATATGTCTATCTCATACGAATAACATACTATATTCATTTTAATACTTTAAAAAACCATCAATTATAAAGCGGTTTTTTGAAGGCTATTTACACAAATATGCTATCTTTATCATTTTTACTACGTTAGTTGGCTGAAGCCAACTAACGTAGTAAAAATGATTTTTTTGTCCCTTCACACCTTGCAAATTAAATGAATACCTTACGAGTTATCGCAGATTCAAAATAAAGCGCAAAGAAATTAATTTCGTGTAACCATAATTCGACCGGCCCGTGCGGGCGTAGATAGGTACTGGAGAGCGGTGAAGTAATCAATTAATTTGGAAAATATTCATACATTATTGTGAAATTAATAAACAACGAGATTACATGGGTGCCACGGGGTTCAAAGTATGCCACGGGCGAAGCCGGGCGGGACAGCTAGTTAGTAATAATATTTTGACATTTTTTAAATAAACTTAACCTTAAACTGAAAATTATCAAAACTGGCAGTCACTTTCTTGTCTGACTGTAGGTACAGTAATTCAAATAAATTAATAACACGATTCTACGCGGGAAAATTGACAAGAGCGGACGCTAGCTGTACATTATTTTATAAAACTAGTGCATTTATCTTGTTTTATGCCGCACATAATGTACAGTGGTGGTTTCTTGGACATAAAAGTTGTGTTAACGTGTTATACTCGTAGTGGAAGACACTGATATATATGCGGTGAAAAGCGATTTTCTTTCTTGCCGCGTAAAATCCACTGTAAAACTCAGTATAACAATCACTATTATACTGGGGTGAGACTGACCTTGACTTAAGACTAGACTTGACTCAGACGTAGAGGACGGGGACATTTTAAATAATAAGAAAGAAGATTGCAGAAATGTGAATTAGGATTTGGCTAAAAGATCTTAGTAACCAGGCCATAAAATATTTACAAAAAAATTCATAACACTGTTTTCTTTTTTTCAGCATGACCCAGAAGTGTGTACACCATTCGGCGAAGATGGCAACTACATCATGTTTGCTCGAGCCACCAGCGGTGACAGGAAAAACAATAACAAATTTTCCCCGTGCTCCCTCAAAGCCATTGATCCGGTGCTTAATAATAAAGCTAGATCGCCCAAAGGGTGCTTTACCGGTAAGGATCTTCTTTAACAGCTCTATCGTTACCAAGTTTGAAATGTAGATTCCATTAGTTCATAGTCTTCATATACCATTTTTCGGGTGGTAAAAAATATTCCGAAAAAGTCCGAGACTACCAGGACTTTAATTGGTCGTGCTAATTAGTGTCTATGTCTAGCACATTAGACCTTTTAGCCTTTTTGTTAACACCTCAATAAAAAGGCAACGGGTTCAAAATTTCTTCCAAATTTAACATCTAAAATAGACACATATTATTTTATTTTATTAAGTTTATTCGGCCCTTTAGACCCACCCCAGTTCCGTGCTTCGGAAGGCACGTTAAGCCGTTGGTCCCGGTTGCCAATAAAATGGCAGTCGTTAAGCCAAGTTGAAGGCGGCCTAAAAAAAATCAATAACAGGTCACCACAGCCTGCGCCTGTCCATTTCAACACGGCAATGGGCTCACCACCTGTTACGTGGGACAAAAACGCATACGGTGAAATGTGGGCGTTTAATTTACCTCTGCCTACCCATTCGGGGATAAAGGCGTGACAATATGTATGTATGTGTGTAAAAACTATTTCTGTGATCCACAAATGTTTTTCGGAGTTTGGGTGTTTCTTATGTATAATATGTATGTATTTAGAAATATATAAGTACGAGTATGTTTATCTGTCGTATAGATCCCATAACACAAGCTTGTATTAGCTTACTTTAGGCAAGAGGGCGCTGTGTAAAAAAAATGTCACACAATAGTCAAGTTAAGGTTGTAAGTCTTACATGGGCGACATTGTCAGAATTGACAAATCTCCAAAAAACGGAATAAAAAAAAGTTTTACATTAAGATACATTCTAAGATTCTAAAATTCAAAACTCTAACGCCATATTGTGTGTTTCGAATATCAATTAAGTTTGGTACAGTCAACATCAGAAGCATATTAACATAATACAAAGTTACTGAATAGATTATTAAATGAAAATTTGCATTCCGCTAATTTTGAATTGGTTTTGATAATTATTTAAGTTCTTAGGTTGGTCATACTTGAGAAGTGGTAACTACCATCTATTTCACCCACTTAGTCAAACTGGGTAGTCAATCTAATTTTTCTACAGTTTCGAATTGGTAAAATTTTTCGCATAATATTCTCATATTATAACTGTCACATTCAGTTGAGTGAGTTAGTACAGTGATGATTAAAAATTACTTGTCAGTTGTATTTTGTTGGCACAGTTTCTCATTTTTACTTTGACTTATTGAAGTGAAACTTCTTTATCGACGTCATTAGAAAAATTATAGCGGTAAAAAAATCGTCACGTTTTTCGGTTACTCACCATGTTTTTTTGAAGTGAAAATTCTTTATCATAAGTGAAACTTCTTAATCGACGCATGGGAGAAATTTTATAGCTGTAAAAAAATGACATAAAAAAAGTTTCACTTCTTACCTGTGTACTCTGGCACACGCACATATTTTTTTACTGTCACGCTTTTATCCACGAAGGGGTTACAGATACTATACGCCCACATGTCACATTGCCGTGTTGAAATGGACAGGCGCAGATTGTGGCGAACTGCTGTTGAAATTTTTCAAGTCACCCATAAGGCCTTCAACTTTTCTTAACAACGCCATGTTACTGGCAACCGGGATTGCTGGCATGGAAACGCTCGTAAATAGAAATGCCACAAAGCGGTCACCCATCCAAGGATCAGCCATAGCAAAATTTGCATAACACAGTAATCGTTTATAGAACACTGAGTAAGCGGGGCCACCAGCGCTTCTTTATTGACAGTGCTTTGTATTAGAATTTATTAAGATTACTATTAAACCCACACAAAACTGACACACTTGCTAACACACATGTCAGTTGTTTTTCCTGAGACGTGGGACTAAACTAACTGAAAAAGTGTGTAAGTATTTTATATTTCTTCCTACAGCTTAAGGGAACGCTAAGGGCTCACTTATATCGAGAGATAAATTAAAATCTCGTAGTCCTGCTTATAACTCTTTAATCGATCATTGCTTTAAACATCTTACCTTATTTATCACTATGGCTGGTCCTCGGATGGGTGACCACTTTGTGGCATTTACATTTGCGAGCGTTTCCGTGCTTCGGAAGGCACGTTAAGCCGTTGGTCCCGGTAGCCAGTAAAATGGCAGTCGTTAAGCCTGGTTGAAGGCCTTATGGGCGGCTTGAAAATTTCAACAGCAGGTAGCCACAACCTGCGTCTGTCTATTTCAACACGGCAATGGGCTCACCACCTATTACGTGGGACAGGAATCCACACGGTGAAAAGTGGGCATATAATATGCCTCTGCCACCCCTTCGGGGATAAGGCGTGATGGATATTTATTTACTTATTATTACCTTATTTATACCATCAGGTTTAAGTTGAGTAACCCTTTGTGGCGCTTATTTTCATGTTTCGAAATACACGGTAATATTTTGGTATATTCTTACAAAAGGGCGTAATATAACCTTAAGCTATGTAATTTAGACAACATATAAACATACTTATATTTCTATATTATATTATAAATAGGTTTCCTATTTATAATATACATATATTATAAATAGGAAACGTCTAAACTCCTGCCTGCCCATACCGGATTGAAAACATAGCTATTTTTGTCTGTATTTAAATCCCACTAATATTATAAACGCGAAAGTTTGTAAGTATGGATGTTTGTTACTCTTTCAAAATCTACTGAATGAATATTGATGAAAGTTAACAATAATATAGCTTACACATCAGAATAACACATGGGCTACTTTTTATACCGGGAACAAGGTCCTGTGAGAAACGAGAACGGGAAAACTTCACCACGAGTGTAAATTTTTTTTTTATTAATTTCAGAACCTCAGCCAGCGATCTGCGGTAACGGCGTGGTGGAAGAAGGCGAGGAGTGTGACTGCGGTTGGGCATCTGAATGTACAGACGTCTGCTGTCGACCGCAAGCCTCCAAACCGCACTACAAACCTTGTACCCTCACCGAACACAGTGTTTGTAGCCCCAGTCAGGTAAGACAGTTCAAAATTCATAGTACTAATATTTATAAGTATTTTTTTTTGTAACTCAATCATTCCCTAACCCTTGGACCGATTTTGCTGAAATTTGGCATACACATAGCAGACTGGCATAACCAATTGTATAAACTTATTACTATATAATTGGTCAAATATCATGTAAATAAAACTAATGTAATTACTGGTGTTTAAAAAAGAGTGGCTATGAGTTTTATTGCCAGGTTCTTCCTTCCACGTTCGTAAGTGTTACTTTGTGACCTACATGAATGAAGATTTTTCATTCATTCATTCATGTATTTACACAAATGGTACTTTTTTTATACCGAGAACGAATTTCTGTGGGAACCGGTAATATTGTTAGAATTCAAGCCCATATACAGAATTATCCAGGGAATGGTCAGCGTGAATTAAGTCTAGAAAGCTACTATCAGATATAGTTCTAAAGCTAATTCTTTATTCATTTGAACAAATGTTACCATATACCTTACTATAAACAGGTAAATTTTTCAAGTTAGCCTCAGGGCCAAGTCTATAAGGAATATCAAAAAATGCTCAAACGAGACGCGAATTCAATAATTCTTACAAGGAATCGAACCTGATAATTTTAGAAGAAAAAATCTCTGCCTGTATTATTAATTACACCATTCGTTGTTAATATACCCCCTAGTATCGCTCAAGTATCAGTTTGTACCTCCCGAAAGGATTTAGGTAGTTAGGTATAAGAATTAGATAGAAACAAAGATAAGTTTATACGATACAAAATAAAACTGAAACGTGTATAGTATATAAGTATAAAGTGCGGCTCATTCGTAGGATTTTTTTTTAAATTTTGGCTCCGAATCTGGTGCCAATCGTTCCCGTGATCGCGGCGTCGTGTGATTGAATGCTAGATTATGACGTGACATCCGGTAACGCTCATTGGTCGAGCATTGCAGACAATAAGTAACACTTTTTTTCAATATTTGTTACCTTATGTTCCAGGGCCCATGTTGCACAGCATCCTGCACTCTCAAATTCGGCGACAAATGCCGTTCCGACAACGGATGCCGGGACGCTGCATTCTGTGACGGCAAGCGAGCCGCTTGCCCCATCAGTAGGCACAAACCTAACCGGACAAGATGCGACCAAGAACTTGTCTGTTATATGGGTGTACGTATAGAATTCAGAACAAGCTAGCAAAACATGAAAAAGCTTTTAAAGTCGAATCACGGAACTAATAGCATTTCTGTCAATAACCTGTTTCTATCTCTTTCGCTCCTGCGCATTAAGTTATTAAGTCATCTCAGTCTTATCAGTTACTTACAAATTCTATCTTTCTGTTTTTTTCATTGGCATTGTTGGGAAGTCCAATAAAACATCAACCCACAACCCTTTTGCGTAAGCACCCTTACGGGGTTTTTTTATTTTATTTTTAATAAATGAAGATCTTCCATTTTGTTAAATACATTGACCCCCACACTAGGATCCCCTATGTAGTGGAGTGGCGGCTATGCTACTCTGGTAGGTATAAAGACACAAGTGAAATGGACATGTGAAGTAGGGGTTAGGAGAACGCAAATCTGTAAGGGCTCTTATGCAAAAGGTTTGTGTAAATATATATATATATTATAAGCATAAGCATTTGGTTTACACAAAAGCGGCCACCATAATCTGAGTGTCATTTATTATTTTCATGCGTTTTTATAGAAACAAATGACCTTTACAGTAGTCAGCATATGATGTAAAATATCCGACATGTTATCACTACATATTATAAAACAAAGTCTCTTTTCGCTGTCTGTCCCTATGTATGCTTAGATCTTTAAAACTACAAAACGAATTACGATGCGGTTTTTTTTAATAGTTAATGTGATTCTTATAGAAGGTTTTTATGTATAATTTGTTAAGTTTTTGTATACATTGACCAAACTATAACGATATTTGTTGGGAATGTCGGAAAAATTAAGCTGTCTGGGAGCTTCCAACAACCGGCCCGTGCGGGCGAGAGCGGTGAAGTAATCAATGAATTTGGAAAATGTTCGTACATTATTGTAAAATTAATAAACAACGAGATTAAATGGGTGCCACGGGGTTCAAAGTATGTCACGGGCGAAGCCGGGCGGAACAGCTAGTCTTACTATAAAATTGGAATTATTTAGTCCCCTATGGTAACATATTTATGTAAAGTCAATTTATTCATAATTTTTTTGGTCGAATATATTCTGAGCAGGAAAATAGTTGTAATTCTATATTCAAAATAGGTTGTAAACTGTTAAAAATATCGTGCACTTTTTTTCACCGGTTTCCTATAAAATTTCCTTCTGTTTTCCAAAATAAATCCCAAAAAACATTAACAGCCGAGAAGAAAGAGTTAAGAGATTTCAGGAGCTACACATAAAAAGTTTCATATTTTCATTAGTAACATACAGTACATCTTCTCAACTTTCTTCTTTTCTAAACATCTAAAATCTTTTTTGTCGGTTGCTGGAAATTTACCTGGTTAAGTTAGATATGATAAGCGCTACGTTTTATCTACAAATATAAACGCTTAAATTATGAAAGTATTTACCTACTTTAAGAATTAAACTTGCCTCAGGAATGTACGGGGTCGATATGCCTCGCGGACGGTTTGGAGTCTGTTTGGGTTGGAGTTTGGATGTCTGGGTTGTGATGATTTTTATTAAACCCCTTTACTTCCAGTTCTAAAATATTAGTATTGTTTCTAGCGTGTTTCTAGGCATTATTCCCATTATATATTTTAAATATACAATAGACGTTTGTCTAGAAACGGCTATATTGTCAATATGTCTTATTGTTAAAATGTATGTCATTGAATAAGTGAAGAACCAAAATACTTATACGATACCTTTTATCTATAAATATAAACGCTTAAATTCTGAAAGCACATACTTTAAGTTAGAAACTTGCCTCAGGAATGTACGGGGTCGATATGCCTCGCGTACGGTCTGGAGTCATGCCAGTGCGCGCCGCGGAAGGACGACCCGCGCTCGGCGTGCGAGCTGTGCTGCCGCAGGGCGGGCGGCGCGTGCCTCTCGTCCTTCGACTGGAACATCTCGCCCTACGATGTGCCCGATATGTACGCTAAGCCGGGAACGCCGTGCAATGATTATAACGGGTATGTAAATAAATATATGTATATATCTTTAAATTGGTCGTGCTAATTTGTGTCTAGCACATGAGACCTTTTAGCCTTTTTGTTACCATCCCACTAAAAAGGCAACGGGTTCAAAATTTCTTTCAAATTTCATTTTATTTTATTTATTCGGTCTAAACCCACCCCAGTTCCGTGCTTCGAAATGCAAGTTAAGCCGTTGGTCCCGGTTGCGAATGAAATAGCAGTTGTTAAGCGAAGTTGAAAGCCTAATGGGCGGCTTGAAAAATATTAACAGAAGTTTATATACATACAATGTATGTATGTATATAAACTTCTACAAGGGTCTTCTTCTACAAGGGTAGGCTGCCCTTAATATTGGCAACTAGAAATGCTCTTATTTTGATATGATTTTAAACACAACATCGATTTTGTTATTTTTGTACAAATTCATTACTATATAATTGGTCACATATCGTGATAATCAAACTAATGTAATTACTGGCGGTTGTTGGCCATGAGTTTTATTGCCAATTTCTTCCTCAGGCTCTACCTATTGCGTTGCGAATCTGGCAGTAAATGTAAATGTAGAAGCAATAATCTTGACGTTCATAAGAGTTACTTTATGACATACGCGAATAAAGATTTTTCATTTCATTTCATTTTCAGTTCATTTCATTAACTATCTTCACGCTATATCGCTGACGGGACAGTCAGAGAGGACAGATCGCCAGGCTTCGCGATCCATGCATACTTCTTTCGCTTCTTGCAGATTCATTAATCGCTTGATACATGCACGTCTGGATATCCGAATACTTTTGACTTTTCCGTTTTTAAACAATCTGCTCACGTGGTCCTCATATGTAAGTCTCGGCCTACCCTGACTCCTTCTTCCCTCTACTTTCGCACAGTATATCTTCTGCGTCAATCGTTCCTCAGTCATTCGTTGGAGGTGTCCAAACGGAGCACGCCCTTTTCCAGCTTATCACTGACACTTTCATTCAAACCTGCCAAATTGCGTATCACTTCGTTACGTATATATATGTTTATCAATCACGCCTTATCGCCGAAGGGGTGGCAGAGGCATGTTAAACGCCCACTTTTCACCGTGTGTATTCCTGTCTTACGTAATAGGTGGTGAGCCTATTGCCGTGTTGAAATAGACAGACGAAGGTTGTGACTACCTGCTTGTAGAAGAAGACCCTTGTAGAAGTTTTATATACATCCATACATATTGTCACGCCTTTATCCCTGAAGGGGTAGGTAGAAGCATAATAAACGCCCACATTTCACCGTATGCATTTTTGTCCCACGTAACAGGTGGTGAGCCCATTGCCGTGTTGAAATGGACAGGCGCAGGTTGTGGCGACCTGCTGTTATTTTTTTTCAAGTCGCCCATTAGGCTTTCAACTTGACTTAACGACTGCCATTTTATTCGCAACCGGGACCAACGGCTTAACGTGCCTTCCGAAGTACGGAAACGCTTGCAAATTTAATGAAACAAAGTGGTCACCCATCAATGACCAGCCATAGCGAAAGTTGCTTAACGCTATTGATTTTAAGATGAATCGCTATTTATTTTTAGTTTAAAATAAATAGGTAACATAACATACCTCCTGACAGAAGGTATTTGAAACGAATGGCGTTTATGTAACAGTAATAGATGCGCCTGAAACTGCTGGTCTGAAGCGTTGTCTACAATAGTTATAGTTGTTACGGCTCCATGGGCTAGATAGACTCTTCAATTCAACGTTAAAAATACGTGAATGACATCTTCATATTATTGAATTGAAACTTCTTTATCGACGTATGAGAGAAATTTTATAGCGGTAACGTCACGTTTTTCGGTTACGCGCCATGTTGTTTTTAAGTGAAACTTTTATTTCATAAGTGAAACTTCTTTATCGACGTATGAGAGAAATTTATAGCTGTATAAAAAAAAACAAAAAAGCGAGGTCTCACGGTCAAAGAAAATGTGTTTACACAGGTAGAAAGTCTAAGAAGACTTCCTTCCTGTGTAAACACACATTTTTTTTTTTAATTTACTGTCACTGAACATCAAGTTGAAACCTTCCAAACCGAAATTCCAGGTACTGCGACGTGTTCCAGCGTTGTCGAGAGGTGGACCCGTCAGGCCCTCTGGCCACATTACGCAAGCTGTTACTCTCTGACGAAAGTATCGCCGGGTTCAAACGATTCGTGCTCAAGCACTGGTACGCAGTGGTGCTCATCTTAATAGCTGTCATTGCGCTATTGGTACGTATAATGTTATATTTATTATCTTTGATGTTCCTCTTGTTAACCAGGATCTACAGCAATTGCCAAGACCACAAAAGATTCATCGAGCTCGATGTCGCTGAAGTCCCAAGAGAAGTTAGCATGTCTTGGAATCCGCAACGAAATTAATCAGAAGAGATTTTGAGTAAGTTGGAAAAAGAACGTAACGTCCCTTCCTTCCTTTGCAAAGCGGGAACCTGGAAAGCAACTAGGTGTAAATCCTTATAGAAAAAAGGAAGCACCACGGTAATACGAACTGATACTGACTTATAACTTTTATGATTTAAATTGAGAGTTGAATATAAGATTGATGATTGAAGAGAGATGGATATAAATACACACACACTGTTAAAGGAAAATGTGAACAGTTTGATAGATCGCATTAACGATAGATATTAATAAAATAGATTCACTACCATAATCAAACTAAACACTTCACTTCGTTGGTCAGCACTCATCAGATGCTTAGGTTGCGATGACTTTTATAAAATCCCTTTACTTCCAGTTCCAAAAATATGAGTTGTGTTTCTAGGCATTTTTCCCATTCTATATTTAAAAAATAGAATGAAATTATGCTTAGAAACGGCCATATTGTCAAAATGTTACTTATGTCATTGAATAAGTGAATAACCTTAGTCTAAGGAATAACCACAATAAATAACGCGTATTTTAAATAATACACTACTTTCTAACAGGTACCCCAATATTTTGTCCGCTCGTGGCCCCGCGGTCTCAGTGTTCTGTAAACGATCACTGAGTTACGCAACTTTCACTATGGCTGGTCCTCGGATGGGTGACCACTTTGTGGCATTTACATTTGCGAGCGTTTCCGTGCTTCGGAAGACACGTTAAGCCGTTGGTCCCGGTTGCCAGTAAAATGGCAGTCGTTAAGCCTGGTTGAATGCCTTATGGGCGGCTTGAAAAATTTCAACAGCAGGTAGCCACAACCTGCGTCTGTCTATTTCAACACGGCAATGGGCTCACCACCTATTACGTGGGACAGGAAAATCCACACGGTGAAAAGTGGGCATATAATATGCCTCTGCCACCCCTTCGGGGATAAGGCGTGATGGATATTTATTTATTTTATTTATTTATTAGATCTTTAGATATTTTATATTAAACTTTTTTTTCCTTAGCAATGGTTCAAGACTCTTGATGTCGAAATAGACACGAAATATTAGCAGCAACTTATAATATACCTACATAACTCCCGGGGGAAGGTATTTAAAACGAATCATGTTAAATGTAGTACGCTAGAATTGTATGGTAACAATAACAGGTGCCTGAAACTGCTAGTCTAAAGCATTGTCCAATAAACATGACTATGCGATAATCGTACGAACAAACACACATAATAACCGAGTGTCCTAATTAAAAGCGAATACGCGATCGTCGCTTTTTCGCGCCTATTTCTGTTGCGCGAACAAGTTTAAAAACAAACTGGGGGTCGTGTCTACTATTTTCCAATAGAAAGCCGTTCTAGTTCTATTCTATAGCGGTTCTATTGCGATTAGTCCAAAACTAGGTAGACTACTAAAACTATTATATATTTCACAATCACACTTCTCAAGCTGCAGAATAGAGACAAAATAGCTGTTGTTAAGCTATCAGAATATTAATATAGACTACCAAAAATGCAAATTAAGAGCTACTTACAGGCGCTACACGTGTTAATACCATTCTATCGGCCGGCCGATAGAATTCTATTGGAGCATACCTAATTGTAATACGAGACTACGAAAGCTGTTATTTTTTTCTGTCTGCTCTCATTGAGCGACGATTTCTATGCTCTTCTGACGCGATTGGCCCCCTGGTCATCAGACAAATTGATGCTCAATAAGCGTTCACGCGATACGGTTGCGTGTAGCGCTACCACGAATCACGCAGTACGATTGCGTGAAACGCCGCCACGCGTTGCTCGTATTACATATCCGCGCGATAATCGTGAAATAGCCTTGTATGAATACTCCTTCTTCATGAACACGTTGGACTGCGTATTCGCACAAACCCTATTTGTGTAAATGCCTATTAAGACACAGACACACTAGTCTTCAATTAGTACCTACAACACCTTATAACGCTAGAAGGAACTTTGTGTGGCGTCAAAACAACGGTCCTTTATAAAGGCTTGTCAAAGATGTTATATAACATTAGTTCACAAATACTGACTCAAAGATTAATGAAAATGGTCGTGATTGTTATCAAACCGCGATGTAGTACCGACGTAGTACTATTACTTATTCTGTGGTAGAACTTAGTAATTTGGCTAGATTTCGCTAGATGGCGTTAGACAGTTGCTAATAGATACAGAAATAAATAAATAAACTATTGTATTTCGTTCACGACTAGTTAGATAATTAAAAAACCTAAAAACGTGGAATAGTAATGAATTACTATTCCACGTTTTTAGGTTTTTGTAATTATCTATCACAGTGATACATAATTACATAAACATTGGTCATTTTACTGTTATGTAATGAGCACGGCTAGGCTTTAAAGACTTTTGTAAATAGTTTAGTAGGTGCAGATATGTAGGTCTACCTAGAAGTCTATAAAATTGAATTCACCAAAAGATTTAGGACTACTTGACAAAATTTTGACAGAAATCGGTATTACTTCAATAACACAAAACAAATGGGCTGCATTAAATATTCAATAATTACAATTAATGTACCTAAACTAGAATTAATTCAGTAATGTAATGTATATTAATCACAAAACTTTTTTGAAGTGAAAACTTCTTATGGCGCACCGCACACAGATTTTTCCGTAGGTAGTAAGTTAAGCTGATCCGTCACGTTCTGAGGTAAAAAGCTCTACTATCGGGTGAACTCGGGAACGCCAAGTGTACCCGAACGAGAAAGATACAGTCAGCTGCTCTTCGCTGATGTGTCGCTGTGTTTAGTATATTCAATTCATACGTAATAATTGATTGCGATTGCCAATGAAGTTTTCACTTCTGCCGTGCGGTCTTAAGCCCACACTCTTAATTTTTTTTTGTTTCTAATATCTGACGTAATTTTTTTTAACTTGATAATTTCTAATTAATTTAGTGTTTTTGCCAAAGGACCGTTTGTGTACGAAGGTATGTGAGAATAGAAAAAAAAGGTACTATTGTTTGTTTTCAGGTGCTCAGCACACGTTACCTCGGCCGTCACAGCAAGAAGCTCAAGTCCGTCACAATCATCCACTCATCCACAACAGAGACTGTTCGTTTGCCTGATGCTGCTGATCAGGGCTTGATAGTGCACACTGCTGTTAGGTAAGATTACTTAGATTTTTGAAGTGAAACTTCTTTATCGACCTTTGGACAAATTTTATAGCTCAATAAAAATCTGTGTAGTTTTGAAGTGCAACTTCTTTATCATATCTGAAACTTCTTTATCATGAGTGAAACTTCTTAATCATAAGTGAAACTTCTTTATCGATGTATGAGAGAAATTTTATAGCTGTAAAAAAAAATGTTAAGAAGTTTTACTTCTTACCTGTGTACTCTGATATAGGTACCTACACCTTTTTTTTATACTTTCATTTTTTATTGTTTATTAATCACGCCTTATTCCCGAAGGGGTGGCAGAGGCATATTATACGCTCATTTTTCACCATGAGTATTCCTGTCCCACGTAATAGGTGTGAGCCCATTGCCGTGTTAAAATAGACAGAAGCAGGATGTGGCTACCTGCTAATAAGGCCTTCAACTTGGCTAAACGACTGTCATGTTACTGGCAACCGGACCCAATGGCTTAACTTGCCTTCCGAAGCACGCAAACGCTTGCAAATGTAAATGCCAAAAAGTGGTCACCCATCCGTGACCAGCCAAAGCGAAAGTTATTTAACGCAGTGATCGTTAACAGAACACTGAGTCGGCGGGGGCACGAGCGCTTCATATTTTTTTAGTGTAGGGTTTTTGTTAACAAAAGCTATAATTGATATTATAGCTTTTGTCAAGTTATCAATATCAAGTGTATCTTAATGTTGCAATTACATTTAGATATCTTATTACTACGTACTAGCACAGATAATATAATATAATTCTTATAGTACTAGAGAAGCTAATGCAAACAGAGAATGGCTTGCAAAATCAGGCAGTGGTGCAAAATGGACAGTTGTTTTGTTTTACTTGACACTTTATGTACTTATCAATGAAAAAGAAAATGGTATAATAATATTGTTTGTTTATTAAATATAATATAAAACACCACTGTTTATTTTCGTGGCCTCGCGGTCTCAGTGTTCTGTAAACGATCACTGAGTTACGCAACTTTCACTATGGCCGTTGGTCCCGGTTGCCAGTAAAATGGCAGTCGTTAAGCCTGGTTGAAGGCCTTATGGGCGGCTTGAAAATTTCAACAGCAGGTAGCCACAACCTGCGTCTGTCTATTTCAACACGGCAATGGGCTCACAACCTATTACGTGGGACAGGAATCCACACGGTGAATTCACTTCGGGGATAAGGCGTGATGGATATTTTATTTTATTTTTTCAATTTCGACTTTCTAGTCGATCGATTTTTAGGACATTTTAACATGTACGATTTATTTTTAAGTGAATTTGTTGTCACAGTTTTGGCGCGCGATTATTGGTATGTCGCACATAAATTATGTTTATTATGTCCTATACGCTAGTCATATTAGTTCTAAGGGCAATTAAAATAAATTTTAGCTATAATTGCCGCTAAAAGGTCCTGTTAAATATTTTTAACCGGTTACTGTGATCTTAAACATAAATTTAAATTTTATTTACTTTTGCTTCAGGTCAAAATTACCACTTAAGAAAAAGGTAGCCTTACGAACTCGAGCCTACCGCAATAAGAAGGATTTGAAAAAATCAGGAGACAAAGCGTCTCCGCTCCATAGTGCCAATAAAAAGAGGGTAAGTGTAAAAAAAATATATAAAAGAATTTATTACTTCATTCTAGTGATACTAATGATTCTAACGAATGCAAATGCAAATTATTGTCTGTGGTTGGCCTGTATTGAATCGACTCAAGTAAAAAACTTGAAAAAAAAAACTAGAAGCGCTCGTGGCCCCGCGGTCTCAGTGTTCTGTAAACGATCACTGAGTTACGCAACTTTCACTATGGCTGGTCCTCGGATGGGTGACCACTTTGTGGCATTTACATTTGCGAGCGTTTCCGTGCTTCGGAAGGCACGTTAAGCCGTTGGTCCCGGTTGCCAGTAAAATGGCAGTCGTTAAGCCTGGTTGAAGGCCTTATGGGCGGCTTGAAAAAATTCAACAGCAGGTACCCACAACCTGCGTCTGTACATTTCAACGTCGGTACAGGAATCCACACGGTGAAAAGTGGGCATATTATATGCCTCTGCCACCCCTTCGGGGATAAGGCGTGATGGATATTTATTTTTTTAAGTTCATTTGTAAATTTTATTCTTATTGCAGAAACCAAGTAATCAGTCAAAATCCGAAGAAGTGCCTAAGGTAACAAAAGAAAACATAGCCATAGTTACAAATTCAGAAGGGAAATCACCTAAACACGTTATAATATCAAAACACAAGAGTAAATTAAAGAAACGTAAAAGTAAAATTAAAAAAGAAACCATAGACTATAGCGGAATGCAGAAGCATACCTCATCACCGGTGAAAGATACTGAGGCATTAAGTAAAGTGCAGAGATGGCTACTCAGCTCGCCGCAGCCAACAGCTATTCCCAAATCAAAATCCATTCCTATCGGTCTCTCAGACCGGACACATAGACAAGTCCAAAAAGGCACAAGGAAGACTAGACCGTCCAAAAGTGCCACCAATCTATTGTCCGGTGAAAAAGCTAGATTACAAGTTGTGTTCAAACCTCCATTTAGATTCAGTGTTAAAATTTGCAAAAGTGATAAAACTAAAGTAGTATTAGACAAATCATCTAAGCCCGACGTGGAAAGAAAAAGACATGACGCCACGTCACAACAGCCTTCCGCAGATGTCACAAAAGCTAATCCCTCCAATAAAACATCCAAGCATTCCAATTCTTTGAGGAATGCTGATAACGTGCTACCAACTGTCAGTACTCCAAATATAGAAAAACAAAATGGCGAAAACCAAGACCATGGTTATTCAAACTTACTACCTCGAAGTGCCAGCGACTGTAAACTAACAAAGAAGATCCCAGAAGTGAAAACACGCAACGGACACAAAAAGAGTAATTCCGTAGGTCAGAGAAAGGAGACTACTGAGAGCCGGCAAAATCTCATAGCACAAGAAGAATTTGATAACGCCCATCTTTACGAAAATGTAGTAATGTCACAAGACGCATTCGTTCCTAAAAGCTGTAGCATGCCCCGTCGGCAAACTAGTGTCGGCAGTGTCGGTATATCCCGGCAAAGCAGCTACGGTCATTTACCTAGAGCACAAATCCGCCCACATAGACATAGTACAAACAATATCAGCAGACCGAGAAATAACAGTTCATCTGAACTCGAGCATTTTTATAACGTAATCGAGTCTCTACGACGGACCAACGGGAACGATACTTCTAATACTAATATTTGTAACACCAATACTAGTAGTTCTTCCGGTAGTAGTCGTCACGACAGTTTACTGCTTAAAAACAATTCGAATCCTCATCAAGGAGGCAGTAAAACCTCCCGCCAAAATAGTCTAGTCGATAAACCTTCAAAATCGAGCCTTACGGATTCTTCGAAACTTAAAAGACAGCTAAGTGAAGCTGAAATAGTGAAAGCGCGTGATAGTGGATTAAGGGGATTTCAACTAGTCGTTGGGAAGGAAAAGTTGAAACGGCAGCTAAGTGATAATGAGTTATGTAGGTCGCGAGTACAATTGGCGATGCCGATGTCGGCTGGGGCGGAACCACGTCAGCAATTTTGCTGGAATAAGCGCGCTAGTCTTGACTGCGAAGGATCTTTGGTGGCTGGCCCTCGTTCCAACACACGCAGCAAGAAACGAACTACCCTCACATTCGGCGAACTCAAAAACACCGTCCCTAACGCGACAGACACATCGCCCGCTGATGACGTCCACGTATCTCCCGAGGAGTTCATGAAAATTATTGATAATTAAGTATGAAAGTGGACTTGTAAACATGATTATAATTAAAATATGAACAAAGTAATTAACGTGTATATTAGATATTACAATTTGCAAGATGTCGGCTGGTGTAAATATTGTAATTTGCTTTTAATATTAGTACTAATATAGCCCGCCACTGAAACAGACCATTACTCAGTTCGCCCTGAATACGTAAAGTAAATAAGTACACTCAAATAAAACTCTTAATAAGTACAATTTTTATTTTATTTTATACTTTACACAAATACTCGTATCGCGGAACATAGGGAACTTCGTACAATGACCCAATTAGCTATCTCTGTTGCACCCACGTTTAAATGCACCGCGTGAGTGTAATGGCAATATATTTGCATAGGAGCGACAAATGTATCGAATCATTCAACGATTTTCTCAGTGTTCCGCGATTAGAGTAAACTAAAAAGTACATAATTTCACTAATGCTTCTAGTAAATATATAAATATACGATTTTATGGGAGCTATTTTATTTGGGTTTATGTAAAAAGGTGGAATTAATTTGCTGGTAATGGCCTCGTTTCACTGAACGATCTCTATAAAAGGAATCTCTATTTTTTCTACATGCTATGTATTGTACAAATTTACTCAAGCCTATGTAAAGTGTTCATGTAAGATTATTTAGTTACTTTGAAAATAATTTACAAACTTAAACTTATTCACTTTTACATTTTTTTTATTTACTTTTTTTTTATTTAGATAGCAGTCAATTAGCATGTCAATCAATTAATATCGTAGTTGTCTAAGAATTTTGACTCGAAAATAACTAAAAATTTTTTTTTATGAACAAGATTTTCATTGGATTCTGTGTTGTGGCATCGTTATAACACGTTAACATTATAAAAAAATATAGACTCTTGAAAAAGTTAGGCGTATTTGTTTTTTTACTATGAGCCGGTTTTTGAGTTTGTAATAATTGATGGTATTGCACCATTTATATACAATAAAAAATAATATTTAAAAGCTTAATTATAGTCCCTCACTTTGCACATAATTCAAATCCAGTGACGCCTTGTTAAATAATACAATAATATACTAAAACGAAACAAAAACAGTTTAATCGATAAAATATTTTTCTATAAATATTGGATTTAAAACGAACTACCAATAAAAAAATCATATTAGATAACTGACCGAAGTTTTGACCGTATTTTGTTCTTCAATTTTGCGTTCTGCAATATCTGGGATGGAATGTAATTTTGTTACTTCACGTATTAGAATGACAATATCGTAGTGCATAATAAATTATAAGTAAATGATATCTCGTTTAAATATTGTAATTTATAAGTATATTAATAGGTACAGTACAATGGGTTGTACTTGTTTTATTCTGCCTGCCTATTCCTGCCCATGTGATGGTACGTTTCATTTTTGTCTGTGGTCTTTGCTAAAAGAATTAATAGTTTATGGCACAAAGACCGAAATAGCCATGCCATAAATATTAATTTAAAAAAAGTTAATAGTTTAAGATATTCTGACCAAACTTGGCAAAATAGAATAGAAATAGGACTTTTGGCGGGAAGAGTGTCAAGTGCGGACGCTTGCCGTATATTATTTTTTAAAACTAGTGCATTTATCTTGTATGTGCGGGAGTGGTGGTTTCTTGGACATAAAAGTTGTATTAACGTGCTATAGTGAAAGACAATGATATATATGCAGTGAAATGCTATTTTCTCTCTTGCCGCGAAAAGTCCACTCAAAACCTCAGTATTAGAATCACCATTATACTGAGGGCAAGGACCAGGACCTAGGACTGAGGACTAGACATCGACAAAGACTGGACAAGACTAAATACTAAGAAAATATAAATACCGAAGACCAGGCTGTATGGACAAAGTTTCCTTTGCCTGCCCAATATGGGTGATGACAACAAAAAAAGAATAGAAATAGGCTCCTCGATGTGTATTTATAATATAAATATCCCCCAATTAATAAAAAAATCTCATATTTATTTTTTCTATCCAGCTGCAAATATTTCTTTTTCTATAATTTTCTACGATAATGTATAAAATTATGCACTTCAATTATTCAATAATTTTCTATTGAATTATTGAAGTGCATAATTTTAAACACTATTACCAATTCCAAAAAATTAAGTCAAGTTTCTGGATTTTGTCTCGAATAATATGAAAATTAAGTATACATCTTTTAATAATCAAAAGCTATGTAGTTTTAGGTTTATGTCCACCAACATACTGTTACTTAAATAAAAATGCCAAAGTATTTAGTGCATGTTAACGAGCTATTGTCAAATGCAATCATCGCAGTTTTGTATGTAATTATAGAAAGAAAGCTAAATAAAAAATACAAAAAGTTAAATAAAAGGTACAGAAAAAGAAAAAATATCTCAATTCTCAAAATTATCCTGTACATAAAATTATCCCGAATTTAACTTAATATTATACCGAAATAGCACACAATATAATTACGGTCAGCAACGAAAATAATTTTAAAATGTTTAATTATACGTTTAAAACCCAAATATAGACTCAAGTTTTTTTTAAGTAATCTAATCTTTTGTTACTAAATTATATCTACTAACGTGTTGATTCTTTTTTGTAACTTCGAATTGTGCTAGTCCCTGTAGAAGTTGACTGTAATTGCGGGTCTGAACAACCCATGGAAAAGCAAGTCTAAACAAACCATTCAAAAAAGCATCAGGCGACCTACGTTTTCAATGACTTTAAAGGTTTTATTTCTATCTCAGATATTAATCAGAATGTGTTCTAATATTTCCGTAATTTGTGCGAAAGCTTTGCGGCTGTGCCACAGCGTTCATGAGCTTCGTTATAGGGAGGTAAGGGTAAAATGTAAAAGCTATTGTATAGGAACTGATTTCTAAGAAAATCGTAAAATATATGGAAAATGTTACAAATTTGTATTTGACAAAATAATTGATTTTATTCTCGAATGATTCGATGACGTTTTATGAGCGCTGTTGATAATTTGGATTATAAATAACGTCTTATATGCTCGTATGTATATATACCTATGTAAAGCATATATATCTATGTATAAATATATATCTACTTATAGAGAAATTCTAGAAATCTTTCTTGTATTTGTTTTAAATCTTGTGAGTCTATTAACTACATACTCTTCCTTGAAAAATATGTTCGATTTAAGTATATGTTAATTGTGAATTGCATATTATATAAAATAAATAGTAATTAGATTCTATACAACTATTTAATGGTTTATAATTCAGAAAATTTGAAGTTTTATCAATATTTACATATTTTTTGATGGTTTCTGTGCTATCTGATATTATACACTTGACCTGACTATAAACTTGCTGTATTTGTTCCAAGTGCCTTATGAACAAATCATTACATTCCTACAATACATTCCAAATTAAACCCCTTTGTTTCATTATTTAATTCAACTAAATTATTTAAAATATTGTTATCTAAGTTTCATATTGTATGTACTTAATAAGTCTGTGATTTATAGATACATTTTCAAGCTATCCGTACTGTTATATTGTCTCAAAAAGTTTGTTCATTTGACACTATAAGTATAAAATTGTTGTGTATCTAAATAGGTATTAAAAATAGCTATAAATACAAATTTGTAATAAATTCATTTTCTAACATATTACTATTTTTTTCTGCATTTTTAATGGATTAAAAAGACTCCAACAATAAGAAAACTGTGTTTTTATCACTAGAGAGTGACGCTTGAGTTGACGCATTTGTAATTTTTCTACTACTCGTGATCTTCTATCTACCTATCTACTTACCAAAAAATCAACAGAGACAACCTGTTTTGATAATTGGTACACATAATAGGCCTAGATTAATAAATAGGAACTGACGCATTTAGGTAGATTTGATTTTTTGGGTAACTGTACTTTTTCATTGTATGGTCATTTGGATGTTATAAGGTATTAATTAAGGTAAGATACCCTGTTACAACCTCATTAAATGCAAGCTAAAAAAGAACCTCTCTTCCGTACCAGATTTATGTAGATTTTTGTTGTGAATATCACTTTGCACATAAAAGTTACCTATTTCATAAAATACGAAAATATATGGAACATTATATAAACCAATTAACCAATTATTTATTCCCATAGATACTCGTATTTTAATTAAAATATATCTATGGTTATTATCAAGTGTCAGCTGTTTAATGTTAGACCACTTATGTACTTCACAACTTTACATAATCTTTTTTACAGGATTTATCCATATAACCTTTTTCATGACACCATAGATTATTAACTACTTACTTTTTCTCTTCCATTATTATTTTCGTTGCTCTTTTGTTTTCAAACCTATCAAAACTGACAATTTTAGTAATAAACTGTAATGTGTATTTCCTACAGTTTATTGTGATGAAAATTCTGCACGAATTAGTGCTCCCTCGATATGGCACCTATAAGGTACAGCTTACACTATGAAGACTATTCTGAGCATTTGATGTCTAGGTTCGGTAAACTGTTACAAATGCAATCGTTGGTGGACATGACACTAATGTGTAGTTCACATACTTTGCGTGTACATAAAGCTGTACTTGCGGCGAGTAGTGCCTATTTTCAGGTAACAATTTTATATATTCCTACTATTTATTGATTAGTAATATAATTAGTGTTGTTGAAGCCAACTAGATCAGAGCCTACACGATCATTGATCTATGTAGATATAAAAGCTATTATTTTGCCAAGTTCTCTAGGCATTGTAGTCTATTACCTAAATGACCTATTATTTTAGGAAGTACTTCAAAAGCAAAATGGGGAGCCATTAATAATATTAAAGATGCGATTCAGTGTATTAAAATGTTTAGTAGAATTTATGTATTGCGGTAAAACGCAGTGTTTGGAAGAAAATTTGGACGAACTGGTGTCTGCCGCGCAGTTTTTGAAGATCAAGGGCCTGTCTAAAGTAACTAAGGAAGGTCTTGGTATTGCTAACAATAGTAAGTAATAAAATAAATTTACTTATCTAGGTTTCTCCTTCATTATATGAAAAGTCCCGATTGTATTCATAATCACCACTGACAATAGCTATAGGTTTTTGATTGTTGGGCAGGGATAGGTATATATTGTTTGGGAATTATTGAAAATGACTAGTCATTTTCAATTCGACTGACCTCTTAGCCCGATGTCAGTCGGCATCTTACCTATTTTGATCGAGTAAGGAACTTTTAATTGGAGGTAAGATAGCATCTACGCTGTTAGAGCCTGCTATTTCGGTAAAATGTGAATGTAGATTTCATTAGTACCACAGATAAAGTAATATTATTGCATACAGATTCCCGAACAGGAACAAAACTTGTCATAACTCTGTGACAACCCAAACATAATATTAGTTTGTCTAAAATATAACTAGATGGCGTTTAACTTTTACTTATAGCCAGAAAATCTCCTACCATAATAAGAACGGCATCAGTAAAGTTCTGCTGTGTGACCCTGGGGTACGAAATGGTAAGGAACTACTCCGTGTAGTTGAGGTTTCCCACAACAGTACCCAGAATCCCTCTATAAAAGTTTTCTCCAGAAACTTACGCAATTGCAAGAATAGATTAGAAAAATTGGCGTAGGCGTTCCTGAGCTGTTACCTATATGAGGAATCAGAAACGTCTGTACAAAATGTCGTAGGTAGTTAGTATTTTATGTTTTATCAAAAAACAGTTATTAGCTTAAAATACGATGCAATTTTTATAAGGCCAAAAATTGTATTTTTTTTATTTCAATTTAATATATGGGATTGTAAGTAATTAAAAGGAATTCTTTGCAGTTTCTGTAACGTTGTTAAATATCATAGTCGTTTGAATAGGCGCTTATTATTTGCTAACATGTTAGTATTATTACGGAAAGAATTCACTAATTACTACGAAATACAGATTTTTGCTTTTATTTTATTAGTAAGTACCTACTGGATTTCTTTTAGGTGACATCCCTGTGTTCACGCCGCCCGTCGTGATAAACAGACCTCCACAGTCGCTAATAGACCTTCACTCTCAGGTAAATGAGACCAGAAATGTTCTTTATTTTTCATCGTTATGCTTATTACATTCACGTCAAAAGTAAATTGTCTGTGCTCAAAACTCAGCTACGAGGACAGTATTATTATAAGTCGTCTTGATTCACAAGGTATCATTATAAGATTCATGTGGAATGGTGGTAGTAGATAAAGTTGATAGGTACCTATGCCTGTGCAGTCCCGCCGTTTAAGCGTGAAAAGTAACACACACACACACTTTATGGAAGTTCTAAACCAACCTCAACAATCTTCATTTCTAATCGGGCCTTCAGAAATTATTCGAATTTGTCTCGCCGTTTGAACCTGAAGACGTAACAAACATACAAACACTCGCAAACTTTCGCCTTTATAATATTAAGTACTGATGATATAACATGTCGTAAAGGATGTGGATTCGAAAAGTCAGCAGCCATCACAGCTAGCACCTGTGAGCAGTTCAAGTCAGCCAGTGGATAGCCACAACAGGGCTAATAAAGTAAGTTTATCTATCGATATCGTTCAACATTTTTCATTGGCTCAGTAACATAAGTGCTTCCCAGTGCGTCCGACGCCACTTCCCATACATTATGATTAAGATAGTTACAGCTATTATTACCTTATTTTCTTTCATTCATAATATCCACCAACTCATTCATTTTATCTTCCATTCCTCCTCTAACATTCCACGCAGCTATCCTCCACTCCTGCAGTGGAGGACCACTTCCCGCCGTGTCAGGCCGCGCGTGTAAGGTGGCGGTCCCCTACGCCGCTCTGGCACACACTTTTCGCACCAGCGGGGACGAACTGGTGCGCATGGCCTCTGGGGCACGCCCTTACATAATTCGCCCTTGTGGTGCTCGTGTTGGAGTAGAATTGCAGCCCTAGCTGACACTGATGGCGACGGGCACGCTTCATATCTTCATCCCCAGTATGAATGTGAAAATCTAGGCTTACAAGCTTGTTACGTACAACCTATTGTTTAGAAGAATTTTAAACTGTCCAGTCCATCCATTGTAAAACAGAGTTTATATTTTCTGTATAAGGTATATTTACTTATCATACTTTTTACATTATAATGATAACCGACAGTTATAATAAAATAAATTATATTTATTTCCCTAGGATATGGTAGTACGTATTCCATTCGATATCGAAAACGGAAACGGCACGAATCAAGTGGAGTATTCGGATGCACCTCGCGCTATCAAGCCACGTCGAGGAAGACCTAGCGTTAGAGTAAGTTGAATCATGCTTTATTTGTTGCACGATTAAGGCCATTACTTTGCCCGTTGACCTTGAAGATTTGATCCCTGTACTAGTATTTGTTTTTTGGCGCCACCTACCGACCAACGACCGTACTACAAAAAAAACGAACTGAAGATTATACAAGAACACAGATGTGTCGCAGAGTTATCATCGGTTTTGCCTATTTCATTTGCTCTCTGAGAGGTCTAATAGCTAATAACTTTGATAGACTAGAAAAAGACAAGACTACAAAAACCAGAGAAACAAATTTTGTTTCTCTGGTTTTTGTAGTCTTGTCTTTTTCTAGTCTATCAAAGTTTATATTTTATATTTATTTGTCTACATCATAATTTATTTTTAACTACACGATGCAATATACCTGCTGACATAGCTTTCATTCTAATAAATGATACATAATGAAGGTCTGATGATGACCAGGTAAGTGCTTATTGGTTCTCAGTAACGGAAATAGGATGACCTAGCTTTCAACATTTATCTAATTGTGCACTGGTGCCACTACATGGTACATTCTGAAGGTCTGATGATGACCAGGTAAGTGCATATTGGTTCTCAGTAACAGAAATAGTAAGGATGACCTAGCTTTTAACATTTATCTAATTGAGCACTGATGATACTACATGGTACTTTCTGAAGGTCTGATGATGACCAGGTAAGTGCTTATTGGTTCTCAGTAACAGAAATAGTAAGGACCTAGTTCCAAAACCTAGCTTTCAACATTTATCTAATTGAGCACTGGTGATACTACATGGTACATTCTGAAGGTGTGATGATGACCAGGTAAGTGCTTATTGGTTCTCAGTAACAGAAATAGTAAGGATGACCTAGCTTTCAACATTTATCTAATTGAGCACTGGTGATACTACATGGTACATTCTGAAGGTCTGATGATGACCAGGTAAGTGGATATTGGATCTCAGTAACAGAAATAGTTAGGGTTATTATAAACAATAAGCTATAAATAATCACCTTTATTTTCTTTATCACTGTCAAGCAATTATTACAATTATAATTATTAATTAATTGTATAATAATGACAAAATCTCAAAGTCCTCCTGTTAAAAGTCACTGAAATTTAAATATTGTGAACTGGTCGGTTGGTCATTTATTGGGATAAGAGTTGGTGAAGGTGGTGCATGTAGGCTTTCTTCTTGAAGTACGCACATATTTTCGTCTTATGGTTTTTGTAAGTTATGCACTTTTTTCGGGCTTCCTTGTGCTTTATTGCCTGTAAAATATATGGCGGATTTCTAATTGCCATATTTCGACTGTGCCACGGATCCAAAAGTTCCGACAAAATACAATTGAAATAAAATGTACATAATTTTATTTTCATTTTATTTTCAAAAAAATCATCGTCCCTTATTATTGTTTTAGTTTTCAGAGGCTTTGACTCATTAAACCATACTCTAAATAAACATTTTGCTTTCCGAGTCACATGCAATTGCCCTTGAACTTGGTAATACCAATTGTAGGTTTTATGAACCTGCAAAATGCCCGAGTTATCTTTAACCCAAAAATTAACTTTTTTTTGAGCTTTGGCTTCGTCTAGTCCTATCTTGTGCGCTGAGATGGGACATTTCAGCTCTACTATCGCGTCTTCTCCAATAAGCCCATCTGGAGTAGCTCCTAAATATGGAATCTCGGGATCTATAAAAAGTCCGCATAGTCTAATTTCAACATCGTTTTGTATAGATAGCTGATCTAGCGCTTTTTTTTCGTGTTCTCTTCCATTCTGTATAGGCGCAGCATCTATATTTATTTTGTAGAGCAGTTGTTTGACTACGCTGGCGCAACTAGTATCAGGCCTCATTTTAATAACTCTTCCAAAGTTTGAAGCCGTCAACAAGGAGCGCCGGAGTTCGAGCCATTCGCTTGACTCGCTCTGCAAAATTCTTTGTCTTTCAATTTGTCTTCTTTCTTCCTCACTTTTATCTAAGTTGGATAGAAAATTCTCCTTCATTTGTTCTAGCATCGCATCACTCACATCGGGCCTTATGGTTTGTTCTCCATAATCTTTATTTACTGTCTGTCGTTTTTTGTAATAAATATGTTTTAACAAATTTCTTTTTCTGCGATACTTGTTATCTAAGGTGCTTCATTTTGCCCTTAGGACTTTGCCCGACAATTGTTTTATACAATATGGAAACAGGTTTTCTTTAAGTATAAAAATTAGCTGCAGGCGCTGAACATCGAGTTTTGTATCCACGCCTGCACGAATAATTCACTCTTTTACCACCCACAAATTTGGCTACCACGCTATGAAAACTTTCCACGATGTTACTGTCAACATCATGAACAAGACTTCTGGAATGCCCCGGAATTGTATTAATAAAAAAACATATTTTCTGCCATAAGGAACTTGTAAAAAATGCTTGCGGTAAGATTTCAACATTTTGTGGACTGTTACAGAAATGGCTTTACATTTGGTATGTTTACCAAAGGCATGTAAATGTACAGTCTGGATGTCTTCAAAAAGATTTTGAGTGCTTAAATCTAAATTTTCTAACGAGTCGTGGTATTTTTGCTGCATTTTCGTATTGCTGACCTAATGCTCATGATGCGTTTTTTTGTGATTAGTTTTCTGAAACTGATATTTCGTATCAGTGGTTAGGTTAGGTTGTTGCACAAGTTTCTTAGAACGTGGTTCTTATATTCTACCTTTTCAACTGTAAATTGAGGATAAGGTCTGGCTTCCAAAATTTTCGCATACGTGCTAGAGTCTCCGTCAGAAATGAGGCGACCATAAATCAGACCATACATTTCCATAGATGCTTTAAACCCTTCCACAATTATTGTTGACTCCATGGCAGTCGATGATCCCGTAAAATTTTTAAAGCACTGGTGAGTTCTTGGGTTTTGATTTTTATTAAGGTCTTGCGTACATATGCTACAGTATTTATTTTTAATGCCAAGAAACAAAATCTTTTTTGTGTGTCTTCCAATTATGGCAGCAGCTCCTGACATAGCTGAGTAGCTCTTTTTGTAAGACCTCTTACTCCAGCATCCGTCTACAACCACATCTATAATAGGTATCCCATCTTTGCTGACGTTACGTTTTATTAAAGCAATTCTTTTTTCTTCTTCAGCAGCATCATTCATGGATTTGCCAAGTGCTTTGTCCCAGGCATTGGAAGCAATGTCGTGGCGTTTTTGGTATACAGGTTCAGACATCACGGGCAAGTCAAATGCTGATAACAGTTCTTCTAATTGCGAATACCCTATACCAACTGAAACGGCGACCGCGACCGCTGCTGTATTAATATCTAATTCGCCAGTGACATTACAAAGAGAAAACCTTCTCTTTACACATCAAACATTCTACTGTAAACTTAGAAGCAAGTCCAACACGTTTCTCTCCTATAAGTTTCAAACTTTGTATACCACAGTTAAAAGCACCATGGCCGCCTATTTCTTGTATTTTGGAAAAGAAGTAAGCTATATCTATAATTCGTCTTCCAGATATATTTTTTGTTTCTGCTTGTGATTCTTGTTCTTCAATAATCAAATCTGGTAAATCTTCTTCATCTTCTTCAACCTAAAACAAACATTTTAAGAATACAGTGTCAAATAAAATTAGCTAGGGAAACTATCGAACATATACCGCAGTGTAAGCAAACACAATAAGTTACCGGCATAATTTGCTCTGCCCCCTCATCAACTGCCATACTAGACAGATCGTGTGTATCTGGTAATGGCTGAAGTTCCTGATTTTGTGATTCGGAGTTTTGCTGGTTTCTTAATTGCCTGAAAAATAATAACTTAAATGAGCTAAAGTAATATTTATTGCTATTACAGTTTGATGATAATAGCCATATTTACACCGCAAAAAAACTAAAAGGTACTAGGTTTTTTTTAAACAAGATTATTTTTCCGGTGACCTTAGTTTCCATGACCTCTTTCAAATGGATCCAAACACGGTGGTACTCAAAATCAAAATCAAAAATCTTTATTCATGTAGGTCACAAGGTAACACTTATGAACGTCAAGATTACTGCTTCTACATTTACATTTACTGCCAGATTCGCAAAGCAATAGGTAGAGCCAGAGGAAGAACCTGGCAATAAAACTCATGGCCACTCTTTTCTAACCGCCATATGACACAGTTTGATTAACATGATATTTGACCAATTATACAGTAAAGATTTTATACAAAAAAAAAAACAAAAAAAATGTTGTGCTCATTAAAATTACACTTACATAGTTCCTTTGAATTTATGTGAGAACAGTCGACGAAACTTAGTTTGCCTTAAAATTAAATAATATTATTTGTAACAATTGCTATAACAGCTATGAGTTGACCAGTCCCAACATACGGCACCCGTTCACGGGTATGACGCATATATCAGCCATCGCCCTATTCAACCGTATTGTAGGGAACAAGGCGACCCGATACATACGCCACCACTGCCAGGACACTTAGGCGAGCATGACATACCCAAAAACTACACAGCAACTATCATGTCAATTTCAAAATTATAAATAATTCTACATAGTGCTCACACAATAACAAAGTCAAATTACATATAATTATGTATATTAGTTATTACCGGGACTAAACGCAGCCATACCTTTAGTTGCCTGGCGTTTCAAATTATTTATACTGGAGAATGTAAATATAAAAATAATGTAAAAGAAAAATACAACATATATATGCAGATTCAAGACAAGTAGATAATATAACACAAGATTCATTCGAATCCTAAATAGCTCGAGCGAAGAGCAAGCAACTCATTTCCATTTATTTTTATCATTCAAATAATCATTAATTGTGTAATAAGCCCTTTTCAAGAGGTGCGTCTTAATTTCCGCCTTAAATTTATGTAACGGCAGGTTCATAATGTCTAAAGGAATTTTATTATATAGGCGTACGCCAATTCCTGCAAAAGAGTCGTGAACCTTTTGTAAACGATGATGCGTTCCAATTAATTTATGCTTATTTCTAGTATTTATCGAATGTATGTCACTGTGTCTATTGTATAAATGTATGTTTTGTTTAACTAACATGATATTTGCAAATATATACTGTGATGCAACCGTTAAAATGCCAATTTCTTTAAATTTCTCTCTAAGAGACACTCTAGCACTCAATTTATATATTGCACGTATAGCTCTCTTCTGGAGTACAAAAATTACTTGTAGATCAGCTGCTTTACCCCACAGCAAAATGCCGTAAGACATGACACTATGAAAATAACTAAAGTATACTAGCCTGGCAGTTTCTACATCAGTGAGCTGCCTGACTTTACTAACGGCAAAGGCTGCCGAGCTGAGTTTACCTGCAAGACACGTTATTTGGGCGTTCCACTGCAGTTTGCTATCTAAAGTGATCCCCAATAATACAGTTGATTCTACAATATTAAGGGTATCACCGTTCAATGTTATATTTGTACCGCAATTCCTGACATTAGGCATGCTAAATCTGATACATTTTGTCTTCTTAGCGTTTAGTAGCAAATTATTGGTCGTAAACCAATCTACAACTTGGGCAAGTGAACTATTAACGCCGTTAAAATCAGTAAGCGTACGATCTACTTTAAAAATAAGTGACGTATCATCAGCAAATAGAACAATGTCGCACAAGTTCTGTATATAGAATGGCAGATCGTTAATATAAATTAAAAATAGAAACGGACCTAGAATTGATCCCTGCGGTACGCCCATAGCTACAGATGCTCCAGAGGAGCGAATTTCATTAACATCAACATGTTGTATCCGATCATTTAAGTAGGAGGCAACAAGATCCAGTGCAGAGTCTTTGATACCATAATAAAAGAGTTTTCGCAATAGTGTTTTATGTTCAACGCAATCAAATGCTTTGGAGAGATCGCAGAATACACCAATAGCATCTTGTCTATTCTCCCAGGCGTCATATATATGATTCAGAAGTGTCACACCTGCATGAATGGTAGAACGACCCCTTGTGAACCCATACTGCTCTTTATGTAGTAGCATATTTGAATTAAAATGAGCTTGTAGTTGTTGCAATATAATTTTTTCAAAAATTTTGCTAATGGCAGGTAATATTGAAATAGGTCTGAAATTACCAGGGTCGGTTTTGGATCCAGACTTAAATAGAGGTATTACCTTACTGTGTTTCATTAAATCCGGAAACACTCCTTTATCGATACATTTATTAAATATTTCAGCTAGATGTTGAGATAAATTAACAATAATAGACTGTATCAATTTCACAGAAATACCCCACAAGTCAGCTGTCTTTTTTGAGTTAAGCGACTTGAATACTTTAATGATATCGTTGGGGTTAACACATTTAAAGCTAAATAAGACATTAGAACTACGTAGCGCCGTCACTGAGATCCTATACCCACCTTCGTAGTCCAACCCGTTTTTGACTGCCTCTGTGGCGCGGTGGGAGTGCATCCGACTGCTACGCAAGAGGTCGTGGGTTCGATTCCCACCCAGGATAAAACTTTGTGTGATGAGCACGATGGTTTATTCTGTGTCTGGGTGTTATTTATCTATAATATGTATGAGCACGATGGTTTATTCTGTGTCTGGGTGTTATTTATCTATAATATGTATGTATTTAGAAATATATAAGTATGTTTATCAGTTATCTAGATCCTATAACACAAGCTAATATTAGCTTACTTTGGGCTAGATGGCGCTGTGTGAAAAGTGTCCCACAATATTTATTTATTTATTTAATGTTGTTTTACGAAATTATTATATTTGTACTATTTACAACAAGATTTCATTCATAAAACATTCAAAACGTGAACTTTTAGATTTATTAGGAAAAAATAACGCGCGTATAAGTCCACCCGTCACAAGTCATCGAGACACTAAAGCAACGCGTCCCGAGTCCGCGTCACAGGCATTAGCGGGGGTGCTTCAAGCGGGGTGCTGGTGAGGTTTCGGGATTTTATTCATAATTTAAAAATATTAAATGAAATAAGAAAAAAAACCATACAAATTGTGAAATACGTCAGTACATATTTTTTGATACAAAATTCATGCCTAACTATTTAGCCGTTACAGAGAAAATTTACAATTTAGGTTGAAAAAGGACCTATTTAATAAGAATTTTCTCAAATTTTAGGGAAGTTTATTAAAATTTTAAAGTCATCACAAATACATTATACAATGTATTTGTGATGACTTTAAAATATATGGTATATAAAAATATACCATATATTTTTATAAGGGAAACGCACAAACGGATTCATCTTGCAATCTTCTTTAAACTCGTACCTTGTTTTTTGGGATTTGAGCGAGGTAATCCCCTTTATTGTCATTTATTTGAATAACGATGAACGCCAGACACATTATATAACATTCAACATATATAACATTCATAAACGTTGACACTATTGGAGATATACTAATCTCCACACTTTCAATTGCGAATTTAAAAATGCCAATGGTGTGAATCATAATGTATCTATACATAATCAGGCCGTGCAGAATCTTTTCACCCTAACTACATTTGACTCTTGCTGGAGTTCCCACCAGCATTCCGACCTGCGTCCACGTATGGCTGAATGTGACATTTAGTAAAGTCACCTTCACCAAATGTCACATTCATTATTTATTATGTATCCTAAGTATCCTAGGAAGGTAACACATTTACCAAATGTCACATTCATTATTTAGTATGTATCCTAAGTATCCTAGTAAGGTAACAGGTTCACCAAATGTCACATTCATTATTTAGTATGTATCCTAAGTATCCTAGGAAGGTAACTTTTTCTTGTCTAAATAGATTCATTGACAACAAACATACTTCGTACTTTACTACTATGGCTGGCATCCCACACTGTCATTACTATGACTCCTGTAAGCCACGATCTACAGCATCGACCAAGACCATAAAAGTTACACCAGTACTCGATAAAAACCCAAGAGAATCTAAAATCTGTAGGAACCCGAACCCGCATTGAAATTAACCACAGAATATAGTGAGAGGGGTGGAAATAAAGTAACCCGACTTCTCGTATTTCAGAATGACAATTATATAAATAGAAAGGGAAGGCACCGCGGTGATAGTATACATATGCATATTACCTATGTAACCTGTTTGATATTTCTATAACATGTATGGCAGAAACATCTAAAACCGCGTAAATTCTAGACGACACGGGTCCGCATAATACTATTGATTAACTGTTCAATATTTTGTACTAGGAGCACCTTTCACCAAATATTACACTCCTAGAACCTGTTGTATTGTAATAGGAAGATAACGAAAGTTTAAAGGGATATATTTTGATCGTTTACTTATAATTATTCCAGCGTCCGGGTCCGTGGGAAGGTGCCGGCCCATTAGGCCGTGCAGCTGAACGTGCTCTCCTACGTCGGGAACAAGACTCGCGGAAAGCTATACACCAGTTGAAACATCTACAAACAAGGCATATGCAGGTTGAAGTTCTTTTCTTCTTTATTATTCTTAAATCTATTGAAAATTGGTATCATCTAACCAGTGCATAATTCTGACGCACCAATATGTTTATCAGAAAAGCCTTGGCAAATTCAGACTAAATTTTACTCTTTGACCTGATATATTTGATTTCTACTATGTATCTGGCTTAACCTAACCTGATTTAACATATTTCAGGACTATATGGATCGAGTGACGCTTTCGCAAGCCGTAAACAGCATCTGTGGCCCAGAATCTTCCAGCAACTATATGAATATAGACAACGATCTTATGTACATGGACCAGACCGTTTCATCTAATGTACTCGACCCTACTATTGCGTACACTAAAGAACACTCTTTAGGAAATGAAACTATAACCAGCTACGCAAATTCCATCCCTACAAGTTCAGCAAGTGATGCATCTTCAGGAGGAATCAGCACAGCAATGTCACAATATGTCAACGCCTTAAAAAATGCCGGACTACCCACCGATTTACCAATACTCTTCGAATCTGGAGACGGCTCATATATTAATGTTAATGAACAAGTCCTCCTCGATATGGTTCAAAGCAGTGAAATACAATATGAGGTTATTGAACAACCGAATATTATAGAAAAAGTTGCAGATCCAAGTGAAATCAAGAGTATTGATGATTTATCTAAATCTATAGAACGAGGTGAAATCTTGTTAGGTGGTAAAGGTTATGGTGGAAGTAATGACTATGATAAAGATGGTTCTCAATACAGTCGTGCTGAAGATACAATCAACAGTCTTAACTCAATACTGCCAGATAATCTAGAGTCATTTGCTGAACAACAAAGCTACGTTGTGTTAGACCCCCGACTACAAGACAACAGTAACTCTATGGATAACGTTAACCCACACGATTTCTCGTGCATCGATGGTGATATGCAATTCTTCACAAAATCGATGAGCGATGATGTCAAAAAGTATTATGAAGATCAACAACTAAACGACGCCAGAGTTATGGAACAACTATGTCCTGTCAGTAATAGTTTAGATAATAATTTTAATATGTCGTTGCTCGACACAAAAAGTTCTCACTTGGACTCGAATTTGAGTCAGCAGTATAATTCATTAAATGCTGAAGATCTTAGAAGAAGTGAAGATTGTTATGATTTCGGTTTACAACTTCCACAAAGTGGTGTTTTCAAGGAAGACGCTTTAGATTGTTTAATGGCTACACCTAAGCGAAATGACGAAGATCAAATCAATTATGGAGACAACAGCCAACTAGATCAGCGAGCTCAAGAACGAGATGAAATCATAAAAGACTTAATGAATATTGAAAATAAAATGAACATGGCTCAGAACCATAGCCCTAGAGTTCCTGATGAACTGGATATTAATTCGAATACTAATCCCGATTCGGATATGTCCCATGTAGACCCCTTGAATGTCTCTAACGTCTTTGATAGTGATACGGATAATATCAAGGACCTCAACACTTCTAAAATCAACTCTACAGATTTGTCGGCAACAATAACCTCAAGTGGGTTGCAGTGGGATAATATGGATATGCACAAAGATGCTGATGAAAATGAAAATAATCAATCAAGTCATGAAGCCAATAATCAGAATCAAATAAATACTATGAAGACTGAATCTCAATATACTGATTCCGTCATAGATTTAACAAGGCCAAGTGACGCTGTCAAATCTGAGACTAATTGGGAAGACATTATGAATGATCCAATTGACTTAAATAAGGAAAATGAAGACACTACGAATGGAGATAATGTCAGTTGTGATTTACAGAATAACATACCGTTTGCAGTGGGGTTGCTTCCTCTAAAGCAGATTCAGCCCACGGATGAAGAAAATTTGTTAAAAAAGGAAAATTCTACAGATGATTTATTAGAAAATGTAGATGCGAAATGTTTAAAGCGTAAAGTAAAATATAAGAAATTGTAAGAATTATTGTTACATAAATATAATTAGATTAAAAATAAAAAAAATGTATGTAAAATGTATTATGAATTAAATATCTTAATAATATTATAAACGTAAAAGTTTGTATGGATGTTTGTTCTCTTTCACGTAAAACTACTGAATAGATTTTAATGAAACTTTACAATAATATAGCTAATACATCAAAATAACCCGTCCATTTCCCTTGACACTACTGCGTGACACCACTAGTAGTGTCATGGGAAATTTCTATTTCATTTTATGCGTACGTCGTCGCTCGCGGAAGCTTGAAATTTTCACAGATGTATATCTGTTGCTGCTATAACAACAAATTACTAAAAACGAAAATTAGGGTTAACCAAATTGGATGGGTGACCAATTTTTTTCAGATTTGATTTTCTTTTACCTACTCGTATTTGTACGGAACCCTCAGTGTCGCGATTCCAACTCATACTTGAACGGTTTTTTATTTTATTTTTTGTTTGATTGCGTAACGCGTAGGTACTGCGATTTTGATTGGTACCTATGTGTTTTATAATAAATAATAGTTCAAGTTGCAACTATTTCTCTTGGCGTATATTAATTTACATCAATAGTATCTACTTTTAGGTGCCCATACTTATTTAATTATTTAATTTAGATGTCTGATAGCGATGGAAAAAAGAAACTTTCTGGAGCACAGAGTCGAAAAAATCTAAATAAGAATCAATTTCGTTTTCATTAATTGTTTTTAAAGTCTCAAACGAATATTTAAATCAAAACATGTTGCACGGTAGTGCCACGAGTAACTAAGTAGATCACAGGTAATTTTGTTGTTTGCGTTCAATGAGCCAATCAGGGAAGTATTGCCATGGCAAAGTAAAATTTCCCATGAAAGTAAAATTTCCCATGACACTACTGGTAGTGCCAAGCAGTAGTGCCACGGGCTTAGATTATATAAACACCCAGATACCGCGTCCAGTACAACGCGTGCCGTCAAAGTTGCTGCCACTTTTTTAGCAATGTGTGACATACATGATACGTGACAGTTTAAAAATTGTTTATTTCAATGGTATTGAATTAAATGGTTCGTTTGAAGTTTGTATAGTTTATAGTAATATGTACAGGGGAAGATTTTCAACTCGCAAGGTTGTCGAATCCAAAACTATGAGAAATACTAAAAGGTATCTCGAACCCGATGATAATAAAAACCATAACTGCATAATTGATTCCTGAAAAATAGTCCGAAATCGAACACTGACTTCGGGCACTTACTTGATTTAAATTTATAACATTTTAATTTACGGAGTTAATGTAATAAAGTCTACAATTATTATTTATAAAGCCATATCATATTTTAAGTAGGTAACTAACTTCTAAGGTATTAGTAAATGTCGACGTCCTAGGGACAAGTCTATTATTTAAAAAATATCGTTTATGTACGTATATCATTATTTTCCAAAATTCATTCCTCGTTAGCAACACTATCACATGGTTGGTGTAATAGGTACAACGCGTGAATATTTTTTTTTAATTCTTACGTTATAACATCGATGGCTCATGGCCTGTTTTACCTACGCACTTAATAATAAATAAACCTAAATTACGCATATAAAGTAATCTAAAATATAAATAAACTAACAGTCAATATATCATTAGCAAATACTTGAAGTTACTAATACTTATTAAGAAAACACGGGTAAATAGATTTCGCTTCCTTGCAACACTGTGTACAAGTAGTAGTCAACGACATAATTGTTTTAAAATGTTTATTATAGAAATATATGGTGAAATTAAATACTTGTGGAATGTTATGTACACATTAATATCTTTTTTTTTATCAGTTTTTACAAATTTGCACTGCACAAGAAGGCATTTTCGAAATATTGTCTCGCAGCTCGGAAGATGTGCACTGGCGATGACCCAATACGGGTCACTGGCGGGCGGATTGACTGACTTACACGAAGTAATGCCAATTTTTTGGCAGCATTTTCGTTGCGCGCTTTAGTAATCTGGGTGTTTAAATCTAAGGCCACGGGTAATCAACGGTTATTTCGTTTATTACATGTGGCACTACACTAAAAAATTAATGAAAACGAAATTGATTATCTTCTATTGAGCATTAAGTTTATTTAAATAAATAATAAAATGAGTGATGTGAATTTACACGCTGAAAATATCTATCTCAACTTTTCCAACAAGGTACCAACCGATATAATTCTCCGTTGACAAAGTATAGAAAAATTTTGGTCCGTTTTGACCCCCTATTCGTTTGTTGTCGTTTTACCTTTGTGTTTCCTCAGTAATATTACAATCGCGGTAACGTGATTGAACGTATGATCCAGACAAAATAAACATTTGAGCTTGCATAAAAATTGGTAGGGATCTTAAATAAGTACACCATAATACAAGAAATATCAAAAGTCCACAACGATTGGATGTGCGTTTCGACAATCAATTGCGACACTACCGGTGGTGTTGTGGGGAAACAATAATACCCAAACACAGCCAGTGGTGTCATTGGGTGGTGTCACGGAGCCATGACGGGTAATATCATACTAAATAAAACAAGACCACTGATAATCACAGTTCAGAACAATAGGTCTCGTCGATATCCATTTTTAGGTATGTAATATTAAAACTATCGATTTATAACGCACAGCCGAATACAATTATATTTTATAATGACAACTAAGTACCTACATTTAAATTTGTAACATTGACATTGTCTACAGTACAAAATTATACGATATTATTATGCAGTCATAGTTATTAAAAAGGATAGATAACGTAATAGTGCCTAGGGAGATAAAATTTCCAGTTGCGAAAGAGCGGTGTCACGGGAAATGCACATTTTTTTAATGCCACTACTGGTAGTGTCACGGGAAATAGAAATCTCCCATGACACTACTAGTAGTGTCACGCAGTAGTGTCAAGGGAAATGGACGAAAGTTTATAGAGATGTTTGTTAGTATTTCACGCAAAAATACTACTGAATGCATTTTATTGAAACTTTACAGTAATAAATAAATAAATATCCATCACGCCTTATCCCCGAAGGGGTGGCAGAGGCATATTATATGCCCACTTTTCACCGTGTGGATTCCTGTCCCACGTAATAGGTAGGTGGTGAGCCCAATGCAGTGTTGAAATAGACAGACGCAGGTTGTGGCTACCTGCTGATGAAATTTTTCAAGCCGCTCATAAGGCCTTCAACCAGGCTTAACGACTGCCATTTTGCTGGCAACCGGGACCAACGGCTTAACGTGCCTTCCGAAGCACGGAAACGGAGTGATCACCCATCCGAGGACCAGCCATAGTGAAGGTTGCGTAACTCAGTAATCGTTTTCAGAACACTAAGACCGCGGGGCCACGAGCGCTTTTATTTATTTATTTTACAGTAATATAGCTGTCTATTTAAACACGGCAATGCGCTCACCACCTATTACGTGGGACTGGAAGACACATGGTGAAAACATAATATGCCTCTGCCACCCCTTCGCGGATAAGGCGTGATAGTAAGGCTAGTTGTGATTCTTTCACGTAACACAAATAACCCATTCTGCTGAAGACCCTCGGAAGTTAGTTTTAAAATACCTTTTTTTCGTGTAGAATCACTTTACTTTTAGTTCAACCCCAAGGATGTTGGATGTCGGACTCGAACCGGCTAAAACATCACACGGTTTCTAGCTATCAGTTTAACACCGGGCGCCCTGGGTGGCTCCTCGGAAGGATTTCTGGTAGGCTTTGGCTACCATTGCGGCTTGAGTGTTGTGTTATCCCGCTTCTTGGAGCGTGAGACTGGTTCATTCCCAGTAGATCTACTGAATAGTTCTACAATAGAACTAGACGTAGCCAGGGGGGGAGGGTTATGGGGTTTTGCGTAGTCTACTATTACAATCGTACTCCAATAGACTTCTATCGGTCGGTCAATAGAATTGCCACATGGTCGCTAGTCAGTTGCATTTTTGCTATTCTACTAACATTTTGACAGCTAAAAACAGCGATTCTGTGTCTTTTCTACGACTTGTCAATAGTGGACTCGGCCTACGGCTACGGCGACAAATAATCTAAAAAAAAATGACCAGTTTAATCGATATACGGTGTGCAAAGCGTAGACAATGGCACAAAGGATATAAGTATACAGGGCCGCTTTACAAGGATTTATGATTATCAATTTTTTTGTGTGTCCCACAATATTTATATTATATTATTTATATTATTGCCTAAAACGAGTGCATTTTTTTGTGCTGGTTTCTTGGATATACGTCCATAGGCTACGGTGACCACTTTCCATTAGGTGGGACGTTTGCTTGTCTGCCATCTCGGTGGTATAAAAAAAAAGCTGTGTTGGCGTGCTGAGTGAAAGACAGTGATATATCCATGCATACATACACACATATCGTCACGCCTTTATCCCCTAAGGGGTAGGCAGAGGCATATTAAACGCCCACATTTCACTGTATGCATTTTTGTCCCAAGTAACAGGTGGTGAGGCCATTGCCGTTTTGAAATGGACAGGCGCAGGTTGCGGCGACCTGCTGCTGAAATTTTTTAAGCCGCCCATAAGGCCTTCAACTTGGCTTAACGACTGCCATTCAACCGGCAACCGGGACCAACGGCTTAAAGTGCCTTTCGAAGCTCGAAACTGGGCTCACCCCAGTTTCGTGCTTCGGAAGGCACGCTAAAGGGCCGAATAAATTTCATTAATAAAATGTGTCTATTTTAGATGTTAAATTTGGAAGAAATTTTGAACCCGTTGCCAGTGATATATATGCAGTAAAATGCGATTTTCGCGTAAAATCCACTGTTAACCTTAGTATATCAACCACTAGTATACTAGGGTGACACTGAGCTTGACTTAACACTTTTACTTTAAAGACATTTACTAATAAGACGCAGTGTACGGGAGCATTTTAGATAATAAGAAGATCGAAGAAATATGAAAGTTTGCTAAAATGTCTTAGTAACCAGGCCATAAAATAACTACAAAAAAACTGAGAATATAAAATCTGTGAATGCAGTTTAAAAGTATAAATTATGTATCTTGAAAAACTATGGTCTCAGGCACGTTTTTCAGTAACCTATGGACTATAACAAAGAGTATAATAAGTAATTTTGAAAGGCTATAACCTAGGACGATTTAACCAATAGACGCCATCTTACTGTAGGCGCTGTTCCGCGGACTCAGTCTATCGTACACGTTTGGAGGGTAATTTAATAAGAAAAAATGACGAAATGTGCTGTGAAATGGTGTAAAAGTTATAGCGGTCGAAGATTTAAGGTTTCTTTTCACTCGTACCTAAGTAAAATTTTATTTTATTCACATTACTAATTTTAACAAAAATCATTAATTATTGAAACATACCAACAACTTAATCGGCCCTATATTCAATATACTTTCATTCTCTTTAAAAATTATACAAAGAGTTACACCATCTCAAATGAGCCGAATAATATTGTGTCAAATTTGTATTGCATAGGTACCTAAATTTTTCTATATGCGTTGTATTTTTATTGGCTGTTAGACAGTGACAACACTTCATGCAAGAGAAAGAAAACAATATCAATATGTGTGTAGTTTCCCCCACGCACGAAAGTTGGTTGAACGTCGTTTCATTACGCGTTGAGTACATTACGCGTCCATTGGTTAAATCGTCCTAGGCTATAACGTCCCGTCTCCAAAATCCACCTGTATTTTAATTATTGCATGTCTATGTCGCGACTACCCGCGATAATTACAACATTGTACCTACCTTTAGAAAAAATCAAACACCTACGGTAATTTTTAATTTTTTTTTATTTGAAACAATTACTTATTGATTAATATTACATTCAATGACAATTTTAACATCCATAAGGCATTTATAAATTCATAATTTTTAAAATATCGAGATAAAATATCATTTAGCAGGCATTATTCATTTGTATACGTGTACTGGTCTCTTATACAAAAGTTTGTATCTACCTATGTGTGAATTGTGTTCACACATAGGTAGATACAAACCCGTGGTTCGTATTGACAGGGTGCTAGAGTCAGAGTCATCAGTAATTAGTACTGATGACTCTGACTCTCTGATCTCTGACAGTACTTTTCAGAATTGTTGAAAAAGACTGGCCAAGTAAATTTAGTCCCAACCTCAATATGGACAGCGCGTAAAAATACTGGATCCAAATTGATGAGAGTACACTGAAAATATTATATTTAGATGAAACGTTCAGTTCTATAGAAGTATTGGAACTAAGACTTCAGTTGTGTCCAACAATGCAGCAAAAATTACATCTAACGTCTCCTCCCCTTCACGATGGAAGGTGACCGACCTAGAATTTCCTAATTTCATTAAAATTATTTCATTTTTCGGATCATGGAGAATATAGAATATCATACTACCTGTCTCTGTCGCTCCCGTGCTATTTCACTCAAACAGCAGGCTCCGTCACGTCTGAGTAAATTTTAAATGCCATTGTATTACGAGTTTCATTTATAGTGAAAGAGTTTTTAGAGATTAAGGTTGGTCTTAAGTCTTTCACTATAAATGAAACGAAATTCTCTTTAACCGTTACTAACTAAATGTTGATTGTGGACCAGCAATGTTTATCTACCTTATTTTATTATAGTATTCGAGCTGTACTGTATAATAAAAATGTTTTGTGTAAACACTTGTTAAAGTATAAAAAAATAAAAATTGTATGAATAAATATTATTATCAGATCAATGATAAAATGGCTCGGATTGGTGGTACAATACCTACAACCTATTACATACAAATTGTCATTACAAAATATTTTCCTTAACTATGTGATATGAACTTATGTAATCTAATATAGAACTTACAGTTGACAGGCATTTGCCATCTCCAAATCGTATTTACCTACTTCTGTCACTCAAGGACGGGGTTTATTAAAGCAAGACAGCGTGAACGCTTTCCAGTTTCTAGAAACAGTTGTTTAACATCTAGAAACAGCGAAATCTTTTTGGCATTCTCGCTATCTTACTCTAATAAATGTTGTTAGTAAACCACAGAAAGAGATAGAAATAAGAGAATTTGATTCCGTGTTCCATTCAACTCTTATACCAATTAATGTCAAATATTTTTACAATATAATTATTGTCAATAAAAAATTGACAGTTCGTTTTATAATATAAAAAATAGAGACATATATATATATATATATATACATACATAACTTGTAAACGTTTAAATTATCACTATATTTTTATCAATTACTTTGGTCTAAAATAAAAAATGACTAAGTATAAAAATGTCAACATGTAAGAATGACTAAGTATAAAAATGTCAACATGGAAGAACGACAAAGCATAAAAATATAGAAATAATGTCAAGGGACGACCATCCCTTGGAGGCAGATCTTCCACTCCAGCTGTCGATTCATCTCATAACATCGCCATAACGTTCTCGCGTAAAAAACATGAGATTTTCTTAATATGTTCATTCGCAAGTTTTTTTTTTTACTAAGGCAGCAGACAAACTTACAACCCATTTGAGCATGATAGAAAGTAGCTGTGGGCTTAATATCAAACAGGTCCGCAGTCTGCAACGAAGGCGCCGCAGACTTGTCTTCGCCCAAGACTACCCGGTCTCCTTGATAGGGGCCTGAGGACGGCGGGTTGGCTGCTCGCCGTTCTTACAGATGCAGAGCCTAGACGGTGGTGTGGCGTGATAATACGTTGACGCACGCCTTTCACCCTCTCAACGAAGTAGAATGGCGCCCGAAATGTCCCCAAAGAAGCGGTATAAAACCCGAAACACCGAAGACAAGGCCGCGTTGGCGGATAAAGCCTGGCTGTCCTTCCGAAGGCTCACTCGGGATTCCTGGCCATAGGCAGATAAAAGGGCACCATGTGATTTTAGTCAGTAGGAGTCCGGCATAGCATCCATGAAGATTAAACACGTACAAAAAAAACTGTAATAAGAAGAAGACAAACAAACACTGTATCGCGGTATGAAGATTTTCACGCCTTCAGAATAATATTATACTACAGCCGAAAGGTTACTGATTCAAGTTCCCTAAAAACCAAGTTACTTTAAAAAATAAATTGTATTTGTTACTTATAATTTGTTGATTTTTTCATATTATTGTTTTCAATCGTATTATCATAGTAAAATAAATAAATATCCATCACGCCTTATCCCCGAAGGGGTGGCAGAGGCATTTTATATGCCCACTTTTCACCGTGTGGATTCCTGTACCACGTAATAGGTGGTGAGCCCATTGCCGTGTTGAAATGTACAGACGCAGGTTGTGGGTACCTGCTGTTGAATTTTTTCAAGCCGCCCATAAGGCTTTCAACCAGGCTTAACGACTGCCATTTTACTGGCAACCGGGACCAACGGCTTAACGTGCCTTCCGAAGCACGGAAACGCTCGCAAATGTAAATGCCACAAAGTGGTCACCCATCCGAGGACCAGCCATAGTGAAAGTTGCGTAACTCAGTGATCGTTTACAGAACACTGAGACCGCGAGGCCACGAGCGAGTATTATACTAGCACTTATATTATATTATATTATAGTAGCACGAACGAGTATTATCATAGTGTTACTCGTACTTCTATAATTCATATTTGTGTCATTTACTGTTCACTTAAATACAAAATCTACTTGGTAGATATTTTTACACTTCATCATTTAGACAGGTGGACCAAATTATACCCTGCCATTTTTCTACATTGACATAGGTCCGTATTCCAGAACGTTACTCAATACTCAATCGACGCTTGAGAGTAGATTTTATAAGGCAAAATCTAGCCTCAAGCGTTGATTGAGTATTGAGAAACGTTCTGGAATACGGACCATAATTTATTTTTGTCATTATTACACTTCATCATTTTTAGACTTAGACCAAAAAAAACATTTACAAATTTATTATTGTAATTTCTTATATTAGTTTAAGTCATCTAGCCAAAGTAAGCTAATATTAGCTTACTTTGGGCTAGATGGCGCTGTGTGAAAAAGTGTCCCACAATATTTATTTATATTTATTTATTTCCATACCTCGTCATTTTTATACAAGTGAACATTATTATACTTAGTTATTTTTTATTTAAGACCAAAGTCGTCAAACCCTATTGGACCTTTTATAGGGTGAACAAGTCAATGCTATTCAAAAGTATTTTTTTCTGTCTAGCAACACTGCCTTATAGAAAATATATTTATATGGCAACATTGCTGATTGTTTTAACTCTCATAAAAGGTCTAGCGGATATCACACAAATAAATACATAGTAAATTAATCCTTAAAAATAATACTTAACACAAATTGAAGCAGTCATTTGCGAGCGAACATATCATAAATATATAAGTTCTGAGCGATTGGAAATGGCCGGATATCATATCACTATTTAAACAGATCTATAACAAATTGGAATGTATAAAATATTAGATATTATATAAAATTGTAAAATAAACTGCAACATATGTAGAATGAAATAAATAATCATCACGAAATCATGCAACGAGAGAAGTATACGAATAAAATAATTGTTAACAGACTCAATGGTACGTCATGTTGTGAAGAACTTCTAGCGATATACCCGTACGCGTCCGTGTGATAATCACCCATTTGGAAAGTGATAGCAGGTGATGACATTCTGCCGTCACCGCCGTTAGAGTACGCGAGTACACGCAAGTTGTACGACTTGCCTGGCATCAGGTTTGTCACGTACGCTTCTAGCTTCTGCTCCACTTGGACTATTGTATCGTTAGCTGTGCTCATGTCTTGATCAATCTCCCACACTCTTACCTGAAATAAAGCAAGACTACTTAATGGTACAAAAGACGAGGCGGCGGTAGCAGTACAAACTATTTGTGGTCGTTATCCTTCTGAGGCCTAACCCGAGACTCCATCGACATCGACAAAGGACTAGACATGACTAAATTCTAAGAAAATATAAATACTTAAGACCAGTCTGTATGGACCAAGTTTCCTTTGCCTGCCAGGGGCAATATGGGCGAAGACAACCAACAACCACTCTATATTGGCTGACAACCACGCGATCCTATGCCATATTTAAATGGGCAGCAACAGAATATGGCTAGGCAATTTGGCATTAAACTTGGCTTACTAAACGACTAGTGTTACTGGTTACCGGCACTAACGGCTTAATGTACCTTTCGAAGCACGGAAACGCTTGTAAATTTAAATGCCACATACTGCCACACATCCCACCCACCCACTAACAGGATCGTAAAATGCGTGATGAGTTGCACGTAGCGTAAGATGCTTCATTCGTTTATTACAGAGCACTGAGCTACTAGCCCCGCTTAGAACGTGCCAGATGAGATCCTTACATTGGTGAAAGGCGTGAAAATCCGTACGGTACTTTTTGTAGTTCTAGACAGACGAGTCGAGATAAGTTGACATAAGAATGATGGTAAATATTAACTAAATAATTTTGATATCAGTTTTTCCTTTCCAAAAATAGGGTCTTCGTATAAATTTGAAGTATTATTAGAGTTTATTAATAAAAAATAATAGGTATCTAATATCATCTTTATGTTCTCAAAGAAATTATACGTTATCTCAGGCTGATTCAGACTCTTGACCCGAAATTGGTAATACATCTACGTTTGTTTATAGAAACAATAAGCAAACTAAGATAATTCAAATTCACAAAAAAAAACTCTAAGTACAGAATAGAAGTTGGTACAGTCACGTACGGACACGAACAGTTGTCTCAGTAGGTATCTATATGAACATGGGGCAATAGCGCCAGTGAAGACAAGTCTAGATAAGCTTATGCGTATTGTCACAAGAAAGAGTTTAATGTAAGTTTGGTCTGTTCACGCCGTGATTCCGCATAAATCTGCCGTGGCCCATCCCAATCAATCGATCAATCAAATCAGCTTACCGCAGTCCCCTGCTGATCACCAAGCGTGGGTACCAAAGATTTTGGCGGGGCCCCATCTCATCCCATCATATATCCAGCCATGCAGCACCATTCCATCCAAACTTAAATAATCCTGTATGTACAGTCAACTCCAAAGAAATCTCACCCCCTTGGAATGTAAACTACTGGGGGTGAGATTTCTCTAGAGCTAACCATACTAACACTTCTCTAGTTACTTCCAAGACCAAGGAAGGAGACCTACAAGAATCCCCTTGTTGAAAGTACATTTCCCGATTAACATGCACATACCAGAAAACGCAGTGCTAATAAGTCTCTTTGTGGTCTAAAGACTTGGAGAGAAACTGTAGGAATAGGACGGGAAAACATACCAATATTGTGGCAATCTTAAGCAGAGTAAAGGCGTCTGCCCAATTGACTACAAACACTCTACATACCTTATATCCAAGCAAAGGTTCTTCCTCGTCTGTGGGTTGTACATATCGCCAAACAACGCGCACTGTTGTTGGATTGTAAGCCCATACGTTGACGGACGCCGGTGGTTTTTGCGGTGCCTTACGGAATGTACGCTCCAAGAAACGTTCACTCTCTGGACCTTCGCCGGCTGCATTGAAAGCCATCGCCTAAAAAGGAAAAAACTAATAAAATAAATTATTCAAGTACATACGCCAAAGACGTTAGGCTTTTATTTTTAACTAGAAGACTTCCCGTACCCATTTCACACAGGAACCTGTTTCTGGTATAAAAACTCTCAGCTAAAAAAAGTCTCAGCTACCTTCACATTAAATTTTATCCACTCTCACAGAAATTTCGCCTGTATAATATTAGTAGATTCTAAAACCGCGGCTGACAAAGTGGCAAAAAGCGTCCTCAAGCTGTAAAATATGCAACTATGATATCAACAAAGAAAACTTACCTTTACATAGTAGTAAGTGTCAGGTTGTAGTCCAACAATGAGTGCCCAATTGCGGGTCGTCCTTGACAAAAAGTAAATACATTCTTGCTCATTGTTGGCTTGCTTCCAGTATTTCAGACGATGGCCGATCAGTTTACCACGCATCCTATCTCGAGACTGATCGATCGGCATCCACGTAACATTCAGAGATGTTGAGTTATAGGACATTGCGTACACCTGCTGTGGAGCAACTTGAGGCATGTCCTCTGCTGAGTAAATGGTCGCGACCTCGCTCTCTGGACCAGCCCCAATTTCGTTGAAAGCCTGGACCTTGACATCATAAGGTGTGTAAAAATAGGTAGTAGAAATGTGCACCACATGTGTTCCAATATTACCATACTTCTTGAGGGGTAACGACTGAAATTCGACTTCCGCATCATGACGACGCCAGAATATTTTGTAATAAACACCTGGACCGTTTTGCTTGGAAGGCGGTAATGGCGTCCAACTGATTGTAAGATCGCCAGTCTTTCCGCCGCCTCCTCCAATATTCGCTGGTGCCTCGTAGGGTTTGTCTGCAGGAGTAGAGAACTGAGGACTAGGCGCGGATGGCTTTCCAGGTCCCAGAAGATTAACAGCTTGAACTCTGAACTCGTAAATCGACCATGGCATGAGAGTTGTCGTTATCGTGGCACGTTTACGTCCATTATATCGATCAATTTCCATTACATTCGCTACATTTTCGCTGATGATATACCACGTCGAATTCCAGTGGGTTCTACCAGTTACAATGTAAGCAATGATGGAGCGACCATTGGAGTTGCTGTCTGTCCATTCCAAGGTCACAGAGGAGCGTTGGACATTCAGAGTCTGAACACCACCTGGAGGTCCCGGCGGTCCTTCAATTCGTAACTGTGTGTGAGATGAAATGCGTCCAATCGCTGATTTGACTACGCATTCATAATCTCCAACATCAGACAAACTTACATTGAGTATTGTCAATTGCCCTCCATCAATTATGATTCTCTTGTCAGCATATAAATCGGCTGCTTGTTTCATTTTTATGCCGTTGTGATTCCAGAGGTAGGCAGTGTCTAAAATAGGATCTATTTCAGAATTACAATGCAAGAATACCACTTGATTAACCTGTGTCGTGATTCGTGGTGGTAATGGTTCAAGGAATCGAGGAGTGCGTAAGACAATCAATCGCCCTCTACTTTCATCAGAGCCATACTGATTTTTAGCTACACAGGTATAAACACCCTCATCATCTCTAGATAGCTGTCTTATTATAAGGTTCCCATTATCAGTGATAAACCGTTTTCCTCCTGCACCGATAATCATGTTGTCCTTTTTCCACGTAAAGGTAGGTTTAGGTGCAGCTTCTGGATTGCACCTTAGTGTAACATTTCCACCTTCTGACCCATAGGTCTCAGATTCCAATGGTCGCTTCTTAAATGATGGTTTCAATGATAAAACACGTAACTGTCCAGATGAATAACTAGCTTTTAATTGATTTTTGGCTTCACATTGATACATACCAGGATCCCTAGTAGGATCTAAATATTTTATGATTAATACATTATCTTGGATAATATATCGATCCTTGTCTTTGGATTCCAATGTGTCCATAGAAAGTGGTTTTCCATTTTTCCACCAAGTGTAATTCACATCAGGAATACCAAAGGCTTCACAATTCCAGTGTAACTCTCCGTTATTGTCAACATGCTTATCAGCTAATGGTATAGTGAAGTTTGGTTCAGCTTGTACTTTTAGGAAGACACTGTTAGACACACGGGCTCTATCATTACGCACATCACAAATATATTCACCTTCATCTTCTACTCCAACATTAGGAATGGTTAAGACACGGTCAAAATTACTTAACCTGGCTTTCCTTGGCATAGCACCATATTTTCTAGTCCAATTATAGGAAGGTACCGGATATCCAAATGTCACACACTCTAAGCGTATTTCCTGCCCAACTACTGGGGCTTCAGGAAATACTTTAGGAAAATTGTTTGGAAATTTCAATTGCTGGTAATCGGAATGTGGATATACAGAAAGTGGGAAAAAGGGACCATTTCGGCCTTGGTCAGATACCTTACTCATTACATTACAACTGTAATTGCCTCTATCTATTGTTTCTAATGCAGAAAAATATAGGCCTCCATCATAGGATACAAATACTCTCTTGTCTTCCTCTACGAGATTCGGGAAGTAGCCACGAGCCCATAAAAAGTTTACTCCTGGATAATATGATGGAGGATCACAATACATTACTTTACCCCAGTACTGATTGCCGCTTTCAACCGGTCTTTTTTGGTTAAACTCCCTGATAAAACCAAACGATAAACGCACTGATTCCGAGCGAATTGTACCAAATTTATTTGTTGCTGTACAGTGATATTTTGCATTATCAATTTCAGTATTGGGATTATAAATCAAAAGTGTTCCTCCACTTACAACAAATCTGGTCTCAACTAAAGGATCAATTGGGACAAAAGTTGGTTGATCTACTTGATATTCTTCTCTATACCATTGGTATACAGGAGCAGGGTAGCCACCCGCAATACAGGTAATTTGTACATGATAATTTTTTTGTGGATCGTAAATCGTGTTTACAGGCTCCTTTATAAAATATGGACCCCTAGGAATTCTCTCAGGATCAAATGTTTCTAAACCATAAGTAAATGACCGTTGTTCTTCAATAAGATAATGAAGCCTTTGTGTTTGGCCCTCACAAATAAAATGATAGTACTGAGTACCTTCAACAGGAAACAATCCCCAACGTCCATCGTCATGTGAAAATCTATACACTAAGTAATCCCGGGGCAAAAAGTTAAAGCTATTGTAAATGGATGTATGATCATTGAAGAATGCATTCTCGAGACCTGTTAACTGAGATCCATCGACATCATTGGACCAGTATCCGGGTGACGTCTGATGTGCACCTATGTACCATGAACCTTTCTGGGGATCTAAGCTCATCAGCCGGGTTATAATAAAACCATGTTCTTCTGGACTATTGACAGCTGCTAAGTCTGCTTCGTACGCCAAACAAATTTTACGGGCCTCATTTCTAGGACGGTTCGGTGACTTCGTGAATCGGTAACATGATTCTCGGTATCGGATCCAATTTGGTGGACATCTGTACCTTTCTTCGTAATCTAAACCTGCGTAATATGTAGCTGTGTTCTGCGGGTCAAGTTCATTATCATCATTAGAGTTAAAACTATCACCATAATTATTAGAGTTAAAACTATCAGAGTAAAAAGAACTTTGGCCAGGATTGTAGTCGTTTAGATTCTGTTGGTTGACCGGAAAGCTGCCGTATGGTACTTGAGAGTTCGGTCTGTACAACGTTCCATTCTGATTATTATTTTGATACTGGTTATACGCACCACTGGAGTCCGAAATTTGTGTATTTACACAACTCGTCACAGCGAGTAACAACAAAAATAGCTGCATTTTCTGACACAAAGTTTAGTTATTACTTTGTGCCAAATGAGTACACTATTTAACTAATTACGATTTCATTCTTAAAAATCGTTTTTAATTTGAATTGTAATGTTATATTTGTGATGATGACAAACAATACAAAAAAGCCTCGCCCAAATCCAGCAACTTGGAGAGGAGTAACTAGAGATGGCATACCTACGAAATATGCGTACTACTCAAAATGAGAAACAAAAATGGCGTCTTTCAGTAGTGCTGCCCTATTGTTTTTCGATATATTTATGGATGGAGTAATTTGTACAGGTGTGCGGGTTTCGACTTACGATAATTTAAGGGCTTCTAATTCATCCAATTGTCTAACTCTCCCCCACTTGAAATGGCAGGAATTGAATTTTATGAATCATCATACATCTGGAGTTCCTTAACATTATAGAAATAGGTTTACATGAAAGGTAATGATAACGCTTATCAAGTTAAATAAAGATCAATTCAAAGATTATTAACTGTCCTGTTAGAAAAAAGTCATATAATGTAAAACAGATGCTTTAAGAAATTTCGCTGAAAAGTAGTTAAATTTACCAGTTTTTTAAAGTCATTACAAAAGCTGGCTCCATACACGTAGTTTATTTTTGTATTAGGTGATACATTCTGGTATTATCTAAAAAACAATACCAAAATTACTATTTTGATGGCACCCAAGATTGTGTCCATGTAACCAATGTCATATTTAAAGTACAGTAGCTCCTGAAGATACGATACGAGACTTTTGGTATCGTTTTATTATTATTTAAAAATTAAGAAAATAAAAGGTAAATAAAACAAAAATATGCATATTGCAAAAAAAAAACATTATTTTCATATACCAATGATTGGCAAGATGTTCCTGTTTTGTATACACATTAAAATACAAATTACAAAGGAGAATATCCTATTTCTATCATTAAATTCATTCCGAAAAATACAGAAGGAACATGAGTAGATGCATTAAATTTTTAAATTTTTCAAATCTTCGAAAATGCTCGAAATGAAATATTCTATTTAACATATCAAGATAGTAAAATATCTTGATATGTTAATTAGGCTCATCGATTATGTTAAATAGGCTTATTTAAAAAAAAAAGAGTAATGGAAATATACATTTTAAAGAGGATTTGAACTTCTAGTTCGCGCTTATATAACTTTTTATCTGATTTATTTAATTGAAACTTTAATATTTAATTACTAGCGTAAGCGTAGCGAATAACTTTACGTGCCAATGGTCTCACAACAGGGGATGCCGACGACCGTGCGAAGTGGAGGAGAAAAAATTGGAAAGCGATATTTTATTACTAGCAAAATTTCAATCCCTTTGCAATAATTAAAGGAGCAAAGTCTATAAATCTACATGAGCGAAGCGGTTAAGTAAAATACTTACTAAAAATATTCGTGATGGTACGGTATCGTCTCGTAATATTTAGAGTACGATTAAAACACGATTCTATCAAATGAAGAGAGCAAATAAAATAGACTTTATAAGTTTTAAACTTAACCAGTCACATTTTTCTTTTACTGTAATTTTTAAGCAACCTAAAAAACAAAAAGCCCGGTTTAAAATCATTACACTACAATTCACACTAGAAAAATTGATATGGATAATGATTTGTGGGGCAGCTCTAAACTTTGACAGTTTACGGTGAGAAACTAAAATGGCAAACGGCCACGATCATGCATTGCTATGACGTCATGTTTTTATGTTGCCAAAACAGAAAAAAGTAAAAAAAAGTCTAATAAATATATTGTTGTCCCTTTTACATGGGGTATTGCAATTAAGTTTATGTGTACAATGGCTATACGTTTATGTGTACAATGTCGATTTATATCATATTTGTTTATCCGATAGTTCATATAGAACAACACCCAAACCCCTGAAACCTGCCAGATTCTTTTTTGTAATTATTTTATGGCCTGGTTACTAAGACCTTTTAGCCAAATCATAATTCATATTTCTATAATGTTCTTTTTATTATCTAGAATGCTTTACCGTCCTCTACGTCATAGTCAACTCTAGTTTTAAGTCAAGGTCAGTCCAACCCCAGTATAATGGTGGTTGTTATACTGAGGTTTTCAGTGGATTTTACGCGGCAAGATATAAAATAGCATTTCACTGCATATATATCATTGTCTTTTACTACAGCACGTTAACACAACTTTTATGTCCAAGAAACCACCACTCCCGCACATAAAACCAGATAAATGCATTAGTTTTAGAAAATAATATACATCCAGCATCCGCACTTGTCAATTAACCCGCGTATAGTCCCAAATCTGCAAGAACATGGAAATAATAGGTTGTAGTTTATTTAATTTAATTTTAATAACAGCTTAGATTCCATGAACGGTAATTTACTAACTATCTTCACGTTGTATTCCTGTCGGGGTTGTCACAGAGGACAGCCTAGATCGCCAGGCTTCGCGATTCAGGCATACTTTTTTCGCTTTCTGCAGATTTATTAATTGTTTCATACCTACACATGCACGTCTGGGTATCCGAGTACTTTCGAGTTCGACCTTTCCGTTTTTGAGCAATCTGCTCACGTGGTCTTCATTCTCGTTAATTGTTCCTCATTCATTCGTTCAACAAATGAATGAAAAATAGCGATACTGTACGTACGAAATAGGACGTAGGTAGGTACGTATCCGTATACGGTATATCATCTATAGGATCACTTATCTCGAATACTCGATTGCCAGTTATACTACTCAGAACGCCTCAGGGAAAGGGATGTAGGATAGGGATAACCTTTCCCCTTCAGATTGTTAACAATATGCAAAACTTCGCTTTACAATGTGACATAGTTGACACGTGTTACTACACACGAGGCATCTTTGTTCTTTCGGTTCGTCATTCCTCCGTTTATTAGAGGTTAACCTTGACCGTTGTGCGTTAGGATTTTCGAATCGAGGGTGTGATCATCCTCCCGTACTTTATTATCAATAGAGTGATGCTCTCGAGCATTAGCTGATAAGGCTCTGTGGTGCATATTTCTACCCAATATTAGTTACCAAGGATTCCAAATCTTTGGGAACTATATTATGGTGAAAGCCATTCTTATTTAAAAAGACGGCACGCCTAGCAAATTTACCATCCGCGTACTAGCGCATAGCTCTCGAACTGTCTACGTATGTCTCGAACTGTCTCATACGGTGTTTGTAGGTAGAATAATTTCACTCCCGTCCTCTGGTCCATTGTCGGGAAATTACTAATGCAACTTAATTTTTGATTTTTTTTTATGTAACGAGGTTGATAGTCCTTACCTACCTACCTACTTTCAAAGTTTGGCATCGGTGTTATACGGTGTTTGTAGGTAAAATAATTTCACTCCCTTGCTCTGGTCCTTTGTCGGGAAATTACTAATGCAACTTAATTTTTGATTTTTTTTTATGTAACGAGGTTGATAGTCCTTACCTACCTACCTACTTTCAAAGTTTGGCATCATTGCAATTAGTTATTATACTTGAATATTCTGTGTGTTCGCGTCGACCTACTACCATGATAGTCAACACATTGAGCAATACGCAAAGGTAATCAAAACTGTTGTAGGTAGGTAATAAATATCAGCGAGGGCCTATTATTAGTCAATTATTTTTTCACGTACCACCAATACACCCATGTAACAACAAATAAAGCTTGGCTTCGTTAGTGGACCCCACGGGAGCGGTGTGAGCCAATATATTTGATTAATTTGTTTGTAGCTGTTGACTGTGGAGTCATATTTTATAATAAACTAGATGACCCCCACAGCTTCGCCCGTGGAATATTTCGACCTCCCGTCGCACCTATTTAATCCCGTCGCTTATAAATTCTACAATGATGCATAAAAATTTGCCCGATTTGTCGACATTTAAGACTACTGCTCTGCTCCCAGTGGAGTAGCGTAATGATATATAGCCTATAGCCTTCCTCGATAAATGGGCTATCTAACACAAAAATAATTTATCAAATCTGAGATTAGTGCGTTCAACCAAACAAACAAACAAACTCTTCAGCTTTATAATATTAGTATAGATAAAATATTTATCATCCACCTATTTGCCATATCCGATTTAGTAGGTACCTACGGCGTTTCTTTTAACTGCGTAATTAGAGAAAAAAAAAGAAAACAATATATCATTCATCTCGGTTTTATTTTCCATTGTTATCAACAAGAAATATGAGTCTATAATTATAATAATACTTATACTGTAGATATACCTAAAACAGATAGACGATTTTGATATCTTTCAGAAAAAGTATACAATATTGTATAAATCGTTAATTACATTTATTCCAAAAATTACCAATTTTTCCTTTCATTTTCCGCGCGCATGAATATTTCCCTAATAATATTTCATCACAGATTAATAATGTACTTCTTCGTTTCCTGTTTTTACAGAGAAATAAATTGATAGGGCGGAATATGGCCTTGACAACTGTTTATTTAATGCTATTATTTATTATACATTCAGAGTCCGAAAATATTATACAGAAGTTTCTTAAATAACTGCCAACGAAACATTAGTTATAGGTAAATGACATCCCATTAGCAATATTTAATGCAGATATGTCGCTTCAGAATAAGTTAGAAAATGATTTGTTAATAGTCATTATATCTTATTTACATTTTCAATATTTTTTGCGATATGCTTAATACAATATGATTCAATAAATTTTACTAGTTTTTACAGGGCTGTGTATAAATAAAAAAAACATAACGCGTTTTATAATAATTAATTAAAGTAAATATAATACATTATTAATAAAAAAATAATAATTATATGTAGACAATAGCAGCAATCATAACAAAGAACAAAATGCTATTATTGTAAATTAAAATTTATATAAAAGAAATTATTAGCATAATCTCAAAACATTATATGATTTATAACAGATAAAAAGTGATGTATTGATAACTAAATATTGCTAGGAATCGTCCGTATAGCTTGGAGATATAATGTGTAGAATCTACAATACAAATTGCATTTGTTCAAGTGCGATTTAAGTACCTAGAACATCGCGTGCTTTAAGGCCATCCAACCCTGTCTCACTTTATACCCATTCCTCTAACTTACATCAACAATATTCACCAAAGTATACTATTGCACACACAGTATAAGATTATGCTATAGTCTTATAATTTAAACAGCTATGGTAACTACACGTCGTTTATTAACTAATATTTTATTATAATTACACTAAATATTTCGCAGCAGCGTGCGATACTTATTTTGCCTACCTACCCACTATACCATACACCAATGTTAAATAGCACCCATGAGAATATCAAACATTTAAAGCAACGTCTATTCGCGTTATCTACAAAACTATATACAATATTTACATAACTTGTTCATTAGTATACAACATTTACAGGCGAAAAATAAGACTCGAATTATAATTCGTTCATTAATTGTCCGCCTAAATTACAGTCTCGTGAAACAATTTTTTAATTTTTTTACAATCATTGTTCTGAAATGAGATACATGTTACATTACAATAATCAGTCAACCTGGGTATTAAGATCTCGTCTTTGAGCCGTCTCCAATCAATCTCTATAATAACAAATTTCACGACGTCATAACACGTTCGAAGAAAGATACGATTTGCATAGTTTTATATCACTTTTCACATTTTAGACACATTTTTATAGTTAGATTATGGTTTCGACACGTCTTTAGCACCGTCTTGTATTGTGATGTGCATGGAACACAAAACCGTCTTCATACGTTCTACGACGCCTATTGACTTCATTGTAATCTTTGTTCAGGTTTAGGCCTCGACTTTATTGAGCCTAGTGTCAGCTAACCAATACAGTCTCGATCTTGAGCAGTTGTCTAAGTTTGTCCGTTACCCTCACGAGAGCCACTTTAGAGGCTCGCACATTTACTTTCTCTCCGGCGCCGAGGAGCTGATGGCATTGAGCTCTTTCCAGAAACTCCTGTGTTCGGATTTCCCTCAGTAACTCCTTTGGAGATCCAGAGCCACAATGAATTTGTTTTAATAAGCTTTCTTTTGATTTGATCTGGAATTTGGAAAAAAAAATTGAATTAGTTCTCTTTGTCTTTGGTAAGTTTGGGTTGGTCGTCAATTGCGTATGGCTTTGTAGAAGTTGGATTAATGACGTAAAAGTGAAACAATGCTGAATGCGGGTGTTATAAGATCGAATGCTGTAATATGTAGGGGTAGTCTGTGACCCCCAGATTAAATGAACTGAGTACAGAGGTAACTAACGTTAAAAGAAGCTATATTTTCGACTTAAAAAAAGGATTTTTCTTGTTAGGGGAATATGCAGGCTTTTTATCGCATGATTGACTGTCATGGTATACTTTAAATGCTTCGAGAGCTAATCAGCCACAAAAAGAAATGATGTACGTACCTGTAGCATATTAGTAATATCCTGCAGTAAGCACCAGAGCCCGTCAGCCGGCTGACCAGTAGCAGTTCTGAGGCTGTAGAAGGGTGGCAAAGGAGCTTCAGTGCACTGGATCTCAATCATGGAGTCTGGGGGTGGTGGTGGTGATGTCGGTGGTGGGGATGACAGTACGTCACAACCCATTTCTTCACGGTCTGAAAGTACAGCACAAAATCCATGGAAAAAAAATGTCTGGCTTTTAAATTTTTTGTGAAAAATTTCCATTGGAAAGCCCCGATCGTGACAGATACATTTAATAAGGAGCTTAACCGGCATTGCGATTGGCTCTACTAACGGGCAGGCACCACTATCTTCTCTTTATATCTTTACACAAAAACTAGTAGACCCCCGCGGCTGCGCCCGTGACATACTACGAGCCCCGTCTAACCTTTAATCCCGTCGTTTATTTTACAATAATGGATGAAAATTTGCCCGATTTGTTGAAATTTATGATTACTGTTCTGTTCTCCATGGTAGTAGCGTTATGAGCCTTCTTCGATAATATCCAAAACAAAAATATTTTTTAAATTCGAACTAGTATTTCCTACGATTAGCGCGTTCAACCAAACAACCTCTTCAGCTTTAAAATATTAGTTTAGATGGGAAATTTTCTCCGCTCTCCCTTCAAATACCACTGAGTGTGATAACAGTAGTACTTCCTTCATCACTCATAATTCTTACCTATAACTTCAGTAGGCGGTGGGAATCTCCATGGTTCGATGGCGTAACCCTGGACATCAGATATGTGCAATCGCAGCAAGGTTGCCGCAGAGCCGTCAGCTAATTCTTCAGGAGTCTGTCCCGCATAAGTCCCGAGCAATGGGTCTGCGCCGTACGATAGCAGTAAACGTATGACTTCTACGCGGCAGTTTTCACAAGCTTCGTGTAATGGCCTGGAATCATAATATTTAGAGTGTAAACATACTGCTTTACCCTATCAATCTAATCCCTTATTATACTAGTTGACAAACAAAGTTTTCACGTTATCGTTGCCCACAGGAACTTGTTCCCGGGATAAAAAGTAGCCCATATCCGTCTCCTTGCTCTAAGCTACCTCCCCTTTTTAGCCAAATCGGTACAGCCGTTGTTGAGTTATAAATAGTGTAACTAACACGACTTTCTTTTATATATATAGATTCCCACAATCAAAATTACCCTGGCAGCTACTAAAATAAAATAACCCTGGTTCAGTCACATCTCGTTTTTACAATTTGCCCAGAAGAATAGTCTAACCTTTTGAGATTTTTATTTATTCTTACATTTTCTACACGGAAGAAAAAAACGAATTTCTGAAAAAATACCTGATTCCTCCCTGTGCAGCTGCAGAAACGTTAGCGCCATACTGAAGGAGCAGTTTCGCAATTCTGACATGACCTTTTGCAGCCGCGACGTGCAATGGCGTAAATCCCGCGTTATCTTTAGCTGACGGGTCCGATTCCATCTTTTCTAAGCAATAAGCAACACAGTCCTAAAAGCAAAGAAATGTATTTTTAATAATCATTTAATGAGTAAATATATAATATAAATCGTTCTTTAAAAGTAAAACCGCCATTAAACGGAAAGTTTCCTTAAATGCGTTGTCGAGGACATCTTTAAATATCATAGGTTATACCAACTTGAACTATTCTTCAATGTTCGTAATAGCTATATTATATTTGACGTATTTTTCTTTAAGTACTGACAACACATGATAATAGATAAATGATCTGACTGATCATTAATGACTTTAAGAAAATTTGTAGATGATATTTACTCTCTTGGAAAATTTGTAACGGTGAAATATCAGTTTGACTTAAAGTTATGTGTTATACAATACTTACCGTATAACCAAGTCTCGCAGCACGGTGTAAATGCGTTTCTCCAATGCTTTTATTTATAAACCATCCTTTAATTTCCTTTTGAATGTCATGTACTGATTCAGGACTTGGTTTAACTGCCGGTCTTCGTATTTTAGGAATAATGTTATCTCTGCGAATTATTTTCTTCTTTTTCTTAATGTAATCAAAACCTGAACTAAATTTTCTGCGGCCTATAATGCGCTTAAAGCGTCTCTTAGGAATTACTTCCCCAGGCCCCAAGGAACTACCTTCCACTTTTGATTTATCTTTGTCCTCTGGACTAGTATTATCAATTTTGTGTTTATTTACTGTAATTCTTTTAGTATTTAGAGATTTCATTAAACTGTTTCTTTTCTTTAACCGGAGCAGTCGGCCTTTAGCATCATTTCTCTTTAAAGATTTAGTACTTCTTAGCCCATCCCTTATTGAACTGGACCGTCTTTTAAGTTTATCTTTCAAAACCTTTTTAGTTTTGAATTTAGGTTTATTGGTTTCAGCAGGCTCTTTCTTTATTGCTACAACTTTTTCTTCTGTTTCTTCGGGAATATCTTGGTCCCTGCAAGAAGTTGGTGGCGCCGAGGCCGGCCGCTCATCACCAAAAACCTCTTTGATTGTCGCTCTCTGTTTCAATACTTTGCTCTCTGTTCTTGTCCTGGATTTAAGAACTACTGGTGAAAATTCTTCGGTTGCACCAATTAGACCATCTGTGTCCTTGATAAACGAATTTCGAAACGCTGTAACAGTCTCTTTTCTAAAAGCGCCTAAATAAAATATATCTTCCATCAACTTTTCTTTTTTCACATTGTAACTGCCTTTGTTACCATTTTTCACTAACCCTAAACTAGGGGTAGGAAGTAATTCATTAGTTGACTTTTTCGGTAGTGTTTTGGGGGTCTTTTCCTCTTTGTCTTTATTTTTTTTGTCTTTCTTCGTGTCTTTCTTTTCACCATATTTTTGAATTAATACATCAACGATTGAACTACCCTTTTTCTTTATTTTAGTAGAGAATACTGTAGATGTAGATGCTTCAGAATCATAATGTAACTTCTTAGGACCAGAATAACTTGAATTTGAATCTAGATCACTGTCAAGAGTTAATTTATCAGGACGTCTAGCATATAAATCATCTGTAGCAGCTGACGGAGCAGATGATGGTGCTGGAGACAGAGGTGCTGGGTCTAGATCAGGTAGAGAAGTAGAGCCTCTTGTGAATAAAGCTCCTGATCCACGAACACATGGACCACCAGAACGTCCCCTTGGTATTGCAATAAGTCTAGGGGGCATACGCAGTGAACGTTTGTATTTGAAAAGTTCCTCTTCCCAGCCTGGATGAAAATATGAACTATCACCAAATGCAGGTTTTCGCACCGGAGTTGAACTATTACTAGCACTGCTGCTGTCTTGTTTCTTCGGAGATGATTTAACTGGAGTTTTTGGCAGGGGTACAGATTTGTTTTCTTCTGCTTTTATATTCTTACGTACTCTAAGTCTACTCGCAACAGTTATATCATCGTCGCTATCAGAACTCGTGTTACCGTCATGCTTTTCATTTTTATTATTTTCACCTGACAATTTAGCCTTAGATCGTGCAACCTGTCTAGTTAATTTGCTCTTAACCGATTTTTCTTCTTTGTCTTTTAAAATAGAATCTAAGGATTTTCTGGTATTCTTATTAACATCTACATCACAACACTCCAGCTTAACATAAGCAGATTTTTCGGACAAATCTTTTAATAATTGATACTTTAGACGTTCACTTTGCTCTTTTTCTTTTAGAATTTTGCTCTTTATGAGTGGTTCATCGTCGTCTGTAGATTCACATTCCTCTTTTATTACAGTTTTAATAACTGGCTTGTCTTTTGTATCTTTTTTAGAAGTCGGCTGCGAAGAATGCTCAGTTTTCTCAGACTTTACTTTAACTTTTAATTTAGATTTAACCGGTTTATCCAAAGATTTTTCTTTATTATCACTTGTCTTAACTATATCACTGTTGTTTGGTTCTACATTTAAAACTGGTTGTATGACAGTCTGATTAGGCTGTATAACACTTTCATGAGCATTGATTTCATAATCATCAATAGGCTCTTGTTTAATAATTACCGCAGGTATTATTTCACTCGTTGCTACTTGCGTGTTTTCTTGTACAATACACGGAGTGTTAGGTTCAGAGTTAGAATCAGATTTCTGCTCAGGAGGTTTAATTACCTCTACATTTAATTCAACTTTGGATTCAGTAGAAAGTTCAGTATGAACGATTGTGTCCACACTTTGAGATGTTGAAGCGGTTTTATTTCCAATTTCATTTTCAGTCGTATTGAGCCGTTTGCGATGAACTTTCTTTTTGTGACATCCCATTTCCAATTGCTCCACGAAACTGTCACAAGCGGTGGCCCAATCTAAGTCTTCAAAAGCAGTATCACTAGTAGCAATTTCATTAGGTTCTAAATTTTCTAGAATGTCTTCAGTTTTAATGGAAATTTCAGCATCTTTTTCTATTTCTTCTATACTCATAGGCTCAGTTTTAACCTCAGGAATGGGTGCTGATTGTATTTCATTTTTAATAACAGATTCTAATCTGAGGTTATCTTCTCTTATTTGATTAAATAAATGAGTTTTTCTGGGAAGCAATTTTAATTTTTCATTCTCCGGCGGGGTAATCAATTTCGTTTCTGGTTTAGGATCTTGCGTGGGTGGCATTACTTTGAGTTCAGCTTTAGTTCTTATACGAGACGCAACATCATTTTCAGGAGATCTGGGCTTCGGCTCCGGACTATTATTGTAGTCAGAATCTCTTGAAAACGAATCTACTGCCTTAGGCATTTGAATGTGCTGGTTTAAGTTTGGAGTTAGATTGTGAGGCTTCACAACACTTTTAACAGGCCCCTGTGTTTCATTTTCTTTAGTTAGATCTGTGATTTCATCATCATCTATAACTATTAAATCCGGAGAGTTAATGGGCTTACTGGATCTAGGGGGCTCACCAAAACCTATTTGTTTAGTTTCTAGACTACTTCTTAGTATGCTTCTCACGCATATCTTCTTATCTGCGGGAATGCGTGGTGGATCGTAATGGTGTGGATTAACATGGCTCGGATTTTTTTGTACAACGTGATTACGATTATGAGCAGGTAAATTTCTGTCATGATAGTAGGCGTGGTATTCACTGGGTTCACGAGCTACTAGCTCAGGATGGTATGAATTACTCGGGTATCTATGATTTGCATGTGTATGAGGGTCTCGATAAGCACCGGACATTGAAGGTCTCTTCTGATCATTTTGATAGACGGCTTCAAATTGTTTATAACTATAAACAGGATGCTTCATTAGCTCCCGTTGTTCCCGAACAGAGTTGTCTATCCGACTATTGTCTGTTGTCCAAGTATCATGGCGTGGAATTTTCTCCGGAATGTTACTAACAATTGGACCTACAGGGCGTTTTCTGTCTTCTATAACAAAATGTCGATCATCCCGTACTCTGTTTTCTAGGTAACGCTGATCATTGGCAGGCCTTGTAAGATCTATTTTAGGAACATATTCAGGTCTCGCTGGGACGGTATATTTACTACGTTCTTGGTAATGGCTATGATGTGAAGGAACAAATCCTTCTGGTACTATCCGTCGACTATCATACGTACCATTATATCGGAGCGTAGTATTGCCCGATTGTGATTGGGTAGGCGCCACGTATCCATGAGAACTCCTTTCTCCATATTGATTAAAATTGGGTGCAAAGTCGACTTTGTGAGCATGGGTGTGTGAAGGCAAATGTACTTGACGGCTACTACTATATGAAGAAGGTCGAGGAGGAATTGCTATCACTTTATTATCTGCCGTTGCTGAATCAACTGCATCGTCTTGTGTGGTTGACGAGTCGGCAGAATTTTTAACTGTTTTTACTGATAAATCTAAAGGCGATTCCCGCTTCTGTTTAGTTTGATTCGCTTGTGATGTTCCACTCGACAAATCCTGTTTTTGTTTAGTTTGGTTCATTTCATTAACTATTGAAGTTACAGACACCGTTGGCCGTTGTTGATTGGGATAGCTTGGTTTTATTGAAGATCGCACCGGTGAAGATTGATGTGGTGTGGCAGGAGAATAATCATAATTAATTTTAGGCGCCGATACAGGACGATATGCCGACCTAGACTGCGTTGTATTTTGAACAGATGCACTGGGTGTATACCTGGATGTGGACGTTGAAGGATTTGGATAATGGTAACTGCTTCTAGGATCTACAGATCTATTAATATTGGGATAATCAACACGTGGTGCTAAGCGAGATGCATCTTGTGGGTGCGGCGGTATTGGCACTGGCGAGCGTTCCTGCAATCTGGGTGGATAATGAGCGGTCACATCCATTGTTGCATGCTTATATTGATTTTGATGTGTATCGACGCGATGGCTTTGTACAGGTTGCGCAGTTGGTGAAGGTCGATAACTTGGATAAGACTGTTGAAGGTCATATTTCCGTTGAGACATCCCTAGATGTCTATCATAATGAGCTGCTGCTCTATTAGAATGATATGGAGAAGGATCCCGGCGAGGTTGTAAAGTTGTATACATATGTGGTGTTCGACTATCGGATGGATGTGCCTGAGGCTGTGGCGCCGTTTGTGGGTGGTGTATCGGAGGAACACGATCGTTGGGTGGAGGCGGCGGGTGCGTAGGTTGCATAGAATAGCGCTGTGTGGGTGAGCTTTGTGCGGCCACATCTCGCAAACGTGACGCTGACATTTGTTGCATAGAACCTGTTAACCTGGCATATGTCTGTGCCGCTGGACTGTGGCGTGAATGCGTCGAAGGCTGTGGTGATGCTACAGATCCAAGGGAATTCCTGGTTCCTTCAGAAATATGCGTATCATAATGATAACGCGCATAAGGTTCCGGAGGACGTGATGTAGGATACGGATCTGGCGGACGGCCTGGAGCGTAATGGTCGGGTTGTCGCGTAGTTGGTGTTTGCACGCGATGTATTGTGGAACGAAATTGAGGTGGTGCCTCCAACTGCGGTTCGGGCGCTGCTGAAGGAGGCAGAGGTGCACCTGATGGAGGTCGTGCCGGCGAAGGGCACGGTACAGCTGGTGCAGGCGCCGGTGATGGTTGTGTTCTTGGAGGCTTGTGTATAATGTGCGAGGGAGGCGAAAGTGTGCCAACTGGTTCTTCGTCGTCCTCAGTATCAGGTTGTTCACGCCGTTTCTCAGCCGCCTCCCGCATTACAGTAGCTTTGTGTATGATATGCGGTTCTGGTTCTATAGGCTCAGAAGGCGGTCGCGGCAGTACTGCGATCGCCGTCGAAGTAGGGACGGAAGGTGGCGCTGCGGCAGCGGAAGGCGGACGCGAGGAAGGAGCTGGCGCCCCCGATTGAGCTGGTGTTCCTTCTTCAGGAGGCGTCCCCGCAGGCCATAGCGGTTGACCAGAGCCTTCCGCTTGTGCCTGCTTCGGCAACCCCATGAAGTATTGGCGCGTTCCCTCCAACAGTACATTATTGATGTCCATACTCCGTCACCTCTGGGTACGACCTGGAACAAATAAGTTGAATGATATGAATCATATCCGCATGAGTCCCAGAGCAACAGGAAACGATCTAATTCAGAATAAACCTTTAAACAATTTGAAAATCGACGTTTTAAAATATTTAATTCTTGGAGAGTTTTAGTACGATAAAAGGAGCAATTTTCCTTTCACGTAGTTTAAGTATCTAACCATTCTTTTTTTATTTCGAGTATGTATACGATAAAAAAAAACTAAATATAAAATAAAAATAAATATAAAAAATCCATGAGTCTGATACCGGTATTGAACGTACTACTCGAAGGTGCGACGTTGGGTCGTTACCCAGCGTGTGCCCTTGAGGGTACTTCGCCCCCGCACACACGCACGGAGACGTCAGTAAGATACTCGCGAACACGCGCACAGTTGCGACTTCCGTATAAATTTTGCTAAAAGTTGACTGGCCTTCGTTTGATTGAATGTCAAAAACCTCGTTTTTCTCATTAGCAAGTCTTTTAGAGGCCATTGTTTAACAATTATTATTGTTACCTTAAAAAAGTGTTTATAATGAACTAGCTGACCTGCCCGGCTTCGTCCGTGAAATAGTTCCAACCCCGTGGTACCAATTTAATCCCGTCGCTTATTACTTTTCCGAAAATGTATGTAAGTTTGCCCGATTTCTTGACATTTAAGTTTACTGCTCCGCTCTCCTGTATAGTGGCGTGATAATATAAAGCTTAGAGGTTGCATGGATCAAGTGTTTTCTCTCCGCATGATCGCGGAAAAGTTTCTGGCTCTTAGCCAGAAGGTTTTCTGCGCTTTTGTGGATCTAGAGAAAGCATTTGATAACGTTGTGAGAGAAACGCTGTGGGACTTGCTGCCAGGATATGGTGTGGACGGCTCGCTACTGCGGGCAATACAGTCGCTTTATAGGGACTGTAAGGCTTGCGTGCGAGTAGGGGGGATGTGTCACCTCTTTTTGATGTCTGTACAGGCGTCAAACAGGGATGTGTCATGTCCGCCTGGCTGTTCATAGTGTATCTGGACAGCTGCCTACAGAAGTTGAAAGATTTTAATATGGGTGTGAATTTGGGTGACTTTACAGTAAACTGTCTGCTGTACGCTGATGATGCGGTGCTCATGGCCTCATCAGAAGCCGACCTACAGGCATTAGTCACTAATATGAAAGAGGGGTGTGAAATTAAGGGTCTCCGCTTGAATGCAAGTAAAACTAAGGTTCTAGTATTTGAAAGAGGTGACGTAAGAACTAAATGCGAGATTAGAGTAAACCAGGAACGTCTAGAGCAAGTGAATGAAATTGTGTATTTAGGAAGTATGTTTAGCGCGGATGGAAGATGTGATTCGGATGTAGAACGGCGAGTAGCTGCCGGAAACAAAGTTAACGGTGCTTTGTCCCAGTTAGTAAAGCGACAAAGCATCGTAAAAGAAGCACGAATGGCGATTCATAACGCAGTGCTAGTGCCAACTTTGCTTTACGGTAGTGAAACCTGGGTATGTCAGCAGATGCATGAAAGTAAATTGAATGCTGTGGAGATGCGATCACTTCGAAAATTGTGCGGCGTTACCTTGGCCGACCGAATACGTAACGAAGTGATACGCAATATGGCAGGTTTGAATGAAAGTGTCAGCGTTAAGCTTGAAAAGGGCGTGCTCCGTTGGTTTGGACACGTCCAACGAATGAGTGAGGAACGATTGACGAAGAATATATATTGTTCAAAAGTAGAGGGTAGAAGGAGTCAGGGAAGGCCGAGACTTTCATATGAAGACCACGTGAGCAGATTGCTCAAAAACGGAAAGGTCAAAAGTACTCGGATACCCAGACGTGCGTGTATGAAGCGATTGATGAATCTCGAAGAAGCGAAAGAAGTATGCATGGATCGCGAAGCCTGGCGATCTGTCCTCTCTGACTACCCCGTCAGGGATACAGCGTGAAGATAGTTAGTTAGAACCTTTCTCAATAAATAGGCTATGCAATACAAAATGAATTTTTCAAATCGGTCCAGCCGTTCACGCTTGATGGCGTGACCAAGGGAAATAGGGATTCATTTTTATATAAATTTCGTTCGTGCCTAATGGTCACATAAAAATAACAAATTATGATTTTCAAGTTACCGTTTTCTAAAAGTAGTCTATGTCCAATTTTGATGTATAAGCTGCAAAGTTTTATTAAAATCCATTCAGTAGTTTTTGCTTGAAAGAGTAACAAAACATCTATACAAACTCTCACATTTGTAATATTAAGTAGGATAATAATCCCTCCTCAGACTTTTTTCCATAGATCCTGCTGCTTATATGTTATAATATGCTTTTACTTGTCTATATTTTCTATAGACTAACAAGTGTGAGTGAGTGGAGTCCAAAACTGCACTCTCTAACACGTTTACTTAATCTCCCATCACCTTTACCTATTAAAACTGCTCAGCTTAAACAATATTTCTCCACTTATATTATTTTAAAGGTTTTGATAAGCAATGGGTATAGTTCTCGATATAAAAAGACTACGCCTTGGTTTACTACTCCTGCTTTTACAATAGCCAAACATCAAAAGCTGAGCAAAGTAAATAAAAATAAAATAAACGCTAAAAGACCCAGAAATCCATAATGGTTTTAAAAGAAAGAAAAAAATCGTTCCTTTGTTTTAAGAAGACATTCTTTTTTATAAATCTTAAGTTTAATTACGTATTCTAATATCTACTGAAGTAGAAGAAGGTCTGCCAACGTTTAACCTATTGTTGGCCTCATAAACCGGTCGTCTGATTACCAAACTTGATGACTGATATGGACGAGTATTATTCGACAATCATTATATATTTTGTTGGCACATATAATTGAAGTAGAACTGGAAGTAGGACATTTCAACAGGTTGTGTATTTGCATTTCAGTTAAACAAAACATATCCGACCGCACCGCTTACAGGTGTGGACTGTAGTGAAGATAGCCAAGTGATGTTTATAAACGTCACTTTATAATATACCTGACGTTATTTAGTGAGGATTTTCCAGTGATGTCACTAAAGGGTTAAAAAACGTCTTAAAATGTACCTGACGTTAGTTAGTGTGGATTTTGCGTTATGTCGCTAAAGGGTTAAAAAAAATAAAGGAGATTGGATTACTTGTACTTTTCTCAACTTTACCCGAGTACAGTGCGTATTTCAAGCGCCTATTATGACTTTTATGACAGAATGTTAAAGAGACACATATCTTATGGATTATGGACGTCACCTCAAATCCAAAACAGTTCTTTACGGGTTTTTTACGTCTATTTAAATTAATAACTTGATTTTATGCAGAGTTATTTATATAACACTCCGGTACATAAACACATTGGACTGCTAAGTATGTAGGTACTATAAGTAGTAAGTAGGTACTATATCGCTAGTGCATGAATCTAAACACGTTTATAAATAGAACAGGTATTGAGCGCAGACATAGCAAGGACGAGAAACTGTTCCCGAGCGGAAGCATTGCTATGCACGCCCTCTATCGATTGTACCCAGACGAGCCCTCAACAACTGATGGATAGGTTTATCTATATAAAACAAAGTCTTGTTATTTAACTCGTGACGCACTGATTGATATGATCATTGGTTTATTGGATTTTTCTCTACCCCGAATTGTAGATGTAAAAAAAAACAGAAAGTAACAAAAAATATTCCTTATTACGAAATTAAATAATCCTTACAAATATTATAAAGGTGATAGTAACTCTGTCTGTTTGTGTTTTCACACTAAAACTACTGAACCGATTTTTAATGAAATTTGGTACAGAGAGAGACTTTATTTCATTTAAACTTGTTCCTGTTGTAAACAGGAACGGGAAAGCTACATTATGCAAACAGAGCCGCGGACATTAATAATAATAATAATAATAATATGCTTTATTGTACACCAAGAATAAATTTAAAAACTAAGAAACCAATATTATATATAGTAAGTACAATGGGCGGCCTTATTGCAAGCGGCAATCTCTTCCAGGCAACCTTTAGATGGACAAGACTGTATTGAGATTTATTATAGGGCTTAAAGTTTGGTGACATATAATACCAGTAGATTCCAATGCATACATTTATACACATACACACATAAAGATACATACATATACCTAAATAAACATACACACCATACCTACATACACATACATACATACATATATATATATTCCTACATATAAAAACAAATATACATACTTAAATACGATCTGTCCTCTCTGACTCTCTGACAGGGATACAGCGTGAAGATAGTTAAGTTATTTAAGTTTAAATACAATCAAACATTTATATAATACATATATTAGTGTACGGTAGTTTATGTTGAAATATAATATTCTTTAACCCTCACTTTAAACGTTTGTAACGTTTGAGCCCGTCTGATAGTGACCGGTAGTGCATTCCACAACATTAACTAGTAAAAAAAACAATTTCCGATTAAAACAGAGGATATAAACATTAGTTAACCTTCCAAAATCCAAACAAAAGAAATTGCCAAATTGAAAAGGTATGATAAGTTACAAAAGTAACTTTGTAAAGTACAAACGAAGTCCCGAAAATGTCCTTGACCTTTTACGCCCCGTCGAATACAGTAACAAAGAAAAATGCCATTTATTTGTCTGCCAAGCGAGATCCAGACAAATATACACAACAAAGCCTCTAATTGCTTTGAGAGTTCTATATCGTGTTAGAAATCCCCGAGCGCTTTGGAAGAAAATATCGATTGCACCGTCGCAAAAGCGCTAAAGTATTTACGAGTCTACCTAATGTTGCTAAGACGCAATGTCACTTAGACGAACGTGGCATGATATGAGGTCAATGACACGACGCATTACGTATATAATAGCTTTAAATATACCTACAAGTTGTAGTCAGATGAAATATCTCAGATAACACAAATACTCAACCATATTGTTTACTTATGTATCTACAAAATAGTTTTATCATATAAGATTATTAGATTATTATTCTGATTGTCAATGGTTGTGAAAAAAGTACAAAACCAAAGTTATGTTGATGAGTGTTTAAAAAGCTTTACAGCGCTTTACGCTTTCCTCTTGGCGGGACACTACAGTGCCCCCAATTAATAAAAAAAGTATTTACAAATTGCAATGCTGAAAAATAGCTGCACTTGTATTAAATAACGACTAACCTAACCTAACGATGAATAACGTCTTCAGGTACTCTGAAAACAAGAGTCCGCCAAAAAACGACGTCAGATACCCTGAAAAATAAAGGCCCCCAATTCTTGACCTTGAAAGCATAGACAAAAATTTTTGAATTTTGTTCGTTACTGTTTCTAAATATGAAATAAGTGGTATTTTACCAAATGACACGAGATTGCTTAAAAAATTAACTAGTTAAAAGGAAGTCAAAGCGTTGTTAGGTACAATATTAATTAGCGCAGCATGGCTGTAGAATGGTATATAATTTGAGCTTTATTCTCTAGACTTACGTGAGGTCATATTGACCATTGAGGAGGTAAATGACTCACTACAGTTCTATTTATTATTGTAAGAACACAAAAAGGGTAAAGAAATCTTACGATCGAGATATAGACAGGTGAACCGAGAAATGTCGTACCTACACAGGTAATTGTTATAAACCGAAGTTACCCGATCTGGGGGCCAAATTTGCTATTTCAATCGTGTCGAAATAGAATAGAAATCGTCGCACAATAGCGAGTCGACTGAAAAAAAATTCAGTTTTCTTAGTCTACTATTACAGACGTACTCCAATAGACTTCTATCAGTCGGCCTATTTTTGATAGTCTACTAACATTTTGACAGCTAAAATCAGCGATTCTGGTTCTATTTCACGGCTTGTAAATAGTAGTAGACTCGGCTCCCTGTTCAATAGTGCTTCACTGATGCAATTATGTGTGAAGCAGGAGGTAGTCATATGGTTTCTGTTACGTTATGTTACACGAAAGATACCGGACTAACCATCATAATAATGTATTGATAGACAGATATCTTTATTTACAGAACATTGTTATAAAGATCTTACTACAATAGGTAGGTACATTATGTTCCGCCTAAACTCGGCATGCAAACATGAGATACAGTTTCTCTCATAAAAAAGAAAAACAAAATAATAATGGGTCTTAGTTGTGTGCTTATATATTAAATAGCATATATTATATAAGCACACAACAGGATCTCATTCATCTTCCTACTTAGTAATGCTTTCCATACATGTTTAGAAAGTCTTTTTTTGATTAAATACATTTTTCGACTAGCCATTTTTTTAATATTTTCGGATTTTCGTCCTGTCTCCATACTACTAAGACGATAAACTGGTAAATGATAGTAAAGTCTTTCCACTTTTCCATTCGGGTCTGTCTTTCTACTCATAACGATTCGGGCATTAACTTTTACGTATTCTACTTTCATAAGTATTAGAATTCGACACTCTTTCTTAGCTATTTTTAATACTCTATTCACATAGGTACTGCTAACTTCTAAAGGGATACTCTTTCAGCAAGTCGGCGACAGAAGAGCATGTGATGAAATAATTGGAAAAGGTAAAACTAAAAGTAAGAAAGTGCCTAGGTAAGATCGTGTATTGCTCATACACTCACATACAACATATACCTACCTAAAAACATACAAACACAATGTAAATACACATCGTAGCTACGGATTTTAAATATATATCAGTAATCAAATCAGTCAGTCAGTAAATAAATTAGTTTTAATTAATTGTAAATAAGTTACCTACTTTTATTGAAAGTGATTCAATTATCAAATGTAACTAGGGCTTGGCCCAGGCCTCTGTAAAGAGGTTTGGAGGTCAAACAGCATTTGATTCAGTCAGAGCCTCCATAGCCTATTTTATGCCACGTGTAGCGACTTTTTTGTGAAATATATGCAGTGAAATGCGATTTTCTTTCTTGCCGTGTAAAAACCACTGAAAACCTCAGTCACTATTATACTGGTTAGATTTTGGTAAAACTGACGTTGACTTAAGACTAAACTTGACTAAAAAGGAGAGGACGGGGTCATTTTAGATAATATCTAAGAAGATTGAAAAATATTAATTAGGATTTGGCCAAGAAGTCTTAGTAACTAGGCCCATACAAAAAAAACGCGTTGTTTCCCATGTTTTCAGTACTTAATCCGTTTTCTTGTTTAGTCCGGATGGAATTTTGTAAGTTATTTTATACCAATACTGAAATGAAATATACCTCAGAAGTGGATGAGCAATGCATGAAAGGGTAAAAGAAGTTTTTAATCTGTTGCTAAATTATGCTTAATGGATTATAGACATTAGTTGTTGGCAGACCGCAAGATAATCAGCAATATATGATTTAAAAAAAAAAGTAAAATATATAAATTAGGGCCTCGGCCAATAGCAAAGGTCATGCCTGCATTAGACCATTGACATATAAATACGCTGGTCATAGACTAAATAAGAACGTACCTCGTAATAATGACATTACAAAACATTGATTGTACATTCATAGGTCATTGGTTGCCCCTACAAAAAGGTCAATTAAACAATAGTCTTAAATTATACTAATTGTAAATGCTAAATGAAAATCGAACTAATTAGAAAAAATTCAGATGGAATCCATGCATATATAATTACGTCTATTTCTTCAAAGGGTTCGGCAGAGAAGTAACAGCATATGATTATAATCTATAGTCTATAAAGGCATAATGTGACTGCCTAGTAAAACGAATAAAAGCAAATTGAACGTAGTGTACTGACTGTATTCATTAAGTATTTTAGTAAAAAATATCGATACGTGTCTGAACTGGGAAAAAATATTAAGAGAATTGGGCTTCTATGACTCAAAACATTAATCATACAATCACACCTGTTTATCAATCAGGGTCGGCTGAGTTGAGTTACACACCCACACTGGCTGTACTGATGTTGGTCCCACGTTATAGGGGACAAGCCTATTATCGTCGCTGGAAACTATATGTAGACAGGAGAAAATTAATATCTATTTAGTAATCCGAAGAAAAATACCAGTAGTCAGACATATATAGAATATCTGAAGTCCGAGCACATAAATCAAAATATGCTACTAATTACAGAACAAGGAGTCTACTCTAGTCGCCCTCTTAGAAATGTCTTACTCTATATATTTTGCTATGAAGCTAGTCAGGGCGTCATCCCCCAATTGAGCATACTTTAAAAGCTCATTGTGTTCCTCTTTCGATTCAAGACATATAAAGTTGAATATTACAATAGCTTCAAGCGTGACTCAGTATCGTCCTTTCCCAATTTGGGGTAACCACCTTAGTGGTCCATTGGTTGCCCCAGATTGGGTACGACGCGGCTTCGCATACAGCGCAAAATAATACAAATTGTGATTTTTTAAAATTAAATTGTGATCATGTAATAGGAGTCAGAGTAGGTCGAGATTTACATATGAAGAACACGTGAGCAAAATGTTCACAAACGGAAAAAAAAGTACTTGGTGCAAAAAAAAAATCAAAAATCTTTATTCATGTAGGTCACAAAGTAACACTTATGAACATTAAGATTACTGCTTCTACATTTACATTTACTGCCAGATTCGCAAAGCAATAGGTAGAGCCAGAGGAAGAACTGGGCAATAAAACTCATGGCCACTCTTTTCTAACCGCCATTTGACACAGTTTGATTAACATGATATTTGACCAATACAGTAATGAATTTATACAAAAAAAGAACAAAATAAATACCATGACCAGGATACCCAGACGTGCACGTATGAAGCGATTAATGAATCTACAGAAAGCGAAAGAAATATGCATGGATCGCGATGTCTGGCGATCTGTCCTCTGTGACTACCCCGTCAGGGATACATCGTGAAGATAGTAAGTTAGTTAGTTATCTTGTAATACTTTAAAAACTTACGTTTGTTAATCTACCCTCCTTGGTGTGAATGGCAGCCCCTATGCGTGCTCATGTCTCCGGCTTGACTGCTGGCAGTACCTGGAAGAAGAGAAAGACTATGTCTCAAACGTTGAATCTATTTAGATTGCCAAGTATTAGTACAAGTTATTTTAGAAAGCTGACTTTGTGACTACTAGCGAATGCTTATAAAAATAGGAATCACAAAGTCTAAATAAAAGTGCTCTCCGAACATCGGCAATAGTTAAGCGACGGGGTTAAATACTTTGACCATTTAGTGTCTTCCCGGTTGCATCCAAAACATGTTATTCGGTGGTTTTTGTTATTTCAACCTCCAACGAACTTTATTCCCATTTTACAATCTGTTTCTACAAACAGTCTAAAACGCTAATTATTTAAAATTTAAGTGCGAAAAATCTCAAAAAAACCCCGAAGCTTTTTTCCTATTTCCAACTTTAAATTTTGTGTAGAGATCTGCTTAGAAAGAAAATGCAGATTCAGGAAAACTATCGTTTTAGCGACTTTTTTCACACGAATTTAAATATATATTTTACGCTACGGTAATTCCTGAGGTGGGGAACCATTGGTGGCATTTCCATATACAAGTGATATTTCAATTGGGCGGCTATAGACTCATCATCATTTCAATAAATCAATCAAAATAACCTAACACAGGTTACTACTAGATGTATGTTCTACTAATCATTTTGGGAGATCGATTGGTTTATTGAACCACGCTACCCAGACAGGATAGTAAATTTTCTTTCTCTTCGCCACGACCCTTAGTTAATATTTGTAGGCAAGACTGGACTTGGAACATTTTGCATTCCACCTCCACCTTTTATGGACTTAGTGACAGAATGTTTCTTTCACAAAATATCCCCTAAGCGCAAAATAGGAAAGGGATATTTTGCAAAACGTCCCTTTCGCAAAATGTCCCTTTCCTTTTAATGGATATTCTGCGACGAAGTCCTTTATGTGGAACATAATACCACTGGTGAAATGAAACTGAAATGACTAGCCTTTGGGAAACAGGCCTGACGCACACATTATAGCTAATGGGGGTGGATCTTACTGCTAGCACTCCACGATGGTCTTGTAACATAAGGCGATATGGGGTGGGTCTTACTGCTAGCATTCCACGATAGTCTTGTAACATAAGGCGATATGGGGGTGGGTCTTACTGCTAGCATTCCACGATGGTCTTGTAACATAAGGCGAAATGGGGGTGGGTCTTACTGCTAGCATTCCACGATGATCTTGTAACATAAGGCGATATGGGGGTGGGTCTTACTGCTAGCATTCCATGATGGTCTTGTAACATAAGGCGATATGGGGGTGGGTCTTACTGCTAGCATTCCACGATGGTCTTGTAACATAAGGCGATATGGGGGTGGGTCTTACTGCTAGCATTCCACGATGGTCTTGTAACATAAGGCGATATGGGGGTGGATCTTACTGCTAGCATTCCACGATAGTCTTGTAACATAAGGCGATATGGGGGTGGGTCTTACTGCTAGCATTCCACGATGGTCTTGTAACATAAGGCGATATGGGGGTGGGTCTTACTGCTAGCATTCTACAATGGTCTTGTAACATAAGGCGATATGGGGGTGGGTCTTACTGCTAACATTCCACGATGTTCTTGTAACATAAGGCGGTATGGGGGTGGGTCTTACTGCTAGCATTCCACGATGGTCTTGTAACATAAAGCGATATGGGGGTAGGTCTTACTGCTAGCATTCCACGATGGTCTTGTAACATAAGGCGATATAATAAATATAATTAGTACTAGCGCTTAGTCATTCAAGGTTGCTTAGTATTCAAAGCGTAAATATTACGTAACACATGCTCGTGACTGTACTTGTTTTTAAAATATTGTCATTGTATTAAACGTATAGAAGGTGATAAGACGTCGATATCGTGCACACGCTGCGCTGGTTTACTTTTGAATGAAACTGTCTTAACAACAAATGAAAGCTGACATACTTTTTTTTGTAGTTAGAAAAATAATTAATTGTCAGATTTAACATTTTTATGTCCAATTTCCAAATATTTTCTTCCAGTCAAACTTTAGATGATGCGTAGAGTGTTTTATTAATTTTAATTTTTACTAATATGTAGATAGCTAAATTAGGCAATTTTTTTAATTCGTAAAATAATTGGTGAAAAGTGGGCATATAAGATGTCTTTGCCACCAGTTTGGGGATAAGGCGTAATAGATAAAAAAAAATTATTAAGGTAGTAATTGTTGGGATTACTTACACCAAAAATCCATAATAACAAACGTTTTCTTGATGTTACAATTAAGAATAACTAATAGTCGCAAATATATTCCTACGAAATATTGAAATAATGGGTAACTCACGGCTTCACCTGTGACATATTTCGAACTCCAATCGCACCTATTTAATACCGTCGCGTCGTTTATAAATTCTACAATAATGTATTAAAACTTCCCCTATGTGTCGACATTTATGATTACTGCTATAGCTATAGCCTTCGTCGAAAAATGGGCTATCCAACACAAAAAGATTTTTCTTAAATCAGACCAGTTCTTGAGATTAGCGCGTTCAATCAATCAAACAAACAAACTCTTTATTTTTACATATTAGTAAGTACAGATATAGAAGTATAGATAGAGAAAAAAGAACATTCGGAAAATAAGTGTACCAATACCGTTTGAATACGTAATCCTTGTATCTATTACGAATACGAAAATATTATTATCTTGAATTTAAACTAACCAGGGCAGCCAGTGCCATCTGTTGTTTATGACGAGGAGTTAACACAGTTGTTTTTGCTATCGAGAATGTAATTTTTATCAAGGTTTGGTATGTATTGCTACTCGTAGTTCATGTCAAATTTCACAGGAAATACGGTAAGGACAGGAATACACACGGTGAAAGTAGGCATATAATATGCCTCTGTCACTCCTTCGGGGATAAGGCGTGATAGACAAATGAATAATAAATAAACTAAAAAAACTAAACTAGCTTCACGCTGTTTCCCTGACGAGGTAAATAAATAAATGTGAAAATTCATTGAAATAAATATAATTTCGCTATAGCACTCGTAGCCCTGCTAACTCAATGTTCTGTAAACGATCACTGCGTTTAGCAACTATCGCTAAGGCCTGGGTGCTTTGCTGTATTTTAATTTACGAACGTTTCCGTTATTCGAAAGGCACGTTAAGTTACGTTCCGATTGCTAGTCACATTATGGTAGTCGTTAAGTCAAGTTGAAGGCCTTAGGCGGCTTGAAAATTTTTAATAGCAGGTCGCCACAACCTGTGTCTTTCCATTTCAATACGGCAATACTACCTATTATGGGGGACAAAAAATGGATACGGTGAAATGAGAATGTATAGTATAGTATGCCTCTGCCTACCCCTGCAGGGATTAGAGGCGTGACTGATAAAGAATATAATTTAAAAAGACATTCGTTTCAATGACAAATGAGACACAACGAAATTGAAACGATCTGAATCACTGATCGTAAAGATCAGTTCAGTTGATTTCATAAAAGCAAAGATATTACTCATCTAAAAATCTTAGCGTTGTTTCCGATCCTATTCGGAACATAAGAGCAAAGAGGCTCCACATCACTTTTAGAAACCGGTCTCCGATGGGAAGATTTCGGATACAACTGGGTATTCCCAGTGTTAACACTTATGTGTTCGAAATATGATAATGACGTTTCCACATATCCCTCTAAGCCATTGTGTTGGTCTATCTAAAACATGGCTAGTCAAGGAATGAGTTCCTGTCGGGATTATAGAGTGTACCCATATTAGTCAAAATCAGCTATAGTTAAACTGAACTTTATGGTTCTCCATACAGCTGGCCTGATGGGCAAGTAATCTTATTAAGACTAGCCTAGCACTGAAAATCAACAGCTGCATTAAACAGCGATCGTGAAGTTGATGACCCTGAGATGCTGTTTGGAGTCAGGATTAATGAACTCTTTGAATTCAACTGCTAAATATTTTGTATGTATGTTTCAATTGTAATAATTTATGTAGGTAAAATGTCTTTTTTAAACTTGATTGGTAGTATTATTTATATATCTTGTGGGCCTACAAAAAGGTGAGTGCAGTTTATATATTTTCTTTGTTATTATATTATAATATAATGCTATTGAAGACTTTTTGTTAAAAGCTGCGAGTACCTACTCAGTATGCAAGTTAAAAGCCTGGAAATAAGGCTCCAAGAGACTTCTAAACTATTAACTCCTTTGTGGAAATTTGAGACGATAATTTATTAAGAGCTTTAGATAGCAAAAAAACAAAATGCCAAATTGTATGGCACGATTCGTGAATTCATGAGTGACTCACCAAATAAACTGTAGATGAATCATTAAACTTTTCATAAGTGTTGCTACCCACTTGTTGTTGAATTAAACAGTAGTAAAAAAACTGCTTGTAAAAAACTACAAGATAATCTATTCGTAATGTATTATGTGTTAAACTTCTTTTTATGTGTAAAAATGGTAGATTCTTAAACATAAAAGTTTTGTCAACGTGCTATAATGAAAGAGAGTGAATATAGTAGTGAAATAGAATATTACATCTTACCGCGCAAATTCCACAAAACGCTTCAGTAACGCTTCTACAACTTTGATGGGGCAAGACTAACTTTGACTTAAGGCTATGCTTGACTAAGACGTAAAAGATGAAGATATAAGTTGCTAAGGAGAATAGGAATAAAAAAATTAAATAAGTACATTTCACAAAAAAAATTAAGTACTAATACAAATAAAGTACCATAATATCAAAATAGACAAATGGATTAGATGCTCTACATACCTGCATGGCTTATAAAGTAGAATATTTTATCAATCGTTTGCAGAACCTAACTATATGTTTGGTTACATCACTATCAAGCACGTAACGAATGCACCAAATGGACATTGACCCAAATCTCACATCCGTCGACAAACGATTCAGCACATCACTCGTATTGACTTTTAAATCGATTTTATTAAATAAAAAAACAGACTAGGTTCGTTCGGATTTCGAATGACGTGTTTTGTTTTGTGCACCGTAGAGTTTTATTATGTAAACAGAACACGATTATAATACAACGGTTTAAGTTTAATAAATGCAAGCAATGCTAACAGTAAATGTTGCCTGCTAGTTTATTTTCTTTTCATATTTTATCTCCAGTTCAGTTTAATTTTCTATGTCGATTGGCGACCTATTTTTTTAATTTAATTAAGTAGTATTTTCCAGAATTCATGGTATGTAGAGCATGGTATACACTTATATCATACTTTAACTGATTCGTTTCATTTTGCCAACTCGCTCGACTGTACCTACATCAACACCTTATTGCGGACCCAGATACTTTCAGTAAAAATAAATTTCTCCTTTGACATATTCACCAAACACAATTATACTCTGATTTTTTTCTCTATGGACTAGAATGACAGTTCTTTTTGATGTTTTTTTTTATGTTGTAAGTCTGCAAGCATAGAGCCGTACTTAGTTGATTTCTAAGATAAAGAATAACTAGCAGTATATTCTTTATCTTAATATAAAAAATGAAATAATAATTACATGGTTATTAACAAATTAAAATTTAACATATTTACAGAAAACAATACAAAAAGAAGGGGGCGGGTGGTGGGAATTATTACAAGACTGACAATGATGCCCCGACTAGGTGTCGAAGAATTCCTCCCCATCAAAATCAACCGGTAAGGTTCCCATAAGGCTGGCCGCATTGCCACGTTGTATGGCAATGCTTATTCTCTGAGCGAGAAAGAGGCCAGCCCTATGGTCACGAGAAGAATCGACCAGTCGCTTTGCGATATCACTATACAGTGAACGAGCACTTGGGCCCCACGAGCCCAGTGTCTCGACCCCAAACGGCTCAAAAATATAATTACCTATTAAATTATTATATTTGCGCCGCTTGAGAGTTTGATTTAGTTTGTGTTCTGTTATAAAATATTTTTTGTAATAGTTATGTTATAGATATATTGTAAGGGAAGATACTGCATTATTCTTAGGGTTATAAACTCATAAAATGAAACAATTCTAGTTAAATTCATACTATGTTTCATGTAAATAATCAAACTTTAAAACGTCTGCTGTCTGGTCGGATCAAATCCGGTCGTGTGTTAGGGCTTCACACGACCGGATTTGATCCGACCAGACAGCGGATTTGATTGGCCGCCCGACCAAATCTTACCATCTGTAGAGCAGTCCGGCGGACATAAATATTATTAATTGAGTCCGCCTCGATCCGCATCGGATATGATCAATGTTTGCGAACACGCTATTAAGCGTTAAAGCCCTAACACACGACCGGATTTGATCCGGCCAGACCGCGGATTTGATTTGCCACCCGACCAAATCTTACCGTGTGTACAGCTGTCCGGCGGACATAATTATTATTAATTGGGTCCGCCGCGATCCGCATCGGATATGATCAATGTTGTCGTTCTAGCTACTTTGTCGTAAATTTCCCCAGATTTAATTTAAAGACACTTTTCATAATTTTTTTCCCAATGTTGCCATCTTACCGATACAGTACCGATTTTACCTTTCCCCAAAAATTACTTTTTCATACATTTTTTGCCAGAAAGAAAAAAGAGCTACGTTAATACATAACGTAGTGTTTATTTACTCTATGTAGAGGAATACTATACATACCAGTTATCTACATAGATAAGTAAAATTGAAATGAGTGTGTGTGTAATTTTAAATTTGCAGCTTTTCACTAAATGCATATAAAATAATATACTTTATTAGAAACTATTCATTTCCACAAAAGTTCCTTAAAAAAAATTTACCCTAGAATAGGGAAAAAGCCCCTAATCTGAACACCCTGTCTGGTCGTCTGGTCGTCCGGTGCGGTCTGATACGGTCGTCTGTTGCGACAACAGATTTGGTCGGCGGACTCGGCGGATCAGATCTGTCGAGGTCCGGCAGACCAAATCTGAACGTGTGTTAACGCTATAAGCCCTAACACACGACCGGATTTGATCCGACCAGACAGCGGATTTGATTGGCCGCCCGACCAAATCTTACCGTCTGTAGAGCAGTCCGGCGGACATAATTATTATTAATTGAGTCCGCCTCGATCCGCATCGGATATGATCAATGTTGTCGTTCTAGCTACTTTGTCGTAAATTTCCCCAGATTTAATTCAATTTTTCTCCATATAGACACTTTTTCATAATTTTTTTCCCAATGTTGCCATCTTAGTTACTTTGTCAAAAATATCCGCAGTACCGATTTTACCTTTACCCAAAAAATTACTTTTTCATACATTTTTTGCCAGAAAGAAAAAAGAGCTACGTTAATACATAACGTAGTGTTTATTTACTCTATGTAGAGGAATACTGCATACCAGTTATCTACATAGATAAGTAAAATTGAAATGTGTGTGTGTGTGTATGTGTAATTTCAAATTTGCAGCTTTTCACTAAATGCATATAAAATAATATACTTTTTTAGAAACTTTTCATTTCCACAAAAGTTCCTTAAAAAAATAATTTTACCCTAGAATAGGGAAAAAGTCCCTAATCTGAACACCCTGTCTGGTCGTCTGGTCGTCCGGTGCGGTCTGATCCGGTCGTCTGTTGCGACAACAGATTTGGTCGGCAGACTCGGCCGATCAAATCTGTCGAGGAACGGCAGACCAAATCCGTTCGTGTGTTAGCTCTTTATAATAGGGCTAACACACGACCGGATTTGATCCGGCCAGACCGCGGATTTGATTTGCCACCCGACCAAATCTTACCGTGTGTACAGCAGTCCGGCGGACATAATTATTATTAATTGAGTCCGCCTCGATCCGCATCGGATATGATCAATGTTGTCGTTCTAGCTACTTTGTCGTAAATTTCCCCAGATTTAATTTAATTTTTCTCCAAATAGACACTTTTTCATAATTTTTTTCCCAATGTTGCCATCTTAGTTACTTTGTCAAAAATGTCCCCAGTACCGATTTTACCTTTCCCCAAAAATTGCTTTTTCATATTTTTTTTGCCAGAAAGAAAAAAGAGCTACGTTAATACATAACGTAGTGTTTATTTACTCTATGTAGAGGAATACTATGCATACCAGTTATCTACATAGATAAGTAAAATTGAAATGTGTGTGTGTGTAATTCAAATTTGCAGCTTTTCACTAAAAGCATATAAAATAATATACTTTTTTAGAAACCTTTCATTTCCAAAAAAGTTCCTTAAAAAAAAATTTTACCCCAGAATAGGGAAAAAGCCCCTAATCTGTACACCCTGTCTGGTCGTCTGGTCGTCCGGTGCGGTCTGATCCGGTCGTCTGTTGCGACAACAGATTTGGTCGGCGGACTCGGCGGATCAGATCTGTCGAGGTCCGGCAGACCAAATCTGAACGTGTGTTAACGCTATTTACACACGTCTGTTTGTCAAATTTACGACAAAGTAGCTAGAACGACAACATTGATCATATCCGATGCGGATCGAGGCGGACTCAATTAATAATAATTATGTCCGCCGGACTGCTCTACAGACGGTAAGATTTGGTCGGGCGACCAATCAAATCCGCTGTCTGGTCGGATCAAATCCGGTCGTGTGTTAGGGCTTTAACGCCTAACGGCAATTTTAATAAATCTTGGCAAAAAAAATTACTGGCAGGTCTTTTTTTTTAATTAAACTGTTTTGATTTTGCTCAGACCGCTGCCCCGTAAATTTTAGAGCATTTAAAAAGTAAACTTTTGGTGTATGTACCTTGTCTATACTAATATTATAAAAAGGAAAGATTTGTAAGTTTGTTTGTAATGAATAGGCTAACAAACTACCGGATCAATTTAAAAAAAATACTTTCACGATTAAAAAGTTATATTCTTCGTGAGTAGCATAGGCTATATTATTCTAAAGCTGCAGGCATCTGCTACTTTAAAATAACTAACTATCTTTACGCTGTATCCCTGACGGGGTAGTCAGAGAGGACAGATCGCCAGGCTTCGCGATCCATGCAATTACTTCTTTCGCTTCTTCAAGTTTCATAAATCGCTTCATACACGCACGTCTGGGTACCCGAGTATCTACTTTTGACCTTTCCGTTTTTGAGCAATCTGCTCACTTGGTCTTTATAGGTGAGACTTGCTTTAAAATAAAACTTTTTAAATTTGACCTTGGCACATGTGACGAACTCCTTCACCGTTAAAGTTTTTCACACGCAAAACGAATTATAACTAAGGTTATTGCCCGGCGGCAATGGTTTATAGAAAGGGTTTTTTAAGTTCATCGCCCTTCATACTGTAAGCGCGGTCGCGTACACATAATCAAAGTGCGATTCTGTTTGATTTAATATTATCGCAATTTCTCAGTTGTTAGTTGATTACTAATGTAACTGTTTCAGTTCTAAACGTATTACAATAATAATATTGTGGAACTTTTTCTTTTTTTACACAACGCCGTCTAGCCCAAAGTAAGATACTCGTAATATAAGCTTGTGTTATGGGATCAAGACAACTGACATACATACTTATATATTTCTAAATACACACATATTATACATAGGAAACACCCAAACTCCGAAACAAACATTTGTAGATCACACTAATATTTTTTCCGACCCGGGTATCGAACCCGGGACCTCAGTCGCGGCAGTCGCATGCACTACCACTGCGCCACCGAGGCAGTCAAATAATATATATATAGCTAAATGGTTTGTTTGTTTGTTTAGTTGAACGTATTAATCTTACACATTACAAATATTTACATTATAAAAGAGCATCCAGGAAGTTTCTGGTCTACATGAATAAAAATATTTTTGATTTTGATTACATTTTGAAACTAAATAACAATGTTAATATTATTTCTAATCTAACATTCTGACATTGAGCGACTTAATTCCTTGTAACTTTTATTATAGTCATCATTACCTTGAACACAAGTAGATACGAGTACCTACCTACACTTGTTTTGAAGTTAAAATTGTCTAATGTCAAACACTACGAACGAAATCTATATTTATTTTTGTAATTCTAGTCTAATCTAATAAAATACAGTCACAAAAATTTGTAGTTGACTGCCTCTGTGGCGCGATGGGAGTGCATCTGACTGTTACGCAATAGGTCGTTCGTAGGTTCGATTCCCACCCAGGATAAAACTTTGTGTGATGAGCACGATAGTTTATTCTGTGTCTGGGCTGGATGTTATTTATCTATAATATGTATAGAAATATATATAAGTATATATATATGTTTATCATTTATCTGGTTACTATAGTACAAGCTCTGCTTAGTTTGGAATCAAAAGGCGTTGTGTGAGTTGTGCCAACGGTATTTATTATTATGTATATTTAGTATTAATATATGGCGTTAAAATTCTACCATCTTAAAATAGGTTGGTAGGTAGGTAGGTAGTTATTGGGTATACATTTTCGTTAAACCAATACAATCCATATTTATACAGCAAAATTAATTTGAAATTTAAGATTTTAATTTATAACTTATTCATAATATTTAAAATGAAGATTATCGTATGTGAAAAATTATTCAAATTCATACAACCCATCGAACAACGTCGTGTCTAAAACACGCTAACAAAATTGACTTAATAAGCGCATTAACCAGACGGGATCCGCGTCACATATAACAATATATATACTAATATTATAAAGCTGAAGAATTTGTTTATTTGTTGGTTTTGTTGGTTGAACGTGATAATCTCAGGAATATAAAAATAAATAATACATAAACTCTAGTTAAAAACAAATTGTGTTGAATAGCCCATTTATCGAGGAAGGCTATACAACATTACGCTTTTACCTAAGAGTGCTGAGCAGTAACCATAAATATTAACAAAACTGGTTTCAAAAAGTTCTGTGTTTTGAAGTAGGTATATCACGGGCGAAGCCCCGGAGCTTAGCTTGTCGAATATATTACTATCCTGTTTCCTTAAGGACTATGATAATTTTTAGCCACAATTATGATAATTTTTAGGGTACAAAAATGCATACGGTGAAATGAGGGCGTATACCTCTGCCTACCCCTTGTGGGATAAAGGCGTGACAATATGTATGTATATATAATGTATGTAATTTTTTAGCGTCAGCATTATAATATAGATAAAACTCCAATTGACGTATGTTCGTCAAGAAAACAAAATATATCGATCGATATAGCTCGCGTGTGTTGAAAACTATTTACGTATGTACGTTACACAGCCGCTGTACAGCTGGGGCAGGTCAACGCTCTCCGACACGTTCAAAACAAGGTGAATATCGTAATGTCTACATACTTTTTGTCTTCTTTACACTGATACCTACTCTTAATTGTATTTTAGCACCAATTTTGCAAGCTCTATAAATGTTGAGGAATGAGATCACTAGATGTTATTTATTACGTAGGTGTCGATTAATTAGGTATAATAGGTATACCATATCTGTGTTTATGTTTCTATTTCATACCTGCAGATATACTTACAATATACTAATCGTGTTAAATATAAAAAGGGATATTAAAATCAGACATTTGTGTGATCCAGTCTAATAGATGATTGAATTTATAACAAAAATTTTTAAAATCATATTAATTACTGAAAAAGGAAAATAAGGCAAATCATTTTTTTTTCCTAATCGAACATAATAAAATTAAAATAGGTGTAATCAAATCAAATTCAAAAATATTTTTATTCATGTAGACCACTTTAGGCGCTTATGAATAGCATGACGTTACAATAATTAAAAGAGATCGATTTTAGTTGCCAGTTCCAAGGGCAGCCTACCCTTCATGGAGAAGAATCTGGCAAGAAACTCCATGGATGCTTTTTTAAAATGTATGTATGACTTACAATAATTAATTTACATTGTTCTTGTGAGAACAGTCGACTAAATTTAGTTTGTCTTAAATTTTAATAAATTAATTTGTAATAACTTGCCTGTTTCAGTGTAAAATGATAAGGTGTACGGTTAGTCTCTCTATTCATCTAAGTGTTTTCCCAGTTGCTTCTGAACACTACCTAGATTTGAAGCTTGGTGTCCACTTTTATTTGGCTGCTAGGGACCTGATCGTTTTGCTTTAAATTTTCGGCCGTCTGACCCCCCAACCCCGTAAGGGTGATTGCGTCGTTGCCCGTTAGTCAGTAGGTACACCGCTAGCAGGTGAGGTCGCTTGACACTGAAGACCTTGGAAGTGAAAGTGGCCCCCACTTATACACAAGGTGTCTGGTTAGTTTTATGTTGTTGAGAATTTGTAAATCGTGTTGGGAACACTAACGTGAATACTTAATTGTATATTTTTAATTATAGAAAGTTTATTGTGGCAACACTGTATTTTGCTCTAAATGTCTTCGATGAAATCCATGATATTTAATTTATCACGCCAGTATCAACATACCATAACATCGACCTACCAGCAAAAAATACAATCTGCTATAATATTGTTATTTATCTATCACGCCCTATCCCCGAAGGGGTGGCAGAGGCATATTATATGCCCACTTTTCAACATGTGTATTTCTGTCCCACGTAATAGGTGGTGACCGCATTGTTGTGCTGAAATAGACAGACGCAGGTTGTGGCTACCTGCTGTTGAAATTTTTCAAGCCGCTCATAAGGCCTTCAACTTGACTTAACGACTGCCATGTCACTGGCCACCGGGACCAACAGCTTAACGTGCCTTCCGAAGCACGGAAACGTTTGGATATGTAAATGCCACAAAGTGGTCACCCATTCGAGGACCAGCCTTAGTAAAGCTTAACTCAGTGATCGTTTACTGAACACTTAGGCCACGGGGCCACGAGCAAATGAAATCGTTAAGTTTTGAATGACCTTACCTATCGCACTCAACATGTCTTGTTGCGGATACATAGAAACAATATAATTAGATAAAACAAGTTACCTAAGCTATTTAAAGCCATTTTCTTATCAAGCCAGTATGTCGATGTCCGTACTAATGACGTACTCCACCAGCAAGGTTATTAGCATTAGTTTCGTTAGAATTGTGATTTCCCACTTTGATTTTTTTGTTATTCTTTTAGCAGGGACTGTAGTCTATCTACCCCCAGGGCCGCAATTCTCATGCCTTCGAAACAGTCTCGATTTCGAGATAAATCTCGAATTCGAACTTTATACGAGTTTTATTGACGTTTAGCTATTCTTCTGAATTAGTAGACTTGGCTCCCAGTTGAGCAGATATTAACTTACATGTTACGAAATTAGAACCGAGCTATACTATAATATTATAAAGCTGAAGAGTTTGATTTGTTTGGTTGAACGCGCTAATCTCAGAAAATCTCGAACTCGACTTTTCTAGAAGGGAAGCCACTCGAGTTGCTTCGAATGGTTCGTAGCAGTCGAGACGCAGATTTCGAAGTCGAATCACTATAATCTTTGGACATTTCTTTAGTGACCGACCCTAAATTAGCATTATATTACATTTTACATTTAATAAATATCAAAATGAGTGATGAATTAATAGTTTAATACGTGCAAAACATATTGCAACTCGCTTCAATTTCAAACACGTCGTCGCCGATGTTTCAGCAATGTGGAAATTTCAGCAATTTGTGATTACAAATAACACATTCTTCAATAATATAGACAACACACAGTGACAGTGACAGCGACACATTCAGATATTTTTAATTTTACGGGACGGTATGTATAAGCAGTTTTTAAAACATACATTGAGTAACTTTTATTATGCAGTTTACAATATTTTTTCCTTTAATAATTACTATAAAATACGTTTATAACGTGTAAAATAAGCTTAAAAAACTTTTAGAACATTTTGTAAGAGTAGTCTTGTTGTAACCGTTTTAAAACCGGATGAAACGTGTCGAACGGAACGCATCGTAACGTGACATGTTTCTTAAATGGCAACATTTCACACAATAATCTCGAACTTTAGTTCGAATAGTGGTGAGAATAAGACATTTGAAAAAACCATCGCGATTTACGAGATTTTATGGTCGAAAAAGGATTCGAAGATTGAACTCGAATTAGAGATTATTTTAAAGAAAATGAGAATTGCCTCCCAGACCTTTTACAGCTTCAGAGCCTTCTATATTAATCAGCAGTCAATGATGGTGAAGTATTTTCGTTCAGTCAAAATTTCTGGATGACCTTGATAAGTCTTAGTGACCTCGCTTAGCAACCTTGAACCTTAGATAGCGCTGACCTCGACCTTTAATATGCTCAAAGTATTTAATAGTTTCAGCCAGCCTAAATCAATCAAATCAGTCCATAGCTTTAAGACTTCAGCAAATCTGCTGCTAACCTCTTTTAATTTAGAAGAATGCCTTACTGACGCTGACCAAAAAGGGGTGCAACTAGCCTAGGATCTTTAAGTCAGTACTATAATTTTGTGAAGTCGATAGTTTCTGATTATGCGCGCTCAAACGGCGGACCAATTTTGTGTAAATGTTGTCGACGCCCTGAAAAAACACAGGCTGGGAACAGGCTCCAGTGGGAAAAGGGATGCGACAAAAAGTCACAACGAGAGCGGAGCCACGGGCAAAGAATCTTTCTAAGTTATAATATGTACTTTATTTAGTTGGTTTAAAATAGCCCGATGTGCACCCTACCCTATCCTTTTGTCATCCCAGATTATACATAATCTTAACAACGTCTTTACGGTACGAGTATTAGCAAAGATGAAGTCTAGTCAATGCATAAACATGTTTTTCTAATCGTAAAAGTGAAGGCGAAAATTAATTTCATAAACGATTAATCTCCTCTCCCCTTAACATGTCACGTTTCGTGTAAAGCAATTGTGACTGTCCCAACGAGGAGACACCCTAACGCCTAGGAAAATAAATATTGGTAGGTAATAAGGGGGAAAAGGAAAATAAATACATCCTTTACGGCCCACATAAATTGTAGGTACCTATTTAATTGATTTTGTTAATCCTACTAATATTATAAACGCGAAAGTTTGTAAGTAGGAATGGATGTTTGTTAATCTTTCACGCAAAATCTACCGAATGGATTTTGATGAAACTTTACAATAATATAGCTTACACATCAAATAACACATAGGCTACTTTTTATCCCGGGAACAAGTTCCTGTAGGAAACGAGAACGGGGAAACTTCACCACTCGTGCGGAGCCGCGGGCGTTAACTAGTAAAACATAATTTTGTTTCAATAGGTATTTGTTATACTAATATAAATATACTGCATTGAAATATATACGTAAACACTTTTACTAGTACGGTATGGAGGAATTGACTCCCAAACAATCAGCCACCGATTTCGTTCGTATAGTATTTCGGTTCGAGACCGATTTAACATCTCATCGCTAACTCCGATGGCATTAATTCTGATGTTTGATGATGATAAAGTTTTTGATGTGAGTATTTTGCCAAAATCAAGTAGGTGTCAATCAATTTACTCATGAAATGTCATATTATCTCTAATCAGAAACTAAATTACCCCCACGGCTTCGCCCGTGACATACTTCGAACTCCCGTCGCACCTATTTAATCCCGTCGCTTATATTATATATATTTTACAATAATGCATAAAAATTTGCCCGATTTTTCGTCATTTATGGTTACCGTTCCGCTGTCCAAGGTAGTAGCGTGATGATATATTGTCTATAGCCTTCCTCGACAAATGGGCTATACAACCCAAATAGATTATTGTTTAAACTCTTCAGTTTTATATATTAATATGGATTTAGAATAACATATGAAAAAGATTCTTGGTTTGGAGACATTTTTTTTATCATTTTGTTTAGTAGACTATTTTGGCAGTCTGACAAAAAATATCGAAACTAGTAGTGTGTCAGCGTCCTTGTAACTTCGTACCATATGGCCATTTCTAACTGATTTTAATTGAATAATCTTGATATTTATAGAAAAAGTTATAGTGTGGTATAGTGTTATATCAAAGTTCTTGTCGTAAACGTCACTCAACAGAAAGTCACCGGTACAATTATTGACAGTTTATCGTAGTCTACTTTATTACAAACGTACTCCAAAAGACTCCTATCGGTCGGCCGATAGGAGTCTACTAACACGTAACACGTGACCGCTAGTCAGTTGCATTTTTGATAGTCTACTAACATTTTGACAGCTAAAAACAGCTATTCTACGGCTTGTCAATAGTAGACTCGGCCCCCGTGTTTTAAACAAAACTTATAAAGTAGATTTAATTCACTAAAATGTAATTCTGAGTACTGAGTATTGATGTAATTTATGTGTTTCTACTTTTTAGTAATATGTTAGTATTGTTAGTATCTTGTAAACCTTTTGGGATAAAACTGAATAGTTTGATAAACAGTTTTCCTTTAACCATTTCTGTAGTAGTATTATTTATCTATCACGCCTTATTTCCGAAGGGGTGGCAGAGGCAAACATATTGTATGCCCACTTTTCACCATTTGTATTCCTGTCCCACGTAGTAGTGGTACGTACCGTCAAAGCGCGGGAGCGAGCGGCGATGGCCCACATTTCTGTTCTATTTTTTCATTTGGGTGCGCTGCGCTGCCACCGTCTATAATTAGATTCGCATTGTTGTTAGCTGTCGACCAACTAACATCCAGCAGTTGCAATTTCCTACATTTCCTGTATTTGTTTCTAAGAACAGTACTTCTGTTAAGAAATTGCATCGTTTGATTATCTGCCGAATGACAATTTCGGTAGACTGTTACGTTTTGTTTTCACTTAACATAAAAGGTTTAAAAATTTAGGAGCAATTGCGCAAAATTTTATCAGATAAACAGTGATTCCTTTAAATAAAAACTCGATATTGTTAAGTAAAATATATTAAATTCGAACTCCTGTCGCACCTATTAATCTCGTCGCTTATAAATTCTACAATAATGCATTAAAATTTGCTCGATTTGTCGTCATTTATGACTAGTGCTCTGGTCTCTAGGTAAGTAGCGTGATGATGTATAGCCTATAGCCTTTCTCGATAAATGGGCTATCTAACCCAAAAATAATTTATCAAATCCGACCTGTAGTTCCTGAGATTAGCGCGTTCAACCAAACAAACAAACTCAACAGCTTTATAATATTAAGTATAGAATACAGTTTACATTATAATGACTAAAACAATTGTATCTTAGATACAATACTTTCCAAAAATCAGAACCAATCGGCAAAAAAAGAATTGGAAAATAATAGGATGACCACATTTATATTGCAACACGTTAGAAACAATCGTATTTTAGGTTAGTGTACTCGTACCAAATTATTTTTCTACGACTTTATAAAATTTTGACAATATAACCAGCATGCTAAAATTCAGTTAAAAGACTTTATGCCACCTGTTCATCACAAAAAATAAAAATACCTAGTCTTATAGATACATAAACATGTTATCTGTGTCAGTTTAAGATTAGATTTTACGCTTAGTAGATAATATTCGCTATAAGGCTCGCGCCAAACCAGTGATAATACATTTTGAGAGTTCATTGACTTCTTCAATGTGCTCCCCTCAACACAACATTAATCGAAAACTATTGTCAATATTCTAACACATAATAATGACACCCTATATTATTGACTCTTATTTAAGAGATGATTTCTGTCCCCTTTTTATAATGAAGGTAGCAAACAAGTTCTTGCATTGTATTTTAGTATCTCGAATTATTCTGTGGATTATGTAATAGATATATTGTACATTGTTTAGCGATATGCAATACCTACAGCGACACGGAAAATTAATTATTATACGATGGCTTATCGGCTACATTATTTTCAACAGGTCAAGAAATCTATGATCAACGCTCTACTGGAGACGCCTTACTATTTATAATAATATTATAAAGCTGAAGAGTTTGTTTTTTTGGTTGAACGCGCTAATCTCAGGAACTACTGGTCGGAATGGAAAAAATCTTTTTGGGTTGGCTAGCCCATTTATCGAGGAAGCCTATACAAGTTATATATCATCACGCGACTACCTTGGAGAGCGGAGCAGTAATCATAAATGTCGACATCGGAGAAATTTTTAAGCATTTTTGTAGAATTTATAGGCGTCGGGATTAAATAGGTGTGACGTGAGATCAAAGTATGTCACGGGCGAAGCCGGGGGCGTCACCTAGTATTTCATACAACCAAGCGTATCAGGGGGCGTCGTCATTTACTCATACGATTACATTAATTACTACAGAATACAGATAGACGAATAGTAGGCAACTGACAGGCCGCGTATGCGATTTTCGACTACTGACTGTCGTAAACTTGGCACGCGGTATTATTATTACTTTCATCTCTATTGGGGCACGAGCGAACAACATTCAACAACATTTTACATATGAAGACCATGTGAGCAGATCGCTCAAAAACGGAAATGTCAAAGTACTCGGATACCCAGACGTGCATGTATGAAGCGATTGATGAATCTGCAAGAAGCGAAAAAAGTATGCATTGATCGCGAAGCCTGGCGATCTTTTCTCTGACTACCCCGTCAGGGTTACAGCGTGAAGATAGAGCATTTTACCGAAAAAATACTATCACGGATAACTACATCAACAATACAGTAGCACCCCCATTACTTTCTACTCATTTTACTAAGCTGTTATTATAAAAATACCGTAAATTAGGTCGTGAATTATATCAACATAGTATATTTTTATAACTATGAGTTTTAAAAACAATAACATATCTTTTATGATCAAAACAATGAGTCGTCTAGAGTCGAATTCCAAACTAAGATCCGTATTCCAGAACGTTACTCAATAGACGCTTGAGAGTAGATTTTATAAGGCAAAATCTAGCCTCAATTGACGCTGAAGAGTAGATTTTATAAGGCAAAATCTAGCTTCAAGCATTGATTGAGTATTGAGAAACGTTCCTAAATACTCAGGCCCGTATTCCAGAACGTTTCTCAATACTCAATTAACGCTTGATAGTAGTATTTATAAGGGGCAAAAACTAGCCTCAAGCGTTGATTTAAGTATTGAGAAACGTTCTGGAATACGGATCTCAATCCTCAATACTTAATCGACGCTTGAGATTAGTTTTTGCCTTATAAATTCTGCTCTCAACTGTTTCTTGAGTATTGATAAACGTTCTGGAATACGGCACGTTACGTCAACCAACTTTTAAGAATCTTGTTTGTAAATAGGAAACTCACAAACACGCGTCACTACACTTCTACACATGGTGACTACAACGTGTTATCCTACACTACGAGTACATACCTACTTTTATTCGGAAACGTTACGTAGGTATATGACAATTATGTATGTCATCATTTCTTTGTACTTATGTCATTCAATAACTGTCATTACCGTTAGTATAGGAATTACTTTTAAATTAAAAATAGGAATATCGTTCAGAGTGCTATTTGAACAACTAGTAAACGCCCGCAGCTTCGCCTGCGTAGAGAAGTTTTCCCGTTCCCGTTTCCCACAGGCACTTTTTCCTGGTTAAAAAGTAGTCTATGTGTTATTCGGATGTATAAGCTATATTATTCTAAAATTTCATTAAAATCTATTTGGTAGTTTTTGCGTGAAAGAGTAACAAACATCCAAAAAATCTATAATTATTTTTGTTTTTAAATGTTATTTTTGCAATTCTAAAAAAGCGGAATATTGCAAAAATAACATTTAAAAACAAAAATAATTATAGATTTTTAAAATGGATTTCCGCCATGTAACGCCTGATTCAATTAGTTATAACAAACATCCATACAAACTTTCGCATTTATAATATTATTAAGATTAAGATATAGACAAAATATAATAACAAAGAAAATTTAAATTACTCAAACTAAGAAAGCTTTAGAAAAAAAAAAATTCTTCTTATTAAATTCTTTAGTAAAACCTACATCCAGAATGTAATTGATATACAAAAACCGCAAACAGCACTCGATATCTAAAAGAGGAAAAGTTTTATTCCGTTCGTTAAATGAGGGTTTATTGAGCACGAGCTGCAATTTTGAGACGATTTCAGGAAAAACGTAACATCTTGACACGACAACAACACTTGACGTGGAATTTACAAATACATACATACATATTGTCACGCTATTATCCCCGAAGGGGTAGGCGGAGGCATATTATACGCCCACATTTCACCGTGTTATTTATTTATAAAACTAGTCAACGAATTTCGATGCAGTTTTTTTAAATAGATAGAGTGATTCTTATAGAAGGTTTTAATGTATATTTTGTTTTTTTTACTATTCAAACAGATAATATTTACTTAATTATAATCACAAAAACAGTATTACTCATACCTTTGTCAATTTTTATTCGAAGAGCCCAACCGTGCCTGGTGCAAAAGTGCCCATCACACTGGTCGCATTACCTCTTTGGATGGCAATGGCCAGCCTTTGCACCAACCACGATCCGGCGCGGGGATCTCCCGACTTCTCTCTCAGTCTACGCCCTAACTCATCCACAAATTGCTTGGCCTCCAGACTCCAACAGCCCATCGTCTCCACCGCGAAAGGTACGAAAAGATACCGACTCAGCAACGGCTCGTACTTGAGTCGCTTCCCAGAAGCGGCGTCCTCGGCCGCGGCGGCCGGAAAACGGACCGTACGACTGAGGTGGCTGGGAGCAACCGTGCTTACGCACGTGGCATCCCAGACAAGACATTTGCCGCCCCTCCACGGCACCAAAGTCATACCATCCGGTCTCCTGCCATCAGTCCTGCTCAGACCAGGCGGCTCAAGCAAGCACGGGACGTCCGCAGAAACTAAGGCCCTTCGGATTATGTCGTTGAGAGCATGGTGCCGCGGGAACCTACCTGCGCATCTACGACAGCCTAATGCGTGATGGCCATCGGCTGCCACCGTGGAGCCACAGGTGCACCTATGTGATTCACACACTCTGCAGCCCAGGCGGAGCGCAACGGCCACCCGCAAAGATACATCGTCAAGCAACGTGCCCAGGTGAGGCGAAGGCAGAGCGTGCAACCATGCTCCCGACTAAGCCTGCGTCACGGCCCGAAGTCTAGCCAATTCCGCTCCCGATGCGCCCTCCAACAATTGCGCCTTAACCTGCTCGACAAGTACGTGGTCCCACGCACGCTGAACACCCGGAAGGGCAGGACACGCCGCCCCCAAACTGCGGACCGCCCAAACAGACTTGGCATCAGCTGCATAGGGCACGCTCGCCTCGTCACCATTGGTACCAAGAATTAAAGTGACAAGGTGCGACACCCCATGCGCCGACGCCAAGAAAGCCGGCACACCCACATCATTGGCACGCCGTACTCCTATACCACCACACCTAATAGGGAGCGTCGCACTGTGGGTCGAAACGCCATTTTGAGGGACTTAGCATATGACTTTCTATTTTCACTTTTTTCTTTTTACCAATGGATAGCCTATTATAGCCTTAATCGAAAATGTTATAAGGCATTTTGTGCTAAACCTTATAGTTTAGCTGTAAAAAAATAAATAGTTTTTTTTTGTATGGGACGGATTACTTAAGTCTATATTGTTGTTGACCTAAGGGTGATCACGCGTTAAAACCTTTTTATTCTTATTATTTACCTATAGGACTATAAACAAGCACTAACACCGTGTCTATAAGTCTGCAATTCTCTGAGTTATTGCGATCGGAAAATAAATAAATTTTATACCTTACAAAGCTTGATTTTTGAATAACATTTATCAAATTAAACGTAAAATAGTAACTGATGGTTACGTATTTTACCATTTGTGATTAGGAAACGAACAAAAGCATGAACCCATACAATCTTTGAGTACTTGAATGTTAATGAGACGTTATAGATGCTGCTTTAAAAAGAAAAAAGTTTTGGTTTGTGGCTATTCTATAGACGTTTATGCTGGAATCGCTCTGCATGTTTCAGAGATAATTGGATTAGATAAATACAATAAAATTAAACGTTAAGCACCTGAGCATTTATTTTTAAAATATTGTTCATTGACACAAAATATAAACATTTAAGTAGGTGCATAATTAAGAACATAAAAATTATTAGAAAATTACTTAAAATTAAGCCAACAAAACATACAAACATCAACGAACCACTGACTTCTCGTTTTGCCTTAATATTTTAAAACATTTACACAAATATATCATAAATGTAACAACACAAAATCATAAATTACACTTAAATAACAAAGAATTTAATAAAATAATATGTACAAAGCTACCATTCCAATATCAATAATACAAGTATTTACAATTATCTTAAATCACAAGGAATTTTAATACAATGAAACTTACTCACTATCACTATTACTATCTTGTAAATTATCTACATCAATAAAATCTATTGCTGGTTCTGTCGGAAAATCCAGAAGAAGCTCTTTGGCTCTCGAAGAGAGAACCAATAGGTTTCGTTTTACCATCCGAGGTCTAAGACTGGTAATCTTAGGATCAGAAGACAAAAGAAAATTGTGTAAAATATCTTCATTCGTCGCTATCCTACTTACTTTCCTAGAATGGTGTTCTCTATAATTACGGAAGTCTTTATTGCGAGCTTCTGCTGCTTCTTCCGACAGTTTACCAATTGGAATGGCACCAAAATGCTGAATAATGGCAGAACCATGCACTAAAAGTTTGTGCAAACTGGAAGGCATATAATACCAGGGATACAGTTTTACATATAATTCCGCAGTATCATTGCAAAATTGAGAGAATTTAGAAATATCAACGCGTTCTCCACACGCAACAGTTTGGAGAATCACGTGTAACCTTTCAATTAAATTCTGATTAATTCCAGTGATACGGGCTGTTGTGTCTGCTTCCCTGAAAAATTTCCTTGCAGTATTGCCATCGTTAGTGGTGCCAACTCCTTGCTTGACCACATCAATTAGCAAACCACTGTCCATTTTGAATGCTTCTTGAATAGCGCTTTTGCGTAGCTTCATTTTTTCTTTGTCATCACCTCTGCAACTCCATGTTTTGAACTCCAACCGGTAGGCTACAAAACAAGCAAAAATATAATGAAAAATAATGATTAAAAATACTAATACTACTACTAATTATTACTTCAAATAATATGTAATTTAGCGTGGTGAAAATTATAATTTTTTTTCTTACCTATATGTAGTAAGCACTCCATGCACCTTATCCAAGCATGAAGAGATGATAGCCCATACTGATACATATCTTCATTATGCTGTCTTTGGGGATGGGATTCCAGATCATTCATTTCCGATGGCTTCGCTTTACAAATATCGCAGACAGCTGACGAAGTCCCTGATAAATAGGAGGCTATCTTGCCGTCAATCATTGTCAAATGTAATTGGTGTTTTACTGCAATCTGTTCAATTCTTGACGGTAAAAGTGCTTCTATTTCTCCGGATATGCTGGCTTTTATGGCTGTTACAGTTGCTTGAGATTCTTTTGTAAATTTAAACATAATTGGACGGCAATAAAAGGTTGAAGAAGGTCGGTCATTTTCCCAAAGCACTGTTCCATCAGGTTTCTGCAGCCTAATCGGTACTACGGCCATAAATATACTGCTCTCATGAAACTCTGTATCACACTTTTGTTTGTAATTACTTTGACCTGAAGCACCATCAAAACCCCATTTGCTCACAAGTTGTAAATCAGTGGCAAGTTTCAGGTCCAAAGTAATCGAATCCAAAAGTCTGTATACAGTTAAATCCAGCAAAGCTTGCAACTTAATTGATGCTCCGTCTTCAGTAACCAAGATGTCTTCTGTTTTTGGATAACAATTCTGTTTTTCCTGTCTAACTTTATAGTACGAAGGGTACAAGTCTGTACCATTTTCGCTAGCTGCCTCTCTTAGGTTTATGTATTGCCACTTCGAAAGTTTAAGGGAAATTATTAAAGCCAATGCTTTTTCGGGTGTATATGTTTTTCTTTTGTCTTCACTTTTACCTATACAATCTTTTACTTTTTCAAGGTCTTCTGGGTTATCCAATAAATGTTGCATAATTTTTGCCACATCTTCGTTTCCAGAACTTTTTAAGCTCCTCATAGCAACCGCATTCACTTCTTCAGGGGACAATGACAGCGATTTATTTATTTCCTCCACACGTCTTCGCTTTTGCTTGGAGCCCAAATCTTCAAAAGGTTTTCTTGGTGTAAACATAGCTGTTGAAGGTCCTGATGTAGGAGATTCTGACGTAGAAGGTTGTGATGTAGATGGTTCTGACGTAGAGGGTTGTGATGTAGATGGTGGCAGATTTTCTATATTATCAGTATCATCACACGTGTCTTCATGATCTTTGCTTAAGATAACTTCTTCAGGCCAAGTTATTGGACTTTCTAGCCAATCTCCATTGTTCCGTATAAACTGAGGTAAAACGCGACTACTCCTTCTCCATCTAGCACTCACAATAGAACAAAATCGCTCACAGAACTTTTTAAGTACAGCACTGGTCTTCTCCGGCACATTCATTTTCTCTTGAAGAAAATCAAAAAGTTTTTTACTGTCCGACAGTGATCCCAAGTTTTCTCTCAAAATCACAAACAAATCTAAATTATTTACTATATTTTCCATCTTAGCGAAAAGAAAATAATTCACAGTCACAAGAGATTTAAATAGCAGTTAAACGAAGGTTCAACGAATACTAGTTATGATTTTCTCATTACGGATATTATATACCTTTTGTAACACCAGCAACTATTGAATTTTCATAATAAAATAACAACCCTAATTAGTAATTAGAAACCTAAAATAATGAGTACTTGAAAGTGATTAGTGGTATCACTTAATTTATTTCATAAATAGATAATAATGTGAAACATAGTTAGTTAATCACGTAATCATTAGCTATTTTAGCAGAAAACATTACCAATTAGCGTAAACATAATAGTAAGTATTTGTATTTGTATTTTTTTTTTATTTGTTTTGTGTTTTTTTTTTTTTTTTTTTTTCGCAATAACTCAGAGAATTGCAGACTTATAGACAAGCTTTTAGTGCTTATTTATAGTACTATAGGTAAATAACAAGAATAAAAAGGTTTCAACGCGTGATCACCCTTGGGTCAACAACAATATAGACTTAAGTAATCCGTCCCATACAAAAAAAAACTATTTATTTTTTTACAGCTAAACTATAAGGTTTAGCACAAAATGCCTTATAACATTTTCGATTAAGGCTATAATAGGCTATCCATTGGTAAAAAGAAAAAAGTGAAAATAGAAAGTCATATGCTAAGTCCCTCAAAATGGCGTTTCGACCCACAGTGCGTCGCCTGTATCCATTGGGGCTCATCCATGGCGACATTTAGTACATCCTCAACAATAGACTTTAAAGCATCGTCAAATGCTGAAACCTCGGCGGGGAAAAGCCAAGTAGGCGCCGTTCGCAAGAGATATGTCAGTCTTGGGAGGGCGAAGCACATGCGGAGCATCACAATCGCCACATGAGCGGATAAATCTTTTATGTGTTCTTGAGCCTCTAGTAAAAGATCCTTATGGTAGGAGATAGCAACTGGAACCCCGTCAGGAAAAATGGGGGAGCCCAAGAGGAAAAAGGAACAATGAGAAAGTTCCTTGATGTCAGGCAAAAGAGAACCGAAGCGCTCAAAGTATGCACGAGCCTCCGCGCTGCAGGGGAAAAACTCGCATTTAGCAGGATTAACCTCCAGACCCAGGGCCCTAAAACGAGGAATAATAGTTTCTAGATCCTGAAAGACGTCCTGCGGTGAACCCCCAAGGGTTCCATCGTCTAAATACCACAAGTTTAGATCAGACTTAAGGTCTGCTATAACTTTGTGGATCGCCAAACTGAAGACAAGAGGCCCTAACGGATCCCCCTGCTGCGCTCCCACCTGAGAAGAAATGAGACTATCACCAAAGAAAAGATTAGAAGGAGAATAGTACACTTGATACAAGAAGGGATAGAGAGAAGGAACCTGCTCTCGGACCTCAGACAAAAGAACATCTCTCTCCAGAGTGTTGAAGGCGTTGCGGATGTCGAGTTTCAGCACCACGCAACCCGAATGGTCAGGGTTCACGACAAAAGCACGCGTCGCATGAATAGCCGCCTCACAACCTCGACTCGTCCCAAAGCCAAGCTGGTGCGGCCGCAAGTACTCCGCCATAGCATCCCTAACAGACCGACACGCAAGCTTAGCCGCCAACCTGCGGAACACACTGCCGATGGCTATCGGCCTGACCCCACCATCTTTTTTCCGAAGTGCGCAAAGTGACGCCCCATACAAATAGGGGCAAACCGCGGAATTCAACTGCCCATTCAACAGAAAATTCACCAACCTTGTCAGACACCCCAACAAGCGCTGACCGTTGTCCCCCGCAGAACCGGACGTAAGCTCCTTCAAATGCCCCGAATTTAACATTAACATTATACCTTGGCGGTGTCGGAAAAAATGAGCCGTCTGGGAGCTTTAAACAAAAACGCTGCCTAAACCCTTTGAGATATAACAAAATAATGTATTGTGATATTGTGTATCTAATATAAGTCTACAAAAAAGTCCGGGACGGTATATTTCATTATCTTAAGGATGCCGTACTATATCCATATTAATACTTAAAAAAAAAAAAATAATAAAGCGGTAATTTAAAGGTTATTTACACAAAAATATTATTAATGCTTATCATTTTTAATATGTTAGTTGGCTTCAGCATTTTATGAAGAATATTTTGTCCTTTTCCACTTTGCAAATTAAACGAATATCTTAGGTGATATGGCAATATCACATTTTGTTAAGTTTTTGTATACATTGACCAAATTATAACGATATTTGTTGGGGATGTCGGAAAAATAAGCCGTCTGGGAGCTTCCAACAAGAACGCTGCCTAAACCCTTTGAGATATAACAAAATAATGTACTGTGCAATTGTGTATCTAATGTAGGTCTACAAAATAGTCCGCGACGGTATATGTCTATATCTTAAGGATACCGTACTATATCTATTTTAATACTTTAAAAAAACAGCAATAATATAGCGGTAATTTAAATGCTATGCTATAATATGTTAGTTTGTTTCAGCATTTTATGATGATTATTTTGTCCCTTTACATTTTGCAAATTAAATGAATATCTTCGGCGATATGGCAAAATCAAAAATTCTTACTTGTAAATTTTTACTTGAGAGCGGAGAAGTAATCTAGTAATTTGGAAAATGTTTATACATTATCGTGAAATTAATAAACGACGGGATTAAATGGGTGCGACGGGGTTCGAAGTATGTCACGGGCGAAGCCGGGCGGGTCAGCTAGTGTACATTAAAACAGAAAGCTCAAAAGTACTCGGATACCCCGACGTGCTTGTATGAAGCTATTAATGAATCTGGGGGCCGAGTCTGCTATTTCAATCGTGTCGTAATAGAAGCGAAATCGTCGCTCATTAGAAAGCCACCGGTACAATGTGACAGTATTTCGTAGTCTACTATTACAATCGTACTCCAATAGACATCTATCGGTCTGCCTACAGAATTCTACTAACACGTACCACGTCAGTAGCCGCTAGTCAGTTGCTTTTTTTATGGTCTACTAACATTTTGACAGCTAAAAACAGCGGTTCTGGTTCTATTCTACGGCTTGACAATGGTAGACTCTTTCCCTGCAAAAAGTCAAAGAAGTATGCAGGGAGCGCGGTGCCTAACGATCTGTCCTCTCTGACTACCACGTCAGGGATACAGCGTGAAGAGAGTTAGTTAGTTTTATACTTCACGTGGATGGACTCTATATACCTATGTTACCTTTTATTAAACCTTACTAACAACACCCCCATAATAATAATAAATATAAATATTGTGGGACACTTTTCACACAGCGCCATCTAGCCCAAAGTAAGCTAATACTAGCTTGTGTTATGGGATCTAGATAACTGATAAACATACTTATATATTTCTAAATACATACATATTATAGATAAATAACACCCAGACACAGAATAAACCATCATGCTCATCACACAAAGTTTTATCCTGGGTGGGAATCGAACCTACGACCTCTTGCGTAGCAGTCGGATGCACTCCAACCGCGCCACAGAGGCAGTCAAATAACACCCGACAATTACGTACAGCTACAGCTAAGGATCGCATTATGTTATTAAGTTGTTCAAGGTGACCAGACAGTATAAACTATGTAGTAATATTAAATAATGGCATTATATTCAACTAATGTCATTATTATTATTGAGTGTAGTGAGTGGAATAATGACATTACGGAACGGAAATTGAAAAATGACAGTAATATTTATTGACAGAGTTTGTTTATAAAGAGTCATATACTACTACTTTGCACTAGCAGAATAAAATCAAGAAACCCAAGATAAATATAATTTAACATTCAAGGTAACATTGTTGTTTTACTTTTATACGATTTCCTCATTTTGCTGTGAAGTGCGAGGCCATACCAGGTAAAAAGGTTGTATTTGCCTGCTCAATAGTTCGTCTAAAATATAAAACACTATTTATGTAATAATAACTATATGATTTTGAAAGAGGTATATTTAAAAAGAGGAGAAAAGACATATAAAATTATTACATATTTTCACTTTTAACTTATCATTGTACTAGCTTATATCCGCATCTCCGCCCGCGTAGCTTAAATTTCTCGTTCCTGTTTCCCACTAGTACCTACATTGATTGCTGGATAAAAAAGTAGTCTATAGCACTTAGGGACTTTCTAACAAAGGAGCAATTTTGTAAATCTAGTTGTAGATCCAGAGCTTAACCCTGCAACCTCACCCCTCATTTACGCTCTCGCGCGAGCCTCGAGACGAGCTGCGAGACGAGCCACAAGCCGCAAGTGTCAACACAGTATTATGGTACATTATTTTCGAGCTGCGAGACCAGTCACGAGCCGCGAGTGTAAACACAGTATTATGGTAAAAATTTTTCGCGCTGCGAGACGAGGAAAGAGCCGCGAGTGTAAACACAATTTTATCGTACTTTTTTTCGAGCTGGCGACTCGTGTCGCAGCTCGTCTCGTGGCTCTTGCGAGAGTGTAAATGGGGTATCTCACATTATCACAAACTTTTACCTCTTTATAGACTAGTATAGATAAAAAAAAACATAACAAACTCGATATACGTGGCCTCAATCAAAACGTAAATGGCAAAAAGACTCGATGCAATTTTTTCTTCGCGATTCAAAATTCGATTTACAGGAGCGAACAGCTGTGCGTTAACATAAATAGGTTAAGATAAAATACCTACTGCGATCTATTTTAGGAGTTGTAACAAGAAGAGTTCGTCGGTTTGGATTGTCTCCAACATTCACACAACGATATTGAGATCGCGATCATCCTTTTGTTGTCCGTATTTATAAACTAGTATACAATCAGGAAATGTTACGGTGAAGAACGAAAATCTTCGAATATAATATCGCCTTAGTCTGGCTATTCAAAGGGGGAACGCTGCCAGTATCTTCGGAACCTTGCCTAAAGGGACTCCTTTTAATAATATATTTTAGTTATATACCTAACCTTATACCTAACATATTTTTAAGGTTATTTATTAATTTGTATTTAATCAATTGTATTCTTATAAATGTATATATATCGGCTCGTGTTTTCTATACTTTCTACTTTTATCCGGATAAAAACATTTTTTTTTATTACCCTATCAACAAAACAACATTAGGTAACAATTGCTTTTAGCACTAAAATAAACCTCTAGGGTTTGTAATTTATGCGGATCGAAATTTTCTTTTTACGTTCGGTAACAGCTGTGAATGTATGATACTGAGATTTGAATGAATACGGAGTAAAGGATAAAAATCTCTGTACAAACTAACCCCATTATGATGAATGAAATTATTAAAACATGGAAAATATAGGATTGAACTTATGTCGTATGAATTACTAGATGACCCCCACAGCTTCGCCCGTGGTATATTTCGACCTCCCGTCGCACCTATTGAATCCCGTCGCTTATAAATTCTACAATGATGCATAAAAATTTGCCCGATTTGTCGACGTTTATGACTACTGCTCTGCTCCCCAGTGTAGTAGCGTAATGATATATATCCTATAGCCGTCCTCGATAAATAGGCTATTTAACACAAAAAAAATTTTTCAAATCCGACCAGTAGTTCCTGAGATTAGCGCGGTCAAACAAACTCTTCAGCTTTATAATATTAGTATAGATAAATTCCTAGCTATCTTCACGCTGTATCTCTGACGTGGTAGTGAGGTCAGAGAGGACATTTAATTAAGTAAGGACAGTTGAAATTACCACAAACCAGGGAAACTTTAATAGGTGGGAATGTACAACCGAAGGAATAGAATGCCTCACTTACATTACAGGACAAATTAGTCAACAGTCTTGGAATTCATTCGAATTTACTCTGAATCGTTTATTTATTAATATGCCATGCTTTATATTATCCTACTACTTGTGAATGATGAGCACTACCCCTTTATAGGATAACAGTAACAATCTATTTACTGATTCTTACTCACTTAAGAGACATTTCATTATTTTTTTGACAGAATAAATAAATGTTTGTTATTTTTGTGGAAAAAAAATTAAACTGAACTTAAATTAAAAAACTTACATTAAAAATCAATGAATAGAAAATTATTAATCTACCTAGGTAGATTCATAATTTACTACACCAAAAATTTTGGCTCACCTTACCTGTTGCATACGGTGAAATGCATACGTTAAAATGTGGGCGTATAGGGGTAGGCAAAGTAATATCTCTGCCTACCCCTTCGGTCATAAAGGCGCGACAATATGTATGTATGGACAACCAAAAATGTCGAAATGTAGAAAATCTTTCGTCCTGGACCTATACCATAGGTCTACAATAAATATTTTATTTTTTTATTGTAAATATACAACTTTTCTGTCCACAATTTCGAGAATTGACCATTAATTCTATTAAAATTTTATTATTACATCAATTTTATGATAATTTACTTAACTATTAACGAAAGTTATCGCGATAGTTACATCGTGAGTTGATTGTGACACTCAACGGAGTTGTTTTCCTTCATCGGTATGTATGTTAGTAGGTCAATAGCTGCAACTTTACAATTCGCATACTACTCACGAAGTTGTTCACTATATTATGTTTAACCATAGCTCACTAAAACATACCTACTGCTCTATTTAATTCGACCCACTTAAGATAAAATTGAATTTAGTTACATTCATGAAAATATTGTAGAGTGTTAGTCATTTAGATATAAAAAAAAAATAGGTACACCACCTTAATAATAATAAATAGGAAAATATTTATTATTAAATAAATGAGTAAAGCGACAAACCATCGTAAAAGACGACTTGCGATTCATTACGCAGTGCTAATGCCAACGTTGCTTTTCGGTAGCGAAGCAGGTATGTCAGAAGATGCATATAAGTAATTTGAATGCTGTGGAGATGTGATCACTTAGAAAATTGTGCGGCGTAACTTTGGCCGACCGAATACGTAAACGAAATAATGCGCAATATGGCAGGTTTGAATGAAAGTGTCAGCGTTGAGCTGGAAAAGGGCGTGCTCCGATGGTTTGAACACGTTCAACGAATGAGTGAGGAACGATTGACTAAGAATATAAATTGTGTGAAAGTAGAGGGTAGAAGAAGTATGAAGACCATGTGTGCAAATTGCTCAAAAACGGAAAAATGAAAAGTACTCGGATACCCAGACGTGCATGTATGAAGCGATTAATGAATCTGCAGGAAGCGAAAAAAATATGCATGGATCGTGAAGCCTGGCGATCTGTCCTCGATAGTTAGTTAGTAAATATTTTCGGGACATTTTTCACACAGCACCTTCTGACCCAAGTAAAGCTAATATCAGCTCGTGATAATGGGATCTAGACAACACACGATTATATTTCTAAACACATACATTCTACAAATAAGTAACACCCAGACACAAATTGTGCTCATCACACTAAGATATATTTGCACGTTAGAAATTAAATGCACAACCTCCAATATAGCAGTCACCTACTTTAACCACTGAAAGGCCAGTCATTTTTTTAACTGTTAGGTCAAAAACTAGAACCGCTATTATATAACAGACCGGCTTTTAAATTACGTTGCCTGCATAAAATTTTCATTCTAATTTTCCTATTTCGTTTGCATACCTAACTAATAGTGATAAATTAAGGGCCGTATTCCAGAACGTTTCTTAATACTCAATCGACGCTTGAGGCTAGTTTTAACTTAATAAATACTACTCTCAAGTGTTTCTTGAGTGAGATAAACGTTCTGGAATACGGCCCTAGGAGCCGTTATAACATGATACTCAATACTCAAGAAACGCTTAAGTTTTCGCCTCTACTCTCAAGTGTTTCTTAAGTATTGAGAAACGTTCTGTAATACGGCCCTAAGACCACGATAGACAAATACTACTTATTATTATATAGCATTCAATCACAAGAACATTGTAGATTTCGGCTCGTGCTACCGTAAGTTTAAGAAAACAGATGGAGGAGCTCATTTCACAACCTTCAATAGTTTTTAGTTAAAAAAATAATATTTCAACGCAGGCTAGCTTTGAAAAAAATTTGTTTCTACATTCTGGTAAAGTAAATTATTTGAATACCCCATTATTTACACTCTCGCGCGAGCCACGAGACGACCTGCGAGACGAACTGCGAGCTCGTAAGTAAATGTACCATAATACTCCGTTAAGTTTTCGCCTCTACTCTCAAGTGTTTCTTAAGTATTGAGAAACGTTCTGTAATACGGCCCTAAGACCACGATAGACAAATACTACTTATTATTATATAGCATTCAATCACAAGAACATTGTAGATTTCGGCTCGTGCTACCGTAAGTTTAAGAAAACAGATGGAGGAGCTCATTTCACAACCTTCAATAGTTTTTAGTTAAAAAAATAATATTTCAACGCAGGCTAGCTTTGAAAAAAATTTGTTTCTACATTCTGGTAAAGTAAATTATTTGAATACCCCATTATTTACACTCTCGCGCGAGCCACGAGACGACCTGCGAGACGAACTGCGAGCTCGTAAGTAAATGTACCATAATACTCCGTTTACACTCGCGGCTCGTCTCGCAGCTCGTCTCGTGGCTCGCGCGAGAGTGTAAATGAGGTAAAAGGGTTCTCGGAAAACTAAATCGAAATATTTCAAATTTAATGTTTTTGCCAAATCGTTAAAAGAAAACATTTATCGATACCCTCTTGGAATTTGAAAACAACATTTATGATTCATAGGTCGCGGCAATTTGTATGAACTCGCCAGAATTAGACACTAATATTATTCTGAGAATTTATGTGACGTCACAATATTTTTTGCTATCGTTTATAATTTAAGACTCTACCCGGAAAAAATACAAAGTAATGAACTAATGATTTTAAGTCAGGCGATGCAGTTAGGTATGTTAATATGAAAGATAAAGGAAGTGCTGACCTTTATCTATTCGATAACCTCTATTGCTCTGGAATCATACTTTTAATATAATTAAATACAATAAATTGATAATATCAATGCTCGGTGACAAGTTTGTAGATAAATCATTAAGTATATTATTTACCTTTCACATTTGCATGTCTCATCTGGACGAAATGTGCTGAAACTATTATTTTGATAACAACATCTTGTATACCATATTTCCAGCAAATAAAGATATTCATTCATTCATTCATTTATCTGTTAGCTCAACGAAATAGACTGAAAAGAAATACACACACAGTCACACACTATTTAAAAGATTTGACTGATAAAAACCAGTTAAAAAAGGGTTACTACTTAAGGTAAAGAAGTACCTACTTGTCTTGTAATTTCTGTAAAACCGGTAGACTTATTCGGTGGTATTTTTGTTTATATCTCGAATAACATGATATAATATATATAATATTATTTTAGTGCGATATCTAAACATGTTTTTACGTTTTGATAAGTTTGTAGACAGGGTTTGATTTAAACTCTTTAAAGTCTTTTCTTACTTTAACTATTTTTCATTTCGGATTGCAATTTGTTTAAAGTTCATCGTTAGTTAATGGGTGACTTTTAAGTAACGTTGTGCGTAAGATTGTATGCCATCGTTATTTTCCGAATGTGACCGAAAAAACAGACGCTATATACCCTAGAACTTAAACTATCTTTGATGGTTTCCACATTTTTTGCAATCAAACCATCGATAGTAGTATAAAATAAATGCCAAAAGGGTAGGTGTTATTACTATTATTACTTTCCGCGTAAGAAATATCGATTATCAGACTGGACAATACTAAAACTGCAAAGGATGCGCAATGAAAGAAATTCTTGAAAAAATATAACCGACAATTTTTTTAGAGACAAAAGCGAACAGATGTACGTGAAGGACGGTTTAGTGTCAAAAATAAAAAAAATACAGGACTCGTAGAGTTCTGTTTCGTATATTTATTGGGTTGTTGCTGTTGTTGTTTGGGTTGTTCTTGATTTAAAGTCTGTTACCTTACTACTGGTCCTTGGAACAATAAATGATTTTGACGTATGATAATGTACATAGTTATCTATAAATTGCCCGTAATCGTTATTTTCTAAAATTGATCGATATATGAACAATTTGTACCTACCGAGCTTCTTTGCCCTTGGCTATAAACGATCTATGATGGTTTTACTACATTTTGCAACCATCAAATTTCCTAAACTACCAATTGAAGTATAAAATTAATACTAAAATTGTAGATATTTTTACTATTATGTATTTCTTTTCTCGTAAGAACTGGCCATTATCGGACTGGGTAATGGCAATAGAAAAAATAGAGAAAGCAAAAAATATATTGTTTGAATCAGCTGACGAGACTACCTGAACAAATTTTGGACTCAGACCATTTTTTTGTAATATTAAAGATGCACAAAGGAAAAGTGATGGATAGTTTAATGTGATAAAAAAGCAATAACCAGACTTAGAGTTCTATATACTGAGAAATAAACGAATAAACAGTCAGAGGCAAGTGCGGCAAAGGTTTTTATTGCATGGTGACTCTTTTATTAAATAAAGTAAAATTTGGTATTATTAAAAACAAATAAGATTTCATGTAGCTATCAAAACGTCTTCTTTTATGTTAAAATTATCAATGGGAATATTTTAACAAAGAATTATTTTATTCAATTTAAAAGGCAGATTTTAACCTCAGAAGGCACCCTTTTAATGTTTCGGTGTATGCACTGATATTTTATGACTCTCTTGATCTGCTAATACTATTAAAGTAGGTAGATCCAGCTAAGCCATATTTACTCAATTTTTACGAATATTTAATAAGGTTAGACCCAAATTTGCAAAAAATTATTAGCAAAGTAGATCATATTCTAATATATTTCCCTATATTAACAAAGTCACCGTCACTCGTAATGTTCTCTAAGAACATTCAATAACTTTGTCCGAATGTCTTTTGGTTTCAAAAACGTCACTCTCTAAGAGTGTTATTATTACTATTTATACGAATATTTGTGAAAGAGAAAAAGGGGTTATGACCAATATATTAAACAAAAACCCTTAATTAGCCGCATTCAATTTGTAGACTACCTTGTAAAATCAGCTGTGTTAAAGTCGAACATACCACAGAATTAAAATACCATGAAAAATGCTGCAATATGCAATAATCTGTGTAAAAGAGAGCCAATAAATGGCTGCAAGCAACGCGGAAATCTAGGTGAAAGTGGAGTGAAAGCTGGCGCGCAACGTTTACCTAATCGCATTGGTACGGGCGCGGCGGCGCGGGCGCAGTGAGACGGGCCACGTTACATCAGCGCACACGACACACAAATGTGAAAGTCAATGTTACATTCGATAATCGGGTTCTTAAGACACACGTTGACTGATAGTCAAAATTTACTAGTTTACTGTTACGTCGGTATTACCGTTAAGAGATCATTTCTTTGATAGAAAAGCAGTATTTTTGCAAACTATTATCACTACATATTATAAAACAAAGTCACTTTTCGCTGTCTGTAAACTACTAAACGAATTACGATGCGGTTTTTTTAATAGTTAGAGTGATTCTTATAGAAGGTTTTTATGTATAATTTGTAAAGTTTTTGTATACATTGACTAATTTATGACGATATTTGGTGGGGATGTCGGAAAAAATTAGCCGTCTGGGAGCTTTCATCGAAAACGCTGCCTAAACCCTTTGAGATATAACAAAATAATATATGGTGGAATTGTGTATCTAATATAGATCTACAAAAACTTCCGCGACGGTATATGACTATCTCTCAAGGATAACATACTATATCCGTTTTAATACTTTAAAAAACCAGCAATAATAAAGCGGTAATTTGAAGGCTATTTACACAAATACATTATTAATCCTTATTATTTTTAATATGTTAGTTGGCTTCAGCATTTCATGAAGATTATTTAACAAAAGTCAAAATTGTACCGGTGGCTACTGAGCGACGATTAAGATTATTTTTTGACGCGATTGAAATAGTAGACTTGGCCCGCTGGACAGCGGAGAAGTAATCAACAAATTTGGAAAATATTCATACATTATTGTGAAATTAATAAACGACGGGATTAAATGGGTTCCGCGGGGTTCGAAGTATGTCACTGGGCGGGACAGCTAGTTATAGATAATTGTACTATGTATGTGGTAAAGTAAATGTGAACAGATCACGTACGGTAAGATTCTTCATGGGGGCTTGGTAAGAGAAGCATAACGGTAGCATTACCTTAGGCTACTGAGGCAGGTACTCATCAATCGACCACTGCTCGGTATGCGCCAAGGGCACGGGACTACACATGCTAGCAGAATTCTCAACATGGATGAAGTAGAGACGGGGCCTGATTGCAGACATAGCAGTGGAAAATGGTGGGCTACAGACCATAGTTATGCTAAGTTAACAAACAAGGAGACGAGGTATTTGATGAAATAGAGCGCGTAGAGAAAGTAGATGGACGTTATCGTAACGGTAAGTGATATTCAGTATCTAAGTAGGTCGGTGCTCGACGCACATATGTTTAACTGGTACAAACTGCTGTTATCTGCTAAACAAGTGGCTTTATTTTGTTTGTTTACAGCACGCTCATTTGCAAATCAGTCTTTCGTGAAATATTTCAACTACTTGGTGATACATTTCACGAAAGACTACCAAGAAATCAGTTTACGACATATTTATTATACGCCTGCCTGACGCATTCTATTAATCAAGCCAAAACATTTTGAAACACTACCAACCCCGCTAGTCTTCTGTACACGAACACTACGTTAAGCTGTAGTGTAAGATGTATGACAAATTTACAAATTTACAACTTTATAATTCACGTCTAAAACTATACGGTTTAATTTATACCTAAGTACTTTTAGGATTAAGTTGGTTTTTAGACTTTACGCAACATGGACACTCTTGTTGTCTTCAAGAGTCTTCAAGTATGACGATAGGTAGCTCTTATTAACTTCATTCAAAAACAATCATACAATTAACACAGCTCATAATATCTGTACATTAAGAGTACTATTTTAAAACTCGTACATTTCTGTACATACCGATCGACAATCTTGAAGAAAAAAGTGGTTTTGTCTTTAAGTTTCGATCGGTACCGTATGATTGACGACAGGTAGCTCTTGTTAATGTCATTTAAAAACGATCATTCAATTATCATAGCTCATAATATCTGTACATTAAGAGTATCATTTTAAAACTCGTACATATCTGTACATAGCGATTGACGAAGTGGTTTTGTCTTCAACAGTGTCGATCGCAAAGACGACAGGTAGCTCTTGGTAACGTTATTTAATAACGATCGTACAATTATCATAGCTCATAATATCTGATCTGTACATTAACAGTATCTATCTTCAGGCTCTAAAGAGGATAATACCTAAATCACCATTAAGCAGTTTATCAATAAACATTAATGTGTTCACAACGAGTGCCTTCCCTTGTAGTGTTGTACGTGTCTGTCTATATAACGAATAGGAAACACCGCACCGACCGCCCGCGTTTGTGCCTTGACCTGCTTTGTATGTACTTCTTCGCGAGCCAGCTCTCGCTAGTTTTAAAACACACGAGTGCGATGAAATTTGAACAAGTTAAAATAAATGCTACGTTCTCGACCTGTTCTAAATAAATATTACGCCTGATTTTTAACATAATATACCTCGATTTATAAATCGAGGTTATGATTCAAAGTAATTAATTAGCTCATAAAATATTTGACAGATTTAAGCTACATATTATTATTACCTATTGTCAAATATAGATAGATAGAAAAGTAAATTAAAAAAAGTATAATTCATTACGACGTTTGTCACCACTTCCTTATTAAATCAGTGGCGATGAGATAATTTTGTAAGACGGTAAGCAGAATATTTTTATATTTCGTTCAATAAATCACCGAGGACTTGGAGTTACAAATTAGTGTGTGCAGCGATGGCGATGGGGCGATACAAGGGTCGTAAAAGAGAGTTATATCGGTGTAACAAAATAAACGACACCGGTGGTCGAAATAAAAAAAGTTTTATATATTTTGACAATTTGTAAACAATAATTCGTAGCTCAATGTAAGCATGAGTGCATAATGTCAACCGTGTTCTAAATTTAGTGAACTTGCTCACGAGGTCGCGATGAGCGTCAGTCACATCATAAAGATGGCGCCCGTATATTCGCAATCTTGTCTCATTAACTTTGCAGCCTAGTTCAACAATTCACAATGAGATTCTGTTATGTAGCAAATAAATTTAAAAGACCCAAAAGAATACGAGAACGTGGGAAATCGTAGAATGTACATTGCACCTGCCTGGCAAAAGACTGCTCCGAATCACAATTTACGATCGGTAGAAAAAATTTAACTTGCGCGACGCAGACAGGATAAGTTTTTTGTTAAATTTAGTTTTGACAATTTTTGAAGACGAACTAAATGATTAAGAATATAAATATTTGGATTTAGTATTATTGCTGCGTCTAAATCGAATTCGCATACAAAAACTACAATGAAATTTGTTTTTATAAAGAAAGATGCTGTTTAATTTGGATGAGATATTGAATACTACAATGAACACGATACAAAAGTTGATAAGGAACATGGAAATACTTACAATGGCCATTTAGCTGCAGAGAATCCAAAGAGATAACAATCCAATTATGACACAAATCACTGGTTTATCGAGCATAACAATCTGAGAACACTGTTGTTCAAGTGTACACTGCACTTTTATATCAATCAATCAGGTTAAAGCATATAATATGTTGATGTACACACACTGAACATATATTCACAAACTCCACTAAGTTTCTTCATTAACTGAACAGTATAAATAAGATTATATAAAACCACGCACACCGTATCTGGGTTCACACCCAGTCCCAAGTAGGTACCTGTAACAAGACAAAGCGGTAGTAAGTTTAATGTTATACTGATAATCGACTAATGTGAGATATGATTATTGAATAAAAATGCAACGATAAGGCACGTATCACTTACAGAAATGTACGAGTTTTAAAATAAGCACAAAATTAACTATGACGTAAAGAAGTCTACTGTTATACGAGAAGCATAACGTACAGTCCACACGTCGGCCGAACGCTGACTGGCTGGCAGGCGCAATAGAGTTGAGGGGTGTCGGGGAGGGGAGGACAGGCAGACGGAGGACAAAAGCGAGGGGGGGAGAGCGTCTGGTCGACTGGTTGGTCGACCTATTAGCTTGACGTTGACACACACACAACAGCAATGCCAGATACAGAAGATTGTAGCGTGTTTTATGCAGTGCGACAGTTGGTTTGTTGAAATTGACAAGTTTCTTCAATAACTTTACGGTAGCACTTTCAGGATCACGTGGTGATTGACAAAGTTTGAAATAAAAAGGTAGTCTGCCCTGTCGGAGGAAAATAAGCAACCTTCAGTATGGTCAAGCGCCCGAGCGAAAAGGTCAGCGCGTAGTTGCTAAAGCGCATAACAATGCTTATCGAATTGCTCATAGAACTGTAAATGAATTATTTTTGCTGAGTGAGTTAAAAGAGTGATATATCAGTGGTTATCGAACGGTTAGGAATTACACATCAATAAGATAGCTCTACTGATAAGAAATGATAAATCGTAGATAAAGATTTGTAATGTGAATGCCGTGGTAATATTTCTCAGTAAGTAGGCACGGTAAATATTTCAAAATATAAAGGAACATTCTTAGATTACCTTCGAGTAATGTAAGAGTACATCAAATTCGTTATCCATTACATCGTTTATGTAACTTTTTACTTTATAACATTTTTATAATTGTGTGCTAAACTAAATAGATATAAAATTGAGAATAGTGTTTTCGCATTTACATTACTATCTTCTTGGAATGTCAGACAATGTCGTATGAATATTACTTATATATATTACTCATCGTGGGAAGGTTAAAAGCCTGAAATTACCCCCAATCAAGGCCAAACTAACACCAGATCGGTTATTCAAATTAAACAAGACGCAAACATGGTTACTAGATCATAATGACAGAGTTGATATTATATTATTTAATGATAATCATACTGGTTAAACTGGTCAAGGTATATTACCTTAAAGGTAATTATAAGACATTCCTGGAAAGCTTACAGTCTATGAATATCTACGTATTCTTATAAGGAATACGAACCTTCATAATAAATAAATGAATTCATGAAATATGGAGATAAATTAATTTAATTATTCAAAATTTGGTCAAGTTTTAATAATATTGAAAATTATGACTTACAAAATTTAAGATTCCTACATTAAAAAAAAGGGTCTACAAATATGTTTTTAATGTTAAATAAACATATTCCTAACCCATTAATAATAATTCTATTAATATATCTCATGCATTTATTATAAAACCTCCGAGGTTACTGATCGGGCAAACACCGCTACGCACAACAGATAAATAAAAATAAATACGTAGAATCCTTCGTGGGGGTAACGCACTTGTTTGGTTCCATAGCCTTCTCGTTCTCGCTCTGCAACATGTTTCTTTATTTTTTTTCATATTGCCTATGCCAAGTCACCGTAGTGTAAGCATAACACTTTTATTTCTTTATTGACGGCATTTTAACTCGTGGCAAAAATTGTGAGCCTTTCACTAACACTACTATTGGGATTTGGATTGTGAATTTTTGGTGATCCATTACATCAGGTAATTTCAGAAAAGATATGCGCATACTTGTTTGTGACCACATCAGTCGGTCAAAATGCAAAAAGTATCCATTTTGGGTTAATGTCTATTGAAGTTGTCGATTTAAAGCGTTATATAATTGTCAAATTAAGTAAACTTTGTTACTCGCAAAATTAAAAATAAAATATATTGCAGCGTTTTCGAATAAGGAATTTTACATAGTTTGCTCCAGCATAGCTAAACAAGTATTGTAAATTATTTGATTCGATTCACATAAAGGCGTAGATATTCGATTTATTACAAAACCTCACCATATTGCAATATAACAAGGTCAATATGACTTACGCTACAGAAACATGCATGGTGTAAATTTGCTTTCAGCTCTGCACTGACAAAATAGTCAGATCTACTAGTAACACTTCAGCACACGGATAGGTATTTCACAGTTTTAGTTTAGCTGACTTTATAGTATGTAGACACACGCGTATATATCTCGACGGTTGTGCCAAGACTGAGCGAGACCTGTTCTAGAGAAAGTGACGGTTTCCAAGCGAATACTTTCCAAGTGATCGTTGAGTTTCGGCGTTCCGACTACGGGTCTGTCGGTATACCGTTACCCCCATTTTGCGTAACGAGGTCGCACTTAAAGTTCATCATAATCATCGCCATACGGTTGGCAACTAAAATTTACTTGTGTTGACAGATTGCGCAACCCAAAAAGTAACATTATACATTTTTTAAATAACCTTATAACTTCTTGATGTTTTTCAAAGATAAGTACTTTCATTTTGATAAAGTAGATACGAAAGTTTAATATCAGCAGAAATTTATTTTGAAATATTTCATTGAAAGTGTGTGATTATGTATTGCATAACGGTACGTGGTGATTACAATATAGTTATACGGATGTAGAAACGTCAACAATATATTTATATAAATATGGCTGACAATTACTAAATAAGTGCATAGAATAGCTCTTATAAGAGCAAAATGCTGAATAATAAAACTTGTGCGCGTATCTACAATTGTCAAACATTTAGCTCTCGTCTCGGCAAAGTGTCAATTATAGTTTTTTAAAATTTTATTAAAGTTCAAAACATGTTTACAACCAATAACAAGAAATATTACGATGTAACTATAATATAACGTAGAGAACTAACAGCTACTTCCGACTTCATGATTTATAATTATCGTTACAAGATTAGTAAAATGGTGCCAAAATTCATACCATTATTAAGTAACTAAAAAAATACAAACATGTTTAAGTAGGTAATAATTTTAGGAAGGTATTTTTTTATCTCGTGTTACTTTTTAAGAACTCGGAGTCATATTATACATCCTGTAACGACAAATAATAGAACAGACGAAAAATAGATAACGGATACTGTTATATAATTCAAATTAACAGAAATTCGCATGCTATGAAATAATTCGTAACAAAAAATTTGCATTATTGATAACGGAATGGATTTTTTAAAAGCAAAATAAAAATACTTTATGACAAGGCGTGACGGCATTTGTTTCCGTTAGTCAAAATTGAATCGATCGACAACAACAGTCGACAACACTCGATTCACCTATTGTTTCGTATGACTACAACACAGCGCAAAGATGCTGCATACTAACTTAAAAATTATCATCTCTGTAGATCCGAATAAATCGTCAACAAATCGTAAGGATCGGATTGAGTAATGTTCCGAAGTTCACTTTAGGCATTTAAATCGATTATATTTAATCGTATGACTGTCTCCTTTGCTTGTTTTTTTTTATTAAATATAACCAATGGAGGAAGCCAAGAAATTATTCATCACGAATTCTGAACCCAACTACTAATTACTTTTCCAATATAATTTCTCAAACATTGACTAAAGCTTAGAGGAATTACAAGTCAACATAATAATTTGAATACTCTGCATTTCTGTAAATTGTACCAGGAAGGAAGTTTAATATACAATTTAATACTTTGTTTATAGTAGTTTAGAATAACAGTTGTATGTAGCTATTAAGTGTTCAATTGTTTCTTTTTCTTGGAAACTTATATCTTATTGCGAGAAATTTCATTATACCTATCGTTTTCCCATTGGTATGTGTTCTCCACACAGTCATGCCATTACGGAAACGATTTCGCTAACCATTACCATGAATCATTAATGAACCTGTCGCTTCCAGTCATATAAATGTAATTATTTGGTATAAGACTAGGTTTATTTTAGTAAGCATTTTTAGGAATCATTCGTAAAATAATTTTGGTTACGATTGAATTATTTCTGACTTGAGTGGTGTTGCTCTTGAAGGCGTTTTTAAGTTTAGTAAAGAATTTCAACTTGTTTCGGTTTGGGTCCCAAATTTTTAGATCCTAAAAAGTGATATTTAATACTCGACTGTATAATTGTGGTAAAAGAGCTGTATGTAAAGCGTGTCTTACTATTGCTGTACTGTACTGTCTAGTATTTTTATTCAACATATTTATAAGGACTTTACAAGCTTTTTTTGATCAGATAGGACGAATTATACACATAAATAACGAACGTATATGCTGACAACTACAGACATAATCAACAATAATGCTATGATAACAAATTCCTATTATCTGTATGTAAATAACGTTCAATGACACTTCCTTATCAAATGTTGTATTCATTTGCTATTTACTTATCTGAATTGTGACAATTATAAATAGGTTTGAATGTCGACCGAAAATGTCACTGATTACCTTGATAGTTACTGTTATAAAAATAGGTTGGCATTATTTTCTTCAAGTTAGTAGACCTGGGGGCCGAGTCTACTATTGACAAGCCGTAGAATAGAACCAGAATCGCTGTTTTCGCTGTCAAAATGTTAGTAGACTATCAAGCGGCTACTGGCGCGGTACGTGTTAGTAGAACTCACGGCCGACAATAGAAGTCTATTGGGGTACGATTGTAATATCTACTATTACGAAAAAATGACAAAATTGTACCGTTGGCTTTCTATTGAGCGACAATTACGATTCTTTTATGACGCGCTTTAATTAGTAGCTTAGTCCCCAGAATAGGACATACGCTTTTTCAAATCACCCTCTCGTCGAAATCACCCCGTCATGATGACATCTAGAGATTGAGGACCACATTTACAGTCTGTTTATCAATCACGCATTATCCCCGAAAGGGTGGCAGAGGCATATGAATTCCTGTCCCAGGTATTTTTTTTATTTTTTCACATTTATTGTTGGGAAGGTTAAAGACAGTGGCCGTCAAGGTGAACCACCCGGGGTTGCAGGAGAATGGAAACACCTGGACATAGAGTTTCAAGTGAACTTGGCTTTCCGTGTTTGAATCAAATCAAATGAAGATCTCATTTAGTCCGTTAAAATATAATGAAGATTTGCTTGGAATCGACATTTTTATGCGTGCGTGTCGTGACTACTGAGAAATAGTGACAAAAAAACTCAATAGAACTCCTTAAAAAATAAAATTTGTCTATTACATTAAATTCGATATTCTGTTGAAGTGTTGACTGGGTAGATCGAAATCATTATTATCATTCATATAGTCTGAATTTTTATAACATGCTAGCCAATTTGCCTTGAAATGTAGGTATTTATGTAAAATATTCTAATTTCCATAGGAAATTGGTTATAAAATAGAATACATTGCCCCATAAAATAATTGCTTATTTTCAAATCGAGTAACTTGTAACACAAGACTATCTTTATGCCTATTATTAACATTGTAATTACAAGCGATTGCCGTTTGACCTTTAAACACCCCACCGACCACAACCCACTTGAGATTGGATTGACTCCTAAAGCTATTAATAGGACCCCTTACAGGTGTTCTCCACCACGACCCACTTGAGATTGAATTGAGTCCTAAAGCTATTGATAGGACCCTTACAGGTGAACTTTACCACTCCCTGTTTTGAAAACAACTGCGCGCCATTTACAAGTTAAATGCTTCCCCAATTTCTTTTTTTTTTGTTAAAAAGTAGCGGCAAAAAGTTTTTGTCACTTGGCACCTCGTTTCAAGGTCGTACGTTGTTACTTCGCAACAACTTTTTATCTCGCCTAGGTCAATCTTTAGAAGATTATCTTATAACCTCGACGTATTGAGTAACCTCGAGCTGTTAAAGGTCGTTTGAAAACTGCGAATCAACGAAATCTTACCTTTATTACCAAAGTATTTATCAATATATTTGTGTGCTATTAGTTTATCAAAATGACGTCACCGGCCTTATATGAGGAAAGCCATGGTATCAGCATCGTCCTTAGTTCGTGCACACGTATCATGGCCACGAAGACGATGTAATATGCTGTATATAAGTAGTTCTAAAGTTGTTTCACGCCTGACTTAAAAAACCTGAACTTACAATATAAGTGGAGGCAACACGTGTGCAGGACTGGTCAATATACGACTTCGAAATCTCTAATCTGTCACCCATCTGCCCCATCTGGTTGTAATCAACTTAAAAGTAAAAGACAAAAGGTTTGGCGAAATAGCCATAAAAAAAACAATTCTAATAGAGAAAAAAAAAACATTGATCTAATATGAAATATTTTTTTGCTGCTTCAGACTGGACCCTCCCATTACATGGACCACTATTGTAATATATAATATAGTGGGTAGTATAAAGTTTTCTCTCATCTTTGCGAAAAATATTGAACGTTATTTATAACCCTTTCGTTTAAATGAGCTGCTAGGGGTTACATGTGATTTTTTGCTAGTTTCTGTCGGTATTATTGGAAAAACTGCTTGTTGAACTCTAATGCCTAAGAAATGCCCTTATCAGTCATTGAGCAGGTAAGGTTGACTTGGATCCTGGGAGATCTTGGGGTAACCCCTTTACATGCATTGATCTACTTTTCTTTTTTACCCCTCATAAATATTGTAAAACAAACTATTAATTGTAAATAGGTCTAAAACAAAATAATTCATTTAAAAATCAGTATATAATTTACAAAGTTATAAAATCAATAAAATAATCAAAACGTGAGTACAATCTATTTAGGAGAAAGGGTATAAACCTCCTTAAAAGACGATTAATGTTTTTTTTTTATAATATTATGACTAATATATAAAGCATAGAAAATAATACCCATATGTAATATGTAGCGTAGCTACTGTAAAAGTGAATTATATACACGAACTGCCTGACCTTGCCTGGCTCACGGACGCAACAATTGGGTTACTGGGTCAGCGATTTTGCGCATTTCGCTCGTTGTACAAATGACAGGCGACTGCCGTTTTTTTTTGCAAAATATCGTTTCAACACCAATTGTATAAATTATCAATTTACAAGTCTGTTTGGTTGCTAGGTGTGATGTTTGTTGATAATAAAATTACACTTATAAAAGCAGGTACAATAATACTATGTTTTAAAGATTTGGAGGTTTCCACAGCTTTAAAACCTTTATTTTTTCCAGTAATGCAACCGAGAAGAGAGGCCGCAGGTAGTGTTGCGGGGTTGGGATTGGAATGATGGATAGAAATTGCTCCCAACGTTACCCAAAATCAAATGTAAATAGTTACTCCTAGCAATCAAATAAAAGGACTCCAGGCTTACCTTTATTTGGTATCCAGGTAGGGTTTAGAAGCACTGAGAATACACTATAAGATGAAAAAGAAGAAGAGTGTTGTTATGACTCAGGCATTTTCTAAGAAAGGTTTTTTTTTTAATTCGCGAAGAATCCGAAGAGCACAAGCTATTTCTTTAATAATCATAAAGTTAGTTATTTTCAAGTAACTGTAGGAGGATGGCGATCATGTATGTTATTTTTATGTAAATTGGATTTTACATAAATGTGAAGTGGAGGGTTCTCGGAAGGAAAGAGTGCGTCAAAATATCGATCCCTGCTATTTCTATTGCGTATTCACAAACTCCATCGTGAACTCATTCATGAGTCTTTGAATGAAAAAGTAAAAAATATTTTAAAGTTAGTTCCAAAGATACGCTTTATTGCAACTTTTCCTTAGAAAAGTTGACCTTGACTGTACTCGTACTTTGCCATTATTCAAAATTGTATTGAACAAAACACCAGTTTATATTAGGACATTTTATAGTAATACCGATTAAAACAAACGGTTATGAATCTGTGCTTTTTCGTATTTTTTACGTTTTGCGTCGAAAGAATCAAAAGCATTAAAATTTACTCGTAATGCAAAATGAAAAACGAAATGTCAAATACTGTAATCGTGAAACGTTAAATTAACTAAACATCAAACGCAATTGGCGAAATGACAAAATGCTAAACAAAAGTATCTGTACTAAATGCAACTAACTTAACTATCTTCACGCTGTATCCCTAACGGGGTAGTCAGAGAGGACAGATCGCCAGGCATCGCGATCCATGCATACTTCTTTTGCTTCCTGTAGATTCATTAATCGCTTCATACATGCACGTCTGGGTATCCGATTACTTTTGACTCTTCCGTTCTTGAGCAATCCGCTCACGTGGTCTTCATATGTAAGTCTCGGTCTACCTTGAATTCTTCTGCCCTCTACTTTCGCACAATATATATTCTTCGTCAATCATTCGTTGAACGTGTCCAAACCAACGCAGCACGCCCTTTTCCAGCTTAACGCTGACCCTTTCACTCAAACCTGCCATATTGCGTATCACTTCGTTGCGTTTTCGGTCGGCCAAGGTTACGCCGCACAATTTTCGAAGTGATCGCATCTCCACAGCATTCAGCTTACTTTTATGCATCTTCTGACATACCCAGGTTTCGCTGCCGTAACGCAACGTATATATATACAGTATATATACTATATATATATATATATATATAGTATATATACTATATATATATATAGTATATATACTATATATATATATATAGTAACGTATATATATAGGCACTAGCACTGCGTTATGAATCGCGAGTCGTGCTTCTTTTACGATGGTTTCTTTTTTCTTTTTTTTAAGGCAACTAAATGCTAAATATTACACTAAAATCCAAAATGTTGATATCTCGCCATTACTTGTTATTTTTCAATTTGGTGTAGGTAAATTCGTTTGAGAATTTATGATATCCATTTGCATTTCTCACTAAATAACTGTTCTTATCGCGTCGATTTTATATCGTTTCGTTTAAAATATACTTAAATGTGTTAAATAAAGCTATCTGTGGGCCTAATTTCATCTGAATCTGTTCAGTCTCTGTCGTGAGATTTAAATAAGAAACAAACTTTCACATAATTAATCATATTTCTTAGATAACTTATGCCTGCAAATTCCTTCCCATTGTTTTGTTCAAAGCTACTTACTCCACATGAATGGTAAGTACATTAGCATTTAAACGCTTACTCACGCATGTTTCGTTTCCGTTTGGCGTATTAAAGCCTATTTCGAACATTATCTACGCCATTTTACACGAATCCACGTACACTTGTGTGTAGACTCAAACATGAAGTACAGATCGGCTGAGGGTGACTTTTATTTTTATGTGTGGAAATCCTCATGGATGCTATATGCTAGACTCTTACCGACTAAAACCACACGGTGCCCTTTCATTTGTCTATGGCCAGGAGTCCAGGTTATCCCGAGTCTTTGAGGGTCTGGGTGTAATCCCGCTTCTTTAAGGAGGATTCGGGTGCTGTTCTACTTTCTTGAGGGGGTGAAAGGCGTACGCCTGTTGTCACATCACGCCACCGTCTAGACTGAGGGGGACTAGAACATGGATTTTAAAATAAGTAACGCGCCCTTCACTTAAGTACCGTATGAATCAGACAACTTCTAAACCGAAACCAGTTTTAAAACCGAAAGCGGTAGAAATTTCAAAATTTCCTATGCACGTGTTCATGTTGTCCTGAATCAAATGCCGCAAACCGTTTATTTCTATCTCTTAGGGTTTCTGAGAAATAGATGCGTATATACGGACAAACGGAGCCGTTTTAAAAGACTTTTCTAAACTTTACAGTTTAGAATAGAATAAAATAGAATATTCTTTATTGTACACCAATCACAATATAATAGCAAAGGATTATACAGGTATATTGATATGTACAATCGGCGGCCTTATCGCTAAAAGCAATTTCTTACAGGCAACCTTTGGATGGACACATATTCAAAAAAATCCAATAATATACCTAGTGGGTAGTCGTTGGTGTAAGAAATAATTAGAAATCCAAAAACTAGGAAAGATTTTTTTTTTTCTGAGAATAATCGAACCAGTCTTTCCAATCATTTTGGGAAGGTATTTGGCCTAACTCTATAACACTGGCCATGGGTTGAGTACAGTCAGCCTCGGAAGTAGATTACAATTCAAAGTAATAAATGTTTTGTGTCAGAGAAGATAAGATCGCCAGGCTTTGCAATCTAATCTATGCATATTTCTTTAGCTTCCTGCAGATTCATGAATCGTTTCGAGCTCGTGGCCCTCAGTAATGGTAAACGATTACTGAGTTACGCAACTTTCACTATGGCTGGTCCTCGGATGGGTGACCACTTTGTGGCATTTATATTTACGAGCGTTTCCGTGCTTCGGAAGGCACATTTAGCCGTTGGTCCCGGTTGCCAGTAAAATGGCAGTCGTTAAGCCTGGTTGAAGGTCTTATGGGCGGCTTAAAAATTTTCAACAGCAGGTAGCCACAACCTGCGTTTGTCTATTTCATCACGGCAATGGGCTCACCACCTATTACGTGGGACAGGAATCCACACGGTAAAAAGTTATATATAATATGCCTCTGCCACCCCTTCGGGGATAAGGCGTGTTGGATATTTATTTATTATTATTTTACGTCTGGGTATCCGAGTTCTTCCGTTTTAAGCAACTTGCTCACGTGTTCTTTGTATGTAATGTATATTATTTTGGACAATATAGTATTCTCCGTTAATCGTCCCTCTTATAAGTGGGACGTGTTCAAACCAAAACGTCGATTTAATTTATCGAAAAGTAACCGGAGGCGGTATTGTTTGATCGATTCGAAAATTGAACACTTACTAAATATGATTGGTGGATTATATAATATCATATATTTCCAATGTAAAGAATTATACGCATAACTATCTCACACCTACATTTACGTAAATCCGAAAAGTACCATTCTTAAATTCTCAACAAGTGGGTATACTAGGTACGTACCTAGTATGCCCACTTTTGCGAATTTAGGAAGGGTACTTTTTGGATTTCTTTATAAAAAAACGAAATTAATAAGCAATTTCGCTACAGGCTTTTCAAAAGAAACCAATATTTATTACTTGCTGAATAAAAATGTTCTAAATTCAGTTAGGCAACAGAATTAATTATTTTTTTCCACGAAATTTTCGCTATCGCGAATTTTTATGTCATCTTGATTTCAATCAGCAATTTTCGGCGAAATCAGTTACTTCTCTATAACATCTTTGATACATCGGTAATCTATACAGATTTAAAATAGCAGCGCCTTCTAGAGCAAACAAAGTTCTGTTGTATAAAATATTTAAATGTACGTGTTTGTTACCTACTAAATGAAAATACAAAAATGTTATTAGATTTCTCGTTGCTTCGTTTGTCTTTATAGTTTTTTTAGAGCGTGATTTATCTGTAATCGGGTTATCATTTCAAAACTGTTATCTTTTTAAATTTCGAAGAAAATATTACAAAGGACTGTGATAATGTACAAAAATCATCAAGCCAGAATTAAAAAAAAAACATGAATAAGAACTTTACGAAGTAGGTAGGTACGTATTCATATTACGTAATTATAATCGGCACCGTACATATCTAATTACATTGTCTTTCTTTAATTACACGACAAGTGCAATAACAATGAGTCAATGACCCGGTAAAATGATACCGATTTAAACGGTCCATATACCTACTTATTTATAATATCGTGTCACGGTAATAATAATCTAGTATTACCGTGATCTTGTTCATGATTTCAATAAGATTTTGTTTTATTAGTACTACCTGTGTATGCGCTCCAGGAGGTAGGAAGAAACCGGATTAAGATTGAAGAACAGTAAGAAATATTGGACCCAAATAATGGGCGAGGATCTGTTGAGGTCTAGAAAAACCCGTATATTCGAAGACATCCAAATCTTACCGTACGATTTTGACTAGGCGGCCCTGGTTTTGGCGCGATCAACGCCCTCCGTCATTCTGACCGATGACCGATACGAACGCGTGCGCTATGCTATGACTAATTTCGTTATATTGGACGAAAAGACGAAGTGGCAACGCCAGTCCTTGAGGTCGATCCTACGGGGGAACGTACACCAGTAAGCTCTGCAGATGTGGTTTGAAACAAAGGACTGTGTTCGCCAAACTGCTGAGTAGGTAGCGAGGATAGTACATGGCACCTACCGAATGACTCAGGTGCTCACCAGGCATGGTTGCTTTGGGGAGAATCTGAATCTATTCGGACGTGAGAACGCGACACATTGTCGCCTTTACGGTTCTGACGGGGACTCGGTGCAGCATACGCTGGAGAACTGTCCCGTTTGAAAGAACGATCTGCTCCCAACCACCGTTTAGTTTGCGTTCAAGCGAGCCGAGTTAAGGGGTGATACCTTCCCCGGAGCGGTAGGGATGTAGTTTAAGAGTGGCGCAGTTTCACCTTACACATAATCATACGAGGTCACCCCGGGACTTGCTCGAATCACGGAGTAGGGAAGGGAGAACTCCAGAAGCAGTTGTTGCGTTTATTGTGCTCCGTATCTAATCGAGGCAGCCCGCTGGGTTTGTGTGTAGATCAGAAGACCGGGAGCCAAACGCGGCCTTCTTCATTTCATGGTTTACTTATTTCTGTGGCCATGTGTGACCCGCATTTGACTCGCATAAATTGAAAGCACAGAATAGCATTTATTATGTTCTTATTTCGTTGCTCAGGAAATTAAAGTTACTATATTCTTTGTTTCCTTCCTGACTACAAGTTCGTACCTTACCAAGTTGCAATTTGACATCTGTCACTTTCGTATAATGCTATACAAGTTATGTAGAGAACAAAAACATAGGAAACTGACAGACGTTCCAAAGCGGTCACCCATCTGAGAAACAGCTATAGCAAAAGATGCTTAACACTGTTATCGTTTACAGACCACCGAGTTAGGTGCGCTACGAGAGCTTGAAGGACGTTTTTGGTAGCTTTTCGCTATTCCTTGTCCGTCTTACTATAAGAATTATTATTATATGTGATCTTACGTAATTGTTTGTAAGCGAATTTGCTATGAACTCGCGTTTAATTAAGACCCGGCCTCCATGACGAACTGAGTATGGCGGATGCTCGCCGTCCTTACAGAAGCAGACCCAAGACGAGTCAATATGTGAAATCTATTTATCCCGCTTCCCCGAAGCCGATAATAAACCCGTACTAACCCCTAAAGAAGCGGGATAACATCCGAACCCTAGGCGAGACCGCGGCGGTAGCCAATGTCTGCCGAGAGCACTGGGAAATCTTTCCGAAGAGTTACCCGGGGCGTCTGGCAATAGACAGTTAGCCAGTTCGAGTCCAGTATGACATCCGTGGGGATTTCTACACGTAAAATAAAAAAAAAACCGTTTTCATAGTCTTTCGAACACGCAATGAATGCATCGTTTATAAATCGCGCACTACGAAATAGATACCACAGCTAACTCCCCACTCTCCACACGACTACTATAGACAATAAAAAAAGTAAAACTAACTTTTTTGTAAATATCCTACACATGAGACCCTTCCCATTATTCTTGATCGCAGACGAGGCAGGTAGTTGACTTCGTTTACACAATTTGGGGTTGGGGAGTTTGGTATTTTTCTATACAATAAATTTGAGCTCTTGCCCTTTTGAACATCTATTGTGATTTACTTTTGATCCATTTTTTTATTCTTACGTCTACAAATTTATTACTCACCTGTATTATGAGTTTAGCTACGGGCATTGTCAATAATAATAATAGGTAAGTCTCTACTTATATTTTTTCTTTTTGTATCTGTGCCTACTTGTTTTCTTTATAATCCCTGATAATGATTGTTACAAGTTTGACGTGTCTGTGTGTGTCTGTCTGTGGCACACCGTAGCTCCCGAACTAATGAACCATTTTTAATTTTGATTCTTTTGTTTAAAAGGTTATTTACTCGGAAGTGTTCTTAGTTATATTTGCCATTTACCATTACAACTCTAAATAACATAATGCATATATTGTGTTAGTGGGTCGAATCATGTCGAACATATTATTGTGTTTTAAACGTCATTGTGGCCGATCCAGACCACTACTATTTTCAACCATCTGGCAGCCCTACATCATCCATATTCTTGAAATCATTTATTTTTTTAGTACGCAGGCCTACTTTATCGTTTTTGACTCAATGGGACACACATGTTACGTAATCCAAATACAGTCTATTGCTGTGCCATCACTGTGAAGTTATTCTTGCTTAGTGGCAAATCGGGAAAGACAGGTTGCTGATTTAAAAAAAAAATATCCAGTAAATAAGAGCTGATGTATTTTTGTAAGAAGTTTATGATAATATTTATACTCTATAATTACTATACTTACTACTATTGGCGTTTGTTACACCAAAAATTGATGAAAAAAATAATGGAGCCGCCATGACTGTTTATTCTATAGCATCACGTAGCCGAAGCTTTTATATTTTTAAGGGTCAGAAAAAATTATGCAACAGAGTGGAGTTCGCGCCGTTTAGTTCCCGCTCACACCCGCCGTAAATTGATTACCTATGTCAACTGACATTTTCTATTTTTAAATGTGACATTTTATACAAATAACAGTCACAGAGTAAATTGATAGTAAGCGGGAACAGAGGTGATTTTAAATCTATCTCTTAAAACAATCACTATCGTGGTGCCGGAGCTATTAAAAAAAAACAAAAATCTCGTAGCGATTACAGGCACGAGTCATCGACCTTCAAAAAATCTGACCTGCGCGCGCCGCAAGGTTGCTTGCCAGACCGACGACGCGATGGGCGCGCTTGCCGGCCAACCTACTCCATCTATCAATTCAATAGAAATATTAAATATTTCGTATTTGCATTCGAATTTAATGATTTTACTCGTAACCCATTTTGTAGCTGGGTTTAAAAAAAAATGTGAAAATATGTTTACTAACCTAAATAGTTACCTACTTATTGCATGGGTTGAATTTATTGAATTAAATATTTGTCTAAAACGACGTATTAACCTTGTATTGTTTCCAAATATTTCTTTTAACCTTTCTTATAACATACGAACCTTTCTTATAACACACTCCTGCGCTTTTTACATCTAGTCCCTCTCAGTCACCCTTTTAAGCGTAAATCCATCTTGCGGAGGACGTCGTAACTATAGTTTGCTAAGCCGAGCTCTCCAGAGCTTGTCAACATTATCGATCGTCACGGTTTTTTTTTCACGGTCTTTTCTTTATTTTAAAACTAGTTGAAGCCCGCGGCTTCGCAGGAACAGGAACTTGTTCCCGGGATAAAAAGCCTATGTCCGTCTCCAGGCTCTAAGTCAAATCGGTAAAGCCGTTGTTGAGTTATAAATAATAAATAGTGTAACTAACACGACTTTCTTTTATATATATAGATAGGAAACGTATATTTGCAAATCTGTTATTACTCATGTCACCTGCTACAAGAACATTAGGTGCCTACAAGAAAGAATAAATCGATATTACGAGTACAATACTATGACAATTAAACAGATACTCCTTTTTCATTTCGTACATTGGAACAAATTTACTAATTTAGCTTGGGTCTCATATTAATAAAATATCGTAGCTTACATTAGTGAAGACTAAGACTGAGTTATTATGCTTGTTTAAAATAATATTGTTATGTAACTTGGCCTTTCCTTTAACATTATTATATTTGAGTGGTCTTGTAATATGTACAAGTTAGGAATTGAATCTCAGGTTACCTAACAATTAATTGAGGCCCATTGTACGGTTTTAATTAATAATCTATCGTTGCCACAATTCATTATTAAAGATCTCGCAGATAACCTTGCTACGTGACAAACATGACGACTATCATCGAGAAAGAGTCAAGAGATACAGTTATGTCTCTTTCTAGTGCCATACTGCTTAAACTTTTTTACTGTAACAGAGAAAAGCGAATATATTTTACCAGCAAGTGACCTTTATTCTCATAAATGGTAAATCCAAGGTTTTCGAATCAATTCGCAAAACAAGTATTTCTCGATAATAAATTCATTTATCAGGGTCACGAAATGCCAACAACCTTTTTAAGGTTATGTGGGCAACGTTATTTTGTGTAAAGGAGCCGCCAAGATCGACAGGCTTCAAGCTAACAGCAACTGCTGTCTAACGGACAAGTGAATCACTAAGTCCCGAGCGTAGATTCGAATGCCGAATTACCCTTGTCCGATAAACTGTTACCCTTGGTCCGTAGTCGGTTCTACATTTTATTATAAACTGTTCGAATGCCGAGTACCCTTGTCCGATAAACTGTTACCCTTGGTCCGTAGTCGGTTCTACATTTTATTGTTTACTGATAAACTGTTGACCGAAAACACCATTCGACCTTAGACTTAAAAACTAACTAAAAGAGAGGTCCTTAGATGGTTCTATAAAATATCGTTCATTTATGTACTGTTGAATGAAACAATTGTTGGTTGTTTGAAAGGTTGACTATAAAATGCTTCATATTATACTCCAGCAGGTTAATAAAAAAAAAGCAAAGCTGATTCCAGTCCCTAGATCGGAGAAGTTATTGAACCACGAGTAGTATATAAAATAATATCCAACAATGAGGGCAGAAAACTCGGTTACACTTTATTGGCTATTCGTCGCCTGGGCGCCATTGGTAGCCTATTTCCCTAGAGGTGATTAGCACTGTTCGTTCAACGATAAGGGAATAATATTGCTTTGCAAAATAATAAACCCACTTAGCATACTTTCACGCTGAAGAAATAATCAATAAAACACAGTTCAATGACTTGTACGCTACACAGGCATAAATTATTCCACCGGTAGTGGGAGAACTGAAGACACCACGAGAACATCAGGAATTTCTTTTTTGTAATTCTTTCTTCAATTTGCAGCGCACCTAGTCATTAGACCACGATGCTAACTCCATCTTACAGGCAGATAGGCAGAGACTATGGTTTTCCACTTGCTACGATCCTGACATACCACTTTTGTTTCTTCTACTTTTATGAGTGTTTTCATACACGCTCGCCGGTTAAGGGTACTCTTGACCTGGCCTTTTTTCTAAAGGTCTTCGATTTCATATACGCGCCTCTTGTAGCAGTCCTCATATTACACACAAAGCTTTGTAAGAGGGATTACCAATGATTAATTCAAATAAATATGTACCATAACTTATCTGACATTTTAGGATTACAAAAAACACAGGTCACTTCAAAATATTTGACCCATGAAGTCATAAGTGAAACAGTATCCTTGAGGAAGTACAAGTCCCTGCTCACTTATTCAGTTCGCTGTCCGCTCTGCCACGTTGCGTTGAAGACCAAGTGCTGAATTTATCGTGTTGCATAGGAGTCACGTCCCAAACATGGTAACGTGAGGTGCTTTTACCCTATCAAAAAAAAATGTACTGTTCAGCCCGATTCTTTTTTGTTCCATCCATAATATTTTGATTGAATTTAGTATCATTATACAAGTAGCTTGATAAATAAAGGCTTACGCCGCGCTGGAGGTGATTTTTCGCAATAGTGGATTTGGTAATTTACTTGAATAGGTATGACAAGGATAAGGCTATACGAGTATTAGAAGTAGGAAAACATTTCAAATTTTAAATAAAGAAACAAGTAATGACGTCTTGGCAGGAAATTTTTTTTTTTGCTTTTGCTCTTTATCAAAAAGTTTACGCTACAAACTTCACGTAATGAGGTCGGTAAGGTTTCAGATCTACAGCATGTAAATATGTATAATTCTGTTTGTATTGTACCCAAGAACATAATCCTATAGAAATAAATGTTTGTTTAGTCTTGGCAAAGAACTGTATAAGTATGTATGTCTACTAAGCGAAGTCTTGGTCGACCATTCACCGTGACGAGAATGCCAATCTTCTCGTGTAAATACTTGAACGGGAACCCGCCCGCGACAAGGTGTAATCGTGTCCACAATGTAAATATATATAGGCAGGCAATACTGTTAGGTAACTATTATTGGATACTAGTTCACGCCCGCGGCTCCGCATGGTGAAGGAATGCACGCATGGGATGGGGAGGAAGAAAGGACTTTCATCAAAATCCATTCAGTAGATTTTGCATGAAAGTGTAACAAACATCCATTCTTACAAACTTTTGCGTTTATAATATTAGTAGGATAGTAGATATTGTACGTAGATATGAATATAATGTTTTTAAAATGGAGGCTGTTATGTGTGGCCAAAATTGAAATTTAACCTTGTATATTGTATTGTATACCTATTAGCTTGTATACTTATTAGACGTACTTGTCAATAACTTATTTCTTTTTATTTGCTACGAGTATTCAGCTGTACAATAGGCATTGTGTAGCTATAGTGTAGTTAGTAAACATTCCTAGACTATGTATGAAACTAAAACATCTGCTAGTAATGTTATCTATCTATTAAGTCAATAAGTATAACACGAGTATTTTACTTGGCATTTTACACCTCGTAAGTCAATAAGTATAACACGAGTATTTTACTTGGAATTTTACACCTCGCGGTTTCACCCGCGTAGTGACTATTTCCACGGGAATACGGGAATAAAATGTGGCCTAAGTTACTTATAACATTAGCTATCTGCCATTGACAATCCCGTTAAAATCGGTCCAGCCGTTTTAGAGATTAGCCGTAATAAACAGACATACATAAAAAATTAATAGGTATTGTTTATTTTTATAATATTTAATACTTTCATTTGAATTTCTTTATAAACTGTTAATTTGGGATTAAAAACAGACACCTCAATTTTATTTATCTGTGTGAATAGATGTAGGTATAAATTACACTACCTAATCTTAATCTTTATAATATTATAAATGTGAAAGTTTGTATGGATGTTTGTTACTCTTTCACGTAAAAAGTGAATGGATTTTAATGAAACTTTACAATAATATAGCTTATACATCAGAATAACACATAAGCTACTTTTTATCCCGGGAACAAGTTCCTGTGGGAAACGGGAACGGGAAAACATATCTACGCGGGCGAAGCCGCGAGCGTCAACTAGTATAAAATAAATTTTCGAACTAAGCTTTCGTTTTCACAAATAATTATCTCACGTAATAATTGTTGTTCTGCAATTATCCATGTGTATGTGTGGCTATTTGGGAAATTACCATTGTTGATGCAAAGAAAGTTCATAAAGAACTGTTATTGATGATCCTGTCGAACAACCATTAAACAAAGAAGTAAAGGATTTTTGACAAGCTTCCAAAATACATAGACAGATAATTGCAAGATAAATTATACCAATAGCCACGGGTTCAATACCCGTCTCGAATCGAATTGTCTTATTCCACTTTATTAAAAATTTTATGAGAAATTTAGCAAAATAATTGCTTTAAAACTTTATCCAATGATATCAATAGTTCTGTAGTGTAATAGTTGCAGTGGCAGTAGCCCTACACTATAGTCCTACTAATATTATAAACTATTTTACTATAAAATATTAATATATAATATTATAAGAAGCGCTCGTGGCCTCGCGGTCTCAGTGTTCTGTAAACGATCACTGAGTTACGCAACTTTCACTATGGCTGGTCCTCGGATGGGTGACCACTTTGTGGCATTTGATATTGATTGATTGACAGAATTCTTTTTTTTTATTGATATAGGAGCAGATGTGACTGCAATACCTGATAATAGTGTAACTGGGAAATTGCCTTTAATTCAGTGAACGGCATAGTTTTCCAAAGTGACCCACCTTACAACATTTGTGACAAGTTGCTTATGTTTAAATCCACTTTGCAGTGCTAAGACAGGTTGCTTTTAAAATTAATCTAGTTATCATTAAAGTAAATAAGGTTCTTAGAATGAAATCCGAAAAGCCTTAGATCTGAGATATGCTGTGAGCTGTGACATTGCGTTTTTTATATCGCACACTGCATATTATCCAATGACATATATGTATAAGGTGAGAGAAGGTAATGGAGATTACTCACGTCGTAACTATTACGTAACATCTGCCATCTTAGTGTTAAGTCCCAGTAAATACCAATCCCAGATTTTAATAACAGATGGGGATTCCCTCACGTTAAAGTGAACTAGAATAACATTATATCTATGGAATACCATAACTAATATTAACGCGCAGTGTCGTATTAATGTTATATGTAATTAAATATAACTGACAGTAGGTATCTGGCCAGCTTAAAACGAGGTTAACCTTTCATTCTGGTCTAGGAAAATCTAAATCATTAAAAATAAAATTCTTTAAAACTTTGTCGTCAATAACTATCAGATGAAAATAGAGAGATACACACTCGACCGATACGTGATTGGATGTCGATAAATAAAAAAAATTACCACAACAACGTGCCATGACGTTCAATTACAAAACAATAACAAAATGACGACTCGTTTATTTTTAATGCACTTGCACTAAAATCTGTGTCGATGTTGTTCCACAGTCACAATATGCCAAGTGCTCAAAAGATTTATGTCATGAAAAATAATTTAAGACTACTCATTTTTAAATTGTTGGAAAATCAATGTGTAACGACACATACATCTATAATGTATGTACTCCGAGCGAATCAGACTGTCCTAAATTGTTGAAATATATTTATAAAAAACTAGCTGAGTTGAGAACGAAGTTGCGCCTTCGTTAGCGCCACCAAAAATGTGATAAATGAAGAACCGCTCGACCGATTTTGTGCAAACTTCACATAAACCATCATCATCATCATCCGAGCGTCTGTCCCAGTTGCGTTTCGCGACGCCCGGGGTCCGCTTTCCTACATTTTCTCCTTCACTTCGCACGGTCGTCGGCATCCCCTGTAGTGAGACCATTGGCACGCATGTCATCCCTTACGACGTCAAGCCAGCACTTCTTGGGTCTTCCCCTCTTACCGGGACCCGGCGGGGCTGACATGGCCAGACATTTGTTACTTACGTAGCCCGGCGGTTGCCGCAAGACGTGACCATACCAACGAAGGCGACACTCTTGCAACTTGTCTGCAATGTCACGGACGTGAAGGCTGCCGCGGATGCGAGAGTTCCTCACGCGGTCCATCCGCGTGACTCCACACATCCACCGCAGCATCTTCATTTCCGTGACACGCAGCTCCTGCTTGTGTCGCTCCAATATCGGCCACGTCTCACTGCCATGTAAAAGGACAGGTCTAATAATGGTTTTGTAGACCTGTCCCTTCAACCGGATCGGCATTTTAGGGTCACAAATGACACCGGTCATCTCCCGCCATTTGGCCCACGCGGCAGCAATGCGTGACTTGACATCGCAATCGATGTCACTGGACGTGTGAAAAACAGATCCCAGGTATTTAACCTGGTCCGTGCGCTCGACCAAATCACCGCCTATGCGGACGGATGTGGGATCTGTCGAGTTTAGTGCCAAGTACTCGGTCTTCGCCACATTTAGTTTCAGACCGCCGTTCTCAAGCGTCTCCTTCAACGCCTTTACACGTCGCACCAATCTGCCCCTGTCCGCGTCTGCCAGCGCAATATCGTCAGCATACATGAGCAACCATGGAGGCTGCTCATGCGGGTTTCTGATGCTGTCCGACAATTCGTCTAATATTACACTGAACAGAAGCGGACTAAGGACAGAACCCTGGTGTACCCCGACGGTGATTGGGAAGGGTTTCGTGTCGCCAACAGCAGTCCGAACCATTGAATCGGAGTCACAGTACATGTCCCGGATAGTGTCAATATAGACCTCTGGAACCCCTTTGGACCGCAGTGCCTACCAGATCATCGCACGAGGAACACAGTCGAAGGCCTTCTGCATATCTAGAAACAAACAGTGCAGAGGCGTGTTCTTCGACCTGTATTTCCTTGCGACAACCCTCAGGGCAAAAACAGGGTCCGTGGTCCCATGACCAGGGCGAAACCCATATTGACACTCCGAGAGAGTACACTCCTGCCGGATCCGAGAGTCTATAATCCTCTCGAAGATCTTCATGGTGTGGGACATCACCTTAATACCGCGGTAGCTCCCGCACTCCTGCACTGACCCCTTACCTTTGAAGACTGGAGTAATAATACTCAGTCTCCATTGGTTTGGGATCTGCCCGCTGAGGAGTATGCGGTTAAAAAGGTTTACTAAGATGCCCACATCGCGAGGACCCATCGCCTTCCAGGCTTCGATGGGGACTCCATCGGGTACGACAGCTTTCCGATTCTTCATGCGGCGAAGCGCAGTCAGGACTTCTCCAGGCGTTACCGGTGGCACTAGTCCCTGATTCGGAGGGAGGTCCGGAGGCTGCACCTCTTTATGCTGTTTATTAGGCAGCTCGTGGAAGTACGAGCGCCATCTCTCCTTTACCGCGAGGTCTTCGCTTAACAGGTTGCCCTCAGGGTCTTTTACACAGCGACACTTGGATATATCCTGTGCCGCTTTGACCCTGGAGCGCGCCAGCTTATAGATGAGCTTCTGCCCCTCAGACGATTCCAGCTTATCATACAAAGGTTGTAAGTGGTCTCGTCTGGCTCTGGCTACAGCTCTCTTTGTGGCGCGCTTGGCAGCCCTGTACGCGTCGCGGTCTTCGGGAGATCCGGTCGCTTGCCACTTTTTAAAGAGGGCTTTCTTCTCCCTGGTCTCCCTCAGGACTGCGTCGTTCCACCACCAAGTTTCCTTGTCACATTTGCGTCCACCCTTAGACTCACCGAGCACCACCTTCACCGCTCCAAGGATGGCCGCCTGAACTTTGTCCCAGTAATCTTGAACTGGTTCGCCTTCAATGTCGGTGCACTTGTCACCGACATTGAAGGCGAAACAGTTCAAGTTAACATAAACCATCTACTAAATAGTCCTAACAAAGCCTAAACATTTGGTTTGGATAGGTGAGGTGAGGCATTGATTTTAAAATATATAGATTAGAATATAATATCAAGACATTCTATTATATATGCTTAACCTATAATATATTAATTTTATAGGCGTTTGGGATAAAGCTCAAATAAATTAAATTCTTCATTTATTGTCTACTAAGTAAATTATAATTTTGTATGTCACGTTGTTTGTTCGAGATGAACTCCGAAAGTAACTGTCAGATATTTTAACGCTCCTTTTTCCATTTTATTTCTTTATTTATCTTATTTCTCTATTATCAGGACCAGCCATAGTGAGAGTTGCGAAACTCTGGCCCGTATTCCAGAACGTTTATCAATACTCAATCGAAGCTTGAGAGTAGATTTTATAAGGCAAAATTTAGCCTCAAGCGTTGATTCAGCATTGAGAAACGTTCTAGAATACGGACCTCAGTGATCGATTACAGAACACTGAGTCCGCGGGGCCACGATTTCATTTTCTTCAGTTCTTTTATTGTATTCCTAAGCAATTAATAAGATGTTAGTACTTTTATTGCGAAAGCTCGATCAGATCACAATTTGCGCGATCCCTGACCCCGAATGTCAAAAAATAAATTCTTAATTGGAACGGTCTATAACCTAGTTAACAAATTACTCAAGGTATGTTTTTATTATTTAGAGCTTAACGAGTTTATAAAACAAAATATCCATACCAAGATTGAAATTGAAACAACTAGCTGACTCTCCCGGCTTCACCCGTGACAAACTTTTAACCCCCATCGTACTCGTTTAATCCTGTCGTTTGTTACTTTTACAAAATTACATTAAAGTTTGCCCAATTTGTTGACATTTTTGAATACTCTCATAAATCGGCTATCCAGCACAATATTTTTTTAATTGGAACTAGTAGTTTCTGAGGTTAGAGCGTTCAAGCAAACAAACAAACGAACAAACAAACTCTCCAGCTTTATATAGTATAGATATCGATTGAAAATACAACAACCTTGGCAATTCGCCAATAATAATAACACGAACGATCATTGCATTTCCGCGCTAAATTCAAACATGTTATGAGAATAACACATAAACAATAACATGTTGTATACGTGTCTTTATTTCAGCATACATTATAACTATTTCCTTATTAGCTACGTAAAGTCAAGCTAAATGCGCTTCTAATTAGAAGATGCGGTTACCACTTTCCATCAGGCGGGTAGTACACTTGTCTGCCACATGAAAATAAAGATGCGTAATTGTACTCGTAGAAACATAAAATTATTAATTAGCATTTTTATCGGTTCATATATTTAGTTCGATTTTATTTCCACAGCGAAGAATAGAATCATAACTTGAAGAGAAAGTATCATAGAATTTATATGTACAACAGGTGACCTTATATACAAACTCGATCTCAGTCAAGACAACGTTGCTATAGAATGGATTAAGAAGAACGGGAGCCATTATTTTTCTGAAAAAAAAAAAAAAAACCGCAACTATATTGAAATACCGTACAGTACAGTTCTTTTTTTATGTCACTAAAGGTGAAATTAAGCATACGTCTATAGTCTCCCTACTTAATCTAAGGTCCGTATTCCAGAACGTTTCTCAATATTCAATCGACGCTTGAGAGTAGATTTTATAAGGCAAAAACTAGCCTCAAGCGTTGATTGAGTATTGATAAACGTTCTGGAATACGGACCTAAGAGGTTATAAGCTTATGAAATTATTTTTATTATAATGTCTGCCTCTGTGGCGCGGTGGGAGTGTATCCGACTGCTACGCAAGAGGTCCCGGGTTCGATTCCCGGGTCAGAACAAATATTTGTGTGATCCACAAATGTGTGTTTCGGAGTTTGGGTGTTTCCTATGTATAATATGTATGTATTTAGAAATATATAAGTATGTTTATCAGTTATCTAGATCCCATAACACAAGCTAATATTAGCTTACTTTGGGCTAAATGGCGCTGTGTGAAAAAGTATCCCACAATATTTATATTTTAATCTACTCTTTGCAGCGTTTTTTATCATATTGTGTAACAAAAACGGCAGTTATATGCACGGTATATACATAACTACATCGATACTAAGAATCCTACATATAAGATGATATTTAATTAAAAATAATGCCAATTTTATCTTTCGTTAATTCCGGGTTCGATCCCTGACTCGAGTACAAGTATTATTTTAAATCTATGAATGCAGTTTTTGTTTTCATCAAATTCGGTGACATGGTTCCTGAGAAGAGATCTTTCTATGTCTTATAGTTTCAGAGTTGCCCATACTGACCGTTTTAAATGGGCCACCCTGTATATCTTGCATCTTCTGGTTATTTCTAACTGCATTGTGTGTTGGTCAACGTTTCATTGCAAGCAATATTGAATTTTAATTGCTTTAATTTTATATACCGGCCATTTTAAACCAGGTTGAATAGTTGCCACTTGAAATTGTACTACGCTTTAAGCATTCTTACTTTTGAGATCTTAGATTATTATTGCGTAAGATGACGGTTGATTTTCGTGTAAAAATAATTCACTGCGCACAGACACAGTCTCGATAAAATTTCTATTGAAGAATAATTTCTCATGCAATATGATGTTTGAAGGGAATCGCGATTATGAAACTGTTATGTAATTTAGTTGTTTCCCACTTACCAAACAATGTCTATGTAGATATCTTTATAGGTTCTTTTGCAATTTGCAATGACATTAGTTGATGGCACAAAGGCCGAAGTAGCCAAGTCATAAACATTAATTATAAAAAAAATACATTAGTTAATTCTAAATTCAAATGCCATTGCATTGTTACAAACGCATTAACGCACCAGTACAAGATTACGCAAGCCAGGCAACAATTTGTTATCGCATTCAAAAATTCCTTGCTGAGGTAAACAAACAAAGATTATATTGAATGATTATTTTGAGACTGTATTTCTAATCTAAATACAAACATGATCCTGATACAATATTGACACTTGATTGATACCGTGTCACAGTGTTGCCATAAAAATAGCATGGCAAAAAAATTGGAAAAGTAAAGAGAATTTATTAAATATAGCCGTCAGAATGCCCTTAATATCGGAAAAACACACAATTTAAGGAAATCCCTGCAGGATATTAATTATGTTGATCTTATTGACAAAGATCGCTTATCGTAAGAACGCGAACAAAGACATTATTTTTTTCCCTTTAGCTAGTAAATAGATTATAATTAATTGGATAATAAGTATCTAGTCTGCTGAATACCAATAGTAAATCTAACTAGATAATATTTTTATTCAATCGTTTCGTATTTCAATCGTCAAATTTAGTCAATCGATTTCCTGTCAACATTAATAGGTTACTTTAGTACTTGGTGGGCAGGAATAGCCAGAAGCAAGAATGTATTCAAGATGACAAGATATATTCAAGACTTCCTTCCCGGTAGAAGCAACTTGACATCTAAATAGATATTTTATCCCGAGCCATACTAGTAGTACTAACACTTGGCGACAAGTGACTAGGGTGGAAGACGACCTTAGAAATATTGCAGGTCCATATAAATTGCAAATACAGTTTACTGTTTTACGATTTCGAGTTTTAAGAATAGTAAATAGAACGGAACTTAGTAATGGAAGTCTGGAGGAAGCTTATATGTCCAGAGCTTGTCTCGGAGTCGAGCGTAGAAAAGAAGAATAACGCAACAATAGTACCTAATGTAATATTATTAATATTTGATAGAAAATATGAAATCATTATGATGATCTTGTTCGCAGTAAAGGTTTTTCAATTCAATTAATACTCGTACCTAATACGTAAAAGTACGTTTAAAGAAAGACAGAAAAAAATAACGAGATCCTTGTTGTTACGCAAGTAACCAAGCGTATGTGATTACAACTACCGTATCGTAAATAACTTGATGCCGTAGAAAATTGACGGGTAAGTGTATTGGTCTATTTCCTGGTTCATGGAGGCCGCAATAAAGGCTCGCAAGTCTCAACCTTTTTGTTTTTTTTGTTCTAAGTCCGTTTGCATCAACAGACTGTTACAACGTCTTAACTATTAAGTTGAATTGAATATGATTAACCGTCTGTTTTTATCTAAACGGTTTGTCCAATATTGGTGCACACAAGCCCAAACCCTGCTAGAAATATTGCAGAAGGTGGAATTTTTATGCAACTGAATTATTATAACCATTGGAATCAGGCGCGACATGGCGGAAATATATTTTAGAATAATATACAGTATAGGATAGGAAGAAGAAGCCATCACACTCTGTAGACCAGTCCTCAACCATAGCGCACAATACTCAATGGAAGAATTGCGAATTAAATCCTCAAGGCAGAAAATTCCAGTTAGTACAAAATTTTGAAGGCTACTAGCATTAGCATAAGACAGACAAGACACAACGTCTTATTATTTCACTTGTAAACTTGTAGGTAACTCGAATAATCAATTCGCATAATTCTATCTATTGATTTATAAAACTTTTTAACCCCCCTTTTATTGCAGAATCTTGGATCAAAATTCAAACGTTAAAGTAAAAATTTGACTTTAATAAATTAAACCTTAGCTTATTAACTCGCTAACAATCTGGATAATCCGTGTTTAATTAGTCTAAAATTTCTTTATTTTTGTATCATGAATAAATTCAAATACAATAAATGTATTCATAATTCATAATTCATAATTCATAAGGTAGGTAATTACACGTACAGGGCAAAACATTTTATTGTTTTGGTTGCCTAGTTAAAAAAATATTATAGTCTATATTTTTGTTAATTTACTGTTACAAAATTTATTCAAATATTTGCCAATAGCAATAATATCTATTCTGATACGAAGGCTTATACGGAAAGAATTCCGTTCTTTATCATTTTCTATTAGTTTCCAACAAGTTTTCTGAACCAGATAATAGATTTGTAGATAGATTCATTTTAAAAATAGCTAGCAGGCGATAGCCATAATCGTCCTGAGCAATTTGAATACCAAACGACCGTTAGTGAAATTCCTAGAAGAACTGCGAGCGTCCCGTTCTGCGAAGGCCACTTTCTTATTTTTAACAAGAAGTGGTGGTGAAGTATACAAAATGGCTGCTAAAGCTACATTAATGACACTTAAAAATAACTACCTAACTGTTGACAATCAATTAAAATAAAAACACAGTAAAATTATTGTTTACAACACAAACCGGAAAGAGAGTCGTGCGTGAGGACAAAAAATACGAAACTATGAAGAAACTTTCGACTATTTTCGGCATTGATTGTTACGAAATTATTTGCGAAAGCGGCGTGAGTTGCGACACAAGCATCGCGGTCGAATCCTAACCTCTTTTAATCGGGCTATCATAATTATCACCGCGAACTATAATCATCCTGTATTTATTTTTTTATTTTCATTCAAAAAATTTAATTCGGAACGCGTCATATTTTATTGTCGAAAAAGTTGCCATATACTAGCTTATTTTAACAGTTATTTTTCGCTGTCACTGTATTTCTCGAATCTTATATTATGAACTACCTACTCAATTTAAATTCTCGTTGGTTGTTTACGAATTAGTTCTAATTTTATTATTCAGAAGGTTTTTGTACATAACTTCACCTACTATTAAAGAAAAAAGTTGGGCAGGTAAGCAAGTGGATGCTCGATGTAAACTAGATAGACATGACGGTAAGCTACATGTAGAACTGGTTAAGGCGGGCGGGGATTGGGTAAGGGGTGCGGGGTGGTGGGGTGCGGGCCCCAGACGAGGGGCGTCATTGACCTGAGCCCCCCCTCGGCCCGGCGCGACACCGTAACTTCATTGTATCGTTGCACCGCGAATCAAATTCAATGTAGCGGCCATTTATTTGCAAGGCTTCTTAAAGAGAGCTTTACTAACACTAGAACTGGATATGAAGACATTGATTTATTAAAAAAAGAACGATACTTCAAAAATTACTGAAAATAAATTTATGTACCTATCACGTGTTCGCGCATTGTCGTCACGGGATGCCCAAAATACGAATTAAATTCGGCAAATGACTATCAGTTTGTTCACCTTGTTTGTCTACCGAGATTTTCGGGGACCAAGTTAGCTTTACCTGCAACTCAGGTCATGGCGATTAGAAATAATACTTTAAACAAACCCCATAACTGTTTTATTATGTACGAAGTGAGTTCTTTCGCATAGCATAATATTTGAAACGGTTTTGCACCAGTTATTACATGTATGATACTCAATAACAAAATCGTTTCAATCAATGTGCGCAACGAAAGAGGCTTTAGACATCTTATTACACTCACAGTCAAATATAATAATAAACCATAATCTAACATACATACATATCTACATATAAATATAATATTTGTATGTAAGATGTTGTCAGATATTACTTTTACGCTTGTTCATTGTCAAGAATCAAAGTAAAATACAGTTGATGTTTGAAATTTCTTACAATTGACATAGTTACTTACTGACAGACTTTACTCTAAAAGTCAAAAACGTTTCGAACTTTTCATATCGGTGATTATGGGACATTGTACACCGTCGCGTCGCCAGCCAGGCGGCCCGGCGACCCAGTGGGTCAAGTTCATGTTAAGGATGAATAGAAAAAAAAACAGGGAGATTCAAATTTCGAGTTCGACACCCTTCACTATTTTTTTAATGATAAAATGTAAGCGTCTGCCAAACGTGGCCCTTCAATGATTTACATGACCACTTGTAAAGTTGTTATTTCACGCTGATATTGTGTTCGCCAGGAAGTTCTTATTACTAAATTGATAAAAACGGTTATTGATAACATGTTTTGAATATTGTGTTTTAAAACAACAAAATAATAACTAGTACACTAGTTATTATTTTGTTGTTTTTAATTATAGGCACTTGATTTAGACAATAGTTTTTATTTGGGTTTTAATTTTTTTGATCTAAAAAATTATTTTAGTTAATATCATTGGAAGAGAGATCTGTTTTCCGATATGGTTGATATGCTTTTCATATAATGAGAGTATCTATTATAATGGATGGATAGTCATAAGCTAGTTGTAACTTTGTAATAACACAATTTAAAAAAAAAAACTGCGTAAGTGTCTGTGGAGTTTAACGAATAACGACACTTCTATGAATTAAATATTTTTATAAAATTATTTTATATATTTTGAACTGGGACAAGGTAAAAACAAGTTTGATGCGTAGATCAATATTTCAACGACCAATTTTCTTTTCGTCTTTAGACTTCATATTTTAGATTTTTACAATCTTAAAATATTAGGCAATTAACTATATGGACAATAAATATAGAAAGAAGATTTGAGATGAATATCCAAAATTCAATGGCATTTACGATTTTGGTTTAAATAGAGTTTTATTTTATTTGGACCTGAAAATAAGAGAAACCTTATTATGCCTTACTACAATACAATTATACAATGCACCTACCGCTGAAGTTTAAAAAGCGAACGTAAGGATTTTTTTTTATTATATGGCCTGGCTACTATAATACCTTTGGGCTAGCGAACGTACGGAGTTTTACTATCAATATTTGTCGACTCATGGGACAGAATAGAATAGAATAGAAATATTCTTTATTGTACACCATTTATTAATATTTAGAAGTATATGGTTTTGAAATGTACAATGGGCGAAATTTGGATGGAGATAAATGTTAGAGAATAAGTTTTAAATGGGTAGTTAAATATTATCTAGTGTTATAAGAAGATAGTACAATTACCAACAAATATTTTAGTCCTAAATTTAAACAATAATAGTATGACCTACTATGCTAAAAATATATACACAAATATATATATATATACCTAGTCAGGTCATAAGTATTGTCACACAGTAAAAACTTTTCTTTTAGAATGCTGGCCACAAAAAAGTTTATTGAATTCGAATTTCGAATTGTTCATGAAAATAAAAATGTATACTTTTTAGAATTTTACTCATTTTTAAATATGGAGTGGACGCTTAAAGAAGACCGTGTTGCAGTTATTGCGTTGCATCGTTGCGGTAACGCGCAAATTCAAATTTTGTCATACTGAAAAATTTGAATAGAACCAAAAGATTCGTTTATCGTACCTTCAAACGATACAATGAAGACTCTAGTGTAGATGACAGGTCAAGAAGTGGTCGCCTTCGGTCTGTTAGGACTCTAGCAGTGATAAAAGCTGTGAAGGCGCGAATTCAAAGAAATCCCAAACGTAAGCAGAAACTGTTGGCCCTTCAGATGGGGTTAAGCAGAACCACAGTGAAAAGGGTGTTAAATGAAGACTTCGGGCTTCGGTCATATCGAAGAAAAACAGGACATGGTTTAAATGCTCGTCTAATGGACCTGAGACTGAAGAGATGCCGCGCTTTGTTGAAAAAAATATCGGGAAATTCTGTTTTCGGATAAAAAAAATTTAACCGTAGAAGAGAGCTACAACAAACAAAATGATAAGCTGTACGCACACAGTAGTGAAGAAGCGAGCAACCGTATTCCGCGTGTCCAACGAGGTCATTTTCGACCCTCGCTCATGGTATGGTTGGGTGTTTCTTATTGGGGCTTAACAGAGGTACATTTTTGTGAGAAAGGTGTAAAAACGAATGCAGTTGTGTATCAAAATACAGTCCTGACGAACCTTGTGGAACCTGTTTCACATACCATGTTCAATAACAGGCACTGGGTATTCCAACAAGATTCGGCGCCAGCTCATAGAGCGAAGAGCACACAAGTCTGGCTGGCGGCGCGTGAAATCGACTTCATCCGGCACGAAGACTGGCCCTGCTCCAGTCCAGATTTGAGTCCGTTAGATTACAAGATATGGCAACACTTGGAGGAAAAGGCGTGCTCAAAGCCTCATCCCAATTTGGAGTCACTCAAGACATCCTTGATTAAGGCAGCCGCCGATATTGACATGGACCTCGTTCGTGCTGCGATAGACGACTGGCCGCGCAGATTGAAGGCCTGTATTCAAAATCACGGAGGTCATTTTGAATAAACTTTATTGTCATAAGAATCTATGTTATGATAAGTTCATTTTGGTATATAAATGGTTAATAAACTTGTTTCAATTATTTTATATTAAACATGTGACAGAATTTATGACCTGACTAGGTATATATACACACATATAGAAATATACATACATAAATAATATATATACATACAATAAACATATCTACAATAATGAACTATAGAATGGTTGAATTATGATGACAAATAGTGCTCTTTCACCATTTTCTTAAAAATGTTCAATGGTCTTATGGTTTAAGGCAATGCATTCCACATTCTTATAGCTTGCACAGTAAATGACTTGAAATAAAAAGTTGTCGAATGCCTAGGTACTGCTAATTATAAAGATTCTGATGACCTCAGAGTTCTTAAATGTGTGTCATTGAGGAACATAAAACGTTCTTTTAAATAAATGGGAGTAGCTGGAATGAAGAGGATGCTGTAAAGCAATGAGAGAATATGAGTATTCCGACGAAGACGAAACGGGAGCCACTTGAGTTTGTTGCTGTAGTCAGATACATGATCATATTTGCGTAATCCAAATATAAATCTAATGCAGAAACAGCTGTTTTCCATCTTTAAAAAAATACTATTAAGCTTTTTCATGTTCCTCTTTTCATAATCACTATTAGGCAGTCCTGGTTTTAATAATCCGACACACGGCTAATTATAATTTATTTAGATGAGCTTCATTATAATTCTCATACAAACAACATAATATTAGGTATAACGGCTTAGTTGCCAGAACATTATGAAAATTAATGAAAATAATTATAGTTTACTATCGCATTTACCGCTAAAATTTACAAATTTATGTTAATTCTTGTTCTTTATTCCTTTAGTTAATTGTTTTTAATGAGTATATATTATGGTGCTAGCTGAGCACCGCGGCTTCGTCCGTGACAGACATCGAACCCGCGTGGTAGCCATTTAATCCAGTCATTTATTAAATTTATATTACTGCTCCGCTTTTTTGGGTATTAGCGTGATGATATAATCTTAAAGCCTTGTTCGATAAATGGGGTACCCAAGACAGCAAGATTTTTTAATTCGAACTAGTAGTTCACCAGAAGAGCGCCTTCATCTAACAAAAAAATAACAAAATCTACCTGTTTTATGTGGCAGTTTAGATATACGTAGCCTTCTTGATAGAGTAGTACTAGATATTGTTTGCGTTTTATCTAAGCAAATTCATCATCATCATCATCAAGTGCCTCTCCATCACTGGAGGTCGGCCGTCAACTTTGCAAACTCTCCTTTATTATGATAAAGGAGAGTTGATTGCCAAGCAAAATGGCTGTTCAACGCTGGCAATACTCGTACACTCTCTGATGTTCTTAAGCCAAGATTCTAAGCAAATTACGAGGATTATATCATATAGGTAGATAGAAGCCATAATGCTCACAATTCTTATAAGAGTTATGCCGCTATTTGCTAAAACGCCCCTTTTATTGATTCATGGGTAACGAGGTTAATGTATGGTAATTTAAAACCGTTTAAAAACGCTATCAAAAAATAGCATAAACAGACAGTTTTTAACCATGTTTATATTATATTCAAGAAACATGCTGATATTTTTAAATACGGCCTTCGTCCTCATTCTTTCTGAGTTGATTAACGGCCGTAATAAAACTAAATAGAATAAATATGGCTCCACTTTCTTTGAATTTCGATCGTAGTAAAAATCTCAGCTACAGTGAACGTCTTACGGTTAATAGTCTTCATCTAAAAATAGAAATCAAGGTAACAACAGATGTCACTGGCTTGTTAATCTGTGGGCGTACGAATTCGAAATATGAATCTGTTAAAAAAAAAATCATCGCTGTGTGTACTAGGGGCATGTTATGATGGCCGTTTGGACATATTACAATAGTGATGAGATTTTACTTGTTTTACATATCCTACTACTACTCTGTTTTCTACCGTAGTATAAATGCCCTCTAATATGGTCGACCATTCGCATATTTCTACAAATAAATGTAATTTAAGTTACGAAACTTCATGAAAGGACAAACGTCAAAACGGCCATTATAGCGTGCCGCTAGTTTAAGAATAAAACATGGAGTCTTCTACATTATGCCAATAGTCTTAGATGTTTATACTAAATAGGTTCAAATTGTTGTTATTATTTTTATTTGATTACAACTACATCAGTCTTTTTCCCAATTCGGTATTTCGCTTTGTCCTCGGACTCCTCCCAAACCACTCAACACTTTTTGATCAAATTTGACCCATAATACGACGTCTAGCCATAAATGGTTTAGAAAAAATAAAATTGAAAATCTGACATAGCATGGAGGAATAACCACCGAATGGAAAATAGACATTGACAAAAGAACTCGAAAAAACGCTTCGCTCCATTTAGACTTACGGGGGACGGCAAATGCACCTTGTAATAATTTTACGTCAATTATGTGTGTTTTTAATAATTAATATTATAATATTGTGGGACGATATGAGTATAAATTAAATTGTTTGAGGAAATAGCTGATGACGGTTTATGGTACGACTGCGGCCGATTGTTTGATAAAACTTATATAACAAAAGGCATAGATTTAACATAGGCAAACGTATTAAGAGTGTATGGATAATAAGTATATCTAACATAATAACTAGAGTCAAGAATCATAATTCTAGGTCCTAAGGTAATAAACAATTATTAAAATTAATAAAACACAACCTTAATTTTGAATAAATTGCAAGTATTAATTGGCCGTTAAACATAAAGTACCTACTTACTTTACATATAACGTAATTATTAAAACGACCTACATTTTAAGTAATGAAGATGACTATTTGTATTTTACTGTTTTAAAATTCAAAATATATTTAATATATAAATAAATATTTACTTGGAAAAAAAAATCCTTATTCAACTTGTACCCATTTAAGAGAAGGTAGAAGAAAAGATTAATTCAAAACAATATCTAGTGTTGCGAGCATAAATAACTACTAATACGAGTATAAAAGCTAAATGATGAGATACAAAATAGTTACTTCCGCATGTCAATGACAAAACGAAGCGAAGCAAAGAACCGGACGCCCGGTGTCATCATTGTACGAGTAATTGCAAACTATAGCTATTGTTTGTACGTCCTAAGTAAAGCGTCAAGAACTTATGAATACTCGTTTAGTCATCTGTTAAAATACGTCTGAAGCATAAAAATAGCAGTAGAAAATAGCTGGTCAAAACAAATATTTTTGGAACGAAGTTCCTTACGGCAGGCTTGGAGGAGATAGGGATTTTGCTGCGCGACCGAACTGAAAAAAATGTGATAGTAAAACCGTAAGAATAAGTCCGTGGAATAAAACCGTTAAATGAGACGTGCACAGGCGCGACAGTCGTTTGTTTTGCAAATTGTGTCGATTCTACATTAGCCGAAGGAACTTCGTTCCTACCTGGTGTCCCACGACACCACATCTTTTTTTTTAATAAAAATGCCCCAGTTGCGTCTTTTTGAGTATAGATACTTGTGCTTTGTAAAGATAAAACGTGCGTATCGGCGCGTGTGGAACGTCTATAAATTGGCGCGAACACTGAAGATAGACATTCCATTATTGTTCAACAAAATTAAGACTACCATTAAAGCAGTACTATCTATAAATACCAATAAGCTGCGAATAGTTTACTTAATATGCCCGAGTGCATTCGATAAACGCGAGACTTCACCGAAAATTATTTATCACCGTTGTTCATGGAATGTATTGCTATTTCTTATCCACAATTTCACTATCGTTTAAATAAAATTGGCGATAAATGTAATGTTCGTCTAATTTATTATATTCTTACCTTCTCTTATTTATATTATAATCCGGGATATAAAATCTGAAACAAAACAAAAAAGTTATTACAGTGATACCTTATTTAGGAAAACGTGAACGTTAAAACTTAGGGTAGGCCGAGACTTGTATATACCACGTGAGCAGATTGCTCTAAAACGGAATAGTCAAAAATACTCCACCAAGACGTGCATGTATGAAGCGGATTAATGAATCTGCAGGAAGCGAAAGAAGTATGCATGGATCGCGAAACCTGGCGATCTGTCATGTCACTCGCCTTATTAGAGACGCGCCACCCTTTTCTCATACGATAACACTAACACAGACGTCTGACGAGCATATGTACAAAAAGTATAGCTACGTATTACTACTATCCTCTGGATCTAGAAATTAAAAGGAATTCAATTGAACAATGGTTTCAATTGAAAAGCGTGGGCCTATGGAGAGGTAATCCTCAGGGCGCGCGGACATGCTACGAGTAGTATCAATAAGAATTATGAGAATAAATTGTCAATGATTCTTTCTAATAATGACCTAATCAAAAAAGAGAGGGTTTTTTGATAAAACATATAGAATACACATAGGACAACGAGAGCGCATGATCAGCGCATGTCTACTGCTATTATAACTTAACTATCTTCACGCTGTATCCCTGACGGGGTAGTCAGAGAGGACAGATCGCCAGGCTTCGCGATCCATGCATACTTCTTTCGCTTCTTCGAGATTCATCAATCGCTTCATACACGCACGTCTGGGTATCCGAGTACTTTTGACCTTTCCGTTTTTGAGCAATCTGCTCACGTGGTCTTCATATGTAAGTCTCGGCCTTCCCTGACTCCTTCTACCCTCTACTTTTGAACAATATATATTCTTCGTCAATCGTTCCTCACTCATTCGTTGGACGTGTCCAAACCAAACGAAACCAATCCAAATATTATATCTTCCATTAGATGACCTCTCGCAGCTTCGCCCGTAGCATACTTCGACCTCTCTTCGCACCTATTTAATCCCGTCGCTTATAAATTCTACAATATTGCATAAAAATTTGCCCGATTTGTCGACATTTATAACTACTGCTCAGCTCGCAACGGTAGTAGCGTGATGATTTATAGCCTATAGCTTTCCTCGATAAATGGGCTATCTAACACAAAAAGATTTTTTCTAATGCTACCAGTAGTTTCTGAGATTAGTGCGTTCAACCAAACAAACAAACTCTTCAGCTTAATAATATTTATTTATTTATTTTATCTATCACGCCTTATCCCCGAAGGGGTGGCAGAGGCATATATATTATATACTTTTCACCATGTGTTTTCCTGTCCCACGTAATAGGTGGTGAGCCCATAATAATATTAAAAAAATAATATTAGTAGTTAGTATATATATAGTCCTATATGTCGACAAATCAGGCAAAATTTTAGTGCATTTTGTAGAATTTATAAGAGACGGGAGTTCGAAGTATGTCGAAGCCTGGGGAGTCACCTAGTATTATGACATAGCTCATATGCGACTACGCGACTACAGTAAGGTCCGCTGGTTTTTTTTATTATTCTTATGTGTGAGCTACTACGAAGCCAAGGTTCCAAAGCGCCATAATGATTATTAAGCATGTGCCTATATATCAAAATGGCATCCTAAAGTTTCTCACGACCTATTAATTTGTTCCTGTTTAGAACTATGAATATTTTTGACATTAACGATTATTATACTTACAAACTAGTCTCAAGCAGTAAAATTATTCAGAATGACGTAACAAAATATATATATTCATAGGAAGTAACTCTGTTGAAATGTTTAATGTAAAAATGCCTACTTACTCTGTGAGTATCAAGGATATTATGTAAGTAATTAAGTATCTAGCTAGTTTTATTATATAATCGTAGCTAGTGAACATTTTGCTTACTCGAAAGCGAAGTATAATGAAATAAAATGTAGATAGGTTTTAGAAAAGACAACTGCAGAAATTGTGCGCAAATATCAACAGGGGACCGAGTCTGCTACTAGAATCGTGTCGAAATAGAATCGAAATCGTCACTCAATAGAAAGCCGCCGATACAATTTTGATAGATTTTCGTAGTCTACTATTACAATCGTACTACAATAGACTTCTATCGGTCGGCTGATAGAATTCTACTAACACGTATCGCGCCAGTGGCCGCTAGTCAGTTGTATTTTTGATAGTCTTATAACATTTTGACAGCTAATAACAGCGATTCTGGTTCTATTCTACGGCTTTTCACTAGTAGACTCGGCCCCAGATCTTACTTATTCTATTCGCTGTGGAAAAAAAATACAAAAGAAACTGAAGTATGTACTACATTCATCTTCTCGTGGTATTTAAATCTTCAGTGACTGCAGAATAATCAGAGCATCGACAGAAGATATTTTTTGAAAAGCAATTAGTATGCTAACTTTTTCTAAAAAATTTAAATTTAGAAAAAGTTAGCAAACTAATTGCTTTTCAAAAAATATTTCTAATGTTTAGGCAGGTGTCATCACAAATCGAATGATTATAGATGCAATTCTATACATTCGTACCGTGCAACTTTGCTAAGTGCCGGTAGATGGCGCCTTACGTCGCCTTAAGACGTAAAGAGGTGGATTAATTCGTCAGTTACGAGCAGGTCACGGTAGTGTAGTTGGTAACGCGTCTGGTGCGTTGAACCAGAAGACGCTGGTTCGAGTCCAGCTCATGACTGAAAAATTTTTCCACTTTAAAATTTAAATCGACAGAAGAGTTAGGTATTACTATCTCAAAAAGGAAACGTGCAAATTAAAAAGCCAGTTATAGGTACAGGTCTACCACAAAATATCATTAACCCTGGAGAGTTTCGGAACCCTTAGCAACTACAGACCGCGATAGATTCAGAAGTAATTTAATTTCCTATCCTACTCTGTGATAGCTCTGCTATTGTAACTCACTATCTGACCCCCGTGGCTTCGCCCGTGACATATTTTGAACCCCCGTCGCATCCATTTGACCCCGTCGCTTTTAATTTTACAGAAATGTATTAAAATTTGCCCTATTTGTTGATTATAGCTCTGCTCTCCTGGTTAGTAGCGTTTTTTAATTCAGACCAGTAGTTCCTGAGATTAGCGCGTTCAACCAAACAAACAAACTAACAAACAAACAAACTCTTCAGCTTTCTTTATTAGCTAGATATAAGGTACAGTATGTATAATGCATAATGACATCCTGATTATTTAGCCGATACCAAAACTAATCGTGCGCGGTACGAAAACCCGCAACAGCTTTAAAACTCCTTTCCTCCACCTTAGTATATTCCTAATTGCTTTCAAACCCTACCTGAATTTAGAGCTAGGGTGTTCATTTTTATTTGGCTGTTATAAATAGCTGTCGTTCACCTTTTGATTATCGGCAATGTTGTGAGCGACGGACCTTCCAACCTCATCAAGCGTTATTGCTTCGTCTGTTAATCAGCAGATGCTAGCAGATGACGTCACATGAGCCCCAGAGATCTTTGTAGGCCCCTTTAACCCTGCGATGCTTAAGTGGAATGCGTGGAATGATTTCGCGATCGCGACCCCCCAAATCAAATTAAAGGTACGGGTGTTTTCATTTCGCTATAATATTAAAAACCGCTCGTGGCCCCGCGGACTCAGTGTTCTGAAAACGATGACTGCGATAAGCAACTTTCACTATGGCTGGTACTCGGATGGTTGATCATTTTGTGGCATTTACATTTGCGAACGAAAGCACGTTAAGCCGTTGGTCCCGGTTGCCAGTAACATCCAACAGCAGGGGCGACACAACCTGCGTTTGTCCATTTGAACACAGCAATGAGCTCATCACCTGTTACGTGGGACAAAAGTGCATACAATGAAATGTGGGCGTATAGTATGCCTCTGCCTACCCCTTCGGGGATAAAGGTGTGACAATATGCCATGTCTAATAATATTATGACATTGTGAAGACTCGCCACCTAGTTCAAATTACAATGGGCTTATGCGTGGGAATTTAAAATATATTCAGATATAGATGGTAATTAATCTTCGACGAAACTTAACTATTGTAGTAGGCGTGAACAATCTTGAAAAATAAAGGTCATTATTTTAAGTCGCAAATACCGAAGATTTCCGGTAAGATAAGTATTTACGTGGGTAAAACATACCTAACTACTCATATATGATTTAGAAATTTAAACAAAAACCAAAGTGTCTCAAGTACTAACTGCAATAAGTCTCCGTGGGCTTAAGTCTAGCACGGCTTGAATATTTCAGTTTTGAAAAATAAAATTGGTTTTCAAGAATCTATACTAATATTATTTTTAAACTTTTGCGGTTTATAGTCATATTGTATATCCTACTCGGTACTTCACGCGAAACAATACTTACATTCACAGACGTTTCGAGCGCGTTGCAGCGCCCGTGGTCGCGGCTGGACTGTGATGTTAGTACAAAATTGTTTCGCGTGAAGTCCCGAGTAGTATATAAAATATGACTATACTAATATTATAAAACTAAAAAGTTTTTTGTTCGTTTGTTTGGTTAAACACGCTAATCTCAGGAATACAGGTCGGATTTGAAAAAAATATTTTTTTGTTCAATAGTCCATTTATCGAGGAAGGCTATAGGCTAAATATCATTACGCTACTATATTGGGGAGCAGCGCAGTAGTCATAAATGTAGATAAATCGGGCAAATATTAATACATTGTTGTAGAATTTATAAACGACGGGATTAAATAGGTGCGACGCAAGGTGAAAATATGTCACGGGCAAAGCCGTGGGGGTCACCTAGTTAGTTATATTTCCACACCTTAAACATGTGACTTCTTACTGCATATAAACCTATAACTTGTAATAATATTAGAGGCAGTACCTATACATCTACACTAATATTATAAAGAGGAAAACTTTGTTTGTATGTTTGTTTGTAATGAATAGGCTCAAAAACTACTGGACCGATTTAAAAAAAATCTTTTATCATTTGAAAGCTACATTATCCACGAGTAACATAGGCTATATTTTATTTTGGAAAAATTCCGTAAGATATTTGGGTTTTCGGTCACAAGGTGTAAAAAATCAACCAGAAAAGTTACTTATTTCGCGTCCGCTGCCTAAACTATAAAAGATAGATCCATAAAATGTTCTAATTAATTGTAGATCTTATAAATTTCGTAAATGCAATTCTTATTGGATATAAATAAAACACGTATTAGTAATAAAACACGTGGAAGTATATCACGGGCGAAGCCGGGCGGCACAGCTAGTATAATATAAGGCATATCAATAAACAGTTAAATTGTGAACTAATAAACACAGATAGTATAACTTCCTTATTATTATACAAGTATTTGGCTTATTTACGAAGGATTGTATAAATCCTTAGTTCATGTGTTATATTTTAAACGATAATAAATATCTTCGCTGTATAGCTTGAATCTATACTAATATTATAAAGCTGAAGAGTTTGTTTGTTTGGAATGGATAGCCCATTTATCGGAAAGGCTATATATCACCACGCTACTACTCTGGAGAGCGGAGCAGTTATCATAAATGTCGACAAATTGGGCAAATTTTTATACCTTTGCGTAGAATTTATAAGGGACGGGTTTAAATACGTACGACGGGTCATCTAGTTGAACATAAATCTGATAATACCGACTACCTAGTGGTTTTTTTAGTTATAAATGATCTTCTTCATAATAGTGTATTCCCAATTGTTTATAAACCGAACTTGGATTTAGACCTTCAGGCATTAGTCACTAATATGAAAGAGGAGTGTGAAAGTAAGGGTCTTCGCTTGAATGCAAGTAAAACTTAGGTTCTAGTATTTGAAAGAGATGACGTAAGAACTAATTGCGAGATTTGGGTAAGCCAGGAACGTCTAGAGCAAGTGAATGAAATTGTGTAGGTATTTAGGATGAAAGAATTCCTTTTTAAGTATGTTTAGCGCGGACGGAAGGTGATTCGGATGTAGAGCGGCGAGAACTGCCGGAAACAAAGTTAACGGTGCTTTGTCCCAATTAGTAAAGCGACAAAGCATCGTAAAAGACAGGCGATTCATAACGCAGTGCTAGTGCCAACGTTGCCTTACGGTAGCCAAACCTAGGTATGTCAGCAGATGCATGAAAGTAAATCGAATGCTGTGGAGATGCGATCACTTCGAAAATTGTGCGGCATAACTTTGCCGACCGAATACGTAACGAAGTGATACGCAATATGGCAGGTTTGAATGAAAGTGTCAGCGTTAAGCTGGTAAAGGGCGTGCTCTGTTGGTTTGGACACGTCCAACGAATGAATAAGGAACGATTGACGAAGAATATATATTGTGCGAAAGTAGAGGGTAGAAGGAGTCAGGATAGGCAGAGACTTACATATGAAGACCACGTGAGCAGATTGCTCAAAAACGGAAAAGTCCTGTCTGACTACCCCGTCAGGGATATAGCGTGAAGATAGTTAGTTAGTTAGTATTGGTAAGCATGTCGACTATAGTTCCCAATATCTACGGTTCACAGGCAGACCAATGAATTATTACCGTCCTTAGCTGTTTGTTTTGCTAATGGATTTTCCATGGCTCGATAAAATATAATATAACAAAAATTTTCTAATGAATTAAGTCTATAAATCCAGAGTATGCCACTTCGTTGCCTAGGGTGATATCGTGCCTACGTAAAAGTCTATACACCGACGTAGTAAGTTAATAAAAGACACAATAATATCTTCTGAACAATTATTCGATATTAATATAATAGCAATAAGAAAGTGGCACTTTCGCCCACGTGCAAATTGTATTGTGTGAGTGTGATAGGAATATAAAGGTAAAATATAACTGGTGGATATTATATATCCCTCTCTCTCTCTCTCTCTCCTGTTCCATAGAGGTAGGGTAGGTACCTGTATAAAACATAGACGCACACACATAAATGTTTCCCTGCGCTTATACCTAATCACTGGATGAGTCGATATATATTTGGTCTTTACCCGATGCGAGGTATCCTCAAAACTTAATAAGATAAAACTTAATTTAGATAAATAATTTTGTCTTTATGAGTCCATATGTCTCGCACGTGACGTACACGTACTCCGAATCCACGTTGCACCTCTCTAATAAATAAATAAATAAATATAAATATTGTGGGACACTTTTCACACAGCGCCATCTAGCCCAAAGTAAGCTAATATTAGCTTGTGTTATGGGATCTAGATAACTGATAAACATACTTATAATAATAATCTTATATACTAATCTCTAACCTATTGGTTTTCATATAATAATTGAACGTCTGCCCGATTTGTAATTTTTTACTACTACTCTGTTACCTTAAAGAGTAGCGTAATGATATATATCTTACGTCTGCCTCAATAAACGCGCTATCTATTGCGAAAAGAATTTTGCAAATCGGATTAGTAGTTCCAAAAATTCATGCATTCAACCAAACAATTTTTTTCAGTTTCTTAATATTATCTAATACCTTCTAATACTAGTTGACCCCCCCGGCTTCGACTGTGCCATACTTCGAACGCCCGTCGCACCTATATAATTCCATTTTTCGATTGATTGTTCATTTACGAAAATGTTTGAAATAAATTTTTTTTTTATTATTCGTAAAAAAAAAAAATTATCCAATGTTACTAATACCTCCAAGAATATGCGTACAAGTTTCATGATAATCGGCTAAGTACCTAGTTTTCGCGTGAAAGTGTAACAAACATATTACATTCACATCCTACTAATATTATAAACGCGAAATTTTGTAAGAATGGATGTTTGGTACTCTTTCACTCAACATCTACTGAATGGATTTTTATGAAACTTTACAATAATATAGCTTACACATCAGAAAACACATAGGCTACTTTTTATTCCGGGAACAAGTTCCTGTGAGAAACTGGAATGGGAAAACTTCACCACGCGTGCGTAGCCGCGGGCGTCAACTAAACTAGTTGTTATATTGGTAGGGATGTATACTCGTAACAATGTCTGCGTACATACACACATACATATTGTCACGCCTTTATCCCCGAAAGGGTAGGCAGAGGCATATTTAACGCCCACGTTTCTGTCCCACGTACAGGTGGTGAGCCCATTGCCGTGTCCACGTACCAGGTGGTGAGCCCATTGCCGTGTCTTGTCAACAATGTCTGCATATACTCAATAATGGGTACTTGGGTAAATGGCAACCTTCGATAATATAAAACGTCTTTGAGTGGGTAGTGTGTAGGTGATCTATGAGGTAGGCAGACCACGACCCACCTGTTTATTTACGCAACGAAAGGAATTATGTAGCTACCGTACTTGAAATCGGGAATAGATAAGTATTATACTTGCTTATTCGATTTACAATTGAGTTGGTACATATTTTTTTGTTGAAAGTATTTGCTACCCTCCTCGGCGTGGGATGTAGATGCTTTATTGAAGTGAAAATTGATATTTTTAGATTAGATAAAATTTATGGACTCGCGACACCGTTACGAGATGCAGCTATAGTGTGTGCATATATGCATAATGTACATATAGCAGACCGCGAACGCGTCTAGATAAACAAGAATATTAATAGACTTAGTTTTCACTTCTGTCGGCATTCACGTAATTTTTTTCCAAAGATCTTTGGCCATATTCACTAATTGGATTTATAGTCCACTAGATGAACCCCACAGCTTCGCCCGTGGAATATTTCGACCTCCCGTCGTACCTATTTAATCCCGTCGCTTATAAATTCTACAATGATGCATAAAAATTTGCCCGATTTGTCGACATTTATGACTACTGCTCTGCTTCCCAGTGTAGTAGCGTAATGATGTATAGCCTATAGCCATCCTCGATAAATGGGCTATCTAACACAAAAAGAATTTTAAATCCGACCAGTAGTTCCTGAGATTAGCGCGTTTAACCTAACAAACAAACTCTTTAGCTTTATAATATTAAGTATAGATTTCAACGGCGGATAGTATGCTTCGTCCTACTCCTTCAAGGATAAAGACTACGGTCGCGACCGCTGAAATTGCCGTTCCACATTCCACTAACGTAAATTTATCTTGAGCGCTGTGATTCCACTTGGACCCACCTATATTTCGTGGGCGAAGTGGGCGTCATGTGATCGCGAACAGTGACGTCATGTATGACGTCATACGATCGCTCGCAACGACCACGAGTCTTAGGTAGAACGATACATTGGTTGTTACGATCGTTGTGGGCGTTTAGTGGAACGTAGCCTATATGTATGGTTCATTCGAATTATAGTTAAAATTTTTAGTTCTATTGTGAGCAAACCATTTTTAAACCGTAATATTTTTTTGTTTTGAAGTGTGACCGGATACTTTTTATCCCAGAAAAATCTTAGTGCCATGGGAAAACTGGTATGTGGAGTGGAGTACACGTAAGTGTACTGTTGTCACCGCGTAACTGTAACGGATTGTATGCGCACAATCAATACAGATTTAGGGCCGTATTCCAGACATTTCTCAATACTGAATCAACGCTTGAGCAGGCTAGTTTTTGCCTTATAAATACTACTCCCAAGTGTTTCTTGAGTATTGATAAACGTTCTGGAATACGGCCCTTAGCGTCTGTTTGTATATAATTTCAAGTTAACAGCTTTTTAAGAAAGAGAAAGTATACACAGTGTAAAAATTCTGTCTTTTGTTTGTTCAGACTAATATCTGAAACGACTGGTACATATTTTAACAGGAATGTCACTGTCAAATATCTGATGTTATAAGGCGTAACTTAGGCTATATTTTATCTTAGTATTCTCACGGGAAACAGTACTACGCGGGTTAAACCAACAGCGTCTGCTAGCTGAGGCAATGATCAAGCTGGTTAAATTATTCACTTCATTTGCCCAAATTAATTAAATGTTAAATTCCTTGTTCAGAAATAACACATTAACAACTTCATAAATTATGCAAAGTAAATCACAAGTCGACAAGAATAAGTAAAAAGTATGTAAATAACACATTAAATTATCAATCAAGGTGAGCCTCTGAGCAACTTCCTGCAATTCTGGTCACATATTGTTACGTAACTCATAACAGCTTGTATTGCTATGGGAACTAGACAATTGATAAACATACTTTTAATTCTACATATATTCAAAATTCAAAAAATATTATCAATATATAATTGAAGCACTCTCGTGGTCCCGCGGACTCTGTGTTCTGTAAACGATCACTGCGTTATGCAACTTTCGCTATGGATGGTCACGGATGGGTGACCACTTTGTGGCATTTACAGTTGCGAAATTTGGTACGTTAATCGAAATCGTCATTAAATGAATGAAATATCTTTATTCATGTAGGTCACAAAGTAACACTTATGAACGTCAAGATCATTGCTTCTACATTTACATTTACTGCCAGAACCGAAAATTAATAGGTAGAGCCTGAGGAAGAACCTGGCAATAAAACTCATGGCCACTCTTTTCTGACCACCAGTAATTACATTAGTTTGATGATGACATGATGTTTGACCAATTATATAGTAATGAATTTATACAAAACAAAAACAAAATCAATGTTATGTTTAAAATCATATCAAAATTAGACCTCTTCTAGTTGTCAGTTCTAAGGGCAGCCTACACTTTAAGAAGGCTCTAGCAAGAAAGTCAATGGATGCTCTTTTAAAATGTAGGTGTGGCTTACAACATTAAAATTACACTTACATTGTTCCTTTGGATTTATGTGAAGCAGTCGACTAAACTTAATTTGCCTTAAATTTAAATAATATTATTTGTAATAATTGCTATAACAGCTATGAGCTGACCAGTCCCAACAGGCGGCAACCGTTCACGGGTATGACGTATATATCAACAATCGCCCTACTCAACCGTATACAATAATATATAGGGAATAAGGCGACCCGATACATACGCCACCACTGCCAGGACACTTAGGCGAGCATGACATACCCAAAAACTGCACAGTAACTATCATGTCAATTTCAAATTAATAAATAAATCTACTTGGTGCTCACACAATAACAAACTCAAATTAAATAAATATTAGTTATTACCGGAACTAAACGCAGCCAATTTAGAAACTTTTAGTTGTCTGACGTTTCAAATTATTCACAATGTAGAAATGTAAAAATACAACATATATATGCAGATTCAAGACTAGTACAAAATAACACAAGATTCATTCGAATCCTAAATAGCTCAAGCGAAGAGCAAGCAACTCATTTCCATTTATTTTTATCATTTAAATAATCATTAATTATGTAATAAGCCCTTTTCAAGAGGTGCGTCTTAATATCCGCCTTAAATTTATGTAACGGCAGGTTCATAATGTCTAAAGAAATTTTATTATATAGGCGTACGCCAATTCCTGCAAAAGAGTCATGAACCTTTTGTAAACGATGATGCGTTCCAATTAATTTATGCTTATTTCTAGTATTTATCGTATGTATGTCACTGTGCCTTTTGTTTAAATGTATGTTCTGTTTAACTAACATGATATTTGCAAATATATACTGTGATGCAACCGTTAAAATGCCAATTTCTTTAAATTTAAAGAAAGACTCTAAGAGACACTCTAGCACTCAATTTATATATTGCACGTATAGCTCTCTTCTGGAGTACAAAAATTACTTGTATATCAGCTGCTTTGCCCCACAGCAAAATGCCGTAAGACATGACACTATGAAAATAACTAAAGTATACTAGCCTGGCAGTTTCCACATCAGTGACCTGTCTGACTTTTCCTACGGCAAAGTTGTTTGGCAGTCGTTATTTCAAGTTGAAGGCCTTATTATGGGCGGTTTAAAAAATATCAACAGCAAGTAGCCACAACTTGCGTCTGTCTATTTCAACACGGCTATGGGCTCACCACCTATTACGTGAGACAGGAATAAACATGGTGAAAAGTGGGCATAATATAACCCTACCTAGATTTGGAGTATGGGGTTTTATTTAGAAGATAGGATAGCTTTCGTTTGGCTTTTTTACGTGTCTTCCTAAACTCCTAAATGTAACACAAACAAATAGTCACCCGTCTATGGTCTAACCGTAGTGTAAGATACATAACGCAGTGATCGTTGCACAGACATATAAGACAGTAAGCAGACCCAACGTTAGCGAAAAATAGCGTAGCCACAAGTAGCTTAGCTTAGTTATTTTGTGGGGATTTCTTGATAATGAAACTTCATCACTCTATGCACAACACCTTTTTGTATATATTTTGTAACATTTTACAACAATTTTATGTAATATTTTCACTTCGACACATAAATCTTTGATTTAAATATGACAGCGGCGGTTGTTATTACAAGTTTGTAGCTTAAATGTAGTAGAAAAATTGTCTACGCGCTGTTCGCTGTCAAAGTGTAAGTTAGATGTAGCTCCACTATACAGGAGTAACAAAGATAGCTTTATACAACAAATGGTGAAAAGGATGAAGTATTGCTCCATAAGCAAAGGAATATGTTTGGTCTGCTTACTCTTGTACGTCTGTGAATCATTTCAACAAGATAAATATAAAGTCAAAGATTTATCTATCTAACCTTCGTATGTATGCCACTGCCACTCGTGTGTTGTAAACGTACACTTAGAGACATTACACAATGCCACGTTTCATGTAATAAATTAAAAGCACAATGTAAATAACCGACAATAGCATACCTTACTCGTCTACTCATGGATGCAGTAATATGTAACGCTAAAATATTTCGATGTTACTGACACGCTACACTGTATTTTATTGACAGGTAGTGTCAGAGCTCTGATTATTTGAGTGTATACACTACTCGCCACCGAAATATTCCCTTCAATTTAACACGCGGTATCGAATCATTAATTTTATTCTCGAGTTAACTTATTATCTGGAGACCCGCCTCCGATATATTTCCTTCAATTTAACACGCGGCATTATATTATGAATTTCGGTTTCTCAAGAGAACTAATTATCTGGTGTTATACACTACCCACCGCCGGAATTTTCCCTCCAATTTAACAAACGTCGTCACATCATTAATTTCGGCTTTTCAAGAAAACTGATTATCTAAGCGTATTCACTACCCGCACCCGAAATATTCCCATCAATTTAACACGCGGAACGCATCATGAATTTCAGCTACTCAAGAAAACTGAATATCTGGGTGTATACACGACCCGCCACCGGAATATTCCCTTTAATTTAACACGCGGTATCACATTATGAATTTTAGTTTCTCAAGAGAACCGTTTATCTGGATGTAAAGACTACTGGCCACCGGAATAATCCCTTCAATTTAACACACGGCATCGAATCATGATTTTTTTCTCAAGGGAACTGATATAATCTGGGTGTATACACTACCGGCCGTCGGGATATTCCCTTCAATTTAATCTTCGCATTGTGAATGTAACCTTTCTTCAGACAAGTTCGTACGAATCGAAATAATCGTCCAAGATTGAAATAGAATCGAAATTACGTCTATAATATAACAAGTTAACCACAATGTAAGGTTGACGAATATAACGTAACCGCAGAATGGCCGCGGCTGCCAATAATAGACGAAATACCGACGACTCTATATCCGTAACAGTCACAAAACCATTTTCTTCTCAAATACAAGCACATTTCGCATGTTGTGAAAACTTTAAATGAATTGCCATGTCACGTCTGCGATTTTAACTATTCTTATTGGCTGAGCATTTTAAAGTGAAGTGTAGGTACCTATCATGTCTTCAAATAAAGAACATCAAAAACGTTGTTTACCAAACGCGATCTCTTTTCTTGATGAAGAAAACTAAATAAATTTCAGTCTTAGACCATCTAACTACTCGTAAGATGGTCTAAGATTTCAGTATACCCATAACCCAATCAATACAAAGATTGTATATAGATTTAAATTTTTTCGGTGCCTAAATCGAAGCTATAGGACTGCAGAATTATAACTTAAATTTTTTTACAGTTGACTGTTTCATGCTGTAACAATTTTACTCGTTTACCAGCTGTCTTCCAGCTCAAAAGGACGAACAATATTTACCACAAATTTACTGAAACTTTATAGAGACACGAACACAAGCCAGTATCTGAATCTACAACGCAAGCCCTGGGCAAAAGGCTGGACTGATACACACAACACAATTAAACTTAGAACTTGAAGACACCACTTTCGTCCAACGCCATCTAGCGAAAAGGAGTCGTACTACTTATGTCTGTATGTGTATACTTCACCCATTAAAAAATGACATCTCTTTATGTAAAAGTGATTTCCATAGACGACTTCCATATATAATAACGCAGTAAATCGCAAAATTGTATGACATTCTTTAACTTGACAACGACGCACATGACGTCACGAACTCCGAGTTACAATATGCGTGCCAATTTGTCAATGAACGACACAAATGCCCGACATGGCCGCCACAAGATGGCGGAGGTGAAAGTGGCCGGTGGCTGATGATTGCCACCGCTATTGCCTCGGTAATTCTTTGCACAACCTGTTATGTTATATACTGGGTTAATTGTTTGCTTTTAAAGATCTAACAAGCATGTCTATCTGTATTGCCACTCATTCATAATATGTGATAACTATTGACACCATTGATAACTACTTCTAACATAAGTAGGCCATCAAATTTACATGTAGACATTTAAAGTGACCTTACGCAATAACCTATCAAGGAAACCCTGTATTATTGTGAATTACTAGTTGTCCGTGACTCCGCGTGGTGAAGTTTCCCCGTACCCGTTTTCCACCGGAACTTGTACCCAGGTTTCGTGTCAAAGCGTGATTCAAGTCACAACCATCGAAATAGCTTCACAAATTTTCACTCTGCCAAAATAGTGCAGCAACCTAAAATCGAAGCCTGTTTAGATCGAAGTTCCTGAAGTACGTAAGTAAGTGTGATGACACAATATCTCTGTCTCAAACTAAATGCTTTTATCGAAACGCAGCTAACGATGTAATGGCTCTCTTATCTTCTCGAAGGTCAGGTATTTAGGTCTCAATGGAGGACAGTCAGTACTACTCGGCTATCAACTTATCTGTCCCGCATTTTCGTTTTAAAGATAAATCGCACTGATTGTAGGCTAAGTTACAGAGTTATAGTACTTAGCCAAGTTAAAATTTAACATAAATCTCTTTTTCTTAGGGCTTTTTTAAATATAAGTCGGGCTAATGAATGCTCTCTAACTTTTTTCAATCTTAGTATGCGGTGGTGGTGACGGAGGTATATGTGGTGAGTGAGGTGTAATTAATACCTACCAGTTGGGTGTTGAGATTAGGAAGAGTGTAGGTAGTCGTAAGGTGTGTGGCATGAGAGTGTGTGAGAGGGTTGTCTTGTTTATTAGTATACTAGCTGTCCCGCCCGGCTTCGCCCGTGACATTATTCGAACCCCGTGGCACCCATTTGATCCCGTCGTTTGTTAATTTTAAACGACTTTGCTCGCGTAGAGTTTTCCCGTTCCCGTTTCCCACAGGTACTTGTTCTCGGGATAATAGCCTATGTCCGTCTCCTGGCTCTAAGCTACCTTCCCACCAATTTTCAGCCAAATCGGTACAGTCGTTGTTGAGTTGTAAATAGTATAACTAACACGACTTTCTTTTATAAATATTGATGTACATATAAAAATAATGTTTATTTTTATTTAAAAGCTGTTGCATTTTAACATTACGATTTTATCCTTAGATTATCTTTAGGTTTGCCCATGCTTTCATACGATACACTTTTATATGGCTGCTAGGATCAATTATCAATTGGCTTTTAACTTTAGGCTCTGGTTGGAGCAACTACTGACTGTTAACCAGCAGGTGCACCGCTAGCAGACGAGAACGCTTGGACCTTGGAGATTCTGGCAGGCCCAATACATTTTTAACACAAATGTAGAGATGAAATGAGCTCTTCAGTCTGTGAGTAGTATATCGAATGTGGTGTCGCCGACAGTCGTGGATGCGTTAACGGTAACACTCACAGGAACGTTACTCTTACCGTTACATTACAATGTCTTGGAAATCTCGAGAAAAGGCTCAAATCTATAGCAACTGATTCTCACCTTCGAGGCTTATACATAAAGAGTAACCAATGTCAGGATAGTTTGATATAGCAATCTATATTGTTGACCCTGATCGTAGATTGAGGCCGTTGACGGTTTCGCAACACTCCGCTCTGCGTTCGCGCGTCGCATCCGGAACTTGCGCGCTCCTAACTGTATCACCTACATACTCGTCCATATCACGCGAACTATTGTTACGTGTACTATTATTTCCTGTTAAATCATATTATTACTATTACGTGCACATACTTATCTATTCTATTAACATATTATAGTTCTCACGTTTACTGCGATGAGCATTCTATACATATAATCCACAGACTTCTTGTAGGTACTTATAGAGCCCGTCTAGACCATAGATTAAATAGATTGCTATAAGGTATGCATCGTAATCTGGTTGATAGATCAATCTATTTATTAACCAGATTATTATTAATCTATAGATACCTCAGAGAAAACATTAAAATTTTAATCTATGATCCAGACGTCATCAAGTACCTACACTATCAAGATAAGATTCCTTCCATTTCCTGAGTTAGGGTTGTGATCATACTCCAAGCCCATACAACCCAGTCTGCTTTCTTACCATTTCTTATTTTTACTTTCTTTGACAGGCCACTCAACGAAATTAATTCGAAATATTAAATTGTCTTGCCTCAGCAAACCATTACAAATCCTCTATTCCGTTTGGGTTAGTCTCAGTAGTTCGATGAGAGTAGCAAGAAATACATAAAAAATAAGTGGCAAATGATTACATTAATCCCAGAAAACAAATCGCGAATATAACACATGACATATTGTAGATATAATCAACTCTCGACCAAACCCCACACAATGAGACGAACCGTCGTGTCTCAGAGCGACTGCAGTAATAAATCTACATCATGTTTGAAGTTTCAACTCCAGTTGAAATATGACTGTGTGGGAAGACCATAAATTGATTTCTTCAAATTACGTATCATAAATTGTACATAAATTACACACAATACACATACTCTGATATGATGTAGGGTGCTTGTACGATAACAAATTACGTTTTGATGCATTAATAGAGCGTACAAAGTAAAAGCATGTAATTAAAAGGTAAAACCGCGTCAAGGCAACTTGGTCGGTCAGCCAACGACAAAGGACGTTTCATAAAATAATATTGAGCTACTAAAATGAACCTTTTATTTTATACACCGAACGGTAACTTAGTTGCCTACGACTGCGGGAATTGTGAAGCATACTTTGTAATAGAGTTCTCATACCTTTTATTATTTCTTATTGCTTTAAGGGACAGCTGGTCGTCAAAGGCTTTTTATTGCCTCTTCTCTAGCATATACTTATTATAATGTTGAACATAGTATATTAACGTAATTAAATGGGTGCCACGGGGGTTCGGGATATGTCACCGATAAAGCCTTGGAAAAGCAAAGCGCTGAGCTAGTTGATGTTACATGAAGCAGAGATGTTCAGTTACTATCGCGGAATCTATTACTGTCCCAAATTATCAATCTTACTCTGCTCAACCGAACTACCAACGCTCGCGTATGGCTCCTCGCACTAACATAGATTCTTTAAATCTGGGTGATCAATGGGAGTACCTTGTAAAATCGTCAAAGTTTGACTTATTAGCGTAGAGAGCAATGTAATAGTTGAACTTCGTCATAGTCTAAAGTGATAGGACTATATAATAACGATGACGATATAAAAACGTTTAACTTAAACAAATAACAAGAAGGCAACAACCTTCCATAGTACATCTGCAGTGTATCGTTTACCATGTGCTCAACCGTGTTTACAATCTTCGCAGTAAATATAAACCGTTTGGTCGAACTAAAAGCGGATCGAACACCGTCAGTAATAATGACATTAATATTACTATTATTTCTTAGTAATCCAATAATGTATTTTTATCTACTCTGATACTATAATACAATGATTATAAAACTGATAACAAAATTCTTATGACAAACATTACGTACAGGCCTAAAATATTAAAAAAAAAGTTTAATTACGATACAGGTCTTGTATGGACACCTGTATCATAATATAACTTTTTAATCATAACGATACACCTATACAACCTCCAACTGGACCAAGGAGGTAGAACCTCTACTTAAAAAAAAAAGGTTTCAATCATTGGTTTCAATGAACGAGTCCGCAACGCGAACGCGCATGCGCAATCAATGTTTGCGCCTTGGCGCCAACATTTGACATTTAAAAAATAAATTTGTTGTTATTTTCATCATTTTATTTGCAATATTGTTTTACGTATTATAGTATGAGAGTAGATAAAGTAGTGTATGACACTGTACATAACTTGGTCTTATAACACTCGTGTGATAACTAATTGAAATGGACCAGGGAACTCTGTGCATTTTCGTGTTAATTTTTTCAAGCCGTTCAAAAGGTAATTTTTTTTTTAATTCCATATGGCACCACCCGGAGGAGAAGAGGGGAGCAGAGAAGGCTACATGCGTACCAAACGGACGGCCGTTTGGTTATGTCAGACTCCTACTGACTAAACTCTGCCTCTTGTCTAAAGCCCGTAGGCTTTTAGCGACTACTATATTACTGGCCACCGTGACCACTGACACGGAAATGCAGAGGTAAATAGAAATGCGACAAACAGTCTCCCAAAGGTCAACAGTAGCGTAAGGCACAAGGTGATCATTTACAGAATACTGAGTTAGTGAGACTGCGAGCACTTCTATAAACCATTTCAAACCAGACAGTGGATAGTAATAGTAGTGACCTTTTTGTAATATGTATAATGCTAATTTATTTAATACCGATGCGTCCGATTCTATAAAAGATTGTACCCATCGTGTTCTCCTTTGCTTGGGTTTTTCAATGTGTTTCTATCGATACATCTATAATATTTTCTAGCATAAGAAGCGCTTGTGGCCCCGCTGACTCAGTGTTCTGTAAACGATCACTGCGTTAAGCAACATTCGCTATAGGTGGTCCTTGAATGTGTGACCACTTTGTGAAATTTATATTTGCAAGCTTTTCTGTGCTCCAGAAGGCACGTTAAGCCGTTGGTGCCGGTTGCCAGTAAAATGGCAGTCGTTAAGCCTGGTTGTAGGCCTTATGGGCTTGAAAAATTTCAACAGTAGGTCGCCACAGCCTGCGACTGTCCATTTCAACACGGCAATGGGCTCACCACCTGTTACGTGGGACAAAAATGCATACGGTGACATGCGGGCGTATAGTATGCCTCTGCCTACCCCTTCAGGAATAAAGGCGTGTCGATATGTTGTATGTACCTATGTAAGTTTTCAATGAGATCTTGATTTTTTCCTCATGCGCTCAGGCTGGTAATGGTGTTGCTTAACTTAACCAGTTACGCTCACGGCCAACAAGGCAATACTTACAGATAAGTGATGTCGTCTTGTCTAATTACATAATTGTAATGACTACAACTATCAAGTAGGACTAGATTTGCCTATTTTGGATTTTCAAAAATACCAACATTCATTTTAGCCATATGGTGTGTAGATTTCGCGGGCGCAGTTTCTGTGTATACCAACTTGTATGATACTGGTATTTTACTAGTTAAGCTCCGCGGCTTCACCCGTGATGTAGGTACTTTGAACTCCCATCGCACCAATTTAATCCCGTCGTTTATAATTCTTTTATGTATGAAATATTGCTGCTCTTCAGGGCAGTAGCGTGATGATATATATTAACTTGCTTGATAAGTGCGTTATTCAAAAAAAAAAAAATTTTCAACTCGAACCAGTAGTTCCTGAGATTAGCACCCAAACAAACAACTAACTCTTCCGCTTTATATATATTAGTATAGATTCATTCAAAACTAGGTACAGATCCGGATCAAAGGTATAATTAATATTGATTTGAGGAAGTTTAACTACATATTTTTTAAGAAGCTTCGCATTATTATTCGTCGTGTAATAGCATAGCTTTGGCCAGGTGCCAGTTTAAGATTTTCAGAATAAAATTAAAGAAAAAAGGATTCTTCGATATGACTAGATATACCTAACCCAATGTTATTCATATTTTATTGAAATTTAGTTCATTATAGGAATAATACAAACTATGATATTAATTATTTTATTGTTTATTTTATTTAAATTTCTTGTAAATGTGGTCTTATGTGGACATTACGAGCACCATACCTACCAATAGTGGGTCCATGTTTACTGATTAAGACTCGTGAATTGTTATGAATCATGGCCAAAAGTCTAACCTTGTTTTTCGCAATTATGTGACGTCATTGGGCCTGGTAAATCCGACACAATATGTCAACAAATTAATTTAGTACTTACTGTATTATAAAATAATAGCCTGCAGTGCAAGGAAACTATGCTGTGGTTAAGATGAAATTACCGTTTTAGGTATGTTTATTTCAAGTTAATATATTTAGGTATATGTATCTCAAACTTTTTTGCAAAAGTAAAAAGAATAGACGCATTATGTCAACAAATTAATTTATTACTTACGCTATTAAAATACTAGCCTACAATACAAGGAAACTATGCTCTCGTAAAGTTGAAATTACCATTATTAGGCACGTTTACTTCAGGTTAGTAAATGGATCTCAAAGATTTTCGCGAAAGTAAAAACAGAAGCACTACTTCGAGGCCCAAGCGAATTTTTCTTGCGAGTGGTGTCTGTGTTGGTTAAATTAAGTGACTGTTGTGCAGGTGGTCAGATGGCAGGATGGTCTCTCCCTACAATGCCGAAAATAAACCAAATAGCAGCTCTTAACAACGGATCCTTAACTCCGAATCCAGGTACGGTTGGGAAGCAGCTAAATATCTTCACAAACTCTCGCATTTATAATGTTATACAATTGAAACCATAAAGCGAAATTTAATTATTGCGCTGCAAAATCCGCCGAACAAGCACATGTCAAAGAAGGATTGTGTCATAAGAATTATATTATATTATCTGTGGTTGTGTCCAAGGAGTATTGTTCGGAGATATCACTGTACAGTATATTGTCACAGTATATTTTGTGTTTGTTTTAGTCGAATATATGTTCTGTCGAAGCTATGGCTATTGGAGTTATTGTTTTTCTTTATTTTATATATAGAAAATAGAAATAGAAGCAGTGTCCAAATTATTAACTGTCGAAACCTAGAATAATACTTTCAGTAATAAAATAACAAAGAAATAAAATATACGAACAGATTGGCAAAACTTCGTTTTTGCAAGCTGGCTAAATGTAGATTTTAAAAAAAAAAGAATGTAAAAAGTAGGCAAGTTGTAGGCAATCGAATAAAACTACTTTCTAATGGGTTGCTATATGAACAGTACAGTGGCGTTTGGTGTATTTTCTACTCTTTTTGTCAGTTATAACTTTTTGCCTTTTTATGTGTTAACAATTACACCAACGATAGACATCCAATAGATAGAGATTTATCTAATTACAAAATAACATTCAAATAGGAAATGGAAGAATGTTTACTTTAGGAATTGTAGCTTGATTTATCAGGTAGGTAATGTAGGTACATATCCGATATTTCAGTATTATTAAGTAGTTAAAAATATTTCATCTTCTTAATTAAAATAGTTTATTAACGTTGTTGTTACAAACTATTTCGAATCTTTAATATCCATAAAAAAATGTCCGATAACCCTTCGACCTCACTTGATGAGGGCGATGACGATAGGAGCGCGGGCACTGAGGCAAAGTCGGGGCCATTAACCTATCAGCTGACGACAGCACTCCAATTGCGGGGAAATTATCTTGCACGATATATGTCGGTCATTCATTATAGTAAAACTTGTGACTCTGAGATACCGATAAATGTCGCCAGCTTTTATATACCTCGAAAATCAACAACAACTTGTGTGTGTTCTGTCAGTGTTCAACGCGTGATTTCACATTTGATCAAACTGCCCATTACATATTATATTTTCCTTGAGAGCGCCATTTCGCGAACATTTATATAACTCGAAAATCAACCATTATTTGTGTGTGTACGGGTATTGTCAGTGTTCAACGCATGACCCCACATTTGACCATACTGACCATTTGACCACATCAATTAAAACAACATTGATTTTGATTTTTGTTTGTATAAATTCATTACTGTATAATTGGTCAAATATCATGTAAATCAAACTAATGTAATTACTGGCGGTTAGAAAAGAGTGGCCATGAGTTTTATTGCCCGGTTCTTTCTCTGGCTCTACCTATTGCTTTGCGAATCTGGCAGTAAATGTAAATGTAGAAGCAGTAATCTTGACATTCATAAGTGTTACTTTGTGACCTATTAATGAAGATTTTTTCATTTTCATTTCATATTCTTCTTTGAGAGCAATTTCACGAGCATCTAAATACCTCGAAAATCAACAACAAGTGTGTGTGTGTGTGTGTGTGTGTGTGCTATCAGTGTTCAAAGCGTAGCTCCGAATTTGATCAAACTGACCATTACATATGCTCCTTGGAGAGGAATTTCACGAGCATCTTAATACCTCGAAAATCAACAACAACTTGTGTGTGTGTGTGTTGTCAGTATTTAACGCATGACTCTACATTTCATCGAATTGCTTATTACATGCCTGGGAATTTAGCATTTGGTGATGTGAGTGTATAATGTTGAACAGTTTACAGGTATGAAATGTTTTTAAATGGTTTTTATGATGAGGTTTTTATGTGGGTCTCGGGTCCTATATAGTTGGCATAGAATTCTTTATATGATATCTGTGATGCTTGACTTTTCTGTGATATGTGTGGGGAAATGGATTTATAATATCGTTACCACTACGTACTCTTCTATATCTTCTAATAAATTTTAAAGCGGGTTTTCCTTTTTGTTCTTTTTCCTCGATATACCTTTTCTGATTTTGGTCATTACTATAGATCCTGGTACATAAAAGTCACAGCTATGGTAGAGATAATGGAAATAGTAAAAGAAAAGAGTTTTTTTTTTGTTGTTATGGCGATATTTGTAGCTTAATATTATTATCATCGTCTTTTACAAAAAACACCAATCTGTTAAACGTCAAAATAAGTCTTAAAATGTTGAGTTCTCTTGAAATTTGTCCAAAAATCTGTCACAAGCAAATCATACTCATTAAAAACGAAATTACGCGTAATGTAATACGTGTAATCAAATTTAAAATGCGTCCATCGAACTGCAATGTGTATGAATCACAAAATGCTTCCGGTTGCTTACGTTATTTTGAGCGTTTGACCTGTATAGCCGGGCAACATTCTTTGAAACCATCTCCAGAGCGATAACAAAATTAATCAAACCATAATTATGTATGTATGCGAGTGTGCGTCTCACAACATTTCAACATTATACCTACTACTAGTTGACGCCCGCGACTTCGCCCGCGTAGAGAAGTTTTGCCGTTCCCGTTTCCCACAGGAACTTGTTCCCGGGATAAAAATAAGCCTATGTGTTATTCTGATGTAGAAGCTATATTACTGTAAATTTTCATTAAAATCCATTCAGTAGCTTTTACGTGAAAGAGTAACAAACATCCATACAAACTTTCACGTTTATAATATTATTAAGATTAATAAACGTGGTCAAACAAGTGAACTATATGTATATTAAAGTTTCTGTGTGAGGTTCCAAAATTATCAATCTATCTATCTTTTCACTTAATCCTTATGTAAGTATATTCGGTACTTGCATAAAAACATCCACTTATAAAATATTTATTCTGTTTGTCTAATCTCCAAAACGGCAGGACCGATTTTAACAGGACTTTCACTAGCAGACAGCTAATGTTATAAGGAATAACATAGGGTACATTTTAGCCTTGTATTCATACGGAAACGACCACTAACTGTAATAGTTTTGGAATGGCGCGTCCGCTAGTATTATATCTACTTTTATACATCCGATGCAAAGTCAGATCATATCTAGAAACTAATTCGGTTTAAATAGTTTTAGGTTCCATATAGACATTTTTTTCCTAAACTACTTCCAAACCTCGTAAATAAACAAACCAGATAGAATCAGAATCTGGATACAAGAAATCAAACTATAACCGGTTTGAAATTCGAAGTTAAATCAAAATTAGGCTTATAAAAAACATGACTTTCACAGTAACGGAGTTTTTTTCTGTTTATTCAGGGAAATCTTTTATAGATACCACCCTGTGTTTGGGGCAGAGTGATTATGTGGGATTCGATAAAATTGGCACTAAAACCCTGGATGGAACATTCCATCTTATCGCTGGTGTTGGGTCACAGGAAAGGCAGGGGTTCAAGTTCTCTTCTCCCGACTCTGGAGGATTATTACGATCCCCCGAAGCATTGAGAGAGTCCGCCCCCATATTGGCGCTCCATATCGCGCAGCACACCGCCATCTTGTTGGGGAGAAGTCTAGCTAGCATTCCGCTAAAGATAAAGAGTTCAGAATCAGGAATCAGTTGCTAGATAGGAAGGCCACGTGAGCAGACTGCTCAAATACGTAAGGGTTTGCGACGACGTGCACGTATGAAGCGATTAATGAATCTGCAGAAAGCGAAAGAAGTATGCATGGATGGCAAAGTCTGGTGATTTGTGACTACCCCGTGAGGGTATTATATATTATAGAATGCATTAAAAGTATAGTATAGTTATTTAAAGATTTTTATATGTATTATGAAACGTTATTGAAAAGATACATGTTGTGTCGCTTGCGCAGTTTAGGTGTGAACGTAAAATATCTTGATTCGTGAGCGTGACCTAGTTTTCGGGCGGAACCCATTCGTCTCAGCTCATCGTGCATGGCATCTATTTATAAATAAATGTTAAGAAAGTACGGCCAATATCATTCGATGTCGTTTTAGTGCCTGTCTGATATGATATGACCTATTAATGTGCAAATGCATGATTTCTTTTTTGAAAAAGAATAGAATAGAATAAACTTTATAGAAAGAAGTGCTTGTCTGTTACTTACTTACGTACTTTTCCAATTTCATTAAAGAATAATTGCATGGAATTATATACTTAGTGCTTATTATGTGAGTTTTTTTTTTAGTCTGTAAATTTAATTTTAATTACCATATAAACAAAGATTTTCACACTAATGTATTTCATACATTTTACACCTAGACAGGTAACTGTATTAAGTCTAACTAATGAAATGTACGCAATGGAGAATGAGAGAACGAAACCACGCGTGGAAAATTAAGCATTTTTTGTCTATATTTGCAATTACAAAAAAACTATACATTTGAAAAATGATGTGGTAGGTACATAAAAACGTAATATAAAACGTTTATATTTAGCTCTGTTCTAAGACATAGACAATGTTCCTACTGAAATTAAATTATCTTTACTAATAGCGATATTAAGATTATTACTTCTACATTTACTGCCAGACTCGCAAGGCAATAGGTAGAGGTAGAGCCTGTAAGAAAAGAACCTGGCAATAAAAATTCATGGCCACTCTTCTAAGCTTGAGCACAACACAGTGAATAAGTATGTTAACTAATTAGGTAGGTAGGTACTCGTATGTTTGACTTGAAACGAGCTACAAAGATACCGGGAGACATATCTACTGCAGCACTTTTGGTTATTTTTATCGAAAATTATTTATTCTTATTAGTTGACATTTCCAGAAAATTTACGTCTTTCAAATGCTCACAAGCCATAAATATTTCATATTTTCTCTTTTGAAAAAATCCAGATGTACACCACATAGCACTACTCGATGATTAAGGAACAATAAAGTTGCTCATCGCTGTTTCCGCATACGTAACAGTCTTTATCAAGATAATGGCATTGAAACATGCTAACACAGTAAACATTTCCTTATTTTAAACTGAGGCAGCTAAAGCGATTGCCACAATTGGAAAAGAGTTGTTGCTAGTGTGTATAAACGAATATATTTCAACTTTTTACATTAGCGAGTAATTTCAGAAGAAAGCCTCCGCAAGCAGGCATCGACCGCGACGACGGTGGTTAACGGTACAAGTCTTTTGCACTACGTTCAGCCCGATGCCGATTGGCGAGGTGAGAGTCCATCCAACAAATACCAAGAGAATTTCATTCAGTTTTTTCATGATTTATATTATAAGCACGGTAACGCAATCCGGTTTTTTCCTACGTATGCAATTATTGCTCTCAGAGGAGTATCGGCCTTTACCTCGCGAGAATCGGAGGGACGACGCCAACTCAGGCACGACGTCGGACGTAGCGCGAGCAGCTCCAACACTAGCACCGATTAACACAAAACTAACTCCAGTCACTTCAACAACCCTCCTGACAACTGTGAAATCCAGTTTTTATACCAACGCTCGAGAGATTTTTAGTTTATTCATATAAAACGCACGAATTAAAAGACGGCTTAATGCGCTCAGACAAGCGACGACACGACCGCTTCGGGTAAAACACGAAGCAGACTGAAACGAGTAGGTATGTCCCCGGGCGGGTGGAGGGGGGAGGAGGTCTCGTTGCCTCTCGCAATCACTTCCAAGAGGGACACGGTCGCGAAGCATGCCGATAGCTAACGAAAGGAGCCGAAGCGCACCCTCTAATCCCGCTATCACCGCTATCCGCTATGCTATGCCCGTGCAGTACGGCCACGAGAGATCGTAGTCGCATGCACGCGCGTGCAGCGGATAGCGATGACCTCCATTTCAAACTGTATAAATATTTTTGTTAGTAGTAGTAATATGCGAGTAAATGTTATTTACGGCTATCCTAAATATGCATTCCCATCCAAGGTTTTTTGCCAGTTCCTTTTGACCGTTTACCTTATAGCATAGAAATAATGTAAGCAAGTAAATCTATGCTTTTGGGTAAGTACGTGGTCACTCAAACACGCGACATAAACAAATTTTTGTATATTTCTATCTATATACAAAAAAAAAAATTTAAACGTCTTTATGAGTAAGTAAATATAATTGTTGTCTTCTTTGTTGTTTGTAGACTGTATCTAGGTAGGTATATGCAGACTGATGTTTTTAACTGGACATACAGACTAAACAGTGTGGTACTAACCACAGATGATACATGGTAAGCGTTACTGAAGCTTCAACGGAGTTAGTGAACTAACAAGACTTTACAAGACTGTCTTTGGTAGACTTATCAAGAAGTAGAATTCGAAGACATTGATTTTGAATACTAAAGACTTAAAAGAAATATTTAGTAAATACAAATAAATATTGGCATAAAAGTTTTTATCAATAAGGTTATAAACATTCTTAAAAAAGTAATTATGTGCTAGTCCTTCAAGGTGTTTGGGCACAATTATAAAAATAGTGGATGGGTTCCATATTTTAGGTATTTTCCGAAAACTAATGTATAATTTATGATGTGTGTTCAAATATGGCGAATTAGAAAGAGCTATAGAACAATTTTCTTACGCTTTTCTAAGTCATGGTCGCGTTGCAGTGAAGCTTTTTTGCACAAATCTCTAGGAAGCGTCATAAAAGTTTTTCATAGTTTCAACGAGACTTTACTTGGACGTAGGACTTGGGGCTAGACTTGCCGAAATGTAAGGTACTTATAATTAAATTGGCTGTGCCTGTTCAATGTGGAACAAACAATATAAAAAATTGCCACACCCCTTTCTTAATACTGTTTTCTTTAAATACTTTAAATTTTAACATGTTATATTATAGAATATATTTGGTGGCAATCAAAAAATAAATGATGAAACAATATACCAAGATACTTAAAAAATATGAAAGTAAATATTTATGAAATCTTTTTAATTGAATTTTGAAGTTCTTTAATTAATAATATACATAATCGTAATTAAGTAGAATATTTTCTAAAATTGTTACGTATTTCACTACGTTTTCTATTTACCTACTTGGAGACAAAAGAAATTACATAATATAGAGCGTGCCTTTTGCCGTGTTCACGGGCAGGAGGAAATTGTTCCTGTTGTTGCCTGCTGTTGAAATTTTTCAAAACACCGCAGAGCTGAGATGTTGCTCGCTCGCTTCCTCTTGTTTGATTGACTCCTTGCCCTGTACCTATACGGCTTTAATGGTCGAATGGCAGCTGAGTCATTTTATTGGCAGCCGAGTCCCACGGCTTAACGTGCCTTCCGAGGCATGGATATTATAAAAGAGTCTTCTAAGAGGGCTGCAGTTTCCTGCTATATATTATAAAAGCGAGGCTGCGTTACGTTTAGTAGTATTTATTATTATGTGGGTACGTCTTGCCAGGGTTAATTTCATTCATCCCTAGATGCTCCCCAGTCGTGGGGAACAGCAGGAAAGACTCCAGAAGCCGCTGATGTGTTTCTGTTTTTGCCTCTCTGCTAAGATAGGCCGCCGCAGGGTTTAATGAAGAGAATAGGAAATCAGGGAATCTCAATCTCACACACAACAAAGGGAAGATACCTAGTTGTCTTCCCCGCATGAGAAAAAGAAAGGTACAAAATACACACTATCACAGTACAACGCAAGTTCTTTAAAAAGGTAGCGGAAAGCGTAAAGCCAATCCGTTATGTGCCAATCAACACGCCATAAAAACTTGAACGTGAAGTTAATTTCTCCGTTTTTGTGCTGTTTATGGTTGAACTGTGTTACACAGTGTTGCCAGGAAACTCGTTATGTCTGCACAAGTTGAAGCGAGATAGCATCTTAATGTTGTAAAGCGCTATCTCTTTCTAACGCATTAATAAAATCGTGATGGTTGATGTGTTTTCCCCCGCATTCGCACAACTTTCCGATATCATTGTGTTAGCTCACACGTGGGAACAAAATTTTTCTCAATTTGGATATTCGATATTCCTATAAATAACATACCTATGCTTTAGTTGATTACCTACTTATACTTAGTAAATTTCATAACAGAGGGAACATAAGTGATTATCTCGTATTCGATTCCCGAAACAAATATTTGTGTGGTCCACAAATTATGTTTGTTTCGTAGCTTATGTTTTTCATATAATATGTAGGTATGTATTCAGAAATATAACTAACAAGCTTAAAGCTGAGTTTGGGTTAAATGGCCCTGTGTAAAAAGTGTTCCACTATTTATTTATTAATTTAATAATTATGTACCTTTAATTATGTACCTACCTAGTAATTTGCTGCATTCTCGTAGAGAAGTATTCTCGTTCCCGTTTCCCACAGGAACTTGTTATCGGGTTAAAAATAATAGTCTTTGTGTTATTCTGAAGTGTAAGCTATATTATTGTAAACTTTTATCAAAATCCATTCAGTAGATTTAGATTCCATTCAGTACATTTATCCATTTAGATATAAAGAGTAATAAACATCCATTCTCACAAACTTTCGCATTTATAATATTAGTAGGATATGTTACTATACAGTGTGTATTTATATTATCTTTAAAACAGGCATGAATCACACCTACCTAATTCCAACATTTGGTTATCAATATAACACACAATTTACAAATCATAAGCATCAACAATGGTTCATGCAGCATGCAATTACACGTGACACTTGTATACAATGTACAACATTCTGTTTACTACGATACGTAGTTCGTATGACGTTGATAAAGGAGGCATGTACTGCCAGAAGCGAATAGTAAAATATTTCATGAGTAGTTACAACGTGCAAATAAAATTATACATTATTTTTACGCTGCTCAGTTCAGTGCCAATAAAAAAAAAGTGTGTGTACTTATTTAGGCACGTAAGAAGTTATACCTAACTTTTTTAGCTTAACAGAACAACAAAATTATAGGCATTTTTTATTGTACCATGTTGTTATGAAGTTCATCTTTCTTTTCACATTTTCATGCTTATGCTATGGTCCAAATTTCAAGTATTTAACTCATCAGAAAGTTAGTTTAAAATCAATCAGGAACAAAATTGTACCGGGACTACAGAACATAATAATATATGTACCTACTTTGCCGGGACAGACATCAAGAAAGCGTCAATCCTAGTAGGTAACAGGCTCTCAATCTAGATAGGGTTGAAATTGGCTGGAATATTGAAAATACACTAAAGATAAGAAGAAGAATGTAGATACTTATTAAATTATCTTTTTTTTCCTGACTGACAGAAAATACCCGATAAGTTATTCTCATTATAAAATTTGTTGTTTTGATCAATAGTATCTATATTATATCCGTAATCTCATACAACTCGTAACATAGTGTGCAAGGTCGCGTGGTCAATTGAATTATGCTTGTTTGAAGATTCCCAATATGTCTGTAGATTAATACTTCTTGTTCAATTTCGAAACCTGTTATTGTAAACATTAAGACAGCCTAAGTTACCGCTTGGCAAACAGAGTGGAAATTTGTGGGGCGCTACCAGCGCCTACCACAGATAATACTTACAAGAGGTATCTGTGTTCCCGCCAGAAAATCTTTAGCTATGTATAGCAGGGGGTTTTTAGAGGGTGAATGGGTTGACTCCTGATCCTATTGTTGAGATGTTGAAAGCAATCGGGGCTTTACACATAAATGAAAAAGATGGCAAGTATCCAACCAAAGGTTTCTTGTAAGAAATTGTCTTCAGCGATAGGCACTCATATTAAGATGTTTTGGGTCTTATTCGCGACTTATATTATTAGGGACAAAACCGTCGGGAAGTATAAGGTAGGCTTTGTAATAAACGTCGCGAATAAGGCCCAGAATATCATAAATATTCAGCGATAGGGCTAAAACCAAAAAAAAATACATTATATAATGTCTTTTTAGTTTTAGAATACAGAACGGAAAAAATATTTGCAACTTTCTTCACGCTGTATCCCTGACGGGGTAGTCAGAGAAGACAGATCGCAATATTTGCAACTCATAAGTGAAAACATTTTTAACCCGTTTATGGTCGAGACCTTAGGCTTATTTGCCTTAGGGTCATGGGGTCTAAGTGCTTATAACCTATTTCAAGAAGATATCAAGATACTACTCGTGTCAAGAAGGCTTGTTTCTTTTTCGCACAAAGTCTAAGCATTGCCATACAACGTGGCAATGCTGCCAGTCTTCTGGGAACGCTGCCACGTGAGAACTGTGATACGGAGAAATTTAATGACGAATGTTAGGGTTTTGGATTTTTTTCTTTCTTAAACTGTAGTTTTATACTTTTAAAATTATTATGGCATAGGTAAAACCGCAATGAATGAATTAAACAAAAAAAATGTGTGTGTACCATAGTACACAGGTAAGAAGTGAAATTATTTTTCACAGCTAGAAAATTTCTCTCATATGTCAATAAATGAGTTTTACTTCAATAAAGAATGACAACTAACTAATAATATTAGAAGCTCCGGATTCGATATTATAGCTTATCTTTGAAGCAAATGGAACTGTCAGTGTCCGCCTACTTGGAACATTCGTCTTCGCCTACAAGAAGTGGCCTAGTGGCCCATTTCTCTTTGCGTGGGTCACAAATGCACAAACACTGCCCTATCATGTACAAATTCTCTTCATTATTGACTCAACATTGCTAACATGTAGAGGACAATCTCTAATGATTTATTGATTTTTTGTCTTGTTTTAGTGTGGTAAGATTAATTAAAATTAATGGTAGGTATTAATTTACTGATTGCAAAATCTTATTTATTTTTAATTTCATTAAGTATTTAACAATTTATGTTGAATAAATTTATGTGTACATAAATACGTACATTTTAAAGATGTATGGAGAAATAATTTAAAACAATGATACTGCTTATTTCTATTATTATATAAAGTACCAAATCAACTACCTGTAAGACAGACAGACGGACGGACAAACATAAAAGTGTTAGACGCTGAACGGTTTTTTCTTTGAGGTATGAAACCCTAAAAATCTCGGATTATGTGGTATTTAGCAAAACTCCTCTGAAAAATCAGGACTTTTTTTATATAGTATAAGGTAAAGAGTATTAGGTTAGTTTCATGGACGTTTTAGTTTTTTTTTTATTCATAATTACAGTATATCTGACAGAACAACGTTGCCAAATCATCTCAAAAAAATATAGATCCAAGTGTATTATTACCTAAACTGCATATGCAAATCATGCATGCTCTATAAGTTGTTTGCTTGACGCAGCTATTGAAGAAGGATCTCCGTTTGATTCACAACTGGTCGGGCTATCCCGGGCAATTAACTTAGTAATAATGAATAACACTTACAACAGTTTTTATTCTAATACTTCAAATGAAGTTCAAGTTACATTAACTTCGTGAGTAAGCTGACCTCACGAGTAACTTAAATATTTAACATACCGTGATCGTAACTTAGAGAATGTAGGTTATTGTTCACCAACTAAACAATGCCGGCTCGTAAAGTTGGTAGGTAATTATTAGATTTTCGTGTCTCGTTCGGCCTAGAAAACAAGTTAAAGCTTTAAGTTATTATGAAAATGGTATTCTTGGCTAATATTTGAGACGTAAAACTAAAGTACAATTTACTCACTTAGCTGCCACATCTTTATCCCCGAAAGACTAGGCAGAGGCTTTATACGTCCAGGTTTTCATTTTTTGTTCCACGTTACAGGGGGTGAGCTCATGGTCTTGTTGTAACGTACGTTTGTTCCGATACAAATAAAGTAATAAGCTACATCTACATCTACTTCTGTTCTGTGTTGTGGCGACCTGCTAATAAAAAATTTCAAGGAACCCTTAAGACCTTCAACTTGGCTTAAGGACTGCCATGTTACTGGCAACGGGTAACAACGGCTTAACGTGCTTTCCAAAGCATGAAAACGGTCGTAAATGGAAATGTTACAGAGTGTTTTTGGAAGCCACTATCTCGAAAGGGACCAGCCATATCGAAAATGATTTAACGCAGTAATCGTTTACAGACCACTGAGTGAGCAGGGCTACAAACGCTTTACTAATTTACAGACGTCTATAAAAATGGAGGTCAGTTGGCAGTTCGGCTTCTTGAGAACTGTCCAGAATAAGCAACAGCTATGGAAAGCTACACTCTTGCTCGTAGAACAATGGTTAAAGGATTTCGATGTCTTTTCCAAAGATAGTTCCTCTCGGTAGTAGCCTCTGTGAATGCTGCAGCGACTTCCACATAACAGGTAATGAAAATGTAAACGTAATTTCACAGGCATATTAATCAATAAATGATCTGTTCGTTAGATTGCTTATTAAGAATTATACTATAGCAGAATCATGTTCATGGTCACGACTATTCTGTTACGTGAGTGAGAAAGTATCTGGCTATGTCATCTCTGCCGGGTGGCGCAAAAGCAGACTCCATATAACGTTGCATTTTCACGGACTCTGAGCTGGGCGAAGAGTAGAGAAGCGGAGCTCCAAGTGAAACTTTTACAATAAATATTTCGAACACTGGTACTGAGTAATTCACGGTCCGCTCGAAGATTGATAAATATAGTTTTTTAGACTTTCATCGTGCGTAGACCAAACGTAAGCAGATTGCTCAAAAACGGAAAGGTCAAATGTACTCTGATAACCAGACGTGTACGTATTTAAAAACGATTAAGGAATCGGCAGGAAGCAAAAGAAATATATATAGTATGCTGCAGTATGCAGGGATCACGAAGATATAGCATAAAGATAGTTAGTTTATATATCAATCAGTCATGGTTGCATTTCATATACCCTAGAAAAGCACTTGCTATTCCACTACATTACATTTTACATTTTCATTTTTTTACACACCGCCGTCTAGTCCAAAGTAAGCTAATATAAGCTTGTGTTATGGGATCTAGACGACTGATAAACATACAAGACTTATATATATTTCTAAATGCATACATATTTTACATGAACCCGGGACCTCGGTCGCGGCAGTTGTATACAGTACCACTGCGCCACCGAGGCAGTCATTTTTAAGTCAGTCCACTATGATCCCCTAGGGGATTCATATGCTCCTGTACCTACCACATCCAGTCCCTCCCTGCAACCTTTTTTATTTAGGTTTTCTCTGTCCATCTGACTAGTCACAGTTAGGTGGCATCCTACCTTATGTATGCCGAGTCCCAGTCTCAATCTCAACTCCAGAACTCCATCAGAAATCGGTTCTTCGACAGATATGCCATTTTTTTTTTCTTTATTGGGACAAATAACAGTTACATATAGCTCTTAAGGTTTAACATTTTAACTTACGACTAAGTAAACATGTAACCCACACCATTGTCCGCAGAATATTTTTTTTTTCTTACAATTTTGCCTGTACATACATGCGCCAATAATAATAATAAAAATATTTACAAAATAAAAAAATTCTCTAACTAATTCTTTAATTTTAAAATTGCCATTCTTCTAAATTTAGTTTCAGGAAGTGCAAAAATGTCTAAGTCAATAAAGCGTGTGTTATACATCTCAACGATACTCCGGAGAGGAACCCGCTCACCCGCGTGTGTCCTGCACCCTGCGGCGTGAAACAAACGGGTCGCTCGCGCCTCACGAATCATAGAATTTCTAGGTACCACATAACATAGGTCATTAGTGATATTATTACAGTCAAATCTGTTATTGCACAAACCATGAAGCATCATGACCATCAGTAAACTACGTCTAGATTCTAAGCTCAGAAGATCATATCGCTGTAACAACTGTGTGTATGATATTTTGGACTTGAAGCACCGGTAGTGCATAGATCGCAAGAACTTTTTCTGGACCATTTCCAACCTTTGTATATAAACATCAAATATAGGACACCAAATCGGGACAGCGAACTCCAACTGAGATCTCTCCAGTGTTTTGTATAACGTTAGGAAAGTGGACGGTCTTTTAAAGGCCCGCGAAGACCTCATTATGAACCCAAACATCCGGTAAGCTTTGTTAATAATATTATTAATATGAACATCGAAATGTAATTTTGAGTCTATTTCAACTCCAAGATCCCGCACACAATCGACTCTTTGCAATGTGGCACCCTGCAGGCCATAGTCGAATATGGTAACATTTTTTTTTTTTGTGAAAGTGATTACATTGCATTTTGGAATAGTAAGCTGCAGCTTATTATGGGAGCAGTACCTGGTAAGTCTGTCAAGGTCTTCCTGCAAACGCATACAGTCATACTTATTACTACAAGACTTATATATTTTGATGTCATCGGCGTACATGAGAAATTGAGAGTGAATAAAACAATTTTTAATGTCATTAATGAACAGTGTAAAGAGCAATGGTCCCAAAATGGACCCCTGGGGAACCCCGGAAGTGACGATTGTAGAGCTAGATTGAAAACCATTTGCAATTACCTTTTGAGACCTATTATATACGTAAGCCATAAACCAACGCAGCAAGTTACCACGGATTCCATTAAAGGCAATTTTATCTATAAGCAATTTGTGGTCAACCCTATCAAAGGCCCTCCGAAAATCCGTATACACTGCGTCTACTTGAGCTCTATTGTCCATGCTATGGAATAAAAAGTTAGTGAAAACCATAAGGTTAGTGTTGGTTGACCGGCGCTTCACAAAACCGTGTTGTTGTTGAATAATAATGTTGTGAATGTGAGGATATATTATACCATGTACTTTTTTATTTAATAAGCATTGCAGATGAAGCGCTCGTGGCCCTGCGGACTTAGTGTTCTGTAAACGATCACTGCGTTAAACAACATTCGCTATAGGTGGTCCTTGGACAGGTGACCACTTTGTGGAATTTACATTTGCGAGCATTTCCGTGCTTCGGAAGGCATGTTAGTTCCCTTTACCAGTGAAATGGGAGTCGTTAAGCCTGGTTGAAGGCCATATGGGCGGCTTGAAAAATGTCAACAGCAGGTCGCCACAGCCTGCGCCTGTCAATTTCAACGCAGCAATGGGCTCACCACCTGTTACGTGAAACTAAAATGCATACGGTGAAATGTGTGCGTATAGTGCCTCTGCCTACCCCTTCGGGGATAAAGGCGTGACAATATGTATGTATGTATGTATGCAGATAAAGATTATAACTTTTTAAACAAGTTCACAGTGAAATCTTAGTGTAAGTCAGACTGACAGAATCACACGGTACGGTAGTCGTGTGAATACAGTTGGTAATTAATTTTATATAAGTAAGTAACACGTTTATGAGCTCGCACATCTCGGCATTGTGTTGGTGTGACGCAACGTGTTGTGAAAGCCGATGCGCGTGTGCTGGAAGTGGGTTAGCGTCACTGATCTTTAGACTGGGTTGTATATTCCATAAGAAATGACAGTTGTTTTTTTTGTGCAGAACCAAAGTGCTCTGAAAGCGTCGGTGTGCGACCTAGGTACTAAATTAGAATTTGGCTTTGGAATGGATGAAAATATGAATGACCACTCTTTTTTTTTAAATTGAAATATTATAAAAAAGACATGTATACATACCAGTCAGTCTGCCTTACATATTGTCTCGCCTTTATCCTTGAAGGGGTAGTAAAAGGCATACCATACGCCCACTTTTCACCGTATGCACTTTTGTCCCACGTAACTGGTGGTGAGCCCAATGCTGTGTTGAAATGGACAGGCGCAGTTTGTGGCGACCTGCTGTTGAAATTTTTTTAACTGGGCCTGCCTTCAACTAAGTTTAACGACTGCCATGTTACTGGCAACCAACGACTTAACGTGCCATCCGAAGCACGGAAACGCTCGCAAATGTAAATGCCTCAATGTGGTCACCCATCCAAGGACCAGCCATAGTGAAAGTTGCGTAACTCAGTGATCGTTTACAGAATACTGAGTCCGCGGGGCCACGAGCATTTCATTCTTTATTGGTATTTATTGGAATAAACTTATTAGGGCTTCACACTGAGGTCAGCCCAAAAATAGAAAGAAAGATCAACTGGGTTGAATTTAATATCAATGATGTCCATTTATAGGTCGGTAGTTCGAGTTTCCGAACTTGTCACTCGGCAACCTCGGCAACGAATACACTGCCATATATGTATGCAGTTAGACTGTAAATGTACACATACTACTAACTAAGTATTTATTACAAGTTCTTTTTAAGACAAATTAAACAAAATATGACGAGAAACAGCATTTTTGCAAATTTCCCACAAAAATTTTTGAGATTCCCAAATTTTTTATTTAATTTGTCGGGAATGTTGACTTATTTCGGGACCACGTTTGGGTATTTCGTTTCCCAAAATTCTAAATTCTAATATTATAAAAATCTGTTAAATAATGTTAAGTAATTTTTTTACAAACTAACACTATATACAAGAATTGAAATAACTCACGACTTTCGCAAGTTGTTTAGAGAGAAAATTTATTAATAAAAAAATCTAATTCCAATGAGACATAATTATTCCGAGCGAAGAGGGCTGAATAGCGACATGGCTTGGCTTTGACCCACTTAATGTAGGTCAAGTACTCGAGAGGAATCGATTTATAACAGCTAAGTTTCAACTAACGGTTTCAATCTAAGTAGGATGTAAAGCTAGAGCAAATCCGCCGTACTCAGCACAATTAGTTCTACATTTAAAAACTAGATACCTATATAGTCATATTATGATTTATACTAGCGGCACGCTATGATTGCCGTTTTGACATATTACAATACTGATAATGAAATTTTACTTGTTTTACAAAAGTAATCTGATTTCTACCGAAGAATAAATACCCTCTAAAGTGGTCGACTATTCACATATTTCTACAAATTAAATGTAATCAAAATTAATACGAAACTTCATATAGGACAAACGTCAAAACGGCCATCATAGCGAGCCGCTAGTATATTTATATATAGGACTAGGTCATAGGATATTTACATTAAAATTATTCTTTACTTAATTTTTTTTAGAGTTTCTAGTTTAGCCGATTAATGCCAGTCTTCAGAATTTTTCTTGTTATTTATATTTTGTTTTTAGGTCTTTATTTTATATATTTTTTATGTCCAGTAAAACTATTTAAACGCACTAGCGAATTAAGTGATGATTTACTGGAGATTTTTGGGGAGTTAGAAAATAAGCGCTCGTGGCCCCGCGGTCTCAGTGTTCTGTAAACGATCACTGAGTTACGCAACTTTCACTATGGCTGGTCCTCGGATGGGTGACCACATTGTGGTATTTACATTTGCGAGCGTTTCCGTGCTTCGGAAGGCACGTTAAGCCGTTGGTCCCGGGTGCCAGTAAAATGGCAGTCGTTAAGCCTGGTTAAAGGCCTTATGGGCGGCTTGAAAATTTCAACAGCAGGTAGCCACAACCTGCGTCTGTCTATTTCAACACGGCAATGGGCTCACCACCTATTACGTGGGACAGGAATCCACACGGTGAAAAGTGGGCATATAATATGCCTCTGCCACCCCTTCGGGGATAAGGCGTGATGGATATTTATTATAGAAAATAACAATAAAAATAAGTTTTTATGCGATGTATTCACCACTTTTATATAGGTATAATATATTTAGGAAAACAATACAGTATTAGGGTGTAAGGTGACCCCACCAAGACATCCGGGTCCAAGCGATATTTCCTAGGTCCAAGTAGTGTGCTGACTAACTTGGGCCAGGCTTAAAGCTGGGGTCCAATTTTAATTGATAATCCAGGTATGGCTTGAAAACAACTGGTAAAATACTTAAGGTAAAGAAGAAGATTTACGATAATTATACAATGGAGTGGCAATCGCATCCCCCCTTGTTTCTGCCAGAATTTTCTGATTCTTTTACTTCATAATTTTAAATAATTGCAAACTATAATGACGTATCTATCCAAAGACAATGTTATTTTTAGAAATAGGTCACTTAATAAACCGGTAGGTGTGACCTGTCCTATCGTATCAATATCATTGAGAACACCGGATACATTAAGCTAAGTACGGACGCAGAATATGTTTCTTTTTGTTGCGGTCGAGGAAAAGTCTTAAAATAAACAGAAATAACTCGTATCTAGTCCAAGAAACACGTGTTGTTATTTGAATCAATATCAAAATATTTCGTTTAATGATAACCGTCTTCAAGTTCATCATGTTTTGCTGTTATTTAAAACCTTTACTTAATTACAGATTTAGAACTAAAAATCCGGTTGACTCGTCTCGGGTACTGTCCTACGTTCTTGAGGGGTGAAAGGCGTACACGTGTAATTGTCGCGTCACGCCACCGTCTAGGGCGTGCTTCTGTAAGGACGGCGAGCAGCCCACCCTTCGTCTCCCCTAAAGCGCCTCGTCATGGAAGCTGACGGTCCTGGGCGAAGATCCGTCTGCGGAATTCGAGAGGGAGAATTCTCTCCCGCTCCCTCTCCGCCACCTCTTTTGCGAGCGTTACATACTCGCAAAAAGACGAAGCAGCGTCACACTGGCTCCTGCCGGAGACCATGGCTCTCACCATGGTTTCCAGCATGAGGACGTCCACACCCAGACTCGCAACGAGGTCCCGGCGCTGCAGCGCCCACGCTAAGCACTCGCCAGTGTATGCAGCGCCGTATCCTCGCTGCAGTCCACACCACAGTACTGGCACTCTGGTGTTATCTCCCGGTTTATACGCCACAGAAACTTACCGAAGCACCCATGTCCGGTACAGACACTTGTGACATCCGGTAGGTGAGGCAGCCATGTTGCCTCTCCAGCCACTCCTCCATGACCGGCTTCACCGCTTCAATAGTGGTGTGTCCCCACTTAGGATGTTATATATTAGTATAGAGTATAGATGTTTGCTAGGAGCAGCTATTGTTTTACTTTTGATTTTTAGTAGTGTCAGGTTAGTTGTACTGCGTGGGGTAACTTATACTGACTATTGTACAGCATCTAAAATTAAAAACAGAGTAAGTTTACTAATGAAAACTAGAGATGAAATATGTTACCGGCCACCAGATACCGAGTATCCAGTTAGCTGTGTAGCTGGATTTGTGGTTGCTCAATAGGTCAGGATCAGGAAAGAGATGAACGATTGACGAAAAATATATAGTACGAAAGTAGAGGGTAGAAGGAGTCCGGGTAGACCGAGACTTATATATGAGGACCAAGTGAGCAGATTGCTTAATGATAGGTGCAAAATCTGCAGGAAGCAGAGATAAGTCATAAAGAAGAACGATTTATTTAATAAATGTGTTATAATCTAGTATACGGTCGAATTTTTAATTTAAGCTGGAAACCGGATAGTTGCCGAATATCAGTCTGGTCTTATCGATAGTGATATAGACATCTATTGCACTCTTAAATATAAATTTACAACCTTGATCCTGACATTTGCGTAATGAGGTAAATGAGGCCAAGCTGTGGCCTCGTGCGCCTGACCGAGCCGCTTGCCGCTTGCGCAACTTGCATTTAAACACAATGCACACGCACTTTTAAAGTTGACAATTTACTTTATACCTATCTCTGAAACTGTATTCAAGATAAGTTATTTTTTTAATAAACGGAGGTCACACTTTCCGTATTTGGTTGGAGGTGCGAATTAAAACTGTATATCGACGGTTTGTAGACGAACTATTACGTGTCAGAAGACTAGGTAATTCAAGACTCAGGTTTTCTCAGGTTGACTCAGTATTACACTATCATAGAAATATGATTATAGATGTGTGAGTTATATAATAATGTTATTAATTAGTTATTATGTTATGTTATTTGTTAGTTACCAATGTTGTTTTTAACACTAATGTAATTTTTGATTAATGTTATTTTTTGTTAGCGACCACGGGCGCTGCAACTGGCTCGAAACGTCGGTGAACGTAAGTAGAATATTGTTTCGCATAAAGTCCTAAGTAGTAATAAAATATCAAGACTCCCTAGTTCAGATTCCAAGTATACCTCATCTGAATTCAACAATTAGCCCAAAAAGAGCTAACACAGATATCCTTATGTTTGCTCTCGTGTAAAAAAAACCGGATAATTTCGGTATCTGGATAGATAAATATAAATCCTTCATCCGATTTCATTGTAACAACCTTTGCGCTTCATAAAATGAGAACAATGAGCAATTTATTTTTCATGATCAATATAGATTTGTATGCAGCAGAGTCGTTTAATTCTTAGTATTCCCGTAAACAACTCCAGCTAAATTATTTTTTTTGTGTTCCCGTAAACAGTTCCAGCTTAATTAAATTTATAGTGTTCCCGTAAACAGCTCCAGGTATATTAATAGCTCCAAAAGCTCCAACAGCTTTAAACAGCTCCAAAAAAATTAATTTTTAGTGTTCCCGTAAACAGCTCCAGGTAATTTTTTTTTGTGTTGTTTTTAGTGTTCCAATAAACAGCTTCAGCTAAATTAATTTCTTTGGGTTCCCGTAAACAGTCAACTAAAATATTTTTTTTAGTCTTTCCGTAAACAGCTCCAGCTAAATTACATTGCTTGGTGTTCTCGTGAAAAACGAGAACTAATTTAAAAAAATTGCTTAGTGTTTCTGAGTCCTTTAACAGATCCAGATTAACCTACAATGTTATATGTCATGCCCATGTATATTTGATGTTTGTATGGCTTGCTCATCAAAGGTAATCGCTGGCCTACATACATACTGTCGTAGGTACTCCGCTTACATACTTCCGAGGGTATTCCGGCGCTAGACAGAAAGGTAGGTGTGTGGTTTTAGTCAGTTGGAAACCAGCACAGAACACTACCAATCATTATTTGCTCTGAGGAATCCGGCATTACATCGTGGCTGACAATTAAAAAAAAGTGAACAGTCCCATTACACAGCCCAAAGGCAACACAAAATCCAAAACTGGGTTTAATTTGGGGCTTAATCTTCATAGTAACAAGGTAAGTAATTTAAATTATCACTACTACTAAAAATTACCTTCGTACCTACTATTAAATACTCGTATTGTGTTTTCCTTTTATCAAGGCTACAGGAAACTTTGTAAATACCTACTGTATTTTATTACCTTGTTTAAATAAAACTGATTAAGGATGTTGACCTTTGGGACCACATTTATAATTTGTTGACCTCCATTAATTCATTTCGAATGAATCAAGTCTTCATTATAAGCAAAAAAAATACAGCAGGCCCTTTTGTAGAGTTGTTTTTTTGCCCGTTTAAAAGGTGATACAATACGGTGCACGCGTAAGTCTGTACTACTCACGGTAACACTTCGGGTGTTACCCGCAACGAATTTATAAATGCAGTGGGATAACTATAAAATCTTCAAGGTTATCGATGGATAAAGGGCCAGGGAAATTCGGTAGGACCCCGGAAATATGAAATATCTTAATACACATGGTGAAAAGTGGGTATATTATATGCCTCTGCCACCCCTTCGGGCGTGATAGATGAGATGAGAAACTTAAAGCAAGACGCATTTTTTTTACGTGTGAAATCCTCATGGATGCTATTCCGGACTCTTACCGACTAAAACCACACGGTGCCCTTCCATTTGTCTATGGCCAGGAGTCCCGGATAACCCCTGGGGAGGATAGCCCTAGGGCAGTGCAAAAGGCATGAGAGAAACTGTCCATTGAACTGATATACGCGATGATCGAAACGACTTTGGACGGAGATACGGGCTCTTTTTATCTGAGTACAGTCCAGAGTTCTTGGTTCCCGATGCTGATACGGAACAGAGGAACAGCTTAAGGGTGTCTGCGTCGCTTCCTCACCTTGTCCGTTAGTAAGCAGGCGTGCCACTTACTTACCATAGCTTGGACCCCGGTGATCTTGGTGGGGCTCCATCTAGGACGATTTAACCAATGGACGCGCTGCGCTATCTTACCGTTTGCGCCTATACCCATTTACTAAGCATTTTTAGCTAAGTCGCTATCTTAATCGGCCTATATTCAATATACTTTGATTCTCTATAAACATTATACAAAGAGTTACCATCTCAAATTAGCCGAATAATATTGTGTCAAATTCGTATTGCATAGCTACATTTTTATTGGTTGTTAGACAGTGACAACACTTCATGCAAGAGTAAGAAAACAATATGTGTGTAGTTTCCCCCCGGCTCGAAAGTTGGTTTGCTGCCTATACTTACATAGGTATGTTTCGTCATTAACCGTCAAATAAAACAAAACTTTATTATGATTGTTATACATATAATTCATTCTTACTAAAAATAACAAATTAAAACAACAGATAATATTAGGTTGGACAAGACAGTCTATAATTATTTAATTTGATATACTTTAACATACGGACCGAGCACTTTGCACGTAGTGCGTACTCTAATCTGTGGCAATCTGTGCTATTATGTCTTAAATCTGAACTGTCACAATTTCATTTGCCTTAAGAACTCCACTCGCATAGAAAGAAAATCGTGTCAACTTGCCTTTATTGCACATCGTGTGAAAGTAACCTTTTTTTTTAAATTGCACTCACTCATAAATTAGCTGCGTTTTTTATTCTTCACCCATGATTAGTCTCCATTTCATCCGTACGTTTTCTTTAAATTCCGTATTGGTACTTACAATATATAAAGCACATGCCTTATTTAAGTAAGTGCAAAAATAAAAATATGTCCCACAAAAATTATTGCGTGCCATGCCGACTAACTATTTTTGTGTCATAATAACAATTATCTAAGTCATAATAGCCCGTTTCACATTTTAATTTAACTAGTTATTTTTTAAATAAAGATATTTATCTTCGAAAAAAAAGTATTCATGAACTTACTTTTTTCTTAAGTCCAAAGAAAGAGTAGAAGATTTGTTATGTTCTAGTTTTTTTTAATATAATTTGGTGTAAAACAGGCAGTAAAACTTTGACTTGAAAAAAAATCCCTGGAGTCGATTTTGACGTAATACAAACAATTTCGTTTCGAAATAGATGCAACGATCATCGAACTTAACTAACTAAACCTATACCAAATAATTAAAGGTACTTAATAATGATTCATTTTTGATTAGTATATATTGGATAGGTGGTAAATTAAAGAAAAAAATGCATGTCGTAACTCCGATCTGAATGGGCAAACATAGAAAGTTGATTTGTTTTAGTGTTTTTGAGTAAAAAGACGTAATGACGTACGAACGGAGAATCACACTAATAAGACGTGAGTCTGCATCTGTCTCACAATCTCTTTCAAGAACTGCACTCATACAAATAGCAAAACTGTGGCACATGCCGCAACATTAAACATCATCATCCAACATCGTGTGAAAGTGCCAAGGATTGCAACATTTTTTTTTAATTGCACGCATACACTGTATTTTGGTATTTTGGTATACAGGAACAATTTTTATTACGCTGTAATCGATGGTAATTACATTAATTAGGAGTTCGTCAAACAAAAAACTTTTTAAAAAAAAAAATAAATAAATAAATATCCATCACGCCTTATCCCCGAAGGGGTGGCAGAGGCATATTATATGCCCATTTTTCACCGTGTGGATTCCTGTCCCACGTAATAGGTGGTGAGCCCATTGCCGTGTTGAAATAGACAGATGCAGGCTGTGGCTACCTGCTGTTGAAATTTTTTAAGCCGCCTATAAGGCCTTCAACCAGGCTTAACGACTGCCATTTTACTGGCAACCGGGACCAACGGCTTAACGTGCCTTCCGAAGCACGGAAACGCTCGCAAATGTAAATGCCACAAAGTGGTCACCCATCCGACGACCAGCCATAGTGAAAGTTGCGTACCTCAGTGATCGTTTACCGAACACTGATACCGCGAGGCCACGAGCGCTTCAGTGCTTTTTTTAATAGGAAATAATTATAACCGTTATTTCTGTTACCCTGGAAGACAGTTGTCGATCGTAGGTCATAGTAACAATGGCTTTTAATTAAAATGAACTGTAGGGTAACCATACAATTAGTGTATTTAATGTTTTATCACCGTATTATTAATTTAATAATTCAGAACTAAATTAATTACTTTAACACACGCATAGTTATATATATAAATTTTAGCCAGGCAGTTAAATAAATTAATACGAATTTAAAGTCTCTGTCATATACTTGACCGCTATTCTATATTCAAGAAATGAATAGAAAAATAATCTTGATAGAATACCAAATTATGAAAGGAATCTTGTTTGGATATTGATAGGTGTTTCTTCATCATGTGTTTGTCTGTATATGCGAATGGAAGTTCAAAAGACTAAACAGCTTATGGTGATGCAAGTAGGAACTAATAAATGTTCTTAAGATGAATCGGTTACAATGTGTAGGCAACCCGTGATTCCATCATACTTTGGCTACCGGGTAAATAATATGGGATCTTCAGCGTATTTCTATTTGAGCTAGGTATTACAAACTTCATTATATAATACAATATTTAAGTGCACTTGAATACTTACACAAAAGCATTCAGTATTAATTACGATAATTAAGTAGGTATTAAAATCAGTAATTATGGGAGTACCTAGTAGACTAAAGTTCAATTAGGTACCTACGTATGACTTTACCAAATAAATAATACAGGTCATTTTGCGAATAGGTCCAATATCTACTAAGCCAGATATTAGTAAGGGAAGTAGTCATAACAGAAAATAAAAATGTTTAAAATATCCTTATTTGTAATTTTCTTCGGTTAATCTCTGAAACAGCGGAACTGATTTAGGTAAAGACCTTCGCTTTTATGTTTGTATGGGCACAGATAATATAATGTCATCATCATCATCCGAGCGTCTGTCCCAGTTGCGTCTCGCGACGCCCAGGGTTCGCTTTCCTACATTTTCTCCTCCACTTCGCACGGTCGTCGGCATCCCCTGTAGTGAGACCATTGGCACGCGTCATCCCTTACGAAGTCAACCCAGCACTTCTTGGGTCTTCACCTCTTACCGGGACCCGGCGGGGCTGACATGGCCAGACATTTGTTACCTACGTAGCCCGGCGGTTGCCGCAAGACGTGACCATACCAACGAAGGTGACACTCTTGCAACTTGTTTGCAATGTCACGGACGTGAAGGCTGCCGCGAATGCGAGAGTTCCTCACGCGGTCCATCCGCGTACTCCACACATCCACCGCAGCATCTTCATTTCCGTGACACGCAGCTTCTGCTTGTGTCGCTCCAATATCGGCCACGTCTCACTGCCATGTAATAGGACAGGTCTAATAATGGTTTTGTAGACCTGTCCCTTCAACCGGATCGGAATTTTAGGGTCACAAATGACACCGGTCATCTCCCGCCATTTGGCCCACGCGGCCGCAATGCGTGACTTGACATCGCAATCGATGTCACTGGACGTGTGAAAAACATATCACAGGTATCTAACCTGGTCCGTGCGCTCGACCAAATCACCGCCTATGCCATCGCCACATTTAGTTTCAGACCGCCGTTCTCAAGCTTCTCCTTCTACGCCTTTACACGTCGCACGAATCTGCCCCTGGCCGCGTCTGGCAGCGCAATATTGTCAGCATACATGAGCAACCATGGAGGCCAACCGAACCCTGGTGTACCCCGACGGTGATGGGGAAGGGTTTCGTGTCGCCAACAGCAGTCCGAACCATTGAATCGGAGTCATAGTACATGTCCCGGATAGTGTCAATATAGACCTCTGGAACCCCTTTGGACCGCAGTGCCCACCAGATCATCGCACGAGGAATACAGTCGAAGGCCTTTCTGCATGTCTAGAAACAAACAGTGCAGAGGCGTGTTCTTCGACCTGTATTTCTCTGCGACAACCCTCAGGGCAAAAACAGGGTCCGTGGTCCCATGACCAGGGCGAAACCCATATTAACACTCCGAGAGAGTATACTCCTGCCGGATCCGAGAGTCTATAATCCTCTCGAAGATCTTCATGGTGTGGGACATCACCTTTATACCGCGGAAGCTCCCGCACTCCTGCACTGACCCCTTACCTTTGAAGACTGGAGTAATAATACTCAGTCTCCATTGGTTTGGGATTTACCCGCTGAGGAGTATGCGGCTAAAAAGGTTTACTAAGATGCCCACACCGCGAGGACCCATCGTCTTCCAGGCTTCGATGGGGGCTCCATCGGGTCCGACAGCTTTCCGATTATTCATGCGGCGAAGCGCTAATATAATGTTTGGGTTAGGAATAAATTTTGTGGAACGTTTAAGTAGGGATAGTTTCCTAGGTACCTACTACACGTCAAGCCGTGCAGTCGGTCGGGGCAGTCGTGAATAATAAAATTTAACATCCAGAATATATTTTGTTCATATTTTCGGACTTCGAGTTTTCAATACAATCAATATTAGTAAAAATAAATTAACTATAAGTGGTTACTTAGTAATGGATAAATTAACAAGTCATTTTCATTGTAAATTTGGCTTCATACAAGTAATTAAAAAGCAATCTAATAATTAATTGGATATTTTAAATAATTAGAATATGATTTTATGACTCCGAACTTAATTATTAATTAATAAATTGGGAGTTTCATTAATAAAAACTCAGGTAGTAAATTACTCACCTACATACTATTAACTACGTAAGTAATTTATTGATTTATACCTATTGATTACCTATGCAAGAACATAAAGTTAATCTAAAGTTATCGATCGGATAGCTATTATTCTCCAGTAAACATCTTATCTATGTGTAACGTCCTACACTATATATTAAATACTAGGTGAACCCCACGGCTTTACTTCGAACCCGCCGCTTATACTCTACAATAGTGCATAAAAAATTTCCCAAATTATCGAGATTTATGATAACTGCTACGCTCAACAGGGAAGTAGCGATATATAGCCTTTAGCCTTCATCGATAAATGGGCTACCTAACACAAAAGGGATTTTTTTTTAATCCAACCAGTAGTTCCTATAAGCGCGTACAACCAAAGAAACTAACGTTTCAGCTAGATATTTGTATTACTACAGATTAGAAATCTTCGCAGAAATGCTTTACTTCCAAGTAAATTAACCGTAGTACAGAAATATTCTCAAACAAGATAAAAATAAACGTGCCAATATCATGTTCCCTGAAGGTAATTGCGTTGTCACTGTCGAGGACACGAGCCTCGTGTTTGTAAAATGACCTGTCATTTTTCTGTTAACACGTATTGCGCGACAGCCCTTGTATTATTTGATAAAAATATAATTAATTTTGAAGTAGGTAACTAGTTTTGATGACTCAACTAAGCCGGGAGGATAGAGGGTATGTTTTTGCATATTTATTGTATGTTTTGTTTGTCTAATACATATCACGGAGACTGTATTTAATCTGTCGAAAAGAAGTCTCATAAATCCAATCAATGTTTATTCTGTTTAAACATCATATTTTCTACGTACCTCTATATGCGTATTTTCTTACTAAACTAAATGTTTGGTTGAAAACGGTTAACAAGTTTACAAATTAATAAAATAATATGTTATCGTCATGTAAAACATGTGCCAAAATCTTTATGAAAAAGAACTTATTTTTTGTGTACCTACTGTGCTTATTGATTGACAGATTAGACTTGTCTGGAAGCGAATCCCCTGTTTCATATTTTCTATGAAAAATTCGTAAACTATTTGTCTATATAGATTTGATTGAAAAACAATCGTGACAGCCATAAATGCACATAAAGTATGTGACGGGTTAATTCAAGAGTTAAAGGCTAGTAATAAAAAAAACATCTTACAAAATCTTCTCACAAACTGCTAAATACTAATTACAACCTTATCTAAACAAGAAAATTCAAAGTTCGATTAACACTTTCGCATTTTAAAACTGAATTCTGTAATGATGAGTGCGTTTGTTGTCTTTGGCTGACTCAGCGGACCGTCTTCTGGCGGCTGCGTACACCGCTAGCTTCGAAGGTGAAGGTAGACTAGAGTCTCTAGGACGGACGAGAGATTCTCTCGATTCTGCTGCGGGCAAAGATGCTGAGGTGGGCACTGATGGCAGTTTGCGCACTGTGTCATAGGGTAAAGGTGAGCTGCGAGATGCACTGGATGCTATGGACCCTGAGCCGTCGGAGTCCTGCAGGAAATAATGTCTGTAAGACTAATTTAATATAACATACATACATGGTGCTAAGCGTATAGTATGCTTCTGCCACCCTTTCGGGGATAAAGGTGTGACTGATAAGAAGAGATACATCGAAGGAGATTGATGGACGTAGCCCCCTTGCAGGTTTGCGAATGCACTAGTTCTACTTTAATAGCACTGGTCTTGTAAAATGTCTAAGCTGGAGTAAACTGGTTTGTGAACCGGTTGACGCTTCAAAGGGACATATGGGTGAATAGCCCATAGATTCAATGAGATTCCAACGCTATTTACAGGTCACTATAGATAGCCATAGCCATAGCCAGGTTTTCCTGCATTTATTTAGCCGAGAAAGCAATGTTCTGTTGTCATGTAGTTTATTTACACTATAATTAGTAGATAAGAAAGTAGGTATTGTTACCTTCCGAGCGTCTCTATGTTCCAATCTATCGTATCTGGTGTTCCGTGCTGATGGTTTCCTCGGCGGGCGCGGTAACGCTGAAGGTGGTGGCGGCAAGCTAGACGACCTGGTTTGCTGCGAAGCACGACCTTGGCGCTCCAGCAATAGAGCTTCTTCTCCTCGGCCGCTACCACTACGAGCTCCCACTGTGCCAAGTCCGGGGAAACAGCACAGGCCTCGCTATGGAAGAAATAAGCCAGGTGGATTTATGACTTCATCATGAAAGCAGCTGGGTAGAATCTTGGAACAAATGTTTGATGATCTCTGGGTGTTCGTTTTGGATTCAACGTGAACGTGAGGTAATTTATCTTACGTTGTTAAGAGCTCGGTTGCATTTTGATGCCGGATAATCTTTTAATTATTTCTTTGCTTATAGAGGCATAGATAATGAAATAAGTACAGAGTCTATTTGTTTTAGTGGAAGAAAAAAGGACTCCACGCTGGATTTGAAGTATTGATCTCGAATCTCGAACAGGACTTCGTGTTAAATGGCTCTGATACTACCTCGTATGCAAACTGAAGAGTGCTTCGTTGATAAACTCACGATCCGGAAGTCAATAATTCTCAAAAAGATTTACATGGTGTGGGACATAACCTTTCGAAGCACGGAAACGCTAGCAAATGTCAATTCCACAAAGTGGTTACCCATCCGAGGACTAGCCATAGCCAGAGTTGCTCTCTACTGACTACTACTACATTCGTTGTGAAAATTAACGCTATCTCCCCTACTATTAGCATCTACAATGTCGAATGCTGTATCTTTTTGTACAGTGCACAATCCAGAGACAGCCCTGTTCTTAATTCTACACGATATTTACCTTTTATGTAGGTGTAGGTATACAATACACAATTATTGTCTACCATTAATGAGTTTTATGTCGTTCAATCGTCCTTGTTATCAATAGGTAGATAGGTACTTACTTTTTATGTACGCCTTATCAACGTCAGCAGCAAGCGAGAGTTACTACATTGCACCTGTTGTCGCCGCTTTGTTTTGTGAAGATTGCTCAAAATAGATGAGTGAAAATCAACGAGCAATGTTTGAGGTCACAGTAGTCATCTGCCTTCATGGGCGGTTGAAAAGAGCACTACCAAATCTGGCCAGTGCTTTGTATTGTTGTGTAGATCACAATTTGATGGTAGATACTCCTCCATGGGTATCCAGGAGCTCAACCAAGATTTCGAGAGGTCTATATCCCTTACCTGAGAATAATACATCTGCCGGCTACCTACACTACAACCACCCAACCCAATACATCTGGTGGAATATGACCATATAGTAGGCCTCTGCCTAACCCTTCAAAAAAAAAACTAGGTATTGGCTGTATTTACTCTAGTGTGATATAAGTATGCAAAACGTTCGATTCAGTTATTTAGACCTTATAATAGTTTGTTTGCGTTAAGAAAGCAGTGGCTCATCGTTGACCCCCGACTAATAGTCACGCACGCCCCATAATGAATAAAAATAAAACTAAGTTTAATATGCCAAACCAACATTTTAAAAGAGCATCCATGGACTTTCTTGCCAGATTCTTTTCCATAAAGAGTAGGTTGGCCTTAGAACTGGCAACTAGAATCGCTATCATTTTGATTGTTTCTTTTGTATAAACTCATTGGTAAATAATTTGTTCAAATATCATGTAAATAAAAGTAATGTAATTACTGGCGGTTAGAAAAGAGTGGCGATGAGTTTTATTTATTGCCAGGTTATTCCTCAGGCTCTACCTATTGCTTTGTGAATCTGGCAGTAAATGTAGAAGTAATAATCTTGAAGTTCATATGTGTTACTTTGTAACCCAGATGAATAAAGATTTTTCATTTCATTTCACTTCTTTGAGGGTAACCTCAAAATTTAAAATAATAATTCTCATTGCATTCTTAACGACAACAAACTATAGGTCCTATGGTACTGTATAATTGTGTCAATAAGGAAACACTGCAACACACCAAACAAAGCGATTAAATGAATATTACTATTTTTTCATTTCCGTTTCCAATATTCAGGGCAGGTGTTCAAAGGCGTGACTTTATTGGCAAAAAGTTTGCGACTGTTGGTCAACTGTGGGACATCACTGTGCAATGTGCCGTAACCTCCACGTGTCTGTATATTTCAATAACACAACTCTAGTTAGTGTGTAACCACTATTACGCAACATGTCCGCGGCGATGTCCCGATGTTCGGTTCCGCGAAATGTGGACTCGCCCTTACAGTTGACACTATTTAAATTACTCTAATTTGAAAATTTACCAGTTTCACATATTTTATCCAGAGCTTTTCCTCGCGCCCTCGTACTTATTGCATCGTGTATGAAATATATAGATAATAAATTGCACCTATTACACTATGGGAAGTGTAAATTAATAATGTCACTTTTACTGGTCATATTTGATCACTTGCGTATGGAATTACACTAACAGAAAACCATCCATTACGGACAAAGGGATTAACATCATTTGCAAACAGTTTGCCACTATTATTGACTATTAAAGTCACGCCCGTTATAGCCATTTCGCAAAATGATGATAGAAAACTGGCAATTTTGCAACAAAAAATTGCGAAATAGCACATGTTTTAAGTGCTATTTCGCAATTTTTTTAAATTTGTTTAAACCAGGTAAAGGTTTCTAATCAGTCAAAGCTCCGAGTGTTAGCTCACTACAGTCAGTAAAACCACAACAAACAAAACATTATATTTATTCTAACACATCATGCGTTTTTATAAAAATAATATTAAAATACATTGAATACAAATCCTTATCAAAATATAGCTGTATACAATTATTGTATGTGTAGTACTTACTATATACTAAATTTATTAAAGTGATTTTCCATTCACATAAAGTATTTTTATTTTTGGCATATAATTTCAATTTCTTTTTCCTACTAATTGTTTAATTTTTTTATCTAATTCTAGATACTTCTCGTTATTGTAAAAGCAATTAAACTTACCTGTCATGTAACAAATGTGATTTTAGCTAGCCTCAATAGCACCAAAATGTACCTGATCTCTGAAAGAGCAGTTTATAACTTATCTTGGGTTTACGCGGGAAAGTCGACAAGTGCGGACGCTTGCTGTTTATTATTTTATAATGCTAGTGCATTTATTTTGTTTTATGTGCGGGTGTGGGTGGTATCTTGAAAATAAAAGTTGTGTTTTGGCTTTTAATTTTCGGCATTGTTAGGCGCCACTGCCGTCTGATCCAATCACCAACCTCATAATGGCACCTGTGTCGTTGACTCGTCCGTTATTTATCTGGTGCACCGCTAGCGAGTAAAGTCGCTTGGGCCCCGGAGATCTGTAACTCAACCTCTTCAGACGGAGGCTCGAGCAAAGGTTGGCAAACGGACGCAGTCAAACAAATGTGACACATTCGCAAAAATATAATGAGGTCGCCAATATTCGAAATTTAGCGCCATGCAGTCGCTTATATGTTGTGTCGCCAAAATGTGATGAGGTCGCCGAAATCATGTTGTTTGGGCGATAGTGGTATACATCCATTAATAAACGAACGCATTTATCTAAATTCAGAAAATAGATTTCTTTTGGTTTTCTTTTGTTAATCGACCCATGTAGTTTATTACATTACTACATCTGACTATGTTAATATAACCTAAAAACCTAGAAATTACTTTACAATAACACTTAAATATAGAATAATAACAAAAATAACTTATTAAATATGGTTATAGAGTCACAAAATTATATTTCACTACTAAACTTACTAGACTAGGGAGTTGCCAGTGGAGTTCTAGAGAATAAAACATCATTTCAGAGATTCTTATTGGCTATGTTACAACACACGTTTTGTTAAGACACTATTACAGACACATCATATAATTAGTATATCTCTTTCGAACAAAAAACAAAAGCAAAAAGTAAGAAAGAGATGACACAAGTTCAATTAAAACTTTTTAAAAGTTAGGTTCACTTAAATTTCGAATTATGTCATTATACACTGACAGTTATTTCTTTTTGGCACTTGACGTAAGGCTGTCTTACAACTTACTGATGAAATTAAGTGAACCCATCTTTATTTTGTTATACAGCTGTTAGGGTTAAAAAACATGAATCTAAATATCACACGTTAAAGAAAAACGAAGCTAACATCATCTTTTGTACATTATCTTAGGAATGTTTGTGTGAATAAGCGGATATATTTGAAAAAGGAATGGCGATAGTCGGAAAAAAATGTTGCCAATCAAAAATAGCCAGAATATCACTGACACAATATTACTGTTTTTTATGTATTGATAACTTAAAAATATTTGGTTACTTTTTTTTATTCTCATAAATATATGAGGATAAATTTATCTCTATTTATGTATATTAATAGAAAAAACATTTTTTTTCGTGTACCAGTAAAACTTTTCAAAACATTTTAAATCAAAACCTTGTAACAGTATTAACTTGTAACATACATACATATTGTCACGCCTTTATCCCCGAAGGGGTAGGCAGAGGCATACTATACGCCTACATTTCACCGTATGCACTTTTGTCCCACATGGCGAGCCCATTGAACAGTATTTAAAATACATTAATTTCATTCGATTAGGAGTGTGATCATAGATGTTTACATAATAAGACGTCCCTCATATTTAGGCATGCCTTATTCAGTTACCACGCGCGTCGTTTAAAATTTGTAATAAATTTTTTACTAATTTTTTATTACAGTTTCGGATTATTTTATTAATACTCGCTCGTATGTGGAAAATTTAATTGTTCGAAAACTATCAGTATTAAACGATTATTTCGTAATTTTCTTCAAAAATCAAGGGATATGAAGGTCGCAATGTATGTCAAATATATCGCTGTACATCCATTAGTCAAAAAGACTTATTTTGCCTTTCTACTGATCTGTGATTATGAATAATCAACAGTTTGTCTTAAAACGGCTTAGTTAGCTGCAGCGGGGCAATTTCAACTGATCCTTGAGTGCTGTTAATTGTAATTTTACAGACAATAAATTTTATTCATACCCTAGAATAGCTATCTAGCCTTTTATTCAGACTCGCATCAAAATGTTCTCGCTTTAGCCTTGTAACCTAACCTATCCTAATTGGCTGACTCTGCATCGTGATGTTAATCATAATGATGGTATCAATATATATTTCAAACAATAGACCTTGATTTTGGTTCAAACATTCGTTATTGAAATGAAATATATTCCAAATAATTAGTGCCCCGCACAGCAAATCACATGTTATTCAACAATATCATACTAAATTATGAATACCTCTCATTTCGGTGGACGTTGGGAGCCAGTTATGAAAAATTTCGTATTAAAATATCGTACACCTCATTTCGGAGATCATTAGGAGTGGGGTAAATATGTGTAAAATGGCTAGTGGGTTTGTCAGTAGTAGGAAGCATGCGGCCGTTGATGGGGCGAGTGGGAGGACTGGGCGGAGTGGGATGAGTGGGCGGAGTGGGGGGAGTGGGAGGAGTGGGGCGAGTGCGCCAGGTGGTCGCTGGGCGGCAGGTAACTCACGGCGGGCACGGGCGGCCGCTCCAGCCGTGACTCCAATGCCGCCAGCTGCTCGTCCAGGCGGAGCGACGTGCTGTCGAAGCCGCACCCTGCAACATGTATTATACTCGCTACGGTTTTGTCTAAAGAGTAGGATTTGGCTTCTTGGAGTTCGACGTATTATAATGCTCATATTTAACAGATCACGTCCATTTGCCATAACATGATATTACTTAGAAATAATTAAATATTGTGAATAACGCACAAATCATTCGTAAGAGAAATTATACGATATAACGAATGATCCCCACTCCACTAGAGTATGAAATGTGTATATATGTATTGTAATTATAGTTAGTCATTGATAAGTCAGTTAATAGTTAGAACTCAATCAGTAAGTTGTAATGCCGCTAGAAATATTAAGTGAACTCCACTACAAGATCTTTCTATTCATACAAAACCGCTATATAAGATGACAGTTCGAAATATGGAGACAATTTTTTATTAAAGTGGAAAAAGACAATTTGATTCGAGACAGGGATTGAACCTGTGACCTTTGCCTAACCAGGGCAATGTTCTAGCCACCTGAACTACCCGAACCGTATCGAATCAAGTCGAAATTCTCCACCTTATTTTTATCGTCATTTTAAGAGTATGACCAGAGCCATCTATCGAGCTAATGAACAATTCGATGCCAATGAACAGTGTTACAACTATTTTTAAACATTGATGCAATGGACTCCACTCAGTATATTAATAAATTTTTAAAGCAATTATTTTTGCTAAATTTCTCATAAATTTTTATTAAAAATTTATGATTATTGGGAAATAATATATTTCAGATTGATATTAATAAAAAATACCCTAAATATAAACTTAAAACAATTTTTTTTTAAATTACATTAGTATCGTATTTTATTCATAAAAATCGTTTTCATTTATGCATTATTGTAATTTGTCAAAACGGCCACCATAGCGTGCCGCTACTTTCTTCACTGATGTTGTCTTCATAATATATGTTAATGCAAAAGAGACATTTTGCAAAACGAACATTTTGTGAAAGGGACGTTTTGCGCCAAAAAGCATTTAGTGAAAGGGACATTCTGCGGCGAACAGTCAGTAGTAGCGGGGTATACTGACCGCTGGAGTTGTCGTTGTGTGGCGAGTAGTTCCTGCGCGCCAGGTGGCGGTAGCGAGCAGGCACGCCGCCCCCACCCACGCCTTCCGCGCTGGAGAACGACGCGCCGGACGACAGACCCACTGCAACGACAACATTTACTAATATGATAAACAAGAAAACTATGGCGTCATGATATCAGACGTGACGGAATGGCAGAAAGAAGACTCATATTTAATAGTGCCAACTGGTATTGCAAGAGACGATGGCAAGAGACCGGACGGTATGAGTTTGATTCCATGGAAGATGGGCCGGGTGCTGGTATGGGATGCAACCTGTTCAGACACGCTGGCCCCTTCCCATCTACATGGAACCAACAACAGAGCTGGTGCGGCTTGTGAAGCGGCTGAAAAAGCTAAAGCCTTCAAATACAGGGGTCTTGGCTCCGAATTTGATTTTGTCCCATTCGGTGTCGAGACTCTTGGTCCGTGGGGTCCTAGCGCTATAAAGCTTTTTAAGGAAATTGCGAAAAGGTTAGTCGACATCACAGGAGACCGAAGAGCTGGCAGCTACCTCGGTCAAAGAATTAGTCTAGCTATTCAAAGGGGGAACGCTGCCAGTATCTTCGGAACCTTGCCTAAAGGGACCTCTTAATAATAAATTTAAGTTATGTATCATATTTTTAAGGTTATATTTAATGTTAATATTAAGTTAATTTAAGTTGATACTCGTATTTATTAATATGATTTCACACCTGTCATACATGATCATATCAACTTCTTTAATAGAGCACATTATCTCTCCACATGTCACCATCACTTTATTACAAACAGTTTAACAGTGATGACTCCATCACTTTAACTAATGCGTTAATAGTGAAAAAAAAAACCCTTATTTTTTTTGACACGGAGAATACGTTTTATTTTATTTATTCCTACTGCAGGGGCAGCAGGAACGGTGTGTAACTACTACCCACTAAACCCCGCGGTGTTCCGCCTTCTTCCCAACCGGGTCGCGGTATTGGCCTGAGGGCTGTTGATGGTGACCCGGCTAAAGGAATGCAGATATTGCTAGATGTGCTGCCCCCCACGATCTTCTGGAGGAGATTAGCCTGTACCCGCTTCGAGCCGTCCTCGACGTCCCTTTGACGACGAACTCTCCTGAAAATGGCAGTCAGTTGTACTTTGTTTATCCTCAATTACGCAAGTACTCCGTCGCTTTAAAGGGACAAAAGCTTAAATATTCTTATAGAAAACTATGACAAAACCGACAAAACAAGGGAAAAGTTTAATATTATTATTGGATTATTTAGGTTGTTCCCTGTCTCCTTGACTATAGCTAAATCCTTGACTGCCTCTGTGGCGCGGTGGGAGTGCATCCGACTGCTACGCAAGAGGTCGTGGGTTCGATTCCCGCCCAGGATAAAACTTTGTGTGATGAGCACGATGGTTTATTCTGTGTGGTGTTATTTATCTATAATTGGTATGTATTTAGAAATATATAAGTATGTTTATCAGCTATCTGATTACCATATTACAAGCTCTGCTTAGTTTGGAATCAGATGGTGTTGTGTGAGTTGTCCCAACAATATTTTTATTTTTATTCATATCCTCAATGCATGAAAGAATATGTGTCGAAGATTACCAAGTTCCTCACGACTAGAGTTATTCCTGAGTGACGCTCCGCTATCGTACGCAGCACTGGTATGTTTCTGCAACACTTTTATCATCGCGTCACGCTCTGCCACCTTGGACTCCAGTTCCTTTACTCTGCAAAATGTGATGAAACATCAACAATTTGTACAAATTGCATACAATAATAATAGGACATGTATATAAGATTTTAGACATGCATTTGTTAGTGTGTGTAACAAGATATTCGAATGAAAAATAATCCAAAACAGTATTCATAGCATGGTTCAAAGGTATTTTAATTTATATGCAACTCTTACCAAACACAAAACGCCGCCGCCAACCATGATGGCGTTTTAATGTTTAATGTGTGTTAACATTGATCTGAAAATGTATGGAGTGCCTCAAGGGTATGGCCCTAGGTCCCCATTTTTTTGCTTCGTTAATCCGAGTTGCCTAAACTCTACATTTGTGATGCTAATGATAATGAAGTGGCAATGTTGTTGTAAGGAAGTTCAAAATTACCTGCTCTCTAAATCAGCTACTTTCTTTTGAGCTGAATGAAGTTCATCCATGTGCCGAATCTTCTCATTCCGAGCTTCAGCCATGAGACGCTCAGATTCTGCAGAAGTCTTTTCTAACGCTGCTATCTTGGCATCCCTTAATACAAAATTAATAAATTCTTAAAAAGTAGCTGCTTTTAAGAAACCATAAGCCTATATACACAAATTACTGACGGAATATAAAGAGAGCATATGCTTATTAAACACATATGTTCACAAAGGACATAATTAAATTGTTTCTAAAATTTTCTTTGAATAACGCTCAAGACATGACTACAATCATATTGCCACTTTTTCAGTAGTTTTGTTGGTCGCTTGGCGCACTCGCCCTCCAGCGCCAGCAGCCGCTCGTGGCGCTCGCGCACTGGCGCCGTGCCAGAGTGGGTGTGTACCTGTGTGTGAGTGTGCTCACTTGGGTATGGAGGCGGCGGAGACGGCGGCCTGGCGCAGGGCCGCCTCCTCCAGGTAGCGCTGCTCCCACTTGGCGCACTCGCCCTCCAGCGCCAGCAGCCGCTCGTGGCGCTCGCGCACTGGCGCCGTGCCAGAGTGGGTGTGTTCCTGTGTGTGAGTGTGCTCACTTGGGTATGGAGGCGGCGGAGACGGCGGCCTGGCGCAGCGCCGCCTCCTCCAGGTAGCGCTGCTCCCACTTGGCGCACTCGCCCTCCAGCGCCAGCAGCCGCTCGTCGCGCTCGCGCACCTGCCGCCGAAGCTCCGCCTCGCCGCCGCCCGCTCCGCCCGCGCCACCGCAGTTGCACTCACGCTTACTGGAACGCATCCAAAACACTATGTAATGGTATAAACTTTAAGCAAGTTTACATTCTAATTTACCCTGAGGCTTTGCTGAATTCGTGATCATTGCTATATATTATAAAAAGTCACGGCAATAGGAGTACGGATGGGAATAGTCGAAAAAAGACAGTGTGCTTATTCTCCGTGGGAATTTACAAACAAGTCGATAATTTGAGGACACTTGAGGCTCAACCAATCGTCTAATGAGTCACTCTCCGTGGGAAGCGACAAGCTAGTCGATAAGTTAAAGACATTTGAGGTTCAACCAATCGTCTAATAAATCACTCTTCGTGGGAAGAGACAAGCTTGTCAATAAGTTGAAGAACTTTGAGGCTCAACCAACCGTCTAACAAGTCACTCTTTGTGAGAAGAGACAAGCTAGTCGATAGGTTGAAGAACCTTGAGGCTCAACCAATCGTCTAATGAGTTACTCTCCGTGGGAAATAACAAGCTAGTCGATAAGTTGAAGACACTTGAGGTTCAACCAATCGTCTAATTAGTCACTCTCCGTGGGAAGCGACAAGCTAGTCGATAAGTTAAAGACACTTGAGGCCTTATCAATGGTCTTATGAGTCGCTTTTCGTGGGAAATGACAAGCTAGTCGATAAGTTGAAGACACTTGAGCTTAATAAATCGTCTAGTGAGTCAATCGCCGGCGCCGTTGGAATTTATTGAGTATACGAGACGAACCGATTGTATGGAAGTGCGTCATTTTCAAAGTTAGTATTATGAAATTATGTATACCATTTTCTGATTACAAATAAATGGACACGTGTATCGTTGTTTTACAAAATTTTACATATAAGGGGGTAAAATAGGAGGGGAGCCCTTTCGATCGCATAATCTTTTTCAGCATAGTGTAGTTTGGCATAACAGTTTCAGCATAAAGTTTTCTCGCATAAATTATGATAAGCAGAGTTTTATAAACGCATAATGGTTTTATTGGCATAACTTTAAATTACTCTAATTTGTTTGTCATAACTTTAATTTGCATACATGTAAAGGGCATAATTGTTATACGCCTAAAGATAATTTATCATAAATACAAAACGCATAATGGAGGTATGGATAACCGTTTAAATCATAAATGAATAATAAATTTGACTAAGAATATTTAAGAAATGATGAGACACAATTGTAAATAATCATCTCACTCATAGCCATGTTTGTAAGCTGTAACATTATAAAACGATATATTAAGTGTTATTATTTTTAGACTAGTCTTGAGCAGTCGTAAATAGGTACGACGACGAGCGAAGCGAGGAGGAGTGTTAGGTCACTTGTGACCTTGTGACCCTCGCATAAAGATTACAAGTCATACATATAGAATACCATAATATTAACGAGTACATATTATTATATCTAAGTTTGAACTGTCTGAGATTGAAATGCACACTGATTATAAATGTCGATAGTCACTATACTGAAAAAAGTATTAAAGAAGTAGGTAGATTAAAACGAGCGATTCAGTTCTGTCGCATCGCCGGCTGCTGCCCCGGCACGCACGCTGCGCTCGCTCGGCTCGCGCGTTGTGGTCACAAGTGACCTAACACTCCTCCTCGCTTCGGTCGTTGTGATGTTACAGCTTACAAACGTGGCTATGAGTGAGATGATTATTTACAATTGTGTCTCATCATTTCTTAAATATTCTTAGTCAAATTTATTATTCATTTATGATTTAAACGGTTATCCATACCTCCATTATGCGTTTTGTATTTTATGATAAATTATCTTTAGGCGTATAACACATGCCCTTTACATGTATGCTGATTAAAATTATGATAAAAAAATTAGAGTAAGTTAATGTTATGCCAATAAAACCATTATGCGTTTATAACACTCTGCTTATCATAATTTATGCGAGAAAACTTTATGCTGAAACTGTTATGGCAAACTACATTATGCTGAAAAAAATTATGCGATCGAAAGGGCACCCCATTATTATAAAGAAGTTATGGGAAAATAAAGTATGCCTAATGATTTATTCTGTTTGAACGTTATGCGAAACGAAGAGTATGCCAAAAAACGCTATGCGGTTTTAATTTATGCTTCAAAAATTTATGCAACCCAATACGGACCCAAATAGGAGTTTTAAGTTTATTTGGCAAAATTTTAATGATTTTATTCTAGGACTTTATTTTCAATGATTGCAATACCAAATTTCATATATCTACTTCAGATTTATATATTTTGCTTCCAAATAGTGGATGGTACTTCAAACTTTTTTGTAGACAATGCACGAGGGTAACGGGACGTCTAGTAAAAACGATTTAGCCGTATTCTGACAATAACATTCTAGAAAACATATATTCTCTCACCGTAAAGTCTGCAACTCTTTCTCCAACTGCGCTCTCAGTTTTCTCTCAGTGTGTTCTCTCCTGTCTGACGCTTGTTGCAAGGACGCAAGAGCGCGTTGTAAGCCCATCACTCGCTCGACGTACCCACTGGCGTGACGGCACTGACAATAAAGTCGATATAAACCGTCACTAACTTACCTAGCAACAAATTGCTCAACGATTTTGGCACAAATAACTACAAATTTTAAAAACTACTGCACCGATTTTCATGATGTTTTCACCCATAGAGAGGTTCTAGAGGAGTGTTTCAATATTTGTTAATTGTTTGTATACATTGGCTACAATATAAAGATATTTGTTGGAGGTTTCGAAAATAAATAAACCATTCAAAGAAAACGTTGCCTAAACCCTTCGAGATATAACAAAATAATGTATGCGGGAATGGAGAACACAAAAGTGTTCCATTTTGTTACTTAGGGCCGTAATACAGAACGTTTCTCAACACTCAAGAAACACTTGCGAGTAGTATTATAAGGCGAAAACTAGCCTTAAGCGTTTCTTGAGTATTGAGAAACAGTCTGTAATACGACCCTTATTCTGTCTTCTTTAATCGAACTTACTGTCATTCAAAATGTTTCTCTTAAATTAATATAAATAGTAATTACATAGATAATAATAACAAACAAAAAATTACAAAACTGACCTCTTCCTCTAAACGTACAACATTAGCTTGTGCGTTAGTGAGTGCCGTGTCAAGAATGTCGATGTGTGTACGCTGCTCTTGTAAAGTAGCTCGTTGCGCCGCCATTTCAATTTCCTGACGTTCTTTGGCACATGCCAGCTCTTTATCTAATAACAAAAGCAAAAAAATACACCAATATCATGGAGAACTAGGGTCTTCATTTTCCTTCGCCAATGACATCATTTCACTCACCAAATTACTTGAATATAATGTCATCACTGTCAAAAAAGAGTTTGGACCTCATTATACAATCTCGACAATTAACCTATACTATACTAGCGGCACGCTATGATGGCCGTTCATTTCACATTTTCGTCTCAGGAAAATATTATATTTTAGATTGATATTAATAAAAAATACCCTAAATATGCTTTAAACAATTTTTTTTAAAAGTATATACGTAAGGTATTTTATTTCATAAAAATCTAAATTTTTTGCATTGTAACATGTCAAACGACCATTATAGCGCGCCGCTATTATAGTTACCACCATCCTATACCCATAACCGTTCACCATTCGGAAGAAATTATATTTCAATGATAATGAAATCTAATGAAATCCATTGAGTTTATTTGCATTTCATAGGTTCTTATCTGGCTGGACAGACAAAGAGTGAGAGAGAGAGTGAGAGAGAGAGAGAAAGAAAGAGAGCATAAGGTGTCTATCAAATACATACTTTGTGTAATGAGTTGTGCTATAAGCATTTCCCTGCTCTGTAGCTCCTTTCGCAAGGCATCCGCGGTGCCATCGTTCTCAGCGCGTACGCCTTGTGACATCAAGTCGACCTGTTACACACCAAAATATTGACTCTGACTGATTTATAAGAATAGAAGTGAACATTGAAATAATAAGTACAGAAAATGATGTGAGCGCCACTGTGCTGTTCATATGATAACCCGCTACAATGGAAAGTATCACATTTTGCGGTCGATTTTCTGAATTTACTTATTATTTCAGGCACACAGAAGCTGCAAGCACGTTTCAGACTTATTGTTAATCTGTTCGTAGTTCAGGTAGCCTATTTCCTAGGAACATCGGTAATAATCGGCTCGCACTCGTAATTTCAACCTTATCGCAATGTAATGAATGTCTTTATAGTTTCTAAGAACAGCAGTAAGAAACATCGGAGCAATGGTGTCGTACTCGTAATTTCAACTTTATTTCAATGTAATGAATGTCGTTTTCTTATGTAAAAGCAACAATAAGCCGATGTCTAATAATTATCTGGAAGGCTACCACCATGTCTTAGATCAATATTACTTTCACAGTGTGAACGACTTAAACACGGTCCGAATCAAACTGTAAAGGCTAAAGCAATATTAAAATAATATTGCTAGAAAAGATTGTGGTAACACCCCTTATTGTACTGAACTCATATGTAACACTCAAAAGTAATGTCATGGCTGAGAACTTTCTACTGAATTAGCACCAGTCTTGTAAATGTATTTCACCCTATTTTATTTTGATAATAATAATAGAGAAAAAACAAAAAATCTATGCTTGGGCACAAAGAATTCGTAGGTATAGAAAACGCGTGGATCGATTTCATGTTAATTGCTCATTCCAAAGAGACCAGAGGCGTGTTTATAGAAATTGGGAATGACCAGATAAAGATGTAAATGTCGGTTGCCTACCTGATACGGATGAAACGAATGTGTTTTGGCGTAGTATCTGGTCGGCACCAGTAATTCATACTGAGGGTGACTGGATTTGTGATGTCAAGAGAGCATGTGAAAGTATTGCAGATATGGAACCCATACAAATTAATAATTTAGATGTGGCTAATGCAGTCCGTCCATTATCAAATTGGAAAGCTCCAGGACCGGACGGACTGCAAAACTTCTGGATTAATTGGTTCCGCAGTTCACATGGTCTTTTGGCATCTCAATTTCAGGCTGCCATTGAATCTGGTACGCTGCCAATTTTTATGACAACAGGAGTTACTCATCTGCTCCATAAGGCCGGCAGTACCTCGAACCCCAGTAATTATAGACCGATCACTTGTTTACCATCGGTCTATAAACTTCTAACTTTCATTTTGAGAGACAAAATTGCTGAACATGTTAGCTACGATGCGATAATGAGTGTCTCGCAAAATAGTCCGGTCAATTTAGACCAAAAAATGAGGGTGAAGTTACATAAAGTCCCAACAAGCTGAATTTCTGTGAAGTTGTTCAAAACATAATTATAAACAATGTCTCCAAGTTCCCCATCATTCCCGTTTAAAGAAAAAATTTTATTTAAGGTCAAAGGTCAAAAAAATGAGTATTTCGCGATTTTCAGCAAAACGGTAAGTTTAATCATAAAAGTATGTTTTATCACAAAAATTGTAGATCATAAAATTATCTATAAAAAAATGTATCAATACTTTTTTTCTTACGAGCCACCGTTTCTGAGATATAACGATTCAAAAAGTTATAAAAGTTGTTATCGTCATAATATGCATGAGTACGCCACGTATATACATCTAGAGTATATATATATATATATATTATATATTAAATGTTTAAATATTTTTCTATCGGTCATGGTAACTTATACTTACAATATAAAATATACATAAGTTTTAACTATAAGAATATCAGGAATATATATATATATATATATATATATATATATTATATATATTTTGAATATGAATTAGCTCCTTTACCGTTATTTGATGACATCGGGATGCGTAAAACACAGAAATCTACCATTTACGATTGTTTTGAAAAAGTAAATATTGATATTATAACTAATGCGACATACATCATTGACGGAGGATACTTACTACACCGCGTTGTGTGGGATAGCGAAGAAACATTCAACGTTATCTTAGATAAATACGTTCAATATGTACGTAGACATTTTGGTTCCAGAGTTACTGTCGTATTTGACGGCTATGATGATTGCACGAGAAATATCAAAGCTGCAGAACAACGTCGTCGAACTTTAGCAACATCTTCATCTTCTGATATTTTATTTGATGAACTTATGACAGTCCCAACCAGTCAACAGAAATTTCTTACAAATACACACAACAAGTCTCGGTTCATTTCAATGTTGGAAGAAAAGTTTACGGCTGAAAATATATTGGTAAAACAAGCTAATAATGATGCTGATGTATTGATTATTGAAACAGCAATAGAGCAATTCAATTTGACAAAAACAACTATTGTTGTTGGTGAAGATGTTGACTTACTTGTATTACTCACTGCTCGAACGCCAGCTGAAAAAACTATTTTTTTCTTAAAACCAGGAAAAGCTCAGCATCAATCAGATATATATTCATCAAAAAGTTTATTAACTTTTGTAAAGTGTCAAGATCATGTACTATTTTTACACGCAATAACTGGCTGTGATACGACATCTGCATTTTACAGGAGGGGTAAAACAGCAGTTTTCAAAATGTTTGTAAAACAAGATTTAATTCAATGTGCTGAAGTTTTTAAAAAGACTAATTCAACTCAACAAGAAGTTATTACCAACGGCATCCGCTTTCTTCTTTCTATGTATGGAGCTCCTAAAAAAACTACCTGTTTAGATAAGCATCGATATGCATGTTTTGTTAAAAATACTAAAAATAAAAAACAAGTTCAATTAGCTTGTCTTCCTCCAACCTCAGTTGCTGCTCACCAACATCTTTTTCGAGTATATTACCAAGTTCAAGTGTGGCTTGGTAATCAGCTAGACCCTACAGACTGGGGTTGGAAGTTGGTCAACAATATATTAGAGCCAGTTCAAACTTTACTTCCACCTGCGCCGGAAAAACTGCTGAACACTATTTTTTGCAACTGCAAAAAGGGATGCAGTGCTAAATGTGGTTGCAAAAAAGTCGGACTGTTTTGTTCTTTGGCATGCACAAATTGTCAAGGCCGGTCGTGCTCTAATATTGAAACACAACTGACCGGTGGAGTAGGCCTACTGGGGAAACCACGTTAAAAAAAACGCGCTAAGTACACTACCTCATAGGTGGCGTGGAAACGTGTGCATATTATGACGATAACAACTTTTATAACTTTTTGAATCGTTATATCTCAGAAACGGTGGCTCGTAAGAAAAAAAGTATTGATACATTTTTTATAGATAATTTTATGATCTACAATTTTTGTCTGACGTACTTTTAGATAAAACTTACCGTTTTGCTGAAAATCGCGAAAAACTCATTTTTTGACCTTTGACCTTGAATAAAATTTTTTCCTTAAACGGGAATGATGGGGAACTTGGAGATATTGTTTATAATTATGTTTTAAACAACTTCACAGAAATTCAGCTTGTTGGGACTTTATGTAACTTCGAATGTCTAAATTGACCGGACTAAAATGGATGTGGAAGTGGAGCTCGAGGTACTAAAGAGCTCCTAATCATTGATATGATCATCAGCCAGCAAGTTCGCCGCAACAGTAAAGATCTCTCCGTATGTTGGATAGATTATAAGAAAGCATTCGATTCCGTACCTCATATGTGGCTTTTGAGGGTGTTGGAGTTGTATAAAGTAGATGCAACTCTATGCACCTTCTTAAAGTCATGTAGGGGCCAATGGAGAACTATACTTAGCTATCCAGGATACCGAAGGATATGCGGTGGTGGTGAACATATAAAAATTAAGCGGGGAATATTCCAAGGTGAAAGTTTGAGTCCTCTTTGGTTTTGCTTAGCACTGAACCCTTTAATTACTCTACTTGAGAGTTCAGGGTTAGGTTATAAGTTGCGAAGAGGTGGTCAGGTAATATCGCACTTGCTTTATATGGATGATTTAAAGTTGTTTGCTACAACTAACTCCTACTTGATAGATTTACTAAAGGTAACTGAAAACTTTAGTAATTCAATCAAAATGGAGTTTGGTGTAGATAAATGTGCAGTCATGCATATTAAGCGAGGGCAGATATTGGAATCAGATGGCAGCATTCAGCTCTCTGATTCCATTCACCTGACGGAACTCCTCGTAACTGATACCTATAAGTACTTGGGTATGTCGCAGGCTTTGTGCATCAATGAAGCTGACATGAAACATTCATTACGAGAACGTTTCTTTGGTCGCCTGAAAAAGGTACTAAATTGCCTTTTATCAGGCGGCAACAAGGTGCGTGCTTATAATGGATGGGTCATGCCACTTCTGATGTACTCCTTTGGCATACTCAAGTGGACTTAAACTGAATTGGATGCTCTGGATAGAAGAGTACGTACATTGCTAACCGCATATCGGATGCATCATCCACGTTCTTCTTTGATGAGGATGTACATCCCACGAAGATGTGGAGGACGAGGTTTTTTAAATGTGAAAAGTCTTCATAACAGTGAGGTGTACAGCCTTAGACAGCATTTTATTAATATAAATGTGGAAATGCATCGAGATGTTGTTGCAGTGGACGTTGGACTCACCCCGCTTGGTTTGGCTAAAGAGAACTGGCATAAGCCAACAGTGCTAAGCCTTGGTGACCGTCAGAGGGTATGGCAGAGCAAGGAGCTTCACGGTAGGTTTTATCAGGCCTTACATGGGCCTGATGTGGACTTTTTATCGTCCGTAGCCTGGTTACGTTTCGAAGACCTCTTTGGAGAAACCGAAGGTTTTGTCTGTGCAATTGCAGATGAGGTTATCAAGACGAACAACTATAGGAGGCATATTATGAGGGACGGCACGATCAATATTTGTCGAGCGTGTCACCAACCAGGTGAGTCCTTAAGACATATCGTTTCCGGTTGTCCTCGTCTTGCTAACAGCGAGTACTTGCACAGGCACAATCAAGTAGCCAGGAATATTCACCAACAGCTTGCTCTGAAGTACCGCCTGGTGGATACTGAGGTTCCGTACTATAAGTATGTAGCTGAGTCAGTTCTGGTCATATCACATTGTACTGGGACCGGTCTATCATCACAGACAGGACTGTTATAGCTAACAAACCTGACATTGTGGTGATAGACAGGTCAGAGCGTCGTGTAATGATTGTCGATGTCACAATCCCTCATGATGGCAATCTCGTGAAAGCTGAAAAAGAAAAGCAAAGTAAGTATTTGGATTTAGCTCGCGAGGTTGTCGATATGTGGGAGGTGGACTCGGCAATCATTGTTCCGATAGTTGTCTCTGTCAATGGACTTATTGCCAAGAGCCTCGACCAACATCTCAAGAGACTCGCGTTGGGTAGCTGGGTCAAGGTCCAGATTCAGAAAGCAGTACTTCTCGATACGGCACGTATTGTGAGGAGGTTTTTGTCTCTGGAGCCCTAACCACGGGTATCTTGGTCCTTGTATCCGATACCGGTGGGATGCTGTTTTATATATTTTTAAATAGATTGCTTTTTGTTTAATTTTAAATTTATTTAAAAATGTATTTAATATGTATATAAAATGAATAAAGGAAATAATAATAATAATGTAGGACATTTTTTTTACACATCGCCTTCTAGCCCAAAGTTAGCTAATATAAGCTTGTGTTATGGGATCTAGATGACTAATAAACATACTTATATGTTTTACATAAAAAACACCCAAACCTCGAAATAAACATTTGTGGATCACACAAATATTTTTTCCGACCCAGGAATCGAACCCGGGACCTCGGTCGCGGCAGTCGCATATACTACCACTGCGCCACAGAGGCAGTCAATGATAATGGATCTATAAGATTGAAATTATATTTTATATTGCATTCTATATTACTTTAACACTAAACATTTAAAAGGGAGATGAAACATCTAGTCAAATACATTTCAGTTGATATAAATTTAATGTGAAATGTATTTTGAAAATGTAGGCGACGCCTACGCTACACTTTATGACTAAACTGTCCGTCTTTAATTTTATTCATATTTCCAGTAATTCTGATTTAGATCTATTAATTTACTGCTATGTTATACTAAATAAAGATTTATGCACACAGACAGTCACGCGTCAAGCTACAACTATTTGTGTCTGTCTATGTGGAATGCATTTTACAGTAACTAACTATCTCCACGCTGTATCCCTGACGATGAAAAAAACATTATTCCAGTGAGGATTGAAAATATTGAGTACCATTAAAGAAGGGTTTCTTTAGACGACAACTATTTGACCCGAAATATGAAAATACCTATCGAATTTCATAACGTCTTTTTCCCCTACGTTCCAAACAATTTGCCATCAGTTTCTATGGAATAGTTGAGCAAAGCGTATATAATGGAGACAATTTCTTTTACCATCTGCGCCTCTATTGACGATTTTGCTGGCAAATTACTATCGCATGTAACTGTACTAACAAAGTAATCAGCAGATATTAGATAGGTTTTTATTTTAATCATCGGAGCTAGCACAGACTTTTTTTGCATTCAAAAAGGTGTGAGACATGTTGTGTAGCGTTGTGTTTCTGTTAACTTAGAAATTGTAACTGAAAATGTTGAAATCCACTTTTTCAATTTGGTTTCTACTGTACAGATGAACATAAATAAATTAATATGATCTCGCAATTTTAACCAATTGAAATATATTTTCGATTTAAACATGAAGGGTGCCTTTGATCAGTATTTAATTCAGCTACCTGAATTAAATACTGATCAAATAAACTTCTATTAGCGCGGTACACATATTTTTAGATGAGACAAAATCTCTGGACTCGCGGCACCGTCACGAGACGCAGCTATAGTGTGAGCATAAATTATTAATTAATTTAGTTTTCACTTCAGACGGCACTGCCTGAGTGCAACACGTGTTTTTTTTTTAGAATGGTTCTAAGAGATATTTTGATAAGTAAACCATGTTCAATGTGGTACATACCTGCTGTTTGAGCGCCCTGTTGAGTTCCTGCATGCGCCTGCAATCAGCTTGTAGGCGAACCCGCGCCGCTCGCTCTAACCGCTCTCTCCGCTCGCATGAACCCACCAACTCTTCGTGCGCTGTTCGTACTTTCTCCACTTCCTCTTCAAGCTACAATAAATATTCATCTATCACGCCTTATCCCCGAAGGTTTTCACCATGTGTATTCCTGTCCCACGTAAAAGGTGGGGAGCCCATTGCCGTGTTGAAATAGACAGACGTAGGTTGTGGCTACCTGCTGTTGAAAATTTTCAAGCCTTCAACTTGACCTAACGACTGCCATGTTACTGGCAACCGGGACCAACGGCTTAACGTGCCTTCCGAAGCACGGAAACGCTCGCAAATTTAAATGCCACAAAGTGGTCACCAATCTGAGGACCAGCCATAGTGAAAGAACGATGACCTGTGATCGAGGGCGTTATTAGCAGGATACGATAGCGGCCCTAGAACGCTTTTCTTAATAGACCCAGTATTGTAGAAGGAGAGATACACGTCACAAATAGAAGTAGTAGAAGTCAGGGTAGACCAAGACCGCTCGAGCAGATTGTTCTAAAACGGAAAGGTTGAAAGTACTCGGACACCGAGACGTGCATGTATGAAACAATTAATCAATGTGCATTAAGCGAAAGAAGTTTGCAAGGGTTGCGAAGTTTAGCGGTCTGTCTCCTCTGAGTAACCCGTCAGTGATGAATGATGGCGTGAAGATAGTTAGTTACTTCGCTCGCTTGAAGAAGTGTTATTTACCAAAGAAATCGTCAATCCGTCAAAACGCTGGCGAGACACATTCACAACTCTGCCCCATTGAAGTTCAAGCAAATTTTATTTGTGTCAAAGGACACGTTCATCCGTTCTAGAAATATTCTTAAAAAATAGGGTACACAATTTTCATTTCACATATAATCACAGAACAAGAAATTATGTTGCTAGCTCCCTCTCGCTCGCACCTAATAGAGGCGAAAGTACTTCAAACTATGTTAAAATTCCACACGCGGACTGTCAGTTGCTTACCATTCGTCTGCAGTAATTGGAGTAATCGTATCAACACACGCTTGTTTGTATGAAATATATAGAGTGCTTGAGTACATGATTCCTTGCTATGTGAATAATATATAATGGAGAACACAAAAAGGTCAAAATATAACTGTCAAATACAGCTAAAACTGGAGTGTAGCTCATGTACATTACATTAGTTTTTAATTCATTTCAATACATGCAGTATTTCCGAAGTTATAACGACGAGAAGTTTTAATCCTTTTCTCAATTTCCGAGATTAGCCGCGTCCATTATGACGTCACAGCCTCGCACAGACTGCGAAAAAGCGCGGCGCGGCGTTCGAGTGCGAACAAGACTGTGACGTATGTGGTCACCTGCGTTATACGCAGTTTGACCGTAAATTGACCGTAATATTTCAGACATTTTTTTAAATATAAAAATGTAAAGCACCGTTTTTCTCGTATTTTTTGTAGATTTATTTGGTATTTAAAGCAAAACACGTTTGTCAGACCCATTACCTTGGATGTTTTAGCGACTCGTTCACAAGCCTCCTGCAACTGTCTCTTGAGCTGGTGGTTCTCTGCCGCGAGCGCGTCCAGTACTGCCGTGAAGGCATCGTCCGGCTCCTCCAGTTCGCCCTCGCCCCCACTGCACCAACCGCTTGACTCGGAGCCCCCGGGTACCGCGCGAACCCCAACACTAGAACAAATCATTTACTTACCGCTGACTCAACACCAAGATGAAACGGTTTAGGGTAATTTTCGTCTAAGTATTAAAATGTCCAACTGTCGTATGTAAAAAATGGACTTGGCAACATAGAGATGTGAGGTTATCATTGGACAAGTATCAGTCAAGTCCCTCAAAAAATTATCAATCTATTGCTAAATAATGATAAGATTAAAAAAACTACTGTCCAAATGATACAGAGAAAATCTATAATGATTCTGTTATTTGAACAAAATTCCAACAACCTATTCACTACTTCTCGTCCCACTGTCTTATTCTATTACTGTATACTACTAAATCCCAAAGGATCTTTGAATCACGACTTGTATAATGCTTGTCGGAAACTTTTCGAATAGTTATGAATAAGGAGCTTTTTATACATCGTAAAATTAAACTCTATGCAGTTTGAACACGAAAATAAATAAAAGCTAACAAATTAACTTACCTAGTCAAATCAGGTTGTGACCTTGATAAGTTAAGCTTCTCTTTACTGAGCTTAGCTTTGGAGCCTTTGCCTTTTGTCTTCCTCGAGTCGTCGCGGGGAGGCGCTGGGGTACGGGGTGAGGCGGGCGGGGTGGGGCCGTGGGGAGTCGGCGATTGCGCCACTTCTTTAGCGAGGTGCTTCAAAACCGACGATTGGTTCAGAAAATCGTCCGGGATTTCAGTTATTTCCTGTTTGATGAAAAAATGCGATTCGTTGGTCAATGGCGGAAGCAACAGCTTGGAGCCAAAATTGAGCTAATAATTATAATCTTTTGCTAACAAATACTCGCGCTTCATGTATTAGTATTAGGGCTTAAGGTAACTTTAGTTTAAGTGTTAAAATGTCCAAATGCCAATATGTATGATTGTTGTACTCGTATTTCTATTTCGTTAAAAATTAAAATTTACAAAAACAAACAAGTGTCATAATGTACAAAAGCCGTATTACTCAAAATGTGTTTGTGACAAAATGTAACATGATTAAATTTGTTCAATTTGTTAATATTTTTTTATACCCCTGAGGTGGCAGACAAGCGTACGGCCCACCTGATGGAAAATGGTCACCGTAGCCTACGGACGTTTGCAACACCAGAGTTGCAGCACTCGCGCTGTCTATGTAAATACACAGACTTTACATAACGACTATTGGACAATTTACGTCTAGATATAAGAACATACTTATTCACTTTATGCCACATGAACATTTTGGCACTTGGATCTTTATAGCACAACGTTTGACTTCTGTAAATAATGACAGATGGGCAATGAGACGAAAGTAACCCTAAGCCATTATATAGACTAGTTGACGCCCACGGCTGCGCGGGTGTGGGGAAGTTTTATCGTTGCCGTTTCCTACAGGAACTTGAATCCAGGATAAAAAGAATGTGTTATTCTGATGTGTAAGCTATGTTACTGTAAAGTTTCATCCATTCAGTAGTATTTGTATGAAGAGCAATAAAAATAAATCCATAAATTCTTGCAATAAATATCTCGCATTTATAATATTAGTAGGAAGTAGGCTATATTGTATTAATCATGGCTTACACAAATATTTGTTCTAACCCAGGATTCAGACTCGAGATCACGGCAACTGTATACACTAAAACTGCATTAACAAGGCAGTAAATTACACATACTTATTCATACATCTCTTTTTTATAACATCATCCTCATCCCTGAAGCCCTGCAATAACATATTCAGGTTTTAACGTAATGACTGGTAAATTGACCAATGATATCAGTTTCACTGCTGGATGTAAACCTCTTTCACTCATTCTAGATTAGCCTTACTGTATCATGCCAGGCAGAGGGTTTGAGTCTGATCTCGTCCGTTTCAGTATCAGCAGGTAAGATACCCCTTGCAGGTAAGGTTGAATGAATGAATGAATAATGCTTTATTTGCAAGAACATGGGTGCATTCATTTGTTAGTAGGTACATGATGGTTGTTTCACCATTTTCAACTTAAGAAGTTGTGCAAATATTATTTTATATTAAAACATGGGCTCAATAGCACCCAAAAAAACATTAACAACATATTCTCACCTGAACTCCATGGTCAGGAGGGCTAGTATAAATCCTCTGGCCTCCAATATCTATATAGTTTGCTGCAGTAGTAATGGTTTGTTCTTTGTGCACTTTAGGAACAGGTATGCCACTAGGTTTCTTCACACCTTCAGACTTCTTGAGTGTGTGGTATGGTGAAGATTGCGTGGCGGGGTGTTTCACTTCACTACTAGTTCGTTCATGTTCTCTGTTAGACATAAAGTTAAAGAAGGCTTTATTATAAATCTGGGACCAGTCTTCTATAATTCATGAGGTAATCTTCATTTGGATTTGGACCCTAGGGTCTTTTTATGATGGCTGTTAGGAGCATCTGCAATTCTGCTTTTATGGTTGATGCATTATTGAGAAACTGTCATCTGTCCTTCCAACCTCGGTAAAGCACCTATGCCAGAGCAGTCTATGTTGTCAATATGGTCACTACTTGCAGATAAGGTTGGCTTGAGCAGTTCAGCCCCAAAGATCTTTGAGCAGCCCCAATTTACACAGTTTAACGCTACTAATCTATAATCCTTTTTGTGCAGATGGATAAACATGAAATTTGGCTTTGGCACACATTAAGTTTAAATGGAGAAAAATGCATTAAGCATTTTTTTACAATTCATTATTTTATACTTAAACATTATATGAATTATGGTTGAATGGCTGACCACCAGAAATATTAATTAATATAAGAATATAACTTTAATCCTACCGTATAGGTGTAGGCCTTGGTGGCCACGAGTCATCCTGATTATGTATTATGAGAGTGTTGTATGATGATGATGAAACATCTAAGGAACTTCGATTGCTGTTGCCACCTCCTACTGAATCTTTTAGTGAGTTCCGGTTACTACCTGGAACACTGTCCTGTGAGGGTAGAGAATTTCATTAATATTTTATCAATATAATAGTTACGTATATTACTCCAACAGACCAGCAAGAGAGAAAAGTGTTACAAAGCTGTTAAAGGATGGAAGCATATGTGTTTATTTAACATTATGATCAAAAAAAATATTATGTTACAGTTAAGATTAAAATGATTATAATTTACTATTTTCCCTACAAATGTTACTACATTATAGAAAATTAAGAAAAAAATTGTTGTCAACTTCAAACATTTACATTTTAGATGATTTTATCACCTCTAATATTAATTTCAGGTATTCATCAAAGTAATATAGTTATTCATCAACCCACAATAAAGTATAAAATAACAAAAATAATAGATAAAAAAGTACCTTCAAAGAATTTCTTTTATTGTTATTGGATTGGTTGTGGTTCTCTTGACCCTGGGGCTCCACACGAGCCGTATGTCGCACAACATACCGTTCTTCTCTTGACAGATTCTCATTAGATGTAGATACATCTGTCTCACTGCCTGATAAGCTTTGTGGGAAACTAGTTGGCACTGCAAAACAAACAATTTTCTTCAGGAACACAATAGATAATTTAATAACTTAAATGAAGCACTCTTTTGTAGTGTGTACTACAAATCATAACATACATAAAAAGTAAATGAAATTGAATGCTGTAAAGATAGTTTCATCAATCACTTTGAAAATTGTGCGAATGAATACAAGTACATAGTGAAATTCAAACTGGACAAGGGTAAGTTAGATTGGTTTTGACAAATCCAATAAATAAAGAATAATTGACACAATCTTCTACTGTGCAGAAGTGGACAGAGACCATGTGAACAGAGTGAAGGTCCAATTTAATCAGATATTCAGACAGAAACAAAAGATCTGACTCTCTGACTACCCAGTCAGGGATACAACACTAACTATTACGGAACGTTTCTCAATACTCAAGAAACGCTTAGGGCTAGTTTTCGCCTTAAAATACTACTAATAAGTGTTTCCTGAGTATTGAGATATGTTCTGTAATATGGCCCTAACTATTATCAATAAGCTATTGATTTGATTAAATGTCAAATTAATAGTATACAGATATATTATATTGTGGGACACTTTTTCACACAGTGCCATCTAGCCCAAAGTAAGATAATATTAGCTTGTGTTCTGGGATCTAGATAACTGATAAACATACTTATATATTTCTAATATTATAAATAACAACCAGTCACAGAATAAAGCATCATGCTCATCACACAAAGTTTTATCCTGGGTGGGAATCGAACTCACGACCTCTTGCCTAATAGTACCTAATTTATTTGCAAGAATCACTGCTTTATTCCATTATAATAGCTACGTATAACTACAATTCTAATAAACTAGTTAAACACTATTCAACATTGTTTTTAGTACATACAATTTGAACCAAAAAATATTAACAAGTACTTCACATTTTTACCCAAAGATCATCCCCAATAGAGATTGAAACTATTTGCATCGGGGTAGGGCTATCTATAGTAATAGGTTGGCACCAACTGTCATTAACAATGCTAATAAGACTATTAGATTTGACAAAGTCATACCACTGAACAAGGGCATTTTAATGATTCATACCAAAACTTTGATTTCGTTTATTTACAAATAAAATATGTTCATTACCTGTCTGTTTCGGTAGCCTCTGAATATTGTTTGTAAACGAAAGGAAACGTCCTGTAGGTCGCATGGAACCCATGTTGACTAATCTAAACTCAGGTTCTTAACTCGAAAACATTTCGTCACATAACAACTACACTATAAAGCTCCTAAGAATTATGTACATAGCATCTGGAAATAAAATATTTGTGTATACTGAGACTGTCGTTTCGAATAGAAATAGATTAGGTACAATAAAAATAACAAGGTGTTATGAGATACTTCAAATTCCAACTAACGTGATAGAATTCTTAGACCCAGAATTCATATAAATAAAATCAGAATTATGAAAAAAAAAAAACACTATTACTTACAATTTAAAGGAGGTAAAAATGTTATATTTACTAGTATCGATAAATGGAAAAATAAAGTGCTTTTGATGGAAAATTAAGGATTGCAATAGGAATTGATGGATGACATGAGGTCAGATGTCAAAATTATTACTAGTTTTTGTAATTATTTTATGGCCTGGTTCATTCAGTTCTTTTAGCCACATCTTAATTCATATTTCTTCACTATTCTTTCTTAATAATGTCCCAGTCCTCTACGTCTTAGTCGAGTCTAGTCTTAAGTTAAGGTCATTCTCAACCCAGTATAATGGTTGATGTTATACTGAGGTTTTCCGTGGAAAATAGCATTGTATTTGGCACTGGCTTTGGTTTCGTCTCCTACTTTTTTCGATAATGGTACAAAAATAACTTTTTGCCATTTGCAATACCCTATACATCTTTTAAAAATCGTGAGGCACGCCCCTTTTAACTGTTTGTTAGCAGCGTTAAGCCAAACTTGAAACGACTAAAACCCGATCTCTACCTATCAGTTTAACACCGGGAGCCCCCAGTAACTCCTCGCAAATCCTCCCCACAGATATAGGAGAGTAAGCAGATCAAACATTTGCGAAAAATAGCGTAGCCTTTTTCACACATATAGACAGGTAGCTTAATCCAGGGTCAGCTATCATATCATATCATTTTAATATCTTTCATAATTTATGTTTATTAATTAAACATCTTGTTTAATGGTATCCTTAGGAAACCTAAAACAATATTAACATAATTAATTGAATCGGGCACTACATTTAGCTAGACTTTGGATATTGACATTTTAAACAATTTGCTGAACTGAATTCATCCCAGTGTCTTGACATGCCGTAACAGTACAAAATTAACAAAAATCTTAGATATAGATGACGATAGTGACCAAACGGTTTATGGAACAGATGCTATGAACCATATATTAACAACTTTTCAAGTGTTGGTCTAGAAGAATCACCATTTTTGAATAAAAATCTTAGAATAATAACACGTAGTCGTAACTAAAACATCAATTACCTGTGAAAATTTATTCCTGGTGATTTCTTGTGACTGTTGCTATCACAACATTTTAAACAACACTTCACCATGTTTTTTATACTTTTATAACCTTTATTTAAATATATATACACAATATTTTCCCTTCGGCACAAAACACTAACAAATTCCTGATTCAAAAATGGCGGCAATAGTTGAAATTATGTAGAAAATTAGCCTACGCGCTGTTCGCTGTCTATGTGTGAGTTACATGTTGCTACACATAACAAAAAAGATAGCGTTATACAAGAAATAAAAAGAGTGAAAAGGATGAAGTATTACACCATAAACAAAGGAATATGTTTGATCTGCTTACTCTTCTAAATCTGTGATCCTCCCTGGGTTCCCGGTAGAGTTTGGCTACCATCGCGGCCTCTCTTAATGGTTTGGTAGTTATCCAGCTTCTTTGGAGTTTAGTTTGGATCCCGCTTTTTGGGGCGGTGAGGCGAGCGTGAAGTTTTAAGGTCTAGCCGCCGTCTTGGACCTGCTTCTGTAAAAACAGCGGGTCATCCAGCGTACGAAACATAGTTATTTAAGAAATTATAAAAAAAAGAAAAAAAAACAGTCAAGTAACACTTAAGAGTAGGATTTTATAAGGCAATATCTAGTCTCAAGCGTCGATAGAGTATTGAGAAACTTTCCGGAATGCGGGCCTAAGAGTGCCAGTAAAAGACAGAGATTAGCCAGAACATACAAACAGAGAAACATTTAAAAAATAGTTTTTTGTTTATTAAATAACGTATTTGATTTATCAAAATCTGATGACAAGCAAGGTGCATTAGGTGTATTCTGCGATCTGTGCAGAAAATTACATTACTATGGAATAAGAGGCAAAGCTCTCGACTATTTCTGTTAATTAAAAAAAAAACGTTTGTGAAACGGTTATTACGCTGTTAAATACCTACTATTTGCAGTTGCAGGACAAGGACGCCTGGAAATTATCTGCTGGCTAAGTAGAATAATATTAAATTGTAAACAGGCCATCAAAAAGCATTCCTAAGTTTCTTGCTGGTTCTTCTCAGGTGGGCCGCGATCCGAACCGGTGGTCACTCTAAAATGGTCTATAAAAAAAAACATTTTTTTCTGTAGTGAAAGTCTGTTAATTTGGAATTACAAACAGACATTTCAATTGAATTATCTATACAAATAGATTTGAACTTTGCCAAATAAAAAAATATAAATTATAAAATAAATTACATTTCAAAATTAAAAAAATAATAACATAAAAAAAAATGTATTTTAAGGAGCAACCCTTAAATGTAGGTACTATTGAACCCAAACACTATGTCTGCTGTGAATTTTAGAAGAGTCGGGTTTTCTGTAGATCTTTTTCATTGCAGCATTAGGTCAAAGGTCTCAATTAATTGTCATTTAACGATTATACTGGCACGCCTTAAGCACTTAACAGAGTAATCATACGCCAAAAATGCCTTACATTATTATGAAAAATAAGCTGATACTCTTACACAGCTGGACCGATATTAACCAAAAATAGCTAAGAACCAGCACCAAGAACCGCATTGAAATCGGTCCGTCCGTTTGAGAGTTACTATGCCACAGACAGACACACTCACACACCGAAATCTACGTCTAACTTATAACACACCTCTTTTTGCGTCGGGGATTAAAAACAGGTAACTTTATAAAGAATCTGAGTTGCCCCCTCCTGGCCCAGATCCTGGGTACGCCCATGAACGCGTCAGACAAGGACACAATACCATTGGGAGCCCTCGCCACTTATAAAGAAATAGCTACCCTAGGGGTAAGAAAATAGATTTCATTGTAGCTCAACGAAATATTTTGTTACTGTCTAGTTTTAAGTATAAGGTCTTTGGGAAAGATATTGGAAGAGAGTTTTCTTGTTTTTCCTGACTTCTATGGTAACAAGCAAAGTAACAGGTTACAAGCAAATGGTTATAACACTCCGATATATAATATTGATGATATTAATGATAAAGTTACCTTTGTAATTTATTGAATAATACGTTAGGTAACTACGGGCATGTACTAAAATAAAAAAGTAGGTAACAAATCTACCACGCACAAGAAGACTGATTAGTCAATCATTTGTTTTACTTAACTGATAACCTTTCACTTATTTTACTGCTCTAGGTAATGCCCGTGACTTCGTACAGGTTACGTATCTGCTCGAGAAAATTTATTAAAATAAGTCAAGACGTTTGCAAAGCAGCTTTGGCGTTACAGAGCCCCGGATCCTTATTTGTTAAAAATAATTGTCATCTTTCGTGCATTGTACCTGGTTGCCCTGGTTGCACCTAAAGCGCTCGCTAAGGAGCTACTTTCCTTCTATTCTCGGAGACCGTAACTATTGAATACCTAAATTGGGATGTAAAAAGATTTAAATATCTTATTTTACCTGTGTTGTAGTATATTAATTTGTGGTAGGTATGCTGTAAAAAAATGTGCCATAAGATTTAATTTAGTAAATAAAGTAATTGTTGCAAAGATACGTACCGTCTTTCGTTTTCAATGTATCGCTGTTAAAATAAAATAATTGATAAATCAATGAGTAATAAATCAAAATACAGTAAATTAGCGCTGCTTGACTTGAAGCCATTCTGAGCCGAATAAAAAGCGGTTACTGTACCAACTGGACTAAACAGTTCTTTAGATGTTACTTGAAATAGCATTGAACATTATTTACAGCTTTAGTAAATTTTTGACTGTTAATATTTATTCCGGGTTCAAAGTTCCATAACCTGCGCAGACACTTTCATACTAAGTTGCCTACACAACACTTCCGTACTTTTTGAGTTTAACTGTTATACAGAGGACAAATGGACAGACAAACATTACGTAGATTTTCATTAGTATTTTGCAACAGTATCAATTTCTCAACCTACACGTCAAGTTTTTCCAAATAAAATAAATGTGTAAAATTCAACCGCTATAGTTTTATAATGCGTGCAGACATTACCGATAATGAAGAGTGCTGTTTCATAAAATTATATAACCAAGTATCGAATTACTAGAGCTACTACTACTGCATTTCAAAAATATATTTGAAGACGTTTATGTTTCATGGCACAACTGCTCATGCTGCTGTTTGTGGTGACGACTACTTTTACGTCAGGTAAAAATGGGTAAAAAAGAATAATCTATTTACAATTAAGCAGTAATACGTTCTCTTACGTGAACCGTGGTACAGTTGCTGGTGGTTATGAGTTCAGGACACATGGATCATAGAATTTAAACCCGCTAGGGTAGAAAAGAACACAATTACTGTAATTGCATGCTGAAAATGTATTATTACCAACACAGCAATTACCACCAGCAAAATAAATTACCGACAGACCATTTACATTCACTGTCTAATAATCAAAATTATTATATCGATAGATTCGATCCAGATAGATCAATTTCGGGATCCAGGATCGTAAATTACTATTAAAATGGAAATCCCTGGTTGGTAGTGTTAACTTGTCTTAGAAATACTCCCAAACTAACTTCTTGGTTGCAGCCAATTTGTATTTATGTATATCGGAGAATGGGCGGTTTTTTATCGATAATATGAACTTTGCATTGCAGCTTCAGCTAAGGCAAACTATGACTTTCTTGTTAATTGACATTGTTAGACTGAAAGATTGGTTGATTTAAGGATATTAAAAAATCGACGCTCGTCTGCATCAAATGTATGCGCTAGTCGTTAGACGGGAAACTGTATGAAATAATCATATATGTAGCAGCAACTTCAATAGTAGGAGATGGAATGATAATTTTGAATTGAAAGTCCCTAGGCAATCGGCATCTATTTACGACAAATCCTACGCCATATTGAATTAGTATATTTATTTCTCTTATAATTCTTATGGCAATCTGTCCTCTCTGACTACCCCGAGTATGATACAGCGTGAAGATTGCTACTTAGTTTCAGCAATTTATCTATGTGAACCCGCAGCGTCAGCCGTGACTATTTTTGAACTCCCATTGCTTCCATTTAATCCCGTCGCTGATACTACAACAAAAATGTATGAAAATTTGCCCCATATGTTGACATTTCTTATTACAGCTTGTTATTACAGTTTAATAGCACATTTATAGCCTTCCTCTATAAATGTGCTATCCAATACAAACATATGATTTTCATTTTGGACCAGTAGTTCTTGAGATTATCGCGTGTAACCAAACAAACAAACATACAAACTGTGGAAAAAAATTTAAAGCAAAAAACCTAATTATCTCACAAATTTTTAATACAGTAGTAAAAGACAATTCGACCGGAAGGGGATTGAACCCGTAACCTTTACCGAACCAGGGTAATGTTCTAGCCACTGAACTACCCGAACCGTATTGTATTATATTACCAGTACGAATGGAAAAAAAATTAATGTGTGCAGCAGTCAATGTATTTTCTATAGATTTGATATTCAATATTACTTATTATCTTTGGATTTGATGCATTCGGGTCTACGTAAGCGGAAATTGAATTCGAAAATCGAATACGGATTCCGAACGTATGTGACCAACCCTTAGAGTAACTAGAGGTGGCATACCTACGATATATGCGTGTATACCTACTACTCAAAATAATGAGATACAAAAAATGGCGTCTTTCGTAGTGCTGCTCTATGGTTTATCGATATATTTATAGATTGAGTAATTTGTACAGGAATGGTGGTTTTGACTTACGATAATTTAAAGGCTTTTAATTCATACAATTGTCTAGCTCTCCCCCACTTGAAATGGAAGGAATTTAATTTTATGATTGTCTGTGGATCTGGAGTTTTATATCATTATAGAAATAGGTTTACATGAAAGGTAATGATAACGCCTATCAAGTAAAATAAATATCAATTTAAAGATTATTAACTAACCTGTCAGAGAAATAAATATATACAGCATCAATGACTTTTTAATGAAAAGTATTTTCTGATATGGTTGTCATTTGTATTGTCACAAGGATTAGACAAATTATTTTATATTATATTTATTATATTTGACGTGACATTTAGCAAAACATTTACTTAATTTTATATTAATTGACGTTAGTTGGTAAAGATTATGTTTATTTAGCAATACGGTTTGCATGTCAGAAAAGAACTGACGGAGTGTGTGTTCAAATTCATTTAACAATTACAGCTTATGTACCATACTTCCGCAAATAACTAAATTTCAATTTCAATTTCCTCAAATCTTCGAAAATGCACGAAATGAAATATTCAACCTTAGAAATCTAGATATTTTACATCAACTGTAATTACTATTACAGATTATGTAAAATAGGTTTATTTTGAAAATAAAAAAAAACTGGAAATATACATTTTAAAGAGGATTTGAGCTAGAAGTAAGTACTCTTAAATAACTTTGGGTCTGATTTATTTAATTGAAACTTGATATTCAATGATTAGCATAAGCGTAGCCAATAACTTTTCAATGCCAATGGTGCCAATGGTCTCACTACAGGTGATGCCGACGACCCAGTGAAGTGGAGGATAAAAATGAGAAAAGCGGACCCCAGGCGTCGCGAGACGCAATCCAGTTGCGTCTCGCGACTCCTGAGACGCTCGGTTGTTGATGATAATGAATTACTAGCAAAATTTCAATCTCTTTGGAACAATTAAAGGGACAAAGTCTATAAATCTACATTAACGAAGCAGTTAGGTAAAATACTTATTAAAATGTTCGTGATGGTATGGTATCATCTCGTATTGTCGTAATATTTAGAGTACGATTAAAACACGATTCTATCAAATGAAGAGAGTAAATAAAATAGATTTTATGAGTTTTTAACTTCCCCATTCCTATTGTATACAGTCACATGTTTCTTTTACTGTAATTTTTAAGCAACCTAAAATGAAAAAATAAACCGTTTCAAAATTATAACTTGAAAAAGGTATGGATAATGATTTGAAGGGCAGTTCTAAATACTCAATTTGACAGATTTTGGTGAGAAACTAAAATGGCGAACGGCCATGATCCTCCATTGCTATGACGTCACGTTTTTATATTGCCAAAACTAAATCGAATAAATATATTGTTGTCTCTTTTTACATGGGTTTATGAGTACAATGTAGATTGAGATCATATTTGGATAACCAATAGTTCATATAGAATAACATGCTGACTCCCTATTTTATTCCTACCTCAATGGGCCAGCCTAGTTTCAGAACGTAGACAGAGAATACTAGTAATTAGTATTCTCTGTTTACGTTTCAGAACTATTTGACACTGACAATGATTTGAAAAAAGTCAAAAATTCGGCAAATTCGCATTCTTCTGATTCTTCTTCTAAAAATAGCCATAATAAGAATTGAATTAATTCTTCTAAAAATATTCTATTCGTGGTGATTTGATATAAATTTTCAAACAGCTCAGATATAAATCCGAAAAAAATTGTAAAAGTGTTTATTATTTAAAAAAGAATTAGTAATTTTAATTCAGTGAAATTAACTAATATTTAAATTTCTTTTCAAATATTGTAAAAATGTCTACACGAATTTTTATACGAATAGTTGTCCCTTCAACTTACAAAGTTGTACGGTCAATAGAAAACGCTACACATAATCATATGCGCAATCATGTGAATACCAGTACGTTATTTAATGAACAATCTAAAAATTAACTGCTGATAATGACTATTATTCTTCGATAATAACTCTTTATCTTTATAGATGTGGCTCCTCTGACATCTTCGCATTTACGCAATGTTCACGAAGGTCGAATGTTATCCCAACAAGCAGTACCACAAAATGATGAGTTAACTGTAGACTTTGACTATGTCAATAAAGCCACATTGAATAATGAAACATACATTATAGACGTCAGAGAACCCGAAGAAGTGAAAGAAAATGGCAAAATTCCAAACAGCATCAACATTCCAAGTTAGTATTTAGTCAGTTTTTTCTTAAAAAAATGAATAATGGTTGAATATTGGTTTCTGAGATATAAAAGACTAGTGTGTGCCCCATGGCTCACATACCATTGGATATGCAGATGACATAGTAATAATGATTAACGGAAAGGTCCCAAGCATTGTGTTAAATATCATGTAAGTCATCATGTTAAACATAATGCTGAGAATGGTTGAGAGATAGTGTGGACAATGTTAGAGGTTGCATAGCATCAAGCGAGAACTCTTTTCAGTGTATGTTATGTCACGTAGAAAAAAGAAGTAGTCTGATGTATGTAATGTTGTATGTGTCACTGTAAATAAAATTTGCTAAAATGTTTTGTGTCCAACTAAGTCTTTATTTTTCAAATGATTAGCCAAATGTTTCAACTATAAGCTTCCACTAAATACGCGTACTCGCGACAGGTTATGGGCCCAGCACGCTTCCACTGCGCCACTCTGCTCATTTTAACCACAAATATGTCTGAGGACACGCTAAAAAAGGTCATGCGGTTTGAAACAGCTAAGGAGGTCTGGCAAGAGCTGCACAGGTTATATGACGGTCAATCTGATGATAGAGCGTACAATTTGTGCTCTGAGTTCTTCAGATTTAAACGTAATCATGAGGATGATGTTTCTACCCACATGTCAAAACTGAAAAACATCTGGACAAATTTGAATGCAGAAATCACAAGGAAGGACGTTACTGTAAAGCTGCCGGAATTATTCCTCATCTGCAAAATATTAGATACGCTTGACGATAAATATTTTGCTTTCAAATCGAGCTGGTTATTACTGAACCAAAGTAAACGGATAGTGGATAATTTGATAAGTCACTTGTGCGCATTTGAAAGAGCGCTTGGTAGCAAAGAGGATATAAAGAAAGAGGCCTTAGCGGCAACACGGACACAACATAAGAGCAAATCTGCAACTATTGTTCCGGCAAAGGACATAGAGTGCGAAAATGCAAAAAGTGAATACAGGATGGGAGGCCACCTAAGCCCACGCCAGGCACATCAGAAGCTACGTCAAAGCAAGTGCAACACATTTCTCTGCTGTGAATGCTTGTGCAGCAGGATGAACTCAAGACATAGAAAGTTGGTTCGTAGATAATGGAGCCACAACTCACATCGCTGTTAGGAGTGACTTCTTTTAAGAGTTTCACGAATTTGATTCTGACCACACAATATCGACTGCAGACGGTAGCGTAATACCAGCGATAGGAAAAGGTACCGTTGAGGTAGAGTCAAATGTCGGTGGCAAGAGGGAGTTAATAACCCTAAAAGATGTGTGGTTGGTACCATCGCTGATGAAAAATCTATTTTCACCACTTGTTGCGCAAGATAAAATTCAGAACAGTTTATCCACTTCTACAACAAGAGAGTGCAAACTTGATATTGGAGGCACGACTAGAGTTAGCGTTGACCATTATGGCGGCTTATACAAACTGAGTATGAAGACAGTGATGCCAAACAAGGCAAGAGTCCTAGAGGTCAATGCTATAACTGGTTCTAACATGCTACAGTTGTATCACGAAAGATTTGCTCATCAGGACAAGAAACATGTTATCCGCCTCGTAAAGAGAGAGCTAGGGATGCAGTTGAGTCCTGATAACATCAAATGTGAAGGCTGCATTTATGGAAAGTCACACCGGAAACCATTTGGAAAAAGGGAACAAGCAAAAGCTACAGGAGAGCTTATTCACACCGATGTTTGCGGTCCCTTTGTCGATAGCATCTCAAAATTTAAATATTACATGCTCTTCAAGGATGATTACTCTGGCTATCGATTGGTCTACTTTATTAAAAACAAATTTGAGGTTAAGGATAAACTCCTTCAAATGCTTCAAGAAGCCAAGACCGCTGGATATGACATCAAAACAATTCTCAGTGACAACGGAAGTGAGTTTGACAACAAAGAGGTACGAGATATTTTACAGAAATATGGCATTCAACAACGGCTGACAATGCCTTACACTCCAGAGCAGAACGGATGTAGTGAGCGAGAAAACCGTACGCTAGTTGAAGCTGCGAGATCTATGCTACACGCAAGAGGAGAACTACCGCAAATACTCTGGGCAGAACTGGTGAATACTGCCGCGTACGTACTTAACAGAACAGGTCCATCGAGTGTTGAGGTTAAAGTACCTTACGAACTCTGGCATGGGAAGAAACCTAAGATAAGTCACTTGAGAGTCATCGGAAGTGAATGCTATTTTCATGTTCCAAAACAAACAAAACGGAAGAAGCTTGACCCCAAGGCTATTAAAGGCAGACTTATAGGATATGAGAACGATGATTTACCGTATTTGGGATGGAAACAAAACGCAAAGATCGAGGGATATAACCTTTCAAACTGACGTTGAGTTCCGGATCAGTACGGAAATTCCTACGACTTTAAGTTCAGAGGGAGATAACCAAACGTTCATGAGAGAAATTGCTATAGAGCCTGAAAGTGAAATAGAGCCAGAAACTGATCATGAACATGCTCTAGAGGGAGATAAAGAAGATGATCATGTACATGCAGATGTTTTAGGAGATAGGAACGAAAGAAGAGGGGATGTAAACGCTTACGAAGAGTTCGTTGACGCTGATGAGGAGATAGAGGTAGTCGAACCATCTTTATTGAACCCGAGATCGCAATACGACTTACGCGACAGAAGTAGCCTCTCACGTCCTAAGAAATATGATGACTATGTTTGTTTAGTATGTACAGAATGTTTCCCTGAGACATATAAACAAGCGATTGAAAGAGATGTCCGCGCAGAGTGGATTAAAGCTATGAAGAGTGAAATGAACTCCTTAAAGCAAAATGATGTTTGGACACTCTGTTAGCTACCGAAGGGAAGGAAGGCACTCCCTTGCAAGTGGGTCTTTCGCATCAAGCGAAACCCAGACGGCAGTGTCGCCAAATATAAGGCTAGGCTAGTAGTAAAAGGGTTTAAGCAACAAAAAGGGATTGACTATGAACAGACCTACAGTCCAGTTGCTAGAATGGCCACCATTAGAGCCTTATTAAGTGTTGCAGCCAAAGAAAAGTTATATTTGGCACAGTTTGATGTTTCGACAGCATTCCTCAACGGCAAGCTAAAGGAAGAAATTTACATGCAGCAGCCGGATGGATTCAGCAATGGAACTTCAAAAGTATGTCGCCTTCAAAAGAGTTTATATGGACTCAAGCAGGCACCCAGATGCTGGAACTCGTGCTTTGAGGAGTATCTATTAGAGAAAGGTTTTAAGCAAAACGCAGCAGATTGTTGTCTATTCACGAAAAAGATAGGTGACAAGAAAATCCTGATAACTCTGTACGTAGATGATGGGTATGTAGCTGCTACAGATCAAAATTTGGCAAATGAATTCCTTAGAGAGTTAGGGAATACTCTAAAGATCACCAACAAGCCAGCATCTTATTACCTTGGACTTGAGATAGAACAGTCGAAAGATGGTTCCATTACGATTAAATAAGAATCGTACGCCAAGAAAATACTGGAACGTTTCAAGATGACAGAATGCAATCCAGTATCAACGCCAATAGAAACGACTTCTCAAGCAGGGAAAGTTAACAAGGTGGAAGAGAAGAAATTTCCATACAGAGAAGCTGTAGGGGCTTTAGCGTACCTAATGACAGGAACGCGACCCGACATAGCTTACGCAGTTGGATTAGTTTCAAGAAGTGTGGAAAACCCGACACATAACGATTGGCTACGTGTTAAACGGATTATGCGATACATTAAAGGGACTTCTTCTTATGGTATAACGTATAAAGCGGAACATGGATCTAATCGTATACAAGGCTATAGTGATGCTGATCATGGAGGAGACCAGCAAACAGGACGCTCTACAACGGGAGTTGAATGTCTCTTTGCTGGAGGAATAGTATCATGGCTAAGTCAACGACAATCTTCAGTCGCTATTTCTACCACTGAAGCTGAAATAGTAGCAGCAAGTGAAGGTGCTCGTGAGCTTGTATGGCTTCAAAGAGTATTTAGCTCACTCACTGACATGGATGGAGTACCTATACTTAAAGTTGATAATGAAGCTGCTATACGGCGTGTGTATAACCCAGACTTTCACAAGCGGACCAAGCAGTTCGACATTTCTTTGTGAGAGAAACTGTACAAGAAGGACTCGTGGATGTTCAGAAGACTGGCACCATCACGCAGTTGGCAGATATTATGACCAAGACAGTTCCTAAGCCAAGATTAGTCACAATCAGGGATGCCCTGGGTATACAATCGCTTGATTAATGAGGGAAAGTGGTAGAGGTTGCATAGCATCAAGCGAGAACTCTTGTATGTTATGTCACATAGAAAAAAGAAGTAGTCTGATGTATGTAATGTCGTATGTGTCACTGTGTATTTTACCTCTTAATAATATTAGTTCTTTTTTTCTCTTGAGATATATAATAGTATACAATGTTACAATTACTAGATAACAAACTAACGTGGAATCTACATGTCGAAGCAGTTACCACGATAGTTTGGAATGTGTTGCTTCACTTACAGCAAGACATGGGAACACCAACCAAGGGTGGTCCTAGGGTGGCAGAGGACAGCTTGTATGGCTGTGACAGGAGCCTTTAAGAGTACTCCTACCCCAGCTATGTATACCCCTGAACCTCACTCCGCTACACATAAGTGTACAGCTAGAGGCAAGAAAGGCCATTCACAGGCTCGGAGCTACAGGTAAAGGCTTGACTTACAGGCATATGCAGGTTCCAAGATGGGAACTGAATCAGGTGCAGGAGTACATAGTGACTACTGCAACATTAGTCAGAGCATGGGTAAGTATGCATCGGTTTTCCAGGTGGAGACCTTTGTCATAATAACGTGCGCAACAGAGATGATGGACAGAAAAGTCACTGATGAGACTGTCTATATTGTGAGTGACAGCCAAGCTGCACTCAAGGCTCTCAAATCGAGTGAGGTGAAGTCTGGATTAGTGTTGCACTGCATTAGATGCCTGAATGAACTAGGCAGGCGCAACATAGTCAGATTGGTCTGGGTGCCAGGACACGCAGGCATCGAAGGCAATGAGAGGGCGGATAAGCTCGCAAGAATGAGCTCTGAGACACAGTTCACTGGACCAGAGCCGTTCGTCGGACTTTATTATGGAGTGAAAAGACGAGCGCTACAGGAGGCTGCCACTGAGAACACAGAAACCAGTGGCAGTCGACAACAGGCCAGAAACATGCAAAAAGATTTCTGGGAGACATGAGGGCAATCTCGGCCTAGAAGATGTGGACATATGATGTGGCAGAGAGCAGCTCTGGAGAATCACTGGACCACTCACAGGGCACTATGCAACAAGGCAGCAGCTCCACAAGATGCCGGACCGAAACTAAGGCTCTCAAGCTTGCCCTCGCGCCCCATTGCACCGTCTATCAGGCCGAGCTCCTGGCGCTATGCAAAGCGGCCAGTGACGTCCTCAGGCGCGATACCGAACGTCAACGTTCGGTATCTTCAGCGACAGCAGAGCCGCTCTCTTGACGGTAATTAACTGTCATGCCCTCCATCCCTTGGCAGTGGAAGCCAGGGCCGCTATTTATCGCGGATTGACCCAGGGTAAGGAAATTTCCTTACTCTGGGTCAAGGCCCACGCAGGGCTGGAGGGTAACGAACGAGCTGATAAGCTCTCGAAAGAAGCGGCTCTGACGTTAAAGAGAGCACCGGACTACGGTCTGTGTCCTGTCTCATTCGTGAACCGTGCCCTTAGGCGGGACACGCTTGACGAGTGGAACAAGAGATACAGAGAGGGCGGGACAGCCCGCGTTACTAAGCTTTTCTTCCCATGCGCAGAGGAAGCCTATAGTAACTTAACTATCTTCACGCTGTATCCCTCACGGGGTAGTCAGAGAGGACAGATCGCCAGGCTTCGCGATCCATGCATACTTCTTTCGCTTCTTCGAGATTCATCAATCGCATCATACACGCACGTCTGGGTATCCGAGTACTTTTGACCTTTCCGTTTTTGAGCAATCTGCTCACGTGGTCTAAGCCTATAGTATCGTCCGCAAAATGACGATCACCGGCACCGTAACCCAACTGCTGACGGGGCACGGTAGGTTCTCCTCATACTTGACACGTTTCAAGTCCAAGGAGGACCCATCGTGCGCCTGCGAGCCCGGGGTAGAGGAGACAGTGGTCCATCTCCTAACCAAGTGCACTATTCATCTCGCGGACAGAACTGAAACTGAACTGCGGACGCACGTTTGGTGTCTGGAAATAAACGCTGTAAATTTTTCAAAATTAATTAAGTCATATAGAAGTCAGTTTTTGAATTACGCTAATAAAATAATTAAAATAGTTAATTTAAGAAACAGCAGATAATACATATTGGCGTTAATTCTGTTGTTGTAACCACTAAACTAATATTCTCTAAAATTTTCTTATTTTTATTGGGAGATTGCCAAATGCTATTCTGTTATTATGTCGAACTAAACTTGGTGATATCATAAACAGTACTAAATTTGTATTTGACATCACTAAAATTGCATTTATGTGATAAAATTCAACAAAACATGTATTTAGATGCCGACTAACTTAGTGATTGAACTGTCTATGTACAATTTTCACATTTTTTTGAATTTTATCACATGAAATAAATTTTAGTGATATCAGATACAAATTTAACGTCACACAAAATTTAGACGTTTTCACTAAAATTTGACGTCACCTTAGTGCAAACGTCTAAGTTTATTAATTTTAGTAACCGTTTGAAACGTGAAACGTTGTAACGTGAAATATGTACATAGGCAGTTTAATCACCAAGTTAGTCGGCATGTATTTACATTCGACTGTCTATGTACATTTTTCATGTTACAACGTCAATCTCTTAATAAAAATAAGGAAATTTTAGAGAAATTTAGTTTAGTCGTCTCAACAACAGAATTAGCACCATTGTCAACAATATATTTATATATTGGCATCGAACAATATATTTAAACGCAAAAAAAAGTACCTATATTTTATATACTACTCGGGACTTCACGCGAAACAATTTTGTACTTACATTCACCGACGTTTCGAGCGCGTTGCAGCGCCCGTGGTCGCGGCTAAAAAACAGGGCCCGATAAAAGGCTTCTATATTATTCTAGATTAAACATTTCTCAATATTTTTCAGTCTTTGATTCTCTCATGCGTAATTTTGGCATTTCAACGTCAATTTAATGTCTATTTAAGATAGTAAGGGTTCAGCGTTCATTAAAGTTAATTGTCATTAAATGACAATAATCAAAACTGTATAATAAATCGTTAAATGTCTCTGAGAGTGAATTTTTATTACTCTTTACTTAAAACTCCTTAATCAATCATTAAATCGACTATGAGTGCGGCTAACTGGGTATTCACTCCCAGTTAAATTGTCAGCCGGGGCTGTGCCAGCATCCTTACCAAAAAAAATTATATGTATTATGTATAACATGGAGTATAACCTGGAGTTGAACGTGATGGAATGCACATATTTAACTCACATTTCTCACTTTCACGTCCGATTGCCATAACATAAAATAATTTAGAAATCACGAAAATCAAAAAATAAATCATCATCATTAAATCACGTATATTTATCTACTCCACTGGAGTATGAAATAAGTATATATAAACAATTATGTATTGTAATTATAGTTAATCAGTACTCAGTCAGTAAGTTGTTTTATAGTCAGTTACTAATAGGCTTTACTATGTCTGTAAGAGAACCAGTAAGAATTATAAGATTGAAATACATAACAAGAGGATGAAGAGTAGAAGCGTGCACGTCGCCATCCCTGCCAGCTACGGCTGCAATTCTACTCCAACACGAGTGCCACCAGGGCGAATACTGCTAGGGCGTGCCCCCGAGGCGACGCGCACCAGTTCGTCCCCGCTAGTGCGAAAAGTGTGAGCCAGAGCGGCGTAGGGGACAGCCACCCTACACGCTCGGCCCGACACGTCGGGAAGTGGAGGATGGAGTGTAGGGTAGCTGCGTGGAATGTTAGGGGAGGAATGACAGATAAGATGAATGAGTTGATGGATGTTATGAATGAGAGTAAGTTAGATGCAGTGTGCTTGACAGAGACCAAGCGCAAGGGCAGCGAAGTCTTGGAGCTCCCGGGTGGGATGCTCGCGCTTTGGTCTGGAGTACCAGAGAGCGAGCATGGCAGTCGGGGGCGTTGGAATTTTGCTGTCCTCGCGATTGGCCTCCGGTATGTATGAGTACAAACTGGTAGGTCCTAGAATCCTCTGGATCCGTGTAAAACTTGGTTTGACGAAGATTTTCCTGGTAGCTGCTTACGCGCCAGTATCTTCGTCGAACGCGAGTGAGCTAGAGGATTTCTGGGAGAGTATGAGAGAAGCTCTAAATGTGATAGAAGGAAATGAAACACTTATAGTATGTGGAGACTTGAATGGATGGGTGGGTACCGCTCGCGATGGTTTTGTAGTATGGGGATAAAAGGGTGAACGACGCTGGCAAGCTAATACTGGCATTTTGTAAGGAAAAGGATTTGTTTGTGGCGAACACAATGTTCAACCACAAACAAATTCATATGTATACGAGGAGATGTAAGTCAAAGAGAAGCATGATAGATCTATTCCTAATGGATAGTCGGCTCCGTAAACAGGTGATGGACACAAGGGTCTATTAAGGCGCTGAGCTGGGATCAGACCACTACCTAGTCATAACTAGGATTAGGGGTCTGTTCGCGGGTTGGCGTCATCGTACCGAGTGTCCTGAGCTTGACCGGACATATAGCATCAAAAGCTGGAAGCTGCAAGATGGATCCATTAGGGATAAATATAATGAAAGGGTAGCCGAAAAGCTTGGCGACGTCAATGTAAGCAGTGAGAATGTGGAAAGTGTATGGCAGAACCTTAGGAAAGTATGATAAATGCCGCTGTGGAAGTCTGTGGAGAAACGAAAAGAGGCAGTAGTAATAAGCGTGATGCATGGTGGAATGAGGAAGTGAAAGAAGCAGTTCGAATGAAGAAGAAAGCACTGGCTAGACTACTTAGCCTCGCGAAATGATTTTTATATGAAAGAGAGATACAAGCTGCAGAAAGTTAACACGAAGGCACTGATAGAAGAAGCTCGTGAAAGGTGCAGAATGAAAGCGGATGCAAGGTTGTCGTCCAATTTCCGGGTTAATGCCAAGCTCTTCTGGAAAGAGGTAGGCAAGACCCGGAGTTGTTCGGCAATCTGCAGTATGAATAAAGTGCTTAGTGTTAACAATGACGTCCTAACAGACCAAACTGACGTCCTGCAGAGATGGAGTGAATATTATGGAAAGATGTATGCAAGAAAAGACAGAGATGCCACATCGGGAAGTGGAGCTCACTTCGATGCTCCGGATCCTGATGTCATTGAAGTCATTAGTATGAAAGAAATAGAACAAGCGATAAGAAGTATGAAATGTGGTAAGGCTGCGGGAAAAGACAGAGTTACTGCTGAGATGATCAAGTACGGTGGGTCGCGTGTCTGGGACACACTATGTCTGTTATGCAACTTGTGCTGGCGGACGGGTGAGGTCCCGGATGACTGGCGAGTAGCAGTTGTAGTACCTATTTACAAAGGGAAAGGCTCGCGCCTAAACTGCTCCAGCTACAGGGCGATCAGCTTGGTCAGCTTAGCTAGTAATGTGTATGCAAAGGTTATAACGGCACGAATGCAAGAAAAGTCTGAAAGGTATTTATGGGAGGCTCAATGCGGATTCCGACGTGGAAGAGGTTGCATGGATCAAGTGTTTTCTCTTCGCATGATCGCGGAAAAGTTTCTGGCTGTTAGCCAGAAGGATTTCAGCGCTTTTGTGGATCTAGAGAAAGCATTTGATAACGTGGTGAGAGAAACGCTGTGGGACTTGCTGCCCGGATATGGTGTGGACGGCTCGCTACTGCGGGCAATACAGTCGCTTTATAGGGACTGTAAGGCTTGCGTGCGAGTAGGGGGGGGGGGGATGTGTCACCTCTTTTTGATGTCTGTACAGGCGTCAAACAGGGATGTGTCATGTCCGCCTGGCTGTTCATAGTGTATCTGGACAGTTGCCTGCAGAAGTTGAAAGATTTTAATATAGGTGTGGATTTGGGTGACTTTAAAGTAAACTGTCTGCTGTACGCTGATGATGCGGTGCTCATGGCCTCATCAGAAGCCGACCTTCAGGCATTAGTCACTAATATGAAAGAGGAGTGTGAAAGTAAGGGTCTTCGCTTGAATGCAAGTAAAACTAAGGGTCTAGTATTTGAAAGAGGTGACGTAAGAACTAAATGCGAGATTAGGGTAAACCAGGAACGTCTAGAGCAAGTGAATGAAATTGTGTATTTAGGACGTATGTTTAGCACGGATGGAAGATGTGATTCGGATGTAGAACGGCGAGTAGCTGCCGGAAACAAAGTTAACGGTGCTTTGTCCCAGTTAGTAAAGCGACAAAGCATCGTAAAAGAAGCACGCATGGCGATTCATAACGCAGTGCTAGTGCCAACTTTGCTTTACGGTAGCGAAACCTGGGTATGTCAGCAGATGCATGAAAGTAAATTGAATGCTGTGGAGATGCGATCACTTCGAAAATTGTGCGGCGTTACCTTGGCCGACCGAATACGTAACGAAGTGATACGCAATATGGCAGGTTTGATTGAAATTGTCAGCGTTAAGCTGAAAAGGGGCGTGCTCCGTTGGTTTGGACACGTCCAACGAATGAGTGAGGAACGATTGACGAAGAATATATATTGTTCAAAAGTAGAGGGTAGAAGGAGTCAGGGTAGGCGGAGACTTACATATGAAGACCACGTGAGCAGATTGATCAAAAACGGTAAGGTCAAAAGTACTCGGATACCCAGACGTGCGTGTATGAAGCGATTGATGAATCTCGAAGAAGCGAAAGAAGTATGTATGGATCGCGAAGCCTGGCGATCTGTCCTCTCTGACTACCCCGTCAGGGATACAGCGTGAAGATAGATAGAGATAGATAAGATTTTTCCATCGTACAATCCCGCACACCCAAATATCATGTCATTTATTTTGGGCAGCGCGAGTGCTGCTCCTCTGTTGTTGCAAACGTCCATAGGCTACGGTGACCACTTTCCATCAGGTGGGCCGTACTCTTGTTTGCAACCACAGTGGTATAAAAAAACGCCATATCCCCGAAGGGGTGGCAGAGGCATATTATCTGCCCACTTTTCACCTTGTGTATTCCTATCCCACGTAATAGTTGGTGAGCCCATTGCCGTGTCGAAATAGAGAGATGCAGGTTCTGGCTACCTGCTGTTGAAATTTTTTAAGGCGCAAATTGTCATTTAGTACATTACATTATACATCTTTCTTTTACAGTGGCAAATGTAACTGCAGTATTGAGTAACGTAACAGACAAGGAATTTGAACAAATGTACAATAGACCTAAGCCTAAACAAGGGACTGAAATGATATTCTACTGCATGATCGGTAAAAGGTCTGCAAAAGCACAGCAAAGCGCTTTGAGCCTAGGATTTACTAAGTAAGTAATATACAATTACTTGTGCTAACTTTATTAAATACAATTGGTTAGTGATATTCCATCACTTGCGCTATTATTAGCACAGAACTTAGTATAGGGTGGTTGTGATGATAAGTTTTAAGATCCTATTACCATCTCTGGCTAAATGCACCGCAGTCTATGTTCTGCTGTCTTTCTGCCTGATGTTTGTGTAAGTACTTGAGTTGTACAAGTATGTGGATCTGTTGCCTAATTCAATCTTCTATCGACTGAAGTAGATGTTCCATCAAATATATTGTATGATGGATTACACCAGCCGTGGTCAGTCGATAGGTAAAAACATCGGAAAGTACAAGGTAGGCTTTGTACCTAATAGTATACGTCGCGAATAAGACACGATATATATAAGGAAGTAAAAATCGCGAAGTTTAGAAACATTAAAATTTAATGTTTCTAAACTTTGATTAATGTTCTATCGTCTGAGACAAAATTGTTCGGCCTGCCCTATCATTCCTATTTACGCAACCACAACTGCTTCCCTTCAAGTCAGCGTTAAATGTTGAGATATATTAATATGCAGCTTACATGATTATTTTCACTGTATCTCTCAACCTTTTATGTTATTTCAGTGCGAAGAACTATTACGGCAGTTGGTTAGACTGGGCAAGCAAAACACATTAAGTTGTACCGGCGTTTATGATTTGTTTTTGTTGGTTTTGTTATTTAAAATTCTTGTGATGTTCTAGTTTTGTTATCATGAAATTTTGTTCATGCAATTTTGTTATCATGCAATAATATATGAAATTTATTGTTAAACATAGTTTTATTTTTGGAGTAATCAAGGAAGTGAACAATCAGAGGACATTCAGGGAAAGTTACCTAATGAACCGACTAAATAAATAAAAACAGACAATGAAAACCGACAAATTAAATAAGGTTTTATTCATTTAATTTGTCGGTATTATATATCTATTTTTATATATTATCCCACAGAGAGACATTCCGACTGTGTTTGGCCAGCCTTAGGCATCTCCGTAAATGTCCACGTATTGACACCGTAGGTCATAGCTGTCAAAACTGGTTGTAAACCTTCGTCTTCAGGCCCAGGCATCGTTGGTATAGGCGAATAGAAAACCTGCGTCGGGTGTATGTTGCCCAGCTCAAGCGGATCCTTCTTGAGATTTCCTTGTTCTTTGCCAAGTTGGATAACCTGCCCAAGGTATGTTCCTGGCCAACAGAGGCTCGATCCTTCAACGTATATTGGAAACAGAGCGTGACGTGCTTATTGAAAGGTTTTATTTTTCTTTTTTTGAAGAAAAGAGCCACTGCACAGATTCTCTAAGGAATCTTGAAAAATTTATTCTTCGACGAGCTAGTAAAAAAAACACAACTCTATTGAGTACCTCCTTTAGCCGTTTCTCATGGCAATAGTTTGTTTCAGATTTAGATGATTCTAAGAAAAAAACTTTTTTTTACATTTGTTAAAAAAAAAAATACCAAACTATTTAAAAAAAATGTGTGGCAATGTGGCAGAGGCATATTATATGCCCACTTTTCACCATGTATATTCCTGTCCCACGTAATAGGTGGTGAGTACCTTGCCGTGTTGAAATAGACGCAGGTTGTGGATAACTGCTAATGAAATTTCGCAAGACTTTCAATTTGCCTTAACGACTGCCATGATACTGGCAACCGGGACCAACGGCTTGACGTACCTTCCGAAGCACGGTAACGCTCGCAAATGTAAATGTCACAAAGTGGTCACCATCCGTAGCGAAAACGCAGTGATCGCTGACAGAACACTGCGTCCGCGGGACCACGAGCGCCTCAAAACCTAAAAAAAACCTGTTTGTTTAGTAATTTTTTCTACTAAGAAAACAGGTTTTTCAACATCTCGTAAGATAGATCTCGAATAGTGCCACATTTGATATGGTAATTTATTAGAATGACTTTTGTAATTTATATATTTATAATGACGCATGATACGCGACCTTTGATCCTTTATGACTCAATCGCTTGTTTACCCAAACGAGTTTACAAAAAGCAACAACTTGTGCCTAAAAACAAGAAATCGCTTTTTATTAACTACATTTTTTGCCAAACATCATGACTAGATTGGCCAAGAGATGAACAAATACACGCCATGAGCTTATTTTAGAAGCTTGAGGCATATGTTGGGCTTTGCGTATCTTATTTTGAAGTAGGATTAACTGGGGGCCGCGTCTACTATTAAAGAGCCGTAGATAACCAGAATTGCTGTTTTTAGCTGTCAAAATGTTATTAGACTATCAAAAATGCAACTGACTAGCGGCCACTGGCGCGGTACGTGTTAGTAGAATTCTATCTGCCGACCGATAAAGTCTATTGGAGTACAATTGTAACAGTAGACTACGAAAAACTGTCCAAATTGTACCGGTAGCTTTCTGTATATATTACATTTCGATACGATTGAAAAAGCAGACTCGGCCTCCTGGTAGGTACTCGAGCACTCATCAAATTGAGAGGATAAAAAGAATTAGAAAACGTTACCTATATAATACTCCATTTAATACTGTAACATACTAACATACATAATAATACCAAAAATACCCGTTACATTACCCGAAAAAATTAAAGAGTTATATCACATTACCTAGTAAGAGTTATATCACAGTACCTAGTACCCTGTCTTAACTACTTTCGTCGAGATGACCATTCTTCCCAACTCCCAATGTAGGTTTTAGACCTGAAATTATTAAAATTATTTTATCTTTACCTTTTAGAAACTTGCAGTATGGTTAATATCTACTCTCCAGTACTAACATAAAAGAAAGCATTTTTAAATTTTTTGTTAGTCTGTTGTTTCAGGCTAATCTCTGGAAAGACTGGACCGATTTGAACGGCAGATAGCTGACGTTATAATTACTGCGAAGTGCTCATGGCCCCACTGACTGAGTGTTCTTTAAACAATTACTGCGTAATCAACATTAGCTATAGCTGGTTTCGGATGGTAGTACCATCTACCAAGGGATGTTTTTTTTGTGCCCATAGTACACTTAATTTCCTGGGTAGGTACAGAAGCAGCAAAACTATGTCCAGCGTCCATAGTATTTAATGACTGTCCACTGACTTCACTAAATAGTTCAGAGAGGCGTAGGGATGATAATTAGTTATCATTCACTTTACTTGTTATATCCCAACTTCAATGCTTCATCAGCTGCCTTCACAGATCGCTTTCCTGATTGGCAGTAGAAGATGATTTCGTCATTTTCTGATGGCTTTTCACGTTTGTAGGCCTTTCGAAAGTCTTCATTTGACATCGAAACTAAAACGTCCTTTACATTCGATACTGAAATTTACCAAACATCTACGTATAGTCTTAAAGGGGTTTTTGTAAGGTCGGCGGCGTGAGTGCGGCACCTGTGGTCTCTGGTGTTGCAAACATGGGTACCAATTTATGCTTGTCTACCACATCTGTGGTGTAAAAAAAACAATGGAGGGAGGACAGTGGTGGTGGCAATGGTATTGTCATTGAAGCAAAATGTGACGAAGATTGAGTCTATATGATTGCAAATAGTTGCTGATTATTGTGTGACACACACATGTGGATGATTTAAAAATCACTTTGAGGAATCCCGTATCACCAACAGCATTTATGATAAGATGCAGTACTGCTAGCTTCACTGGTACTCTCATATCCAGCTTAGGGTGTTCAGTTATGTGGGAACAAGTGCTAGATTATACCACCAGATGGTAGATATCCCAACAGCAAGGATATGTCATTATGAAAAAGAAATGCTGGCTTGATATAAAAGAGGATGATAGGCTTGACAGTGGTTTTACTAATGACAATTATGAAAATCATAACTAGAGGGGCAAAAGCAAAAAAACCTGGCTTACGAAGAATTTCAAATATTGCTGAAAGTAATACTTAGGTGACAATTTTGGTCATAAAAAAGTATAAAATAATATATATAGACACCATATTACTCACTTACTCAGCTTCTTCCAACCTTTCTCTCCTTTCCTTCATACAAGCCTTGACATTTACACAAATAAGACAGCAGCCAAATAAGGACTATGTTTACCCCAACACTATTTAGCTGGATACCTATCATGTACCTTTCACTCAGTGCATGATAATAGTTACATTCCATTACCATATGTATAAAATCCAAAAGAATGCTAACGGAATGGTAGTACTTAATTAGATCATACAAACTAATAATAATAGGTTAACAGCAATTCATTACATGGTATATTAATACTAGATGGAATCATGCCCGTGGACGTGACTTCATCAGGATTACGGACATCAATGAGTACTTTCTTCGGCTCATGAACAACCTTCAATATATCATCATAATGTGCAACACGTTTTGGATCCACCATTTTCCTTATATCCTTTTCTTTGGATGCAAAATATTTTGCATATATTGGAAATGATTTCTGGGTATGGGGCCCTGGAAAAATTATGGTGTTCACTTTTAGAAGATTCACAATACAATTTGTTACACACAAAGCAAAACTATCTAAAGAAAAAAAAAAGTTAGTAGATAAATAAAAAAAAAATGTTTGTTAGTTGAAGTGGCACAATTGTGAAAAGTGAACTTACTATGTAAGCAACTGATTATTTTTTCCCTGATAAGAAATAGGTGTGATATCTAAAGTAAATAGTCTAGTCTAGTAAATAATCTAAAGTAATACTGATAAATTTTACAAGTGGTTGATATATACCCATGGAAAAAATTCAGTATACAATAGTATTGTACGAGAGTAGGCATACTATGTTATATGCATTAAATGGTCCTTTGTTCTGCATAGCATAGATTCTAACAATATTGTAAAAGTGAAGTACAATGAAGAACCCATTGATAGCAAGTACTTATGAATCCTCTTAGAATACATACGTAAATTCTCAAGTATGCCGGCGTTTCGACATAACACCCTTGCTCGTCGCACAATAAACATATTTTTGAGATAAACAATATCGTTTTATTATGATTTAAACCACAACCATACAATGAAAATGCCACCACAATATTAAAATATAATCCAATAGGTAAAGTTCAGCAATCTGATATTATATTAGCATGTAACGGATTTCAAATAAATTCTTTAAAATATGTAGCTATAAATTTTGTGTAGGTAATCCTATTTATATAGTAATACCTAAAATCCAATAGGTTTGTTTTAAATTAAACTTTCCCGACCAACCAGAAAATCTAATAGAGAAATGATAAATAGAACTCGCGTTTTCTCCTTTGCCGGCGGAGTAAATTCAACTCTGGCCTTCTGTGCTGTATCAACTCGCCACTGTGTCGTTACTAGGCCAATAACAATAACGAAACACAGGAGGTAAAGTGTCTCGGAATTTAAACAAGTAACGTTGAATGTAAAGGCTATATAATCGAATTCAAACACAAGGACAACTTATATAATTTTTAAGTTAATCAGGTTTAGATAAGCAGGTTATTCAAGTGCCGGCCGGGGAAGTAACAAAACTAATTGTCATGTGTCAAGTGTCAAGAAAGTCAGTCAGCCAGTCAGTTTTTTTTTAATAATTATTTAATGGCCTGGTTTCTAAGACCTTTTAGCCAAATCTTATTTTTTATATCATATCTCTTCAATCTTATCTTCTAATTAGTCCTGTCCAGTCGATGTCGTGTCCTCAGGCTAAGTCCTGGTCCTTGCCCTCAGTATAATGGTGATTCTAATACTAAGGTTGTCAGTGGACGTTTCGCGGAAAGAGAGATAATAGCATTTCACTGCATATATATCATTGTCTTTCACTATAGCACATTAACACAACTTTTATGTCCAAGAAATCACCACTCCCGCACATAAAACAAAATAAATGCACTAGTTTTAGAAAATAATATAAAGCAAGCGTCCGCACTTGTCACTCTTCCCGCCAAATGTGTCAGCCAGTCAGAATAGCGAAACTTCATAGTTGATAAATTATTTATGGAATTTGCCCACAAAGAATGAGTTACTAATCACAATCACAATATTTAATTGATATATTCATACTCTGTGATACTCTGATTTGATATATTCAATATTCATAGTCTGATGTCATTGGTATATTTAATTGGTATATTCATCTATACAGTAAAAGCTCCTTATTCGCGCTTCTTCATTCGCGTTTACACTATTCGCGGGTTAATAAAAATGCGCCGCACTTCCTATATTCGCGGCTAAAGATTTCTTTATTCGCGGGTCTAATCAGTAATTAGATATACATAATAATATAAATGATTCCATTAAGTATCCAGGCAATATCCTTTGTACACGCCGTCAAATGGACTAATAAAAAAGGAAAATAGACTTCAATACAACTCTACCTAAATTATATTGCTAAATGATATCGCAGCGGTATTGGCACAGTATAACTAACGTATTGTTTCGAACTTTGACATAAGCCGCCTTTTCGCCGCGATTGGTGTTTTTGGGAATGTAAACATTCAGAATGAATGTATATTTTTGAATGCTGCCACATATTAGACGTTGCGTCCTTTGGTAAAATCCGCTTCAATCCGAAGCCGAATCAATTCAATCAAAATCTTCAACTAAATTGTTTTTTTTTATAAATTTGTTTTTTTTTGTCACCTAGGAACGTATCCCCTATACTCTCATATAAATTAGCATTCCGTATTTACAGTTTCTGAATTCGCAGCATATTTATGGAACATATACCCCGCGAATAAAGAGCTTTTACCGTATGTCAGAGGTAGGATTTAGTTGCTTAGGCAACACAGTCATGTGATTGGTGGAAAGCGTATTTGTACTAAAGTTAATAGTTTGTTTTAGAATCATTATATTCACAAGTAATATCTTGTTAAATCCTCATTTAATTTCAATTGTTTTATCGACTACTAATATTGTGTAAAATCACTCTCTAAAATAATGGTTAAAGAGAACACTATGAGGAATCAAACATGTAATGTTCCTATTTAAGTAAGAATGGTTTTTAAAACTCAAAGAACTATGTTAATATCTAATTGTAATTAATTAGATTTATAACACACTAGTTGACGCCCGCGTGGAGAAGTTTTCCCGTTCGCGTTTCCCACAGGAACTTGTTCCCGGGATAAAAAGTAGCCTATGTGTTATTCTGATGTATAAGCTACATTGTGGTAAAGTTTCATTAAAATCCGTTTAGTGGTTTTTACGTGAAAGACTAACAAACATCCATACAAACTTTCACATTTATAATATTATTAAGATTTATAGCGTGTCAATACTTTGTGTTTACAATAAACAGTCTTTAACATGCCACGAGTGTGGCTAACGCCGAGAGTGGGGTCGTGGCCATCTTGTTAATAAATAGAGGAGCACTGTGGATAGTTGTGAATAGTATAGTGATAAAGCAATGGTGAAGAGGGTTAGATTGGTACCACAAATCCACTGCTCGTGTATTGTTTTATTCTGTGTTCAAAAGTGTAAATTGTAAGTTTATTGTGTTATGTACTTGACATAACCCTTGATTACGCCCACAAACCAGAAAACAGCAACGAAACTTTCGAAAAGGTTGCTGTACTTCTACTTTGTTCTCTGACATATATATATATATATATATATATATATATATATATGTCAGAGAACAAAGTAAATATATATATATATATATATATATATATATATATATATATATATATATATATATATATATTTACTTTGTAGTAAGTATATATATATATATATATATATATATATATATACTTACTCTCTTATCCTACAATCCTTTTGGCGTCATGCACGTGGTGCATCGTTACGACGTCCCTCAATTACCGTTACTTTATTTAAAATGTTTTAATGAATATTGCTTAGTTTTTTGATTTCCAACTCCTTGGGATACGTCGTTTTCCGATAATTTAATTTTTCGCGATATTCGTCTTGCAGTCATGCCCCAACATTTTTGAACCCCGAACCATGGTGATACATTACAGGCATCCTAGATATATTGATCGTAATTTACCTATACCATCGATTATTTAACGTCCTCACAGGATGGACAGTATTTGGGAGGGCGACGTTGCCAGCTTTGGGTTTTTTATCTCTTTCTTTTCCTATCGCCTCTCTGTCGTAGTCAGTTTCAATGATTATTCTTTTCCAATATAATTTTTAATAAGTATTTTGTGTTGGAATGGGCATAGTTGTATGTAGCAAAGCTTCAAATAACGGTAAAAAAAAAAGTAACGTTATCTTCTCTGGACTGTTGATAACGTTAATATAAAAGTATCGTTATTAAATTTAACGTTATTTCATTAGGTCATACCGGTAGTCGTTACTAACGTTCATGGTAAACTAACCAAAACTAACGTTAGTTCAATGTCAATTTGGTATCGTTAACTTTGTAAATGTTGGCAGTGGGGATACATTCATTGCCTTTGAAAATCAATCACTGCTTTGGTTCGCTGCCGCTAATAATAACAGGTTGAGCAAAATTTGTACATACATACCTAGTCAGGTCATAAATTCTGTCACATGTTTAATATAAAATAATAAAAACAAGTTTATTCATTATGTAACCCTTTGTATACCAAAATGAACTTAACAAAACATAGATTCTTATGACAATAAAGTTTATTCAAAATGACCTCCGTGATTTTGAATACAGGCCTTCAATCTGCGCGGCCAGTCGTCTATCGCAGCACGAACGAGGTCCATGTCAATATCGGCGGCTGCCTTAATCAAGGATGTCTTGAGTGACTCCAAATTGGGATGAGGCTTTGAGCACGCCTTTTCCTCCAAGTGTTGCCATATCTTGTAATCTAACGGACTCAAATCTGGACTGGAGGAGGGCCAGTCTTCGTGGCGGATGAAGTCGATTTTACGCGCCGCCAGCCAGTCTTGTGTGCTCTACGCTCTATGAGCTGGCGCCGAATCTTGTTGCAATACCCAGTGCCTGTTATTGAACATGGTATGAGAAACAGGTTCCACAAGGTTCGTTAGGACTGTATTTTGATACACAACTGCATTCGTTTTTACACCTTTCTCACAAAAATGTACCTCTGTTAAGCCCCAATAAGAAACTCCCAACCATACCATGAGCGAGGGTGGAAAATGACCTCGTTGGACACGCGGAATAAGGTTGCTCGCTTCTTCACTACTGTGTGCGTACACCTTATCATTTTGTTTGTTGTAGCTCTCTTCTACGGTAAAAAATTTTTCATCCGAAAAAAGAATTTCCCGATATTTTTTTCCCGCGTACCGCTTCAACAAAGCGCGGCATCTCTTCAGTCTCAGGTCCATTAGACGAGCATTTAAACGATGTCCTGTTTTTCTTCGATATGACCGAAGCCCTAAGTCTTCATTTAACACCCTTTTCACCGTGGTTCTGCTTAACCCCATCTGAAGTGAAAGTGAAAAATCTTTATTCATGTAGGTCACAAAGTAACACTTATAAACGTCAAGATTATTGCTTCTACATTTACATTTACTGCCAGATTCGCAACGCAATAGGTAGAGCCTGAGGAAGAACCTGGCAATAAAACTCATGGCCACTCTTTTCTAACTGCCAGTAATTACATTAGTTTTATTTACATGATATTTGTTAATTGTAATTACATTAGTTTTATTTACATACAAATTATATAGTAATGAGTCTTTACAAAAGAAACCAAATCAAATCAAAATGAGAGCGTTTCTAGTTGCCAGTTTTAAAGGTAGCCCACCCTTATGAGGAAGACTCCGGCAAGAAACTAAATGGCTGCTATTTTAAAATGCAGGTATGGCTTACAATATTAAACTTACATTGCTCCTTTGGAGTTTCGTGAGAACAGTCGACTAAACTTAATTTGCCTTAAATATAAATAGTTTTATTTGTAATGATTGCTATAACAGCTATGAGCTGACCAGTCCCAACAGACGGCACCCGTTCACGGGTATGACGCATATATCAGCCATCGCCCTACTCTACCGTATTATAGGGAATAAGGCGACCCGATACATGCACCACCACTGCCAGGACACTTAGGCGAGCATGACATACTCAAACTGCACAGCAACCATCATGTCAATTTCAAAATTTATAAAAAGCTATGTGGCCGGTGCTCACACAATAACAAACTCAAATGACATATAATTATATTAGTTAACCTGACGTTTCAGATCACTTATGTTGAACAAATGTACATTATATTTATAATGTTTCTTTATTATTATTATTAATTATATTTGTATATTTATGTGTGTTGACTTAGAGCGACTTATTCCCATGCATTTTTATCATTTATATAGTCTGAAATTTTATAATATGCCTTGTTACACAATTTGGCCTTGACTGTTGTTTTAAACATATTTATTGACAATATTCTAATTTCATCGGGAAGTTTGTTTTAGAATCGTATACATTGCCTCATAAAAGAATTGCTGATTATTTCGAGACGAGTAGAATGTAATACAAGATTATCTTTATGCCTAGTGTTTACATTATGTATATCACTTTTTTTAAGAAATGTGTCTATGTTTTTGTGCCCATAAAGTAAATTCTCATATATATATTGTGATATAACGGTAAGAATATTAAGGTCTTTGAATCTTTCTCTCAGAGATACCCTGGGACCAAGCTGGTATATTACTCTCACAGCTCTCTTCTGTAAAATAAATATCGTATTATTGTCCGGTGAGTCTCCCCAGAGAAGAATTCCGTATGACATAACGCTATGGAAATAACTGAAATAAACTATTCTAGCCATTTCAACATCAGTGAGCCGTCTTATTGTTTTTACTGCATATGCAGCAGAGCTTAATTTGTCTGTCAATTTTTCTATACTGCAACTTTGAATCAATAGTTTTACCCAAAAACACAGAAGCCCCAACAGTATCCAACCCTGATCCATTAAGTTGCATATTGGTCGCCACCTGTCTCACATTAGGTGTCGAAAACTTAATTACTTTAGTTTTTTTATCATTTAAAAGAAGATTATTAACGTTAAACCAATGAACAACTTTTGAGAGTGCACTGTTAACATCGTCATAATTAGTTAATTGTCTATTAATTTTAAATGTCAAAAAGGTATTATCCGCAAACAGCACAATCTTATGTTTATCCCCAACATAGTAAGGTAAGTCATTAATGCATATCAAAAAAAGAAATAGGCCAAGGATTGATCCCTGTGGAACACCCATTACAACTGGAGATCCTGCTGATCGTTTACCGTTTACTTCAACCCTCTGAATATTCTATTGCTTAAATAAGAAGTCATAAGGTCGAGAGCTTTATTTCTGATACCGTAGTGGCGTAATTTCTTTACAAGAGTTTCGTGATGAACGAAATCGAAGGCTCTAGATAAATCGCAAAACACACCTAATGCATCCTGCGAATCCTCCCAAGCCGCATAAATACTTTTGAGTAAAGCAACCCCTGCATCTACCGTTGAGCAACCCTTTGTAAATCCAAACTGTTTTCTGTGTAGTAAATTGTGTATATTAAAGTGACTAAGCAACTGTCCAAGCATTAGCTTTTCAAATATTTTACTTAGTGTTGGTAGTACGGAAACAGGCCGAAAGTTAGAGGGATCTGCATTATCGCCGGCATTAAATAAAGGAATTACTTTACTATGTTTCATTAGGTCAGGAAATAACCCAGACTTGACAATGCAATTGAACACAGCTGCCAGATGTGGAGCTATTACAGTGATAATATGAGAGTTTTAACAGATAGACCCCACAAATCTTTAGTGTTTTTCATATTAATTGCCTTAAAAGTTTTTAAAATATCTCTAGGACTAACAGCTGAAAATTCAAAGTCTGTGCCGCATTCCTCCACGCCTTGTTTTAAAAGTTGTTCAGCATCGTTAGAGCAACAAGAGAGAGTTCTTGTAATTGAAAGAGGAATGTTAGAAAAATATTTTTCAAATTCAGTTGCAACTTCAAAATCTTCTATAATATTTACGTTATTTATTTTTGAATAACATTATTTGAATATTTGATTTTATTTTTTAAATAAATTGATTTTGCTTTCAGGCAAGTTTGTCTAAATGTTTTTGAGTATTTTTTTACAAACTCTTGAAAATTTGGATTATGATTATAGGACTTCTCTTCGTATAGTTGATACAATTTCTTACGACTATTATAGATTCCTGGAGTTGCCCAGTCACTGAAAGTTAGGCCTTCACTCTTAGATAAGTGCTTAGAAGTAAAAATTGAGCTGAAATCACCATTAATCAAGTTGACTAATGAGTTGTATAAGTGATCCACATTTCCGTGACATGTGACTGTGAAGGGCCAACAGTTTCTGCTTACGTTTGGGATTTCTTTGAATTCACAGCTTTTATCACTGCTGGAGTCCTAAAAGACCGAGGGCGACCACTTCTTGACCTGTCATCTACACTAGAGTCTTTTGGTTATATTCAAATTTTTCAGTATGTCAAAAATTTGAATTCGTGCGTAACCGCAACGATGCAACGCAATAACTGCAACACGGTCTTCTTTAAGCGTCCACTCCATATTTAAAAATGTGTAAAATTCTAAAAAGTATACATTTTTATTTTCATGAACAATTCGAAATTCGAATTCAATAAACTTTTTTGTGGCCAGCATTCTAAAGGAAAAGTTTTTACTGTGTGACAAATCCCGCCTTTATCCCCGAAGGGGATAAACAGAGGCACATTGTATTTCACCGTATGAAGTTTAGTCCCACGTATCGGGAGATGAGCTCTTTGCCTTGTTGAAATAGACAAGCGCAGGATGTGGTGATCTGGTGTAGAAATGTTATAAGCCGCCCATAAGGTCATCAATTTAGATCCCAAACCAATGGAGAATGAGTATTATTACTCCAGTCTTCAAAGGTAAGGGGTCGGTGCAGGAGTGCGGGAGCTACCGCTGTATAAATGTGATGTCCCACACCATGAAGATCTTCGAGAGGATTATAGACTCTCGAAGACACTCACACACCGCGAGGACCCATCGCCTTCCAGGCTTCGATAGGGACTCCATCGGGTCCGACAGCTTTCCGATTCTTCATGCGGCGAAGCGCAGTCAGGACTTCTCCAGGCGTTACCGGTGGCACTAGTCCCTGATTCGGAGGGAGGTCCGGAGGCTGCACCTCTTTGTGCTGTTTATTAAGCAGCTCGTGGAAGTACGAGCGCCATCTCTCCTTTACCGCGAGGTCTTCACTTAACAGGTTGCCCTCAGGGTCTTTTCACCCTCAGGGTTTTTGCCCTGAGGGTTGTCGCAGGGAAATACAGGTCGAAGAACACGCCTCTGCACTGTTTGTTTCTAGACATGCAGAAGGCCTTCGACTGTGTTCCTCGTGCGATGATCTGGTGGGCACTGCGGTCCAAAGGGGTTCCAGAGGTCTATATTGACACTAACCGGGACATGTACTGTGACTCCGATTCAATGGTTCGGACTGCTGTTGGCGACACGAAACCCTTCCCCATCACTGTCGGGGTACACCAGGGTTCGGTCCTTAGTCCGCTTCTGTTCAGTGTAATATTAGACGAATTGTCGGACAGCATCAGAAACCCGCATGAGCAGCCTCCATGGTTGCTCATGTATGCTGATGAGATTGGTGCGACGTGTAAAGGCGTGGAAGGAGACGCTTGAGAACGGTCTGAAACTAAATGCGGCGAAGATCGAGTACTTGGCACTATACTCGACAGATCCCACATCCGTCCGCATAGGCGGTGATTTGGTCGAGCGCACGGACCAGGTTAAATACCTGGGATCTGTTTTTCACACGTCCAGTGACATCGATTGCGATGTCAAGTCACGCATTGCCGCCGCGTGGGCCAAATGGCGGGAGATGACCGGTGTCATTTGTGATCCTAAAATGCCGATCCGGTTGAAGGGACAGGTCTACAAAACCATTATTAGACCTGTTCTTTTACATGGCAGTGAGACGTGGCCGATATTGGAGCGACACAAGCAGGAGCTGCGTGTAACGGAAATGAAGATGCTGCGCTGGATGTGTGGAGTCACGCGGATGGACCGCATGAGGAACTCTCGCATCCGCAGCAGCCTTCACGTCCGTGACATTGCAGACAAGTTGCAAGAGTGTCGTCTTCGTTGGTATGGTCACGTCTTGCGGCAACCGCCGGGCTACGTAGGTAACAAATGTCTGGCCATGTCAGCCCCGCCGGGTCCCGGTAAGAGGGGAAGACCCAAGAAATGCTGGCTTGACCTCGTAAGGGATGACATGCGTGCCAATGGTCTCACTACAGGGGATGCCGACGACCGTGCGAAGTGGAGGAGAAAATGTAGGAAAGCCGACACCGGGCGTCGCGAGACGCAACTGGGACAGACGCTCGGATGATGATGATGAAGGTCATCAATTTGGCTTATCAACTGCCATATTACTGGCAACCGGAACCAACGGCCTAACGTGATTTCCGAAGCACGGGAACGCTCGCAAATGTAAATGCTGGTGGTCACCCATCCGAGGACCAGCCAAGTTGCATAACGCAGTAATTAATTACAGAACACTGAGTTAGCGGGGCCACGAACGCTTCTTTTAAGATAGCGAAAATTGTAAGTGGTTTTAAATACATTTGATGTTGAAAACTAACTAGTTTATCTATACTAATAAAATTACGGAGTGACTCACTCATATATCAACGCCCAGCCGAAACGCTTAGGTACACCTAGGAATTTGAAATGTTTAAGGTAAGCTATCTATAAAATGTAATATAACTAAGAAGAGATTTTTAAAATTCCACCCCTAAGCGGATACAATAAAAGCTAAACGGTTGTTTGAAAGTTTAGTCCCACGTCATTTTCACAGTTGAAAATGAAATTAAATGAAATTACGTATACCTATTCCTCATTACAAATAAATGGACACGTATATCGCGGTTTTGCGAAATTTTAACTAGGTATTCAGAGGTAAAATAGAGGTTGTTTTCTATACTAAAATTATAAAGCTGACGAATTTGTATGTTTTTTTTGGCTGAACGCATAATTCCATAAAATTACTGGTCGGATTAAAAAAATTTTTTTGCATTCAATATTTCGTTAATCGAGGAAAGCTATCCCTATGCTATATACTATCACGCTACTACCCTGGAGAGCGGAGCAGTAATTATAAATGTCGACGATTCGGGCAAATTTTATCCAATATTGTGGAATTTATAAACGACAGGATTAAATGTGGTGCGACGGGAGGTCAAAATATGTCACGAGCGAATTTGTGGGGGTCACCTAGTCATTAATAAAATCAATGAGTATCTCATTCTTATAATTAACGCTCAGCTAAAGCTCTTAGCACAAACCTAATTTTTTTAAGGTGAGCTGCCCTTATTATGTAGTCATCCCTTAAAAAAGGATTTTTCTAAATTTCAGCCAAACACTGAGCACTGCATTTATGGTCATGTAGTCCGAACAGCAGTCGTCAGCGACTGCTCTGATGGTTCTACCGGACAGAAAGTTGGGTACCCATCCGCAGACCCACGGGCAGTCCATAGGAGGGCAATTTCGATAAAAGACCACGGTGCCAGACCCAGTCAAAGGCCTTAGAGATGTCGAGACTCACTGATAGAGCCTCTCCCTTAGGTTTAAGTAGGGGGTGGTAAACTAGACTGACAAAAGTTTCCTTCGGCAGCTTTAGCAAGATAACAGAGTTTACGATTCCCTTCTGTAAGATTAGCCGCACGGTCGAATTATGGTTACACGAAATTAATTTCTTTGCGCATTATTTTGAATTTGCTATAAATCTTAAGATAATCATTTAATTTGAAGGGTCCAAAGGGATAAAATAATTTTCATGAAATGCTGAAGCCAACTAACGTAGTAAAATAGTAGTGATAAAGATTAATAGCCTATTTGTGTACATAGCCCTCAAATTATCGCTTTATAATTTATAATTTTTAAATAAAATAAATATTAAATATCCATCACGCCTTATCCCCGAAGGGATGGCAGAGGTATATTATATGCCCACTTTTCACCGTGTGGATTCCTGTCCCACGTAATAGGTGGTGAGCCCATTGCCGTGTTGAAAAATAGACAGACGCAGGTTGTGGCTAGCTGCTGTTGAAAATTTTTAAGCCGCCTATAAGGCCTTCAACCAGGCTTAACGACTGCCATTTTACTGGCAACCGGGACCAACGGCTTAACGTGCCTTCCGAAGCACGGAAACGCTCGCAAATGTAAATGCCACAAAGCGCTCACCCATCCGACGACCAGCCATAGTTAAAGTTACGTACCTCAGTGATCGTTTGCAGAACACTAAGACTGAGGCGCCACGAGCGCTTCTCTTATGATTTTTCTCTTATGATTTTTCATAGTATTAAAATCCCTAATCCCTAAATCTTCCCTTCTGGGTAACCGGCTAGTGGTTCACCAATTCTGCCGATGAAATCAAATTTAGCTCTGGTAATTCCTTTTTTGCTGGCCCTCGAGGCGGCATTCAGTTTGCGTTTGAATTCAGCCGAGCCGTGGTCTACGCTTTATAGACATAGTCCTTTAGAATTCTATCTTATTTGTAAAGTCGATTAAACCACGTCGCTTTTAGGCTCCTGCGGAAATCCAGCGGTGAGGAATATAACATTCCATACCTGCCAAGATCCCCTCATCAACATAATCTGAAGTGAAGCAAAGTCGCCTCCACGGGTATTAATTAGGTGCAAGTGTTAAAAGGCTGAGGGGAAGGGAGTGAGGGTTACACAGGAAGTAGTATATCATGGGCAGAGCTGGGGGGCACTATCTATATTTTATAAAATAGGGTTTGTAAGTTTACATTGAAAATTCTTAGAGAATTTATAATTTTAATATAAAGTCAATAAAAAAAGAAATCAATTTTATATTAATCTCAGTAAAAAGAAATTATAATTACCAAAATTTTAACTAAGTACAACAAGTTTATAAGTACAAACATAAGCTGCGGCCCTTCGTTAGGGTAAATTAATTTAATGTACTTATTTTATTTCGTATATCTGCTTTTGATTAAAAATAAATAACCACGTGTTCCAGTATTCCAAACTTTTCCTAAGGTTAAATACGGTAGTGTTAGCTAGTAACGTTTAACTTTTTGTAACATTAGCTAGGTATCAATTTGAAATTAACGTTAGGTAACGTTAAGTTTTATGTTAATTGGTAACGTTATCAAGCCCTGGTATGTAGTTCACGATTTATAGCAAAAATTTACTTCACTACACTCCTTAAAATACAATTTGGTAGGTCTAATATTCCTTAAAAAAATCTACTGTAAAAATCTGGGAGTAATAATGGATACTACCTTGAGTTGGAGCCTGCTGCTAAATTAATAAAATTAATCTGAAATTAACATCCTATCAATCTTTACAAACACCTGATGGTATAAAATAAATCGCTCTTAGTGATAAGACCGCTTATTTTAAAATTGTTCTGCCGCTTCTGCCCCACAGACGATTCTAGCTAATCATACAAGGGTTGTAAGTGTTATCGTCTGGCTCTGGTTCTCTTTGTGGCGCGCTTGTTAGCCCTGTACGCCTCGCGGCCTTCGGGAGATCCGGTTGCTTGCCACTTTTTAAAGGAGCTTTCTTTTCCCTAGTCTCCCTCTGGACTGTGTCGTTCCACCACCAAGTTTCCTTGTCACATTTGCGATCACCCTTAGACTCGCCGAGCACTGTCGCAGGAGCAGCGGAGACTAGCGATTGACCAATGCTGGTTGGAGATGTGCCAGCTTCTCCATCATTGTGTTCAGTTCTTCACAGTACACATCTGCAGTAATGCTCACTCTGTTTGGTAATAAGCTGTGATGAATCACACCGGCGCTAGGCCACCAAACAGTGACCATCACTTTTCTAGGCATAAGTTTTCGTTTAGGGCATTGATAAGGTGCTGAACCAGGATCCAGCCAACCTGCTGAGCGCTTGCGGTTATGAAACAGAATCCATTTTTCATCGCAGGTAACAATGCTGTTCAAAATTCCTTCATTTGTGTGTCAGTTGAGCAGTCACAGTCAGGCACGTCTCGACGCGTACTTCGCGCTGGCAATCATTGAGTTCGTGGGGCACCCATTTTTTTAAGCATTTTTACCTTGCCAATTTGACGCAAATTGACTAATGTTGTTTTGAGGCTAACGTCGAAAGCTGCTGCAAATTCAGCCGTAGATTGTGTATCACCAGCTTCCACAATCGCCTTTAATTCGTCATTGTCAAAGTCTTCGGACGACGGCGAGGTTCATTTTTCAGGTCTAAATTTTCAGAACTGAAGCGAGCAAACCAACAACAGGTGGTGCGTTGGTTTGTAGTGTTAGCTCCAATTCCATGTTTTTAAAATAAGATTAATTTGAAATTATAATTCTTAGCCAAACAAAAATTATTATGATTTGAAATGGCCAGTATTGCAGAACTAAAATTTAATAGGTAAAGACCAATTATATAAAAATTAAACCCTATTTCCCTTGGTCACGGCATCACGCATGAACGGCTGGACCGATTTTACTAATTCCTTTTTTGTTGTTTCTTTATTGTCAGGAGAAGGTTCTAGAGAAAGAAAAAATTAGGAAAATTACAAAATTTACCACCATATGAAATTTTCTAATGATGTAAAATGTAATCTTAGCGCTTTTGACAATTTAAACTTTTTATTATAACTTTGTTTATTTATTTATTGTACATACAATTTAACACAGTGGTAAAGTAAAAGAAAAGAAGTACAAAAGGTCTGCTTATTATGGCATTTGACTTAACAATGATAGAATGTGTGTACTGCTAATATCGTCAAAGACCTTTGAATAAGAAAACTAATGGAAATGTTTCAAACTTAGCTAATAAAAAAATGCCTTATAAATGTCTCCATTGCACGGGCACTGGCAAACTAAGGCTTTCAGTCTCGATACATTTTCGAGTCCCGGGAAAAAAAATCGAGACTCGGTCCGGTCCCGGGATTCCCGGGAAAAACGAGACTTTCAAGACTTTGAAAATTCAAGGTTCATACTCATACTCAAGGTTTATACAATTAGGCAATTAATACAATATGTTTCAATTAAGTGCTTTAATAATCAACTATTACAATATCATTAAATAAAAGTAAAATTAACATTTTTCTTCTTCTTCTATTGCCTCGCCTTATCCCGTTACACGGGGTCGGCTTTCCTAATCTTGAGGCGCCATCTGCTGCGCTGTTTAGCGTCGTAAACTGACAGGCCACACTCCTTCATGTCCTTTTGGACTTTCGTCATCCATGTGGTTTGCGGCTTGCCCCTCCCTCGTTTTTGTGTTGCAATGGAAAGGCACTTTTTCACTACATGGTCATAGGGTCTTCTCATAACATGTCAAAACCACCCCAATCTACTCTCGGTAAGCTTCTTAGTGATAAGTGTGACTTTGAAACTCCCCCTTATATATTCGTTGCGTACTTTATCTCGTAGTGTAACTCCGCCCACCCAGCGTAGCATACTCATTTCTGTGGTAAAGTTTTTGTGTGTGTTTTCTTCGTAGCCCAGGTTTCACTGCCGTAGAGTAGCACTGACCTCACAGCTGTTTTATAAATTTTGCCTTTGGTTCTAACCGGCATATTACGGTCGCATAATACTCCCGTCAGGGTGCGCCATTTATTCCATCCTGATGTTGTTCTGTGTGTAATGTCGGCAGCCACCGAACCGTCTTCTGCAAGTATAGAACCCAGGAATTTGAAGGCTTTTACTCTAGGTAGGGCTTTACCATCTAGCGTGACAGCTACTCTCGATAAGTTGGAAAGATCGGGATTGAAGTTACAGATCATGTACTCGGTCTTTGTTCTACTAATGCGCAGACCATTTAATTCAAGAGACCTCCTCCACTGTTCCAGGTTTTCTTGTATATCATGTAGGTTATCGGAAATCAGAGCCACATCGTTGGCGTATTAAAGGTTCCACCGTGTGGTTTTCTAGATTTTCTCAGTAAGGTAGTCCATGATGATATTAAATAGCAAGGGGCTGAGCGTACTGCCTTGATGAACTCCTACTTTGATGTCGAAATTCGCTGACATACCTGCTGGACTCCTTACGCTTGTCTGCAAGTTTTGATACATCTCCATTAGCAATCTAACATAGGCTTCGGGAACATTTTGAGCCCTTAGAGCTTGCCATATTAGACTTCTCGGTACACGATCAAAGGCCTTTTCGAGATCTACGAAGACCATCCACAGGGTTTGTTTGCTTTCACGAGCTTTCTCCATCACCAGCCTAATTGCGTGGATCGCGTCTGTGGTTCCTTTTCCCGGAGCAAAACCAAACTGATTTTCTGTTAAATTTATTCATTTTTGCAGGCGTGGGGTTGATCTAGGATCGTGTCCTATGTGAACATAGGACACGATCCCAGATCTTCAAAGTGTGGGATGTGAGTTTTATGCCACGGAAATTCGAGCATTCTCTAACATCCCCTTTGTTTCTGTAAAATGGTACCAGTACGCTTTTTCTCCAAGAATCTGGTATGGTCTCGCTGGCAAGGATGTCATTAAACAGCCTAGTAAGCCATGTCACTCCATCTTCTTTTAGGGCTTTCCACAGCTCAGCGGGTATATTATCCGGTCCTATCCCTCTACGATTTTTCATCTTGGAGATTGCTTTCCTAACCTCGTTTGCTGTTATTTCATCTACAGGTCCTTGCGCAGTAGGTAGATTAATTTTCTGCTCTCTTGGAAATTCTTCATTAAGGAGCTCTTGGTAGTAGTTGCACCATCTTTTACAAATGTCCTTGTCATCAGTGAGTAGTACCTTCTGCGTTTTTGATATATTTTGTAGTTTTAAAATCTTTGGAATTATTATACCTCGTTTTTTAAATTGAATGAAAAATTTACATTTTTTCATTTTTATAATAGGCACGCAGAAAGCAACTTGAAGTTATTCCGTTTTTTGTAAACTAAGAATACTTTCTTCACGAAGACTTGTATTTATGTTTACTTGGTGACTAGAAAGACTTGTTGACATCGTGTACTTCTACCACAGTTGAAAGTGTTGTACAAAACAGCGTCAGCAGTGGACATACAAAGGTGAAGCTACCTCGGATACAACTCCCATTGTTTTTCGGTAACTAGGAAGAGTGGCCCATATTTAAGGACTTGTACGTATCATTAATTCATGAGTGCGCTACGTTAAGTGAGGTTGAGAAGTTACACTATTTGAAAACTAGTCTCACAGGCGAGGCGGCCTCATTATTGAGACACATACAAATAACCGCTGCTAAATATAATTTGGCATGGAGCACGCTGACTCATAGATACGACAACAAGCGTATAATAGTAAATGTTCTTTTAAAAAGACTTTTTTCTATAAAAAGTGTACAAGTCAGTCTGCGTTACAGCTAAAGTCACTCTTAGATACAGCCAGTGAAGTCATCAACAGCTTAACGAATATGAATGTGTCCACAGACTCTTGGGATCCGTTAATTATATTTCTGGTAGTGCAGAAGTTGGACCCGGAGTCATACACCGCTAGTTCCACAGAGTTGTCTACATGGAACGAAATGCGTGACTTTTTAGAAGCCAAATTTAGAACACTGGAACTAGTTACCCCCACTTCCAACACCAAAATCACAAAAGAACGGGTTTTTCATACGACGACCGTTGAAAATGAAAAGCAAAAATCATGCACTAAGGTGCATGAAAAACGTGTCAAAAAAAGTAAATTTAATAACTGTAAGTTTGTTTTTCGATCTCGAGATTAAGAATTACGTCAATAAGAGTGTAACATTGTCTGGACTAGGTGATAAACATGTAGTATCATTAGGAAAGTTTGTTACGACTATAGAACTAGACGGTCAATGTTTTGAAGCAACTTTTCATGTTGTACCTAATGATGTTATGCCTTACGCACTACTTTTAGGTCAAGATTTTTTGGTAAATGCGGTGGTAATCATCAACAAGGGCTCTGTTGTTGTCATGCCACATGGTGATTGTTCTTGGCTGAATAAAATGTGTTTGTTTAGTGACACAGTAGGACAACCTGATTGTTTGTTTACAGATGCTCAGTTAAAACAAGAAGTTGAACAATTGGTAGCTAACTTTGCGCCTATGAGGACAAAAGAAGCGCCAATTAAAATGAAGATAATTCTGACTGATGATATTCCTGTCGCACAACGTCCGAAGAGACTGTCGTTTGCTGAGCAGAAGGAGGTCGACAGACAGGTACGTGAATGGTTAAATTACCAAATAATACGTCCTAGCTTTTCAGAATATGCTAGCCCACTTGTTTTGGTTAAGAAGAAAGATGGTACCACTAGAGTTTGTGTAGATTATCGCCGAATCAACAGTAAAATGGTTAAAGATGAATTTCCTCTTCCAGTAGAAGAAGATGGCGATTTTGAAAGAAAGAATAAAGTGTGCTCTAAAGACAAGTGAAATTAATTAAAGAAGTTCAATCCAAGAAGTTTATAATTTCAACGCCTGCGATATCCCACAATTTTTCGTTCGTGTTTAGAACACGTCAAAGCAAACAAGCTGTGTTTCAACTGCCTCGGGACAGGACATTCAGTTTTTAGGTGTCGCATGCATATGTCCTGTCGTATATTTAAACGACGACATCATACACTTCTACATAAACCCAAGACGGACGCGCCGGCCAATCAAGTAGAAACTCAATCATCGACGTCGTCCAACCAAGCAGATGTAGAAGAGAAGGGAGTCCAAGCAATGGTGGCGTCTCACTGCAGTATTAACAGGCAGAACGAAGCTCTATTAGCCACGGCAGTAGTAATTTTGAAGAGTGAACACGGCTATACTACTGTGCTAAGAGCGCTAATAGACTCAGGGTCCCAATCATGCTTTATAAGCGAAAAGGCAACTCGGATCCTAAACCTGAGAAAATCTCCAGTAAATCTTATGGTCTCCGGCATATATAATAATATAATTATAATATAAATTTATTCATCAATCACATCTACAATTGCAATAGTGTCTATGTTTCTTACTTATCTAATGACATATATAGTATCTTAATATTACAAACAGAGTTCGCTAAATCAAAAGGTAAAACGACAAGCACACAATTAATATAGATTCAGTCATAAACTTGCCTGAACCAGGTAGTCCTGTGTCTCAGGCTTAAGGATACTCCATTTTATATGAATTGTAAACAAACTTCTATTATAATCTAATTCTTACTAGGTACTAGTGTTAGCTGTATGTTAAAATTTACATGAATTTTGCCTATTTAACTACAATACATAGACTTTCTGTCTCCTCGTATGACATAGATTGGAGGACATTTTTTAATACACGATTACACTGTGCATGACTTAATGGATAGATACTTGCCTTTGCATTCATTCTATTTTATAAAAGAGGTCCTAAGAGTAAATAAAATTTAGCCGTGAATTCGCGTCTAATTGCAGTTTTTTCAGTGCAATCAATATCTTTCCTCCTTTTATTGTTAAAATCAGTGCTGTATGGGAGAGCTAAGTGCTGTTTTAGTACCGTATTAAGCACAAAAAGCTGTCGGACTGTTAGTACTTTACAATCCTTATATAGAAGGTTAGTCGGATAAAGAAAAGGGCGAAATGTTGCTACTTTGAGAATAGCTCTTTGTGCTCTCTCAATAGCGTTATACCGCTGCCACCCCATGTGGTTATACAGTAACTTAAAAGAGATTGGCAGAGCGCATAGTAGACCGTTTTGATTAGCTCTGTATCTGCTATATACCTGATCCTTTTGAAGATAAATATTAACTTACGCACCCGCTTAGTTAAAACTTCGATATGCGGTTTAAAAGTTAGTGTTTCATCTAACGTAATACCTAGGTCCTTTATTTTATTCGTTATCGCTATCTTTAAACATATGCAATCCTTTCCATTGCTATCCATATCTCTGCAGCAATGAGCGTACAGAGGTAATCCCATTGACTCCCTTTTGCGCATTGAAAATTTAAGATACTTGGTCTTTTCTATGTTTAATTTTAAAAATTTTTTCTGATGCCAGTTATTCACTATATTAAAGCTGTGTTGCGCACGCATAAATACCTCTGTCTCTGAGTCAGCAGAAAAAAGGAGGGCAGTATCGTCCGCGTACGAAATAATTATTCCATGTTCTAGATTTAAATTACAAAGGTCGTTTATGTATATTAGGAACAAAGTGCTTCCTAACACGCTTCCTTGAGGAATGCCAAAAGCGGGATTTTCTAGAACATCGCTAACAATACCGCCGATCCTTACACATTGTGAACGCTCCTCCAGATAACTCTTAAGCAGCTCCCACTGTATACCTCTTATTCCGATATTTTCAAGTTTACGCAGCAAAGCGGGAATAGAAACAGTATCATATGCCTTAGCTAGATCCAGAAATTTTCCTATCGTATGGTTACCCTTATCAAGTTCCTTAGCAATGTAATCCGTTAGTTGATGGACAGCGTCGGCTGTTGACCTTTTTTCCCTGAATCCGTACTGTGTTTTGGCTAATAGCATGTTATTTTCTAAATAATTAATCAACCCGGTATTGATAATTTTTTCCAGAATTTTAGATATTGCCGGTAGTAAGGAGATAGGTCTATAGTTTGTTGCTTTTTGTCACCAGATTTGTATACAGGAATTATAATAGCTCTTTTAAGGCATTTTGGAAATAGTCCCATTGACAGGCACTTTTGGAAAATATAAGTTAGTGGAGATACTAGAATATGCTTGTATTTTTTAAGTATTTTATTCGAAATATTATCCCAACCTACGGCACATTCATTCTTTAGGCCCATGATAATCCTTTCTACCTCCTCTTCATCTGTATTTAGCAGTACAAAAGTTTTTAATGTTGTTCTATATTGGGAGGGAGAGCCTAACCCGCTCGGCGCTCGTACCTGTATTTGCTCTCCCAATCCCTTCCCGACGTTCCCAAAAAACTTATTTACTAGGTTAGCTGAATTTACGGGTGTTGTGGATGTGTATAATAATTCTGAAGGTAACTCACCTTGTTTCTGTGTATGGGTTACTGGTTTAATGTGCTGCCATTTCTTTTTACTACTTTGGCCGGCTTTTTCCAACTTAAATTTATCATGAGCATTTTTTAATTTTCTTAGTAAATCATTGCAGTAATTCCTGTATCTTTTGTATGAAATCTGCAAAGTTATATTACTAGGATTTTGCTTAGCTTTTACGTGTAGTTTGTCTCTGTGTTTCATACATCGAATCAGGCCAGGTGTGATCCATGGCTTCATGTTATAATTTTTGGTATTCAAATAAATGAGTTGAGTGTTTTGTTGCACTGGATTTTTTATATTATCAATTAAATATTGCATGGCGGATTGTAGATCATCTGAGCTGTAAATGGCATGGAATCTATGAAAGTAAGAGTCAAGCATGAAGTTAAGGTACAAGTTTTATCACGATGGGAAAGCAACTTCAACTTACCAATCAGAGCCTACGTGATGTCCAAACACTTGACTTCTAACGTACCCTCGAGCGCCACAACGGAGACTTGTTGGCCGCACCTAGCAGGCATCCAACTTGCAGATCAGAATTATAACGAATCAGAACCTATCGATCTGTTACTGGGTGTAAATGAATACGCATCAATTTTGAAACAAGGCCTCATCAAGGGTCCATCAGGTACCCCATGTGCTCAAAATACCTACCTGGGATGGATTGTGATGGGCGAAATATCAACAAAACGTAATGCACGAGAAATAGCCTTGACGGCCATGAAACAAGAAGTTATCATGGTAGATTTACTAAAAACTATATGGGAAGTAGATACAGAACCAAAGAGAAAATTTACACAAATGGAACAAATATATATATATACAAAAATACACACAGGCGTGATAGAAATGGAAAATATATAGTAAAATTACCATTTAATACAGATCAAATAAAATCAATAGAAGGAAATTCATTAGAAATAGCAAAAAGAAGATTATTACAATTAGAAAAAAGATTTACTCAAAACAATAAACTCAAAGAAGACTATACAATGGTAATCAACGATTATAAAAACTTAAAACATATTGAAGAGGTACCGAAAGATGAAATACACAACAAATCCGTATACCTACCCCATCATACGGTGATACGGAGTGACAAAGAGACGACCAAGACACGCGTAGTCTTCGATGTGTCGTGTAAAGATTCCAACGGGGTCTCGCTCAATGATGAACTCCTGTCAGATATAATCATGAGATGGCGAACACATGCCGTTTGTTTTGTTGCTGACATCGAAAAGATGTATAGGATGATCTGGACAAATAAAGAAGACACAGATTTCTTAAGAGTGCTCTGGAGAGACGATCCATCAAAAGAGATTAAGCTATATAGACTCCTGACTGTTGCATTTGGAACAGTTTCTGCGCCATATCTCGCTATAAAAACACTCATGCAATTGGCTGATGACGAAGGTGACAAATATCCTGAAGCGGCCAACGTACTGCGAGAGGATTTTTACGTTGATGACGTCATGTCTGGAGGCGACGATGTAACAGAGGCAGCGAAACTCTGTCAGGATCTAAAAGATCTTCTTCGATTAGGTAGCTTTGAACTGAAAAAATGGTCATCTAATAGCTCTGACTTCATAAGAACCATTGATCCAAATGATAGATCATCTAATGCGCATCTGGAATTGAATATTAACGGAACAATCAAAGCACTGGGTATTTAATGGAATTTAGGAACAGACAAGTTCAAATACAATTTAAATTTGCCTCCTATCGGTAATGTCATTACGAAGCGAAGCATTCTCTCCGATGTTCAAAGGCTGTTTGATCCGCTAGGCTGGATCGTGCCTTGCCTTGTTATGTCTAAGATTCTAATTCAAGATCTTTGGCTTGAGAGAGTTGATTGGGAACAAGCTTTAAACACAACGATTGCTGACAAATGGGCTACACTACGAAGTGATCTCCAACATGTAAATGAAATTTACATTAACAGATGGATGGGCACTTCAAAGGTAAATAAAGATGATGTAGAAATCAACGGCTTCTGTGATGCCTCGATAAAAACATATGGTGCTGTTGTATATTACCGAGTAAGAAACCATGATAGTACATTCAAAACCACCATCATTGCTGCCAGAACTCGGGTAGCCCCACTAAAAACGATTTCTCAGCCGAGGTTAGAATTGTGTGCAGCCTTACTCTTATCGAGACTTCTTAATCAAATAGCTCAAGCTATGAGAGTACACACATCATAAATATACGGCTGGACAGACCCATCAATTGTCCTTTCATGGTTATTTGGAGACCCGAATAAATGGAAAACCTTTGTGGCCAATCGCGTCGTTGAGATCACTACCAATTTAAGCTGCAATCAGTGGTACCACGTCCAAACCCAAGATAACCCTGCTGACATTGCTTCAAGAGGTATGTTAGCAGCAAACTTGAAGAAATGTGAATTATAGTGGAATGAACCACAATGGCTACAAAATAAGATACAGTTCACTTGACTTAATATATTACCAATAGATTTAGAAAGGAAGAAAGATATTAAACAAACCTTGAAAATAACCAACGAATATGAAGAAAACATAAAAACATTAGTTACACAATTTGAAGATTTTGATTCTTTAATAGAACTTCTAAGAATGATAGTATACCAATATATGCCAAAGATTCCTCAAACAAAAACCATTAAAAGAAAATATAGCCAAAATAATAACAACAAATGAACTAAATCTGGCACTGCAAATTTGTATTAAAAGAACTCAAGACGAAGAATTTGAACTAGAAATAGAATATTTACAAAAACAGAAAGCTGTAAAAAAATTAAGTAAGATAAAGTCCTTAAATCCTTACCTTGACGAAGACGGGCTTATCAGGGTGGGCGGCCGGCTCAGAAATGCAGATATTGCAGAAGAAAGTAAACACCCAATCATTCTAGGTCGAAATACTCGTCTTACCTTTTTGATTATAGCAGACGCCCACTCAAAGACGCTACATGGAGGAACCCAATTGATGCTTGCCTACTTGAGATCCAAGTACTGGATTCTGCGTGCAAAACCACTGGTAAAGCAGTACATCCATAGATGTTTGATATGTGCGAAATTGAACGCTAGAGTAAGGACACAAATGATGGGAGACTTACCAAGTATACGCGTAAAGCCCGCACGACCATTCTTCAATGCAGCTTAAGTTTCACAGGGTCTTTCCAGATATTACAAAATAAAGGCAGAGGAAATAAAGCAAATAAAGCATACATAGCTATCTTTGTTTGTATGTCTACAAAGGCAATACATTTGGAGTTGGTCGGGGACTTGAGTTCAGCAGCATTCATCGGAGCATATAAGAGGTTTTGCGCACGAAGAGGCAGGTGCGCTAACATTTGGAGCGATCAGGGACGGAATTTCATTGGTGCCAACAAAGAGCTCACTGAGACGTGGAAAGAGGCCGGTTTAGAATTCGATGGCCACTTAGCCGAATTACTTGCTAACGACAGGACACAATGGCACTTTATACCAGCTTATTTACCAAATTTTGGAGGCCTGTGGGAGGCCGGAGTGATGTCTATGAAACGACATTTAAAGAGGATTCTCACTACTAATTTAACATTTGAGGAGATGACGACAGTTCTCTGTGAGATTGAAGCCTGTCTAAACTGACGTCCGCTGTGTCCCACGGATGATGTAAGCATGCAACCTCTCACCCCTGGGCATTTCCTGATCACAGAACCACCTGTCCTTGTGCCAAATATAACGATGAAAGAAGCCTAAATGAGCAATTTAACGCGGTGGCAGTATACTCAAAAAATATTAAACGATTTTTGGGCTAGATGGCAAAAAGAGTACTTATCGAGACTTCATCAAACAAGATAATCTACCGCCAGGAAAATTGAGTCCATACTCCATTTTCCTGGTGGTAGATTATCTTGTTTGATGAGTACTATATCTCCTGGTTTGAACTCTTCTTCACGTTTCAGCCACTTAGGTCTCTGTTGAAGTCCATACGGCCCATGCCGTATTATAGATAAACATCCTTGTCTCGATGGTTTGACACGAGTTTACAGCGTAAAAAAGTGGAGATAACATAATCAAGCGATGCGTCTCAAATATTTTTCACATATTTTTCTAATTCATTGACACAGTGCCCCATATCCAAATTCAACCTAAAGTGCATCAACAAGCAGCGAAACTGCGAAACCAATCGTCTTATGGATTCCTATTAGCAAGTACTTTGTGGAAAACTTAAACTATTGATTATATTATCATCATCCGAGTGTCTGTCCTAATACTCCCAATTGCGTCTCACGGCTTTCGGGTTCTACTTTTCCACTTATTGTTCGCACGACCATCGGCATTTCCTGTATTAAGACCAATGGCACGCACTTCATCCCTTTCCACACCAAGCTAGCACTTCTTGTGTCTTCCTCTCTTACCGAGTACACGTAGGTATGGAGAGATACGGTAGGGTCGACATGGTCAGTAATTTGTTCCCCACGTAACCAGGCGATTTTGCAAGGCAAGGCCATACCAGTGAAGGCGACACTCTTGCAACTTACATACGGCAGCAATTCGTGTCTTGAAGTTACAATGTAACTGGGATACGCTTTTACACTTCCCTGTGATCTTAGAGATTTGCCATTAAATTAATTTTAAAAGGTTAATTTAAAAAAAGCTTCATGAAATAGTGTTAATTTGTAAATAGGCCATCCAAAATCGATTAATCGCCTATTTTAATAATTAACTAGCAGACCTGCCTGCCTTCGTCCGTGACATACTTCCAACCCCGTGGCACCCATTTAATCCCGTCGCTTATTACTTTTCCAAAAATGTATAAAAAATTCCCCGATTTCTTGACCTTTATGATTACTGCTTCGCTCTCCTGTGTAGTGGCGTGATGATATATAGCTTAGAACCTTCCTCAATAAATGGGATATCCAATACAAAAATAATTTTTCAAATCGTTCCAGCTGTTCACGCTTGATTGCGTGACCAATGGAAATAGGGATTCATTTTTATAAACAATTATTATAATTATAATTAATTTACAATTAAGCTTCTCGCTGCGTATATGTCCACATTCGCCGACATAAATACGTGAACAACTATGGAGGCATGGAGCTCATGCGAGATCCTGATGCTGTCTGACCATACATCTAATATCACGCTGAACTACAGGAGATTAATGATTGATTTTAAGTGTACCTTGAGGATAATGAGGAAGAGCTTCGTGTCAGCAGTTAAATCCAAACTACGACATCGGGATAGCTGTACATTTTCCGCATACATACATATTGTCACGCTTTTATCCCCGAAGGGGTAGGCAGAGGCATACTATACGCCCACACCTATAGCGAATGTTGCTTAACGCAATGATCGTTTACAGAACACTAAGGCAGCGGGGCCACGAGCGCTTCGCATAATATCCAAATAAGCCTCGGAATGCTCTTTGGATCGCAGTACCTACCAGATCATTGCTCGAGGAACACAGTTGAAGGCTTTCTGCATGTCCAGGAACAAACATTGCAGAGGTGTATTCTTCGTCCTGTATTTCTCCGTGACAATTCCTTAGGACAAAAACATCGTCCGTGGGCCCATGATCAACGCGAAGCCCATGCAGACTACAGAGACTCCGAGAGAATACACTCCTGTTGGATTCGGGAGTCAATAAGCCTCTCAAAGATCTTCATGTTGTGGGACACAACCTACCACAGTGGCTCCCGCTCTCCTGCACTGACCCCTTCCCTTGGAAAACTGGAGTAATAATGCTCAGCCTCCATTAGTTGGGAATCCGCCCGCAGCCCCGGATTTAGGGGCCCAAGTCGGCCCAAGTCTTGCGCCCCGGGTGGCAACTTCAGGGGGCGGCAAATTTATGCTCAGCAGGCATATAATAGTTAAAGTTGCGTTGATGATGAGTTGAAACGGTGCTACTTTACAATAATATGCTGTTATGGCTTGCCCCTTGTTATCTATAAAGTAGTGCAATCTAAGAGAAATCTTCTTCTTCTTTGACCTCGCCACGTCCCGTTACACGGAGTCAGCTTTTGTAATCTTGCGGCGCCACTCAGCTCGGTTCTCTGTCTCCTCCGTGGTGAGGGACATGTCCTTCATGTCCTTTTGGACGGTCGTTAGCCAGGTGGCCAGAGGTCACCCTCGTTGTCGATTGCGTGTTACGCAGGATAGGCACTTTTTTACAACATAATCGTCAGGACGGCGCATCACGTGTCCGTACCATCTCAGTCTGGTCTCTACCATTTTATCGGCTATGGGTGCCACCTTCAGGCTTCCTCTAATGTATTCGTTTCGAACTTTGTCTTTCATTGATACGCCTGCTGACCATCGTAGCATTCGCATTTCGGCTGTATGAAGTTTTTGTGTATGGGTTCTTTTAGCTGCCCAGGTTTCGCTGCCATATAGTAAAGCTGGTCTAACAGCGGTTTTATATACCTTCCCGTTCGTTCTCACAGGTATTTTGGCATCACACAGAACTCCAGTGAGTGAGCGCCATTTGCTCCATGTAGTGGTTACTCTATGCGTGACGTCCGCCTCTATGGTACCGTCATCTGATACCACAGATCCCAAGTATTTGAATTTGTGTACTTGCGGCAGCTTGATGTTATCCAGCGTAACGTCAGTGTTCAGAGTTCGCGTTTGGTCGAAGTTGCAAACGATATACTCGGTCTTACTTCTGCTTATCTTGAGACCATTGTTTTCTAGAACCTGTCTCCAAAGCTCTAGGTTTTCCTGGACATCCTGCTTACTATCTGATATGAGAACCACATCGTCGGCATAAAGCAAGTTCCATGGCACAGGTTTCTGTATGTTTGTGGTTAAGTAGTTCATGACAATGTTAAACAGTAGTGGGCTAAGGGCACTGCCCTGATAAACACCTACATTCACGTCAAAACTGTCTGAGAATCCGGCTGGGCTTCTTACGGCTGTTCGGACATGACTGTATGCATACTGGACGAGTCTCACGTAGTGTTCAGGAATGTTGTGCGCCCTCAAAGCTTGCCATATTACTGGCCTGGAAACTATGTCAAACGCCTTTTCAAGGTCTACGAAGACCATCCAAAGCACTGGCTTGTTTACTCTCGCCTTCTCCATTACCGTTCTAACCGCATGAATCGCATCCATCGTACCTTTTCCTGGCATGGTTTTCTGTGATTGAAACAATATGTAGTTGTCGCTGGTTTAAGATCCGTTCCCAAATCTTTAGTGTGTGTGAGGTGAGTTTAATGCCTCGAAAATTTCCACATTCACGTACATCTCCTTTATTTTTATAGAAAGGTACTAGCGTGCCGTTTCGCCAAGATTGGGGCATTTGGCCTTCTGTTAGAATGTTATTGAATACGAGTAAGCCCGTTAGCCATGTGATGCCATCGTCGCCGAGTACTTTCCTCACCTCCGCAGGAATCTGGTCCGGTCCAGTTGCTTTACAGTTTTTCATTTTGGAGATGGCCCGTCTAACCTCACCTTCGCTGATTGCGTCGATAGGTCCTTGAACTCTAGGTTCTTCCTCTTCAGGATGTCGGGGGAACTCTTCGTTCATGAGGTCTTTGTAATACTCGTACCATCTCCCGTTGATGTCTGTATTTGATGTGAGCAATTCGCCAGCTTTACTTTTAATGTATTTAGTGGTTGCAAAGTCTTTAGTATTATTGTGTCTATATTTAGCAATTTTGAAAAATTGATAATCCTTTACTTGTTCCAGACATTTGTACAGATCTTTCTCTGAGTTGTCTTTTTGTATTGCAACTGTTCGTTTGGCTTCCTTTTTGGCCTCTGTGTACTTCTCTTTATCTTCTTCTGCATTGGATGATTGCCATATCTTGAAGAGGCGTTTCTTTTCTTCCACATTTTCCTTGACTGTATCATTCCACCATGCGGGATCTTTAGAGTTGTGTACTTCTCACCCTTTACTGATGCCAAGAATATGTTTTGCGGATGCAACACAAGTCTCCTCAAATTTGGACCATGACTTATCTGCTGGTGTTTCCATACTATTGCGCCCCATCTAGCAACTGTGTTTAATGACTGTGTTTCTAGTGGTACATTTCCTGATTTAATGAAACACAGCAAAGTCGTTCCCTTGTTCAAGGCTGGCAGCGCTACAGAGCCGTCTAATTTTCGACCAGTGTCAGTGCTGCCAACTTTGAGCAAAGTATTTGAAAAAATAATCTTGAATCAAATGCTATCCCATTTTAATAGTCATAAAATACTCCATGCGAATCAATTTGGGTTTACGAAAGGGCGCTCAACTTCCGATGCTGGTGTTGAGTTATGAAAATGTATTCATGAAGCTTGGGAAGACAAGCACGATGCATTAGGTATATTTTGCGATCTATCAAAGGCTTTTGATTGCGTTCAACATGAAACGCTGTGCAAAAAATTACACCACTATGGAATAAGAGGCAAAGCTCTCGACCTTCTGTCTTCATATTTGAACAATAGAATACAGAGGGTCGATATTAATGGTACACGTTCTGTAGGATCCATGGTTACAATGGGTGTGCCGCAAGGCTCGATACTTGGGCCATTCTTGTTCCTCATTTATATTAATGATTTACCATTTTATGTAGGGGACAGGAATAGGATTGTTTTGTTTGCAGATGACACCTCATTAATTTTTAAAATTAAAAGACATTTAGATAACTATGACGATGTAAACAATGCAATTGCAAGAGTAGTTCATTGGTTCAGCTCAAATAATCTTTGCCTTAATGAAAATAAAACTAAATGTATAAAATTTACTCTACCAAATGTAAAACAAGTTGCGGCCAATGTTCAACTGAAAGGACAAGTGTTAGAGTTTGTAGAATCAACTGTGTTCCTAGGTATAACTATTGATGCCAATTTGCAGTGGGGCCTACACATAGAAAAGACAGCCTCTAGAAAGTTTGGCTGCATACGCTGTAAAAAAGATCAGGACTCTAACAGATGTGGATACGGCTAGAATGGTTTACTTCAGCTATTTTCATAGTATTATGTCTGAGTGCTGCAGATTTAAATATTATTTTTGTTCTACAAAAGCGGGCTGTACGCGCTATTTATAATTTGGGCCCCAGAGTTTCTCTCCGAGAAAAATTCAAAGAAGTAAATATTCTAACCGTACCATCACAATACATTTTTGCCAATCTTATGTATGTCCAGAAAAATCTATCACAGTTTTCTAAACTCAGTGATAAACATAATATAAACACTAGAAATAAAAATAATCTTTCAGTCCACCACAGTCGACTACATAAGATTGGCGATTCTTTCCAGGGTAACTGTATACGCTTTTACAACAAGCTTCCCTGTGACCTGAGAAATTTACCTTTAAATAAATTTAAAAAGTTTATTAAAAACAAGCTTTGTGAAAAAGGTTTTTACTCCGTTACAGACTATTTGCAGGACAGGGACGCCTGGAAATGATCTGCTGGCAAAGTGAAATAATATTAAATTGTAAATAGGCCATCAAAAAAAAAGCCTTCCTAAGTTTCTTGCCGGTTCTTCTCAGGTGGGCCGCGTTCCGAACCGGTGGTCGCTTTAAATATTTTAAATAGTGTATGACATTTTGTAAGCGCCGTTAAAATGGTCTATGCAAAATAAAGATATTTTTATTTTATTTATTTTATTTTATTTTATTGGAGTCTTCCTTAATATGTGTTACTAATTTGTGTTTCAAATCTTTGGCCTTAGCTCCTTTGAGGGCGTGCCATTTTATTTTATTTACTTTGCATTTGCTGGTTTTAAGTGGATGTCCAATGTTTACGGAGAGCGGTAAAAGTCTGTGTTGTGAAGTTAAGGGTTCGCCTGGAATAACTTTGCAGTCTCTCGCTAGTGTTATATTCGGCTTATCCATGAGAAAGTAATCTATTTGCGAAATGGAGTTACCACATTTGTAGGTTATCAAGTGTTCGTTTTTCTTCTGGAAATCACTTATTTCCAGAAACACTTTTAGCTACACTCAGACTATGAGTTGCTGCAAAGTCAAGGATCCTGTCTCCATCCCGGTTTCTGGCACCGAAACCCCAGTTTCCATGGAACTCCTCATAACCATCATTTTTCTGGCCCACGTGTCCATTTAGGTCACCACAGATGAGTTTTTGTTCTGTACTATTGAGCCCACAAGGGTATGCAGATCCTCCCAAAAATTTTACCTTTTCGGTTTCTGGACAGTTTACTTGTGGTGCGTAGACAGATATGACGTTCAGACATGGTTGCCGATCCAAGGCTAATTTGACTGAGATGATACGGTCACTGATTCTATTTATCTCTACGATCTTGTCGCTGAAATATCGGCTTAGGATAACACCAACACCATTCCTGGCGTTTATGGTGCCATTGTAGATGAGTTTGTAGCCGTTGCCGATTTGTCTTGATTTTGCACATTTCCATTTGGTTTCCTGTACGCAACATATGTCTATGTTTCTGCGTTCTAGTACCGCACTAAGTTCCGCGCTACGTCCTGTCATCGATCCAATATTCCAGGTGGCAATGCGCATCTTAGATATTGGAACCATGCTCCGGTGTTTCTTCTTTCTTTCGTCGCTTGAAGGGGATGCCCTAGTATTGTTGATAGCGCCTTGACTCGTGCCGTCGCTTAAGGGGGACGCCCTAACCTTTATCGTATCTCTCTCTTTGTTTTGCCTTATGATGACTATGTTTGTTGGCTTTGAAGTTTTTATTTTGCAATCCAAGAGAAATGAAATCAAAAATCTTTATTCACGTAGGTCACAAAGTACCTAACATTTATGAACGTCAAGATTATTGCTTCTACATTTACATTTACAGTATGCTTATAGAACCTAATATTTGTAGGTATTGCTCGGCGCATATATTATACTCTTCTTACGACATGTGCTATCTATGAGCGAAGTTTTAGGAAACTACTTAGGACGTATAAATTAAACAATAACAAAGCCATAAATTGGTTTTAAAACAAAAACCTAGAAGAGTAAAATTGTAATTTCACTTTTAAATACAATAATATAATAATCAAAACAGCCTATGCCAATCCACTGTTGGATGTAGGCATCTGCCAATTCACGCCACAACACACGGTCCTGCGCCTTTCGGATCCAGTTCCTTACTGCGACCTTTTCCCGGTCCATCTGGCGGGGGGTCGTCCTACCGCATTTGCCGAGGTGCGGTTTCCACTCCAGTAGCGAAATTCACAAATCTCGGATCCAAATCCTCTACCGCGCAAATGTCATCGATATTCGAGTTCTATGAACTCGTTTGCTGTATCGCCACAAGAACAAAAAAAAAAACTCGTTTGCTCCATCGACCATCGGTTCTTTTACAGATGTGGTCAGTCCACACCACTTTAACGTGCTGTTAGTCTACGAGCTACGTCAATAACTCCGCCGCCCTGGTTCTTTGATGGATAACCTCGTTTCGAAGTTTAGCCTTCAACACGGAGCGAGCTATTCGCTTCATAGCTCATTGTGCAACTTAAAGGCATGGACTAGGCCCACTGTAAGTGTCGTCCATCCCAGTCAGCGTCTTAAAGACATTACATAAGGATATAAAATCGCCCTTCTTCTCGCCTCACCCCTCTACGCAGCTCAATGGAGTAGGTCTTTGGTCTTGGAGCTGGACTGTCATGGTAGCGGTGTCGTACAACCATCTTAACTCTTAGATAACTGCCAATCAATACGATATCACTGTAAGGCCATGTATCCAGGACTGCCCAGGTTTCGATAGAGTCGAAAGCGTTCTCGTAATCGATAACAGCCATACACAGCGGCTGCCTTTTGTCTTCTGTACAATCTGTCGAACAGTATGGATGTCGTTTACGGTACTTACCTTTTTCTAAATTTCCGGCGAGGCTGTTTGTGACTACTTTCGACTCGATAACAACTTGTATACGAGTATGTGGCTCAGAAGCTACTCGTATATGAGTCTGTAGTTCCTTAGCAACGTTATATCACATTTTAGAAGAACAGAGCCACTGCACTCCCGCCCCACGGTCCACCCTTTCGGTCTTTGTCCCTGATGAAGGAGGGAATTAAATAAGCTCGCCAGTTCTCAAAGGACAGGAGCACCGCCCGCTTTAAGTTGCTCGAGATCCGCCTCGACCTAGAACTGGTCGACATCAGGGCATCATCACTAGGTCCCGTAGGCTTTTTGTCCGTGATGCAGACAGGTAAAAACTTTCGATCTTCTCGATAATTGCGAACCTTGAGGTCGCGACTTTGCCACCCGCTGTTTCTTAGTTTTTTTAGACGAGATATTCCAAGCTGTTGTGCAAATTCTTAGTGCCTCTGTTGTACTCAATCGTAGTCTCGACGATGTTAGTGTTGTAGCGTCTATAGTATAGTCCTAGCCTGCGAATTCTGAGGTTTAAGTCCCATTAGTCTGACGAAGATGGTATTTCACGTCTAATTTTCAAGTGCGTGAGTTTTGAGCTGTCTGATCTGTTTTTACGTAGTTCGGACAAATCCTTCGAGGCACTTGTTGTAGCGGTTTGACTACTGTATCGGTTTTATCATGAATATTGTCAGTGATTTTCAGCAGATCGATGAAAACGATTTGAATTTGCATGGGACCAAGTCAGAGTTTCGCCAAGTCCACTTTCAATGAGGCTTTTTCCTAAAGAAAGAGTTCGTTAAGAGGAGCCACTACGACTCAAGAGACGAGAAAATTTATAAACATATGGTCCCGGTCTATTCTGTGCACCCCTACGCTATGGCTGCCGATTATCATTTTAGCCGTGTTCTTGTACTTTGGCTTTCCATTAACAACGTTGTAGTGAGCCTTAGCAGTACCATGTAATGCTTTCACTATACCCTCGTACACGGTCTCAACTGCCCCGTCAGTGCTTCTAGAAGTCTTACATACACTTTTCACTTTCAGAGAGTACTTGTCACGTCAACTGAGCTTCCCAAGTCGACATGCTGCTTACTTCCACAAAGCTAACAAGGTCTATTTTTAGCATAAAACCAAAACCGTCATCGAAGGAACGCCTTCCATCACCTTGCCTAAAGTAGAACAGGACGCTGGAAGCAAGGGTTAGCGTGTCCTCCCTGTTCTCCTTGTCCTCACGACACTTCTCGAGCTTTTGGGATTCATACAGAGATCTATGACAAGGATATAGTGTTGGGCAGTGACACTCTTTCCGGGTCTCGGATTGTCCATCTTGCCGTACTGTCCAATCCATTTCAATTGCACGCTTCCCGTTCCTAAACATGATGAGAGGTTGAGATTTCTTTCAGAAATACGGAATATTAAATCTTAGTATTTGCTAAAGTAATTTTAGGGGCCCATATCTATATTTATGCGTTTACATATATCCGAGAGAGAAATTTGAATTTTAAATACTGTTAATGGATTTCAAATGGAAAGAGTAATGTGAATATAATGGACGCGTCAAGGACTCTATTAGTCATTGATTCTGTTCTCGTCAATATATATAGCTTGTTAAGTAAACTAATGAAAGTAATTTATAGTAATAATAATAATGAGTTGGCGAGTCACCATCTGCCAACATTTTAATTATCATATATTAAAATAGCAGACACCGCCTTCATCCATAATTATAATCACCCAGTTCATCTAACCCCCAACCCAATAGCCCATTTTGTAGCTAGCATATTTTACAATAGTTTAACTCCCATTGAAGGTGGTCCATTTTCGTTCTTCTACATAAGGCAGGCGTGGATTGTCTGCAGTGGGGGTCCCATTTCCTATTAGATTAAAATTCTCAAAGTGCCTCTGCGTGTTGGACCTATGTCTCCATGTAACACAACCAAAAGCCCGGGTATCTTCAAGAAAAAAAAAAGAAGATACTTGAGAAAACAAGAGACATAATAATAACTTTATTTCATAACACAGTACAAACCAAATGACAAAACAAAGAATCGCATTAAACGTAGGTTTAACAATAATAATTTGTACATTAGCATTTTTTTCTGTGACACACCAAACCCAAACTGAGACAGGCTCGTATCTTGGGAATTGGTGCCTCACCGCTCTGTTCATCTTAGGGTACATCACGTTGTGGACATATTTTTAGATAAGTAATAATAAATATATGTTGCTACCATATTGGACATAAGACCAATGATGTTAACAGGACAAGTGGTGCTAAATAAAGGTAAACTAATGTAGATTATACTTATTTTAAAAACATATCTAAAAAAACTTATAAAAAACTACCAAAAGATTTTCTGTATTGTCATAGTCTAACGACTTCAACAAAATACTCAGTTTTTATTAAAATTATATTTATTTAATCCATGTAGCGAGATTTTCCTGTTTATATTTTTGTAAAGCCTTAAGCTCAGTACTTCGTATTGGCGTGCTGCGAAAGCTGTTCTATAGAGAATAGAGTGACACACGAGCGCACCACGTCTGCTCTTCGTAACTTCTTTAGATGGAGTAAGCTGAGAATGCCGTCGAAGCAGTGTACGAAGAATGAACAGTTGTCGCACAGACAAGACCCCACACTTATCGTACAACGCTGTGGTGGAGAAGTAGCGAGGCTTAGAGTACATTACCTTCAGAAGAAATCGTTGTCCTCTTTCCAATTTCAGCAAAAGGGTCTTATGAGTAACGCCTCATGCTGGGATACATTAACTTATAACGTCTGACACAGCGCCACATAAACTTTATGCATTACCGATCGATCTGCCGAGGATCAAAGATTTTTGAATATGTAAATGGGTCTTCTAACACGTTCAGTTAACGTCTCCACCTGATCAGGCCAGATCAATTTTTCATCAATGAGGACACCAAGATACCTTACACCATTGACTTGGTTTAAGCGGGGACAGGAGCAACACATTACAGACTCACTGCAGTTGTTGTGGGCAGCGAGGGAAAGGGTTTCACTTGATAGGGGCGGTGTGTTTGGGAGATTAAAGCGAATATATTTTTGTTTTTTCTACCTTCATGCTGAGTTGATTACAGGACAACCATGATATAATCTTTCTTAGGTTTGTCTCAGCATGTCTCCCTGCATCTTCCGAGTTCTTCCCATACACTAAGAGCACTGTATCATCAGCATACGTGAAGATTTGGCAGTTTTCAAGTTTCATACGACACAAATCATTCACGTAAATTAGAAACAGCGTAGGGCCGAGAATACTCCCCTGTGGGACGCCATTTGATCTAAGTAGGTAATAAGTATTTAAGAAAGCTTAGACACACATATGATTTCCTGGGACATCCTTCCGAGGCGCCCCCGGTGGTGTTAGATGAATAGATAGGGACTCGAACTACTAAAATCACGGTTGGTTCGAGTCCGGAAAAGCATCCGTGGGAAATTTTACACGTTAAAAAAAGTTATAGTTACAGAAGCGCTCGTGGCCTCGCGGTCTCAGTGTTCTGTAAACGATCACTGAGTTACGCAACTTTCACTATGGCTGGTCCTTGGATGGGTGACCATTTTGTGGCATTTACATTTGCGAGCGTTTCCGTGCTTCGGAAGGCACGTTAAGCCGTTGGTCCCGGTAGCCAGTAAAATGGCAGTCGTTAAGTCTGGTTGAAGGCCTTATGGGCGGCTTGAAAATTTCAACAGCAGGTAGCCTGAACCTGCGTCTGTCTCTTCAACACGGCAATGGGCTCCCCACCTATTACGTGGGACAGGAATCCGCACGGTGAAAAGTGGGCATATAATATGCCTCTGCCACCCCTTCGGGGATAAGGCGTGATGGATATTTATTTATTTATTTATTATTTTATAGTTACATCACGCATTTCATTGTCCATCTTATCATTCATCCTACCGACTGTCCGCACTTTTACTCTTAATACTTTAACCTTGTTGGCTTGACTGATTTTGACTAGACTTCTAAAAATAATAAAGCCCAAAATATACCGAGTAACCTCACCCATACAAAGCCGTAGGAGTCAGCTAGTTGAAAATAGCTCGATGAAAAGGAACATGGAAACACATTTGTAGGTAATTAATTAATTATTCAACTACGCTGTTAATAAGAATTCTGTCTGCTAACTGAAGCCATTATGTCTTTGTAGGACCGTGGTTAAAGTCTCAATATGGGACATATCACAAATCTTTGGAACAGATTTACACAAACAAAACTCTTAAATCAATTAAGTGGGAAATTGGAGATGGATTTTTTTGAGTACGTGTACAGGGTTACTTATTTGTCAGGTAAGTTCTTTGTGCATTTGAATTCCATTTCACGCTTTGTTGCTCTACTGCAGAGTCGACAGAGCAACGTGTTTAACTCCCAGACCTGAAGACAGGTCAGACTACCTACAAGGCCACCACGGTATTGCACGTCAGCTCTACGAAATCTCAGGTTTTATTGGTAATGTGTTGGTGCACCGTGTGCTCTCTCTCTATCCAAGTCTGCAGAACGGGCCAAACAGCTCCCACGACCGAGTCTCAGGTTAGGCCAGAAGTTAAGCCAATGCGACTCAGCAAAGGCACACCCTGAAATGGAGCTCTCCATCTTCGCTCTCTCTTGCTTCTGAATTTCCGTTTCTGTATTAGTTTTTTTGCTTTGTGTTTACTCCGTTTTGTTTGTCCGTTACTCAGCAGGTGCACGGTGCACCACTACAGACATACAATGACAAAATCTTTCGCTGATCCTTATTAAGTTTATCTTGAATCGACTTATTTAAAATGTAATTAATTAATGTTCAGGATTGTCTCCGGCAGACCGGACCATTGGATATTTGGTGTACAGCTACATTTTCAAGTTGATAATAACATTATTTATGTGTTGTGAGCTGTGGTACATATTAACTACAGCAACCAGTTTGGATGCAGCAGCCCAGACCGTCAGTGTATTTCTCATGCAATCTATCGCCCTTTACAGATACGAGAGTTTGGTAATCAAAAAACCTTTTTTTATATATAAATATGTATCACTACTTTACCTAAACAGCCTAAGCTCTGTAATATTTCCGTTGCTAATTACATCTTCATCCACTTGATGACTGTTGGTAAGATAAATTACCTTAGTGCGCTTGAGACCGAGAAGAGAAGAGAAGAATCTGCATGTTGCTTTCCCTTACTCATTTTCCTAATTTCCTTTCTTCATTCACCTCTTCTGTCACTCATAAGTATCTCTTTAGGTTACCCACCTGCATTTTAGATGAGTTTTTTATTCTAAATTTTATTTCACAATATGTTTTATCTATACCGTTGCTGTTCAGAACTTTGCAATTTTTGAATAGTTTGCAGTGCACTTGAATTTCTTTCAGATATCCAACAGGTCATTTTATAAGACCCTGGTGACAACCATGAATTCACCATACTTTGATATATCGACAGTGGCTCGCAAAAAGTTAGTTGAGGAGTGGGCCCAAAGGAATGAGACATTTATAAATGTGCTTCTATTGATTGGGAGTAGCACACTAATAATTTGGTAATTATGTTAGTACTCTGTAGTAAGTGTAAAAAGAACAAAGCTTGAATACCAAAATAGTTAGCATAATAAAAATATTTAAGTTCAACAATTATAATGGCAAGAGGAGCCAATTATAAGTGTTTTATCGCGGGAATTCAATATGTGTGAAATGTTTTATAAAAATCGGCTAAGTAGAAAGAGTCGAAAAAAAACATGTTATATATTTTCTAATATTTCTATTTAAGGTGTTTGTATCCCCTGTTTGATGAAATCGAATACAACCTTATCACCGACATCAGCATACCTTTCTATTACAAGACTTCTGTATTGTACCCAATAGTGTACTTTCTGACGATGGTAGCATTAGCGGGATGTGCATATTCTGTGATCGTTACAGCATCAATACTACAAGCACATTTACTACATCTTCTATGTCAGTATGCAGTACTAGCAGACTGCTTTACTAACCTCTTGTACGACTGTAATAAAGGCTATGGAGGTATGGCACATCAAGAAATATTATAATTTTAATTATAATTAATTATTTTTTAATAACGAAATGTTTACTTTAAATAAACAAGTTATTGAAAATAATACATTTGAATTTCTTATTGCAGGTGTTCTTTTAAGCGATTGCATTGACAACAAACAGTTTGAAGAGAAATATGTTAAAAGAATTGGAAACTTAGTAAAACAACACGAGTTTATTTTAAGGTATTAAGTAACAATAAAGTACTGAACAAGCTCTCAATAAAGTACAAATACCTAATATAAAATTAGAGATAGAATGCAGATGTGTTTAAAATCAGGGAGTTATAAGATCAGTCGACAGAGCCACTCCCATTGAAGTAAAAAATGAAATAAAGATTATTTTCTGTTTATACAAAACATATGAAAGAAGTTATTAATAGAACTGTTGTTGGCAGTTGCACAAACTAACATAAAATGTCATATTTACGACTTCTACAACATTTATTAGTCATTGTTTGAGTTTCCATTGTCACCGCAACTATTACAACCAAACTTACGGTAATGGTTTTCGGCAGCGCGATTTCAGATCAACATTTTTGTCATATTTTTAAATTTCACGAATGACAAGTATACCAATTCTGATTATTCTGATTTCATTTAGGTCTTGTGTGTTATGCCTAGTTCTTGCCCGTTTGCTTTTCTTTAATTTTAGTAGGTACTAGCGAAAGTGGTTACTACTTAGTAAAAATTAAAGATAAACAAGTATTTAGTAAGATAAGTAGTAGTTGATTCTAATAGTACTGATTATATTAGCCACTTACCGTCATTTTATGTCATTACATGCAGTATAGTAACGTATTCGATTTGGCAAAATTTTAAATATTCACAAATAATGGTGACTATGGTCCCTATGATCGTCTCTTCTCGTGATCATAGGGCTGCCCTCTTTCTCGCTCAGAGAATAAGCATTGCCATACAACGTGGCATTGCGGCCAGTCTTATGGGAACCTTACCGGTTGATTTTGATGGGGAAGGAATTCATCGACACCTAGTCGGGGCATCATTGTCAGTCTTGTAATAATACCCACCACCTCTTTATATTTTTTGTACTAGGTTCTGTAAATATGTTAAATTTTAATAAGTTAGAATAAATAAATAAATGTCCATCACGCCTTATTCCCGAAGGGATGGCAGAGGCATATTATATGCCCACTTTTCACCGTGTGGATTCCTGTCCCACGTAATAGGTGGTGAGCCCATTGCCGTGTTGAAATAGACAGATGCAGGTTGTGGCTACCTGCTGTTGAAATTTTAAGCCGCCTATAAGGCCTTCAACCAGGCTTAACGACTGCCATTTTACTGGCAACCGGGACCAAAGGCTTAACGTGCCTTCCGAAGCACGGAAACGCTCGCAAATGTAAATGCCACAAAGTGGTCACCCATCCGACGACCAGCCATAGTGAAAATTGCGTACCTCAGTGATCGTTTATCGAACACTGAGACCGCGGGGCCACAAGCGCTTCTCGAGCAATAAGTTAAATTCACAAATATTACAAGGTCAATGTTTGTGAGCAATGTAATTGATTGGTAATAAAAGCTTGTATTTGATTGACCAAAACAAATGTTACAGCAATACAAGCAAACTGAAAGCGGTTGTTAGTAGACCGATGTTATTACAGCTGGCAGCCAGTGGCGTCATGTTGTGCTGTGTTGGCTACCAGACTGTTATGGTGAGAAAAACGTTATTTAAGGTCATTAAAAACTGTATGTATTGTTAGCAAGCAGAAATGTATGCATGAAGATTACAAGACTATTGACATTCTAATTTTATAAATTAAATAGACTCTATAAAGAAAAAACTCTATAAGAAGAAATATTTTATCATCTGTAGCGTGATAATATGTATGTATGTATGTATGTAGCGCAATTCACAAATCTCGATCCAAATCCTCTACTACGTAAATGTCATCGATGTTCGAGTTCTATGAAATTGGATGACATTTGCGCAGTAGAGGATTTGGATCCGAGATTTGTGAATTGCACCCATGGGCTCGTTTTTTTTGAAGTAACATAACTCAAACGACGGATTTTATCAAGGCAGCTTATTAGGCCCTAACGTTTTACTACAATAACTTAAACTTAAAATACTTAATCTTAAAATAAATAACTTGTAATGCTGATACATATAATATTGTATACATTATGTATATGGCACACTGAAATATCTTATACTGTCCAATGAGTCCTAAACCTTAGCGTCACTACTCAAAATATAAATGAATTTCAAATGCATTATAAATTTAATTTTCAGACAATCACTCAGAACGTAGTTGAAAGTCTCGTGGCCTTCATGTTTTTGTCATACAACTTGGTTGAACTGTATATTATTTGCCGCTGGTGTGAGGACATCACAAGCTGGGTAAGTTAAATAAGTTTGTTTCCCTTATGATCAGGCACAAAAATATGAACCCATTGAAACCATAAGAAAGATTCTTTCATTGGGTAATGCAATAATTTGCATAACGCTGAATCAGAAAGAATACTAAGATAATTAACAATTTTACGGTTTTAGAGTACCAAAATAGGTGAAGCAATCTACTGCTCGGGTTGGGAGTGCGGTGTGAGTAAGATCGATGGAGTTCGTCCTACAATAATCATGGTGATCGCGCGCGCCAACAGACCTGCGTTCTTCACTGCTGGAGGAATGTACAATATATCGATACCGTCTTTTGCTAGTGTAAGTTGAAGTACAAATTCCAATATAATGAAAAAAACCCATGTGTGATTTTTGATTAAAAATCTCACTAAGTTTATTGGTACGAGTAGCCTAGACATTTCCTTATTTAGAGGTTCTGACTGAATGCGATAAACAACGAATTTAGCATACTATAACTTCACTAGTATTTTAATAACATAGTAACTGTGACGTATTTATATATAACTAACTGACCCGCGCAACTTCGTTAGCGCTTCATAAGAGAAACAGACAAATATCTTTCTAAATAATTATATGTAAATACGTATAGATAACGTAGGAGGGAAAGCTCCAAGAAGTGCTGACTTGACGTCGTAAGGGATGACATGCGTGCCAATGATTTCACTACAGGGGTTGCCGACGACCGTGCGAAATGGAGGAGAAAAATTAGGAAACTTGGACCCCGGGCGTCACGAGGTGCAACTGGCACAGACGCTCGGATGATGATGGGAGTAACTATGACGAATTGTAAAAGTTATTACAGTACTAAATATCGATGGCACTGACTATTTCTAAGGACATATTTAAAAAAGTTTTTCTATTAAAACAGCCTATGGCAGTCTTGTACTGGACGTAAGCCTTTTTAATATTTGCCATTTTAAGAATTTAATTGGTCTTGCTGTACCACGCTGGCCAGATAAGTTGGTACAGGAATTTCTTTCGAGTTTTCCTTCACCTCACCACTTGCAGATTAAAATGACTTGAACTGCAGCGCTCTCACAATGACCATTGGGGCCATACTGAGACATACATATTATTATGAAGTGTATTATCGAGGCTTGTAACAATGTTATAAAACAGTAGTGTGTAAGTGCTTACGCTCAAAATATATATATTTTAACTTAAATAATAAAACATGTTCTTTTTTTACAGTTGGTGAAAGGGTCTTATAGTGTGTTGACTGTCTTGCTACGATTTCGTCGCAATTAAATCCAGTTCGTAAATTTTAACTCAGGCATCTATAGAAACCGACAAACTGTCGTCAATCGTCGACAGTTTGTCTTCATCGTCGATCAAATGTATCACTTTATATTAGAATTCGATAATGTTCAATAAAAAAACCTTTTTTATTTAGTGCATCTCTCATTCAAAAACGTGTCAACTGAAGAACAAATATTAAAGTGTTCAGGTTTACCCTCCACCCTAACTGCTGGAAGCTGATTTTGAATAACTAGAACTAGGATTAGAAAATGGGTTTGAGACTATTTACTACTGTAGCAGTCCCTACAAGTTACATAAAATTATTAATGTGGCAACACTAAAGTTCGTTCTCTTTCTTGTAGCTTGTAGCCAACACGCCAACTGTATGCGAGCCTATTGTGTTAGCTCTTTTTATAAACATTAAAATTAAGTTTGTGGAACATAAAGACTTTTTATTTGAACGCACAGGAGTACTTTCAGCCACACAGCCTGCCAAGCCATTATATACAGTCTACTGCGGCACTCTGCGTTTGATATTAGACCTGAAAGACGTGTCATAGTGCTAATTTTTACATCTGAGAGAGTACGAGGGCTTTCGGACGCTACGTTTGAACCTGACTCAATAAGTTTCAATTTATGAACTTAGATCTTCCAGTTTTTATTGTTGTAATAACAACATGTGTTATAATAACGCACAATGTTGTAATAATAACGTCGACTAGTACTGGCGATCTAGAACATCAACTATACTGTCGGGAACACCGAGGTCGCCTGACCTGTCCCCAATGACCCAGCAACGCCTACAAACGACATTTGTCACCAGCGTAGCTTTCTTAACCAAGGACATTTGAATGACAAACACAATTGCATTCATAAATTAACAAGGTCACCACTGGTGCTAATTTTGTTGTTGAAACCACTAAACTAAATTTCTCTAAAATTTTCTTATTTTTATTAAGAGATTGCCAAAAGCTATTTTGTTATTACGTCGAACTAAACTTGGTGATATTATAAACAGCACTAAATTTGTATCTGACATCAATAAAATTCCTTTTATGTGATAAAATTCAACAAAACATGTATTTAGATGCCGACTAACTTAGTGATTGAACTGTCTATGTACATTTTTCACTCTTTGTTGAATTTTATAACATAAAATGAATTTTAGTGATGTCTGATATAAATTTAACGACACACAAAATTTAGACGTTTTCACTTTCACGATGTTTTCAAATTTAACCACCACCACCTATTTAGGTGACGTCTAATTTTAGTGAAAAGACTAATTTTAGTGGGACGTTTATTAATTTTAGTAACCGTTTGAGACGTGAAAACTTTTAAAACGTTGTAACGTGAAAAATGTACATAGGCAGTTCAATCACAAATTTAGTCGGCATGTATTTACATTTGACTGTCTATGTACATTTTTCACGACTTGTTCAATTTTATCCCATAAAATGAATTTTAGTGACATGAGATACAAATTAAGTGCTATTTATGATATCACCAACTTTAGTTCGACTTAATAACAGAATAGCATTTGGAAATCTACTAACAAAATTAGAAAATTTTAGAGAAATTTAGTTTAGTGATCTCACCAACAGAATTAGCACCACTGTCGGTTTGGTTGTTGACGACCATGTATAGCCCAATTATTGTTTTTCTAATATCTTAATAATAAACTTCCATAAAACATTTATATGGCTTATTAGTAAGCATTTAAGCTAGAGAGTGAGAGGCGCCTTTCATCTATGTAGCAAGTATAAATTATAACAAACCGACGACTTTGGTCTAAAATGAACATACATACATAGATATCGTCACGCCTGTCTCCCATCGGGGTAGGCAGAGACTATGGCTTTCCACTTGCTACGATCCTGGCATACAACTTTCGCTTCTTCCACTTTCATAAGTGTTTTCATACACACACGCCGGTTAAGGGTACTCTTGACCTGACCTTTTTCCAAAATGTCTACTATTTGATTGACATATGTACGTCGAGGTTGCCCCTTACCAGTTTGCCCATTCACTCTCTTCTGATAAATCTGTTTCGTTAGTCTACTTTCATCCATCCTCTCCACGTGTCCGAACCATCTAAGCATAGCTTTTTCTATCTTAGTCACTACTTCTTCTACCATACCGCAATGTTCCCTTATCACGCTGTTCCTTTCTTTGTCCATCAAATGTCAATTTCTTTGTCAATCAATAAAATGAACAATGACGAATTATAATAACACTATTATTTTCATACACGGCAATGGGCTCGCTCACCACCTGTTACGTGGGACAAAAATGCATACGGTGAAATGGGGGCGTTTAATATGCCACTGCCTACCCCTTCGGGGATAAAGGCGTGACAATATGTATGTATGTATGTATTATTATGTATTGGTGGACATCCACTTGTACACTAATGTAGCTGTATACAAAAGTCAATAATAAATAACACAACATTCAACATTCGAGTCAAACCTAACCTCGCATGGGGGAGAACCGTCAAACCGGTCAAACGCAGACGCAGGCGCACAAAGCATAGATTGCACAAAGGCGAAGTAGCCATGCCATAAATATTATTAAAAAAAATACCGCCATACGTCAGATAAGTCCGTTAATCTTTAGATTTGAATATTTTGAAAAAAATAAATTCGACCATCTGCTTCTCACACAAGATTTTCACAGTCTACTTTCTTAAGTTATTGTCTTCTAGTGATATAAATTATATTATTTTTGTTTACTGAATTTAAAGCACGATGGCTGATAGAACACATGCATCTAGATTATCTGCCTACAAAAATGCTGGACAAGGGAATAATGTAAGTTTTGAATTTCGAACTAGTAAGAAATTATTCTCATTGGTCTTTTTTTGTGCTAAACTATATATTTTTCATTTGTTTTCTAATCAATCGTTACGTATTTTAACTAATCAATCTAAATTAACAGTTAGGGATGAAGGTAGAAGACAACTATATCTGACCACCTGCTTTAGGACATTCGATTCAGACATTAATCGTGTGCGCTTGAACTCTATTACTATTTGAATCAAATACTATTTTAATATTATAATGACGTAACAAAGCAAGGGAAATCATATTTCTTCACTACCATATGATCAACATCAGCTGTACAAGTATTTTCCTACTACTAAATTAAGTGTACCAGACATTGGGACTTAACTGACATAAGACCATCTCATCCTGTTCCATGGTTTGCCTTGTGCAAAAGGTTTACAACACCAATAGGTTTTGTGGGACATTTTAACCCTTTGCCATCTGACCCAAATGAAGCTTATATTATGTTTATGCTATGGAATTCAGACAAGTTATGAACATACTTATAAATATTTTTAAAGACAGATATATTCATAAATCGAGTCATATGACATATTTTTATGATTCTTGATTTGATGCATTTGTCAACCCTAAATATAAGCCTAATAAAAACTGAAAGAAAAAAAAATTCTATCGAATCTAAATATGATGCAAAGCTCCCTAGGGCTGCTAGTCATTGATAGATTAAACAATGTGCTCATTTGGTGTGAGTGGTTTAGGTATTTTATAAATAGGTTTTCCATTGCCTGATGTGATTGTGTAGTGGAAGCCCATGTTCAGCGAATTAAATGCTATCATTATTACTAAACTATGTCTATAATGGTTTTCTTAGGATCTCCGCCGCAAACGTGCTGAACTATCTGTGGCATTACGAAAACAAGCTCGCGATGAACAACTCCTCAAGCGTCGTGCTATGTCACCAGAAGGTGGCGATGAGATTCAAGAAAATGAGAAAACTTATACTCCTACTGAAATAGTGCAAGGTGAGATTTGAAACCATTATTATGTAAGTGTCACCATCATTTTGGGCTTACAGTGATGCCCATCAACTAAAGGGCTGTGCAGACTATAAGGTAGTCATTTTGACTAAGCAGCAACCAAAATCATATCAGCTTATCTGACAGTAAACACAGTTTTTTCAACTGCTACCCCTATTCCGTACAATAATCCCTTTTTTTTCATCATCCGTAACCAAATTGTCTGAACTGCCCACCTGGTTCCTCTGTTTCTGGCCTTACACTAGTTAGCACAGGCAGCAGTAGGTAATATATGCCTCAATATTACCATTGAGTTTCAGGCCAAGGGAATTAGCAAATTGATAGCACTCCTGAACAACATAACCACTGGACACAGGAGATCCAAAGTTGTAATCCTTCTTAGTTGTCAAATTGTCTGGCCTGCCTGTATGTATATATCCTCTGATTCAGGCCTTACACTTAGCTCAGGCAGCAGTAGGTAATACTTTTCTCAAGATTAGCATTGAGTTTCTGACCAAGTGAATTAGCAGAGGGATAGCACTCCCGCGCCACATAACCACTGGACACTGGAGATCCTAACAAGTACTCTTTCCTTCTTAGTTGCCAAATTGTCTGGCTTGCCTGCATGGTTCCTCTGTATCAGGCTTTACACTAGTTAGCGCAGGCAGCAGTAGGTAAGTCCTTAGTTGCTTGGTTTATAGGGGTCTCAGGGGTTACCATTGGCATACTATGATTTAGCCTACACAATAACATGCAGGAGCAACAAGGAGAATAATCTATTTTATAATTTGTATTAAATACCTACCTAGATTGTATGCAGTTTTTAGTTAGTAGTACATAATAAAATGACAAATTATTTATTATATCTGTAACTTACTACAGGCCTTCGTAGCCAAGATCTCGCAGCCCAGACAGCATTTGCTCGCGCCGCTCGTCGCATGCTATCAAGAGAACAGAACCCTCCTATTTCTACAATGGTCAGTGCTGGAATCATCAAACCGTTAGTGGAAGCTTTGGAAAAAGATGAGTGGTGAGAATAGATTAATCATTGCATTTTTTTAGAAAAAGAAATAGTTTTCGATTAAGAAATTTAATTTACTTACAGGCTATCTTTATTTAAAAAAAAGAAATAAGGTTCTGCTCAAATCTTTATCTATATAAATAAAAACAGTCTGAGACTACCAGGACTTTAATTGGTCGTGCTAATTAGTGTCTAGCACATAAGACCTTTTAGCCTTTTTGTTACCACCTCACTGAAAAGGCAACGGGTTCAAAATTTCTTCTAAATTTAACATTTAAAATCTTCCAAAAAAATGGCAGTCGTTAAGCCAAGTTGAAGGATTAAAAAATTTCAACAGCAGGTCGCCGCAGCCTGCGCCTGTCCATTTCAACACGGCAATGGGCTCACCACCTGTTACGTGTGACTAAAATGCAAACGGTGAAATGTGGGCGTTTAATATGCCTCTGCCTACCCCTTCGAGGATAAAGGCGTGACAATATATATGTAAAAATAAAAATGAATCGCAAAATGTGTCGCTACGCGTAAAACTTAAAGATGTCTGGACCAATTTCAGTAATTTTTTTTAAATTTGTACAGATTTTTTTTTAAAATTGCATTAATGCGAAACAGGAACGGGAAAGCTTCATTACGCGGACGGAGCCGCGGGCATAAACTAGTTTTAGAAAATAAAAGGTTCTGCCCAAAAAATGTTAATTTCACTAGTTCACATATGCAGGTATTGTGCGTGGGAATGCTGCCCGGGAAATATCTGTATATAGAATGTAATACATACGTTATAAAATACTTTGCATTGTTCATATTAGTAACTCCTAGTGGTCATCACATTAATATTTTTTGCACCACGAGAGATCGACGGCGACTTGTTGTAATGGGTCATCGTTGTAAGAATTTTAATTGGAACTGCATTTGTATACTTCCAGAAATAGAACACACAATACATTCGTTTTGATGATTTTTTAAACCCAAAATGATACACATTTACCTATTAAAAATACTCTACAAACAACTAGATAAAATGGCTGCAAAATGAATCTGTATGTATATTAGAATTGAACAAAACTTATGTTTGGCCATTTGTCTACCTGATTAACTGATAATCAATATAAACATTAGATAGAACTCACTCACTGACAATATTTAACTTGTCAAAATAACGCCGCTGGGGACCGGGTGATGGAAAGCCATGTCGACGTCAAAAGACTGTGGGCCTCCTTCACAGTTAGAAATACAGTTGACAGTGGCCCTCAAGTTTCAGGCTTCACTTGAATGAACCTGGGTTTGCGGAGGAGTATTAATATAAAAAACCAGACCTCCTAAATTTTGCAGCCTCATAAATATTTTCCTTGTTACAGCCCAGATTTACAATTCGAAGCTTCTTGGGCTCTCACCAACATCGCATCTGGCACTCACGAGCAGACCATGGCTGTTGTTGATGTAAGTAATGCAATGAAGGACACAAAATTACTGTCAAAACAGCTTTTTTACAAATTGGAGCGTAGCTCCTGTACATTACATTAGTTTTTATTTCACTTCTATACATGCAGTATTTCCGAAGTTATGTTCGGAAATGCTGCATGTATTTCCGATGAGAAGTTTTAGACCTTTGCTGAATTTCCGAGATTAGGCGCGGCCATTAGGGCGTTTACACTTCACTACTTTTTCATACTTAGTACGAAGTAGACATCTCTTGTTGCCTATTTTACAAACAAACTTGTTGGCAATAGGGCACAGACGCAGAAATTAAAGAGATAGTTTAAACTTTCTGTCAGGTGATGCTAGCTGATATTCATAACAACCATTAGCATATTTAATACTCTCCCATATTGTGAAGTCGTATTTGATAGTGTGATCAATGCTTTTCCTATATGTACCTTGAAAACCAATCTCTTAGGGTGGAGCAGTTCCCAAGTTGATCTATCTCCTTGCTCGCGGTGGGAATGTCGCCGAGCAAGCCGCCTGGGCTCTAGGAAACATCGCAGGAGATGGAGCCCAGACAAGAGATCTGGTGCTGTCCTGCGGAGCTCTGCCAGTTCTACTACCGCTCATGACTGTGAACACTCCCTCTGGTCAAATGAGGACTGCAGTGTGGACGTACAGCAATTTCTGCCGGTAAGTTAGTACAAAGTCTAGTTCAAATATTTTTTATAATATTTTAGTATTTTTCATGTACTCTACTTATGAGAAGGTAATGCATTTAAACTATATTTTTACTTGAATCTAGCTGTCTATGTGTGTGGTTTTTTATATCACAACCAGAGGTCCCTTGAAAGCAAACCTTGGACCTACTTGGTACTATTTAATATGACTACACCATCTAGCGGGAAACTAATAATTATCTGTTATATAAGCGGGAAACTAATAATATTCAGATAGACGTGCTGCACGTGCGGACGTATTATTGGTTGTTTTTATAGTTATACCTACAAATAATAATTGTACTCAAAATATTCTTAGATGACTACGAAGTGTAACGGCTGTAATGCCGGATTAAGTGAAAATGAGGATATGCAGTGTTCACTACAAGAGTGCAAGAAAAAATATCATTTTAAGTGTCTTGCACTAACAAAAGATAAGGTGGAAGCCTTTACAAAAGAATTTAAGAGTAATTGGATATGTCCAGAATGTACGTGCAGACTGCCAAAGAGTGATAATTCTGATACACCAGTTCGAGGAAGTACAATGAGGAATAAAATATATAGTCGGTGCTATGTTAACACGGAACGTGGGAGTCGTCGCAATACAAAGGAAGATACTGTGATGGACCGTGAGATACAACTTCTAGAAGAATTACGAGAATTTCGTCAAGAAATGAGAGCCCGCATGGATGATCAATTAAATGAGTATAGAATTTAGAAACAAAAATATGTAAATACTGAAACAGAGTTAAGAGAAATAAAAAAACATTGCAGGTAGTTCAAGAAGAAAAAATAAATAAAATCGAGTTACTCGAAAGTAAAATCAAAGTTTTAACAAAAAGAAATGAGTACTTAGAAGCTAACTTAGGTACTGATAAGAACATAAAAATCACCAGCGATAAAGAGAAAAAAGATCGGATGACTTATGCAAATGTAATCAAAGAAAAAGGGATGCAGGTAACTCACAAAAAAGTTTTAAATAAATAATAAATAAATATCCATCACGCCTTATCCCCGAAGGGGTGGCAGAGGCATATTATATGCCCACTTTTCACCGTGTGGATTCCTGTCCCACGTAATAGGTGGTGAGCCCATTGCCGTGTTGAAATAGACAAACGCAGGTTGTGGCTACCTGCTGTTGAAATTTTTTAAGCCGCCCATAAGGCCTTCAACCAGGCTTAACGACTGCCATTTTACTGGCAACCGGGACCAACGGTTTAACGTGCCTTCCGAAGCACGGAAACGCTCGCAGATGTAAATGCCACAAAGTGGTCACCCATCCGAGTACCAGCCATAGTGAAAGTTGCGTAACTCAGTGATCGTTTACAGAACACTGAGACCGCGGGGCCACGAGCGCTTCTCTTCACAAAAAAGTTTTAATAAACAATATCGAGGCCATGAAATCAACGGAAGTTTCTGCAAACAATGAAAGTAAAGTACAAGATATAAATGGAACAAATAGTTTATCAGAAACAAATTTAGAAGAAGAAATTCACGAACCACCAAAGGATACATGGACAATCATAAATAGAAAAAGGATAGATACGCTAGTCAGGAAGTGAGAAAGGGAGGAAGCACGAATACAATTCATATTCAGGGAACTGAAAAAAAGAAATACTTGCATGTATGGCGGCTGAATAAAGAGACAACAGTGGAAGAGCTGGAACATTATGTCAAACATATCATATATAAAAATGAAAAAATATCGGTAAAGATTGACAAAATAAAACATAGAACCGAAAGGGATTACACATCCTTTATTATAGGAGTTCCGGAGAGCAAGTATGAGCAATTATTTCAGGCTGAAAACTGGGGTGTGAATATTGAGTTAGCTGAATGGGTGTGGTTTCGGAGATCCAGTAACAAAGCCAAAAACAATGTATAAATCCATGGATATATTATATCAAAATGTGAGAGGACTCAGAACTAAACTAGAAGAGTGTTATAGTAGTATTTTGTCTTCAAATGCAGATTTATTCGCCATCACCGAGACGGGTTTTAATGAATCCATACAGAGATAATTTCGCTCGGTTATACTATTATTAGATGTGACCGAGGCGACGGGCGAAAGCAGGGAGGTGCGTGTTTAGTGGCCACACCGCGGTTTGATGTGTGACAGGTAGCGGTCCCGTGTAACGTAAGCATTGATATACCTTTGAACTGGTTAGTGCTACAGTTAGTGAACGAAACAATGTATTATTTTTACTGTGTGTGATTTATATACCTCCAAATAGTAATGAAAATGAGTACATGCTATTATTTAGTATTATTGAACAATATGTGAACAAATACAGTGATATAGTGGTGTTAGGGGATTTTAATTTGTATTCAAGTCCGGTATGTATTGCTAATTACTTTGAGTATTTTATAACTTATTGTGGATTCAATCAGAGTAACAATGTGTGTAATTGTAAGAATAGATTACTGGATTTAGTGTTAAGTACATTCGTGGATGGGGAAAGCATAATTGTGCATGCGGCTCAGGACCAACTAGTGTCAGTAGACCTGCCTCTCGAGGTGACAGTAAAGTGTAACATTCGTGCGCACCGCGCACGCGGCTGCTCGGGCTCGGCGGCACCTGGCCTACAGGACATGTCCACACATTCAGGTTGGAATTTTAGAAAAGCAGATTTCTTTTCGTTATATTATTTAATAGCATCAATTGATTGGTCACATATGTATGGCCTAAACTTGGAAAATAGTCTTACCTTTTTCTATGATAATCTTAATTCGGTAATAGATAACTGCGTACCCAAGAGACAGCGGCGTCAGGGAAACATAACATACAATTACCCTGAATGGTACACTGCCGAAATTATTAGCGACATAAAATTAAAATCGTGTCTTCATAGGCGGTTTAAGAAAACTGGCTCGCGGATTGATTATGAAGCGTTCTCTCACTGTAGATCAACAGTTAAACGTAATATTAGATATGCACTTGAACAGTATCAACGTCGGGTCGAAAATGAATTGAAAGATAACCCCAAGTCCTTTTGGAATTTCATCAAGTCCGAGAGAACTAGCAGAAGCACAAAACATATATTAAATAATGGAGTGGAATTGACGGATGAACAGAGTGTGTCTGAGTTGCTAAGTATTTTTATTTAGTTTACTCCACGAAACGACCGGAATTAAATGTAAACTCGGCGATAGTGGGGGCGGGAGATAGGAATAGCGCAGCGCAAGTCCATATTGATCATCGCTTGAAGCCAAAAAGATCGACTGGTCCTGATGGCATCCCGCCCTACATATTTAAGGATTGTAGAACAGTATTAGCGGAACCATTGTTGGACGTATTTAATAAATGCCTGAAAGCTGGTGTGTTTCCAGATCTGTGGAAAATAACGAAGGTGGTACCAGTACCGAAAGGCCCTTTGGCGAGGCAGGTCAATGAGTATAGGCCGGTAGCTGTTTTATCAACTGCTGCTAAAGTATTTGAAGCGGCTATTCATAAGAATCTTTATTCACAAATACAATCGCAATTATCCGATGCACAACACGGTTTCCGTTACGCAAGAAGTACCACCAGTAATCTTTTGTGCCATATGACTAGGATAGTACCGGTAGTGGACAGGAGAGGGCAAACTGATTCGGCTTACTTTGACTACAAAAAAGCATTCGATTTAGTCGAAAATGATGTTCTACTGGAGAGGTTAGCTGCAGTAGGTTTCACCCCACAATTGCTGAACTTTTTTGCAAGGTATATGTGTGATAGGCAGCAGTATGTAGAGTACGCGGGATGTAGGTCGGAACTGTATTTTACAAGATCTGGCGTGAGTCAAGGCAGTAACCCTGGGCCTCTACAGTTCCTAATTATGATAAATGACCTGCCGAACATGGTTCAAGAAGCACAATGCCTGCTGTTCGCTGATGACTTGAAACTATCGCTGGCCATAGAAAGCGTGGAGGACTGCATAAGGTTACAAAGGGACATAGATGCGGTGGTGGCTTGGAGCAAATCAAATCTCTTGCAGTTTAACACATCTAAATGCGCGATTATATCGTTCTCTCGTTCACGGGCTCCGATACTTCATAGTTATAACATAGACGGCTTACCATTGGCTCGAGTCACTAAGATTAGGGATCTGGGTGTGAATCTTAACACAGGCTTAACGTATCAGGACCACATAATAAATATTTGTAAAAAAGCTTTTAGAAGCCTAGGTTTTATATTGCGCATGGCTCGAGGTTTTAATATTAACACAATTATAGCATTGTATAATGCTATGGTTAGGAGTCATTTGGAATGGAACGCTGTCATCTGGGCTCCACATGAAGATAAATATAAACTCATGCTAGAGAAAGTACAGAATAAATTCGTTAGATTTATATATTGGCGTCAATATGGGGTATATCCGTTCTATCCCTTAATGTACCCAACTTTATTTGTTTTAGGAATGGTAGGTTATAATAAATTAGAAGTTAGGAGAAATTTTACCCTAACTAAGTATATTTTTGAAGTCTTTAGGGGGAAATTATACAACAATGATGTACTGGGATTGTTGAAAATGTATGTGCCGGATAGGTTTGTATGGCGGCGTCGTAGACCTGCCCTATTCATGCAGCCGAGAGGGCGAACCAACCTCTGGGGGGAAGCTCCACTGACGCGAGCGATTCGTATTATGAACCTGGTAGCTTCAGAAGTAGACATATTCTGTTGTACTCTGAATGAATTCACAAAAGTGGCACTATTTATAATATGTTATAGGCATTAAGTAGACAACTTGTAAGGAAATAATTATACACTATATAACTACACTATTGTATTGGGTAAATCCTGTAATAATAGATGTATTGAGATAAATAAATAAATAAAATAAATATTAATAATTACATACATACATATCGTCACGCCTGTCTCCCATAGAGGTAGGCACAGACTATGGCTTTCCACTTGCTACGATCCTGGCATACAACTTTCGCTTCTTCCACTTTTATAAGTGTTTTCATACACACACGCCGCCGGTTAAGGGTACTCTTGACCTGACCTTTTTCCAAAATGTCTTCTATTTGATTGACATATGTACGTCGAGGTCGCCCCTTACCAGTTTGCCCATTCACTCTCTTCTAATAAATCTGTTTCGTTAGTCTACTTTCATCCATCCTCTCCACGTGTCCGAACCATCTAAGCATACCTTTTTCTATCTTAGTCACTACTTCTTCTACCATACCGCAATGTTCCCTTATCACACTCCGCAGACTTCTCATTTCCACTGCATTTATTTTACTTCTATGCTTCTTCTGCCACACCCAACTTTCACTGCCATACATGAGTGTAGGAACAAGTACTCCTCTATGCACAGCCAGTCTTGCCTTCTTAGACACGTTCTGACTGCTTATAAAGGCGTGCATGGCTCCATTAACTTGATTTCCAGCCAAAACTCTTCTCTCACAAATTTTTTACCTAAATATACAAATTCTTTCACCTGTTCCACTCGTTTTCCTTCCACAAAAATCGAGTAATCCTTCATACTTTCCTGTCCTTAAAAATCATTACTTTTGTCTTATCTACATTCAATGTAATGCGCTATATATAAAAAACTAACGCTAAAGCGTATCATGCATAATGTTAACCATCAACTGCAACTCCTCCGCCGATGATGCCAGTATAACCTGGTCATCAGCGTATAGGAGGCATTTGACAGTCAGTTCATTCATTTTTAAACCATACGCATACTCTTGCAGTTCTTTCAAACAACTGTCCATGTATAGGTTAAACAGCGCCGGTGACACTACACAACCCTGTCTCACACCTTTTTCAATGTGAAAAAAGTCTGTGCAAGCTCCATTGATCCTGACACAAGCACTGGAGCCCTCATAGAGAGATTTCAGTGCTCGTATCAAGTGACTGCTTACTCCATACTTGGCCAGTATTGTCTATAGTTCATGCCTCACCACTCGGTCATAGGCCTTTTCCAAGTCTACAAATATGCAATAGACCTTTAGACATATCGCCAAAAATTTTTCGGCTATGCATCGTAAGGAAAAGACCTGATCCGTGGATCCTCTTCCCTTCATAAATCCTGCTTGTACATCCCACATTTTCCCTTCAGTTTCATTCATCGCTCTTTTTATCAAAACTTTTGCATACAATTTGCCGACGATGCTGAGCAAGCTTATGCCGCGGTAGATTTTGCACTCTTGCTGTAACCCTTTTCCTTTGTAAAGCAGCACGATGACAGCCTTGCACCAATCTCCTGGCACACTGCCACTCCTCCAGCCATTTGCTGCTTTGGAGTGTATCTTTGCCGAGCCGCAGCGACTCACCCTCTGGCCGAAGCAGGCGAGGACGAACACCATAGTAGTTTAGCTTTCAGCGTTGTTTGGTTCCTCTCCTTAGGCTGGGATTCCCTACTACCGGGAAAGTACGCAAATGCATTCATCACACACACACACACACAAAACATAAAAAGGCCATAATTTTTTTACCTTTTTTTTTTCAGTATGTATTTTAAAATTTTGTGTTTAAACACATATTTCATAAAGCTATTTCAAATGCTACATTTTTTTATTACAGAAACAAAAATCCTCTGGTTCCTTTCGATTATGTATCACCTGCACTCACATATATTTCGGACTTACTCGAAATTACTGATCAAGATGTCCTAGGTAAGCACAGTTTATGAAATCACTTAACTGTCACGCTTTTATCCTGAAGGGGTAGAAGAGGCATGCTATACGCTCACATTTCACCGCATGAATTTTGTCTCAAGTAACAGGCGGTGAGCCTATTACCGTGTTGAAATAGTTAGGCACAGATTGTGGTGACTTGCTGTTTTTTAAACTATGAAAATATTAATTTTTCAAGCGGCCATAAGGCAAGGTGTCGTAGGTCAACGTGACTTGTTTGTTTGTTTTAACTGGACAGTGTTCGCACTTAGCCACTTGATTGGGCCATTGTGCGTGTATTTCTTCATTTCTTCACTCCAACCATCCAAGGCAGTCCTAGAATGTCAGCAACTTTTTAAGGCCCTGGCATGTTTTCGGGAGTGTTTGCGGCGACTGTAGGATGAGCGCCCGGTCTACTGCCACGCTCCTGCACTCCATGAGCACGTGCTGTGGCGTTTCCTCTGTCTCTCCATACATGCTCTGCACAAGGGGCTGTCAAATTATGACTTAACAACTGCCATACTACTGGTTACCTGGACCAATGGTTTAACGTGCTTTCCGAAGCACGTAAAAACACTGAAATTCCACAAAGCGGTTCCCCTACCAGATGACCACCTAAAGCAAAAGATGTTTAACTCACTGAACACTAAGTTGAAGAGTCTATGAGTACTTCTTTTAATATATTAACAGCTTAAACAGTAAGGACATAGAAAATTTAGTAAAAATTTTGTTATTTATGTCAAATTTAAACAATGATTTTTGGTTTACAGCGGATGCCTGCTGGGCCCTATCATATCTGACAGATGGACCGAATGAGCGGATAGAAGCTGTTCAGCTAACTCCCAAGCTCCTGTTTCGCCTGGTGAAACTTTTGGATCATAAGGCACCTGCAGTCAAGACTCCTGCTCTTAGGGCTATTGGAAACATGCTTACAGGCTCTGATGAACAGGTAAGCTGATTTATACTTATAAGTTATTTTGAGGATATTTTGGTATATGAAGTGAGTTAGCACGCTTTACACTCAATACATATAAATCTACTAGCTGACCTCCGCGGCTTCGCCCGTTACATACGTTCGATCTCCCGTCGCACCTATTTAATCCCGTCGCTTATAAATTCTACAATAATGCATACAAATTTGCCCGATTTGTCGACATTTATGACTACTGCTCCGCTATCTAGAGTAGTAGCGTGATGATATATAGCCTTTTGCCTTCGTCGATAAATGGGCTATCTAACACAATAAGGATTTTTCAAATCCGACCAGTAGTTTCTGAGATTAGCGCATTCAACCAAACAAAGAAACTCTTCAGCTTTATAATCTTTTATATAAAAATGAATTGATGTGCGTTAGTCTCGCTAAAACTCGACAATGGCCGGACCTATTTGGCTAATTTTCATATTGAAAGGTTTGTATAGGTTCAGGGTAGGTTTAAACGATTAGAAACAAACATAATAAATAAAGCAAAAACTAAATATGACCATTAAATTTTTCAATACAAAATGTTCCTGCCTGTGAAATTTTGATGTTCTTTGAGTCTCTATTGTTTTTTGTTTAGAAATTAAAAAATAGAGTCACTCTGTTGTCAAATATTTATTGAGCATATTTACATAGCAATAAATGGAGGTCCCGATCTCTTTGGTCTGCTTGGCTGGAATACAAAGTAGTTCTGTTTCAGTTATAAAAAATAAACTCAATGTCAGTTGGTTGCCGAAAAAGGCCGAAAACATGTGTCACCAAACTCCTATACGACGGGACCGACTTAAATGAAATTTTGTCTGTATATTTTAATAGATTACTGGATTGTTTTAAAATACAATTGGACCCGGTTGACGGCGCTGCTTTCGGTATTTCACCTAATGTGTTGTACAATAGAAAAATACATATTTTTTTAAGGCTCCTTTTGCTGAAGCTCTTTTTATACCACTACAACTACTACTACTACTTTTACAACACTACACAGACAAGCATACGGCCTATCTGATGGAAAGTGGTCACCGTAGCCTATTGAAGCTTGCAATACCAAATGCCGACCCAGTAGAAAATCCCATACTGTAGATGTTCGGGCAAACCGGGAGCTCATTCAAGAGCTCCATAAGGTAGATATTCGGGAAAACCGAGAACTCATTCAACAATCTAAGCGTACGCGGAAGAAACCCCCTATCGGACCTAATCGTATGCGAAAGCGCTCCGGATGCAAAGTCTAAGGGTAAACACCCTGTCTATGGCGAGCTGCGCGAGGATAAGTAGCCATAGGCATCATATCAAACAATTCCTCATAGCTTCAGTGAGACAGAGAAACTGTTTTTCCGCTTTAAAATTTTGCTAATAACTAAAAACAAAATGTATTAATATAAAAGCGGTAGTAAGTCCGTAGGGTCAGCTAGTAGTAGTATAGATATGCATTGAGATATACATACTCGTCTCATCCATGCTCATGATTTGCAGCAGTTACAGATGTTGCGTTGGCGCGAGTTTGGAGCTGGAGTTAGCAGTCATTAAATTGTAAAAGAACACCTTTATTTATTTACTAGTTTATGCCCCGCATTTTCACCCGCATAGTACCCGTTCGGTATGGAACCAAAATGTAGACTAAGTTACTCCTTAACATCAGCTATTCTGCTAGTGATAATTCCATTAAAATTGGTCCAGGTGTTTCTGAATTTAGGTTGAATAAATAGACAGACAAAAAAAAATTAAAGTTTTGTTTATATCTACTGTAACTAAAAAAAAAAAACTAACTATCTTCACGCTGTATCCCTGACGGGGTAGTCAGAGAGGACAGATCGCCAGGCTTCGCGATCCATGCATACTTCTTTCGCTTCTTCGAGATTCATCAATCGCTTCATACACGCACGTCTGGGTATCCGAGTACTTTTGACCTTTCCGTTTTTGAGCAATCTGCTCACGTGGTCTTCATACGTAAGTCTCGGCCTTCCCTGACTCCTTCTACCCTCTACTTTTGAACAATATATATTCTTCGTCAATCGTTCCTCACTCATTCGTTGGACGTGTCCAAACCAACGGAGCACGCCCTTTTCCAGCTTAACGCTGACACTTTCATTCAAACCTGCCATATTGCGTATCACTTCGTTACGTATTCGGTCGGCCAAGGTAACGCCGCACAATTTTCGAAGTGATCGCATCTCCACAGCATTCAATTTACTTTCATGCATCTGCTGACATACCCAGGTTTCACTACCGTAAAGCAAAGTTGGCACTAGCACTGCGTTATGAATCGCCATTCGTGCTTCTTTTACGATGCTTTGTCGCTTTACTAACTGGGACAAAGCACCGTTAACTTTGTTTCCGGCAGCTACTCGCCGTTCTACATCCGAATCACATCTTCCATCCGCGCTAAACATACTTCCTAAATACACAATTTCATTCACTTGCTCTAGACGTTCCTGGTTTACCCTAATCTCGCATTTAGTTCTTACGTCACCTCTTTCAAATACTAGAACCTTAGTTTTACTTGCATTCATGCGGAGACCCTTACTTTCACACCCCTCTTTCATATTAGTGACTAATGCCTGTAGGTCGGCTTCTGATGAGGCCATGAGCACCGCATCATCAGCGTACAGCAGACAGTTTACTGTAAAGTCACCCAAATTCACACCCATATTAAAATCTTTCAACTTCTGCAGGCAACTGTCCAGATACACTATGAACAGCCAGGCGGACATGACACATCCCTGTTTGACGCCTGTACAGACATCAAAAAGAGGTGACACATCCCCCCCTACTCGCACGCAAGCCTTACAGTCCCTATAAAGCGACTGTATTGCCCGCAGTAGCGAGCCGTCCACACCATATCCTGGCAGCAAGTCCCACAGCGTTTCTCTCACAACGTTATCAAATGCTTTCTCTAGATCCACAAAAGCGCAGAAAACCTTCTGGCTAAGAGCCAGAAACTTTTCCGCGATCATGCGGAGAGAAAACACTTGATCCATGCAACCTCTTCCACGTCGGAATCCGCATTGAGCCTCCCATAAATACCTTTCAGACTTTTCTTGCATTCGTGCCGTTATAACCTTTGCATACACCTTACTAGCTAAGCTGACCAAGCTGATCGCCCTGTAGCTGGAGCAGTTTAGGCGCGAGCCTTTCCCTTTGTAAAGAGGTACTACAACTGCTACTCGCCAGTCATCTGGGACCTCACCCGTCCGCCAGCACAAGTTGCATAACAGACAAAGTGTGTCCCAGACACGCGACCCACCGTACTTGATCATCTCAGCAGTAACTCTGTCTTTTCCCGCAGTCTTACCACATTTCATACTTCTTATCGCTTGTTCTATTTCTTTCATACTAATGACTTCAATGACATCGGGATCCGGAGCATCGAAGTGAGCTCCACTTCCCGATGTGGCATCTCTGTCTTTTCTTGCATACATCTTTCCATAATATTCACTCCATCTCTGCAGGACGTCACTTTGGTCTGTTAGGACGTCATTGTTAACACTAAGCACTTTATTCATACTGCAGATTGCCGAACAACTCCGGGTCTTGCCTACCTCTTTCCAGAAGAGCTTGGCATTATCCCGGAAATTGGACGACAACCTTTCATCCGCTTTCATTCTGCACCTTTCACGAGCTTCTTCTATCAGTGCCTTCGTGGTAACTTTCTGCAGCTTGTATCTCTCTTTCATATTAAAATCATTCCGCGAGGCTAAGTAGTCTAGCCATGCTTTCTTCTTTATTCTAACTGCTTCTTTCACTTCCTCATTCCACCATGCATCACGCTTATTACTACTGCCTCTTTTCGTTTCTCCACACACTTCCACAGCGGCATTTATCATACTGTCCCTAAGGTTCTGCCATACACTTTCCACATTCTCACTGCTTACATTGACGTCGCCAAGCTTTTCGGCTACCCTTTCATTATATTTATCCCTAATGGATGCATCCTGCAGCTTCCAGCTTTTGATGCTATAAGTCGGCCCAGGTTCAGGACACTCGGTACGATGACGCCAACCCGCGAACAGACCCTATATCTACTGTATACTTTAATTATGTTCTTAATCAATTTATATGTCTGTATACACATTACAATTTGCAGTTTTATGCATCTGATATTAATTATATTTATGAAAATCGGCATTCTGTGTCAAAATACTTACATATTGTGATGTGTGTTTTTCAAATGTCGATTGACAATTGTATTTCTTTATCCGAAAGCCTTCACACAAGTGTTGGTATGTAAAATCCCGTTTTTTATTGTAATTTTACAATGTCAGTGAGTTTCAATAAAATTACTCATAATAATATCTCCTCGCTACTAACTGTACCTTAAGACGATTTAACTACTTGACGCGTAATGTACTCAATATAGTATGAAATCACGTTCAACCAACTTTCGTGAGGGGGTAGGGGACTACACATCTATTGTTCTGTTACTCTTGCATGAAGTGTTGTCACTGTCTAACAACCAATAAAAATTCAACTATAGCAAATACAACACATAGAAAAATGTAGGTATGCAATACGAATTTATATTAAAAAGAAAGTATATTGAACATAGGCAGATTCAGTTGTTGGTATGTTTCAATAATTATTAATTTATGGTAAAATTCGTTATTTAAATGATATAAAATTTTACTTACGAGTGAACAGAAACATTAGTTGTTCGACCGCTGTAAGGTCGCAAGCAGGTGAAAACAGTAAGATTGTTTAAGTCCATTGGTTAAGTCGCCCTAGACTATACCTAAACATCGCCAACGTTTGACGTTCCCCAGACGGACCGCTGCCTGGACGCGAACTGCCTGAAGGCGATCATGGGCCTGCTTCGCTGCGGCAAGGCGGCGCTGATGAAGGAGGCGGCGTGGGCCGTGAGCAACGTGCTGGCGGGCACGCAGCTGCAGATCCAGCGCGCCGTGGACCAGGGCGTGCTGCCGCACCTCATACACGTCGTCGCCAACGAGGACATCAAGTCAGTATACCACACCGCACACCCACTCTGACCCCACTTTCACTCCTTGAGGAACTCCACGCTTATTACATCTAGTGATGATTCGATACCATGAAAGTATCGATACCTACTCAAATCATCTTGCGATACTACTCATAACGAGTACTAAAAAGTATCGACACCTGTCAGTATAGCACACCCACTCTGACCCGACTTTCACTCCTTGAGGAACTCCACACTCATTACATCTAGTGATGATTCGATACCATGAAAGTATCGAAACCTATTCAAATGAGTAATACTCAAATCGTCTTGCGTTACTACTGATAACGAGTACTAAAAAGTATCGATACCTGTTAGTATAGCACACCTATAGACTAATAACTATCTTTAATTTTTCTTATGTGACATTTGAATATCCTAATGTAAGTCTCAGTCTATCCTAATTCCTTCTATCCTCCACTTTCGCATAATAAATATTCTTCGTCAATAATTCTTGATTCTACTTTTACTGACTCTTTCATTCAAACCTACCATATTGCGTATCACTTCACTACGTATTCAGTTGATATTCATCAATTTTAGAAACTTTGGGCAACTCTACTGCGTTGTTTGTATGTTTTTTTTCCCACTTATTTATATTCCTGTTACAAACAAAGAGTTGTGGTATATGTAATGAAATCTTATTAGACTAAAGCAGTACAGCTACTAACGCGTGTACATAAGTACTCACACACACTATGAACCGTAGACTTGGGAGTAATTTCTTTTTTGTTTTTTTTTATCAATTTTAAATTTTTATTTATTTATTTATAGCCTTATTTCAGAATACATTTTAATATACATAATAGTTAGTATTTTTATTAATCTACGATAACCGATTCTGTGTGCCTTCGGGGAAAGGCCTCCCCCATTCTCCTCCATTCCTCTCTATTGTAAACTAGTCTTGTCCAGGGCTTTGTCTTTCCAGCCATTTACATTATTTCATCAGCCCACCTTTTAAATTAAAATAAATATCCATCACGCCTTATCCCCGAAGGGGTGGCAGAGGCATATTATATGCCCACTTTTCACCGTGTGGATTCCTGTCCCACTTAATAGGTGGTGAGCCCATTGCCGTGTTGAAATAGACAGACGGAGGTTGTGGCTACCTGCTGTTGATTTTTTAAAGACTCCTATATGGCCTTCAACCAGGCTTAACGACAGCCATTTTACTGGCAACCGGGACCAACGGCTTAACGTGCCTTCCGAAAGCACGGAAACGCTCGCAAATGTAAATGCCACAAAGTGGTCACCCATCCGACGACCAGCCATAGTGAAAGTTGCGTACCTCAGTGATCGTTTACCGAACACTGAGAACGCGGGGCCACGAGCGCTTCCGTACCATTTAAATTGCCTACCTCTGTTTCTTTTATGGCCTCTTGGTTGCTATTCTGTTATAGTTCTGCTCCATTTATCTCCTCCTCTTATAGTATGTCCAGCCCACTTCCACTTTAGCTGTTTTGTTTTATATGTTATGTCAGTTAAACCTGTTCTGTCTCTTAAATTTTTGTTACTAATTTTGGCCATTCTTCTTTTCTTTATCATGCTTCTTTCCATCGCTCTTTGGGTTGTACTTAATCTTTTGCATTGTGCTTAGGTAAGTGCCCATGTTTGGCAGCCGTATGTGAGAATAGGTAGGATGCATGTGTTGAAGAGTTTTCTCTTGATGTGCATGCTAGTTTCGTTATTTTTCATAACTTCTTTTAGGGACCAATATCTCTTCCATGCGTTTCCGATTCTTCTGTCTAATTCCTTTGCAGTTGAATCATGGTTGGAAATAAGTTGACTTAAATATATATATTCTGCTACATAATCAATGGTGTTGTCATCAATTTCTATCACTTTGGCATCCCTAGCATTGGTCATCGCTTTAGTTTTCTGGATGTTCATAAGAGTCGCAACTTTTTTACTAGCTGTATTCAGTTCTTCTAGCATTTGGTGTAATTCTTCTGCCGTATTGGCAAAGACCACTATGTCGTCCGCAAATCTCAGATGCGTCAGTTTCTCGCCATCTATATTTAAGCCATTTTCTGTCCATTAATTTTATATTAGTTTACAATTTTAAACTCAATAAAAATAAATAAACATTTTTTTTTTCGTTTTGAGCGCTCTTGCCTACCATTACGGGACCATTTCCCCTCCCCTGCCTCCACCCCCCCCCCCTGCCTCCATTTCCCCCCTCCCCAATCGAAAAACGCCCTCGCTAAAAGTTGTTGGCTACATCAAGGATTGTCCATGCCAAGTTGCATGCAAATCCGATGAAAAATGCGACCTATAGACTGAATGGATGGACGGTCGGACATCAATAGCATTTATTCCCGTACCAGTGGAGTTAAAACGGAGAATTTCGCTCGCCTCCTCAGTCAATAACCGATATTTTGTTTGTAGGTCGCAAAAAGAAGCAGCATGGGCCATTACAAACCTGTGTCTAGGTGGCACTCCTGGACAGCTGGACGCGCTGCTAATGGCCGGCTTCTTGGAACCCTACTGCGCGCTGCTATCCGCCAAGGACCACAAGGCCATCACTGTCGTTTTGGACGGACTTACCAACCTCCTTCAGGTAACATTCATCGCTATTTTATTTGTAGCAAGTCTGACATCTCTAGTAATATCTATAGTCTATAGAAAATTGAACTTTCATACTATGATTGAACATGAGGCTATTGTCAATATTTTAGCACTAAGCAGACTTATAAAACATAGTTTTGCTAAATTAAATTCGATTAAATATTTACAATTCGTACCTTAGAGAACTAATAACAGAGACATTTTATGAATTCCCGGCTTGGGCTTTCCTGAACTTCTACAGTATGGGGTTCTCCAAAACGGGACTTAGAAGGTTTTTACAGGTTCGGTATCGCGAGTGCCGCACCTCTCCTGCAAACGTCCATAGGCTACGGTAATCACTTTCCATTAGGTGGGCCATGTGATTGTCTGCCACCACAGGGTATGAAAAAAGAAACAACTGTGGCATATTGTTAATTTATTCATTCATAAATTGTTTCTAACATGTGTAACGAGTTCCACCAATTGCCATCAATCAACGGTATATATAATGTATTATTAATAGCAATGGGCTCACCACCTGTAATGTAGGATAAAAATGCATACGGTGAAATGTAGGCGTATAGTATGCCTCTGCCTACCCCTTCGGGGATAGAGGCGTGACAATATGTATATATGTAATATTAGTACAGATTGACTGCAAGCTTTTACTTAATATTACAGGCTGCTGTAAAATTCGGCCAACTGGAGCAACTGTGCTTGAAATTAGAAGAAACTGGTGCATTGGACCAAATCGAAAATCTTCAACAACATGAGAACGAAGATGTATGTTGTGATATTTTTTTTTATATCTATATTTCTCTTACTGACTTTTCTGGCAGCCCAGGGTTATAAGATAACTGTTATATCTCTCTAGGCTAACAACAACACAAGCGTAAACCAATCATTCTTGTGCTTTGTGCTTGTGGCACTGTTACTATATGTCCTGTAAATGAGCACTGCCTGGTGACGTTTTGTGGTATTTTCATTTGAGAATGTTTTCGTGATTCGGAAGGCACGTTAAGCCGTTAGTCCCGGTTGCCAGTAACATGGCAGTTGTTAAGCCCTGTTGATGGCCTTATGGGAGTGACTTGAAAATTTTCAACAGCGGATAGCCACAACCTGCGCATGTCAATAGGCAATTGGCAATAGGTTGTGAATGTTAACATGTGGTGATAAAGGCGTGGCTGATACACCAAATAACGCAATGGCGAACTAAGACGATTTTAATTTCTAGTTGCTGAATTTTTTTTAGTGATTTCTAATATGATAAGAAATAATTACTATAAAAATAGCTAATTTTATAAATGAATTGGTGACCCCCAAGGCTTCGCCCGTGTCATACTTCGAAATCCCGTCGCACCTATTATTCCCGTCGGTTATAAATTCTACATTAATGCATAAAAATTTCCACATTTTTGATTGCTGTTTCGCTCTCTCCAGGGTAGCAGCGTGATAATATATAGCCCAAAGCCTTTCTCGGTAAATGGGCTATCCAACACACATATATATATATATTTTCAAATCCCACCAGTAGTTCCTGCGATTAGCGAGTTCAACCAAGCAAACAAACTCTTCAGCTTTATATATTAATCTAGAAATACAGATGGAAATGCTCACTTATGTCCGTTGTCTACTTTTTCTTTTTCTTGTTGGGGACGCCGGCACTGCCGGACGAACGATCCGACTGAATAGTTCGCTGCATACTTCGTTGGTCTCTTACTATAATGTTATATTTTCCATTATTGACAGATTTACAAGAAGGCTTTACATATTCTGGATACATACTTCTCAGATCAAGACGACCCAAATGCACAGCCTGCTCAGACCGAAGAAGAATACCAGTTTGGAACTGCAGAAAATCAAAATATTAACTTTTAACCTTATTCCTTTGAAAATAAGGTGCTTTTTATTTAAGAGACAGTTTACAAAGTTCTAATATTCTCCTTTATTGAAACATAATTTGTTTAAATTCTGGTTATTTGTCGGAACTTTGTAAAATGTCTCTTAACAAACTGTGATAACGCATACATCGCGAAATTGTTATATAAACGACTGATCTTTCAAAAATGTTTAAAGGTTGAACTACATCTAGCTGCACCCAATCGCACTTTCATATGCTTCTATCTTTGTCTGTTCCTTAAAACGTCATTTACTAGAGTGAGTAAGTGCCTTGTGCATCAGCACAAAGTAAATAACGTGAGAAAGAGAGGGGAATATGAGACAGTATATGACGATTCTAAGTAACAGAAAAGGATAGAAGCATAAAAATGTGCGATTCAGTGCGTCCAGATGCAGCTCAATTCTAATGAAACTTAAGACTGAATTAGTTCATTCAGATCACAAATCGAAAAATTACCTATAATCTAAATCTTTCACTTTTCGTAATACCTTCATTTTGATTGATTTTCCCGAACAACACCATGTGCAAAAACTTATTCCTTATAACCCTTCTCAGTTATGTCGAAGGGCTTAGTCACGACGGTATATTCAGTTATTTTTTCAAGCTGGACTTGAAATCACAGTATTTGCATAGTTTTAAGTGTAGTTTTTAATGTTTAGTTAATTTTAGAAATAATCTGTTTAGTAATAAATGTTTTAGAGCAATCAGTATGCCAACTTTTTTATTTATTTATTTTTGCTAGAGAAGAAATTCAACTGGGTTCAGACTGAACTTTAACCTTTGGCATCGGTTTCAAGTACATTTTGAGGCAAGATGTTTTTTTTTATAACTTTTATAATTAAAATTGTAATAATAAATAAACGTTTTAGAGCCTTCAACAAATAGCATAATGACCTCACAGGAGTAGTTACATGTCAATAACCCTACAGTTAGAATAAGTAGTCACTCAAATCGCAGAACCTGTTATTACCTGTCTCTGTCGCTCCGGTGCAAATATATTGCCATTTCACTTGTCTGGACGAGTGAATGAAATGTCGAACTATTTGTGCGGGTGTGACAAAGACAGGTACATTAGCGTGACTTTTGAAGAAAATGCTCTTTGATCCGCGATTTCAGTATAGTTAATACTTTTACACTTATATTTAGTGACTAGGGTAGGTGAAACTTCACAGGAATCCCTTCTACATGTATATCTACAATTTAAAAACGTAAAAGATATGGTGTCGTGGGACACCAGGTAGGAACGAAGTTCCTTCGGCTAATGTAGAATCGACACAATTTGCAAAACAAACGACTGTCGCGCCTGCGCACGTCTCATTTAACGGTTTTATTCCACGGACTTTTTCTTACGGTTTTACTATCACATTTTTTTCAGTTCGGTCGCGCAGCAAAATCCCTATCTCCTCCAAGCCTGCCGTGTCATACTTCGAAATCCCGAAACTTCGTTCCAAAAATTCACCGTGTGTTCCGCGATTCGATCCCAAATACTAAAATAAAATAAGTAGTAGGTACAGTGTAATAGTGTCTAATCTTTTCTGTTGATATATTAAAATAATCTAACATTCCAAAATTTTATAAAACTCCGATTAGGTTTAAGTTATAGAATCTTATAAGCCTACCTTTGTGAATATTAAGATAGCCTTAAGATTCACAATTTTGTGTAGTACAAGTTGTTAAAAGTGCCAATAAATATTAATTTTCTACAAATACTATTTTCTTTTTTTCCCAAAATCAATGGAACAGCAACAACGAATTGAATTATGTGTTATATAAGGTTTTTTTTTTTCAATATTAACTAAGCACGCCTCGCGTTCACAACGCAATACTAGTGCCAACGTTGCTTGTCGTTAGTGAAACCTGGGTATGTGAGAAGATGCATGAAATTAAATTGAATGCTGTGGAGATGCGATCCATTCGGCCCCACGTTGGGCGAAACTAATATAAAACACTTTTGTTTTTGACTCAATTAAATTCCTGGTATTATAACTGTTAAAACGATATATGATACTAATAACTTATAATTATTCTAACCAAAACTACAAAAATGTAAACCGATTAAATATTAACGCAAAACTAAAAAAATGGCGGGAAAATGTCCACTGGCAATGTTTATACCGCATTTACTTTGAATTTTGATTGGTTTTTTTTTTTAATAATTATTTAATGGCCTGGTTCCTAAGACCTTTTAGCCCAATCTTATTTTTTATATCATATTTCTTCAATCTTATCTTCTAATTAGTCGTCTCCAGTCGATGTCGTGTCCTCAGGCTACGTCCTGGTCCTTGCCCTCAGTATAATGGTGATTCTTATACTAAGGTTGTCAGTGGACGTTTCGCGGCAAGAGAGAAAATAGCATTTCACTGCATATATATCATTGTCTTTCACTATAACACGTTAACACAACTTTTATGTCCAAGAAACCACCACTCCCGCACATAAAACAAGATAAATGCACTAGTTTTAGAAAATAATATAAAGCAAGCGTCCGCACTTGTCACTCTTCCCGCCAAATGTCCTTGAATTTTGATATTGTGACATGTAGATATTAAACCTCTAATACACGGGCTTATTATCCACGATTCTAATGGTATAAAATTCATTCATTAAAACCACAGGCAACATTATTTAAAAAGGTTTTGAAAGGAGGTCAGTACAAAAAAAGAAAAAGCATAAAAAGTTTGCTGCTTTAGCAGCTTGAACGTTTGAGTGGTTAAGTTAATTACACGTTATACAAAGCAATTTAGCATTTACGTAATAGATAAGCTAGGCCGCATCTATACTCAAGGAACACACTTGATGCTCCATACAGAAGTGCGATGGCTGTCTCGGGGTAAAACTTTAACAAGGCTATTTGAACTTAAAGCCGAGTTACAAGTGTTTCTTTCAGCAGATACTTCTTTTAATTTGAAGGACCGTTTGTATGATAAGACCACAGATTTAGAAGAGTAAGCAGATCAAACATATTCCTTTGTTTATGGTGTAATACTTCATCCTTTTCACTCTTTTTATTTTGTTGTATAACGCTATCTTTTTTTTGTTATGTGTAGCAACATGTAACTCACACATAAACAGCGAACAGCGCGTAGCCTTATTTTTAACATAATATCAACTATCGGTGCCATTTTTGAATCAGGAATTTGTTAGTGTTTTGTGCCGAAGGGAAAATATTGTGTACATATATTTAAATAAAGGTTATAAAAGTATAAAAAACATGATGAAGTGTTGTGTAAAATGTTGTGATACTCGTAGCTCACAAGAAATCACCAGGAATAACTTTTCACAGGTTGGGATGTTTTAGTTACGACTACGTGTTATTATTCTAAGATTTTTATTCAAAAATGGTGTATCTTCTAGACGAACACTTGACAAGTTGTTAATATATGGTTCATATCATCTGTTCCATAAATCGTTTGGTCGCTATCGTCATCTATATCTAATATTTTTGTTAATTTACATACATTTTGTACTGTTATGGCATGTCAAGTACCCAGGGACGAATGCAGCAAATTGTTTGAAATGTCAATATCCAAAGTCAAGCTAAATGTAGTGCACTACATTTCGATTCAAATAATTATGTTAATATTGTTTTAGGTTTCCTAAGGATACCATTAAACAAGATGTTTGGTTAATAAACATAAATTATGAAAGATATTAAAATGATATGATATGATAGCTGAATGCGACCCTGGATTAAGCTACCTGTTTATATGTGTGAAATAGGCTACGCTATTTTTCGCAAACGTTTGATCTGCTTACTCTTATATATATCTGTGGATAAAACTTGGTTGTTCCGATTGTCTTTTATGGCGGATATCTTTCAAAAACTGAACGAATTGAATTTATCATTGCAAGGTAGACAGACAACAGTGTTTCAGGCTTATAACATAACTGCCTTCAAAAGAAAATTAGATTTTTGGATTATTTGCGTTCGTAAGAAGGAAATAGAAAGCTTTACGTCACTCAGTGAGTTTGTTAGCGATAACGACTCAGAAATGTTTCAAGATGATGTGCTTGAAGAATTGGTCCAATATCTCAGTTCGATAAACGCGCGTATCTTTTGAATAGTATTTTCCCGAAGAACAGAGTACAAAAATGAAACTGAATTCATGGATTCATAATCCTTTTTTACCCAACTTGCCAAAGCCCGAAAGTATGTCAAACGAGATATAGGTATGAATCTCTTTTAGAAATGTTATCAGACACAAGTATGGAGTCACTGTTCAAAACGACGCCTCTCAACGATTTTGGGTGCAGAATCCGTGATGAATATCCAATGCTTGGCAAAATGGCTCTGAATATTCTTCTCCCGTTCCCAACAACATATTTGTGCGAAACAGGATTCTCAACCTATGCAGCCACGAAAACAAAATATCACAATAGACTGGACTCCGAACCTGATATGAGATTTCAACTGTCGTCTATCAAACCTGATATCAACCAATTGATGAAAAATAAAAACCAGTTTTATACCTCCCATTAGTTAGATTTTTTCTTTTTTAATCATCATCATCCGAGCGTCTGTCCCAGTTGCGTCTCGCGACGCCCGGGGTCCGCTTTCCTACATTTTCTCCTCCACTTCGCACGGTCTTCGGCATCCCCTGTAGTGAGACCATTGGCACGCATGTCATCCCTTACGACGTCAAGCCAGCACTTCTTGGGTCTTCCCCTCTTACTGGGACCCGGCGGGGCTGACATGGCCAGACATTTGTTACCTACGTAGCCCGGCGGTTGCCGCAAGACGTGACCATACCAACGAAGGCGACACTCTTGCAACTTGTCTGCAATGTCACGGACGTGAAGGCTGCCGCGGATGCGAGAGTTTCTCACGCGTTCCATCCGCGTGACCCCACACATCCACCGCAGCATCTTCATTTCCGTGACACGCAGCTCCTGCTTGTGTCGCTCCAATATCGCCACGTCTCACTGCCATGTAAAAGGACAGGTCTAATAATGGTTTTGTAGACCTGTCCCTTCAACCGGATCGGCATTTTAGGGTCACAAATGACACCGGTCATCTCCCGCCATTTGGCCCACGCGGTAGCAATGCGTGACTTGACATCGCAATCGATGTCACTGGACGTGTGAAAAACAGATCCCAGGTATTTAAACTGGTCCGTGCGCTCGACCAAATCACCGCCTATGCGGACGGATGTGGGATCTGTCGAATTTAGTGCCAAGTACTCGGTCTTCGCCACATTTAGTTTCAGACCGCCGTTCTCAAGCGTCTCCTTCCACGCCTTTACACGTCGCACCAATCTGCCCCTGTCCGCGTCTGCCAGTGCAATATCGTCAGCATACATGAGCAACCATGGAGGCTGCTCATGTGGGTTTCTGATGCTGTCCGACAATTCGTCTAATATTACACTGAACAGAAGCGGACTAAGGACCGAACCCTGGTGTATCCCGACGGTGATGGGGAAGGGTTTCGTGTCGCCAACAGCAGTCCGAACCATTGAATCGGAGTCACAGTACATGTCCCGGATAGTGTCAATATAGACCTCTGGAACCCCTTTGGACCGCAGTGCCCTCCAGATCATCGCACGAGGAACACAGTCGAAGGCCTTCTGCATGCCTAGAAACAAACAGTGCAGAGGCGTGTTCTTCGACCTGTATTTCTCTGCGACAACCCTCAGGGCAAAAACAGGGTCCGTGGTCCCATAACCAGGGCGAAACCCATATTGACACTCCGAGAGAGTACACTCCTGCCGGATCCGAGAGTCTATAATCCTCTCGAAGATCTTCATGGTGTGGGACATCACCTTAATACCGCGGTAGCTCCCGCACTCCTGCACTGACCCCTTACCTTTGAAGACTGGAGTAATAATACTCAGTCTCCATTGGTTTGGGATCTGCCCGCTGAGGAGTATGCGGTTAAAAAGGTTTACTAAGATGCCCACACCGCGAGGACCCATCGCCTTCCAGGCTTCGATGGAGACTCCATCGGGTCCGACAGTTTTCCGATTCTTCATGCGGCGAAGCGCAGTCAGGACTTCTCCAGGCGTTACCGGTGGCACTAGTCCCTGATCCGGAGGGAGGTCCGGAGGCTGCACCTCTTTGTGCTGTTTATTAAGCAGCTCGTGGAAGTACGAGAGGCCATCTCTCCTTTACCGCGAGGTCTTCGCTTAACAGGTTGCCCTCAGGGTCTTTTACACAGCGACACTTGGATATATCCTGTGCCGCTTTGACCCTGGAGCGCGCCAGCTTATAGATGAGCTTCTGCCCCTCAGACGATTCCAGCTTATCCAGAGGTTGTAAGTGGTCACGACTGGCTCTGGCTACAGCTCTCTTTGTGGCGCGCTTGGCAGCCCTGTACGCGTCGCGGTCTTCAGGAGATCCGGTCGTTTGCCACTTTTTAAAGAGGGCTTTCTTCTCCCTAGTCTCCCTCTGGACTGCGTCGTTCCACCACCAAGTTTCCTTGTCACATTTGCGTCCACCCTTAGACACACCGAGCACCACCTTCGCCGCTCCAAATTTTTTCTTTTTTAATATCTTCAATTATTGTAATTGCCAAGTAATAATTAGTAACTGTTACATTGTACTTTTATTATGCTTATTAATAAAGAATACACTTTTAAAAACTATTGTTTTATTGTAGGGTTTCATCAAGTTTTTTGCTTTCCAAAAGGGTTCCGTCACCAAAAAAGTTTGAGAACCACTGAGCTAGGGTGATAGAAGAAGAGGGGTGGGTTCAGTAGGTACTCGAGATTGTTAAGCCGCGTCCCGAAGTAAAACGGAAGACGTCCCGAAGGGCGGGCAGAGGCATATTATATACCCACTTTTCACCGTGTGGATTCCTGTCCCACGGAAAAGGTGGTGAGCCCAATGCCTTGTTGAAATAGACAGACGCAGGTTGTGGCGACCTGCCGTTGAAGGTGTTCAAGCCGCCCATAAGGCCTTCAACCAGGCTTAACGACTGCCATTTTACTGGCAACCAGGACTAACGGCTTAACGTGCCTTCCGAAGCACGGAAACGCTCGCAAATATAAATGCCACAAAATGGTCACCCATCCAAGGACCAGCCTTAGTGAAAGTTGCGTAACTCAGTGATCGTTTACAGAACACTGAGACCGCGGGGCCACGAGCGCTTATAAGGCATGATGGATAAATAAATAAATTGATAAATAATTAACTCTTTATATTACACCACAGCTTCAGTGGGCGGACTTGTGAAATAAAATAAAGGGAACCAGTAACCAATATTAAATCATAGTTGGATATTTTTTCCAAGATTTCCTTTATAAAATCCTGCCATACCGGAACAATTTTCGTATTCACATCTTCATATTCCTTTAATTTCGTAATTTCTACCGCTTTTGGGTGATCAAAAGTTGTTAAATAAAGCCTAACGTTCGATACGTTTTTCAATCTTTTAATCATTGCATCGATATTTTTCGTGGATAAAGCAGAAAATAAGATGTGTATCCCTCGTCCTGGAAATTTGCTGCTTAAGTTTTCCTCCAATCGTAGTATGGCATGTTCGTTATGTGCTCCATCCAAAATAACTAAAGGTTTTTTGCAAATTCTTTCCATTCGTGCTGGCCATTGAGCTTTAGCTAACCCTTGATACAGATGTTGTGCAGATAAAGCTATTTTTTGAAGCTGGCAATAAAGGTTGAATAATTGAATAGCAACAGCAGCATTTTCGCATTGATGTCGACCTGCTAAGGAAACTTTGAGACCTCGGAATTCACACGATTCCCCATAAAAATTAAACACCTCTCCCCAATTCAAATCTAAGTGCAAATAATCAATTTTGTAATCTTTACCAAAGTAATAAATTTTACTGTTGACCTTCACTGCAAGTTCTTTGATAACAGATAAAGCATTTTCTTCAATATTTCCGGTTACAACTGGAACGTTTGGTTTAATGATCCCGGCTTTATGAAAAGCAATTTCTTCAACAGTTTCTCCTAGGAAATAAGTGTGATCTTTGCCGATAGTAGTAATTGCTGTCAATATTGGGCGAACTACATTGGTGCTGTCTAACAAACCACCCATACCCACTTCGACAATTGCTACATCCACTTTTTGGTCAAAGAAGTATTCTAGCGCCATTGCTGTAACGATTTCGAATTCAGTAATTCCTGCAACTTGAGACCATTCGTCCATTAATTCAATAATCGGTTGATATTTTTCAACGTATTTTATAATGGATTCATCTGATATATATTCTCTGTTTATAGCTATTTGTTCATTGTAATTTATCACGTGTGGGGAAATAAATGTGCCAACATTTAACCCTAACTCTTCCAACATGTAACGTAAATATGTTACAGTTGACCCTTTGCCGTTAGTTCCAGCTATATGAATAGTACATACTTTCATTTCCGGATTCCCGATGCGTTTTAGTAGTCCTTCTACTCGATCCAAGCCCAGTCGAGATCCAAAAATCGACCGACTTTGAATCCATTTCATTGCTCGTTCTATTGTTAGAGTCATATCGTTAATTTTACGTGTAGTTACTTATGTAACGTGATTAGTATGAGGTTTCAGTAGATACTATAAAGGAAGCGACTGCTATCAACTAACCAAATATTAAATGATAACTAATCTTTAGCAGTTCGGTAGTTCATTATCAGTTGGCCTACCTGACTGTAAATAACGCTATGCTTAAAAATTTATTAAGAAATATTACCTTAGTATGTAGGCATGATAAACATCCGAAGATCCTGCGGTAATCCATCCTTCATGGCTACCGGCTGCATGCTTGAAACAGGCCTAAGGCACATTACTGCATTGCATCTTTGATAACAATAAAAGCATTATTTTCAATATTCCCGATTACAACTGAAATCGGAAAAGGAAGGGAAAATTGAGCCCTAATTCACAGACGGGTCCTTAAGATTGATAAATTTGCAAAGGGTGACAGGTCAGCGACCTAGAAATTATCGACAGTATAAAAAGTGCCGTAAAGCAGCGCCGATGCTTCGAGTCTAACATGCACATCTCCGATGGCGCCATGCTGTGCCTGCTGGGAAGGACTCCTAGTCGATATGAGTATGGTGTAACATTCGTGGGGATTCCACACGTTAAAAAAGCCTTCCCAATACTAACTTTTAAACTTTCGAGTTGCATGATTAAAATTAGTGTAAAATTCAGGTATTAACGCGATCATGCTTATTTACCTTGACACCGCCTCTTTAGTCTGCTTTTGACCAAGGCTGGTGCAACCCAGTCGAAACGTCAAGCTATTTAAGGTAAATAAGCATGATCGCGTTAATACCTGCATTTTACACTAATTTTAGCCTACCCTATAGATCAAAATCACTTTTTGTCACCTACCTTTGGTGACAATGAAGCTGTATGTGCTCCAATTCTCGTCTTGACATGTACCATCGTTGTTCACTAGATAATCATGTGCTATTTCCGTTTTTATCCAAGAATTTGCATAATTTTTACAAATAGGATAGGTGTAATTAACATAATAATTTTCATCCTACCATTAGGATTTAATAGGATCGCGCGCATTTTCAACTTTAAAAATGTACTTTACGATGTGGAGATAAGAATGAAATTAATATGTAAATATCCATCACGCCTTATCCCCGAAGGGGTGGCAGAGGCATATTATATGCCCACTTTTCACCGTGTGGATTCCTGTCCCACGTAATAGGTGGTGAGCCCATTGCCGTATTGAAATAGACAGATGCAGGTTGTGGCTACCTGCTGTTGAAATTTTTAAGCCGCCCATAAGGCCTTCAACCAGGCTTAACGACTGCCATTTTCTGACAACCGGGACCAACGGCTTAACGTGCCTTCCGAAACACGGAAACGGTCGCAAATGTAAATGCCACAAAGTGGTCACCCATCCGAGTACCAGCCATAGTGAAAGTTGCGTAACTCAGTGATCGTTTACAGAACACTGAGACCGCGGGGCCACGAGCGCAATTAAAATGTTATTTCTTTTTATTCAGCTTGACTCGGCCGGATTGTAACTGGACTCGAAGTTTGTCACCACTGGTCATCTACCTATACATTTGAATCTATACCACATAGAGGGCAATGTTGCTCGCTTCCTCTCGCTCGTGCGTAATAGAAACGAAAGTAATAATAATACCATGCGCATAATACACGCGCCATGTTTACGTGAACCTTTATGCGAAAATCACACGCGGTCTGTCAGTTGCCTAGCATTCGTCTGTAGTCATTATAGATATGAGCGCCGCGCCGACGCGCCGCCGCTGCCGCTAGACTTCGCCGTCGGCGCGCCGAGAACGAGCGGTGAGACTTCGTTTAGTGGTTTAGATAATGCGAATCTGTGAAATCTTTCGTGTAGGCGCCGCGTGACTGTTGAGTGGATGCCGCGAAGACTATGACATATTAAAATCTATTTCTTAAGCAACAACAAATTTAAATGAACGAACGGAGCTATACATATAAGCGGCTACACCGCCGGCGCCGCCACGTCGTTACATGGCTTCGGTCGATTTATTAAAATACCTATATGAAAACTTTTGCGTCACGCGTGTCATCTGAACGGAGTCTCACAGTCAGTTTAACCAAGCCTTTAACGGAATGGGCCATCGGTTCTTACAGATCTTGCCAGCCAATTGCCACTATAATGCGCTTGCTCTGCCAGCTATATCGACCACTCTGGTTCTCTGATAGATAACCTAGTTTCGAAGTTTAAAAAATAAATATCCCTCAAAGACACTCTAAGCAAAGCTCGCTCCATAGCACGTTGTGCAATTTGAGGTCATGGACGAGCCCCACCGTAAGTCATAACCGGAAGGAATAACTCACTGGTTGTAGGCTATCGTCTTCAGTTTGCTGAATGCTGCCCAGCTCAAGCGGTTTTTTTGGCGATTACCTTTTCCAGGTTCTTTTTACCAAGTTTGATAACCTGCCCAAGGTTATGGCTGCATATTTCTGGACAACTTCGAGTTTTCATCATCAAGTTCATGCCGAGACTAACACGTCAAGACACTTAGCTTAGACTGTGCAGCTTCCCGCTCTACTATTCCAGCATTTCCGCTCCTTATACGATATTGTCGGCAAACCGAAGGTGTGAAATGCATTCGTCGTTTATATTTGGGGCCTATCTCGTCTATTATCTCTCTTAAAGACATCCTCAAGCGCGTTGGTGAAAAGCTTAGAGGATATTAAAACGCTTTGTCGCATTCCTCTACGCAGCTCAAAGGGGTTGGTTTTTTGGTCTTAGAGCTGGACTACCATGATAGAGGTGTTGTACAAGCATCTTAACACTTCGACATATCGCCAATCAATACGACATCGCTGCAAAGTATCTAGGATGATCCAGATTTCGACGGAGTCGAAGGCTTTCTTGTCCACAAAAGTCATTCGATTGTACTCTTTTGACTTCTCTCTTTACGAAACTCGGAGCCAACAATTACAACTCATGTTTTCTTTGACCACCACCAAAATCTTCATCAAACCGAGTTTTAGGCGGATTGCAAGGATTCTTTGGCAACCAGTTTATACTCATACATACTTTAGACCAATCGCAAGGACTGCCATGCTCACTCTGTGATAGTCGATTGCGCGAGAACCCCACCCGGAAGCTCTAACACTTCGTTACCTTTGAGCTTGGTCTCTATCAAGCACATTACATCTAATTTCAATTCGTCCATCTTATCTTCCATTCTACCCCTAAGACTCTACACAGCTAATCTGCACTCTGTTTCCACTTCCCGCCGTTTCAGACCGTGCGTGTGATTGGTACGAACGCGGGAACAGCGGGGACGAACTGGCGCACGTTGCCTCGGAGGGACACCCTAGCCATAGTCGCCCTGGTATGGTGGCATTCGTGACGGAGTAGAATTGCAGCCATCGGAAGGGACGGCGGCGTGTCCACTTCTACTCTTCATCCCTAAATATCTAAATATTCTCAATCTTAATTATAAATAAATTATATTTTTATTTAAATTAAGGTAGTTTGTAAATGAAGATCCCGCCGACATCTAGAAATAGGCGCGCCGCCGCCGGCAGTTTGGGCACCGGCGCTCATATCTCATTAGTGTAGTGTAATCTAGGACGATTTAACCAATCGTCCTAGAGTGTAATCGATTGAAAAAAGGGTGACGCCCATTTGGCTACCATTTCTCATGTGCATGCTAATCTAGTACCTAGGGACATACAATTTTATAATGAAAATAATAATAAAATTACTAGGTAGATTTCATTTTCATTTCAGTTCAGGACCTACATATAGTCACGATCCACGCAAGCAAGTTGTGCCGGATAATAAGGAGAGAATTAAGTGTGATATTTTTTTTTTGTTGTTTTGGCGATGTCCGGCTTGGACTTAGCCACGACGTATATTATATTAACTTTTTCTTATAGTGATAATTTTCAAGTAGATAATGAATATTCTTCATTCAAAAGTAGTAAATTATTCTTATTGATAGCGGCGTATTCATGTATAGGTGTGTTCACAAGTTCTAATTTCTAGGTGACGCGATTGCCAACAACAAAATTTATTGATCTTCCATTACGTATTAAATTTTTCTTCTGTAGTGATAATTTTCAAGTAGATAATTAATCTTCTTCATTCAAAAGTAGTTAATTATTCTTATTGATAGCGGCGTATTCATGTATAGGTTTGTTTAAAGTTCTACTGCTTATGGTCAATTTTACTGCAGTTATATGTGGATTTTGGAAGGCAACAGAAAATACCGCGTTCCACTAAGTTATCCAATTTCACAACACTTGTGCACATTGTCGAAGCTTTTATGTTCAAAACACCATCATTTTTACACATAAACACCCGAAAATACACTAGTTTGAAAAATTAATAACAGAGCGGCGATCGCGTCATTCGCTGTTTCCCGCCAAAACCCCAGGATTAGGATTAGAGAAATTTTTGAGTGACGTTGACATTTAGAAAATTTTTAGTTTTAAGCATGTACTATTTTCCTAATTGATTTTTCTTTAAAAATCGTTTTGTTGATATTTTCATTTATATGTATTTTTCTACGAATAAGTAATGTACATTACTTATTCGTTGGTATTTTTTTATTTAAGTCATATTTTTAATTCTCAAATTCAATGTATATAATTTGATAATTAAAATATAATGCAAATATAAAAATAGTATTCAATTATCAAATTAATGAGAAAATATTTTATATATTTTCTTCTTTGTGCAATTCTTTCATAAGTCATTGACATGATCAGTGGCGGCTGTACGTTAGGTGCGCTCGTGCACAGAACCACCAAATCACAAGATTAAAAAAATAAAAAATATTACTTCATCGTTATTTTTTAATTACTTTTTATAATAATTTTTAAATATATAAGTAAAAAAATAAAATTTCCAATTATTATGAAACAATTTACGCGCTTTGCTAATACTTATTTTCCCTGTGAAGTAAAAATCTCGTGCGCTCCGGTGAGCGCGCTTTTCACATATTAATATATAATGTAAATATATTTGAAATCTTTTATTTACCTAATTAAAAAATTGCAACATGTATTTGGATCTAAGGCAGAAAATACAGGTTGCTAATTCAAGTTATCTACTTTTCATATTACCCAAGTTATAATTTAACGAAATAATAGCTCCAGTTACGAACTCGAATGTTCACTGATATAAATACAGAGGTCGATCTAATGAATATGCAATGTGCCATTTCAAAGCAGAAAACAATAAAACAGAAACGTGAAGAAAAATAAATTTACTTTTCAAAATATATATTTCCGAATTTAAAATAAAATATTACAAAAATAAACTGTCACCTTAATGCTATGCACTGCACATATTATTATATGACTGCACTTAAAATAGTACATAATAATGTCAGTCTTGATTTCGTGATGTAAATAGCCAGTGGCTTTAAAATATTAAACATATTACGTACCTAAAAGACTAAATAGCACTGAAATTATATTATTAAAAAAAGTTGCAGCTTAATATCAAATTTGCTTTTAAATACTGATGTGAAGTGATAAAGGTTGACGATTATGTCTTATTATGATTAAACAAAGTTAGGTAGTATCATTTGCATTGTTCAACAGAGTGTTTTATATATTTAAACTTGTACTTAATAATCAATCAATTGATGCGTTCCCATATTTGCATTGTCATGGGGTGCTTAATTTGCTATCATTATCTAGATGATTCGGTTTGTTAATGTTTTGACAATATTTCCTCAAAAGCAGGTACTTTTAGTAAGCACGTACGTATTATAAACTAATTAGTAATTAAAAATGCAGTTCTGTACATTTCTAAATGCTATATCTGGTAGTTCTTCAATTTTTAGTGACTTTTTCAAAGTATTTCTTTTTTTCATTCGGATTTGGTATTATCTGAAACATTCATAAAATCAACATTTATTAAACTATTTCAGCTATACAAAATTTAACTTATCATTATTTTTCCGATACTTACAGTATCTTGACCTGGTTTCCACCCAGCAGGGCATACTTCTCCATGATTATCTGTGTACTGGAATGCTTGGACTAATCTTAACGTTTCATCAACAGATCTACCCACAGGTAAATCATTCATTGTGATTTGTCTTAGGATACCTTTGTCGTCAATAATAAACAATCCTCTTAATGTGTGTCCTAAATCTTCCAAATAAACCCCATAATCCTTAGCAATAGAATGGGTTAGGTCGCTTAATAACGGAATATTAATTTTTCCCAAGCCGCCTTCTTTGCGCGGTGTATTTATCCAAGCTAAATGTGTGAAATGTGAATCAACTGAACAAGCTACTACTTCCGTATTTATCTTACGAAATTCTTCAACTCTTTCGGAAAATGCTAAGATTTCAGTTGGACAAACAAAGGTACTGTAAAAAAAACATGAATAAGATTTTAATTAAAGTAATAAGTTTGAATCCATACAATTTAAATAATCAATAAAAAAATAGGGCAGAGAAACATTATAGGATCAATTTCTCCTGTTCCACATTTTAAATAGTGAGCCCATTACTACGGTGCAACAGCGAGTGCTGTCTGACCTCCCAACCTCGTAAGGGTCCCTTTTCTTAATTCAGCAGGTGCACTGCTGGTCGTGAGGTCGCTTGGGCCGCGGAGATCTTGATGAGGCTCTATACACAGTTAATAACTAACTAAAATAGTTATATCTAAATCTATACTTAATATTATAAAGCTGAAGAGTTTGTTTGTTTGGTTAAACGCGCTGATCTAAGGAACTACTAGACGGATTTAAAAAAAATAAAAAATTTGTTACATAGCCCTTTTATCGCGGAAGGTTATAGGCAGTCATCCGCTACTACCCTGTAGTCATAAATGTCGGCAAATCGGGCAAATTTTTATGAATTGTTATATAATTTATAAACGAAGGGATTATCAAATTATGCTACGGGCAAAGCCGTGGGAGTCGTGTAGTTATTAATAAAATTTCATACAAGTCCAAGGGATAGAAGAAGAATACTAAGTATTTTCCTTTAAAACTGGATAGTGACAATTGCTTAATTTCTCCATCAATAACGGCAGTACCCTCCCACTCTGGTGCCGGCTTAGATACTGTAATAAAAGTGACAATCCGTGAATAAATAAATATTATAAAATAATTATAACCTAATTTATAAGTATACTTAAATAAACTTACTCATAGCCTTTGTAAATTGTAATTTATGATCAATTTTTCTTGCTCCACCGGGAAAAACATTCCCGCTACCGAAAGAATAACAAGACTCACTGTCAAATATTAACGATTTACATGAATAACTATACAGTAACAGTAATATTATTGAAACCAAATTGTGATTCATGGCTAAATTATAATTTACAATTAAATTGTAACTAAAATAATTCTAAGTTCGTGACTTAATTGACACTTTTAACCCTACACAAGTTATCACCTATCTCATAATCCTTCACTGAATGATTAGAAAACAACACATCTGAAATGAAAACACGTAAGCAAAGCAAAAGCAATACAACAAGCTTAGTTGTCGTTCCGTTTCACTTCCCTAAAGCAGCACAGATAATATAATTTTTATTGTAAAATATTTTTTCATGATTTTAGCAATCTAGTCTCAGCATGTTGCTGGTGTTTTAAAAAAAACCTTTTCTTTTAAAAACCTTTTTTCTTTCTTTTTTTTAATGAAAATAATGAGTGCTTCTTTTATTTTCTACTCTTTTTACTAACACATTATTTTTAACCAGTTTTTATTTTTACTTCAATTACAATATATTTTATAGTACTGCTCAGATGAATTAATAAATAAAATTGTGTATCTAAAAACTAAAATTTTAATTATTATAATAAATAAAAATATTATCTAATAATAACAATATTTTATGTTAAACACAAAAAAGAAAATATTTTAATCGATTGTTACCTACATCGATTTAGTTGAATAAATGAGAGGCTTTTTATTTCTAGATTTTGATAACATTGTATTGTCTATGTCTCATCATTGTACTGTCACATCCCTAAAAACCATAAAAAAAATGCGAATGCGCTTCGTTTCGTTCGCGATACAGCGAATCGTATAATTTCCTGTTTTTGTATTTAATGTGATATAAACTAGTAAAATGATTTTATTAGTGAAATTAAGTTCAATTATCTAAACTTCTAACCCTTTCAGTCCGTCGCTCAGCATTGCGGTAAGTTTGTAACTATGGAATACACACAAGTCGTTCATTATGGCGGTCTCAATTGTATGCTAGTTGTAAATAGTTTCGTCATAACCACAAACCATGGTACAGTGTTAAAATCACAGCATATAACTCGTTGTCTGCATGTTTTAGATGGACGTTCCGGACGAGAATGTGTTGGACGTTGATTTGTTAGCTGATGATGGATCTGAGGAGGAAGGCGAAGCCCCGCCGTCGTCAGGTACGTCTTCGACATTGAAACATTATCCCTGAACAGAACGTAATTCAAGAATCACTTGATGCAATTTTCGTTTGATATAAACCCTTATTTCTTGTTTTATTTTGATTTTTACACTTTAATTTTGTGTGTGATGATTTTAGGAAGTCAAACAGTGCATTTATATTATAGATTTGACACTGCTTATTGCCGAGGCCTAAGGTTTGATCCTGAGTCAGAACAAACTTATTTGTTATTCACAAATGTTTGTTTCAGAGTTTCTCTGTTTTCTGTGATTATGTACCTAAAAACACAGAAACTCTTATACTTAATACTATAGAAATATCAATGAAGCATTCACAGACATTTTTATATAGAATAAGGTGTGAGGCAGTGTTGTGTATGGTATATAACCCGTGGCTGTTTAACATAGATAGTTGAAAAAACTGATAGGAAGTGCGTATGATTTAAAAATTAATGAACTGACCTGTCAAATACCTCCTATATGAATATCGATATATATATATAACTAGCTGTCCCGCACGGCTTCGCCCATGACATTATTCGAACCCCATGGCACCCATTTAATCCCGTTGTTTATTAATTTCAAACGGCTTCTCCCGCGTAGAGAAGTTTTCTCGTTCCCGTTTCCCACAGGAACTTGTTCCCGAAATAAAAAGTAGCCTATGTCCGTCTCCTGGCTGTAAGCTACCTCCCCACCAATTTTCAGCCAAATCGGTACAGCCGTTGTTGAGTTATAAATAGTGTAACTAACATGACTTTCTTTTATATATATAGATAATCATATATCGATATAGCATCTGTCAGCTAGGAATTGCAGTGGATGGTTAACATTATGCTTGATGTGTTAAAAAGCAAAAGAATTAAGTAAATGGTTTTTGAAAGGGAGGAAAGTATAATACCATCATACTTCAACAATATTCGTCCCTGTTGCGCAATTTTTATTAAAGTTAAAATAAAGAAAGTTGAGTGTAGCTTAGAAGTAAAACTAATGCGGTATAGCAGCCATAGGTCTATGAAGTATAGCTGGCATGAAATAAATGGATAAAGAAAGCAAGAGCATGATAAGGGTACATTACAGTATGACACAGTTAGAAAAAGGGATCTTTAGATGTTCCGGTCATGTAGAGAGGATGGTTGTAAATTGGTAACAATCAAACTCGGTGCCTAAATAAATATGTCAATCTAAATAAATGTGTAACATATAGGCCAATCAAATCAAAGGAGGCCAGGTTAAGAATACAGATAACCAGCGAGTGGGTATGGAAAAACTTAGGAAAGTAAAAGGAGCAAAAGTTGTTTGCCGGAATCTTAGCAAATGTATAGCCATAGTCTACTAATGAAAGATTGTCATGATAATATGTTAGTAGTATATGAATTTTTCTCAATACCATCTTTACAACTGATAAGCATACTTATCAGTTGTAAAGATGGTATTGAGAAAAATTTGTTATTGTAAATATGAGATATGTTTTGGTTCATTATTTGGCAAGCCATTTAAAAATATGCATGCAGAGACAAAGTTCATGCCCACATGACTTGCCTTTGGTAGTACCCACAAAAAACATAAAATAATTAGTTTTGGGTCTCCACCTATCATACTGCATGTCACTCATGCAGTATGATAGGAAAAAATAGATAGCACGTTTGCTTGACATACTTCATTTTACTGTTCAATTGTTATAAAATCAATATTATGAATGTGGGTCTGTTAGGCTTTTTCAATTGCAAACAATAATGGTACTGCTGCAAAAAAAAAAGGCACAGTTTGGATAATTGGTGTATTTATTATATTGATACTGAACTTGTAATTCATGTATCTTTTTGTAGAATTCTATACTGGTCCGGGCTCAACCCCAACATCTTGTGCATCATCACCACGAGGTGAGGAGCCGGCTTCTCCTCATGGAACTATCTCACAGCCCTCATTCTTCCACCATCAGTCCTACACCAGACCATTCTTCACATCAGGTCGTAGAGGACCGGGTAGACCAAGAAAGGAAGGTCCTAAGCTAGTTCGTGAGGGAAAGATTGTTAGAAGGTAAGTTGTTATGGTGTAATCAACTATTCTATAAGGTTCTCATAGTACCAGCTAGAATGCAAGCAGGCCTAATTCAAAAGTTAGATAAGAGTGATAAGCTATGATCTGAATTAGGTGAGTTATTTTATGGACCAATTGTATGGTGTTTTAATATGGATATGTCAACATGGTACTGAGATTGCTGAGATGATATTTCGGGTATTATTCGCAACATATATTATTAGGTACAAAGCCTACCTTATACTTTCCGACGTTTCGACCGGATTACACCAGCCATGGTCACTGATGAACTGATGTATTCAGTGTCGCCTCCTCGAAGCGCGAGTGATCACAATTTTTATTAACTGTTCTAATGTTGGTCTACACATAACACTCACAATGTCTGACTCGCTTTCAAGTAAAAACCTTCGGACGAACAAATTGGCGATCGCGGAGCACTTGCTGGAAGCAGGTCAAAATTCGAACGTGAGAAATTCCGAGGATATCAACCGATATGCCATTTGAGTTTTAAAGACTTCAATTTCTTCATTAAAAAAAACATTAGGCCAACCCTTGAAAGTTTGTGGTTTGGCTGGAATATCCATGTTTATCCAATGGTCAATTATATTCACTGGTCGGACTTGGAAGACCATTTGCGTGGTTTAAGTAACAAAAAAGAATCATTAAAATACTTATTTATTTTATTTGTTTATGCTAGTAAAAAAAATAACTTAAAATAATAAAAAATCTGCTTATTTATTACCTCTAAGATGGAACAGAGTGGCTGGGTCAACTAGTATTAGTACAGAGAAGTATTTTAATTGTTTTTTTCTCCAGGTATAGAGGCGGGGCAGGTTCACTTCGAGGAGCCAAAAGACACCGTGGCAGTCGCGATGATGCCCTTGAGGACATGATGGACGAGGATGACTTTCCAATACCTCCATTGCCTGAGGAACCACCTTATATGCCTGAAAAATGGTATCGTACGCATTTTAAACTTTCTTTTTTGTTTAGTTTTTTTTAACTTTATGTTGTATAACACTTCGGTACGTAATCCTACGTATACCTATAGACTCAGTAAAAACTGGGTCAAGCAGAGGTTTGGACTTTAAAGGTACATCTATGGATTCTCTTCTATCTGATACTTTAGGTATTATCTCACTCAACACCGTCTCCTTGTCATGGACCTCCGCGTGAAGCCCAAAGGCAAACGCATCAAGCGGTGCCAGCGCCGCATCAGATGGTGGCTGCTTGATGAAACTAGGAGTTTGTGTCGTTCAGCTGTCGGTGAAGGCGAACCAGTTCAAGATTACTGGGACAAAGTTCAGGCGGCCATTCTTGGAGCGGCGAAGGTGGTGCTCGGTGAGTCTAAGGGTGGACGCAAATGTGACATGGAAAGTTGGTGGTGGAACGACGCAGTCCAGAGGGAGACTAGGGAGAAGAAAGCCCTCTTTAAAAAGTGGCTACGACCGGATCTCCTGAAGACCGCGACGCGTACATGGCTGCCAAGCGCGCCACAAACAGAGCTGTAGCCAGAGCCAGACGTGACCACTTACAACCTCTGTATGATAAGCTGGAATCGTCTGAGGGGCAGAAGCTCATCTATAAGCTGGCACGCTCCAGGGTCAAAGCGGCACAGGATATATCTAAGTGTCGCTGTGTAAAAGACCCTGAGGGCAACCTGTTAAGCGAAGACCTCGCGGTAAAGGAGAGATGGCGCTCGTACTTCCACGAGCTGCTTAATATACAGCACAAAGAGGTGCAGCCTCCGGACCTCCCTCCGAATCAGGGACTAGTGCCACCAACTACGCCTGGAGAAGTCCTGACTGCGCTTCGCCGCATGAAGAATCGGAAAGCTGTCGGACCCGATGGACTCCCTATCGAAGCCTGGAAGGCGATGGGTCTTCGCGGTGTCTTAGTAAACCTTTTTAACCGCATACTCCTCAGCGGGCAGATTCCAAACCAATGGAGACTGAGTATTATTACTCCAGTCTTCAAAGGTAAGGGGTCAGTGCAGGAGTGCAGGAGCTACGGTATTAAGGTGATGTTCCACACCATGAAGATCTTCGAGAGGATTATAGACTCTCGGATCCGGCAGGAGTGTACTCTCTCGGAGTGTCAATATGGGTTTCGCCCTGGTTATGGGACCACGGACCCTGTTTTTGCCCTGAGGGTTGTCGCAGAGAAATACAGGTCGAAGAACACGCCTCTGCACTGTTTGTTTCTAGGCATGCAGAAGGCCTTCGACTGTGTTCCTCGTGCAATAATCTGGTGGGCACTGCGGTCCAAAGGGGTTCCAGAGGTCTATATTGACACTATCCGGGACCTGTACTGTGACTACGATTCAATGGTTCGGACTGCTGTTGGCGTCACGAAACCCTTCCCCATCACCGTCGGGGTACACCAGGGTTCGGTCCTTAGTCCGCTTCTGTTCAGTGTAATATTAGACGACTTGTCGGACAGCATCAGAAACCCACATGAGCAGCCTCCATGGTTGCTCATGTATGCTGACGATATTGCGCTGGCAGACGCGGACAGGGGCAGATTGGTGCGACGTGTAAAGGCGTGGAAGGAGATGCTTGAGAACGGGGGTCTGAATCTAAATGTGGCGAAGACCGAGTACTTGGCACTAAACTCGACAGATCCCACATCCGTCCGCATAGGCGGTGATTTGGTCGAGCGCACGGACCAGGTTAAATACCTGGGATCTGTTTTTCACACGTCCAGTGACATCGATTGCGATGTCAAGTCACGCATTGCTGCCGCGTGGGCCAAATAGCGGGAGATGACCGGTGTCATTTGTGACCCTAAAATGCCGATCCGGTTGAAGGGACAGGTCTACAAAACCATTATTAGACCTGTCCTTTTACATGGCAGTGAGACGTGGCCGATATTGGAGCGACACTAGCAGGAGCTGCGTGTCACGGAAATGAAGATGCTGCGGTGGATGTGTGGGGTCACGCGGATGGACCGCATGAGAAACTTTCGCATCCGCGGCAGTCTTCACGTCCCAGTAAGAGGGGAAGACCCAAGAAGTGCTGGCTTGACGTCGTAAGCGATGACATGCGTACCAATGGTCTCACTACATGGGATACCGAAGACCGTGCGAAGTGGAGGAGAAAATGTAGGAAAGCGGACCCCGGGCGTCGCGAGACGCAACTGGGACAGACGCTCGGATGATGATGATGATGACTTTAGGTATTATCTCACAATCAAACTTCTTTTGCTCTTGTAATTATAGTTATGCAGCATGTTAATTAAAATCTTATGTCTTTCATTATCAGGCCAGGCAAAGTGTGTGCTCTATGCAACCTCAGCGAGCGCAGTCAGCTCGGTCAAGGTGAGATGCGGCAACTGCCTTGCAAGTTGAACGATGCAGATGGCAGCACAAACTCAGCATTAAATTCCGGTAATGCTACACCTACGAATGTGCCTACACCGTCGAGCACGCCTAGCACACCAGTCACACCTGGCTTGGTGTCACCTCCACCGGAGCTCGTCGATCCCAATCAACATCCTCTAGCGTTACCTCTAAGTAGAAGGCAGAAAGCATTTAATAAGTGCAAGTAAGTATATTTTTTATTAATTTTTGGTTACTTTATTGATGCTTTAACATCTATGACATAATCTCTACTGGAAACTCATTGATACATGCTTCCATTAATTGATTGATATGCGCTCTAGTGATTGCTTTAGCAATGTATATACGAATAATATTTGTTTTAAGCAAATTGTTAAAAAAATGGAGAACTATCTTTTTTTTGTCAGTTAAGATTGATTTTTACCTCTCACAGGACCCCGCTGTATAACATGGAACACACTGATGAGTTGTCCATTATTGGGCATATAGAATGTTTGGAACTAGCGGCCGTAGTATCGTCTGGTGCATTGTATATCCATCGATGCTGCTTGGAGTTCAGTCCTCCATTCCAAGAACAAATAGCAGCAACAGCCAGTTCTGAGGAGGAAAAGGAAATATTGGAAGAAGCAAGGATTAAAGGGATTGTGTCCAATTCACTGTCGAAAAAATGTGCCTTTTGTACTAGACATGGTGCAAGCATACCTTGTAAGGTTAGTATTAGAAGTGGAATCCACTTTAGTTACATTCATGTCTGCTTATCGATTATCTTTAAAAAAATATCACAAGTGGATTGGCTAAAAGTCTCGGCAGCCAACTTGCTTATGATATTTTTTGCATATAATATTTTATGTATTCATGAAATAGACAGGTGAATTTTTTGTCCAGTCGGCTCTTACTAACAATTGTGTGTACCTTTTAAACCTTTTACTAAAATTCACTTTAACAATATTTTATTCGTTACAGATGAGTTGCAGCAAGTATTTTCATCTACCATGTGTTCTAGCATCTGGTGGTTTCATAGATTTTCACACCAAGTCCTCCTTTTGCAAAGATCATCTTTACCAAGTGCCTCTTATTTGTGAGTATATCATCTGTTTTCCCTCAACTATAGCTCTCACAAGAACCAATTACAATGTTTGACTGTGGGACTTTGGGGCCATGTTAAGTCTATATACAGGGTCATTTGTAAAACACCAGCAACCTGCTAGGAGTGGATAGCCAAGGTCATAACCAACAACCTTTGTTTTACCACTTTTGGGAATGCGTTACTAAACAAGTACTATTATACATTGAACCGTCAAGTTGCATCATAGGTTTTTGCTGCTGGATTCTATAAGAGATCTGGGTATTTTTTTCGTCACGTACTGCATGCCTCGATGAACGATGGACGTGCGCGCATCAATGCGGTTGAAGAAAACCAAGGTCAAAGGAGCTATCACTAGCCCACCCCCATCCCCTGTGATTTTCACAAGTTGCGTAGTACTGTTATACAATCAATAACATTACATTAAACGTAAATTTAAAAAAAAAATTAATAAATTTCTAAAACTAATGTTTTTATGATTTTAGCTACCTAGTCCTAGCAGGTTGCTGATGTTTTACTAATGACTATATATATAATCCTCTTTTAAAGAAAATTATGCTAAGGGATGAACATTTGACACTGTTAAACTTTAAATGAAGAAAAAGTGCATAAAGCCATTTTTATTAAGAAATTTCGACCGCTAGTAACATAAAAAGCACCTTGTTGAGAGATGCTCCACAATCTAATCAAGGGCTGTGTGCCCTGATACAGTTTTTTAAAAATTTTGTTTTGATCGGATAAATAGTTGTAACATGTTTGTTTGCTTGCGTACAGGTACTGCAGATATAGAATGTAGGACGTGTAGAACGATCGGCGACATAGCAAACCTTATGACCTGCGTGACCTGCGGGTCGCATTACCATGGGACATGTGTTGGGCTTGCACAACTTCCAGGTCTGTATAATATGATTTTAACCCTAGTCTCTAACCCACTAGGCATCTGCATGATCACAATACAATTTTAAGCTATATCCCAGAGGGGACAGGCTGCAAGGCTGCGCGATCCATGCATACTTCTTTCGCTTCCTGCAGATTCATTAATCGTTTCACAGTTTATGCGCGATCTGCTTATACTCTAACTCCTTTTACCCTCTATTTTCGCAAAGTAAATATTTTTATTCAATCCTCACTTCTTAGTTAGGTGTGTTCAAATCAACAGAGCACGCCCTGTTTCCAGCTTAATGCTGGCACTTTCAATCAAACTTACTATATTGCTTTGTTATTATGTACGGTCTAGGGCGGACCGAATACGCCTCACAATTCAATCAAAACAGCATTCAATTTACTTCCATGCATCGTCTTACATCCTCAGGTTTTACTAATGAAAAGCTAAAACTAAAACTTACACTAAACTGCGTTGTGAATCGCGAGGCGTGCTTATTTTACTAAAGTTGTTTCTATTCATTCTAAACTTTCATGGTATTTTACGTGTGGAATCTACGAGTACCATGGTTTCCGCCCATTGGCGACCTTTGTGTGTGTTCTTTGTTTAGGGGTAATGCCTTTGTACCTATATAGAAAAAGGTGGGCGCAAAAACACGTTGCGCCGCCATTTGCATCCTTCACTGCAAGGAAGGAGCTAGGTCGGATTGTCACCTTTAACGCTCATGCACGTCGAATATCATTCTAAAATCTTCGGCGCTCAGAGCGTCCTCTGCAGCACAGGAGAGTACTATTCTCCTGTTCTTTCTCCGTAGCCTCTTCTGTGCAAATAACCTCCTCGCAAAGCAGAGTTTAACATCACAGCATCTAATATAAAACTTGTTTATAGGTGTCAGGTCAGGTTGGTCGTGCCGCGCCTGCCGCGTGTGCCAAGTGTGCCGCGGCGAGACGAGCATGACGAGTGTCGCGCCTATGGGCCACGAGTCACGCGCGGTCACCTGCGAACATTGCGACAAAGTGTATCACGCCACATGTCTTAGGCCCATAATGGCCACTGTGCCTAAGTATGGCTGGAAGTGTAAGGTATGTACTGTAAAAATCACTTTGATTTTGGAACTGGTTAAAACTATAAATTATAAGTCCGACCAGTAGAAAATTTCTAACCATCTTCACACGCTGTATCCCTGACGGGGTAGTCAGAGAAAACAGATCGCCAGGCTACACGATCCAGGCATACTTCTTTCGCTTCTTGAGATTCGTCAATCGCTTCATACATGCACGTCTGGGTATCCGAGTACTTTTGACTTTTCCGTTTTTGAGCAATCTGCTCACGTGGTCTTCATATGTAAGTCTCGGCCTACCCTGACTCCTACCCTCTACTTTCGCTCAATATACTATATTCTTCGTCAATCGCTCCTAACTCAAAATTTCTATATTTCAAAGTAATTCATATTAATATAAGTAATGCGAAAGTGTCTTTCTTTGTTACCTTATCTATGCGGCTAAACGAATTTTGGCAAGGGCATAATATTCTATGACTTTCCAGAAAATTACATTTAAGGGAATGAAATAGACGATGGGCTGTACGCGCTATTTATTATTTGGGCCCCACAGTCTCTCTCCGAGATTCAAATAAGTAACCTAGTATCACAATACATTTTTGCCAATCTTATGTATGTCCAGAAATATCAATCACAGTTTTCTTAACTCTAAGATTGGCGATTCTTTCCAGGTTAACTTTATACGCTTTTACAACAAGCTTCCCTGAGACTTAAGAAATTTACCATTAAATAAATTTAAAAAGTTAATAAACAAAGCTTTGCCTAGAATTGATCTGCTGGCAAAGTGAAATAATATTAAATTGTAAATAATAGGCTGTCAAAAAATACCTTCCTAAGTTTCTTGTCGGTTCTTCTCAGGTGGGCCGCGTTCCGAACCGTCACATTAACTATTTTAAAAAGTGTATGACATTTTGTAAGCGCTGTTAAAATGGTCGATGCAAAATAAAGATTTTTTTTATGAATAGTTGGATGACACTGCTGACATACATGATAGAAGATGTGTCAAAGTAATTTCTTCATAAAGAAATTAAAAAATCAGTCCATTAATTTTTAACCCTGTAGAGAGAGTGATCTTCAAAATTGTACGAATAAAAGGAAATACAAAATAAATATGTAAATAAATCATGGAATCATTCAAAGTAACCCCAAATTTCAAGTCAAAGGTTTACAGACTTCCATAATTATTTAGTTCGAATCTCTATCACATAAACTTTCCCATACTTGATAATTCCTATATTGTAAAAGCACTGTTAGAAAAATTTTATCATTAGTCAACTTAATACCAATAAAGTGTAAATTTTTTAAACATTCATTCAAAATTACATAGAAAATTCTAAGTTACTCTAACTGAAACTATCTGCACTGAACAGGAAATGAAGTTTGTTACGAGTAACTGTGCTCAGACGTTTTTATTGATCGAACAACAGGGCTATAAAAAAAATATTATAAAATTTTAACGATTTGATTAGGTAGGATAGGACACTGCAGCAGATGATGTACCCCATCTACTGTGTTTTGTAAGGGCCACCACAGAATTGCTGCTTTTAGTATCAGCTTCCGGCGATTTTGGGACTTTATCGATGTGTTTATCTTCTAAAAAGCGACTAAATAGCCAGTATACAGTAGCTAGTGTGTAATGGCCCTTTAAGTTTCAATTTGGCGTTAGTAGTGTTAGGCTTCGGTCAAACCAGTACGTCCAAAGCGAGTGCGATGCGTAGATGCGCGGCGACCGCGGCTCGTGTTTATTAATGACACCTTGCACACCTACGCGACCTTAACGCGGGGACACCGCGTCCGCAGAGCGGGAATTACATTAAAGTGTGTACGGTTATACGATCTAACAAAATCTGTTAATAGTTTCAAGTTTACAATGACAGAAGATAATACAAATATCTATTCTAGAAAAAGTGAGAGAACATCCAATTTTGTATGATTAATAAAATCCTGGGTCATTAATATTTACGTAAAAAAGAATAAAATATGAGATTGACATAATACTAAAGTTTAGATTGATAAATATAATATATACGCGAACAGGTGATGGGCACAAGGGTTTATCGAGGCGCTGAGCTGGGATCCGACCACTATCTAGTCGTAACTAGGATTAGGGGTCTTTTCGTGGGTTGGCGTCATCGTACCGAGTGTCCTGAACCTGAGCCGACCAGCATCAAAAGCTGGAAGCTGCAGGATGCATCCATTAGAGATAAATATAAAGAAAGGGTAGCCGAAAAGCTTGGCGACGTCAATGTTAGTAGTGAGAATGTGGAAAGTGTATGGCAGAACCTTAGGGATAGTATGGTAAATGCCGCTATGGAAGTGTGTGGAGAAACGAAAAGTAAAAAAAAGTAGTAAAAAGCGTGATGCATAGTAGAATGAGGAATTGAAAGAAGCAGTTCGAATGAAGAAGAAAGCATGGCTAGAGTACTTAGCCTCGCGGAATGATTTTAATATGAAAGAGAGATACGGATGAAAGGTTGTCGTCCAATTTCAGGGATAATGCCAAGCTCTTCCGGAAAGAGGTAGGCAAGACTCGGAATTGCTCGACAATCTGTAGTATGAATAAAGTGCTTAGTGTTAACAATGACGTCCTAACAGACCAAACTGACGTCCTGCAGAGGTGGAGTGAATATTATGGAAAGATGTATGCAAGAAAAGACAGAGATGCCACATCGGGAAGTGAAGCTAACTTAGAGGCTCCGGATCCCAATGTCCCGATGTGTGATAAGAAGTATAAAATGTGGTAAGGCTGCGGGAAAAGACAAAGTTACTGCTAAGATGATCAAGTATGGGTCGCGCGTCTAGGACACGCTATGTCTGTAATGCAACTTGTGCTGGCGGACGGGTGAGGTCCCAGATGACTGGCGAATAGTAGTTTTAGCACCTATTTACAAAGGGAAAGGCTCGCGCCTAAACTGCTCCAGCTACAGGGCGATCAGCTTGGTCAGCTTAGCTAGTAAGGTGTATGCAAAGGTTATAACGGCAAGAATGCAAGAAAAGTCTGAAAAGTATTTATGGGAGGATCAATACCTCGTGGATCAATACCGCGTGGAAGAGGTTGCATGGATCAAGAGTTTTCTCTCCGCATGATCGCGGAGAAGTTTCTGGCTGTTAGCCTGAACATTTTCTGTGCTTTTGTGGATCTGGAGAAAGCATTTGATACCGTTGTGAGAGAAACTCTGAGAGACTTGCTGCCCGGATATGGTGTGGACGGCTCGCTACTGCGGGCTATACAGTCGCTTTATAGGGACTGTAAGGCTTGCGTGCGAGTAGGGGGGGATGTGTCACCTCTCTTCGATGTCTGAACAGGGGTCAAACAGGGTTGTGTCATGTCCGCCTGGTTGTTCATGTTTTCATTCAGTTGAAAGATTGTGATAAGGGTGTCACTTTAGGTGCCTTTACAGTAAACTGTCTGCTGTACGCTGATGATGCAGTGCTCATGGCCTCATCAGAAGCCGACCTTAGGCATTAGTCACTAATATGAAAGAGGGGTGTGAAAGTAAGGGTCTCCGCTTGAATGCAAGTAAAACTAAGGTTCTAGTATTTGAAAGAGGTGACGTAAGAACTAAATGCGAGATTAAGGTAAACCAGGAACGCCTTGAGCAAGTGAATGAAATTGTGTATTTAGGAAGTATGTTTAGCGCGGATGGAAGATGTGATTCGGATATAGAACGGCGAGTAGCTGCCGGAAACAACGTTAACGGTGCTTGTCCTAATTAGTAAAGCGACAAAGCATCGTAAAAGAAGCACGACTGGCAATTTATAACGCAGTGCTAGTGCCAACGTTGCTTTACGGTAGCGAAACCTGGGTATGTCAGCAGAAGCATGAAAGTAAATTGAATGCTGTGGAGATGCGATCACTTCGAAAATTGTGCGGCGTGACTTTGGCCGACCGAATACGTATCGAAGTGATGGCAGGTTTGAATGAAAGTGTCAGCGTTAAGCTGAAAAAGGGCGTGCTCCCTTGGTTTGGACACGTCCAACGAATGAGTGAGGAACGATTGACGAAGAATATATATTATGCGAAAGTAGAGGGTAGAAGGAGTCAGGGTAGGCCGAGACTTACATATGAAGACCACGTGAGCAGATTGCACAAAAACGGAAAAGTAAAAAGTACTTGGATACCCAGACGTGCGTGTATGAAGCGATAGATGAATCTTGAAGAAACGAAAGAAGTATGCATGGATCGCGAAGCCTGGCGATCTGTCCTCTCTGACTACCCCATCAGGGATACAGCGTGAAGATAGTTAAGTCCAGTCATAGGTCCCGTGTCCTTGCCCCAATAACGTAGTAGAGCGTTATTGAGGCTTTCAGTGGAAATTTGCACAACAAGTTGTATAATAGCTTTACACTGCAATATATCACTGTCTTTCACTATAGTACGATTACACAACTTTTGTGTCTAAGAAACTACCATTTTTACACATAAAACAAGGTTAATGCACTAGGTCTGGAAAATAATATATGTATAGCGAGCGACCGCTATTTTCCAAGATCCCGCGCAAATCCCGGTAAATATGACATGTGCAGTGCTGCCGCGTGTGCTCGGACTGCGGGTCGCGTTCTCCGGGCGCCGGCCCGTCGTCGCGCTGGCACGCGCACTACACGGTGTGCGACTCGTGCTACCAGCAGCGCAACAAGGGCTCCTGCTGCCCGCTGTGCCGCCGCGCCTACCGCGCCGCCGCCTACCGTGACATGATCCGCTGTCTGCTCTGCAAGAGGTACGCAATATGTGTATATTGGAACGATACAATTGTAAAGGGAAATTGAAAGGGACGTAGAACAGGTAATAGGTAACTTCAGATTGTTAGCAATGTGCAATACTCCGCTTTACAACGTGATTTTAAGTTGACCCGTGTTTCGCCTACACACGAAGGTTGGCAGCCTTGAATATGCCTCGTGTGTAGGTGACACCCGTGTGGTGATCCTACCCTCCTTTATCTTCGCCTGATTCAATTAGTTGGACGAATATTGTTTGATTGTCACCCGCGTGATGAAAAGCAGAAAAAACCACAGGTTGATGGTCCAAAATTTTCCCCTTTTATGCTCCTCTTAAAGGACTCAGAATTGTAAGAAGACTGAAATTTGTTGTCTTTAGCAGACAGAATATTTTAACATTACGTCCTTGAGAGTTTACTTGATTTATATGTGTTTTAATTCTATCAGGTATGTGCACGGGATGTGTGATCCAGATGCAGACCCAACTCAGTACAAGTTGAAGAAAGATCAAAACCCTTCATATGAATACAACTGTCCTATATGCAAAACACAAATGCAGCTTCCTGGTAGCAAATCCGGGTGTAAGTATCCTTTCAATTAATATAATATTAAGTTGATTTTGGACCACAAACTATAATACGCGCCGTGTATATGCTATAATTAAATATGTAATTTTTTTGTATTAAAGCTTTTGATGAAGACACTGTAGCGTCTACATCGCAAGATTCTTCATTTGGAGACGAAAATTCTCAGCAAGAACAAGATCCACTTGCTATTGAAGCCAAAGTAAGTATTTAAGGCTATGTCATCAAATAACAAATACATTTTTGAGTTTATATCTGGTGGATGAACATAAATAATCAATAATTCATTATAGCCAATAGAAAATGTTAGAATTTACTACGTAGAGTTTGTGTGTTGTACAATTTTAATGAAAATTGATTTCATTAGGAAATTGAGTACTTTATATTTTGTAATTAAAAAACATTTAAGAAAAATAAAGGCACAATATGCTGCTCAAATGGCGTTTTTCAGGTAGCACTGTATTTTTGATATCGTACTTTACAATGTAGCCGTACGTTTTGACAATGTAGCCAACATGCTAAAATAACGTTGCACATCACGACGATTTTACAAAAAACAAGCAGCATACTTTCTTGGCATATGTCGATCTCCACAGTGGCGCAACTATTATTTTCTCTGCTATTTTGCCAAGTTTTAAGGCTGGCAATAATATATGCACTTAGCATAAACCATAGATTAAATAATAATAATATAGATATCAAAAAGTTATGATTATCATTCGAAGTAAGTGCTCAAAGTTACCCAAGTTGTGTTGGGTAAGTTTGAGTATAAGATTTTTTTTTTCCAAATGGATAATTTACCTATATTTTTCATCATTTCCAATAAATATTCCTAGTTTTTAATAAAATGTTAATGTATCAATTTTATTATGACTCTATTTCACGCGGTTAGACACTTCTACAGCCTTCTTCATCAATTTCTATCATTTTTAGCCTGACGTTGGACTTGGGAAAGGCAAACCCTTCTCGGTTTCATCAAAAGTGGCGAAGAAAAAAATAGGTGGTTACAAATTGAAGGGCGGATTCCCTCCAGCGGGGAAAGTGGGTTTCTCGAAACGTCAACGGAACATGCTCGATTTTGGCCGCAAGAGAGGCTCCAAACCGAAGATGCGAGGAGTGTTTGGAGTGCCGGGGCTAGGTCTCCAGAGGCCCCAAGCTCCTGATAATAAAGCTCCCGAAGATGATCCAGGTAAGACATCTACTGTTCTATTTTAGAGGTTTTCAGAAGCATTTTTCATGTTCTATCTCTTTTTCACGCATAGGGATACTATTTTATTATAATGTCTATGTCATTACAGTCTTTCTCTGCTCTAGTAATTATATGTAATAATTTTTTCATTACCTATGTTTATAGGAGTTGAGAACAAATTAGTTCTATGTTCGAGCAAGGACAAGTTTGTACTGACGCAAGACCTTTGCGTAATGTGCGGCGCTATCGGAACAGACTCTGAAGGATGCCTCATAGCCTGCGCACAATGTGGACAGACTTACCATCCTTACTGTGTTAATATTAAGGTACGTTATTTGTTCATAATTATGAAGTTATCTTCTATTTTTTTACCACCGTAGAACAATAACAAAGAAGCAAAGAAAGAGGATGAACCCATTAACCTTTGATTTGTCAACCGTAGCACATAACAGTCAAGGATTACTACGAGTAAATTGTGACCAAGGATTGATAAATTTGACTCCTCAATAAAAGAGATGACAAAAAAACAGAAAGTTGATCCAGATTTTTAGTAGTGATATTAAATTGACTTTTACTAATTCTATAATGCTGAGAAACGTGATGATTTCAGGAACTACTGCTAGGAATAAAAAAAAAATTATAACCTTGCTCCAAACGGCGTTTTTATTCCACGATTTTCGGCTTACAATCCTGAGATATTATACACACGTGATTTTTCAGTATACTAGTGCCTTTAGTTTACTAAAACCGACCAATTTACGTACCAAGTTGTACGTACGAAGAAGCGATATAATTTAGTAAGGTTATAACTTTTTCTACTCTGATACTATAATACAAAGATTATAAAACTGATAACAAAATTCTTATGACAAACATTACTTACAGGCCAAAAATAATAAAAAAAAATGTTTAATTACGATACAGGTCTTGTATGGACACCTGTATCATAATATAACTTTTTAATCATAACGATACACCTATACAACCTCCAGCTGGACCAAGGAGGTAGAGCGTCGCTCACTGCCGCCCTGCCCGCCTCCGACACCCCGCGCGCCCGCTCTCCTCCGTTACACAATAACACGCAGATACGACACTCTAAAGCATTTACATCTGTCATATTAAGGCGCAAAAATTTGACATTTAAAAAATAATTTTTATTTATTATTATATATTTATAATATATATTATATTCATCATTTTATTTGCAATATTGTTTTACGTATTATAGTATGAGAGTAGATAAAGTAGTGTATGACACTGTACATAACTTGGTCTTATAACACTCGTGTGATACTATAAAAAAACTCGCCTACGGCTCGTTTTTTTAAAACACACTCATGTTATAAGAACCCTTATTATGCAACAGTATCATAAACTACTATTTTTCCAATCAATAGTCTTTATGCGGCAAATAACAGTATCTACACATTAAATTCAATAAATTTAAATTTTAAATCTTGGCTGTTGGCCGCTTTAACGAGGCGAAAAAAGCGTGCAAATCCTTTTGCAATCAAAATTGAATGTGCTGTGTTTACATGGACTAAATTAGACCGATATTTGTTAAGGGTTTCGGCAAAAAAATAAGTCGTCTGGGAGCTTTCAACGAAAACGCTGCCTAAACTCTTTGAGATATAACAAACTAGTAGTAGAGTATGGTGGAATTGTGTATCTATACTAATATTATAAAGCTGAAGAGTTTGTTGGTTTGTTCGGTTGAACGCGCTAATCTCAGGAACTACTGGTCGGATTTGAAAATTTCTTTTTGTGTTAGATAGCCCATTTATTGAGGAAGGCTATAGGCTATATATCATTACGCTACTATACTGGAGAGCAGAGCAGTATTCATAATTGTCGACAAGTCGGGCAAATTTTTATGCATTATTGTAGAATTTATAAGCGACGGGATTAAATAGGTGCGATGGGGGGTCGAAATATTCCACGGGCAAAGCTGTGAGGGTCATCTTGTCTTGAATATATGTCTACAAAAAAGTCAGCGACGGTATATGTCTATCTCTTAAGGATAACATACTATATCCATTTTAGTACTTTAAATAATCAGCAATTATAAAGCGGTAATTTGAAGGCTATTTACACAAATACGTCATTAATCCTTATCTTTTTTAGTACGTTTGTTGGCACACACCTTGCAAATTAAATGAATATCTTAGAAGATATAGCAAAATCAAAATAATGAGCAAAGAAATTAATTCCGCGTAACCATAATTAGACCGAGCCGTTTGGGTGTACTGGAGAGTGGAGAAGTAATCAACTAATTTAGAAAATGAAAAATTATTAAACGACGGGATTACATAGGTGCCACGGGGTTCGAAGTATGTCACGCGCGAAGCCGGGCGGGTCAACTAGTATACATAATATATGCGAATAGACTTTTCCCCCAACCTAATATCACATCTACAACGAAAAGCTCTTTGCTTGCGTCTACTACTAAGAAGGTGGTGGTGTGTGGTGCGGCAGGTGTCGCAGGTGATAGTGACGCTGGGGTGGCGCTGCCTGGACTGCACGGTGTGCGAGGGGTGCGGCGCGCGCGGCGACGAGACGCTGCTGCTGCTGTGCGACGACTGCGACACCACGTGGCACACGTACTGCGCGCGGCCGCCGCTCGCCGACGTGCCGCGCGGCGCCTGGCGCTGCGAGCGCTGTCGCCGCTGTCTCACGTGCGGCACGCGCGACACGCTCACCTGGTGCGACAACTACACAGGTATTGCACTCTTGTGTGTGTGATACTAATGTTTGGAACGGGGAAGTTCCACCCTTCAAGTAACCATTGGGTTATGTTGTTATGTTGTAAGTAACCTTGGGTGCAAGGGGTTCCACCAAGATCTTTGGGGCCCAACCTCACCTGCAAGCGGCGCACCTGCTGACCAACGGACGAGGCTACGACGCATTAAGGTATTCACGTGGTGATATGACTCCCATTTGGGTGCCAGGTGGTACAATGTGTTGGTCCGGGGGGGGTACCACCGTGCAGCTGTGACAAGCCCCCCAAGTAACCCAACCCCGGTTAGGGGTTCAGCAGCTGCATAGCCGGGCCCGAGGCGATGCTCGATGCAGCAGGCTAGGGACCAGCAAGTGTTTAGTGGAGTCTAGTGTAGGAGACGTGTGTCGACCCGCCGGCCAGGGAGACCTGTAGAAACGGTGGTGCCGCTGGCACTCGGGGGGGTGCGGGGGCCCTTCCGTCCGGCGGGTCGGCTTCCGTCTAATCCACACAGCCCAAGACAAAGCTAGCTCCTGCGCTTTGTCACTCACTGCTGCAACGAATGTCGCCTCGTCTTCACGCTTTCCCCTTCTTACAAATCATGGCAGCGCATAAAATATGAAAGAGAGTCACAGCGGCCGTCCAAAATCCCGCAAAATCTACATTCGAGGTAGAGTTCACAAACATTCGTGGACTACGTGCAAACCTCGATGCCGTCCACCACCACCTCGAGACGGCTCGGCCAGCTGTGATGTTCCTCACGGAGACACAAATACGCCGCCCTGACGATTCGTCTTATCTGTGTTACCCTGGCTATATCATCGAAGAGCACTTTCGAGATAAAGCCGGGGTGTGCGTATTCGTTAGGGCGGATGTTTGCTGTCGCCGGTTGCGCTGCCTTGAGAACCCCTCCTATTCTGTCCTCTGGCTGCACGTGGATCATGACTCCACGAGACACTGACGAGTCTCCCGGCCCTGTATAGTGTGTCGGTGGGCGCCCCACTGGGTACCTCCGATCACTGTATGGTACATGCCAACATGCAGGTGCCACCTCCTGCACGTGCAGTAGAAGTGACACGGCGACTATGGCATTACTCGTCGGCAGACTGGGATGGGCTTGAAACTATTTTGCGCAGCGCTGCTTTGCAGATAAGGCTCCTTCGGACAGCGCTTCTGCCATTGTTGGCGAGATCAGTTTAGGTATGGAATACCACATTCCTTACACTGATGTCGCCAACAACCGCAAAGCTCGCCCCTGGTTTGGACGTGAGTGCGCTGAGGCTGTTCAACAGAAACAGTCGGCGTATCGCTCCTGGATCAGGGCGCGGGCTGTGGGCAGTCCGAACGTGCGCCACTTCAAGGCGGCATACAATAAAGCCACCAGGGCTAGCAAGAGCGCCTTTAAGAGAGCGGATGCCCGGCGCTTCGCACGGTTTGGCCAGGAGCTTGCGTCACATCCAACGGGTAGCCGTGGATACTGGCAACTGGCCAAAGCCGTGCAGGCCAACTTCTGCCAACCGTCGCTGCCACCGCTGCGTTACTCAGATGGGTCACTAGCTCACAAAGCCGATGAGAAAGCGGATTTGCTTGCTAACCTCTTTGCGGCTAATTCCCGGGTCGATGACTTTGGCACACAGCCTCCTATTATCACCAACTGTGGTAACACTATGCCTGACATAGCTGTCAGGCAATGTGATGTTCGGGCAGTGCTACGGTCACTCGACACGCGGAAAGCTGGTGGCCCTGACGGCATTCCGGCGGTGGTGCTGAAAAAATGTGCAGCTGAACTGTCTCCAGCGCTAACGCGCCTGTACCGTCTGTCGTACTCATCGGTGGACGTGCCGGAGGCTTGGAAGGAGGCGAACGTGCAACCCATCCCCAAGAAAGGGGATCGGTCAGATCCGGCAAACTATCGCCCCATAGCCATCACAATGCAAGGTGTTTGAGCTCATCATCAACAAGCAGCTCATGCGTTACCTAGAGGATCACTCGCTAATCAATGATCGGCAATATGGCTTTAGGCCGAAACGATCTACGGGTGATCTTTTAGCGTACGTAACACATGTTTGGGGTGAGGCTATGGAAGCGCACGGCGAGTCCTTGGCTATTAGCCTGGATATTGCCAAAGCGTTCGATAGAGTTTGGCATGCGTCGCTTCTTTCCAAGCTCCCGGCATACGGTCTACCGCCTCAATTGTGCAGCTGGATGGCCAGCTTCCTGCAGGGGCGACATATACGGGTCCTCTGTGATGGCCAGGCTTCGTGCTTTTTGCAGGTTAATGCCGGAGTACCACAGGGGTCCGTGTTGTCGCCAAGGTGATAGCACTTCTAGAATTTTCGCCAGAACTGAGCGGTTTAAAAGATCGTTTTTCTGTCGCACAATAAAAATTTGGAAGGCTTTGCCAGCGCACGTGTTTCCCCCCTCTTATAATCCCGGGTTCTTCAAGCGGAGCGTGAAGAGGCACATCATTGGGCCGCCAACTTGAGAGAGAGCCACTAGTTCGGCATTCAGCGGCTGTGGGCGGAGGATTTGTGAAAAAGCATATTTTTGAGCTTTCAACCTGAATGTCTATATCGGAGCGCTGGCAATGGAATGGTCTTCTTTTTTATCTTAGTGTATTCCCAATCGTTTCCAAGACCTACCTGAAGTTCCCTATTAGTACAGATGTAATGTTGGCGTGTTGTGGTGCAGAGTGCGGGCCGTGCGCGTCGCTGGTGATGTGCTGCGTGTGCTCGGAGCCGTACTCGGACGGCGAGCTCATCATCCAGTGCGAGGCGTGCCGCCGCTGGCTGCACGCCGCCTGCGACCACATCCGCACCGAGCCCGACGCCGATCTGTGCTGCCGCGCCGGGTGAGCACACACAACACACACACACAAGACACTCACACACACATACACACACACACATACACACACACACAAGACACGCACGCACACACACACACACACACACACACACACACGCACACACACGCACACACACACACGCACACATACAAGACACACACACACACACACACACACACACACACACACACACACACATACAATACACACACTAACCACACCTTTATACCTGAAGGTATGGCAGGGGTATACTATACGCCCATATTGCACAATCATGTTTTGAACAAAAAATGGGTAAATAGAGTTTGGTAACACAATAAAAAGTCTTTATACGTTATTCCTTTGCACAGTGTTAGCCTTAGCAGAGGTTGCTCCGGAAAAACTAATATGATTAACTAACTAACTAACTGTGATATGTGGGCGTATAGTATGCCTCTGCCTTACCCTTTCGGCGATAAAGGCGTAATATCTAAGCGAGAATGCTTGGAATTTGAACCCCTTACTTTGGCCAAAAACACTAAAAAAAAATACAATGGAGAACACAAAAGGGTCAAAATATTATACGTTACAACGTAGCACAGACTGCATACAGACAAGGCGATGCGCGGCATTCTGGTGCGAACGAGAGCGCGACTGTTGAATGAGCATAGTTGTGACGTATGTAAATATTTACGATCAAAGTGCGTATAACGCGGGTGACCGCGTTATACGCACTTTGATCGTAAATATTTCAGCCATTTTTTGAAATATAAAAAAGTAAAAACACAGTTTTTCTCGTATTTTTTTGTAGATTTATTTGGCTTTTAAAGTAAAAAACGTTTGTCAGACCCATTCTCCAGTATTGTAGAAACAGAACAATCTCCGTCTTCTTTAGAGCTCCGACCTCAACATATTCCAGCTTGCCGAGGTCACTGAACCTAAGACTGTCTCAATTTTGTGTATATTCTTAAATATACTCGACATTGTGTACAGGTACAAGTGCGTGCTATGCCGCGGACGAGACATCCCTCCGCCCCACGTGGCCCGCGCTATAGAAGCTAGCGGGGCCAACACCCGGCCAGTCCCCGCCCCTGTCATACCGGCCGCGGTGGTCCGACCTGCTCCCAGACCCACTCCCCAGTCCCTGGGCCTGGCCGGGGAGTACTACGTCGATGACGTATGCCTTTCCCAGCGGGGAGCCCATCACATGAAACAACTGGAAGCCGAGATGGGCATCACTCACACTAGACGGAAGAGACGTTTCAAGAATGAGAACACAGATAAAGACGCAGGTAAATATATTCTAGCGTTTTTCATTGTTGCATGTTTAATCTGTGGGTGTTGATTAGATTTGTATTTAGAAATTGCTTTGTTGTGCTTGTATAGATATTGGTTTGAGTTGCTATTTATTGATTATGGAAACTCGTAGTGTGGTTTGTAAGCTATTATTGTTGATGCACTTAAATGAAATGTTATGAAAATATCTTTATTCATGTAGGTCTATGAACGTCAAGAATATTGCTTCTACATTTACATTTACTGCCAAATTCGCAAAGCTATAGGTGGAGCCTGAGGAAATAGCCTGGCAATATATAACTCACAAAGACATTTGATTACTACTGTATGAGTGAGATGCTAATTAAATTGTGTGGGAGTGATGGAGACAGAAAGTCATCAGTTGCTCTAACTCTCGAATATGTTTTCTAAACTTTATTGATTTATTAGTTGATGCGCGTGGTGAAGTTTTCTCGTTCCCGTGTTCCACAGGAAACTATTACCGGGATGATGTAGCGTATGTCCTATTCTGATGTTTAAGCTATATTACTGTAAAGTTTCATTAAAATCCATTCAGTAGTTTTTGCATGAAAGTTAACAAACATCCATCCAAACTTCCCAACATACTTCGTGTTTATAATATTAAGAGGATTTAGTGGGGTATGGGTGTTTGTTATGATTTCACGCGTTAATCGAAAATAGAGGGGACCCTGAGGATGGTTATGAACTACTTGACCACGCCTGTTTTCATTAAATACTAGCTGACCCGCCCAGCCTCGTCCGTGACATACTTCCAACCCCGTGGCACCCATTTAATCCCGTCGCTTATTACTTTTCCAAAAATGTATGTAAGATTCCCCGATTTTATGACATTTATGATTACTGCTCCGCTCTCCTGTGTAGTGGCGTGATGATTTGTAGCTTAGAACCTTCCTCAATAAATGGGCTATCCATACATAAAGAATTTTTCAAATCGGTCCAGCCGTTTACGCGTGATGGCGTGACCAAGGGAAATAGGGATTAATTTTTAAATATTTAGATAAATAGCTGTCCCGCCCGGCTTCGCCCGTGATATACTTCGAACCCCGTGGCACCCATTTAATCCCGTTGTTTAATAATTTCACATTCACAATAATGTATGAACATTTTCCAAATTCATTGATTACTTCTCCGCTCTCGAGTACTTAGGTACCTACCTACCCGCACGGCCCGGTCGAATTAAATTAATTTCTTTGCGCCTAATTTTGAATTTGCGATAACTCTTAAGATATTCATTTAATTTGCAAGGTGTAAAGGGACAAAATAATCTTCATGAAATGCTGAAGCCAACTAACGTAGTAAAAATGATAAGGATTAATAGCATATTTGTGTAAATAGCCTTCAAATTACTGCTTAACAATTGCTGTTTTTTTAAAGTATTAAAATGGATATAGTATGTTATTCTTAAGAGATAGACATATGTCGTCGCGGACTTTTTTGTAGGCCTTTATTAGATACACAATTGCACCATACATTATTTTGTTATATCTCAAAGGGTTTAGGCAGCGTTTTTTTTGAAAGCTCCCAGACGGCTTATTTTTTCCGACATCCCCAACAAATATCGTTATAATTTGGTCAATATATACAAAAACTTAACAAATTTTACATAAAAACCTTCTATGAGAATCACTCTAACTATTAAAAAAACCGTATCGTAATCCGTTGCGTAGTTTTAAAGATCTAAGCATACATAGGGACAGACAGCGAAAAGCGACTTTGTTTTATAATATGTAGTGATATGTATTTACTTACATTTGTAGTTATTACGTTCTTTATGCTTTCCGCTTAACTTGTAGTAGTAGCTATAGATTAGACGTAGTTAGATATATTATTTATATTAGTATTTATGTATGTAAGATGTGTATCTAACACATGTTTTTGTTGTTCGACGCGGCATTGTGGATTAGAAATAATGGCATCTATTGAAACAGTGGTTCAGAATGCTGACGTCGAGATGGGCGATGACTCCAAGCCTGACAGCACGGCCGAAGTTAAAGAAGAGCCGGGTGAGTTATACATTCAAGCATTATCATTACGGAACGAGATACTATTATGGTACTTTCACATGAGGTTGGGGAAAAAGATCTGTAATAAATTCTTTTTGGCTATAACATTTGTGTCTGGCTGGTTTTGGTATTAAAAAGTTTGTTGAATTAAAGAAGATAATTCCAAATTCAAATTTCCACTACAATTTTTTTTGGCATATTTGAAAAGCAAGTAACGCGCCCTTTACTATCGTAGCGAGGAAATCATACGACTTCTAAACCAAAACCAGTTTCAAAACAGAAAGTGATAGTAACTTCAAAATCGCCTACGCACGTATTCATGGTTTCCTGACTCCTGAATCGAATGCCGCAAACCGTATGTCTCTATCTCTTATGGTCCCTGACAAAAAGTGGCGTACAGACGGATGGACTGAAACAGCCGTTTACAAGACTTTTTAAAGCTATGGTTTAGAAGACTAAAAGCTGAGTACACAAGTACACAAAAAATGTTTTGAATTTTCCTATAAGCATTTTATATGATGAAACTTACCGCTATAGCAGCATTGCAAACATAATACAGAAGCGCAACCGTGTCTCGTTTTGCGGATTCTGACTGAGACTCAGTTGGTCTGCTCCTCTTTTTACCTATATGGTAAAAACCGAAAAACTGAAAAGTTCCCTTACGTAAAAGTTGTAACGTATCCGCTACCACTAGCTTGCAGCGCCTGTCACTGTCGCTCGTCTGTCACGCGACAACCGCACTATTTCAATATGTATGGATGGGCAGCCATGTTTCTTAAGCGTGAATTAGAAGCACTGCGAAACTATTACGCAAATAGAGTACCAAACCCTGGGCGTTTGAATTACATGTCAGATTGGATGTCGTCAACTATCCAGACTGTATTAACGAATGTTGGTTATGATAAATTTATAATATAAGACTGTTGAAGGGAGACAATAGACCTGAAAATAAGGTCGATTCCCGTGTCGGAAAAAATATTTGTGTGATCCACAAAGTTTCGGAGTTTGGGTGTTTCCTATGTATAATATGTATATATTTAGAAATATATAAGTATGTTTATCAGTCGTCTAGATCACATAACACAAGCTTATATCAGTTGACTTTGGGTTAGAAGGTGGTGTGTCAAAAAAAAATGTCCCATAATATTTATAAAAAAAAAAAATTGATTTTAGGACGTCTGGGGGCGTAAGCTTCAAGTAACAGCGCGTACCGAATTGTACCTTTACGTAATATTTATAAAACAAACGATATAATATTAAAGACCTCACTCAGGTCTATGTATTTTCTTTTTAAATTTTATTTTATTATAAAAAAAAATGTCTATACACGTCTCCGCATTTTACACACCTGAGAATCTGATTTAGCTGGAACACACAGCAGGCGCGACGGCGATGAACAGTTGTAATGTTCTAGTCAATATGGAAGATATTACACAGCTGTCGCACAGAGCGAGCTGTGCTTGACAACTCGTTTCGAGCAACGCCACTTGTGACCAGGCGTGCTGCATTGATTTATCACGCTACGTCTCAACACGCAGCGCCCCATCACGTCCGCAGTATAATATGCACATCACGTCTACGTCAGGTCGCGTCGCTGCTTCGCAATGGGCAATGGGCTCACCACATATTACGTGGGACAGGAACATACATCACCATGTATGTTTCTGTCCCACGTAATAGGTGGAAAAGTGGGCATACATTATGTATGCCTCTGCCACCCCTTTGGGGATAAGGCGTGATAGATCTTAATAATATTATAAATGCGAAAGTTTGTGTGGATGCTTGTTACTCTTTCACGTAAAAACTACTGAATAGATTTTAATGAAACTTTATAATAATACTATCTTCACGCTGTATCCCTGACGGGGTAGTCAGAGAGGACAGATAATAATGTAGCTTATAAATCAGAATAACACAAAGGCTACTTTTTATCCCGGGAACAAGTTCCTGGGGGTAACGGGAACGGGAAAACTTCTCTACGCGGGCGAAGCCGCGAGCGTCAACTAGTAAATAAATAAAGTGATTCCCGTAATATTTTATTAGAGATCATATCTTTTCAATAGGTGTTAATTCCAACACAAATTACAAGGAAGGCATTCTATGGAACGTAGCCAATGACGGACCGCCACCAGAAGGATTCACCATATACACTACGGACTCTGGTCTAACGGTGCTTCGAAGGAAGAGACAGCGGAACCTGAATAAACTGGGCATTGGGGGCTTCGTTGTGCGACAGAGACAGAATACTAAGGCCCAGGCCGATGATGACAAAGACGGCGATGGCACGCAAGGGTGTGGAGGTGAGATTTTATTTGATAATACATTTGTTATAAGATTTTTCTAAAAAAGTGGTAAATACCTTATATCGGCGTCTTTTATCAGTTTAAGTCATCGCGAGACAAGTAGATCAGACACTAGTATAGACATCACAGTTAATACGCCGTACAATATTCACAATAAATGTTGTTTAGAAAGAATGATACATTGAAACTTCGATTTGAAATATATCTCGTGGCTTTTAGGTCAAATCGATTTTGTTACCTAAACTAATTAAAGTGGTACATGAAATTGTATAAATGTACTAAACGCTATTGCTAAGTTTTAATAAATTCTTTCAAACAAAATTAAATCAAAACTAGTCTGAGTCAGACAATCTAGTTGTAAAGCAAATATTTGTAAACTCTTGTCAGAATCACCAAGCAACAAGCGGAAACCGCGCCGAAAGCCCCGTTCGAAATTGATGGAGCAGTTCCCATCGTACATGCAAGAAGCGTTCTTCGGCAAGGACTTGTTAGATCCCAGCAAGATTGTCAGTTCTACAGGTATTTATATTAAAATCTATTATTAACCGGTATTATTAAATCAAAGTAATATTGTTTTAGGGAACTCTTAGAACTTTGTAAGGTTACTTGATGTTGTTAGAAATACAGAACCCAAATATAAAGAGTGAATAAACTGTCCAAATATATTCTGCAAAAAGCCTTCACAGTTTAGTTGATGTGAGTTGCAATTGATGATTCGAGATTCAGTATTCTAGCTGAATCTCGAATTTTTCCCTTAAAGCGAAAGAAACTTAAAACTTAAGAAAGAAACTATATTCCCACCAAGTGATGAAGTTTTCCCGTACCGTGCATTATGATGACACGCCAAAAAAAACACCGCCCACATAATGGAAAGACAAGGCGACAGCTAGCGTATTCACGATCGCGGTTCACGACAATCCAGGAATATTTACAGGTAGCCCTCAAGTTGGAAAGAAGATTTATCGCAGGTCCATATACCACAAGGTGGCTCACAAAAAAAAAACCACCCACATAACGGAAATCTAGGCGACATCTAGCAAATTGACATTCACTTCGACCGTCCACAAGAATATTGATACACTGATCAGACTAAAGACGAGATCTTATGTCTGCCAAGTTACCTGACGAAGTTCTAAGGGTTAATTTTCTTACATCTTACATGATAAGGCTAGATAAAGAAAGGAACGACAGAAAGGTATGACAGAAGACGTAGTGACTAAGATATAAAAAAGGATGTTTAGATGGTTCGGACAAGTGGAGAGGATGGATGAAAATTGACTGATGAAGAAAATTTATGCGACAAGAGTAAATGCGCAAACTGGTAAGGGTCGACCTCGACGTACATGTGCCAATCAAATTGAAAAACTTTTGATAAAAGGCCAGTTTAAGAGTACCGTTAATAGGCGAGACAGGCGTGATGATATTTATGTTACATACTTACTCCTCCATTCCTATTATTTTCAGCTCCCCACCCAGCCGAGAGCCCAGGCGGCATAGTTAGGGCTGCTACTCCGGAAGGGTACCGCGAACTGCGAGACTTCAAGTGGGACCTGGAGAACTCTGACAGTGACGGAGAGGATATACTAGCTGCTCTGACTACCTTCAACGACAACGACAACACCGTCGTCATATGTCTCAATCCGGTACGTAGCATGAATTAATACTGTTGATGTGTCGGCTTGTAGTATTAAATTAACAATTATTTACTTTAGTTGTTGTAGACTATACAAGTTCTTGAACATAATGTTGATGATCTAATTTGATGAGGCTTTTATTAAGTAAAGTTTTCCCTTATAGTACACATAGTAACCTGTTCCTGGAATAAAAATTGCCTATGTGTTGAAATTCAGGATGCCTACCTCCACTTCATATTTTTACCATATTGGTCCAGCCATTTAAGCGTGTAGAAGAAACAAACTCACAAAATTTCACCTTTATAATATTAGTATTGATATTTACAGGAAGAAATCGAAGTGTTAAACTCGCTAAAACCAAAAGATGACAAAGATGAGCTTATGACTAACGCGGACGGCTCCGTCAAGATAAAAACAGAAGCTGATGATGGCAACAATCTGAAGCACACAGAAGATTCTACTGCGTTGAAGAATGCTATCCTGGGACCTCAGCCTGCGGAGAATGAACTTCCCTCGGAAGGAATACCTACAGTACATAGCACCGTACATACTAAATCTGAACCTATGAGCAGTGGTGAGTCTTAAAATTTTATTAAGAGATCTTTGTTGATAACTTGAGTAGATGTAAGGATTTCCACGAGCATCTTGGGTACAGTACACCTACTTATTAGTAAGAAGTTGTAAAACTGTACTAAGTGATATTCAGAGTGTGGATACACAGAACTACCTCATTATTATTTATTATACAGAATGTTTTAAGTGCGCCTTCAGGGGCAAATCCTAATTTATAAGTAATATGGAAAAATGCTTCAAGGAGTCGCGAGCCCGATTTTGAAGAAAATAGGAACAGCAAAATAGTTTTTTTTGAAAAAAAAAAATATAGAACCGAAGACAAATAATTAAAAAAAACACAGCCTGTATTATTACACCATTCGATAGTGTTGTTAATATGGATCGATATCTAGGAAGTATATTACCCCTGTATATTTTCTATTGGTGACGCTGATACAGCCGTGTGAGCGATCTGATCTTTTGACGTCTATTTCGTCCATTTCCCCAAATTCATCTTACGGAACGGGGTTTCTTATACCAGCAGTGGTCTCAGCAACAGTGCACTGATTAATCTTAAGATACTTCAGATCCTCTTGTGCCCGTCCATAAGGGAAACAGCTTCAGCGACGGGTGACATAATCGCTATTTAGGAAGCTAAATTCGAGCGAAAAAGCGAGCGCTCCACATCGCAGTATCAAAAACACCATCGTAGCAGTCGCTAAATCGCGGGATACCAATGTTGTGTCACATCACATTTGTCGACGTTCAAGCGACAACGTCCATTTTTTTTACGTTTTCGAAATCCTCATGGATGGTATGCCCAAAGACCTTATACTTATAACCAGACTGTGCACTACTGCGAAATAATCGGTCCGCGTGAGATGGCTCTCGGCAGTGGCGGTGTCTCTTTCTAAATAAGTGCCCATGACCAATTAGAACACAGAACAAATTCCTTAAACGATTGTTCGAACCTACTGAATTTGTTGTAAGTAAGAAAATATTAAAAAGAATATATATAATATAAAAATATTATACAGTCGGGGACCCACGTCAGAAACGAGGTCTACGTTAAGAAATAATAATAATTGATATTGAAAAAAAAAAAACGGGTCTTTGTCTCAATACAAAGAGAAAGAGAGAGCTGCACATTCACTTGCTCGTGTGCTCATTTGTAGTTTCGATACACACACGCGTAGGTACACACATGGCTTATGTCATTTCATTATTACGACGATTTCTACTAAATAGCACCATCCGTAAGCCGCTTTAAACAATTTCGTTCCAAAAATCTAAATGTTAGATTTTGCCCCTTTTGTACACTCTGAGGGTGATCGGCACATTTCCAATTTAAACAGATGCTGCGTATCTACCTACCTAATACTAAGAGTTACGAGGGCGGCACTGAAAATATCTGGAATCAAGGAAGTGACACAACATTACTATTTAAAAATGTATTTATTTCGAAGTATTCTCCGCGAAATTTGACACATTTTTCCATACGATGGAACCAATCATTGAAGCCACCATTCCATTCAGAAGTTGGGGTATCCAAAATGGCCGTTTTGTAGGCGTCCACAGCTTCTTCAGGTGATGAAAATCTCTGACCACGCAATTTATTCTTTATTTTAGGGATAGAAATCATTAGGGCTTAGGTCGGGGCTGTACGGCGGATGGTCTAATAATTCTATGTTTTCTTGCTCTAAAACTCTTTTGTTCTGTGCGCGGTGTGAGAACTCGCATTGTCGTGATGGAGGATGATGCGGCGGTTGCAGTTCTCTTTACGGTGTTCAGAAACGACCTGTGGCAAACAAATGCTAGCATACCATTCTGCATTAACCGTTCTTTGTCCCTCAAGAGGAATAGTCGCAACATGGCCGGTTTTGGAGACAAACGTGGCCACCATTTGCAACACTCCGTGAACGAACAATTTTTGTTGACTTTAACTCATTTTCGAACACCCAAACTCGTGACTGGTTTTTTGTTTCGGGTTCGTACGCGTATATCCAGGATTCGTCACCTGATACGATGTTGTATACAGCATTTGAGGATCATGCGTGGAATCTTTCGAGAGATCTGACGCAAGTAACGCGAGCCGCTTTTTGCTCTTTACAGAGCAAATGCTGTATCCATCGGGAAAACGACTTTTTTACACTTAATTGTTCATGCAAGATTATTTGTATTTGACTCATGCCAATGTATAAAGTTGCCTGAATTTCGCCGTATGTCACATGTCGATCTTCCTCAATCAGCTTACGCACTGCATCAAAGTTTTCTTGGGTGACTGCAGTTTTTGGACGACCTTGACGGAGATCATCACTGAGCTTGACACGTCCACGTTGAAATTCAGCAATCCAACGATAAATTGTGGTTTTGGATGGGGCTTCATCACCAAATGCAGAAATCATCCGGTCAACACACTGTTTTTGTGTTAAACCACTTCGAAAGTCATAATAAATCATTGCTCTTGTATTTAATTTTCTCGAGTCAATTCCATATTCTCAACGACTAAACAAGTTTGACAAAACTTGTGACAAGACCGAGAATCTTTTTTTTAAATAAATAAATTGGACTCGATTTTTAAAACCAAAGAGTGCTCAATTAAAAAGATTTTAATATGACAGGAACAGTGGAAATGTTCCATTCCCGATACTTTTAGTGCAGCCCTCGTAATCTCCTACCTAATCCTTAATCAACAAAATACTATGTTATTTAAAAAAATATGGTTGTTGCTGTTACTTACCCGTGGAAAGAAAAGCTGCTACCGTTATAAGACTCATTTTTGCACCCTGTCACACAACATGAATTCACCATATTTCATGAAATACTAACAGGTTTAATATGAAAATTTACACAATTGCAAATCGAAGCACGAGCATCCAATGACCTTATAACGGTACATCTCACAATTTAAAACATTAGATACGTAAGTATCTACCTGCCTCCTATTATGGGATTGTAAAAATATTTGATCAATAAAATTTATGGTGACCCTACACTTTAAGCAAGCTGGCGGGTCCAGGCGGATCTTGCATTTAGTATTACCAAACCCAAACATTTAATACTACTCTTACCAAATATTAATGAGTATTTTTTTAATACTATGGAGTTATTATTAATAATTATAGGAACTGTAGAAATATTTAGATAAGTTTCAAAGTTTATGAATAATTAATTTAACTAAATCATGAAAAAGAAATATATAAAATTTTCTACCATTTCTACCAAATACAATGGTTATTTGACCTGGCAGCGCGTTAGACAAGGACACAGCATCTTTCGGAGCTCTCTCGCCAGGACCGTTTTTTAGCTAGCTACCGCTTAAAAGGAAATAGCTACCGTACGGGTAAGAAATTAGATGTCATTTTATATCAACGAAATTTTTTGGTAATCAGTCTAGTTATAAGTGTAAGGTCTTTGGCTATGCCAGACTCCTACAGACTAAAACCACACGGTGCTCTTATATTTGTCTATGACCAGGAGTCCCGGTTGAGCCCTCGGAAGGATAACTCCAGGGCACCCAGCAAACTTTATCCGCCGACGCGGTATCGCCTTCCGGGTCCGGGTGTAAACCCATTTGGGAGAGATTCTGGTGCTGTCCTACTTCCTTGAGGGGATGAAAGGCTTACCCGTAGTTGTCACGTCACGCTACCGTCTAAGGACTGCGAGTAGCCCACTATCCGTCCTCAGGCCCCTGCAGGCCTATTCCCTAACTTTTTTACAGTTGAAAGTGATGATCACCGAATTATTTACTTATCCATTACTACTTTAACATAACGCTTTTGTGACACATGTCGTGTGAAAACAGCTTTGGATGTTTAAATAGTTCGGTGATCATCACTTTCAACTGTCATAAAAGGTTAGGGAATAAGCCTGCTGGTCATGGACGAAGATAACTGGGTGGAACTCGAGAGGGAGAATTCTCTCCTGCTCCCACAGTGCAACCTCTTTCGCGAGTATGACATGCTCGCGAAAAGGACACAGCAGCGTCCCACTGGCAACGAGGTAAGTATCTGTGACATCCGGTATGTGAGGCTGCCGTGTTGCCTCTCCAGGCACTCCTCCATGACCGGCTTCACCGCCTCAATAGTGGTGTGTCCCCACTTAGGTTGCTCAAATCTTTCCCGAAGCGACAATGTCCTGTAATAATTCTATGTCTAGTATCATTGGAAAAGCATTCGTCATTGTTCCGATACCATAAGTTGCTCTTAACTGTGTTGTGCTAGGATTTGGATTGACGCATCAAGTGTGGTGGTGGTTTCTTCCGCCCTCTGCCCTCCACGTTTCTTCTGGTTAGTTTAACCAGTTAGCAAGTTCTTTTCGCAGTGTTCGGTTCCCGCTGCCAACCCTATTCTCGTATTCAAAAGAACAGGATAACCACAGCCTGTCCATTTGCCTAAGTCCATGTACCTGTATGCATCTTGGTAGATGCAGGTGTATGCCATTAAAATGTTTAAGGTCTTCAACATGGTATGATTTTTAATAAATAAAGACATTTTGGATTGATACATTATATTTTTTGAACAGAAAACGGTGGATCATCGCAAGCGTCGACGATATCTCCCAAAGACGACTTGTCGTTGTTGGGTGTGAACTTGGACGCGATGGTCCGCGACGGCCTGCCCGATATGGACAGCAATGACGTCGATGAGATATTCAAAGGAGTACTTACTGATGACTCGCAGGTAATTACTATCTATTCGCAATTCCATCTTTTTTTATGCCACAGATGAACTATGAACATTTGCGGCGCCAACTGTTCTCAAATTTCTTTATAAGTAAATTTCTTATTGGGAGGGTGGTCGGCCTTGCTATACAACGCTAGCCTTGACGGGTTGGTACAGGATTTTGTATCTAGTTATCCTTGTTATTATGTCATACCATCTCACCCAATATTAAAAATACTGAGAACTGTGTTTCTTTTTACTTCAGTGCTCTAAAAAAGATCTTTTTGTACAGGAATCCCAGGAGTCTGCGGTATCGTACGTAAATACAATGGCAAGTACACCGTACTCGCAACAACGTCAACAACTGCCTAGTCCTATGGAATATGCATCACCTTACGCTGAGTTTGGAGGCAGCAGGTAAGATAATGATCTCATTATCAGTATAATATATCCCTTTCTATTGTACATACTGACATACATATTGTCACGCCTTTTTCCCCGAAGGGGCATACGTATTTCAACGTATGCATTTTTGACCCAGATAACAGGTGGTGAGCCCATTGTCGTGTTGAAATGGACAGGCGCAGGCTGTGGCGACCTGCTGTTTAAAATTTTTCAAGCTGCCCATAAGGCCTTCAACCAGACTTAACAACTGCCATTTTACTGGCAACCGGGACCAACGGCTTAACGTGCCTTCCTAAGCACGGAAACGTTCGCTAATGTGAATTCCACAAAGTGGTTACCCATCCATGGACCACCGATAGCGAATGTTTTAACGAAAATGAGGTCAGTTAAAATCGCAAATTGCTTCCTTCGTAACGCATTTGGCTAATCAAAACCATGGCCTCTGTATGAAAAAAAAACACTATTAACGCTGGATGTTAGCTTATGTCTAAGTGAGGTATTATCCTAATTTAATGCAATAGTATAGTTCATAGGAATTTTACTTAGTACGAACTGGCGATCAAACATGTAACCTCATAAGATCGAATTGGTTTTCGTGTCTATATGAATGTTTGAAACCTATATCACCCCAACTCAGTATGGACGCTCGTTCAAATATATTAATGTTGAAGGCATGTCTCAATACGACTATGCGATAATCTCGCGAGTATAGCTACTATTAGCGTATTTGGACTTCGGTCATCATCATCATCCGAGCGTCTGTCCCAGTTGCGTCTCGCGACGCCCGGGGTCCGCTTTCCTACATTTTCTCCTCCACTTCGCTCGGTTGTCGGCATCCTCTGTAGTGAGACCATTGGCACGCATGTCATCCCTTACGACGTCAAGCCAGCACTTCTTGGGTCTTCCCCTCTCACCGGGACCCGGCGGGGCTGACATGGCCAGACATTTGTTTCCTACGTAGCCCGGCGGTTGCCGCGTATTTGGACTTCGGTGAAGGATCAATATGCTTGAATTAACGCTGATCTCGTATTCGCGTTTAAACATGACATGACATCCAGTTTTTGTGTGCTCACGATGGAATGCGTTGATATTTTTATAGGTCACAAAAATGGATAGTATAAAACTTGAAAAAACTTAAAATATGAACTTTAAACAAATTGCAATGTAAGCCCTTCTAGATTCAACTACAGACAATTCAGAAGAAAGTACTCTATGAACTAACTAACTATCTTCACGCTGTATCCCTGACGGGGTAGTCAGAGAGGACAGATCGCCAGGCTTCGCGATCCATGCATACTTCTTTCGCTTCGTCGAGATTCATCAATCGCTTCATACACGTACGTCTGGGTATCCGAGTACTTTTGACCTTTCCGTTTTTGAGCAATCTGCTCACGTGGTCTTCATATGTAAGTCTCGGCCTTCCCTGACTTCTTCTACCCTCTACTTTTGAACAATATAAACGCCTGGCTTTTGAACGCCTTTTGAACGCCTGGCTGTTCATAGTGTATCTGGACAGTTGCCTGCAGAAGTTGAAAGATTTTAATATGGGTGTGAATTTGGGTGACTTTACAGTAAACTGTCTGCTGTACGCTGATGATGCGGTGCTCATGGCCTCATCAGAAGCCGACCTACAGGCATTAGTCACTAATATGAAAAAGGGGTGAAAGTAAGGGTCTCCGCATGAATGCAAGTAAAACTAAGGTTCTAGTATTTGAAAGAGGTGACGTAAGAACTAAATGCGAGATTAGGGTAAACCAGGAAAGTCTAGAGCAAGTGAATGAAATTGTTAGTAAAGCGACAAAGCATCGTAAAAGAAGCACGAATGGCGATTCATAACGCAGTGCTAGTGCCAACTTTGCTTTACGGTAGTGAAACCTGGGTATGTCAGCAGATACATGAAAGTAAATTGAATGCTGTGGAGATGCGATCACTTCGAAAATTGTGCGGCGTTACCTTGGCCGACCGAATACGTAACGAAGTGATACGCAATATGGCAGGTTTGAATGAAAGTGTCAGCGTTAAACTGGAAATGGGCGTGCTCCGTTGGTTTGGACACGTCCAACGAATGAGTGAGGAACGATTAACGAAGAATATACTCTATGAACATACTAAATTACATGCACATATGTCCATTTCAACAAATAACTACGATTTTGGAGTACTATTGCATAATCTTCGATATTATTCTTCGTGTGTTCTCTTAACTACGGTTAAATTGGGACAACCAATACTGCGTCTAATCTGATGGCATTCGCACAACCTAAACGCTTAAGTTCCTATTGGTTGATGACCGATGGTCGCATCTTTTGTCGCTATTTTGAACAAGGGTTTGAACAAATGACAGGTCTTTTAATTCCAGCAGCAACAGCGGCATGAGTCCGCTGTTCTCGGAGCACAGCGGTGCGAGTGTCGCGGCCGTGGGCAGTACGGGCGGCGCGGCCACAGGCGGAGCGACGAGCGCAGCGAGCGCGTGGCCGGCAGCGGAAGCGGCCTCACAGCCCGCGCCCTCTTATAACCAGCGGAGCGCTGACAAGATGCGGGCAGATGAGAGTACGTATGCGCTATACACAGCTTACTGCTCTTGTTGTGCAAAAACAGATTATATACTACTTGTTGATGCCCGCGACTTCTGCCTGCGTGGTGATGTTTTTCCGCTCTCGTTTGCAATAAGAACTTGTTCCCGGGATAAAAATTAGCCTATGTCCTATTCTGATATATAAGCTTTACTAGTTCTCCGCACGCTTGGTGAAGTTTGCCCGTTCCTGTTTCCCTTAGGAACTTGTTCCCGGAATAAAAAGTAGTCTATGTGTTATTCTGATGTGTAGATGTGTGATGTAAAAGACATTTACAAAAAAAAAACTCTGTTTCCAGCTTATTTTGACATGCTGTAACAAAGCCACTCTGAATTTCTTTGAATTTGATGTAAAACATAATTATGAAATTTGACATGATATCTAAAATAACCCTGGAACATCCATTTGAGAGTTACCCAGAGCGCCCGGCAGTAGACGCATAGGTAGGAACTATGTGGATTTTGTCGGTTTGAGTCATCACATTCGTAAGAACCTCCACACGTTGTTTTGCATTTTTAATTGATTCTTTGGAATAGTGTAAAAATGTTGAGTCCCAATGTTCTTGATCATTAAATGGAAAATTTTCAGAAGAAATCCACTACACTCTAAATGAAAAATATTTTTTGTTTTTAAATAGGCTTGGGCTCCGCAGCTACAATATCAGCTGTGCTCTACGCAAACACGAACCATCCCGAATGGAAGACGGAATTCCCTAATTGGGTAGACCGTTGCAAGCAAATTCTTAAGAGATGGAGGGCTTTGCCGTCCGATCAAAAAGCTCCCTACCTTCAACGCGCTAGGGACAATAGAAGCGCAATACGAATGAAGAAAGCTCAACAGGTATGATAGTTTATGTGCTATTACATGTGGTGTGTGCTAACCCAACTCACTTTACCGATGTGTTCATAGTGTGTGTCCCTCACACTAAGGGTAAGGTCAGGATCCACTCTAGTGAGGATGTGGATTCTGACCTCAGAGGCCTATTAAACGGAGTGCTTTTTACATACTGGTCTAAAATTATCTATGCAAAAGTAAAGACGAAAATTCAATGCCGATTATGTCAAATTTTATTGGGCACCTTTAGAGTGTATCATGTGATACACTGAGTACTTATAACCCTCCAAATTAAACATAGCTTTTTGGACACATGTCGTAAACCCTACTGGGTTCATATTTATGTTAAACTTTTGTTATTGTTGATAGATTAACTATCTCAGACTGCTCCTTTTTTGAAGTCAGTATTTGAGCAGTATCTGAGTTAATTATCTTTCTTTCTTTTATTCTACATATCTCCCTCAAACCTGTTAAGGCTGCTATGCGATTTTCCTACATAATTATAATCATACCTGTCTCCCATCGGGGTAGGCAGTTAATATATCTTTTTCATTTACTACGATTCTGGCATACAAGTTTCGCTTCTACTTTCATAAGTGTTTTCACACACATTCGCTGGCGTTTTTTAATCGATATGACCACGTTAATATTTGCCCTTACCAATTTGTCAACTCACTTTGGCCTCATAAGTCTGGTTCATTAGTCTGTTTTCATTCATTCTGGTCTATCCTGGAAATGGTTCTACGCGTATCTACGTGTCCAACCCATATCCAGGATAGGCCAAGTAAACCAGTTGGGTAACGTATTTTGGTAATATTGATATTATCCACAAATAAAATGTATGACTAGGAAGCATTTAGATAATGTTTCGCCGTTAAAAGCACTTTTGTACCCGTTTAATAGCCTTCTGCTTAAAACCTTTGCGTATCTGCTTCACTGAAATATATGATTTTAGGTGTTGCAAACATTCACAATGTGTCGTTCACGTTCGTCGGGCGTTACGACGTTACACTATATACCACTATTGCTGTAGATTCTGTCGCCTGTTTCAAAGCTAAGCACATAATGTAAATATCGATGCTAAAGGACACGCAGCACACTGCTCATGTTTTAAGTTTATAATAAATATTATGTTATTATTTTGATAGCAGTTGATATTGTAAGTGAGAGGATCTACAGAGCTACAATATTCTTCTTCTAGACTTCATGTTACTTGTTTTATATAGATGTGAGAGCAAAATAGAAATAAATAGTGGGCTGTCTTGGCGCCGATCAAAGTTTCATTTTATGGGTATATTTAATAATATTCATCCTACAAGAAAAAATCTTCATTTGTTGATTACTTCACTGGTATTTCGTATCTGAGGGTAGGAACACGCTTTTTTTTTGCTCCGGATGATTGAAGAATTTTCGCATATGGGTTATAGTAGAATCGTATCGTATGCCTAGCGTAATGTGCACGAAACCATAAGGGATGCAATAAAAACATATATAGGTACTAAAAATATGTATACACATGAAGGGAAACATCGCAGAATCGTCGGTTTACTTATTTATGGACAAAACTATATTTGTTGCTATTCTGTACTTGTAAAATAAAATAAGATCAACTTAACATATCCTAAAGGTGCACTGGGTAAGTTTCTCCCTAAAATGTTTCTATGAAGAAATTATGCAAACATTTAAACGTTTTGTTCACATCGTGTTTCAAAATTGCGATTACGCGTACGATACGATTACGCTACGACAAAGTCGATCGACAAGACCATACGATGCTGGTAGAAGCGGCAGCACAGAGGAGCGAAGTGTAACTGAGGAGTGGGTAACAGAGCTCGAGCGCGACGAGCGAGGCGGACAGCGGGGCGGGCGCGGGCGGAGCGAGCCCCGTGGTTGCAACGACGCCGACGACAGTGACTCCGTTGGCGACAGTGGGTCCCGTGGGTCCAGTGGGACCAGTGGGTCCAGTGGCGGCGGCGGGCGGGGTGCGCGCGCCCAACGTGACGGTGACGGCGGGCGGGCTCCTGGAGGCCGACGCGCACATCCGCGTGCTCACCCCCTCCGAGATCATGCGCACGCTGCCGCGCCTGCAGCACGCACCCGCACCCGCCACGGTACACCGCGCGCTCGCACACGCACGCACCCGCACCACACCACACCCGCACCACACCCGCACCACACCACACACGCACCACACACACACACACACACTACATCGTGATTTTTACGTATTTTTGCAATCGTAGGCTCACAGCTCAAGGTGAGCGCGTTTCCGGTGTCAAACGTGGCAATTTGTCTCGACCTTAATATACACGTACGAGTCGTAAGTTGGCATAGTAACTCTGCATTCAGAATAATATAATTTTTTTTTTCGTTACATTTAATTGCAAGCTATTAGTAAATCCGATTTAAGAAAATCTACTACAGTAAGACCATAACTTAAGTATCTTCATGCTGTATCCATGAAGGGGTAGTCATGAAAGATAGATCGCCAAGCTTCGCGATCCATTTATATTTATTTTGCTTCCTATAGATTCATTAATCGTTGCATACATGCACCTTAGAGTGTTCGAGTTCTCTCTCTCGAGTCTCGATATACCCTGAACAACAGCGCTAAATGTTCCAAAATTGAACTAAATATAGTGCTGTTTGTGATCATATAGTATTTGTATACTAAGGGTTTATATCTCTACCTTCTCATTTACCTTTATGTTACACCAGCAAATGATTATTTCTTTCAATTTAACACTGTGGAAATACACATTACACAACACTGAACTAACGCTATTTCAAATATTACGAAAATATTACGCTATGTCAAAAACTATCATAATTAAAAACATAAAACTATACATTAATTCCGTAACACGTTTAATACATGTGATGCACAGTGCGTGGGTGTGTGTATGCGAGATACGGTCCGTTAACTTGTTGGGTGATCGCGCGAACCTAAGGACATCCCTTCGATTTTAAACTAAATTCTAGTCATCACCCAACAATAATCTTTTGGCTGTTCGAATAGCGTTGTACGCTGTGTGATTATTTTTTAAGAGTTTCTTTTTTAGCTTTTTATTTCGATACGTGACCCATCTCTTTCCTCGTTTCCCGAAGTGCCTCCCGGACTCGTGTCCCCCTGTTTCCGTAATGTTGATTTTATTATTTTCGCTTTGTCTTGGTAGTGTCGGCTTTAACATTGGACGCTGTTGGTGGCTGGTTGTGGTGTGCTAACAAATCTAACATTCGATGTACTTCATGGTTTATTTGCGTCATTTTGCTCTTATATAAAAGCTTTGTGATGTACTTACTGTCTATTCGCCGTGTTACATAACGTTTATCAAAACTCAAGAAACGCTTGAGCGTAGCTTTATTAGACCAAAACATTAGTATTGAGTGTCGTTTTGTAAGATGACCGTAAGTTTACAGGTTTGGATGTTACGTCATAACTTTCTATTGTACAGATGTTTTGATTTTCTTCTATTAAGTAGGTATATAAGATTTCTTTCATGTCCTATTTTGAACTTTTTATTTCTCAATTAGGCACTATCTTTTTACATACTATTGTCAAGTAAAAATATTAACATGAAAATAACATTTTTTTAACGTTTAATATTCATTAAGTTTATTAGTGAATCGGTCAAAAATGTAAGGCTGGACCTATGGACTGGATATATTTAAAAATTATATGGATAAAATACACACCAACATTATATAACTATATGTCTACATGAATATATTCCAAATATTTATGAAAATCTTATAAAAACTAATTCACAAAAATGTTAGCCTTTTTGCTAAAATACTGTTTTATCTTTCATATTGTTAAATCATATCCTTGTAGCTCGTTTTCTGGAACAAAGTTTATGTATATAAAATTGTTAAAATAATTACTTAGATAACGTAAGCATGAGAATATTTCTAAATCGAAAATCACACTAATACAAGAGTAGATAGCGAGAAACTCTTTTGAATTCATGAATTAGTTTTAAAATAGTGTTTCAACTATAATATTATTACTGATACTAATTATTATGAAACCTAATATTATGTAAATAAGATAAAATAATTTGATATAATCTTCTATAAGTACAGTTGTGTACAGAAGTAGCTATTTATTAAAAAGTGCCTGCGTAGTTTCAGCATGTTAATTAATTTACACTTGGATACATGGAACTGGTTTGGTCATTGTATGGCGACAGGTCGATTTCACTATGGCTACACTAATCTAATATACTTTACTACTATAAATATGATTCCCGAATGAAAAACTCTGTTAGAAACTTAAAAATATTACTTACCATTAAACAACAATAATTTTAATGTAGTATGGATTATAACAATATTATAATTATATCCAGCTACTGTTTTACTTTACTGTGCCGTATACCTACTGTGTGATAGATAGCAATATTGGGGAAGTATCGGATCTTAATATAAAATTATACGTGTTTCTGTATTCACTATGTGAACTAATAAGTACAGGGTACAGACGGGTCATTGCGAGAAATTATTATTATAAATAGCATCCCATGTGTGAAAACGTTAAAGTGCAATTTTCTGCGCACTACGTTTTTTTTATTGTGGGTCATTTTTTTATACACAACGCTATCTAGCTCAAAGTAAGCTAATATAAGCTTGTGTTATGAAATCTAGACGACTGATAAACATACTTATATAATTCCAAATACATACATATTATACATAGGAAACACCCAAACTCCAAAACAAACATTAAACACAAATATTTGTTCCGACCCGGGAATCGAACCCGGGATCTCAGGCGTGGCAGTCGCACACACTACCACTGCGCCACCGAGGCAGTCGTTAACCGCCTACCTCTTATATCCTACAAGTTATCTCTTATTCTATCACGCAACTCTTCTCCATTGTGACAACGTTAGGTTGTCTTATTACGAAAGAAATCCACAGCGAGTGACTAATGTTAGACCCGGCTGTAGCCTGGTAGCCACGGAGCTGCCTTATACTTGTTGTGGCATCGCAGCTATCCACTAGCCAGTGGTGTCACAAGTTATCGACGACACTTTTTGTTGTTAGGCACACTAGCTTAGTCGTCACTTCCGAATTGCAAGAGCGATAAGCGCTTAATATTTGCTGTTGTCTATGGGATCTGCTGATTTACTGACTTGAACACATTAAGATTCAGTCCATTGTCTTTGTTTGGTCTGATTTCAAAGCACACAAAAAGGATTTTGAGGGTCAATATTATAATGATATTACTTATCGAAATTAGTATTTTCGTAGTAATATAACTAATACTGTTAATAGCAACTACACGAAAAAAATCGTAAAGCGCCATATTCGTCTCCACAGTTTGTCTTTTGGGAATCATATTGTTCAGTGTGGTGGTAAGTATACTCTAGTCTAATACTTAATTCTCTCTTAGGAGCTGCAGAAACCGAGCGCGGACGGACGCCATGATGCTATGCAGCGACAGTTGGATGATGCAATACATATGGCTTTGGACTCTGTGCGTTATTATATCTTACATAATATTATAACATTTTACATTAAAACTTAGTCTTCACGAGCTTTAATGGTAGTCATTACTTACATATTTCACTAAAAACAATCTGTCGCTAAACAATGACAATCGGTAATATGTATGCTTCATGCTATCTTTTATGCTAACATTCATTACGTTATGTAGGAACAGGAACGCGCCTGCAATCAACAGAGAAGCGCGCGAGAAGCTGAACAAGAGCGGCAATGGAAGACGTTGCAGCAACAACGACAGCAACAGACGCAACAGCAGCAACAGATTATACACGATCAACGGATGCAAGGTAGCTTAATAGGTGATATTACCTTTTAACCTTTTAGTTGTTTAAGTAGACGTATACATCCGAGCTGTTAATGATATGCTTCATTTCACACAGACAATTGTAGACAAAAGTACTATACAGGGTCATTTGTAAAACACCAGCAACCTGCTAGGAGTGTATAGCCAAGGTCATAACCAACAACGTTTGTTCTACCACTTTTGGCAATTCGTTACGAAACGAGTACTATCATACATTGAACCCTCGAGCTGCGTCATTTAACATTTTGATTACACATATACCAATATAATTTGTCACGTACTGTATCTTATGAGTTGTATTTTACAGTATGGATAGTAGTGACTAACGTATTTCTGCTTAGAAATTAGTGGATGCGCATTTTTGGGGTTGAGTAGAATCATACAGTACAATGTACCGATGGTTTTCACCATTGATTTCTATCACTTATCTATCTTTAACGAATAGCCACACCTGTTAATAAAATAGTAGCATTTTGATAATAGTTATTGTTAGATAGATGACAAACCAGTCAATTAATGCACTGATGCTTACATCTCTGCTCTCACAAGCAATTTAGAATAAAATAAGAATATCTGCTAGTAATATTGTTTTAAAAATATAATCGGAAAAGTGGGCATATAATATGCCCCTGCCACCCCTTCGGGGAAAAGGCGTGATGGATATTTATTTATTTATTTTAAAATATAATCTTCTAAAGAGTTAGCACAAACTAACCATCACATATCTTGGCTCGAAAGCAGCGATGCAGCGCTTACGCACACCGGACGGCAGCTCCCCACCTGCTGGAACCGGGGGCCCCATAGTCTCGCTGGGCCCCATGGGATCTGTGGGCTCCGTGCCGGTGGGCCCCGGAACCACAAACACCGGCCCACCTACACCCTCCCCGGCTCCCACTGAGGCTCCGAGAAGTGCATTCCCAACGCAGCGGTTCCCGCTCCACTACGGCACTAATGAAGATATCAATAGACAACTCCGAGATCTCCTGCAGAGGAATAGTGACAAACTATGGTCGCCACGTGAGTCTACATGCATTTTATTTCTATGATCACGGAACTTGGTATAATTTGTAAAACGATTTCGTCATATTACATACATGGGTACTAGAGGCCTGGTAAAAGCAATATACAAAAATTTTGTCATGAGGGTAAAAATGAATCACTAAATATATTGCTCAGATCAAAACTCGAGAACGGTTGGAACAACTTTTATTAAATCTTTAAAAATACAACCTGCGGGTGAAGTGGCACCGGGATTAATTCGCAGGGGAAATTTGTAGAGCTGCGAGGATAAATCTCACACTACTGTCTTTCATCCTATATTTGCAGCTAAAACTGATTTTGACTGCCTCTGTGGCGCGGTGGGAGTGTATCCGACTGCTACGCAAGAGAACGTGGGTTCGATTCCCACCCAGGATAAAACTTTGTATGATGAGCACGATGATTTATTCTGTGTCTGGGTGTTATTTATCTTTAATATGTATGTATTTAGAAATATATAAATATATATATTTCTAAATACATGGGTAGTAGTGGGTAGTATGGGGTTCTTTATAAAGGGGTCTTAGAAGGTTTATAAAGGATGTGAGTGCTGCACCTCTAGTGTTGCAAACATCCATAGGCTACGGTGATCACTTACCTTCAGGTACCTTCTGGTACGCTTATCTGCTACATCAGTTGTATAAAAAAAAAGTATGTTTATCAGTTATCTGGTTACCATAGTACAAGCTCTGCTTAGTTTGGAATCAGATGGCGTTGTGTGAGTTGTCCAAAAGATATTTATTTATAATTTAAAACTGTTGTTCCAGAAGACAACCCAGGAGTGCTAGGGCCGGCGGGTGAGGGCCAACCCTTCCGCCAGCCGCTGCCCGTGACACTCCGCGCGAGGGCGCCTCTGTTGCACACGCAGCGACCTGAACATCATGCACAGCGTAAGTTACACGACCCCATCAATTCACCTGGACTTTGCGCCGGAACAGTGACAAGTGCGGACGCTTGCTGTATATTATTTTCTAAAACTAGTGCATTTATCTTGTTTTACGTACATAAAAGTTGTGTTAACGTGCTATAGTGAAAGACATTGATATATATGCAGTTAAATGCTATTTTCTATCTTACCGCGTAAAGTCCACTGAAAACCTCAGAATAAGAACCACCAATATACTGAGGGCAAGGACCAGGACCTAGGACTGAGGACTCGCCATCGACAAAGACTGAACAGAACTAAATTAGAAGATAAAATTGAAAAAAATATGATTTAAAAATTAAGATTTGACTATAAAATAATTATAAATAAAAAAAAATCATTTCACCTTTCTTTTTAGTTTGATATGCACATAAATGATCACCTAAATGCTTTGACTGATTTCAAATGTGAGATGTCATTGTGTGGCAAGTGCATAAGCCCTGTGATTTTACAAAACTCTTTAAGAGGGACGAAGATGGTCAAATCTGTCTGTAAAATTGTATAATTCAAGGAAAATAGTTATTTTTTGTAATAAAAATTTCGTACGAATTGTCTGCATTAAGTGTTACGGAATCCTACACTGCGCGTGAGTCGGCACGCTTTTTAGGTGTGAATTGGGATGGTGACATTTCTACCCTTAAGGCCTATCCGCACACAATAATGCAACAGTGCCAACACGTGCCTATCAGTAACGTATACAGTTACTTCTGCCGTACTGAACGTCGCAGTCGCTGACTAATAATAACACAAGCTAATATTAGCTTACTTTGGGCTAGATGGCGCTGTGTGAAAAGTGTCCCACAATTTATTATTATTTCCTTTATTATTATTATTATTATTGTCTCTTCTTCACGGGTAAATTCTATTTTTTTTTTAATGAAGATACCCGGTCTTTTGGCAGGCTTACATGGGGACATATTGGTCCAACACGCAGAGGCCCTTTGAGAATTTTAATCTAATAGGAAATGGGACCCCCACTACAGGCAATCCACGCCCGCCTTATGTAGAAGAACGGTAATGGATCACCTCCAATGGGAGTTAAACTATTGTGAAATGTGCTAACTATGAAATGGGCTATTGGGTTGGGTGTTAAATGGATTGGGTGATTTAAGCTATTAATGAAAACGGCGTCTGCCTTTTTAATATATTATTATATAAAATAGTGGCAGACGGTGACTTGCCAACTCACTAGATGGGCCCCCTTTACAATCGCCATAGGCAAAATAAGCCTGTAAGGCGACAGAGGGCAACACCAGTGTGAGCGGCTTGGGGTGTCGAGCGGTGCGGCGCCGGTTTCACCTTCGCGGGACAGGCCCGGAGCGGGCTTCCCCGTAGTTATGCCCTTGAAAATGACACTTCCACCCCCGAGCATATAGCTCTGGCTCCCTCCCTCTGACCGGCCAATTAAGGCAAGCCAGAGTTGAGTTTTGCTGCACTCCCGGGAGTAGCACTCTCACTGCTCTCCCGTTAGCCTATTAAATGCTAACCGGTGCAGAAGGGCAACAAAACTCTGAGGAATCGGGACCGATGTGTAGCCACGCACATTCAGCTCGCCACAAGCTGCCCTGCGGATGTGAGCTTTTCAATAACTTTCTGATACATTTTTTTGTTGATATCAGAAAGTGGATGACTCAAAAAGCGAATCTACTATGCCCTCATAGGGTTGCGTTAATCCTATAAAAGATAACGACTGTCCTCGAGGGGTATTATATATTATTATTATTACTGGATAGCATCGTACAAAATGTATGCAACAATATAATTATTCACTGACACTGATGTATACGTTACTGATCGGCACGTGTCGGCACTGTTGTGTGCGGATAGGCCTTTATCCTGGCACTCACTACACGGTACTGCATTGTAATATAACGCAATAATATTATGAACTTTGATACAGTGATAATGCAACAACGACTCGCAGCGGCAGATACCAGCCAACTTCAGCAAGCCGTGTCCCTCGCTCAAGCACAACATATCGCAGAGCAAAAGACGAACGTCATCCAGTCTACTGGTAATTATATTATATACTTTCATACATATATTAATGTCCCGGATTCGATACCCGGGTCGGAAAAAATTTTTGTGTGACCCACAAACATTTGTTTCGGAGTTTGGGTGTTTCCTATGTATAATAGGTATGTATTTAGAAATATATAAGTATGTTTATCAGTCATCTAGATCCCATAACACAAGCATATATTAGCTCAGGAAGCGCTCGTGGCCCCGCGGTCTCAGTGTTCTGTAAACAAGTTGTTTACAGAACACTGAGACCGCGGGGCCACGAGCGCTTCCTGAGCTAATATATGCTTGTGTTACGCAGCTTTCACTATGGCTGGTCCTCGGATGGGTGACCACTTTGTGGCATTTATATTTGCGAGCGTTTCCGTGCTTCGGGAGGCACGTTAAGCCGTTGGTCCCGGTTGCTAGTAAAATGGTAGTCGTTAAGCCTGGTTGAAGGCCTTATGGGCGGCTTGAAAAAATTCAACAGCAGGTAGCCACAACCTGCGTCTGTCTATTTCAACACGGCAATGGGCTTCACCACCTATTACGTGGGACAGAAATCCACACGGTGAAAAGTGGGCATATACTATGCCTCTGCCACCCCTTCGGGGATAAGGCGTGATGGGTATTTATTTGTTTATTTATTATATATTAGCTCACTTTGGGCTAGAAGGCGGAGTGTAAAATAAAAGTTCCAAAATATTTATAATTATTATTATTTTATACATTCATACAATCACGCTAATAATCCCAGAGGGGGTAGGCAGAGGCGAATTATTTACTCACATTGTTAGCAGGTTTGTTGGTCCCACGTAATAGGCAAGCCTACTGCCATCACTGGGTACTTAAATCTATAACCATTTTGTAATCCGAACCAAAATTCCAATGCCATAGGGCCAGGAGTTCGAAATATGTCACGACTCACGAGCTAAGCCGCGGAGCTCAGCTAGTATATAATGTGGGCGTATAGTATGCCTCTGCCTATCGTATAGATGTATGTATGAATATATTTTAATGTTTTCTCCGTTATCGTTCTGCAAGTTGTATAAAGACAATAATCAACATGTTTTTGAGATGGAGTATATCAAATGGTGAATTTTGCTAAATTAACCTTTGCTTGCCTTACCCTAGGATATTTTGGCACTGGTTTCATTCAAAATTGACCTACATTTCTCATAAAAAATATCATATATCGGTCTTAGAGTTCATCAACGAACAAACTAATATTTGTTTTTATTTCGTGTTTTTGTAGCTCAAATCATAGAGCCTAAGCAAGAGGTCAGTCAGGATCAAGGCAGCGACGAAATGGATATGGGAGATATGGATAAGCTTGAGCAAGATTCTGCTAACATTGGAGAGGTAATTTATATCACATAATTTCAATAACTGCCCTACTACTACTAAGCCAATACGAGGGTCTAATGTAACTGCCTCGGTGGCGCAGTGGTGGTATGCGAGTGCTGCGCTAAGGTTCCGGGTTCGATTCCTGGGTCGGAACAAATATTTGTGTGGTCCACAAATGTTTGTTTCGAAGTTGGGGTGTTTCCTATGTATAATATGTATGTTTTATACAGTCAAGCGTGTCAGAGTCACCCTTTTCTAATTTATTACCTAATTATTATAGACGAGTGGTAGGTAACAGACAGGTCTCGTATGCTATTTTCGCCTACAGCTTGACATAAACTTGTCACGCGGTATTATAATAAAGGTTGCCTGTAAAAGATTGCTTTTTAGCGATAAGGCCGCCCTCTGTACATTTATAAAATTGCTTTATATTGGTGTGCAGTAAAGCTTATTCTATTCTCCAATACTATTCTATTCTATAATTACTTTCGTCTCTATTAGGCGCGAGCGTGAGGGAGTAAGCAACATTCGTGGCTCTTTGATACAAATGTATATTATAATAATATCCATCTAACTCATTATCCAGGTTGGAGACATATTAACCGGTCTAGGCGGCGAAGACGATGAAGAACTTTTCGAGACTTTAACTGCCGAGATAGGGGAGCAGTTTAACATATTGGAGTATGCCGATCCCGAGTTGGCAGCGCTTAATGACGAACACATCCTGGATGGGTTGGAACTGGCTGATGATGGCATGCCCGAGCGACACGCTAAAAGAGAGCCTGAGTAAGTGATTTAAGGTTCATTTTGTATCGTTTTTTTTACTTGACTACTACTTGACTACTACTTCTATCTTCACGCTGTATCCCTGACGGGGTAGTCACTACTACTACTACTGTACTACTACTGCTCAATAAATATTGTGAACTACTTGACGCCTGCGGTTCCAATTGCGTGGTGAAGTTTTCCCGTTCCCATTTCTCACAGGAACTTGTTCCGGGATAAAAAGTAGCCTATGTGTTATGATGTGTAAGCTATATATTGTTAAGTTTCATCAAAATTCGTTCAGCAGATTTTGCGTGAAAGTGTAACAAATCTACATTTATATATTCTTACAAACTATCGCGTTTATAATGCGAGAAGGATATGTACATAACCATTCAAAAATAAAAAAAATTAAGACTTTCACACTAGGACGTTAGTGCCGCGATAGTGACACAGTAGATGCAGATGTCTTCACTTTACAAGAGCAGCAGCGCGACTTGACCCTAGTTTAGGTCAGTGTGGCCTCTTCGATTCCAAAAATGGATTCCTACTGTAAAACATTGTAGTAATTTATAAATCGTTTGGTATCAAACCCGCTCATGATGTAGGAAGATAGTCTAATCATATGTGTTTCTGTTTATAATATTAAACCTGACTGAACGACAATCTAACATCTGACGCGCTGCTAAAATTTCCTATCTGTATAACTTAACTCTAACTTAATCTAAGTCAGAAACGCGCTCAACAGTGCCGTAATTATATCTGAAACATAAAATAAATAACACATTTAAAATATGTCCTTAACTTTTACCAACTGTTGTTATTACCCATGAAAGTTTAAATCTTATTTAATCTATATATATAAAAGAAAGTCATGTTAGTTACACTATTTATAACTCAACAACGGCTGTACCGCTTTGGCTGAAAATTGGTGGTGAGGTAGCTTAGAGCCAGGAGACGGACATATGCTACTTTTTATCCCGGGAACAAGTTCCTGTGGAAAACGGGAACAGGAAAACTTCTCTACGCTGGCTAAGCCGCGTGCGTCAGCTAGTAATATTATAATGCGAAAGTTTTACTTTTACTACTGAATAGATTTTAACGAAACTTTACTATAATATAGCTTATACATCAGAATAACACAGGCTACTTTTAATCCCGGAAACAAGTTCCTGTGGGAAACGGGAACGGGAAAACTTCATTACCCGGGCGAAGCCCTAGAGGCGAAGAACTAGTAGTACATAACGGTATCTAATATTGTAAGCTAAATTACGAGGGCGGCACTGAAAATTTCGGGAATCAAGGAAGTGACACAACATTACTATTTAAAAATGTATTTATTGCTTTTCGAAGTATTCTCCGCGAAATTTGACACATTTTTCCATACGATGGAACCAATCATTGAAGCAACCATTCCATTCGGAAGTTGGGGTATCCAAAATGGCCGTTAGGTAGGCGTCCACAGCTTCTTCAGGTGATGAAAATCTCTCTCTCTCTCTCTCTTGAGGATCCTGCGTGGAATCTTTCGAGAGTTCTGACGCACCAAGTAACGCGATGCGCTTTTTGCTCTTCACAGAGCGAATGCGGTATCCATCGGGAAAACAACTTTTTTACACCTAATTGTTCATGCAAGATTATTTGTATTTGACTCATGCCAATGTATAAAATTGCCTGAATTTCGCGCGGTATGTCACATGTCGATCTTCCTCAATCAGCTTACGCACAGCATCAACATTTTCTTGGGTGACTGCAGTTTTTGGACGACCTTGACGGGGATCATCACTGAGCTTGACACGTCCACGTTGAAATTCAGCAAACCAGCGATAAATTGTGGTTTTGGATGGGGCTTCATCACCAAATGCAGAAATCATCAGGTCAACACACTGTTTTTGTGTTAAACCACTTCGAAAGTCATAATAAATCATTGCTCTTGAATTTTCTCGAGTCAATTCCATTTTCTCAACCACTAAACAAGTTTGACAAAACCTTGTGACAAGACCGAGAATCTTTTTTTTTAATAAATAAATGGTATTCGATTTTTAAAACCAAGGTGTTATTTAATATGTGTAGCAAGTTCCACCAAGCGCCATCAATCAACAGTATAAATAAACAAGGAGTTTTCAATTAAAAAGATTTTAATATGACAGGAACAGTGGAAGTGTTCCATTCCCGATACTTTTAGTGCCCTCGTATCTAATGTGCAATTGCATAATATCATCTTCAATTAATAATCTTTGTAGATCATTATCATTATTATCATCTACAATTAATATTCTTTTTTAAAAATAATCTTTGTAGAGATGAAGTGGAGCACGTTCAAAACAACAAAATGTACAATGACCTACACAAGTCTGTCAAGAACATAGAGTCGAAGGTAGAAATCAAGCCGGAGATAGAAGATGTGAAGCCGGAGTTGATCGAGCCTAAGATAGAACCGCCGCCCACTCCGGGGCCCCACATGTTCAGTGATGGTGTACAGAGAGTCATTACCAAGAACCAGCAAATGGCTTTGCAAGTTAGTCAACAAGTTTATTTACATTTTTGAAGCAATATTGAAAAAAAAAATAAAACAAATTGATGAGATTTCGTTCTCTTCGTCATAATCTCGTCCGGATGTGGTCCTGCTGTCTGCATGTGGATCACTGGGAAGCTCAGCAAACTTGGACCCCGATGATTTTAGAACCTCATCAACCCTTGCAGGTTTTGAGCATTTTCATCAATTTTGTACTTGAGATCATGTTGGTTCATGGTCTGACCATAATCGATAAATTGCTTAAATTGTACGAAATATCTATCGGAACTCTCCCTGTTGTCTGTCTTACTGCCTCAGTGGCGTAGAAGTAATTGTATGCTACTACTGACGTCTCATGTCAGAAAGCTTGGTCGTAGTAAATATTTGTGTTATCTGCAAATGTTTTGATTCCAATTTCGGCGTTTTTTATAATATTAAATGTGTTTAGAAATATATTTATAAGTTTTATCAGTTGTCCCATATTTTTTATACCATAACACAAACTTATAATAGCTTAATGGAGCTGTTTCAAAATAAACATTGACGGTTTATTATTTGACAGAATGCGATGCAGTCTATCAAATCGGAAGTGAAACTCGAAGGCGAGGACAAACCGCAACAGCGACAAGTGTTTACACAAATGTTCACGAACGCTTCAAGGCTTCAGTTACATCATCAGGTAAATGTTTTATAACACATTAGACTCACTACCACCACTCCTACACCTTTACCCCATCTAAAAACCCTAGGTTTTCGAAATCCTTCACTGTTAATAAACGTGCATTCCGTGCTTCGGAAGGCACGTTAAGCCGTTGGTTCCGGTTGCCAGTAACATGGCATTCGTTAAGTCAGGTCGAAGGCCTTATGGACAGCTTGTAAAATTTTAACAGCAGGTAGCCACAAAACAAGACGCAGGTCTTGTCTATTTTCAACACGGCAATGGACTCACCACTTGTTACGTGGGACAGGAATACACACGGTGAAAAGTGGACATATAATATGCCTCAGCCACTTCTTCGGGGATAAGGCTTGATAGATGAATGAATAATAAAATGGATAAATTGCATTTGGCGTGCAGTTCTACTGCATCGCAATCTCTTATTTTCCTCTGTATTAGCCAAGGGACCACTTTGAGGTTGTATGGTGTGTTATTATTGATATTATTGGAAGCGACAACCTATTAATCTTCAAGTACCTATACAAACAGCTATGATAATCCGCGTCCGTCAATCGGAATGTTTAGTATACTTGCGAATGCAGTTAGGTTAGGCCGAACATTTTTATGCGTCGGTACAACCTGGCGAGAACATCTTGATACGGAATTAATAGTTTATCTGCTGGCTATATTGTCTAAACTCGCTTATGATATGTTACTGGCTATATTGTCTAAATCTCGCTTATGATATGTGACTGGCTATATTGTCTAAACCTCGCTTATGAGTTACATGAAGTTCAACGATGAATGTCCCATCGAGCAGAAAGAAATACCCTATGAACCGTACAGTGGTACTTCCGTTATTTCCTACTCCTTTTTACTAATTTATAATGTAAATTTCAGCAACAGCGGCCTGTCCAATCCGCTCAGTTCACGCAAAGTGCGCAACCGCAAGTGATGACGCAACAAGTAGTGCAACGCCCACAAGTGCAATTCACGTCCAATCAGCACATGCACTTTGCTCAGGTAATAACTGTTTTACTTTGTAGATATTCTTTAGCTGGTTTGTTTGTTTATTTATATATGGTATGTGAATACACGTTGTTTAGTCGTTTCTATTCTGAGATACCCATCTCACTGCTAGTTCTGGTGGAAGTAGCCTGTGGGTGCTATTTCGTCATGGGTGATGCATAGATCCTATAGAATGTAGTATTTTAATTTTCTGTGGTTAATCTCAGTCATAGTTTTTGCTACATTACCGTAAAAACGAACGAACTTGAACCCTCCTGGAGTTAACAAGAGGTATTCTTTTTGTGTGAGTTTATTAGAGTTGTATTATGTAAAAGTCAATTTATTTGCCTTTGATGGACAAATAAATTGACATTACATAATTATATTTTATCTAAATTTAACAGTAGGATAACTTGTTAGGTGTCATATGACTACTGTATGCCTTGCAAATTTTTTACTTATCGATCGCTATTTGAAGTGAAAATTCTTTATCGACGTTAAAAGCAATTTTACAGCTGTAAAAATATAGTCACGTTTTTTGGTTACGCGCCATTTTATTTTGAAGTAAAATTTCTTTATCGTAAGTGAAACTTTTTTATCGAAGAATTAGAATTTTTTTATAGTTGTATAAAAATGTCGTAAAGAAGTTTCACTTCTTACCTGTGTACTCTGGTACACATACATATTTCATTCAATAATTACATAGGGTAATGCAACTGTTGCAGGGTGGCGCGGGTGGCGGTGCTGTTGGTGGTGGTGGTGCGCACAACGCAGCCAGCATCGTGCACGCGATGACGGCGCAGGTGAACGCGGCGCTGGCAGCGGGACGCAGCTACGCCGTGGGCACTCGCCTCGTTGCCGCCGACGGCTCCGTGGGCGTGGTGCGCCCCGACCGCACCGTGGCGCTGGCGCACCTGCCCTACACCGGTACTAGCGCGCGCATACACACACACACACACACACACACACACACACACACACACACGCACACAAACACACACACACTCACACACCTTCATCATACAAACAAATACCATGTGATGTTCACGCAGTACTGTCCATGTAATCTTGAAAATTGTTTCATAGGCTATTCCAAAAACAAGTGATAATTAAATCAGGGGTCATAAATGATAAAAATTACAGTTTGAAGTTGTAGCTACATATCTATCGGCTCCCGTATGCTTGTCTGCCAAATCAGTGGTATAAAAAAACCTTCACGCGGAGTGAAGAAGAAATCGCCGCCATTTTGTGGTCATTTTCCTCCGTATAGAAATTTTGATTTAAACGACGTTCGTCCTTTCGAGACGTAGTCACGTACAATACAGGTACCGCCGCACAATTTTCGAAGTGATCGCATCTCCACAGCATTCAATTTACTTTCATGCATCTGCTGACATACCCAGGTTTCGCTACCGTAAAGCAAAGTTGGCACTAGCACTGCGTTATGAATCGCCAGTCGTGCTTCTTTTACAATGCTTTGTCGCTTTACTAATTGGGACAAAGCACCGTTAACTCTGTTTCTGGCAGCTACTCGCCGTTCTACATCCGAGTCACATCTTCCATCCGCGCTAAACATACTCCCTAAATACACAATTTCATTCACTTGCTAGATGTTCCTGGTTTACCCTGCTGATCATTAGGGTTGTTAGAGAAGAGCTGGCGGCCACATACGCTGCGCCCATTCGTACTTTAATACTTTAGTTTCTATATCAGCATTGTACCTTATCGTGTTATATCTGCAATGGACCTGACAAACGTTTTTTACTGTACATGCAAAATAAATCTACAAAAAAATACGAAAAGAACGGTGTTTTTACTTTTTTATATTTTAAAAAATGGATGAAATATTAAGGATCAAAGTGCGTATTTCCGGCCGAAAGTTTTTAAAAACGCAAGCGGCCGCAAACTGGCCGACTACGTCACAATGCAACTCATTTAAGTGTAGCACTCTCGTTCGCACACAGCTTCGCAGTAAAAATGAAAATTTGTGGCAAATGGTAAGAAAATACTGCATTTCCCTTATTGCTTCAAATCAACATTGAAACACCCGAAAAGCTCTTTTTTTTATGAACCTTCAAACCCAAAAATGAGGAAAAAATGGATGACGACCGTAAAAGGAGGTGATTCAATAGACCCTAAAATTAAAGCGCTCTGCTAGGAAAACCATTTTGATCTAAGTATTTGTTTATATTTTAATTATACTTCTTCTCTACATAACATTACCATATTTAACCTACTTAACGTTCCTCCTTGTGTACTTTTTATTATTTAAAATTGGCTTCTCAACCGACCCGCAAAGTAAATGCGTTACGTAAACATTTGAACTCAATTCTCGTTTTTTTTGTGTTTTAATTTGTTTTTATGTGTACCAATCAAGCCTTCTCCCGAAGGGATGGCAGAGGCATATCATAAGTCCACTTTTCACCATATATATTCCTGTCCCATGTAATAGGTGGTGAGCCCTTTCCGTGTTTAAATAGACAGACGCAGATTGTTGCTACCTACTGTTGAAGATTTTCAAGCCGCCCAGCACTACTTAGCTTAACGTCTGTCATGTTACTGGCAACCGGGACCAACGGCTTATGACATGCTTTCCGAAGCACGGAAACACTCGAAAACTTAACAACAAATAAATTACAAGTGACAAAATGGTCACCAGCCATAGCGAAATTTGCTTCACGCAGTGATCGTTTAATTTGTTCGTCGTCGCCACGAGCGTTTGATTTGTTAGAAAATGTTATTATTATTTTTTAAAATGACATGGCAAACTATAAAGTATAAACTAGTAGAAGGCAAACTTAAACTCAAGAAAGGCAGTGCCTTATAGTTCGCTTGTCAAAAACAACAATCATTGCTACGTCGTATGGCAAGGCTTATCCTTTGTGTGAAAAAGATACCATCCATCTGGTCACGAGTAGTGTTAATAAGAAGCTTTAACAGCTCTTGAAATAGTTATGAGCGCTTGGTAAACGTCTCGACCTGAAACGGTTTAAAAAACGTAATCACTTACGAGTTGTAAATATTAACACACATAGCGCGCCCCACACTAAACACTTACATATCCTCCACGGCATTAAAGACATATCGTGATCGCGCGCCAAACCATTCGGTTCAAGTTTAGCTGGCACATTGGTGGCGACAAGAGCACGTCGGGTTATGTCGTTAAAGCTCGCGTACCGTGGTAATCACCCACCACTCCTGCAGCAAGACAAACCATGAAGTCCAAGGCGATCGACGACTACTCTACAATGGCTCTTTTAGAAAATCTGCTTCCATTCTATACACTTTAGTGTAATCTTCAATTCATATAAAAATGAATCCTCATTTCCCTTGGTCACGCCATCACGCGTTAACGGCTGGACCGATTTGAAAAAATCTTTTTGTATTGGATAGTCCATTTATTGAGGAAGGTTATTAGATCAGTAATCATAAATATCAACAAATCGGGGAAACTTTTTCAACGTGCTAAATCTTCTCACCGTTATAACTTCGGAAATACTGCATGTATTGAAGTGAAGTAAAGTAATGTAATGTACATGAGCTACGCTGAGACAAACCATGAACTACTATTTTAGCTGTTTTTGATAGTAATATTTTGACCCCTTTGTGTTCTCCATTACAATTCGATGTCAATGTAATAAATATCTTGTCATTTATAATAATACGCACGATTGAATGTGAATACAATAAAAATGTCTTTATTTTCAAATTTCAAATTTTTCAATTTTTCATAAATATTATTTTGCATAGATCATTTTAACGTCGCTTACAAAATGTCAAACACTAAAACTAAAGATAAATTTAAAATATTTAAAGTGACCTTTTAGGAACTTAGGAACGCGGCCCCCACCTGAGAAGAGCCGGTGAGAAACTTAGGCTTTTTTTTTAAATTTGGATTAGCATTTTTCACCATTTTTGCGCGTATTTTTGCAAGGCTATCTTTACAACAATCAGCGCTAAAATTAAATATGTGAGCGTTTATGGAAGTAATTGCTGTCACAATTATAAACATGTCTTTTGTATTATTATTTCATACCTATTTTGAAATATCCTTTATTTTTATACTACTAAGGTAACGAACAAATGTATGATCCACTGGATTGTGGTCACCGTAGTTTATAGTCGTTTGTCACTAGAACTTGTACACTCGCGTTGCCGCTTTATATTCCTTATTTAAATTCAGTGACATCTGTAGACAGATCAAACAGCACAAAAAAAACCCAAGTGGGTCGAAATGCTAGGGCAAAGGTCAAGGTCAAATCCCCGCTAGTGATATTAACAATGTATATGTGAATTTTTATTAAAGTGAAAACAAGACAACTTGCTTCGAGACGGGGATGGAACCCGTGACCTTTGCCTAACCAGGGCAATGTTCTGCCACTGAACTACACGAACCGTTTTGAAACAAGTTGAAATTCTTTACTATATTTTAATCGTCCAATCCTGATACCAATAAACAGTGTTACAACCATTTTTAAACATTGATGTAACTATTCATTCTATGGATTTTTTTTAAAGGAATTGGAATGCTAATAATTTTTTAATTTTTTGAAGCGCTCGTGGCCCCGCGGTCTCAGTGTTCTGTGTTTACAGTTCTGTGATCACTGAGTTAAGCAACTTTCACTATGGCTGGTCCTCGGATGGGTGACCACTTTGTGGCATTTACATTTGCGAGCGTTTCCGTGCTTCGGAAGGCACGTTAAGCCGTTGGTCCCGGTTGCCAGAAAATGGCAGTCGTTAAGCCTGGTTGAAGGCCTTATGGGCGGCTTAAAAATTTCAACAGCAGGTAGCCACAACCTGCGTCTGTCTATTTCAACACGGCAATGGGCTTACCACCTATTACGTGGGACAGGAATCCACACGGTGAAAAGTGGGCATATAATATGCCTCTGCCACCCCTTCGGGGATAAGGCGTGATGGATATTTATTTATTTATTTAATAATTTTTTATTGTAGTGAGAAAGACAACTTGGTTCGAGATGATTTGATACATATATACTATCACGCCTAATTCCCATCGGGGTCGGCAGAGATTGTGGTTTTCTACTTGCTGCGATCTTGACATACCACTTTCGTTTCTTCTACTTTCATGAGTGTTTTCATACACGCTCGCCGGTTAAGGGCATTCTTGACCTGGCCTTTTTCCAAAAGCTCTTCGATTTGGTTGACATACGTACGCCGAGGTCGACCCCTTAGATGACTCAATCCCCGACTCGAACCAAGTTGTCTTTTTTTCACTTTAATAAAAATTTATGTGAAGGTAGTATCTAATTGCTTTAAAAAAATGATGTATATGTGATCAACAGCGACAGTGTCGGGCGTTTCCGGCGCCACTCGGCCGCCTCCGCCGCCGCCCTACCCGGGCACCCTGCGGCAGCAGCAGCCGCCGCCCCCGCCCTACCCGCAGGTACGTACCGATACATACAGACCGACATGTGCCAACAACCACTTACGGCCGTATTCCAGAACGTTGCTCAATGTTCAATCAACCCTTGAGGCTAGTTTTTGCCTTATAGGCCCGTATTCCAGAACGTTTATCAATACTTAATCAACGCTTGAGAGTAGATTTTATAAGGCAAAATCTAGCCTCAAGCGTTGATTCAGCATTGAAAAACGTTCTGGAATACGGACCTTAAAATAGTGGGCCATATTCCAGAACGTTTCTCAATAATTAATCAACGCTTGAGAGTAGATTTTATAGGGCGAGATCTAGCCTCAAGCGTTGATTGTGTAATAAGTAACGTTCTGGAATACGGACCACTACTCTCAAGTGTTACTTGAGTATCGAGAAACGTTCTGGAATACGGCCCTAACAAACCACTTCTTGACGTCATCTAGTTTCACTATTTACACTAGCGTAGTTTATGAAATTGTTTTACTGTAATTTAAGAATACATAAATAACATTTTTTTTATAAAATTACTAGCTGAAGCCGACGGCTTCACCTGCGTATTGAAGTTTTTCCATTCCCGTTTATCACAGAAACATGTTCCTGTGATAAAAAATTGCCTATGTCCTTTCTCGGGCTCTAAACGAACTCTGTACCAAATTTAATTAAAATCGATTCAGTAGTCTAGGCGTGAAAGCGTAACAGACACACACATTCAGAGTAACTTTCGCATTTATAATATTAGTAGGGTTAATGATCAATATAATCTTGATTGAAATATGCACTAGTAATACAATAATCGACTGAATATTCTAAATTTATCAGTTGTCTGGATTCTATAGCACAAGCTTATTAGCATAATCTTGACTAGACACAGCTGTCTAAAAACAATGTATTTTATTTATTATGTTTGCAATACAGTATTGCATCCTTTAGACATTTATTGGATATGACAGACTTGATTATAAAGATTTAAGAATATCAGTAACGAGTTTCGTTTTGAAGTTACATTAACCGCTAGTGACGTCAAGATCTGTTGAAAACTACACACGTTGAAGTCAAATGAAATAATAAAAACACTTATTAACTTGAATGAAACTTATGTAAGCTTACTAATTAAGTAATTCGATAGTCTTGGAGGATTTTTGAATACATTGTCCTGCATGCAGTAATTTTTATTTACATGTATTTTTTTCGTATTATTTCTTTCGATGGTACCGTCGAGAGGTATTTGTTAAGCTTTAAATGTTTGCAGTAAGCTTCGGTTCACATTTTGGAGCAAATTTATCGTAAAACCGTAAATAAATGTGAACCAGTAAAATTCGTTCATCAGCTTTTTTATTTGATCGTATTGCAGACAATGTTGAGTTGAAAGTGACATATCCATAGCAATATTAATTTATCTATGCGTTGGTGGCGGTTTATCGTCTGTAAATATACATTGATTATGAAGACATCGCTTGTTTCATTCATGACAAGCTTAGAAGACTAATATTGCATGGGTATACGAAATAATCGCATGGAATACATACGACTTTAAAATGATAGAACCTTTTATCGTAATCCCCCCTCAAAGAAGTGAGATAACACCCGAATCCCCTTAAAGAAGCGGGATACCACCAGAAGCCTTAAAGCGAGGCCACAGTGACGGATAAAGTTGTGAGGGGGGCCTTGGGGTTATCCTTCAGAGGGCTTACTCCGGACTTCCAATCATGGGCAGATTGACAGACATCGTTAGTTTTTAGACAATGGGAATCTGACATGACAACCATCAGGATTTCCACACGGAAAAAAAAACCTAATGCATCATTAGAATACCTGCGTTATAATCATTTTATAATCAATCAGTTTAAAAGATTTTCAAAGGGATTTGTATAATTAATCAAATCATTCTATTTTACTCCACTGTTAGAGGTAGACCTCAACCAAACCTTTTGAAAAAGTGATTGACCAACTGGTTCAGTGTATTGTCACTAGTTTTTCTTGTATTTGCTATGACCTCGCTTGTTAATCAGCAGATGCATCACTTGCAGACGAAGCTGGCTTGAATGTTATTGGACTCTAAAAATTGTTCTTTTTGTAGTCTGTTAAATAAGACGTCTTTTTTAGTTGCGGTAGTCCACATATTAGTATAATGTATCTGTCACTAATGTAATAATGTATACTCGGTATGTCATAGTAACTATAAGAAAAAGCAAAGCAAGATTTTTTTCAAAATATACTATCCCACTGCTGTGCAAAGTTCACCATCAATAATTAGAAAAAAAAAGTATTTATTAGTGGTCATAATTCGGATTCCAATATAATACTCACTGATAAATATAAATAGAGGACTGATCGTGAAGTCTGACCACATGTCTTTTCCCACTACCCCTTCAGGTATACATTGTGATGACAAAAATTAATATATAAATATAAATATTGTGGGACACTTTTTACACAGCGCCATCTAGCCCAAAGTAAGCTAATATTAGCTTGTGTTATGGGATCTAGATAACTGATAAACATACTTAAATGTTTCTAAATACATACATATTATAGATAAATAACACCCAGACACAGAATTCCCACCCAGGATAAAACTTTGTGTGATGATCACGATGGTTTCGTGATCATCACACAAAGCTTTATCCTGGATGGGAACCGAACCCACGACCTCTTGCGTAGCAGTCGGATGCACTCCCACCGCGCCACAGAGGCAGTCATGTAAAGACAGATAAATCGATGTTTTTCATTTCTGACTAATATATATGTCAAACACGCTGTAGAGCGTAATATAGACACAAACCCTTCTCCAGCAATCGGGTTAACAAAGTATAAAAGTTCGTTTATAGTCGTATGGATTGCACCGCGATTCCGTAGTAGGTTGTATGTGTACGAAGCAGTACATCGTGTTGTTTGCATGTCGGTGATTGATGGTTGTTGCCGGGCAGGGCTATGAGCCGCCGGAGTGGGGCGACTGGCTCCACCGCCGCCCGCTGCTGCTGCAGGTCAGACCCCTCACGTACGACCCCGCACCCTTCCTTACAACCCTATTTCACCCCCTTTATAACCTTACAACCCTATTTCACCCCCTTTATAACCTTACAACCCTATTTCACCCCCTTTATAACCATACAACCCTATTTCACCCCCTTTATACCACCTTACACTTAATTCAAGACTTTAAAAATAATCAAATTATAAAAATATATAGGGGTTCAATTCTCGTCTCGAATCAAATTATCTTTTTTCACTTTATTAAAAATATATTGAATACCATTTTAGGCTTATCCGCACACAATAGTACCGGCACAGTGCCTACACGTGCCGATCAGTAAAGTATACATTCAGTGTTAGTGAAAAATTATATTGTTGCACACATTTTGTACGACCATATCGGCCTTTATTTCGAAATTTTTAAGAGGTACAAATGTTTCTCAGTTCAGTTTTAAAGACATTGTCTCTCGATAAGTTCTATCAATCAAAATCTTAATTAGATTTCTTCCCGATAACGTCACCGTTTACTTGCCTAGTTTAATACATTTTAGTATGTAAACCATACAACATTGTATTATTATGATGACATCATTCGTCGATATACAGTTGTATAAATTTACACTAAATTATTCACGATAATAATCGACATACTTACAATAAATTGTGTTAAAGTCTAAATATACCGAACGTTTATGCTGTAAAATCAGAACACCCATTGATGTTTTCCATACATTTACTTCTAAATACAATTTTTTTATACATAATCTTCCTTTCCATAGTCGGAGTATTAGATTGACCTTTCACCGCTTACCACTTTACGTGTTTTAACGCTTTTTATACTTGGCTTGCTCGTTGCACGCATGCGCACTAACTACTAACCTTTGTACCTTTTCAGCATCCTTCCTAACACTACACTAACGGTCTATAACAGTTATACTAGCACTAATATAAAATATTTTCATAACAAGTACTATTTTCATAAAAGGTCTATAAAAAAAGTACATACCTGTCTCATCTATTAATGTCATTATGCGGTGTTGGTTAGTTTGAAAACACTAAATACTTGAAGGATCTTTAAGTGAAGGAAACATATTGCTGAAATACACTGTTCTCTATTAATCATTAATGTTGAATTGGTCTAAGAGGATATAATTTATATTAAAAGAGGAAATAATTATTTGTGATATATTGAATAAAGATCTTGATCTGAAAATCCAAGCAAAACATCTTTACAGTTCTATTTCTTGAATATAATACGATAGTATGTTGTGATGAAGTGGTAAACAGTCTGTTCAGAATGATTGGAATTAAACTTACATACACACACAAAGTATATCCAACATGTCTTTTAGTTTCATTAGTTCTCCATAGATTGTAATTGTGTTGCTATTTTAAAGTATATTGACGAACTGATACTATTTAGCACTGCGCTGTACTTTCACAATTTTGTTTATTGAATTTCGATTAGCCGCACTAAACTATTAGATGAACATGTACACTTTTTAGGGAATATACTTTTGTGATTATTAATGTCACAGCTGTAGTGTTAATTTCATTTAAAAATTGTAGTTTAAATTGAATGCATTACTTATCGAGCCGACTGAAAGCTGTGTTGCTTTGTTATTATATTGCCAAAAAATCTCCCAAGAATCGTAACTATATCGCTAGTGTATTACAATGTTTACAAATTACTTTTTCAATCGGCTCAGATTTAAGATGAGACGGGTATCGAAGTTGAACTAGATTTGTAACACGTCGCCGCACAACGAGAGTAGGATAAAACAGTGTGCATGTATCGCATCGCGGCCGGTGGCGGGCGAGAGCTCGAGCGGTGCCCGCCGCTGAACAGGCTAACTTTAACCGTCAGAACGTAAACCAGGAGCAACCGTTGCTTCTGGAGGAGCTTCTGGAGCAGGAGAAGCGCGAGCAGGAGCGCGACGGGGAGTGGGCGGGGCCGACAACGAACGCGGGCGTGGCCGCCCCGGCCGCCGCTCCGCCGCCTCCCAGCGTGCCGCTGTACGGGGGCGCCGCGCCCGCCGCCCCGCCCGCGCCGCCCGACCGCGACCCCGACCCCCACGCTCGCCTCCTGTACGAGCAGTGGCTGAAGCAGTACAACGCCTTTGCCGCCGACCAGCAGCGCTACTACGAGGTCGAAGTGCAAAAGCTTCGCAAGATCCGCAAGGTGAGCAGTAGTGCGCTTTCGTGTTCGTGTGCTTTGTAGCGCGCGCCGTCCTCCCGGCCGCCCCTAGACACTTTACAGGTACACCCCTATCCAGTAACAGTACGGTTCTGTGACTAACCCGGGGACTTGGCGTAGCGAGCTGCCGGCTCGATGTTACACTCTACGTTTTTCACGTTGCAGTCGCTGAATAGCAAACAGCGTCAGCTGCGCAAGTCCGGCAACGAGCTGTTGCCGAACGACGCGGCCGAGCTGCTGCGAGTGTCGACGGAGCAGCAGGCGCTGCAGAAGCACCTCGAGGCTGCCAGGAAGCAAGCTCGCCAGCATAGCATGCTCGTGCAGGTATGTGGAAATGCATAGGGGCTGTTTCAACCTTCAATGACAACATATAACTTGTTTGGGATTTCACTCGGTAACCAGAAAATAAATAGTATACTGATCAAAATTATTTTTACCCAGGAATACGAGACGAAACAACGCCAACAAAACCCGCAACTGGTTCAACAAACTGTGGTGAATCAGCAACAAATCTCGAACAATCAAACTGTGTTTGCTCAGGGCCAAAACATAAGTCAGGGTCAACAGGTGCAACAACAAACAACTATTAATAGACCGATGCAACTGGGCCTGCAGAGCGGCAATATACAACAGCAACAAACCCTTATTCGAACACAGCAGACGATCATCGGGGCAGATGGACAGCCAATTTCGCAGCAAAGAATAGGCTTAGTCGCCTCGCCGTTGAATACTCAGGGCAGATTGCTTCAAGGTGGCCGTACATTAGTCATAGAACAAACTGGAGCGCCGCAGCAGCAGTTGGTCAGGCAGCTCTCGGGCGTGCAGGAACGACCGCAGTCAGTTGGCGGAATGGTGCAATTTAGCCAACAACAATTAGCCGGAGTGAGAAACGCCATGCAAGCGGTGTCACAAACGCCGCGACAGCAAGGAGCGAGACCTGCGATGTCGCCTTTACACGTCCAATCCCCCCACTCTCAATCACCACATCCTTTAGCCCCGCAATCTCCTTTGCATCACCTGACGTCACCGATGCAATCCCCACTGCATTCTCAGCAGTCTCCATTACATCATACAGCTCAGTCACCTTTACATCAATCGACCCAGTCGCCGTTACACACGCAACAATCTCCTTTACACTCGCAACAGTCTCCGATGCACGTGCAACAGACTAATTTGTCCCAACAATCGCCGATGCATCCGCAGCAATCGCCGATGCACCCACAACAATCACCGATGCATCCGCAGCAAAGTCCAATGCACCCTCAACAATCACCGATGCATCCACAACAATCCCCGATGCATCAACAGTCTCCGCTTCATACTCAACAAAATCAGATGTCGTCGCAACATTCCCCGATGCCCCAGCAGTCGCCGATGCATTCGCAGCAGTCGCCAATGCACTTGCAGCAGTCGCCGATGCACACACAGCAGTCGCCGATGCATAGCTCGATGTCTCCGCAGCATTTCTTGCAGCAACTGCAAGCTCAGAGGACCAGTCCTCAGTTACCCACGCCGAGTAGGAGTCCACAGGTTTGCACAACTTTAATTTCTATCTTTTATATCTATTATAATTGGATATTATTTTATTTCTTCGATTTCAGGCATATAACTACATGTTTTTTTTTTGTTTTTTAGGCTGATTACGGGTCGGGCAGATTCCCCCGTCCCACAGCAGGCTGTTCGCCATTACCGACGCGATTCGCCAGGCCACCACATCATCAACAAGGTATTTTTAAAATTCGTTTTACTCTGGTAAGAGGACCTATGACAGTCGCTCCCACTAATGCCGAAAATCAAAAGCCAAACAATGGTTGCCCTTAGCAGCCAATTAAAGTGAACCGAAGGCTCCAAATCCTGGTAGGGTTTGGCAGTATTTGGGAATACACTACGATGAAAAGAGAAGACAAATCAGTATTGGTTACACAAACACTACGATTTTTTTTTACTTATCTAAAATAGCCACTTCCTACAATGACTTTCTATTTTACCAGGTATGCGAGTGGGTGTTCCTTATGGTGGCCGTCAACAAACTTCACCGCTGGGAAGCCCCCAGCCATTACCATCGCCCGGAAATCCAGCTAATGAGATGGCTGTAAGTTCGCTTTAAACGTCTGAAATGCACACAATTTTAAATTTTACCTTAAAGCATGAGATTGTTGAACAGAATAATTGCATTTCGTCTGTTGTTTCAGCGTCAACAAATGCTCCAACGGCAACAATACAGTCCAATGGGCGGGGCACCTTCCTCACCGTCCATATCGCGGTCCCCACACGTAGCTCGTACGCCCACGCCATCGGCTTCCCCCGCGGCGTCGCCTGCCCCCAACCACGAGCACGGGGGCGGGCTCCATGGCCCCCACGCCCCCGCCCCGATCCCCGCCGGGTACCGCTACTTCAAGCCAGGCCTCTTCGGTGGCGCTCCACCGTGGCCCCATCGGGAAGACGAAAGACGCCGTCCAGCACATTTAACCAAAGTCTCCATTCTCAAACGGCGGACCCCACCGCGACCGAGGCAGGCCCAAATTCTCAGCGACGATATAGACATGCCGGCAACATCCCACGACGCCAGGAGCTACGTATTGTACTCTCAGGACGCTTTGGACTACTCTCAGGAAGACCACTGTGATGATACGCGACGACACGACGAGGACGACGACGATGTCGAAGAACTGGTCGAGCATTTGGACGACGATGATATCGTTCTCGTTGAACCGGACGACATATCTCACGAGGAACGTATAGCCACGGAGGAAGACTTCGAGGAGTTGATAGACAGCGGTAAACCTGAAGACGAGGAGGAAGAAACTGTACAGACGCAGACGCGCACGGAAACTACCACCAAAACTGTCGCTGTCATTAGCTTGTCCACTGGAAAACAGTCCTCACCTAATGTCCAGCAGTTCAAATTAGTGAATCCGGCTTCCGGTTCACCATTGGCCCGTTTGCCTGTACTCAATGCGACGATGTTGTCACCTCATACAAATACTAAAATCCTTGATGAAGTATCTCAAGCGACGGTCGCCTCTGTCTCTATTGCAAACCAAACTATATCCGTTCCAGTATTAACAAATCTTTCTATGCCTATTCCTAGCAGCCCCGCCGGTGGAGCTAAACCTCAAATTAAAAAAATGCCTTTGAATTTACCCACCCAACCTCTAGCGATAAATATGTCGACGGCCGCGCTATCGAATCCTAACAGCTCTGTCATTAGCGTTATATCTTCAAGCGTACCAAAGGTGGCCAACCAATCACGAGTACCCGTTTCGCTATTAACACAACATCAAGTAAAGCAAAAAATACTGAAAACTATAGAAAATCCGATGGCACTTTCTTTGTCGAACTCTAAATTATCAAGTTTGTCAGTTACACATGACGCTACACTACCGGCAAAGATCTTCCAAGACGACGCGGCGTCCCCAGACAGCACAGTCACGTCTGAAAACAACTCTGACAAAGATCAGTGCCATCCAATGACTTCGACTAGTCCACAACTATCAAGTATAGCTCAAAGTTCGTTGCAAATGGAGAGACCAGGTATATTTAAAGAGCCGACCAAGGACATTGATATCGAAAATGAAATAAGTCAGCAGACTGAATTGCCACATACATTATGCCTAACGGATCGCACACCATTACTGTTAGGTAAAGCAGAAATCAAAAGTCCCGATCCCGTACCTGAAAAAATCCCCGATAATATAATGGAAGGTGATGATGAGGACAAACCAGAAGATAGTATTCAAAGTAATATTTTATTATCGTATAATAAAAGCATGGCGGAACCATTGCCTCCAATTCCACTAACCGAGTCTAAACCAGACGAGAGCGTAGTAAAAACAATAAAAGCGATTGTCAATCAAAGAAAAGAAATGGTAATTGATTCCAATATGCAGATAACATCGGATATGACACAGGAGTCTGTCCAAATATCTATTCCGTCACCAACTCCATCGCAGGAACGATATTTGAATGATATTACAATGCAAGAACACTCTGAAACCTCCGAAGGTAATAAACACGCAGAAACATTTGAGGATATGCTATGCATTTTCGAAAATATAGCTGATGATAATAAAACTTACGGAGTCAAACAATCATTAAAACCTCCAAATACAACACAGCATACAAGTCACAATCTGCCGAAACCAGAGACTAAAGAAGTATCGGAGCAACCAACATTTGTCAAACGAGAGCCTGAGAGACTTGCATTGCAATCAGCTACTGTCCCGCAGTTATCTCCGCTATCTCAACCAGCAGAATTGACATCAAACATGGCGAATGTGTCTCAACAGCTGCGAACTATAATGTCGTCGTTGAACACTAATACGTCGAAAGTAGAGACTCAGAACATAATAAGAAAAAATTCTGATGCCACTACTCCGACTCAAGTAAACTTTGAGAACTTACTGCCTTCATCCAAAGTGGAAGTTATTGCATCAAGACCATCTCCAATACAAAGAATAGATAAACCTGTTACATCAATGCAAAATACTGAAAACATGACCATGAGCGCTGTCCAGGCAATTGGCTCGAGAGTGAATGCTTTGTCGAACATAGGACAAATGAGAAAATCTCCAACTGTCTCTCCTATCAATTCTCCGGTTGGTTTACAAAATTCTCTTATGAAATCTCCTGCGCAATCTCCTTTAATTACCAATCAGCAACCATTTTCATCTGTCGAAGATTCTGGATCAACATCCACATCTTCCCAAATAATACAAATGCCGGCTCTTTCCAAAATATATAGTTCTACTTCCCCGGCCAACATTATGCACTCAAATACTATTACTACTAGTATGGGCAACTATCAGCAGAAAAATCAAGCTGTGCCTACTAGTATATTGGGCCATACGCTGCTACAACCTGCGAGACAGATCAATACTAGTAATTTACCCTTTAATCAACAGAGCATTAGCTCCAGTCAGCCCCCAGCTTTAGTGATGACTTCAAGATCGCTAATAGTCAACAAGGAGGCGCCTCCAAATGTTACAGTGCGCACCCACAGTATTGTTACTTCGGGCATTAACCAAATGCAACCGAAACCGCCCCATGGCCCCATAAATTTTATTACATCTTCTAAATTATTACACACACAACTTACCTCACCTTTAAAAAGGTCCAAATCGACAGATGAACCAAAAAGTGAAGTGATCGTTGGACATATTCAACCGACTAAACGACACAGCGTAGAAGCTGTTGTGGTGAAATCAGAACCGATGGAAACCGACGATCCGAATAATTCAACCGGCCCAGCCGATACTACTAACAAGCATGTTTCATGTCAAAAGAATGACGAATCACAGAATGTCTTGTTGAAGCAGCTTTTACAAACCACTACCACAGCAGCCGCTGTGGTTTCACAGCGACCTATGGCTATACAAAGAACTGCACCAGCTTTAGGAAGTATACCTTCTTTAGAAGCCCAGCTTGCTAGGCCTTCAATTCCGCCACCCACGCTATCTTTGACACCGGAAGTAGAAATACCGAAAAATTCTCCTAGGCATATACATATACACACCACTACCGTAAGTTCTCCGTTCGTCACTAGACCAGTTCAAACACCTGTTTCTACTTCAGCAATGTCACCTATGGCACAAACTTCTACACAGTCCCTAATGGATGTACGCAAGCCACCAGTCAAAACAGTCAACAAAGAGGAAACTACACCGGTGCCACAGAGCTCTCCAACAATGAAATCTATGCCAATGTATCCTATGAGTTTAGACAACCAGCAGCTGCATCAGGCTATAAAGAAGGAAATAGCCCCACCTCAACAAAGCCCTGTAAATCGCTTTTCACCTCTAGAAGTAAAGAGAGAATTACTTGATGAGAGCTCTCAACAATCTGCCACGTCTGGCGTATCCACTGCTTCTGATCAGGGCAAGCTGGATCAACCAATAAAGGAGGAGTTCCCCGAAACCGTGAACATGGACGTTCCGTCTGAATTAATCCCAGAAACGCCGCTAGAGGCGAAGAAACGTAAGCGACGTGAATACCAGCAAAAGAAACGGAAAATACAGATGAATATGAAGCAGGCTGCTGAAAACAATATGAATTCAGCCAATACAAAAAAGAGACCCCGTAAGGGTTCCAGGTATGAAGAAGATTATGACACTTTCATTGATAACTTGATGGTGCAATTACGTACCATGCCATCGATGCAGATACAAGAGCCGGCTCTGGCCACAAATTATACTGTTTGCCCACTTTTCGGGTCTGGAGATCTTACAAAGTTAAAGAACAAAGATTATGACATACTGAAGGGTGATTTGACGGGTGAATTCGGCAATGCCAAAATACCAAGTGTTGCAGATTACTACAATACAAAACCATTCGGCGACGAAGAACCGTTGCCAGAAAAGCCTCCGGCGTCTACTCAAAGAGGTTTTTACGACCAGGAATTCCCACCTATTGTGTTTGAAGAAGATCCGGAAGATAAAAAGTTAGATTTTATATGCAAAGAGCGCGACACCGATACACCTGACAGTATTGTAAGCTGCTCTAGTCCAGAACCGTTTGACATGGAACCTCTCAACAGATTCCCAGGACTGAAACTTATTGATGACGAAGAAGAGGACGATGACAGTGATTCAGCATGTGGCCGAATATCTCCAGCAATTGCAATTATAGCACCTGTGCCAATACGAATTAAACCAGTTTCACTATATCAAGTAAAGGAGGAAGAAGAAAACAAAAAGTTATTAAAAGCACTCGAAACTGACTCATCCAGATCTAAGAATTTGGACTCGCCTGGTAGTACAGAGACCAATGAAAATGTTACTGTAACTCTTACTCTAACCTCTGGTGCTGCAGAAGATATTCTTGGTGTATTGAAAGAACTTGCTGGCATTCTACATATTCCGCCACCTACTTCGTATCAGATTATAGAAAGAATAGCCACTCCACCCTCTCATAAACTTGGATTGTATAGGTCTAAAGGAAAGGATGGCAAAGAAGGAACACCTATCGATATTCAAAGTATACTAAACGGAGCAGCAAAGTTTTGTAGACATTGCGATGTTGTAATCCTTGATTCTGTTGTTAGAGCAAAAGCCTCTGAATTTCCATTACTGTCCGCCAACAAAGGGAATGCTGAAGAAATTTTATGCGATAGCGATTCGGACTTATATTTTTGTAGCACTCAATGCTACGAGAGTTTCGCGTGGCGACCTACTAACATTATTCTCGATGGCAAATCAAAGTCGACTATAAAGGAAGATAACAAGTCTGACGTCGAGGGCAACTTGTCTAAAGATCGTGATGATTTCGATGCAGCATCGACTGAAAGCATGGAAACTGATGACTTGGATAAACCGGACATCAAGGATGAAAAAATGGACCTATCGTTTATGGATTCGTTTGATAACGATGAACTGATGAAAGAGGTCGGTGATGACGTCAGCGCATTGGACGAAGACCTAAAAAGTGACCAAGATGATAAGAGTAATCAAAGTAGTATAGTAGAGAAAGAAAAATTCAGAGGGATCCGTTACAAGGCTTGGTCGCCAGGTTGTATTGGTCCCCCAGTCAAATACAAACGCCCTACTGATAGGGAGCTCACAGAGTTAGTCTTCCGAACTGGGGTCGCTATAATGCCAGTGACTAATGAAGATGCCAGGAAATGTGAACTGTGTGGTATACAAGGTGACGGTGTCGCGGATGGAGTGTCACGGCTATTGAACTGCGATGTCAATCGCTGGGTACATTTGAACTGTGCGTTGTGGTCGGAAGGTGTTTACGAAACGGTTAGTGGAGCTTTGATGAATGTCGAGACTGCTTTAGCGGCCGGTTCGAACGCTACCTGTGCCGTGTGCAGAAGATTAGGCGCTACAGTCAGATGTTTCAAGGTTCGATGTGGCAGTGTGTACCATCTTGGATGTGCTGTGAAAGACAGCTGCGTATTTTACAAGAACAAATCCGCATTCTGCGCGTCGCATGCTCCGAAGGTGAGTTTTCCTTTTCGTGAACATTAATTTAGGGGGAATATTCCTTATAAATTTAAGAACCTTTGTTTATTTTTTACTAAACAATGCAGATTTTTATTATACTCCACATTAAACCACATGCTGCAGATCTGAATTCGTTTTAAATTAACAATTAGTTAATTTTCAACACACTTGCTCGTAAAGTGGCTCTAATTTCATCGGTTTTAGATACATAAAGCTGCTCATAAAGTACGCTTCCGTTATGAACCCAAATAGTGAAGATAAATTCTATAACCGAGCTATTTGCTTCTTTTTTAATCTATTAACGGTTGTCATAGAATCAGTATGTAAATATTTTTGTTTATAAATAAACTCTTTTACTTGTAATAATTGAGTATAACAAATAATCGTTTATTTTCATATGATTATGTAGTTTTGTCGACAAATTAACGGTGATTTTTAATAAAAAAGAAAGATGTGGTGTCGTGAGACGGACTTTTTCTTACGGTTTTACTATCACATATTTATCAGCTCGGTCGCGCAGCAAAATCCCTATCTCCTCCAAGCCTGCCGTAAGGAACTTCGTTCCAAAAAATATTGTGTATTTCAAAAACTAGGCTGTATGTAGTGTAGTAGCTTTGCGTACGCAGCTACGGCAGAAAATAATGTGCGTTTTCTCTTTTTTTTTCTTTGTATTTATACATTATTTTACGAGTATCTAAAAATTTCAACTTCCAATAATTAAGAATAGGCGAGTGTTTTATAGCATTACACGAGTGTTTTCACTCTCTTGTAAAAATAAAGTTTGTGTTTTGATGTTATAGGTAGGTACCTAGGTATATATATACATAACTTAAGTAGAAAATACATATTTTGATATTTTATTTTGTTTCCTTCCAAGTGTGTTGAAAAACGTCGTACGATATACGTGCGTATATTGGTTAAATTCACTCTGCTCTATTACGCTTTAAACCGCCTCATGCGTTATATCCACCGTAACGCACTTATATAACAATGAACTATTATTAAACATTTACATTTACCAGCTTTTCCGTGCTTCGGAAGACACGTTAAGCCATTGATTCCGGCTGCCAGTAACAATACTGTCGTTTAGTCAAATTGGTGCCCTTATTTTTTCTTTTTTGGAAGGTTTTAAATAGTTGCCCCTGTACTTTTCAACACGGCAATAGTTTCACCACTTATTACGTGGTACAAAAAGCAACTTTTGAAATATGGATGGATATAGGGCATGCCTCGGCCTTACTCGTTCGTTGTTTGGAGTGTATATTGAATGTTGTAAATCAAGAGGTGTGACCGTGACGTGTTATATCTTTAACAGAATGAGAAAGACAATGAGCTAACGACGCTGAGCGTTCAACGGCGCGTGTACATATCGCGGGACGAGCAGCGCCAGGTAGCGTCGGTAATGTTACATTCGGACACCAACCATCTCATCCGGGTCGGCGGTCTGATATTCCTCAGCCCTGGCCACTTGCTGCCTCATCAACTGGCCGCCTTCCACACTCCCAATTATATCTACCCCATTGGATATAAAATCGTAAGTAACGCTGTTCTTTTTGTAGTCGTACTTTAATGATTTTTTTTTTAATTTAGTTTTATGGCGTTGAAATAGAGTCTTTTATGACATTAAACACCAGACAATTAAAACACAGAGGGTCCACATTTTATTATATTGAAATAGAATTTTTTTTTTACTATCAAACTGTGTTTTAAAGAGAGTACTGTAGTTTTCTATTAAGTACATTACATACATAGAGAGTGATCGGCAGACTGATTCAATCGACATTTTTGGCATCGATACTGGCAAGGCTAAAACTATATATTTATGTATTATAAAATCTACGCAACTGTTTACTGTTTCATCTAAAATTTCAAGCTGTATGCAATGAGACTTGATAATTTTTTTAACCCTTTTGGTAGATTCTGAAAATATAGACAAAACAAAACAGTTTTGAAAAACAAGCCTGATTTTTTTTGTATAAGATAGTAGAAGAACACGCGTCTAGTGACATCGATTGCGATGTCAAGTCACGCATTGCTGCCGCGTGGGCCAAATGGCGGGAGATGACTAGTGTCATCTGTGACCCTAAAATGCCGTTTCGGTTGAAGGGACAGGTCTACAAAACCATCATTAGACCTGTCCTTTTTCATGGCAGTGAGACGTGGCCAATATTGAAGCGACACAAGCAGGAGCTGCGTGTCACGGAAATGAAGATGCTGCGGTGGATGTGTGGAGTCACGCGGCTTACCGCGTGAGGAACTCCCGCATCCGCTGCAGCCTTCTCGTCCGTGACATTGCAGACAAGTTGCAAGAGTGTCGCCTTCGTTGGTATGGTCACGTCTTGCGGCAACCTACGTAGGAAGGTACGGCTACGTAGGAAGCAAATGTCTGGCTATGTCTGCCCCGTCGGGTCCCGGTAAGAGGGGAAGACCCAAGAAGTGCTGGCTTGACGTCGTAAGGGATGACATGCGTGCCAATGGTCTCACTACAGGGGATGCCGACGACCGAGCGAACTGGAGGAGAAAATGTAGGAGAAAATGTAGGAAAGCGGACCCCGGGCGTCGCGAGACGCAACTGGGACAGACGCTCAGATGATGATGAGTAGAAGAACACTCGAAAGCTCGCAGATAAATTTGGAAATTTTGCGGACACCTATACCACCCATCACCCAACCGAATAAATAAGAATGTATGAGACCAAGCTCTATCATCTGAATTACCATTTAAAATATCTATTAGAGTCCCGGATAATTTTATCTATTTTTTCTAAAGGTTTGTGGTGTATCCAATGATGATCGAAGCTTGTATGCCAATATTGGTCCGAAAGAAGAATTATAGTAAAAGCGGAATGTGAATTAATTTTGAAAAGGTGCTCTTTGGTACCCTGATAATTTTGAATATTTTCATCTAAAAAGGAAAGGAAATGATTCTTCAAAAATTGTAGATCCCGGAGGTTAAGTGCACATTTGTTCTGTAAAACAGACTGTTTTGGTCGGTCGGTCTGTTTTGTCAAATAATTTTGTTAAATAATTCATATTTCGAGAAACTTTAATCTAAGCGCCGTATTACAAAACGTTTCTCTATACTCAAGTAACGCTTAAGGCTAGTTTTCGCCTTATAATACAACTCTCAAGTGTTTCTTGAGTATTGAGAAACGTTCTGTAATACGGCCTTTAATTAATTTTACCAAATTCACTTCCAAAAAATTATTATTTCCAATTAAATATTTAAAATTGTTTATCGAAAATTAAAATAAAATAGCAACAAAAAAGAAATAGAAATAAAATAGTATTAACCAAAAAAAATACACTCCCGGACTCTTGAATCGAGCCACCTTACATTCCCGGGCCTAAAAGCCCAATACAACAAAAATATACAATATAACAAAAAAGTCTTTATACATTTTTAATGCTGGCATATTTCATCGTCTTTCCCGTATGTATTATTCAAAATTTGAATTTTAGAATATAAAATAAAGAACATAAGCCGAACATAAGCCGCCTTGGTCACTGATTTGAAAAAAAATAATGACTTGAAAGTTGCTTTTGAAGCAATTTAATGTCGATTTAGTTTGAATTTTCACAATCGTTGTTAACCAAAGTTTAGTATAGTTATTTTTCTATAATTTGAACCGTTTAAGGCTATAAAATTATGGATACTTCACCTGAAGTAGCCGCGCAAGCTGTAGCACTTCTTCAATCTGGGCTAAGTCAGCGAGATGTGAGTTCACAACTTCACATAAGTCGTACCACCGATACCTGGAGACTGGCGGCTTCGTTCGGCGAACAGGAGGACCTCGCTACCGAGTGACAACGGCGAGACAAGATCAATACATTGTCACTACTAGCTTACGAAATCGACGCCTTAACTCTGTTCAGATACAAGAACAGCTCAGGGACTTTCACGGAGTGGCTGTAAGTGCTCGGACCGTTAGAAGGCGACTCAATGAACGGGGTTTAAAGCCCCATAAGCCAGCCAATGGACCCATATTGACACGAGCACACCGAATAGCCCGTCTAGAGTTTGCGCGCGAACATCTAAATTGGACTCGACATCAATGGAGCCAGGTTCTCTTCACAGATGAGTCCAAGATAATGCTATACGGTAATGACAGAAGGAGTAAGGTGCATCAAAAAGTGGTGTAAAACTTCATCAAAACATTTTCCTTCTACATACATCTTTTATAAGTTACAGTACTCCAAACCAAAAAAATCAAGGTGGCTCGATTTAGGTGTCCGGGAGTGTATATAGCAAATATATATGTTATAGTGGTTTTTTGTTAAGGTGCGGTTCTACTGGTCGATGTCGCGCGCCAACAGCCGCTGCCGCTACCTGTGCTGGATCTCGGAGGAGGCGGGGCGGCCGCGCTTCCACGTGCGCGCGCAGGACGAGCCGCGCGCCGAGCACGCCGCCGCCACGCCGCGCGCCGCCTGGGCGCACGTACGTACCCACACACACACACACACACACACACACACACACACACACACATACACACACACATACGCACGCACATACACATACGCACACACACACGCACACACATACGCGATATACAAGGCGATTGTGAAAGCTGATGATACACAATCTACGGCTGAATTAGCAGCAGCTTTCGACCTTAGCGTCAAAACAATATTGGTCCATTTGCGTCAAATTGGCAAGGTAAAAAGCTTGACAAATGGGTGCCCCACGAACTGAATGATCGCCAGTGCGAAGTACGCGTCGAGACGTGCCTTGCACTGCTCAACAGACACACAAATGAAGGAATTTTGAACCGCATTGTTACCTGCGATGAAAAATGAATTCTGTTTGATAACCGCAAGCGCTCAGCAAGTTGGTTGGATCCTGGTTCAGCACCTAAACAATGCCCTAAACGAAAACTTACCCCTAGAAAAGTGATGGTCACTGTTTGGTGGTTTAGCTCCGGTGTGATTCTTCACAGTTTCTTACCTGACGGGGTGAGCATTACTGCAGATGTTTACTGTGAAAAACTGAACACAATGATGCAGAAGCTGGCACATCTCCAACCAGCATGCGTCAATCGCTCGTCTCCGCTACTCCTGCACGAAAACGCGCGATCTCATACTGTACAGCAGACGGTCTGCAAGTTGCAATAACTGGGGTTGGAAGCTCCTTACCCTACAGACTACAACTTTTTCAGAATTTGGATAACTTTTCGGCGGGAAAAAAATCTATACCCGAGAGGCAGTACAAAATGTCTTTGAAGAATTTGTTGCATCTCGTCCAGCTGATTTCTTTAAAAAGCGCATCAATAAACACATGCGTTGGCAAAGATGCATTGATTGCATGGGTGATTACTTCGATTAATACAAAAAAAAAATACATGACAAAAATCGTTTAATTTTTTTCATACAAAACGGCAATTTCATAGGTTAAGACCTAATATATAATGTATAACTATGATCTTATGATCTGGGGGCCTAAAAAGGCAACATTGCATGTTTCATCTATAATATGATTCATTTACAGATTTGTAGAAGAAATGCTTTAAAGACCTTAAAATGGTGACATTATTAAAAAATTAATCATCTACATTTCATTTCCCAATCATATAGAAAAAAATAAAGAGTCACACCGAATCGTAATTAAACGGTTATTGTTTAAACAAGTATATTGCCTTTACTACAATGTGAAATAGTAATTATTATGTTCCATTTAACAATAGTTCGATATTCCCATTTAATAAATATAAAATAAATAAAAAGCGCAGCAAACATCTATAAATATATATTTTATTTTTAGTGTGACTGCTTGTAATAATTGACCTCGATGCGTACATGTCATGTCAGTCGTCTGTCAAATGAATTTATTTATTATTCTGTGTAAATATGGTTTTTACTTTATGTGTGTTTGTACTTTTTAAGAAAGATTAAAAAATATTTAGAATGGATTGAGTTGAATTTAGGAACTTGCATATTGCGACATAAGATTATGTTAACTTACACTGTGAAGTACTCAAGATTTATTAATAGGTTGATTCAAGTTTTATAAGTTCATTTATAAAATCTTTTGTTTTCCCTGACTATAATGAAGAATATAATGACATTAAAATGGAGAATAATCTCTGAAGAAGAAAATCATAAAGCTTCAGCAGATGTAGAACAACTCGGATATTACCATAGTATAGTAATTTAATGGTCAAAATTTGGAATGGCTAGCCAAAAAAAGATTCATAGACATTGTATCGAAATTGGAATCAATAAAAGGTAAACAGATCTTAATTAATTATGTATCAATTCTTAATTACAAAATTCAGGGGTATCGGGTTCAGATTGGAGTCATTATACTTGAGTGTCGGGGATAGTCTAAATCAATGGAAAATTTCATAAAATTGTTTAGAATTTTGATTAACAAGAATTTTCTCCTTACTACATATAAATGCACTTCTAATAACCAATATGTTTTATTTTCAGATTCAAGACAATTTACACATAAAAAAAATGCCTAGTTCATTTGTGGCTTGCATTAAAACTTATTTAAATCTGAATCATAAATCTTAAAGTGAAATGGTCTCAGTGATGTGAATGTGAAATACTAATAAAATATTACTTCTTTGATCTTCTAAAGCTGAAGACTTTTTATTTGAACGCACCAATCTCTGAATCTTTCTCTGCATTTAATCAGGAACTGTTATAGGGTAGACACACTATAATTGTGGAGTAGTGACAGTACAAGGATTAATCGCAGTGAATCAACTGGAACATGTTAATTTTGTTATAAATAAATGATGCAAGAGCTGTATATTAGTTTCAAATATTTTTTTTATCTTTTCTATGTATCTATTTTTATCTTTACCCATAATCTAAGCCTTATCTGAGTGTTGACCATGGTTGTATCTAAAGCTTTTTATATTGAAGCCTGAGGATTACAGATTTGACTACTTCGAATGGAATTACTATTAACATACCATTACCATTGCGGGAGCGACTGATCTCTGCTGTATCAATGTAAGAAAGCATGCATTCTTTCCAATATGCGTAGCGTTAATAAGCCATTTGCTCTGATGCTACTTGTAATTTATGCAATTATAAAATGAAAGCCGGTCCTAGCAGGAAATAAAGGTGGAACCAAGGTTCCAAGCTCAGTTTGGGTTTGGAAGTAACTGGGAATACGCAAAAATGAAGACCTCTTTCAGTTCAAATACCTTTCCTCATACTCAAATGGTCTGACAGTGGCAATGTGTCCCATGAATACATATATACATACACATTGTCACGCCTTTATGCCCGAAGGGGTAGGCAGAGGCATACTATATGCCCACGTTTCACTGTTTGCACATTTTGTCCCACGTAATAGGAGCCCATTGCCGTTTTGAAATGCACCGGCGCAGGCTGTAGCGACCTGCTATTTAAATTTAAAAAAAAAACTTAACTATCTTCACGCTGAATCCCTGATGGGGTAGTGATCGCCAGGCAGCGATCCATGCATACTTCTTTCGCTTCTTGAAGATTCATCAATCGCTTCATACCTACACGCACGTCTGGATATACGTATCGCGTATCAGGATCACGTACTTTTGACTTTTCCGTTTTTGCGATGGTCAAATTTTTCAAGCCTTCAACCAGGCTTAACACCACTGCTATTTTACTGGCAACCGGGACTAACGACTTGACGTTCCTTCCGAAGCACGGAAACGCTCACAAATGTAAATTCCACAAAGTGGTCACCCATCCAAGGATCACCTATAGCGAATGTTGCTTAACACAGTGAACATTTACAGAACACTGAGTCAGCGGGGCCACGAGGGCTTCATAAATACAACCTAAATATGGCTCTAATTCTATTCTATAAAGATTTCAGTCAAATAATTATTTAAAATATACAACCCAATAAACTCCATTCTCAAATCTGCCATTGTCCCAAAAAATGTATAAATTTAACAATGTTAGCGCTTAAAATTCAATAACGACAGTGAAATTGCTAAATATGAACGTAAAATGTTAGTCACCTAGTAACATCTAAAATTTCACCAATTTGACATTACTGATGATTCATTTAAATGAACCATTTTACGCATTTCCATACAAATCTGTCAAATAAGATGATTTACAAATTTAAACATTTGACCTTCATTTTGTGATTCATCAAATAACTTGGCATTTTACAAACTGTGAAATGAAACATTTGATGATCAAAATATGAAACATACAATGTTGCCTTTTTAGGCCCCCTGGTGATTGTACAACAAATAAATGGAATTTACTGGAGATTGATAATCATTTCCAACACAACACACACACACACACACACACACACGCACGCACGCACGCACGCACACAGGAGGCGGGATGGCCTTGCTTCCACGTGAGTGCGCAAGCGGTGATAGTAGTTAGATTATCGGACTTGCTTTCCCGCATCATCCAATTCCAGCCGTTACACACGCAACATGTAACCCACTCCTAACACAAATAAGTTAAGCCTAACTGAAAGATTTGGTGGTAATATCAGGAACTGATAATATATTTTTTTATTATAAAATATCTTTACTGGTAAAGGTGTTGGATGCAGTAGCAGCACTGCGTGACGGTCGCAGCGAAGACGGCGTGCTCAAGTTATGGCCCAATTACGTCACTGGAGAAGACCTGTTCGGTTTGACCGAACCTGCCGTAGTTCGGGTTCTAGAGAGCTTGCCTGGTAAGTTTATTTTTGTATCGTTACATTATGATAGTAGTGTTGAATAAAAACAAATTTTACGATGAGTACAATTTAGTTTTAAACATACGTGAATCGTTAAGTACTTTACCCGTTTATTTACAGGAAAATGTCCCTATAAGAAGTCCCTATCCCTACATATTAAATTATGATATTTTGAACTGCATTCACACATTTTAGGAAATGTTAGTAATCAAATCGCTCAATAACAAAAAAAAATGTGAAAATAACAAAAGTCTATTTGGACTATTTACGCTATGAGTAGTGAAAATTACTAAAATCGCTGAAAATTATGAATAATAAAGTATCTTGGTTACAATTATGCGTCAACAAGACTCATATTTTACATTAGAAGTCGTTTTTATTTTTTATCTATCACGCCTTATCCCCGAAGGAGTGGCTGAGGCATATTATATGCCCACTTTTCACCGTGTGTATTCCTGTCCCACGTAACAGGTTGTGAGTCCATTGCCGTGTTGAAATAGATATTTGTTTATGTTTTGATGTATCATATTGACAAACGAGTGAGGAACGATTGACAAAGAATTTATATATTGTAGAGTGCGAAAGTAAAGGGAAGGAGTCAGGGTAGACCGAGACTAACATTTTTTTGAAGATCACGTGAGCAGTTTGTTTTAAAAACGGTCAAAAGTACTCAGATGCCCAGACATGCATGTATTAAATAATTAATGATTCTGCAGTAAAAGAAAGTAGTATGCATAGATCGTGAAGCTTGGCTATCTGTCCTCTCTGAATACCCCGTTAGCGAGAAGATAATTAAGTTTTGAAGCTATTGCATAACTTTTATCGCGGGCTTTGAGCGTGGCGACCGAATCAAAAAATTCCGTAACGAAAATAGAACCTAACACCCGAGCTCACACGAGCCCGTTCCCGTTTTCCACAATTTTTTACGTGAAATAGTAACAAACACCCATCCAAACTTTCGCATTTATAATATTATTAAGATACTAGTTGACGCCCGAGATTTCGCCCGCGTAGAGAAGTTTTCCCGTTCCCGTTTCCCACAGGTTCCCGGGATAAAAAGTAGCCTATGTATTATTGTGATATATAAGCTATATTATTGTAAAGTTTCAGTAAAATCCATTCAGTAGTTTTTACGTGAAAGGGTAACAAACATCCATACAAACTTTTGCATTTATAATACGAGTATTATAAGATAAGTTATATTAATAATGCAGTATAAATAATCAATAAGTTGAAAAAAAATGCTATGCAATAGCTTTACCAAGGCAGTCCCCGAGTGTCACACGTTTTTTTTTCTATGACAAATCGTGTATGTGTGTAGGCATCGAGACGTTATCAGACTACCGGTTCAAGTTCGGCCGGTCGGCGCTGCTGGAAGGCGGCCTGGCTGTCAACCCTAGCGGGTGTGCCCGAAGCGAGACTAGGGCTCGCTGCACGTGGCGGCGCACCACGCGGTCGCTTCTACCAGCAGCTCCCCCTCCCCCGCCGGCCACAGACCACCCCACGTGCCCCTACTCCAAGCAGTTCGTGCACACCAAGAGCTCGCAGTACAAGAAGATGAAGCTCGAGTGGCGCAACAACGTCTACCTCGCCAGGTAAAAACACGTGCAACACTCAAACTATAGCTCAATCTCTATAAATTATAATATAAAATTAATATAATATATAAATATAAATATAAAGGGTTTCTTCTGTAGTAGACTGTTCCTGGTTACTACTGTTGCCGGTTGACAGTGTCGATACCCAAAATGGGCCGTATATTTATTCTATTTTCCAACAAATTATTATTGGACAAAAATACAAGTCCAATCAGAATGTCTAGATTTTAACCAATAGTAATTAACCATTACCAAGCTACTTCGAAACTTGGCCGTAACGAGAGCCGCGGTACATTTTTATCGATTTCTATCTTAAAAACTTTTGAGAAGTAAATAAAAATATGTATTTTCTTATTCAGTAAGTTATTACGCTTCTATAAAAAATAAAAAATCATCAAAAAGACATATAATAAAACATGTAAACAAACAAATCAATAACACAAGTACTGTACTTACTAATCTATAGATACGTAGTTATCATCGTACTATGGATTCTTTGGCGGGAATTTGAAAAGAAAAAATAAATATCCATCACGCCTTATCCCCGAAGGGGCATATTATATGCCCACTTTTCACCGTGTGGATTCCTGTCCCACGTAATTGGTGGTGAGCCCATTGCCGTGTTGAAATAGACAGATGCAGTTTAGGGCTACCTGCTGTTGAAATTTTTCAAGCCGCCCATAAGGCCTTCAACCAGGCTTAACGACTGCCATTTTACTGGCAACCGGGACCAACGGCTTAACGTGCCTTCCGAAGCACGGAAACGCTCGCAAATGTAAATGCCACAAAGTGGTCACCCATCCGAGTACCAGCCATAGTGAAAGTTGCTTAAATCAGTGATCGTTTACAGAACACTTAGACCGCGGGGCCACGAGCACTTCACTTTGAAAAGAAAAGGCGGAATTTTTCTTTGATAAATATTAACAAAGTATATTATCCTAAATTACAAGTTTTGTATATAAACATTTTATAAGAACAGTGTAAATAAGTAAATAGTAATAAAATTGAGTGACATAATGTTAAGTTTCAAGGCCGGGGGTGAAAAACCTCCGGCCACTACGGCGGCCCGCGAGCGCGACAAAAAGTGGAAAACAGATCACGAAAATGGTGATAAATCTGGTAATTATAGCGGCGGTGAGGTAAATATTGACTATATGCCATATTTTAAACCGAATTATAAAAGACTATACTCGGAAAATTCAAATATCACTGACTATAAAGTGTTCGTTCAAAGTGAGGATAATAATGAACGCTTAGGAAATAAAAGCCCAATATATTTAAATCATATATTTACAACATGTGAAAGGTGTATCTTCAATCCAGCGAGTGAATGCTATGAAAATATAAATTAAACAATTTAACAATGCAAATAACTTTCTAATGAACTCTGCATTTTTAGATAAACATAAGTTTAAAGCCTTTATACCTCCAACCCAGATCGAGAAGACTGGTATTATCAGATTTGTTCCCACAAACATATCCAATAAGGAACTTTACACAAAATTGTCATCGATCTATGAAATTATTGCTGTACGTAGGTTTACTAAGAGTGTTGGTCAGGAAAGGATAGCATTGCAAACTGTCAGCATTACTTTTTTGGCCAGCAGTCCTCAAGATAACATATTTTATGACCTATTTTCTTACAGAGTTTTTGAATACATTCCACCTCTGCAACAATGCTATAAATGTTTTAAGTTTAACCATTCTGATAAAGTTTGTAATGGTAAACAGCGGTGTAGCCTTTGTTCGAGAGAACATTATTATAAATATTGCGATAAGCCGAATGACCTCTGCTGCATAAACTGCAATGGCCCACACTTAGCCATATCTAATACATGTCCAATAAAATTAAATAAAATACAACAAAAAAGAACAAAATTAACTATGCTGCTGTTACGGCAACCAAAGCAAAAGTTATTAGCACTACGGAATTTCCCCCTTTACCTAATAAGATAATAAGTCATGTACATACATGCATACATATTGTCACGCCTTTATCCCCGAAGGGGTAGGCAGAGGCATAATAAACGCCCACATTTCACCGTATGCATTTTTGTCCCACGTAACAGGTGGTGAGCCCATCGCCGTGTTGAAATAGACAGGTGCAGGCTGTGGAGACCTGCTGTTGAAATTTTTAAGCCGCCCATAAGGCCTTCAACTTGGCTTAACGACTGCCATTTTATTGGCAACCGGGACCAACGGCTTAACGTGCCTTCCGAAGCACAGAACTGGGGTGGGTCTAAAAGGCCTAATAAATTTAATAAAATAAAATAAAAAAGTGTCTATTTTAGATGTTAAATTTGGAAGATTTTTGAACCAGTTGCCTTTTTAGTGAGGTGGTAACAAAAAGGCTAAAAGGTCTTATGTGCTAGACACTCATTAGCACATATTAGCACTTATAAGTCATGTAAATAAAGTAAATATAAATAAAACTAATGTAAATAATAAAACTAGTACAATTGAAAAAACAAACAATGAACAATTAATTTCACTAACGGATCTAATAATAAAAGATAGTGAGATAACAAAAGCCATGGTGCGTACTCTAATTGCCTTAGCAAATACTGAGGATAATACCCCAATTACGTCTAAATCCATTAAAGAACTATTACTCAAGAATCTAACATAAATATGGATATTTACAGTAATAAAAATCCCTCCATCTTAAGAATTGCACAATACAATATACAAAGTATTTATAATAAAAGGCCTTTACTTTTAAATTTTTTCCAAAAAAAAAAACATAGATATATGCCTCTTAAATGAGACATGGATTAAAAACAATAACCCATTTTATATTCCTAGCTACAATGCTCATTTTAGAAACGCCGCTAATGAACATGGTGGTGTAGGTATTTTGATTCGACCTTATATAAAGTATAAAATTCTTTAAACTTCATTTTATGAAAATATACAAACAATTGCTGTGTCAATATCTACTTTTTGTGGTCAACTAACTATTCTTTGCGTATATTGCCCCCCTTCTGGACCTCCGGGTTATAACCTCTTAAATGATATAATAAACAGTCTACCGAGGCCTATTCTTGTGGCAGGTGACCTTAACGCTCACCGCTTTTGGGTGTCTATCAAATAATAGTCGTGGAAATCAGCTATATAACATCATAGATAATCTGGATTTATGTATTCTCAACACTGGTAGTATGACTACCCTAAAGTATCCAAACCGTAATCCTGCAGCCATAGACATAAGCCTAACCAGTCCTTCCATTGCTCCCCTGTGTCAGTGGTCAGTACAGGATGACAATATGGGTAGTTACCATTTCCCTATTATTATAGATATTACTGTATTAACAAATCAATATGATGTTAATCCACCAACTGACCGATTCATTTACAATAAAGCAGACTGGAAAAAGTACAACCAACTTTCTAAAACAATTCATAATGACATACATTTCAATAATGATAATCCCTTAGAATCTTACAACGCTTTTTGCAAATCTCTAGATGAACTCAAATCTCAAGGCATTCCAAAACTTTTAATAAAATCAGCCTTCAAAAGAAAACCCCTTACACCTTGGTGGATCGACAAATGTAAGGAAAGTGTCATTAGATCCCAAGAGGCCCTAAAAAAATACAGATGTGCACCTAATGTTGAAAATTTTATTACTTATAATAAACTAGACGCTATTAAAAAAAGGACCCTTTCTGAAGAAAAGAAAAATGGTTGGAGACAGTTATGTGACAGCTTTAATAGAACAACTCCCATTTCAAAACTATGGAATAGCATTAGGATGTTTAAAAAAGTCAAATTACAAAATAAATCCTATAGGGACGAATTTATAGAGCCATTTCTAGATAAACTGTCAGATAATACCTATGAACCAAATAACAGACTTGACACTTTCTTTAATTTACACAATGACAATATTAGAGCTAAGTATTTGATAGAATCTTTTTCTTGGAATGAATTTTCATTAAGTCTTAAAATCCGAAGGAATACTGCACCTGGTTTGGATGATTTTCCCTATACTATAATCCAAAACCGATAGATAGATAGATGCACAAATGCTTTTTTGGCAAATTTTAAATGCACCTTAGTTGAGACAAATAATACCTGTTTCATGGAAAACTCAATGTGTTTTCCCAATATTAAAACCAGACAAACCCCCTAATAGCCCAGATTCATATAGGCCCATTTCTTTGTCATCCTGTCTTGGCAAGATCTTTGAAAACATGATAAAGCTTAGGTTAGATCATTATGTAGAATACAATAAGATTATCCCCAATATACAACATGGCTTCAGACGTGGTCGTAGTTGTACTGATAGCTTAACTGCACTCATCACTGACCTGAAAAATGCCAAACAAAAATTATATAGTGTCGCATGCACATTTTTTTATGTACAAGGTGCATTTGATAATGTTCGGCCTGACATTCTTGTTAGGATAATGTCCAGTTTTGGCATACCTGGTGTATTATGTAAATGGATTTACAATTTTCTAACCAACAGGATCTTATATGTGAAGTTCAATAACCATTTACATGGTCCCAGAAACATTACAAAAGGTACAATGCAAGGTGCCACTTTATCCCCACTATTGTATAATTTATACACTTGTGAAATCTGTAAATATGTTAATAATAAAAATGTAAATATATTACAATTTGCCGATGACCTTGTTCTGTATTCAATGAACCACAGTGTAGATTTAGCAATCCAAGACCTAAATTTATCACTCACAGAATTGTCCCTATATTATAATAATATGCTGCACCTGGAAATCAATCCTAACAAGAGTCATGCCATGATTTTCAGTAAAGACACTTCCTACTCCCAAATAAAACTTAATAATCAAATAATACCCACATTCAATCAACATAAATTTCTAGGAGTCATAATAGATAAACAGTTGTCATTTGAACCACATATACCAATGCCATTCGCGGTTTGAACATCATCAAATGTTTAGCTGGAGTGACATGGGGTGCAGATCCATTAACCCTATCTATGTTATATAAATCAATTGTAAGAAGCCATTTTGATTATAGTTGTGTAGCATATATAGATTGTAAACATGTAAATAAATTCGATATAGTCCAAAATAAGGCAATGAGGCTTATATCTGTAGCAATTTGCTCAACTCCCATTAGAGCTATGGAAGTGGAAACTGTAATAATGCCATTAGCACTCAGACAATTACTTCTAGTTCAAAGATATTGTATAAAACTATTAGCTTCTGATAATCAACAGATAATTAAAAGAATAATACCTTTTACAATGACTTCACATCTGCTTTTAACTACTGGTAGTGACTTGCTTCATGGTAAATTTCCCAAATTGCCGCATATACTCTCAGACCTACAAAACAATTACAAATTAATACAGCACTAAAATGTCTGGCCAATTTACATTTATTTATTAATTTACAACTTTAAAGAAAGAGGCATCGAAATCTCTTTTATGTGGATACCTTCGCATAAAGGTATAACCGGTAACGAAATAGCAGATAAAACTGCATATGAAGGGGATTAATCCACTAGATGTAAGGTATATGACTACTGTACCCTTTACAGACTGTTACTCCAAGATTATAAAAGATGTAAATGTGTTATGGAATAGTTTTTGGGACAAAGATAAGGAGAAGGGTAAAGGTAGATGGTACGCATTAATTCAAAAAGACATACCTTCGAAGCCGTGGTATACTAAGCTGAGAGAAGCTAGTCGTCAATTCATCACGACTATCAGTAGACTTAGATTTGGACATGCACGATCGCCAGCCCATTTATCAAGGCTGGGTATCATTCAGGATAGTCGATGTACAAACTGTAACTCTGGTGCTCTTGGTGATATAAACCATATGATTTTTAACTGTCAGAAATATAACCTACAAAGACTAATAATGGCAAGTGACATATGGACCTATATACAAATACATTAAAAATACATTTTAACAAATTTAGTTCTAAAATAAAAGCAAACGTAACTTAATTCCAAAATAAGATCTGGCTAAAAGGTCTTAGGAACCAAGCCATAAAAGGAGAAAAAAAAAACCGCTCTATGCAATCTTCAAGTCGTCCCGTACAATGTTTGTTTGTTTGGTTGAACACGTTAATCTGAGGCACTAGTGGTTAAAATTCAAAATTCTTGTGTTGGATAGCCCATGTATCGAGGAAGAGGGAAGTAATATTTTTAAATACCTTGAAGAGTTTTATATAGTTTTGTGAAATTAGTAAGGATTAAATGAGTCATCATCGGGGCAAGTAACTGTGACTTCCTCCTTGAGTCAATTGTGACTTTTTTGACATTGACTTAACTTACTATTCTACTGCGACAGTTCACGTCACAGTGCCACCTCTTCATCCATATTGGTCACATATCCGGAGATTATAAGAGAAGAAAAAATATTTCACTATTCGGTTGCACAGCAATTTAATAAAATTATTAGTCAATCTCTGCACATCTCGTTATGACATCGATATGTTAATTATACAGTTAATTATACTTAATCCAAAATATTATCAATATGCTGGCGAGATCTAATGCAAATCACATCACTTCAATACTTCCCGTGGGTATCGTTAAAGGTTACTAAATTTTCTAATTCACATACACATTGCATTTGGCTTGACGTCGTAAGGGATGACATGCGTGCCAATGGTCTCACTACAGGGGATGCCGACGACCGTGCGAAGTGGAGGAGAAAATGTAGGAAAGCGGACCCCGGGCGTCGCGAGACGCAACTGGGACAGACGCTCGGATGATGATGATGATTGCATAGAGAGAAAATCTCTACATGAAACACCTTTTGATCAGCATGATGGTATGGTGTAGAAAACCCCTCCAAATGAATTGTGTCTAGTGGCAAGGGTCAGTCATTTGAGAAAAATCAATACATTATGAACAAAAATATCTCTGTGACAATATTTGCTAAAATTCTAACTATCTATTTCAGATCTAAAATCTCAGGACTGGGTCTGTACGCAGCACGGGATCTAGAGAAACACACCATGGTCATCGAGTACATTGGAGAGATAATTCGCTCTGAGTTATCTGAAATACGCGAAAAGCAATATGAAGCTAAGGTACACACATCACTACATATTATAAAACATAGTCGCTATCCGCTGTCTGTCCCTATGTATGCTTAGATCTTTAAAACGCAACGAACTTCGATTCTTTTTTTTTTTAATCGATAGAATGATTCAATACGGAAGGTTTTTATGTATAATTTGTTAAGTTTTTGTTTACATTGACTAAATTATAACTATATTTGTAATCCATATCAGAAAAAAAATAAGCCGTCTGGGAGCTTTCAATTTCGCTGCCTTTCAGATATAACAAAATAATGTATGATGGAATTGTGTATCTAATATTGGTCCACAAAAAAGTCCGCGACGGTATATGTCTATCAAGAATATACTAGTATCTATTTTAATACTTTAAAAAACTACCAATTTTAAAGCGGTAATTTAAAGGCTACTTTCACAAATACGTTATTAATCCTTATCATTTTTAATACTTTAGTTGGCTTCAACATTTTATGTAGATTATTTTGTCCCTTTACACCTTGCAAATTAAATGAATATCTTAGGAGATATAGCAAAATCAAAATAATGCGCATAGAAATTAATTTCGTGTAACCATGATTCGGCTGTGCCTGCTGTGCTGGAGAGCGGAGACGTAATCAACTAATTCGGAAATGTATCAATATGATATTAATAAACAACGGGATTAAATGGGAGCAACGGGGTTCGAAGATAGTCATTGGAAAAGCCGGGAGGGTCAACTAGTTATTTATAATTGTATCACTTACAGTTGTTTTTAATTTAATACTTCTGTATCGTTTAACTTGAGTACCCCCGCCAGTGACCACTTTGGGTGCTCCCTAGCCTTTATTATGAGGCTGATACATAAATGCCATATTTCAAAGTACGGATATGATGTATATTATTATTATTATAAAGAGGAAAGACTTGTTTATTAAAGTCCTGCACCAATTTTAATTTTTTTTTAATAGAAAGCTTAATTATTCAGAAGTAACATAGGCTGATATGTCTTTGCCTTTTCATCCTTCATTTATCGCAATGTTAGGAGCGACCGGCGTTTAACTTCCCAGCCTCGTTAGGGCACCTATCGTCTATTAGGCCCAGGAGATGTTGACGGACTCGTGTATACGTATGTTGTTGGCACAGAACCGCGGCATCTACATGTTCCGGCTGGACGAGCGGCGCGTGGTGGACGCCACGCTGTCGGGCGGGCTGGCGCGCTACATCAACCACTCGTGCCAGCCCAACTGCGTGGCCGAGACCGTCGAGGTGGACCGCCACCTGCGCATCATCATCTTCGCCAAGCGCCGCATCGCACGCGGCGAGGAGGTAAGCGACTTACATTGGCTGGCTTGACTTGGTTTACTTACGTTAGTTGGTATTTATATAGTGTAATTTAGTATGTGCATAGTGTACTTTCTTCTGAATAGTCTTAGTTGCATGCAGTGTTCACATCTAGAATGACTTACATTGTCATTTGTGTCAAATTGTACATTTACTGTTTTCAAGCTTTGTATAATCCAGTTTTGTGAACCATTAAAAAAAATGAATCGGAAAGCTGTCGGAGCCAATGTAGTCCCCATCGTAGCCTGGAAGGCGATGGGTCCTCGCGGTGTAGGCATCTTAGTAAACCTCTTCAACCGCGTACTCCTCAGCGGGCAGATCCCAAACCAATGGAGGCTGAGTATTATTACTCCAGTCTTCAAAGGTAAGGGGTCAGTGCAGGAGTGCGGGAGCTACCGCGGTATAAAGTTTATGTCCCACACCATGAAGATCTTCGAGAGGATTATAGACTCTCGGATCCGGCAGGAGTGTACTCTCTCGGAGTGTCAATATGGGTTTCGCCCTGGTCATGGGACCACGGACCCTGTTTTTGCCCTGAGGGTGTCGCCGATAAATACAAGACGAAGATCACGCCTCTGCACTGTATGTTCCTAAGCACGCAGAAGGCCTTCGACTGGGTTCCTCGAGCGATGATCTGGTGGGCACTGCGGTCCAAAGGGGCTCCGATTCCATGGTTCGAACTGCTGTTGGCGACACGAGTACTTGGCACTAAACTCGTCAGATCCAACATCCGTCCGCAGTGGCGGTGATTTGGTCGTGCGCACGGACCAGGTTAAATACCTGGGATCTGTATTTCACACGTCCAGTGACATCGATTGCGGTGTCAAGTCACGCATTTCTGCCGCGTGGGCCAAATGGCGGAAGATGACCGGTATTATTTGTGACCCAAAAATGCCGATTCGGTTGAAGGGACAGGTCTACAAAACCATCATTAGACCTGTCCTTTTACATGGCATTAAGACGTGGCCAATATTGGAGCGACACAAGCAGGAGCTGCGTGACACGGAAATGAAGATGCTGCGGTGGATGTGTGGAGTCACGCGGATGGACTGCGTGAGGAACTCCCGCATCCGTGGCAGCCTTTTCGTCCGTGAAATTGCAGACAAGTTGCAAGAGTGTCGCCTTCGTTGGTATGGTCACGTCTTGCGGCAACCGCCGGGCTACGTAGGAAGCAAATGTCTGGCCATGTCTGCCCCGTCGGGTCCCGGTAAGAGGGGAAGACCCAAGAAGTGCTGGCTTGACGTCGTAAGGGATGACATGCGTGCCAATGGTCTCACTACAGGGGATGCCGACGACCCTGCGAAGTGGAGGAGAAAATGTAGGAAAGCGGATCCAGGGCGTCGGGCGGACGCGACTGGGACAGACCCTCGGATGATGATGATGATAAGGGCATTAGTCAGCAAGTTTAAGTTTATTGAAGTTTAAATAACTGCTCGAATCAGCCGTCACATGGCGGATCCGTTGTAAAACATTAATTTGTGTTTTGTTTTTAATTTTACAATATTCCGCTTTTTAAATGTCGTTTGATGTCGACTCGTGTTTGTGTGTGAAAATATCGAACCATTACTACCCACAAACCGTTCTTTTGCAGTTGGCGTACGACTATAAGTTTGACATCGAAGACGACGCTCACAAGATAATGTGTATGTGTGGCGCTCCCAACTGTCGCAAATGGATGAACTAAACAAGACAGAATATATTAAACATGTCTACAATCCTTCCTCTAACTAAAGTGGTACTACACAATTACAAAGATCTAAAGTTACATCTCAAAAATCTGTAATTTTCAGTCTTTAGTGTTTTGATCACTTCTTTATTTTTAGAAGTTTAAAAAGAACTTATTTTATCTAATAAAGTCATTTTTTTTAGTAAATTTATTAACATTTTTGATACTTCGACTTGTCACAGTTTTGATCATAGTTTTATATTCTCGATTGTGACTTAGCATATATGAAAGGCTATGTTAATTAGTTTTAATGTACCAAAGTGATCGTACTAGCTGTAAGTAAATGAATCATAATATAGACTTATTGAACTATTTTACTCTCAACGAGCTGACTACTTATAAGACAATACCAAGCGATTTGACCATTTTTTTATTTACGAAACTGTCGTGGCATTGAATCAGACATTTCTTTTTGTACATATTTTTAAATCGATATAAAAAAAAAGTTGTTATTAAATTTTAAATGTTTTAAATGTGAAAGTTTGACGGTGTTTAGTGTGTAAGATTATAATTTTATTAGTTTTGTCGTATTTTATGAATGTTTTTTGTATCCATGTTGCTATGTATAATGATTATGTTCCGAAATATTGAGTGACAGTGCAAGACTACTTACACTTTATATTTTTTGCAAATTTGGATATCGAACTATCATCCTTATTGGGGTCTTAAGAACCCCATTAAACCACCAGCTAGTTAATGCATCTGCCTCTCCATAGACAAAGTTCTGGCGTGTATGTTTCAGGACAAATCAGACAGTGTTTATTCATAGATTAATAAAAAAATAATAAGGTGTAATCGGGAAGCTAAGATGAATCTCCTAAAACGTAGCACCCCAGAGTTAGGTCCATAGAGTATTCTTATCTCAGAATAATTCGTATCTAAGAATAAAAAAAAATCACTAGGGTAGTTACCATAGAAATGAGTCTGCATTTAATATGCATAGAGCACAATAATTTATTTAGCAACGTTTATCCTTTATTAGAAATTATCAGGGCCCACGTGATAGGTATCAAATTTACGCTAAATGTGTCTTGGTACAGGGTAGTAACATAATTTCTAATGAGGTCCGCGACCATAATGTGCCTGCCTACCCTTCGATGTCGAGCGATCAAGCTTAGAGCCGCTCTCGACACTAACTGTAGGTATGTGTGTATTGTATATTTATATGCATGTCTGTATGTCTGTTAGAGTTAATCACCGTACTTTTATTCACATGGTTTATATAATACTGATATGCAAGATGTCCTATTAAAGGAGTACTAAGTCAAAAGCTGGGCATAGTATTGTTTAAATGCTTGGCAAAATTAATAGAAAAAAAAATTTAACCATTTTTTTTTTTTCCTAAATGCTGTACGATAATATATTTTGACAATTTTTTTTTTACTTTATACTTTAAATAATCGTCGCAATAATGACCATAGTCTATATTTTGTAACATAATTTTAACATTTTCTAAAAAATCTTATGGCTTTATATTAATGATTTAGAAATCAATAAACAAACAGAGTAACTTAATTCATTTAGGGTTGCCCTTTCATTGATTAAACTGACGTTTGAATGACATTTTAACGTATAACGCCTAATAATTATGAAATGGTAAGTCCGGTTACTTTTCTGTTGAGATATATTTATTGTCCCCAAGCAATTTTTTAATGGTCTAAGAGACACCTAGGGCCGTATTACAGAACGTTTCTCATGACTTAAGAAACGCTTACGCTTAGTTTTAATCTAAAACTATCCTTAAACGCTTCTTGTATACTACAAAGCAAATATACGGTGCAGAATATGACATTGACATAATGAAATTTTGACGAATATAAATATTTTGTGTAAAACAAATAATGTGAATAAAATGACGCGCGTATTTGTAGTTAGTGTAATTTTTGATGTTATTTATAGACCCCAAATGTGATATTACCTCACATAATTTGCGTGAAATTCACTAGGTAGGTATATACATAATAGCCATTGGAACATAGTCGGCTGCGTCTGAATCGTCGCTGAATAGAATGCATGCAAGATCTGGTTATAGAGAAAATGTTATAAGAATTTAGTAACTTGGAATTAGGGTAATAAATTTATTTTGTGAAATACAGTATGTAAAGTGTCGCGATTTCTTACATACAAAGCCACAAAGTTAATAATACAATATTAAATGGCGGTGCGGTGAGGTTTGCACCGCTCTTAGAACTAGGTACCATAGCAAATGTATGAGAAAACAATTTTTTTTAAACTTATTCTGCTATTCGGGGTAGAGGTAAACCAAGGGTCATAAATATCTTAACAACATGACTTTGTTTTATGTATAAAGATATTTTTAAATTTACGTAAAATGAACACAAAGATTAGCTATCCATGAACTCAGTGATTACCTCATCTGTGCGAGTGAAATGTCAATATAACGTTGCAAGAGCGACAGAGATAGGTAGATAGGTATACTTGTACTAAATTTCACGAAGTTGAGGAATGAAAGACGTAGTTTCAAGTCGATATTTTTCACAAAATAAATTTATTTGAAAAGTTAGTAGCTATATTTATGTATTAGGTTGCCGTCTACCGATGTTATTTATGTATTCATGCAATGTAATTTAAGTGTTGAATGTGCAATATCATGAGTACATATTGTAAATATTATCTTCTTGCAGTGATGAGCCCTTGACATATGTAATCGTGGAGCATGTATGTTGTACGTAATCAGTGAAACATACTTGAAAAATAAAGAGTATTTAAAGCATTCCCATACTGCACTAAAAATCAACTGATATTATTTTCATGAGAGAATGTTTTGAATGTTGTAAAATTATGTACTTTAGTAATATTGTATACATTAGTATTTTTATTGCATTATTTTCCTATAATTAAAATTTTAATTAGAATATAACTGAATTTTATTTTCATCGGACCTGTAAAGTTAATAAGCTTGAATAAATTTTCGTAAGACCGGCTGGCCGCGACGCTAAAAGACTTGGTGACCTTTGAACCTTAACCTAAACTTTTTTTGACAAATATAGAAGTTATGTTGTTCAATATGAGATCTATATACTACAACATGGGGTATAATCACACAAATCCACCCTACTGCTCCTGCAACAGGGTGGTAACGTACCTACGTGGTCGAACGCTACGGCTTAGTTCTAGCCAAGGACCATCCCAATCAACAGCAACAAGATAAACAAAAAATCAACAGCAACTTTCCAACAATAACATCAAAATTAGGTGTGTCATTTAGGGGCTGTGTTGCCACAGACAGGTAAAACAGTAGTCTTTTTGCGTCGGAAAAAATACACCCAAGCCTTGTCGTCTCATATACATTTAAAAAAGTCCTTAATCAAAGTTAAATCACGCTCCCAATGGAAGAGGCCGTATATCAGTGGACTGTGATAGGCTAAAATAAATATAGTGCGACCATAGATAACTAAAGATATATAAAACAAGCAAAGACCTAAAACAAGCGCGCGACGCTGTCTCCCTTTGTAGAACAAGCGTTCTTAATTTCGAAATTAAGAACAAGTTATTGTTCACTCAGTTGCACAACACTATAAACAATATCAGTTACTTTTGTATGCTTTCAAGATATCCTTTGCCAATCATCTTTGTCAATCACACGCAATGGAATGCAAAGCTTGCGATAAACAGTCTAGTTTTATTTACGACTAGCTAACCCGCGCAGCTTCGCCCGTGACAAACTTCGAACTCCCATCAGTTTATCAGTCACGCCTTTATTCCCGTCACTTCCATTCAATCCCGTCGATTATTACTTTTACAATAATGTATGAATATTTGCCCGATTTGAGCAGGACACATCCTTACGTAGCTGCGTAGTCGAATCTAGCACGCGTTTGTTTGAGTTGATTTGATGGAGACGCCAGGACTTCGTCGCAGAGCTCGCTCGCTATTGGCTAGTCGCGACTTGGCGTTTTCACAATTTTTTTCACAATAAAATTATTATAGTAAGTTAACCTTAAAAGATAGACATTGCTGTCACGGACTTTATTTTAGAACTTTTAAAGAGGATTAATTATGTAATACATAGTTTTTGCGTAAATTTAATCGTTTACGCAGCGTTCGCAACGGAAGCTATCAAAAGGAATATGTCCCCGATTTTGCCACATTTATCATTGCTGTTCCGCACCTATTGGTCGTAGCGTGATGGCATTATAGCCTTCTTCGATAAATGGACTATTCAACACAAAAATAATTTTGCGAATCGAACCTGTTGTTCCTGAGATTAGCGCCTTCAACCAAACAAACAAACAAAACTTTAGCTTTATAATATTAGTATAGATGTCTTGTGCGTCCACACGTCGCAGACTGCCGATAAACTTGGAGACATAGGTTCACATAGTAACGACTGCAATCGCCATATCTCTTTGGTTATGATATCTATGAGTGGGACAATTTTTACACAGCGTCATCTAGCCCAAACTAGTTTTAACTTCTGTTATTAGGTCCGTATTCCAGAACGTTTATCAACACTCAAGAAACACTTGAGAGTAGATTTTATAAGGCAAAATCTAGTGTCAAGCGTTGATCGTAACGTCGAGTAACGTTCTGGAATACGGACCTTAGATCTTGACAACTGATAGACATGCTTCTAAATACATACATCACTACATATTATAAAACAAAGTCGTTATCGCTGTCTGTCCCTATGTATTCTTAGATCTTTAAAACTACGCAACGAATTTCGATGCAGTTGTTTTAAGAGTGATTCTTATAGAAGGTTTTCATGTATATTTTGTTAAGTTTTTGTATACATTAACTTAATTATAACGATATATGTTGGCGGTGTCGGGAAAAATAAGCCGTCTGGGAGCTTTTAACGAAAACGGTGCCTAAACCCTTTAAGATATAACAAAATAATGTATTGTGGAATTATGTATCTAATATAGGTCTACAAAAAAGTCCGCTTCGGTATATGTCTATCTCTTAAGGATACCGAGATATAGTAATCTATTTTAATACTTTAAAAAAACAGCAATAATAAAGCGGTAATTTAAAGGCTATTTACACAAATACATTATTAATCCTTATCATTTATAATATGTTAGTAGGTTTCTTTAAGATTATTTTGTCCCTTTACACTTTGCAAATTAAATGAACATCTTAGGCGATATGGCAATACCAAAAAAATGAGCAGACATTAATTTCGTGTAACAAAAATTCGACCGGGCCGTGCGGGCGCGGGCGTTGTACTTGAGAGCGGAGAAGTAATCAAGTAATTTGGAAAATGTTCATACATTATTGTGAAATTAATAAACGACGGGATTGAATAGGTGCCACGGGGTTCGAAGTATGTCACGGGCGAAGCCGGGCGGGTCAGCTAGTATTATATAAACGAAACACGTACAAACTCCAAAAACCACACATTTGATCCACACAAATATTTGTTCCAACCGGGTATTCAAACCCAAGTATTGTCTTAAGGCTGAGAGAATATGGACTGGAGTCGATATGTACAGAAAACTTCTAGGCCCCCACCGATTCCTAACCAAAAAGGTTTGACTAATGAAATCATTGATTGATTGAAAGGTAAGTTACATATGTTATGTTATTGACACTCAAGAAGTTGTAAAACATCAGTGGAACGAGGTAGAATCTGATTGAACAGACGGTATCCGCAGCTCGTTACAAATTATGACGTATTTTAAAACTTGATGAAATGAATTTGGTATGACTACGGATCGGTTGCCAAATTATTTTCGTCCAATACCACACCGGTGGTTCTGTCTCGAAGCTTTGACCTTGACAGACCCTGATTCTTCGTAGCTGCGATAACTAAAACATCATTGGGATGATACCGCGATGTACTTACTGGACGCGCTCGATGCTATACAGACTGCTGTTCGCATTGTAGAATGTCCTGAGGTAACAAGAAGACCCGAGGACTGTGAGAATGACCCTTAATTCGCTAGATATTATCGTGAACTTCTGTCAAGCGGGCGACGTCATTTTAGCGAGTTAAATATAAAAACGCTCGTGGCCTCGCTGACTCTGTTCTGTAAACGATCACTGCGTTAAGTAACTTCTCTAATACTGGTCACGGATGCGAGCGTTTCCGTGCGTTGCTTCGGAGGCACGTTAAGCCTGGTCCCAGTCCCAGTTGGTTGCCAAACATGACAATCGTTAAACCAAGTTGAAGGCCTTATTGTCTGCTTGACGAATTTCTACAGGAGGTAGCCACAACCTGCGTCTGCCTATTTCAACACAGCAATGGGCTCACAACCTATTACGTGTATATGCTTCTGCCACCTCTTCGGGATAAGGCGTGATTGATACACTAAATATAAAAAAGTACTGCTTCAGCAAAGGGGAACCCTTTGTAGAGTGAACTTTGTTCTGTAAAGAGTCGTACACATTAATGATTGTCTTCGCAGGGTTAGCCAAATAATAGGTATCTTACATTCAACATTACATTCTCTATATGCTTAAATGAAACAATATTTATTTGATATAAATTTTATTACAAACTTTTCTTTACTTAAACTGCAAATAAGATACCGAAGAACATTGTCTAAGTGAACTAGAGACCCAGCGTTTGTTGATCGCAACAGAGTTATACTTGGAAACGGCTCGTCTAGCAACGGACTGGGATTGGCCGCTTTTTGAGACGACCGTGGGCTCGAACAAAATTTATTGAAATACTGTCCACCCGTATTGCTGAATCGTCAATGACAAAAATTAAGAGAATTGTTTAGTTAAGTACGCAACAAAACGTTAGACAAGCGCGCAACAAATTTGTTGCCAACTATGACAACTCTCCAATTAAAAAAAAGTTTTGTTTCGTATTTTTGAGTACACATTATAATTTCATTCAATTATCTTCAGATAGACTAGCCGTTTCTTAAAATGTCTCATTGAACAATCCGAAGAAAAAAAAAAGATATAAATAATTTACAAAAATATAACATTCGTCACACTAAAACATACTATAATGAGCTTTATTTGATTATTACGACAGTCAAGCCTAACACTCGGGCTGGAATGAGCACAAGAAATTTAAACAATACAAATTGAAATAAATAATAGTCTTAAAGGTGAGATAGTGAGAATACATTATGTAGTAGATAATACATATTGATAGTATATTATATATATAGTAGAAACAACACCAAACCTTGCGTGAACTTTTAATACAGAAATGATATACACGATATCAAAAATCACCATACAATGCACCGTTACTTTATTTCGCTAGACACAAATTTATGCGGTTCCATAACCTATAGATGAATCCATAGATATTTTCATATACTGCCATAAGCAAAGAAAAAGGGTGGGGTCCTACCAAGATACTCAGAGTCCAGAACTGTCTGGTTATGGCCTAAAGTAGGAAAAGTTAAAACAAAATCCTGTACCAATCTGTATGGTTAGCATGCTTCTCTTCCAATATGGTTGGGAGAGGTTTTCGACTGCGAAAAGCTACATAACCGCGTGTGAACGGACAACAGAGGAGATCTCTCTTATATTGTGTATAACACAAAAGCGCAAAGCTTTTTTTAAATAAATTTATGTCACATTACAAACTGGAAGTTGACCTTCCTGTTCACTAAACCCTCTTTATGACTCATCTTAACTAATTATATTAAAAGATCAGAGGCGATCTCCGCCTTAATTATACTTACGTAAAATTATATGGTCGTAATATTTTACAGCCCAACAAAAATCACTGAATAATTACAGCTAGCAGCTATTTTTAGCCGAGATATTATAGAACAGTATTGTGTACATCGCTAACTAGTAATGCTCTGCGGTTTCGCCCACTCTTGACTTATATTTTGTACTTTAAAACTACTTTATGTAGTAAATAAGTACTTAATTTCATTCTAGTCAAATGGAGTGGCAGTAAAACCTGCCCAAAATGGAGGGAGAAGACGGGGGCTGCCTTAAAGCCACTTAAAGCTAGAATAAACAAAAAAAAGTACGTTATACTATTTCTATTATTGCGATCTTCTGGTCCTTTTAATGAAAGGTAGAAAGTTTAATTACCTACCCTCAAATGATGAGTAATTACAAATAAAAGAGCATTACTGGTGAGCACATGTGAGGCTGCTTACATCCGAGCGCCATTTAAACATATATACATCTTAGAAACGTAGCCGCGAATTTAATAAAAAACATTTGATTTTGTAGTTGAATATCATTTCAACGCCAATGATGCAGTTATTTACAGTTCACATTATAAGTAATGACAGTATGAGAGTCTGCCAACTTAGTACACAAAGTGTTGCTACTATTTAATAATGTTACACTATTAGGGGTACCATTTTCCAATATTTTGCATAATCCAAGCTATATTTAATAAATAAACTAACGTTCATTAAATAAACTTGTCTCGAGACTTAGTCAATAAGAAGAACACTTAATCAAATATGTAGAAATTTAAAAAAAATATAGAAAATATCAGCAAATCAAGTAGATAGAGTATTTAATGAAATTTACCATTTATATTGCAAGAGATTTTGCAATATTGGTTTCTGTTTGTGATCAATAAGTGGTAGAAACAGAGAATTACAGTTTCATATGCTTTTAAAAATGGGTATATACATAACAAGTAGTTGTTTTTTATAAGCTGCACAACAATAAAAAATAATAAACTAACCAAAAATTGAGAACAGGATTAACAGAAATAGTAAATTTTTGAAATTTCGTTTTGCAACGGAATTTCAAAAATTTGTCTGTAGTTAGGACATAATTTGCAACAAATATGTTGCCGTCTCTTTACAAAGCGATGCAATCACATTGGTTTTTTTAGAGTTATAATATTTCTGTATCGAGTTTCTGGAAAAATCTATATAATATATATTACATAGATTATCTAAAATAAGAACAAAAGTGTTTTGTGATGTAGATGAGGAATAAGAATTGAATCTTGATCGTATACGAGTAGAAGCATAAGACCAGTAGTGGCTAGCGATAGGTTGATTTGATTGATTGATATTATATTTAACCCTCTACACAAATACAGCCGCAGATGACAACTATATAATCTAAACACTAAATTATGGATATATGAAATTGATAAATTTCTAATTTGTTACGTTCTTTGTATTTAGTTCAGGCTCTTTTAAGATTTATATACATTCATATCATATGAAACATATTCTGCGCAATAGAAACTAGTAACGAATTTGAATAATTATACTGTATTCCTTTTTATTATTGCCATTTTTGTTTTCAACTGCTGCAGAATATAATACTTTTGTATGTTTGTAAATAATCTATAGAATTTCGTTACGATAAACCATTTGGACATGATTTTGGACGTGTTTAGGTTAGATTTAAAAGACACGTTAATTTACAATCTGCGTAACCACTTTGTACTGAGACGCTAACAAGGAAATAATAATAGAGTAGTGTGCGGCTACGTTAGGACATTTATATGAGAAGCATACGCGGGTTGAAGCGAGCCTGAGGCGAGGGGTACGCCGCGCGCTTCAGTCGATGTACTGCGCGAGCCAACGGAAACCTTCGCCGTAACCCTGGCGCTTCAGTACCGAGCACATGAACAGTTCCAGGGGCCGCCCGGGCAGCTCTGACCGTGACACTTTACCCTGAAACAGAGAAACATTCATGTTATTAACAAATAAATAAATATCGTTGGGACCACTCACACAACGCCATCTGATTCCAAACTAAGCAGAGCTTGTACTATGGTAATCAGGCAACTGATAAACTTACTTTTACATTTCTAAATACATACATATAGATAAATAACATAGAAACATTAATTTTATTACCAGAGAAACTGTAATGTTATTAGCAGAAAAACATTAATGTAATTAATAGGTTCACTGACCTTGGAAACTTGGATGATGTACTTAGGAAGAAATGAGTGTGCAATTATATGAAATACAGCTCAAATTCTGCGAGAGTGAATGATTTCAACGGTGAATCTGTACCCTCGTATTGATGTATCGATGACTGAAATATGTATATGACTATGGATTGCGAATTTGGATCTCGGAGTCCGGGATTCCGGGAAGTCTATATCTCGGAATTTGGATGGCGGAACCTGGATATCAGAATCTGAATACTGAAAATTGGATCGCAAAATCAGCATCCTGGAATCCAGAGGTCACAAATCTCGTGTATGGATATCGGAATCTAGATCCCGAATTCCGGGAATTTTGTCTAGGATCCATATGATAGCCAGCTTATACATGTAAACAAATTTATTCTCGAAAACCTTTTCATTATTTTATATTTATTTGGAAGCAACTGAGACAGACAGCAGACTCTCAGTCTATTGAGATAAGTAGGCTAAATGTCAAGTAAACGTTGACCTTAGAAAAATATTGCAAACAATAAATGTAATAATTATTTCGACACAAGTAGATATTGTTTCATTTTTATACTCAAATTTTCATTAAATTAATGAATTACAAAATATTATTCAAACTTAATAATATGTTACTCATATTTGTTTATTAAAAATTGATTTATTTATATATGTGTAAAAATTATTATAATAAAAAACCATTCATACTAATTTCTTACAGATGGCGGTGTTTATTTATTTTTATGTCCTTCCTCCACGTCCCAAGGAGTCAATGCATCTCCACGAAATTTTATAAGAGAATAGTTTTAAATGTGGAGAGTATTAAGGAGAGTAATATTTTATAAGTGAGTATTAATTTCATTCCCTTAAAATATGTTATTGATTTGCGAGACAACCAAATATCCCGCAACCGAAGTCACGAGCTTTATATAACTTTAGAATTTTTTTTGATACTTACAAATCTATACTAATATATAAACCTGTCTCAAGAAGTGGAGCTGGTTTGAAAAGAAAAAAATTAAAAATTGTGTTAGCCCATTTATCGAGGAAGGCTTTATATCAATGGCTATATATCATCACGTTATCACCCCGGAGAGCGGAGCAGAAATCATAAATGTCTATAAATGGGGCAATTTTTTTTGCAATGTTGTAGAATTTATAAGGGACTAGTTTAAATGGAAGTTCGAAGTATGTCACGGGCGAAGCCGTGGGGGTCACCTAGTAAGTAATATAGGTGGAACTTTAATGAGCAATCGCCTAGTTCACGCAAACTAAGTGGTATATAAAAACTAGTTGACTCATGACTTCGCCCGTGACATACTTCGAACTCCCGTCGCACCTATTTATTCCCGTCGCTTATAAATTTTACAATAATGCATTAAAATTAGCCCGATTTGTCGACATTTATGACTACTGCTCCACTCTCCAGGGAAGTAGAGTGATGATATATAGCCTATAGCCTTCTTCGATAAATGGGCTATCTAACACAAAAATATTTTGTCAAATCCGATTAGTAGTTCCTGAAATTAGCGCGTTCAACAAAACAAACAAACGAACTCTTCAGCTTTATAATATTAGTATAGATTATTCATTCACCGAACTCGATAAGGAAGCTATGAAATCAGTCAAGCAGGTTTACCCGTTAAAATGTCGTATGTATTCATAATTGTATTATTTACACAACGTATCAGTAAAATCACGTGGACAAATAAATTAAAATAATTAATTGTACCGTGCCTTAGAGGCCACGGTTAACTTGTTATACTATTTGGCATTCAATGAGAATGTTTTTGAGGTCTTCTAAATCAACTCAAAACCAACATTATAATGTAGCACTATATCTATACTAATATATAAAGCTGAAGAGTTTGTTTGTTTGGTTGAACGCACTAATCTCAGGATCTACAATTCGGATTTCAAAAAAATATTTTTGCGTTGTATAGCCCATTTATCGAGGAAGGCTATAGGTATAGGCCTATATATATATATATATATTATCAAGTTACTGCACAGTAATCATAAATGTCGACAAATCGGGCATTTTTTTCTACATTTTGGTAGAATTAATAAGCGACGGGATTAAATAGGTGCGACGGGAGTTCAAAGTATGTCACGGGGAAAGCCGTGGCGTGGGGTGATCAAGTAATAAAATAATCCTCGTCAGTATAATTTTTAAACCATCACAAGCGATCAATCTACTGCGATTTTAATATAATTATGTATATTATATACTCAAGCTATTTTACTAGGTTCATATTACAAAATACATACATACATATTGTCACGCCTTTATCCCCGAAGGGGTAGCCAGAGGCATACTATACGCCCACATTTCACCGTATCCATTTTTGTCCTGCGTAACAGGTGGTAAGCCCATTGCCGTGTTGAAATGGACAGGCGCAGGCTGTGGCGACCTGCTGTTGAATTTTTTTAACTGCCATTGCTTGCCAGTAAGGCAACCGGGAGCAACGGCTTAACGTGCCTTTCGAAGCAGGCAAACGCTCGCAAATGTAAATGTCACAAAGAGCCTATATGTTATTCTGATGTATAAGCTATATTATTATAAAGTTTCATCAAAATCCGTTCAGTAGATTTTGCGTCAATGAGTAACAAACATCCACCCATATTTACAAACTTTTGCGTTTATAATATTAGTAGGATTTTACATAGTATGTTACAATTTGACTGACACGTGTAACACAACTAAGTACACCACTAAATATAGAAGTTTACAGATTAAAGCAATATATTACGTGTGTATATATTTATGTTCTGATAAAGGCGTCAATAAATACGTAAAGTAGCAGATAAGTAGTGTATGCGAGGAAAGTGCCGCTCCGTGGCGACAGATTTTATCAACGTGTGTAAGTGATATCGAAATTAGATCTAATTATCACCTAAACAAACTGAAATAGATTTCGTGTAGTAGTAGATTTGAAATTCTAATTTATATATCCTACAGTAAAACGTGGCAACTTGACCATATTTTTTTACAAATTATTGTGTTATTTTTTCACTATATGCTGCATGAATACAAACACAATTTGTATATACATATTACACTTTTGTGTACCATATTCTGTTTATGTCGCTATTTAAAACTCAATAATTAAACCTATAGAGAAGAATAAACAACCCAGGTAAAATTGACACAAAATTGCCAACTTTACCTACTTTTTTTCTTTTTATATATTTTTTAATAAAATATTGCATATTTAATACTAATTTAGGTAAATATACTTCTTTCAAAGATTATCTTTACTATCATAAAATAAAAAGGAAATAATTCAATCAAAGAGACCCAAAAATGACCGTAGGTATAGTTGCCACTGGGGTCTTTTTAATTTTCATACAAAAAGTTTTATTACGTAGGGTTGTCAAAATACAAATATTCTGTTGTTTAATTTTTTATTTAGAAAGTTTTACGAAACTTAGCTAACTAGGTAACCTTAAATTTACCAACCTTAAATTAAATTATGAAAATGGCATAACCTCTAAAACAAATCAGTCTTCAAAATTTTGTAATTAGTGAAGTATAAACCTAGGTATATTCATCTTAAATTAAAGCATGAAAATGGCATAACCTCAAAGAAATCAGTATTTTTCAGTTTGTTATTAATTAAGTATAACAATAGTTATAAAATAGTTGCTTTTCTTTTAAAAATTAAGCATCTTCAACAAGTTTGTCATTTGAACATCTATTAAATCACTGCGCACAGAATAACTATTAATTATTAATAATGTTAACTACTATCTTAAAATTAAAAGTAACAAAAACGATATAAAAATATTAGACACTTTGAGTAATCTCTTTGGTATTGTAATTAGTTGGATATTAATAATATAAAAGAGACAAACTACTTTTTAGCACTAAATTTAAAAGACACAAAATATATGCGCACGATACCCATTATTGAAATAAACATACACTCAAACAAAATAAACTTCATCGTTGTCGTTCATGAGAGTATACTCTTCAGGGTATTCCGATATTTGCAATAATTCTATAGATTTCACTATAGAATTTTCTGGCAAAGATAAATCTTGATCCAACCTCTTTGGTATAACAAATTTAATATTACCACGGGTTTTTATAGTCTTGTAATATGAAATTATATAAATGCTTTTATTTCTGTTGATATTTTTTATAACGCCGACATAATATTGCCATCTACTACGTATATAATATCTGCATAAAATTGTATCTCCTTCATCCCATTCAATTTTACGTTCCTCTACCCTTTCTTTTATAGTGTCAACCCGTCCTTTATCCAGTTCGTCTTCATCCTCTACTTTCTTTTGATTTCTTGTTTCAGTCTCTGTCTCTTTACTAAACATTCCTTTACTTTTTATTTCTTTTTGTTCTGGCTGAGATTTGTCAATGAATTTCTTCATTTCAGCCTTTTCCGATAGAATACTATAACCCTCGCATGAGTTTAATTTGTAATGTTCTAAACACTTATCTAAAAGTGGAAAATCATCAGTCAAATATATTATTTTTTGCCCAATATCTTCCTCTTTTTTTACATCTTTCATTTCATATTCTTTTGATTCAAGATCTCTTTTAATAATTTCTTTGAATATTTCGCTTTCTATCATTTCAACTTTTCTTTTAACATCAATAGCATCTTGGTCTGATGGTTCTTGTGGCAAAATGTAACAGTCATTATCTTCTAACTCGCATTCGCTGTGAGTACTCATCTCAATATCTTCAGTAGTAGTTGATGCGCTCGAAAATATTTTTGATATCTTAGCCTTTTTGTTACTTTTTTTATTGCAGTTTTTCAGAGACAATTTGCGCTGTTGGGCTGTTGTTAATTCTTCGGTATCCATAACAAAATTTTCAGTAAAATCTTCGTTGTCGCTTAAAGTACCGCAAACATGTATATTAATTTCAGAAATTTTGCCAACGCGGTCGTCAATTATTACATCAGTCATTATTTCAGTCTGCTTCTCTACATGTGTCTTTAATATTTTCTGAGTATGTTGTGTTTTGATTTCTTTATTGGGCTTGAGATCTGATAGTATTTTGTTTTCAATTATACCAACTTTATTTTCAACATCTATATTATTTTCTGCAAATTTCTTTTCTAATTGTTCTTGTGTAATAATGTAACTGTCATTATCCTCTAACTCATCCCATCCTATATCAGAATCACTGTGTATACTCATCTCAATATCTTCGGTGGTAGTTGATGCGCTTGTTAATCTTTTAGATCTTTTAGCTTTGCTTTTACTTTTTTTATTATATTTTATCCCAAGAGACTGTTTGCGCTGCCTAACTGTTTTAATTGCTTTGGTATCCACAGCACTGCAGTCGTTTTCTTTATTTTGGCTGAGATCAGATGGTGCGATGGATTTTCCAGGTTGGACATTAAGTCTTTTGTTTCTCCCTCTTATCATTTGATTTGGTTTTCTGTGTTCCTTCAAATAATCTAATAATGTCCTGTCTACAGTAAAATTAGGTTCATTAGGAAGACATTCAGGAATTCTTTTGTAAACCTGTTGAGGGTTGAATGGCATTATACCGGTGGCTTTGAATCCACTGATAACGTTTTCCTTTTTATTAATATTCACCTCCTTCATCACTTTTGTAAGAAGAGGTGGAAAATGCGCTTTATTGAGTCCCGCTTGCCGTGGATTGTCATATTTATATGAGGTTAAAATTTTGCGCCACACTTTTTTTAGTGGACCAAAAAATGCCACATCCAGTGGCTGAGTCAGATGGGTTGAGTTAGCTGGGAGCAGTACGAACCGAATATTATATTTATCGCACAACTCTATAACTTCCGGATTAATATGACTGGAAAGATTGTCGCCAATGATAACTTTTGAACCTTCGATTCTGCGTGCCCATGGCACAATTATTGTATAGAACCAGTCGAAAAAAGTTGTTGAATCAAACCAACCGCTTTTGGTTCTATTAAAGCGAGCATGTTCAGGACCTCCTTGAACCCACTGCGTCCACAAACCATCTGACTTGTAAACTACGTATGGAGGCAGTATATCTCCATTTGCTGTAGCCGAAAACATAACTGATATGCAACCTTTTGTACTATTTATAATGCGTTCGGGATGTTTGCAACCACGACGGAATATACACTTGACTGAGCCGGGGTCATCGCTAAAATTTGTCTCGTCGTAGTTTAGAATGTGAGTTGCAGGCACGTTTTCTAATACAGATTCAAGATTGTTGAAATACATTTCAAAATCGGATAATGATTTTTCTGCCCGTGCTCTTTTAATGTTTTGTACGGCTCTTAAACTAAGTTGATCCCGATGTCGTTCAATAAAGTTTTTTACCCACCATTCTCCAGGCAGTTTATCGCCAAATGTATCAGTCCTGTTATTTTTTTTTAAATACTCATGAACGAGTATTCTAAAATCTAGTTGTGTTAGAGGAGAACCGTAATCTGAGGTCACAATGAGCACTTTGATAAAGTTTAATTCTTCGTCAAATGTTAATTTAAATGGAGGTCCAGGCTTATTTGTATGGAGATTTTTTATTTTTTTTTCTAGAGTCCTACGTGGTATTCCAAAATTTTTTTCGGCCTCGTAAGAAGACATTTTTTTTGTTTTAACCATTTCAATAGCCAGGGCCATCATTTCCTCACTATAATTTTTATATGGCCTTGCCCCGAGTTTTCTACGGTTTATTTTTTTAGGCATTCTTGTTCTGAAACAATAGACATGCATAAAGTAAAGCCAAAACGCACATTCAACGCGATGAAAAATAAAAATAGGTAGTATGGTAGTATGCGGACATGCCCCTACATTTAGTACAATTCATTACGAGACGAGCGATAGAACACAGAAAAGAGCATAAGTAAATTTTTGATTTTTGAGCCAACCCTAGCTACCGGTAAAGTTGCCAAGACCCAGCCAGTGGTAACTTTACCTAAGCTGATCAACAATACCCAAAATGATATTTCAATAAAGCAAAGAAATAATAATTAGCAGATGTTCTAACAGCAATGCCAACCATTTTTCACATGTAATATCAAAATTTCACTAACCTGTAACATATAGTTTAGCCTCTGCGACCACAATTTCACACCTATTAACAAAATACGTATTCACTGTCGCCGACTTGCATCAGCCACATTGAAGAAACTATCTTTGTTGTCAGTAACAAAAATACAAAAATGTTGCCGAAAAATTTCATAAAAACTACTACTATTAGAAAAAAGTATCTATCCACAGACAATTTAAAGTTATTTGTGTTTATGTCAAATACCTATTATATGGTAAAGTTACCACAGGTTTGGTCAAGTTGCCACGTTTTACGGTACTCATCTTAATGTATTCTCAGTCGCTTTCAAACCGTACCCCAGTGTGATGGTCTTGGCGAAGCTCCTTACGGGGTGTGTAAAGGGCTTTGCGAACCGCAATTCTGATTTATGTATATTTAGGTAAACTTATTTAGTCGACTTAGTACTGAAAGAGATTAGTACACCCTGTGGTGAATGGGGTGTTTGTTTTTTTTAGTAATTATTGGAGGTATCTTTGATAGTATCTATAAATTTTACCCATGCCTACCCAGAGCACGTCAAGTAAAGTGAGGTAATTTTATATTTTTTTAGATTAGACTAATAGCTACATACATACGTTATAGTATAATTGACTACTTTGTAAAAAAGAACTGCTTTGAATCAGGACACGAGCCTAAATTATTCTAGTATTTGAATCTTAATCTTAATAATATTATAAATGCGAAAGTTTGTGTGGATGTTTGTTACTCTTTCACGTAAAAACTACTGAATAGATTTTAATGAAACTTTACAATAATATAGCTTATACATCAGAATAACACATAGGCTACTTTTTATCCCGGGAAAAAGTTCCTGTGGAAAACGGGAAACTTCTCTACAAAGGGCGAAGCCGCGGGCGTCAACTAGTAACAAAATAAGTATCTCACCTTTCCAGTAGTCTGCTGATATAAATTAAAGAACTGACGCAGCTCATCCTCACTGGCTGCTCCCGGTTTGTCGATCTTGTTGCCGAGGATCAGCACAGGACAGTTGCTGAGCGTCTCGTCCGTCAGCAGCGAGTCCAGCTCGGCCTTGGACTCGGGCAGGCGGGCTCGGTCACACGCGTCCACTAGGAACACGATCGCGTCCACCGCGGGGAAGTAGTCGCGCCATACGCGCCGCGCCTGCTGATGCCCGCCGAGATCAAACGTCGTGAACCGCATACTGCCTATTGAGAGTTCCTCCGATGCTATGGGACAAAGTTGCACCCTTTATTATAATAATAATAATATAAACCTGTATTCACCGACACATAGCTATTTACATGTAACCTATCATATATATATTTTATTGTTTCGTTCGGTAATACCGATGTGTGACATCGTCCACCGCTATTTGGTCAGGATAGGTCTCCTCCATACTTTTCCAATCAGCTCTATTTTTAGCTATGCTTCTCTATCCTTTAGGTAGGTCGTCTTCCCATCTCCTTATCTGTCTACCTCTTCTTCGTTTACCATCTCTTGGATACCATTCTGTGATATTGTTCGTCCATTTCTTGATTTTTGTATCTCATCATATGGTCAGTCCAACGCCATTTTAAAGTTTTGCTTTTCTTACTACATCAACTACTCCTGTTCTTTCTCTGATTTCTATGCAGTCTTTATTAACTTAAAAAAAAAACTTAACTATCTTCACGCTGTATCCCTGACGGGGTAGTCAGAGAGGACAGATCGCCAGACATCGCGATCCACGCATACTTCTTTCGGTTCCTGTAGATTCATTCATTCTTTACATGCACGTCTGGGTATCCGAGTACTTTTGACTCTTCCGTTCTTGAGCAATCCGCTCACGTGGTCTTCATATGTAAGTCTCGGTCTACCTTAACTCCTTCTACCCTCAACTTTCGCACAATATATATTCTTCGTCAATCGTTCCTCACTCATTCGTTGAACGTGTCCAACCTTTATTAGTTAAATGAAAATATGTTCTATTATCACTAAGATCTACAGAACACCAAGACAATAACTACTAAAAACGACGGACACTCTGTTCAAACTCAGCATTTGAACTACTCAAATTAAAAAATAATTACATGACTTGTGCACAAATGTTACTGGGTTGCAATTTGTAACATTTAAAAAGCTGCTATTGCACTACAGGATCGTAAGAATGTCAGTAGATGTACAATAGCCTGTAGCTGGCATAAAATTCTAGGTTGGCAGAGCTAACTTCATATCCAAGGCCACCGGTCAAATCCTGAGCCACTGTATGCCTTCTTCGTTACTATTTCTAGCTAAAGGTCATTGGCAAGTAGCTGCAAAAAGCACATAATGACATCATAAGAATTGAATTGATATTCTAGGTGGAACTTACCCTGCTTCATACTTATAATCATCATAAAATCAGTATAATAACATTTAGTGAACAGTTCTACTACATACATACATAATATCACGCCTGTCTACCAACGGGGTAGGCAGAGACTATGGCTTTCCACTTGCTACGATTCTGGCATAGAACTTTCGCATCTTCTACTTTCATAAGTGTTTTCATACAAGCTTGCCGGTTAAGGGTACTCTTGACCTGGCCTTTTGTCAAAAGATTTTCAATTTGATTACAGTTCTACTAGGTGTGAATTTGTCTGATTTTAAAGGTGGTGTTACTCAAACCGCATTATACATCTTATCTTTACCGGGCCCTTCGTCCCTTCCAGATATATTATACCATAGTCATATATTTGTTAGCAGGAGATCATGGATCAACTCCTTTACACTAGACAAAGTAGATAGAATACTCACTGGGATGTAAAGTTGGTACATGCTGTGCAAGTTTATCATCTTTCAGCATATGCAATAGTGTAGTCTTGCCAGCATTGTCCAGACCCAGGAACAAAAGCTTTCCAGATTTCTTCCATAAACCTGGCAAAAGAAATAAATAAATTAAGAAGAAATTGTACATATTTTTAGACACATAATATTTTTTTATACATTAACTGAAACTCCAAAACTACCATTTTTTGTGTCTGGCATGATTTGCTACTGCGTTCAAATAATATGGATAACACAAATATTTGTTTTGATTTCAACAACCTTCTTTGGAGAAGTTTTAAACAGTCTTTCTTTGTGGAAGCAAATGTCAGTTAAAACTATACTAATTATAGTTAGGGCCAAATTTTAGTATAATTTATTCATAGGTTTATTGTCACAATTTCCTTTTATATACAGCATAATATATTAAAGTGGAAATTTGTGGGATTAATTATAATATTTTCTACTAAAACACTATACACATATAAATTCCTAACTGATTTTGTAAGTTACAAATAAATCTTTAATATTCAAAGTTACATTATATCAAACCATGTTTTCATCTGTTGGACTAATGAAATGAAAATCCTACTAATATTGTAAATGCGAAAGTTTGTAAGTATAGAATAGATGAATGTTTGATTCTCTGGAAACTTAACAATAATATAGCTTACACATCAGAATAAACATAGGCTGGTTTTTATCCCAGTATCAAATTCCTGTGGGAAACTGATGACGGTTTCATTAGAATATATTCAGTAGTTTGTACGTGAAAGAGTAACAAACATTGATACAAACTTTCATGTTAATAATATTAAGATGTGACACCAAATATCCGGAAGTAGCATAGCATTTGTCATACATCATTCATTGCCAATAGATTAATATTTTCATGACTGATCTTCAGCCCCTGGACTTGAATTTGACTTTGAATTCTTATTGTATTTTAAGGCCTTCCTCCAACAGGTTTTTTAGTAAAAAATAATATAGACTATATTGTATATTTAGTCACTGAAAACTTTCTATACTCGAAAAGTGAAGATACCTACTTTCACTTTCATATGCCAATGAGAGCATTAATGGGTAAGGGGACTAGACTAATTAGCCAAGCTTAATATATTAGAACATTGACAGTACACTTAAGGCCTATCCTCACACAACAGTGCTGCCGGCACTGTTATGTGACAGTGACGTTCAGTATGGATAGCATGAAACACAATGTATGCAACAATATAATTTTTCACGGCACTGATGTATATGTTACTGATTGCCATGTGTCGGCACTGTTGTGTGCGAATAGGCCTTTAATCTGCTTTTTATTTACTGATTTAGGTACACACAAATAATAATAAAAGAAAACAATAAAGAAGATGAGCATAAATCTCTTCCAGTAGGTCTGAAATAGGAGATGTTAAGGTAAGATAGAATTAATATGTGTGTGCAGATTAACAAACATACATAAATACTAATGGCATAGATATTCAAATATATACATATTAAGTACCAAAATATATAAAAACATATACCTACCTATAAATATGTACATACATATGTACTCTACTTAGTTATACCTACATAGATAAGTAATAATAACATAATAATAATGTATGATAATGTAATATTAAAATGATTATAACAATAAGTAAAGATAGTTATGTTCTTTCACTTTCTTTTTACATAGTAAAACAGTTTAGCATGATTGTATCTTCGTTGGGAGAGAGTTCCGCAGCCTTACTGCATGAACAGTGAAGGAATAGTAAAAATCTGGAGTAAAATGTCACTTATATACTCCCTTAAGTTTCACCAGGAAACCTTTGCCCATCCTTAATATGTTTGCCCAGATATGGGAGCCTTACCTTACCTTTGACATATTTATCAGGTACTAAATACAGGTTCTTTTTTTTCCTTTATTGTGTAAATACAGGTTACTAATTGTTTCTAATTGTTATTATTGATTTGAGTAAAGTGTAAATAAAAACACACCAGACACAATCTCATGACTGTCACTTTATAAATATTCATAGAATTAAATTTCAGAGCATTTGTTTCCAATTAGAATAAACACTGCTTCACAAGTAAGCACTGAGGAATTTCTGTCAGGAGTTATCTAATTTCTTATGACAAAGTTATTACATAAAGTGTTCTATAGTCATAGAACACTTTATATATTAAGTCTAATATGCAGTGTAACAAGTTTCTTTAGACATATCGAATGCAAAATCACTGTGATAAGTGCCACTTATTACAAGGAGATAAAAAATTCATTCATCTTTAGTACTAATTTAAGAATTTAGTAATGTAACAAGTACTTCAATTAAAACTATAACTTACCAAGAAATCCAAGGACACCAGTGAACCAATCCAAGATAAACATTTTGAATCTGGAACGTAGGAAATATAATTATTTAGTCAATCTCCCATCAGCATCACAAAGAGCTATATTGAAGGGGATGAGTAATGACTTGCAAATCTTATGTTATCAATTATGTGTAAGTAAGCCTTTGGCAGCGCAAAATCACCATGCTTTGCTAAATACAACACATGTTTCTGTTGAGAAATCCAAAACGTAATTGGAATTCTAAATAATTGAGTAACAGATATGACAGAACGTCATTCGCGTACTTGAAACTTCGAACTTAAATTACACTTGCACACAATTGTTATACTCACTTATTAAAATTGAACTACTTTAACTAATGCTAAAAGGAAGTTTATCACAATAATTCACACTTATTGGCAATATGTTACGTCGTTAAAACCGACTAATTTTCTTAGCAAAGGCTACGCGATGGAAATATGAATCTGTTGGCAATGAATGACGTATGACGTACGCTACTTCCGGATATTTGGTGTCACATTGATAAATGAACATGATCGTATTTTTTTCATTTCTATTTTATAAGTATTATATTATCCAGAAGCATAGTTATTATTATTTTTGTTTCATAATGCCAAAATTTATGTGCATATTTAATGTTTGGCTTTTCTCTTTTATTATTTGACATATATTTAAAGTTTCAAAGTAAATTGTACACTTGCAATTTAGAAATTTGTGAACGTGACCAAAGTACTACTTTTTTTTAACCAGTGTTGTTTTGTTTTTGCGTAACCTACCTATCCACAGACTAAGGTTACGTCGTTAAAGAAACAAGTCGTTGAACGTATCATGGGCTAAAATCTTTCTCGAGGTTGTACCCTACCTCAATGTCTTAGACAAATGCGTCACCATAATGCCAACGATGACGTCGCTTGAAACCCGTTGAAGGTTAAATGAAGGTTGTTTACATTTTGCAAGAACTATTATAATTCCTTTATTATTTTCTATTTCTAAGTCATCTAATAATCTGTATTATATTCGTCAAAAAGGTTTTTAATATAGAGGGTCATCTGTAAAACACCGGCTACCTACTAGAAGTCGATAGTTAAGGTAACCAACAAAGTGAAAAATGATACAATAATGACTTTTGACAATTCGTTACACTGTGTGTACTATCATACAATGAACTGTCGAGCCGCGTCATAGGTTTCCCTCTTGGATTTGCTTCAAAGAACTCCTAGGTCTCTTTTTCGTCCCTGTTATGTAAGGGAAACATGGACATGTCAATTAAAATACTGTGCGCGATGAAGACTGATTTAAATTCGTTACTAGGTGGCCGGCAAGTGGCGCACATTACCTACCTACATACATTGATCTTTAATAATCCTATTTAACAAGTACCTACAGTCACGTACTGTATACCTCGATGAACGGTGGACGCGCGCGCATCACTCCCGTTGGAAAAGGTCAAGGTCAAAGGAGCTAGTGCTGGCCCACTCCTATTCCCTGTTACACAGGAGTTGAGTAGTACTGTAGTTCAAGCAGTACATTAAATTCATCATCATCCGAGCGTCTGTCACTTGGCACGGTCGTCGGCATCCCCTGTAGTGAGACCATTGGCACGCATGTCATCCCTTACGACATCAAGCCAGCACTTCTTGGGTCTTCCCTCTTACCGGGACCAAGCGGGGCTGACATGGCCAGACATTTGTTTTTTCCTACGTGGCCCGGCGGTTGCCGCAAGACGAAGGCGACACTCTTGCAACTTGTCTGCAATGTCACGGACGTAAAGGCTGCCGCGGATGCGAGAGTTCCTTGTAAAAGTAACAGTAAAATGTAAAATGTAAAAGGACAGGTCTAATGATGGTTTTGTAGACCTGTCCCTTCAATCGGATCGGCATTTTAGGGTCACAAATGACACCGGTCATCTCCTGCCATTTGGCCCACGCGGCAGAAATGCGTGACTTGACATCGCAATCGATGTCACTGGACGTGTGAAAAACAGATCCCAGGTATTTAACCTGGTCCGTGCGCTCGACCTAATCACCGCCTATGCGGACGGATGTGGGATCTGTCGAGTTTAGTGCCAAGTACTCGGTCTTCGCCACATTTAGTTTCAGACCGCCATTCTCAAGCGTCTCCTTCCACGCCTTCATACGTCGCACCAATCCTCCCCCTGTCCGCGTCTGCCAGCGCAATATCGTCAGCATACATGAGCAACCATGGAGGCTGCTCTTTACTACATTAAATTAAAAGAGTTAAAAAAATGCAAATTAAAAAAATCGTAGTACATTTTTATGATGATGAATCTAGCAGGTTGCTGGTGTTTTAGAAATGACATTTTAAAACGTGAATAACGCTTAATCTTTTGAAATTGAAATTTGCTACGTATGCTGATGACACAGCTATACTAGCCTTTGGTAAATGTCCAATGGAAGCCTCGAATATATTGCAGAAAAGTTTAATTGAGTTTAATAGAATGTGGAGAATCAAGGTGAGCGCAAATAAATCCGTCCAAGTTACCTTTACTCTACGAAGAGAAACTTGTCCTCCTGTGAGCCTGGGTGGCAAAGAGCTCCCTCTCAATGACTTTAGTCAAATACTTGGGACTGCACTTGGACGATTGACATGGCGCAAACATATCGAGACTAAACGAAATTAGATCTTCTTAAATATAGAGGGTTATACTGGCTGCTGGGCAGAAACTCTAAACTATCCATTGACAACAAGCTCTTAATCTACAAGACTATAATAAAACCAATCTGGACCTATGGTTTGGAGTTGTGGGGAGCTACATGTAACTCCAACATAAGTAAAATGCAAAAAACTCGAAACTTCTTACTCAAACAAATTGGCAACACACCCTGGTTCATAAGAAACACAGAGCTTGATAAACATCTAAACATTCTGACAATAAAAGAGGAAATCAAGGCATGTCTTAAGAAATACAGAAACAGATTGGAAAATCGTCCTAACCGGCTGGCAGTTCAGCTCACATTGCCTACGCAGAATCCTTGAACTCGGCAACACCAACTAAGCCACTATAATTAAAGAAGGCAAAAATTCTTAATGAGGAATACCTTCCCCTGCCACTGCCATCCATCACATCTGCTCATAGTCATTAAGACAAATGACAAATGATTGCAAGATAAAGAAAAAAAATCTTTTGAAATGTATCGCGGTTCTATAATCATTATGAATTATCGAATCGGACAAATTACACCATGTTAGTGTATGTTGACCCGATTCAATCCATGTTTTGTGGGCTTGGAAGTTTTATTTAATAATCCCATGGACGCTATAAAGATCGTCACTGACCTCTGTTGTATATGGAGGTCAGTGACTAACTTTTTATTGCACAGCCATATATCTGTCATGTCAAAGCTGTCAGTTAGTGATCATCTAGTTGTGGCCTACCTCTTTTCAATTTTTGACAGCTTTCAAAGCAAAAGGTATCTAAAAGTATTTTAGAATAAATTCGAGATAATACTTGTAAACTGATAAATAATATAAGACACAAATACCTAAAACCTATTTTAATAATTCAACTGCCTTTTAGTGGAAAAGTGTTTGTGGATTAATCTGATATTCTCAAGTAACAAAAGTGATCATAGAAGTGTTATTGTTTTCAGGCTAAATCATGGCACCAAGGAAAAATAAAGTAGCTAAAGAAGAAGTCCAGGTTACCCTGGGCCCACAGCACTTGGTTGGCGAAACAGTGTTTGGTGTTGCACACATTTTTGCCTCTTTCAACGATACATTCGTACACGTTACTGATTTGTCGGGCCGGGAAACCATTGCCCGTGTCACTGGCGGCATGAAGGTGAAGGCTGATCGTGATGAAGCCTCCCCCTACGCGGCTATGTTGGCTGCACAGGTTTGTTCATTTTATTTAACATAATGTTTTGCAGTTTACAAGTGAATTCTTTTGAGGTTATGTGATGGTATATTTTTTATTTGCTTACTACTGTTTGTCTGGGTTTCGATACTTTTGTATTAAAATAAGCTTTTCCCCCACAATTTCCTTTTATAAGAAGCCTCATAATTGTTGAATAAATCACGAGTTGTTTAGTAACAGCTGAGCTGAAAATGTTTTTGAAATCACTACAAGCTCTTGAATAACAATTTTGTTATGTATACCTCATCAGGTATACAGCGTGAAGATAGTTAGTCAGCTAGCTACATATCTTAGTTATTTCGGTGGTTTTTGTTTTCGTGACTGTCTGTGGCACATTTGTAGTGTATGTGGCTGCTGTTACTGTGGTACTAGTTTCAACCTGGGCTAGAAGATAGATTATTGTGATCTGCAACTTTTTATTTCAGTTTGGGTGTTTTCTATGTATAATATGTATGTTTTTTCAGTTGTCTAGAGGACACACTTTTTTTTTTTTTTTTAATTGGGATTGATGCTATCAAACACCACCACTATTACATACAGTTGTATGAATTGTGGGCAGGTGCATTAGAATTCAAAGTGTGGGTAGGTATGGTATTTATAATAGTTTAGTAACTTGTTAATTATAAATAGTACATACTTAAATATTGATTATCCTGTAGTCTCTCATCAATGGTTCACTTATGTAAGATCTATCATACTGTGGCAGTATCAATAACGCTGTCACACTCTGTTTCATTCGCCAGCATAAAATTTGACTAGATAGGTTCGTTATACTCTTTAAATACTCAAGACTAGCACTACATGCCTGTGACCCTGACCTATATCCTCTAGGGTACAACAGCATCATTTTCTTTTATGGATGTTAACGCTTCCATATGAACAATCTAGTTGTATGATCTGCCACTAAACATCGTTCAATTTCCCCATGCAGCACTACAGATAATAACTAAACAATTTAAAGTTGTTGGGTTAGTATATGTGTGTGTAGAATATAGGACAACAGACTGCACATGATATTAAATTATAATTACAGGATGTTGCTGAGAAGTGCAAGACCCTTGGCATCACAGCCCTGCACATTAAACTGCGTGCCACTGGTGGCAACAAGACAAAGACACCTGGACCTGGAGCCCAATCCGCTCTCCGTGCTCTTGCTCGCTCAAGCATGAAGATCGGTCGCATTGAGGATGTTACACCTGTGCCATCTGACTCCACACGCAGGAAGGGTGGTAGACGAGGACGCAGGCTGTAATTTGATAGTTTATAAGATTACTATTGACTTTAATTAAAGAAGTTTATGGTATAATTTTTTTTTCTTTATTGCCTCTATTAGACACTTTATACTTCCTTTTCCATTCTGTTGGAACTCATAGGGTTATTTATGTAGGTAGGATTTGGCACAATTTGGTGTGGAAGAGTGCAGAAATCTGTTATTGTTATTTATTATATAAGCAATGATCAGGTGGGCCCTGCTGCCTGCTGTCCTGGGTTCCAGAGTATATGTATTTTATCCTTGATAGTGCCAATCCGGGTAATGTATCGTGACTCTGTTCTGTAGTTCGGACTGCTGTTAGCGACACGAAACCCTTCCCCATCACCGTCGGCGTACACCAGGGTTCCGTCCTTAGTCCGCTTCTGTACTGTGTGATATTAGACATATTATCAGACAGCATCTTGGATGGCAGTAAGGCGTGGTCACTACTGGAGCGCATGGACCGCGTGAGGATCTCGCGCATCCGCAGCAGCCCTCACGTCAGTGACATTGCAGATAAGTTGCAAGAGTGTCGCCTTCGGTGGTATGGTCATGTCTTGCTGAAACAAGTGTCTGTCCCGGCAAGAGGACAATTCCCAAGAAGTGCTGGCTTGACTTCGTAAGGGATGACATGCATGCCAATGGTCTCACTACAGATCGTGCAGTGGATGAGAAAAAGCAGGAAGGTGGACCCCGAGCGTCGCGAGACGCAACTGGAATAAACGCTCGAATCATAATTCGAGCGTTTATTCCAGTTGCGTCTCGCGACGCTCGGGGTCCACCTTCCTACTTTTGTAAATGACTTTAGTAAATGATTGGTAAAAAGTGAGTAGGTATGGCTTAAAAATAAAAAGATCTTTCGAGACAGATGTGCTTTCGAGTCGAGTACATACCTGCTTTAGTCAATCTGGTGTGTAAGGAGCCCCCCACTAAGATTTCCGGGGCATTTCATTTCCAAATCGCAAGAGTAGCTGATGGGACCCTTCTTCTAAGAATTGCTCTTGGGCAGACTGACCTGTTGGCTGTTGAGATTTCCCACGGCACAATGAAGGAATCAGGCGCGCGTCGAGTGACTACTTTAACGCTTCACGCGATCACGGGGAGGACCTCTACTACCGAGTCGGAAGAAGCATGTTGATGGAGTATTTATTAGAGCGGAGCTCCCATGGAACAAGAAGAGTGAATATTTGAGTTGAACTCCGTTCCGTAACGACTTGACCGATTTTAAAAATAAACTAGTTAGGTCGCTTTTGCTTACACTCCCTTGCACTATACATCTATACATACGAGGTCTGCACTAAAAGTATCGGGAATGGAACATTTCCACTGTTCCTGTTTTATTTTTTTTTATATTAAAATCTTTTTAATTGAAAACTCCTTGGTTTTAAAAATCGAATACCATTTATTTATTTAAAAAAAGGATTCTCGGTCTTGTCACAAGGTTTTGTCAAACTTGTTTAGTCGTTGAGAAAATGTAATTGACTCGAGAAAACTCAAGTGCAATGATTTATTATGACTTTCGAAATGGTTAAACACAAAAAGTGTATTGACCGGATGATTTCTGCATATGGTGATGAAGCCCTATCCAAAACCACAATTTATCGCTGGTTTGCTGAATTTCAACGTGGACGTGTCAAGCTCAGTGATGATCCCCGTCAAGGTCGTCCAAAAACTGCAGTCACCCAAGAAAACGTTGATGCTGTGCGTAAGCTGATTGAGGAAGATCGACATGTGACATACCGCGAAATTCAGGCAACTTTAGACATTGGCATGAGTCAAATACAAATAATCTTGCATGAACAATTAGGTGTAAAAAAGTAGTTTTACCGATGGATGCCGCATTCGCTCTGTGAAGATCAAAAAGCGGCTCGCGTTACTTGGTGCGTCAGAACTCTCGAAAGATTCCACGCAGGATCCTCAAATGCTGTATACAACATCGTATCAGGTGACGAATCCTAGACATACGCTTACGAACCCGAAGCAAAAAACCAGTCACGAGTTTGGGTGTTCGAAAATGAGTTAATGCTAACAAAATTGTTCGTTCACGGAGTGTAGCAAAAAAAATGGTAGGCACGTTTGTCTCCGAAACCGGCCATGTTGCGACTATTCCTCTTGAGGGACAAAGAACGGTTAATGCAGAATGGTATGCTAGCATTTGTTTGCCACAGGTCGTTTCTGAACTCCGTAAAGAGAACTGCAACCGCCGCATCATCCTCCATCACGACAATGCGAGTTCTCACACCGCGCACAGAACAAAAGAGTTTTTAGAGCAAGAAAACATAGAATTATTAGACCATCCGCCGTACAGCCCCGACCTAAGCTCTAATGATTTCTATACTTTTCCTAAAATAAAGAATAAATTGCGTGGTCAGAAATTTTCATCACCTGAAGAAGCTATAGGACGCCTACAAAACGGCCATTTTGGATACCCTAACTTCCGAATGGAATGGTTGCTTCACACTATACTTGTATAATTGGAGCGGAGCATTAATTTTTTTAAATCGTCGTTACGGTCTTTAGTTCGTTACGGAGAAGTTCAACGTCAAACATTGCTCCAAAAAACATGTGATAAAGCATAATGAGGAGTAGGTAGTTTTTACGTAGAATAATTAAAGAAATCGAAATTAGTTAAAAAGTTATAGCTAAAATTAAATTGTCCATGGGAAATCCTATTTATACTAGCCGTTTTGACATATAACAATAGTGATGTGAAATCCTTTTCCAACAGGAACTTTGGACGTAGATGCTGCAGTGTCATCTGTCCAAGAACGGCTTACAGTATGGTTATCATTAAGTTATGTTTCATCCAAAAACACAACGTCAAAACGGCCATCATAGCGTGACGCTAGTGTAATTTAAAAAAGCGCGCTGTATTTTATATCTTTACATACATACATACATCACGCCCGTCTCCCATCCATCAGGGTAGGCAGAGACTTTTCACTTGCTACGATTCTGGCATACAACATTCGCTTCTTCTACTTTCGTGTTTGCATGCACGCGCGCCGGTTAAAGGTCTTGGCCTTTTCTCAAAAGATTTAGATTTGATTGGTATAGGTACGTATGCCGGGTCGACCCTTACCAGTTCGCCCATTCGCTCCGTCAATCTGCTTCGTCAGTCTTATCTTCATCCATCCTCTCCACGTGTCCGAACCATCAAGTAGGTTTTTTATATCTTTATATAATAAATTAGAATCAGTTAAATGGTCCGCTCCAATTATATGCTGCAAACGAAGCAGTACCTACTGCAAGCGACTGCGGCAACCCTAGAATTACGAAATTGTATTTTTATAACTTCGGCTGCTGCCACACCTTACGACTAAGCAATCACAAGTTTCTTGCTCCCGGTGTGATGTCAGTGCATACGGATAGAAAAGCGAATAACTTTGAGAGTAGTTTTAGACTAACTCTGAGTGCATACAAATTATCAGAAACCCTGTACTTTGGTAACTATGCGTGGCCGTAGTTAGAATTGATATCGGTGATGGTACATAGAATAAGTCATTCAGCGGACCACACATCTTTGTGAAATGATGAAACTTAGACTACTTCCTTACTATATAATAATAAACTATCTCTATATTTAAATTCGTCTCTATTACTGAAATTTCTTAATGTTATCTTTTTGAAGCATCATCTTAGGATAAGGATCATCTAGAGGTAAATTCCAATATCCCCAGCGGCCACCCTGTGACATTTGCTTTGCGCAGAACTTACTTTAAACATCACACGGTTCTCAGAGTACCGTCGGCGTCGTGTGCGATGTTCTATTACATTGGGCCAAAATATGACCCTTGTGGAATTCCGCATACCATGCTTCGAAAGTCGAAACCTTTACATTGTGTTCCAAGGGTAATAAAAGGGACATAGTTCGTCAACCTTTTCTCAGTATTGACTATGCTATGAATATACTATGCTTTTAAAACTGTTCTCACCTGATGTTTTCTCTATTTATTTTATAGTTCTCAGTCGCCTTTATAGGTCAGTAATACCTACAACTGTCAGCGACTCCCATCCCCCGTTCACTGTTAACTTCACTATATTTTATTTTTTTAGTCTGGTTGAAGGCCTTATGGGCGGCTTGAAAAATTTCAACAGCAGGTAGCCACAACCTGCGTCTGTCATGGCAATGGGCTCACCAACAGTGGGACAGGAATCCACACGGTGAAAAGTGAGCATATAATATGCTTCTGCCACCCCTTCAGGGATAAGGAGTTATTTATATTCTACGTTGTAAAGGTTTAAGAAAACAACTAATTGTGAGAACATTGTATGTTATTTAGCCATATATTAATATTTCAGATAAATAAATAGTTACCGTTTTAAAATATACACACTATCCATTTCTACAGTAAACATTAATTATACAAGACTTACAATTTCAAAACGCAAGGTGTCCAAATTTCATATATATATATATATAAAATTCACGATATTTCTTTTATTACACAATTATTGCACTAAAGTGTAGCCATCAACCCGCAAAAGACTTGGTTACAAAGTATATTATACAGAAAAACAAAACAAATCATGTTTATGAAACATACAATACTAAAGTCCTCTATATCTTCAATATATCACACAAACACTATTTCTATTACTATTTATGTTTCCATTTTTTATAGATTTTTTTAAAGCTAACGTATTAGTATTAAAGAGGTTTGAAACAACACAGACATACTTGTACAGTACAGGAGTACAAGACGATACGAACACTCTTGTATCATTAATCAGCTCGCTACAAAGCACCGCACACATTGACCGGCGGTCACGCGGTCACATTGTTTTCTGCGGTTTTCTATGCTGCCGATTACGCGTTTCTCAAAACTTTTGAAACGCTTGAGCGTATCTCTTTACAAGGTAAAAAAGGTTTTCTTGTATTTTGTTATGTATAATGTTGTTTGTAATTGGGTTAGGTTAAAATGTGACCGTCAGATGGTTATCCGGGGTCAGTGTGTGAGGTTCTTAATTTTCAAATTGAGATCAATAACACATTACATTATTAGCACAATTCAAAACTAACGCTCTGAGAGCACGACTCGAATGAAATTTACAACAACACAGAACATCAATATTTATATTTTGTCTTTACAAAACTTATAATAAAAAATCTTATCTTAAATGTAATTGTAAAATTTAAGCGCCTTTAAATTTTAACGATAAATCATTTACTATAAATAAAAAAAATAAGACAAAATTTTATTGTTTCAGTCCAAATAAATCACGATTTATATAAAGTTTTAATTCGGCAACAAAAAAATTAATTATATATTATTAGCTCACATTGATATATTTATATATATATTTAGGATGGTATTAAAAAATATTTCTAAGAATACATTATAAATAAATCATTAGTGTTACAACAACCGTTAAAATATATACGAGTGGCAAGGGGGGGTCACCATCGTGGACTCGGAAAATAACCAAAATATAATAACAAAAAAAATTGAGAAAAATTGTCGTAAAGTCACCGACAGATATACCAGATCGTTTCAACTTTGTTATGTTGGCAGTATGGCGACGAACTAGTGCCTATAAAAAAAGCAAACAAAAAAAAACGCAGCATGTAAAAGCAAGTGCCGGTTGTTGGTATTAACTAGAGATTAAAGTGGCCGCGATCCTATTTTATCTGTCATCAGATCAATCAGATAAAGCTGAACAAACGTGAGTGAGTCTGTTTCGTATTCAAATCCATTAGTACTTTTATATACAGTAATTGAAATGAAGTATTAGAATAAAGAAATGGAATTCAATATATCGATAATATTGACATAGAAACCAATCGATAGACTTATCGATATATCCTATAGTGTGAAAGACTACTATCGACCATAATTAAATCAATAGTAGTACATTTATAAGGTATATTTCGTAGAAGACAGAGCATAGTTTTAGTAAAAAAATAGAATTGAAACATGAATTTAAAAATAAATACAGAGTTAATGAATATGCTTCGTTTGGATAACAGTTACAGTTGGTGACAGATCGCGGTCCACTAGCGCCGCGGGTCGGGAGCGGCTCGAGCCCGCAACTTGCGCTACATGCCCGACTTCAGGCGTATCTTCTTGAGGTGAGACGTCGCACTATTCGGTAAAGGGCGACGTTTCCCTCCCAGAGACTCTGGGTGATTGGACGAACTAGTCTGAGTACCTAACACAGTACCGCCGGCTACGTCTTCCCAGTTCCCGCTTATCATGTCGTCGGAAGATGATGAGGCCATAGCCCGACAACAGTTTTTATTGACGCGGGCTGAGGCGGCGCGTAATGATCGTGAAAAATTGCGTTTATTAAGCTTTGGGGACACGATCGAGGTTCGCGGGCTCTCTCCGTCATCCACGGATCGTCTGCTAACCTTAGCTTTGACAACACCACCTACTGCTGTCTTACTGGAATTAGGTTTTCGAATTGCTAGAATATTCCTTCGCTTGGTCGTCAACGATTTTGGTTTGGGCTCGTTTTCGCTGAGATATTTAGTTCGGGAAGAAGTTTTAACCGGTTCGTTCTTCTTGGCGAACTTCATGTTCATATTGATGATGTCGTGTCCGGATCGTTGGGGGAGCAATGGCGGGGTACGTTTCCGTTCGGCGTCCGTCTTGGCGCCGACGTACGTGTTCTCCTTGCGTTCTTCCGTGACCTTACCTTTAGACCGGGCGTACAATGGCACTCGATTCGGTGATGACGTTTTAGGCCGCAATCGAGACATTGTTAACTGCAACGTGACATATATTTCTTACTATATGTTTGAAATGCTCCTGACTGACATTTCTAAATTATAAAAAAGCCACATTTCACATCAACTTCTTAAAGAGTTTTTATGTTTGTTCTATCAAATGGCGATAGTTGACAATGATACGCAATTAATGCAGTTATTTATTTCTAAAAAAATGTTTTGTTTTATTTTATCTACAGTTATTTAAAGATCTCAGTCCGAAACCTCGGCATTCCTTCTTCAAGGATCAATGTTTTTTTTCTCTGAAGCTAAATCTATTTTGTCGTAAAGTTAGTTAAAATACTTGAGCAGTAGTTGCAAAGATAACTTCCACATGAATTCAACGTGAACCGCCATTTTGAAAAAGAAACTGGAATCGGCGTCGGTTTGAATAAACATGCTTAAAAAAAAAAGATTAGAGCCCCTTGAATTGCAAATACTTGTACTATCTATAATTTCAACGAGTAGTAGTATAGCTTCAGAGTTACTTCGATAAAATAATCTTTAAAAGTCGATTTATGTTACAATTACAAACGCCCACAGGAAATCCTCGTATGGCCGCCCGTACCCAATTTATCGTACTAAAATGTTAAAGTTTCTGGATATGTTACCCAATCTCCATCAGGCTCTAATTCCTGAACCAATTTGGCTGAAATTTGATATACAGATAGCTGACATCCTGGAATAAAATATTTTGGGGACAATATTTTAGCAAACGAGAACGGAAAAAAGTTCACCACACGAGCGTAGACGCGAGCATTGCAACATAAATCAACCTTTAAATTTAATATAGACGATAACAAACAAGTATGAAACTAATACCATTCCTAGTCTTTAGTGCGATACAATCAAGTGTAGAAGTACATGTTAAGTGATCGAACGAAACAACACACCCAAACCCAATCCCACAACCAAGTTCTTACCGCGGCTATAGGTACAAGCTGTTGTTATTTAGTAGTTTTACACTGAAAATTAAAGATGCGTGTGTTACCAATAAAGATAAATTACACAATTAGAGTACTGGCATTTTTTACAATGGTAACTTTTATAAATTTTCAAAGCAACAAGACATTGACAATGCAAAATCTATTTAATTTGATTATTTCAGGCAGTTTACTAACACATTTTGTTATGTATATCAATACTGAATGACTAGCTGACTCGGCAAACGTCATGTTGCCATATAAAGCGCCATCCTAATCACCTAGGGGAATAAATTTTACGACCTATTCTCAGACCTACCAAATATACCCCAAAAAATTCATAAAAATCCGTCAAGCTTGTAAGTAATGTAGTGAAGATATGCCGTACTGCGGGTGTGTATTAGAAAAATAATGATCATCGCTTTTATCGCTTCAACCAAGATGGAACAAGAAATATTTATTCAAAATTTTACATTTTCTATTTGTTTCCCGTGTATCATTACTTGCTAGAAGTCTATCCTAATTAACAACACTATCGAATGGTGTAATAATACAGGTAGTGATTTTCTTTCAAAATCATTTTTATTCCAAGCTAGGATTATTAATTTTTAAAAAATCCAATGATGCAGTTTTTATTTCATCAAAATCAGGCTTGCGAATTCTTTGAGCATTTTTCGATATTCCTTATAGTTTTGGATATGGCCCTGAGGGCCCACTTGAAAAATTTACCCTGTGATAAAATATTAATTGATAAAATGCTAAGCAAAAAAATGGGTACAAATAAAAATATGGTTTTAACGTCCACATTATGTTTTAAAATTTATCTATACTAAATTATAGATTACGGGTAATTTCCGGTACTATTGTAAAGGTATTTTATCCCTGAACATGATTCCGTGGGAAAAGTGTATGGTAAATTAAATTAGTTCCCAACGAGGTTGGAAATTTTTACACGTAATAAAAAATCCCAACCAGTCACGCTGTTACTCCATCGGAACTATTTATTGCGAATCGCTCAATCAGTCACACCGTTACTCCACGGGAACTTTTTACTAGATAATTTTCAACACGGCCACAGTTAAATTAAAACTAATGAACAGAAAAATCAAACAGGTTTTTTAATTACAGAAAATATGGTTATTTATTACGCAGGTCGCAACTTGTGCCTATGTTCAGAGCGTTAGTAAAGCTTGCATTATGTGAATGTAATAATCATAAGAATACCGCCCTTATTTTTAATTACCTGAGGTCTCATAGTCCTGGTGTGTGCCCGAAGCCAATCACGAACCGCTGATAAGTTACGATGCTCGGAGCATGGGATGCGGGAATTTGGATGCTGGCCCGTAAGGTCCAGAATTGATGCACCCAGGGACCGACCAACCTGGGAGTGTTATTGACATTATTGTATATATCGTAGATGAGCTTTTCTTTTGTTCATATTATTGAAAACACCATCTACTACGTGGGACAGGATAAAAATGGTCGTATAGTATGCCTCTGCCACCCCTTCGGGGATGAGGCGTGATTGATAAACATACTTATGTTATTTTTAAACTTTTGCGGTTTATACTCACACTCAGGGACTTCACGCGAATTTTTTTGTACTTACATTCACCGACGTCTCGAGCGCGCCCAGTGGTCGCGGCTGCCCCGAGTAGTATATAAAATATGAGTATAACCATACTTGTAAAAACTAATAATTCTGTAATGAAATGTAAGAAGCGCTCGTAGCCACGCCAACTTAGTGTTCATTAAACGATTACTATGTTAAGCATCTTTCGCTATGGCTGCTTCTCGGATGGGTGACCACTTTGTGGCATTTCTATTTACGGGTGTTTCCGTGCTTCGGAAGGCACGTTAAGCCGTTGGTCCCGGTTGCCAGTGACATGGCAGTCGTTAAGCCCAGTTAAAGGTCGGTAAAATTGTTAATTTTCAACAGATGGTTGCAAAAACTGTGACTGTCTATTTTCAATATGGCAACACGACTCACCAGTTACCTAAGATAAAATGCACTCGGCAAAATGTGGGCGTAAAGTATGCCTTTGCCACCCCTTCGAGGATAAAGGCGTGAACGATTATTACTTCTGTGATTTTTGGTATTTCGTGCAAAAAAAATCAGTACCTATGGTTCAGTCTACTTGCCGCCAGAGGTCACCCTAAGACATATAAATAAATATTGTGTGACACTTTTCACTCAACGCCATACAGCCCAGACAAAGCTTTAAGCTGGTACTATGGATCTAGACAACTGATAAACATACTTATATATTTCTAAATAAATACATATTATACATAGGAAACACCCAAACTCTGAAACATCACAGAAATAGTTATTCCGACCCGGAAATCAAACCACTTGGGCTAAAGAAGCAGTTCATCAGTTTCGAGAGACGCTTTAAGTTATCGAAGCTTAGCTATCAAAGCACCTCTTCCGGCAAGGGAGAACACACACAGACTCAAGTATTAATGATTTTTCTACATTAAAATTCCATAATTTGGATTCCAGATTCCAGCAGGGGAACAGTACGGGTACGTCAAGCTCAACTCTGTAGTACTTGCTAGAAAGGGTCGTTGTACATTTTTACGCCTTCCTTAGTTTAATGGGAGTCTATCGGATCTCATTAGAATACGAAGAATCTATTTGGTGAACGACTTCAAGGTTCGTAGTGGTATAAAATACAATAAAGTGATAAAAATGAACAAGTGACAATTTCTATCTACAATGTATCGGTGTGTCAGCGATCAGCGCCATCTAGTGGAAAGTGCCGAACTACTACTACGATACTAAAAATCCTGCATCACGCTATGAATAGTTCCCAAACTGGATGAGATATATATTTTTTTGATTGGGACTATCCGCATTCCCATTAGTGCAAACCAAAATTCCTATAAAACAGGATTTATATTAATGTCCAAGACACAGAAAGTTATGCCGAGCTCGAAAATTAACTATCTTCACGCTGTATCCCTGACGGGGTAGTCAGAGAGGACAGATCACCAGGCTTTGCGATCCAGGCTTACTTCTTATACTGAGATATTTAATAGTCCATTAATTATTGGGCCTCCCGGTGCCTTGCCTTTTCGAAGGCTCCAGACGTACACCTATATTCCTGATAAAGCCTTATCAGTAAGGTGTCAGTCGTTAAGTGTTATGTTATTTATGTACTATAGACGACAGGATTTTATCTCAAATGCGTTTAGCACTATCTACATCGACTACATACAGTTAGGTAAAGATTATTGATGCTGTGATCTGTGCTACCAACTGTACGTGGTGGTCATTACTGACACTGAGAGGGTGCTTCATTTGATCTTTATTTTATTTACTTTGTATAAGCAAACTCAGACCAGGGGGCCCAATGGGAAAAAAAACGCAAATCTTTCAAGTAGAGGGCGCTGTGTGTTTGTTACACAGATAACGTTATGTTTCTTAACCAAACCTATAGACTGCTTCGTCTTGCGTTTTGTTTTTGCTCTAAGTTTCTTTTAATTGGTGGAATTAAGCTTTAGAACATGTATTCTACCTGTGAGTCAATGAATTAAAGCAGGAATTTAAAAAAAGAAAAGAGAGCCTCATTTAAAAGCTACACAACGACCCTGTTTTTCAATAAATTATTAAAAACGCGTGTTTCGAACGAAATAGTATGAAGATTGACAATTGCTTTGTAACAAACATTTGGCGCCCTCTACAATGAACTATTTGACAGTTTTCTTCCCCATTCTCGACGATACGTTTTGAGGGCGTAGACGAAAATTTACTGGTGAAAAAAGAGACTTTCAAAAGTAAATCTTTTTAATATGGTATTGGGACTTCACGTGAAATATATATATATAACTCACACCGTGGTTTCGGACGCATTGCAGCGCCCGTGGTCAAGGCTGGACTCTGCAACGCGTCCGAAATATTATTTCGCGTGAGTTAATATAAATTAGCGGAGTTAGCACATTAAAGTGGCAATGGGCTGGCCACATCTGTAGAAGAACCGATGGTCGATGAAGCAAACGAGTACTGGGGGCCAAGTCTATTATTTAAATCGCGTCAGAATAGAATCGTAATCGTCGCTCAATAGAAAGCGACCGGTATAATTATGACTTATTTTCGTAGTCTACTATTACAATCGTACTCCAATAGACTTCTATCGGTCGGCTGATGAGTTCTACTAACACGTACCGCGCCAGTTACATTTTTGATAGTTTACTAACATTTTGACAGCTAAAAACAGCGATTCTGGTTCTATTCTACGGCTTGTCAATAGTAGACTCGGCCCCCTGGAGTGGAGATCGCGACTCGGCAAACGTACGGTAGGACCTCCGGCGAGACGGACCGACGACCTGGAAAAGGGCAAAGGCCCTCCCTGTGCCCTTTTCCAGGTCGTCGGTCCATTTGGACTGGATGCGGAAGGCGTGTTAAGGCGTAAATTCGGGACGCCTACGTCCAGCACTGGACTGCCATAGCCCGATTTGATTGAATATAAAGTACGAGTATACTCCGATAGTTTAAAATTAAGATATCCCAATTTTTCGTACTAAAACCCTCTCAGCGTCGGCTAAATACTCCAAAACAGCAAGTGTAAGTCAACATTCGCTTTGCCCACAAACCTGGAACGGGTTTACCTCTTCGAATATATGCGGCGTGTACTTGGGCGGCGGTGGGGCCGCTAGTAGGGCCGCGGCTGGCCCTTCGCGGACCGTCGGCGGGAGCACGTTGACGAGGCGGCCCGTGTTGTAGTTGCACTCGAGCGTGTAGGAACGGACCAGGCCCGTGGCCTTGAATACGGCCACTCGTCCCGATCCTTCCCGGGACATGCCGTCGCGCCGGTCTCTGCCGAGTACCAGGGCTTTGTACTCTCGAGAAAATAATGCTTAGCAAGCAGTTCAATCGTCTAAGTAATTTGTTCGTATTATAATTACCGTTCTTTCTCCGTTAAAGAACGGTAATCGGTAACGGTTATTTTTTTTTCTGCGTAGTTCACTGTCTAGTTATAAGTATAATGGCTTTGTTAAGATAACTGTTTGATATTTTTTATTTGCGCTCTTAGGATAGGTTTTAAAAAAATGTTTAGCACTTTACAAATAAATAAATATTTCTTCCTTTCTTTCACCATGTGATCCCTAGCGGTTTCATAGGGATTCGTCATATTCCCCGTGACCCCCGAAGTCACAGGGAATATCTTAGTTCTCCGTGATACCACTGGGGATGTAACGAATAAGACGATCCCTTATGTCACCATAGGGATTATTTCTTGATGGTGTCACGGAGAAAGAGCGATAATGACAAAATTTGTCATAAACTTTCCATCGGTCACTTGCCTTTGAGAAATTAATAAATTTCAGAATTATTTCAACCTGCTAAACACCCATTTTCCTCGATGGTATATAATGTCTCCGAGCATTTTAGTATAATAGTAGCAAAATATTTCAGTTTGCAAGTCACACTAATATAATGGCTTATGCATAACCATGATGGGTGTAAGGGTCCCCATCGAGATCCCTGGGGTCAAAGCGATCTCATCTGCTAGTGGTGCACCTGCTGACTTACAAAGGTCAGAATTGTAAAATTTATAAAAGACAGGATGATATTGCTGTCACGGGAGTTTGAAGTATGTAACGGGTTAAGATTCCAGTAGAGTAACTATAGATTATTTTTCTGGAGCTTGTCAAAAAATGAATACTGGATTTTTATGGAAAACCTTGGATATTTCAGTATTGTTTTAGTCGATTAATCTTGGTCGATTGACGAGGTCACTCTGTTCCCAACACTATGTGTCAGTTGTGTCTCTTTACTAATCGATTGAGAAGGGGTGGTGGGTATTGGATGAATGAAAAGGTCGGCTCAAAAGACATTGACCTATTTATTTTTGCTAACTAGTAAAGAATTAATTGATTAAGTAAAATGAATGACTAACTTGAGATACATATTCCTCTCGGTGAAGTTACACGACGAAAAGTGGAAGTGTAGGTTATTGAGCGACATGATGCGGGGTAGCAGCATGCACTCGACGCAGCTCTCCAGGTCGTCAAAGTGGTTCCCGTACATGAAGATACCTGGAAATAGAATACAATATAGTCAGTTGACTGTTGGCCTAAAAGCTGGCAGTTACTTCTCTCAGTAAATAAGTATAGCTATTCAAAGAGGAAATGCTGTCAGCCTTAATAGCACAATCGCAGAGCAAGCTATCAATATCACACTTTTTTTGTAATTATTTTATGGCCTGGTTACTAAGACCTTTTAGCCAAATCTAATTTATATCATATTTCTCCAATCTTATGTTTCACTTTAGTCCTATGCAGTCCTTTGTCGATGTCAAGTCCTGTCCTAGATCCTGTGTCCTTGTTCCATTAACGTGGTAGAGCGTTTTAATATCACACGTGTGCTCTGTACTAGAGATGCCTATATAATATACTCGTAAATTTCATACAGTCAAGCGACTCAAGGGGCGTCACAGTTTTCTCCTACTAAAACACAAATAACTACAGACGCAGGTAAACAACTGACAAGTCGCACATGCTATTATTGCTTACAGTTTGTCGAAAACTTGGCATATTATTACGTTTCTATTAGGCCAGAGCGAGAGAGAGCGAGTCAAATTCCTTGATATGATAGCTTAAGTTTAGATAGGCTTTTTTTTAGACTGACTTTCCTGACTGCGCTTCGCCGCATGAAGAATCGGAAAGCTGTCGGACCCGATGGAGTCCCCATCGAAGCCTGGAAGGCGATGGGTCCTCGCGGTGTGGGCATCTTAGTAAACCTTTTTAACCGCATACTCCTCAGCGGGCAGATCCCAAACCAATGGAGACTGAGTATTATTACTCCAGTCTTCAAAGGTAAGGGGTCAGTGCAGGAGTGCGGGAGCTACCGCGGTATTAAGGTGATGTCCCACACCATGAAGATCTTCGAGAGGATTATAGACTCTCGGATCCGGCAGGAGTGTACTCTCTCGGAGTGTCAATATGGGTTTCGCCCTGGTCATGGGACCACGGACCCTGTTTTTGCCCTGAGGGTTGTCGCAGAGAAATACAGGTCGAAGAACACGCCTCTGCACTGTTTGTTTCTAGATATGCAGAAGGCCTTCGAATGTGTTCCTCGTGCGATGATCTGGTGGGCACTGCGGTCCAAAGGGGTTCCAGAGGTCTATATTGACACTATCCGGGACATGTACTGTGACTCCGATTCAATGGTTCGGACTGCTGTTGGCGACACGAAACCCTTCCCCATCACCGTCGGGGTACACCAGGGTTCTGTCCTTAGCCCGCTTCTGTTCAGTGTAATATTAGACGAATTGTCGGACAGCATCAGAAACCCGCATGAGCAGCCTCCATGGTTGCTCATGTATGCTGACGATATTGCGCTGGCAGACGCGGACAGGGGCAGATTGGTGCGACGTGTAAAGGCGTGGAAGGAGACGCTTGAGAACGGCGGTCTGAAACTAAATGTGGCGAAGACCGAGTACTTGGCACTAAACTCGACAGATCCCACATCCGTCCGCATAGGCGGTGATTTGGTCGAGCGCACGGACCAGGTTAAATACCTGGGATCTGTTTTTCACACGTCCAGTGACATCGATTGCGATGTCAAGTCACGCATTGCTGCCGCTTGGGCCAAATGGCGGGAGATGACCGGTGTCATTTGTGACCCTAAAATGCCGATCCGGTTGAAGGGACAGGTCTACAAAACCATTATTGGACCTGTCCTTTTACATGGCAGTGAGATGTGGCCGATATTGGAGCGATACAAGCAGGAGCTGCGTGTCACGGAAATGAAGATGCTGCGGTGGATGTGTGGAGTCACGCGGATGGACCGCGTGAGGAACTCTCGCATCCGCGGCAGCCTTCACGTCCGTGACATTGCAGACAAGTTGCAAGAGTGTCGCCTTCGTTGGTATGGTCACGTCTTGCGGCAACCGCCGGGCTACGTAGGTAACAAATGTCTGGCCATGTCAGCCCCGCCGGGTCCCGGTAAGAGGGGAAGACCCAAGAAGTGCTGGCTTGACGTCGTAAGGGATGACATGCGTGCCAATGGTCTCATTACAGGGGATGCCGACGACCGTGCGAAGTGGAGGAGAAAATGTAGGAAAGCGGACCCCGGGCGTCGCGAGACGCAACTGGGACAGACGCTCGGATGATGATGATGATGAGGCTTTTTTTTAGTACTTAGATAAGTAACATATTATATTATACATTTACAATGCAAACATAATCCCTTCCAGGTTTCACCGTACACTACAGCAACTTTAATATTTGTTATTATATTATATAAACATACACAAGCAATCACATGCCGTGTTGGTTCCTACAAAAACCTACATAACTAAAAGTAACATATAGGCAATATTATGTTTTATTGTATTTATGATTTTTATTCGTAAATTTAAATGGTCGTATTAGGCTACCCTCTCTGAAACTAAGAGTCTTGAATAAGGTAAAGCAATACTTCACGTCGGACCAACTGCTGCATAAGACGCGGATTGTTCCTGCATTAAATTCTGTAGGCCAGCGTGGCCCAGTAATACTAATTACCCTCCCAGAGGACTAGTTTAAATTATGGAAGAATGATATTTATAGAAAATGTCAAGGATAACCTTGGTCTACCCTGACTCCTTCAATTCGCACAAAAGTATTCTTCTTAAATTGTTTCTCACTTTTGCCAAATCAAAGAATCACGCACTTTTTCAATTCAATGCTGACACTTTCATTCAAACCTACCATATTACGTATCACTTCGCTACGTATTCGATCGTTCAATATCAAGCTTTCAATTTGCTTTTATACATCTTCTGACATCCCTAAGTTTCCCTGGAGAAAAGCAACGTTGGCACTAGTACTGCGTTGTGAGTCGCGAGGCGTGCTTTCTTTCTTAGTATTACTATAAGTAAAATTAGAGCTGGGGGCCGAGTCTTCTATTGACAATCCGTAAAATAATAATAATATGTATTTATTCGGTGCAAAAAATAAAACATAAACAAAAAAAAAACAAAGTAGTATAAATGAAACAAAATAGAAAACTTTAACTGAATTCTTATCTAAATTAAACATTTATCTTGCACCAAATGGTTGTCCAGTTCAGCATATGTCAGGAAGTGTCCTGTTAGGGCCTGACGCTGGTTTTCAACTGGACCCCTACACAGTTGAGACCGATGATGCTGTGCTGAGCGCTCTTCGTCTATGTACATTTTAAGCATGCACACTTAGATAAAAACTACATATAACATAGGTATCATACATACACATACACAAATCTGCACATACATAGGCTGATACATAAATAATTATGATACACATACGTCATACACATATAAACACGGCAATGGGCTCACCACCTATTTCGTAGGACAGGAATACATATGGTGAAAAGTGGGCATATAATATGCCTCTGCCACCCCTTCGGGGATAAGCCGTGATAGATAAATATATCAATATATCACATAAACTAAATACCATACTACGTGAACAAACAAACAGAACAATCTAACGCCTAAGTGAAGAACAAAGGGGGCGTGAGTCTGCATCAAATCACAGACAGATTCGTATTTACATTATCCAACCTCCGTTGCGCCTCCAGAAGATATAGTCGGAGACGTTTTCTAAAAGTGGTTAAGAAATTAAGAGACTGAAAAGGTGGAGGGATGTTGTTCCAAATGTTGGTGGCTGAATAACGGAAACTGCCTCTGAATGACGCAGAACTATGCCGCTGCATCGACAGCTGCCTTGAGCAAAGTCATCTATCACCCGCTCTCCTACTGCCGACCCAAGCGAGCTTGGCATGTAGGTACTGAGGCTCAGCAGATCTAATGAAACCGAAAAGAAGACAAGCCAAGTGCATCTTTCGCCTAAGTTTTATTTTGAGCATGGAGTGTTCGCTAAGATACGGCGTGACGTGCCCTCTACTCGGTATCCTGAAACAGAACCTCGCACCAGCGTTTTGCACCCTTTGTAGGAGCCGCTCTGTTCGTGCCAGCAGACGTGGACCATAAACGACGTCTGCGTAATTTAATTTCGATAACACTTAAGGATTGTACTAGCTGCACTCTCAACTCCTCAGTGAGGTATGGCCTCGCTCTATACAAAATGCAGTTTCGAACTGACTCAGCTATTTGTTGTTCGTACCTCAGGTTTGGATCCACATATAGGGTCTATATGTGGATCCAAACCTGAGGTAACCTAATTGTTTATAATATTCCTTTTTGGACTCTGACTTTGTAGCTCGATACTGAGATAAAGCATCGTCACGCAGCTTCATCATGCGTTTCATGTTCTCTGTGATCCACGGATATGAAGCTTCCCACATAACCGTAGTCTTCAGCGGTGCATGAGCGTCGGGAACAGTCAGGATGTTTCGGTTTAATGTTGCAACCATGGCATTCACAGAATCAGTCGGCATACACTCATTCCAATCCAATCTGCATAAATCCGTGGTAATGACATCAAGACACACATCTTTTAACGGTCTGTACCTAATGTAATAAGGTTTACATTTTTCCTTTTTAACATTTATCTCGCAAGTAATGACACAATGACCCGTCGTGCTCCGAAATGGCTCGACACACACATTTCTTGCACGAAGGTCAGTACACAACAGGTCTATCAGGGTCGCTGCATCATTAGTGTAGTGGGTAGCTGTGGTCACTAGCTGATTTAAACTAAGGCTGTGCAAAAATTCAGTGACTCTTTGCGACTTAGTACTCGAAACCAACATGTCAGAGTTGAAGTCATCCAGTAATATGCAATGATCGTAGTACCCTAGCGTAGCAATAGCATCCGTTAAGGCATCCAGAAACAACTGTAAGTTCTGTCTAGGAGGGCGATAAGCAGTCCCGAAAATGATAACTTTTTTGTTTACCGTGAACGTCAGCCACATCTGTTCGACTGATGCGTACCTCGGGTCCACCGGATGCGTCAACGACCGGACGTTAAATCCTCTCCTAACATAGAATCCCATACCTCCACCACGGCCCGAGCGTACAAAGCTCGGACGCGGAATGTGACGCAGCCGGTAGCCCGGCACAACTGGGGCACGGGCTTCTTCACCAGGGCGCAGCCAGGTCTCGTTGATGGCCATGATATCCACATTGTACCTATCGAACAGTGCTATGAAGTCATCATGGTGTGTTCCCAAAGAGCCTGCGTTATGAAAACCAATCTTCAAGTATTTATCCACTAGCATGGCGATAATACCTAACCAAATACACAACCAACATTGCAGCTATAAACGCAACGAGACAAAGTATGTTGCTTCTGGTCATGGTCTGGATAAAAAATAATGCTTCACAACTATTTCTTTTCTATAACAGATTGTATAATAAAAATAATAATATCTCTGTTTTATATAAAAACTTGCGATCAAAAGCTTAGTTGAAAACTGTACATCAATATGAACACCATTTAAAAAACTGACATAATAAAAACAAAATACAAAAACAAATATTTTAATAACATGGTTCGATAGACATGAAATTAGTTCCATACACATAAACACGACTGACACAGCTGTAAACCTAATAAAATAATACAAACATCGATTAAAAACAAATATTTTTCTAAAATATTGCAATATATCTATGCATGTATTCCTGTTAGTAAAAAAAATTCTTAAACGCAGTATCAAACTGTACCAGAACCAAAAACCTTATCTATGTCTATATTACTAATTATTCGCTGTGCCAATTTGCCATCGTCCCTGCGAGCGTATACATACTTCCACTGTTTACGACGTCCCATCTCGCGAGCGCGTCTCAAAAGTTCCTGGTTAGTGCGAGTGAGCCTCTCGTTTACATAAATGCGATGCGATGTCCCCGGCATATCGATCATTCATCGTCAGTCGTTGTTAGGCCTCACGTAGTAGCCGATCGCGAGTCATGCGCTGCGTGAACCGTATAGCTATAACTCGCGGTCTCTGCATGGCGGTATCAGCAGCCGTTACCCAGCGGTTGCGCCGCGTTAATCCGATGCGCTCGGCATGCACAATATCTTTGCAATCCAAAGTCGCCCCCAACTTTACCGCGATTAACGATGCGACGTGAGACGATCACTAAATCATGACACAGCAACCGTTGGTCCCGCTCATTTAATTTTCGCCGGAGTTCCATAATCACATTTTCTACAGGATTGTTATTTGCACCGACGCGACGCCTTCATCAAACCTGGTTTCGAGCGATATCAACCTTTCCTCCACACTTATTAAACGGGATTGATAAAGTGACTGTGCCAGTTTAAACTCCGCAATCTCCTTACGACATTCACGGATCTCAGACCTCACCTTACCAAGCTCTTCTCTGAATGACCTGATTTCCAACGCAAGGTCAGCTTGCAATTCCACTGGAGGGCTGTTGGTGATGCACTCGCTTGAAACAGCGACCCCTTTGACAGGTGTGTCTTGCCGGTTATCCCTAGGTTGATTTTTAGAGCACTCGGGACACAACCAATTAGGATGTTTGGCGGACTGTTTGGCCTTTCCCAGACATGGAAGATGGTAAATCAGAGTACACCTCGTACAGGTGGCGCCATCTACTCTTTTCATAAATCGACCGCAAGCCCCACAATTAACCATTGTTCTAATTTTTATGAACGGATTTTAGCGGAAGTATTATTATTAGCAGCAAATGTCGCCACTAGTAAGATTGCTAATGGCAGCTGGTTTTGTTTACACTATCAGCTGATTCAGCGGTACAACGATAAATAGTTTTTCTATGGCACCTCCTTATCGATTTGTGTACGCAATTTTGGTGTTTAATTTAGCAATTTAGGACACAGTTTGTTTTGAACAGTGACACACAAGGCTCCTTTTCCAACGACAATTATACACTTTTATTAAACTTTCAATACTTCAGAATGATAATATCACCGACCGTACACACTGTATATACACACACTGTTCACCAGTCCATCCCGCGTTGTATTACTTTGCGAACGTATTATGTTAAACTTTGTACATTGAATATATTGATACGCAATATGGCAGGTTTGAATGAAAGTGTCAGCGTTAAGCTGGAAAAGGGCGTGCTCCGTTGGTTTGAACACGTCCAACGAATGAGTGAGGAACGATTGACGAAGAATATATATTGTGCGAAAGTAGAGGGTAGAAGGAGTCAGGGTAGGCCGAGACTTACATATGAAGACCACGTGAGCAGATTGCTCAAAAACGGAAAGGTCAAAAGTACTCGGATACCCAGACGTGCGTGTATGAAGCGATTGATGAATCTCGAAGAAGCGAAAGAAGTATGCATGGATCGCGAAGCCTGGCTATCTGTCCTCTCTGACTACCCCGTCAGGGATACAGCGTGAAGATAGTTAGTTAGTTTTTTTGTACATATGACTTTCACTAAATTCAGTTTGCCAGTAAATTACAATCGTTTATTAATTATTATAAATTTACTATGAAAATTATACACACAGAAGAAAGAAATAGAACTAGACTCGCTGTTTTTTGGCTGTCAAAATGTTAGTAGACTATCAAATATGCAACTCACTAGCGGCCACTGGTTAGTAGAATTTTACGGGCCGGCCTTGGGAGTCTCTTGGAGTACGATTGTAATAGTAGACTACGAACAACTGTCAAAATTGTACCGGTGGCTTTCTATTGATAGACGATTTCGACACGATTGAAATAGCAGACTCGGTCACCTGGAAGGGGGTACATTCGATCAGCGCACCGCTCGGAGCGGCTAATGACAGTGGGCTGCCGCTCGCACGACACGAGCGCTCTAAATAAATCAACAAGGTACAAAACTTCTCAAGTGACAACCCCGCGCGGACTTCGCAGCTCGGTCATAAAACTCTGGCGCGCAAACAAAACTCAACGTTCGCGCGCAGTTATAAGTTACAATTTTGCTTGCAGGTGGCGAGTCTAGGTATATTTTCATACCTAAAACTGATTTTTGTTACTCTTCTTGGCACTTCTGTGCCCTTGGTCAATGTTACCTTTCTTGGAAGCGTGTCCATGCAGGTCGATGTAGAGAAAGAGTCCCGATTCCGGCTCCTTGGGTGCACAGGCGCATTTCGCAAGAGCCGCCGCTGCCGCGTGTGTCACCGTGCTGCTGTTTGACGTCACGGTCTTCTTCTTGCTCAGCTTCTCCGGCCGAGGGATCGTTGCGGATTTGGGCTTCTCTGCTTTAGCTTTTGGAGGCGGCTACAAATAATAGTTGCAAGTTTATAATAATGATTGGATGCGGATGTTTATCTATCACGCCCGATCCCCGAAGGGGTGGCAGAGGCATACATATTGTATGCCCACTTTTCACCAAGTGTATTCCTGTCCCACGTAATAGGTGGTCAACCCATTGCCGTGTTGAAATGACAGACGCAGTTTGTGGCTACCTGCTGTTGAAATTTTTCAAGCCGCCCATAAGGCTTTTAACTTGACTTAACGTCTGCCATGTTACTGACAACCGGGACCAACGGCTTAACGTGCCTTTCGAAGAACGGAAACGTTCGCAAATATAAATGCCACAAAGTGGTCACCCATCCGAGGACCAGCCATAGTAAAAGTTGCGTAACTCAGTGATCGTTTTCAAAACACTGAGTCCGCGAGACCACGAGTGCTTCTTCGCTTTTTGGATGCGGATGTTGGTAAAGTAAATATGGATGTAAGGGGCTTTAGAACGGTCTTCGGGGCTCAAGTGACTTCACCTGCTGACTAACGGAAGAAGCAACGACGCATGAACCCCTTACAGGGTAGGGAGGTTCGATGGCAGTTGCTCCAAAAAAAAAGTCAAACAATAACAGATGTTACTGGGTTTGGATGGTTTCTATATATAATACAGTTGACGCCCGCGGCGCCGCACGCGTGGTAAAGTATTCCCGTTCCCGATTCCCACAGGAAATTTTTCCTGGGATAAAAAGTAGCCACGTGTTATTTTGATGTGTAAGCTATATTATTGTAAAGTTTCATCAAAATCCATTACATTTTGTGTGAAAGAGTAACAAACATCCATACTTAACTGTCGTGTTTATAATATTAGTAGGATGTATGTATTTAGAAATATGTAAGTATATTTATCAGGTCATCCTCCCATCTCCTCACAGGACTACTTCTCTTGTCATCTCTTAAGCACATTCCAAACTTTATTGTAGAATTTATAAGCGACGGGAGTTCGAATTATGTCACGGGCGAAACCGCGGGGGTCACCTAGTTACATTATGTAAGTACTAGTAAATTCCGTAGTTTTTACGTGAAAGAGTAACAAACATCCATACAAACTTTCACGTTAATAATATTACTAGTTGACGCCCGCGACTTCGCCCGCGTAGGGAAGTTTTCCCGTTCCCGTTTCCCACAGGAACTTGTCCCCGGGATAAAAAGTAGCCTATTCTGATGTGTAAGCTATATTATTGTAAAGTTTCATCCACATCCATTAAGTGCATTTTGCGTGAAAGAGTAACAAACATCCATTCGCACAAACTTTCGCGTTTATAATATTAGTATGATACATACCGTTGGCGCGAGAGTGTCGCCCGTACTGCCCCCGAACATGGAGTGCGAATCGGGCTCCGCGCGAATATCTCCGTTGTCTCCCGCAGACACCGCCACTGATGTCGTCGATGTCGCTTCACGCACCTTCTAACCAACGAAACATCCATACATGAAAAAAACTAACTATCTTCACGCTATATCCCTGACGGGGTAGTCAGAGAGGACCCATCGCCATTCATCAATCGCTTCATACATGCACGTCTGTGTATCCGAGTACTTTTGACTTTCCATTTTTGAGCAATCTGCTCACGTGGTTCTCATATAAGTCTCGGCCTACCCTGACTACTAGATAGGGGACGTTTTTATTTCCGCGCTTCTGAGGCACGTGAAGCCGTTGGTTTCGGTAGTAAATCAGCAATCGTTAAGCCAAGATTAAGGCCTTTTGGGGGCGGCTTGAAAAAAATCAACAGCATGTAGCCACAACCTGCGTCGGTCTATTTTAACATGGCGATGGTCTCACTACCAATTAGGCGGCTAACAGATAATAATTGCAATGATTGGATGCGGATGTTGGTTAAGTTAATATGGGTGTAAGGGGCTTCATGTCAGTCTAACAAAGACAATCAATAACAAATGTTACTGGGTTTGAATGGTTTCTATATACAATATGTATGTATGCTCGTGGCCTCGCGGTATCAGTGTTCGGTAAACGATCACTGAGGTACGCAACTTTCACTATGGCTGGTCGTCGGATGGGTGACCGCTTTGTGGCATTTACATTTGCGAGCGTTTCCGTGCTTCGGAAGGCACGTTAAGCCGTTGGTCCCAGTTGCCAGTAAAATGGCAGTCGTTAAGCCTGGTTGAGGGCCTTATAGGCGGCTTAAAAAATTTCAACAGCAGGTAGCCACAGCCTGCATCTGTCTATTTTCAACACGGCAATGGGCTCACCACCTATTACGTGGGACAGGAATCCACACGGTGAAAAGTGGGCATATAATATGCCTCTGCCACCCCTTCGGGGATAAGGCGTGATGGATATTTATTTTATTTATTTATTTTAATATGTATGTATTTAACCAGGAACGTCTAGAGCAAGTGAATGAAATTGTGTATTTAGGGAGTATGTTTAGCGCGGATGGAAGATGTGTTTCGGATGTAGAACGGAGAGTAGCTGCCGGAAACAGAGTTAACGGTGCTTTGTCCCAATTAGTAAAGCGACAAAGCATCGTAAAAGAAGCACGACTGGCGATTCATAACGCAGTGCTAGTGCCAACTTTGCTTTACGGTAGCGAAACCTGGGTATGGCAGCAGATGCATGAAAGTAAATTGAATGCTGTGGAGATGCGATCACTTCGAAAATTATGCGGCGTTACCTTGGCCGACCGAATACGTAACGAAGTGATACGCAATATGGCAGGTTTGAATGAAAGTGTCAGCGTTAAGCTGGAAAAGAGCGTGCTCCGTTGGTTTGGACACGTCCAACGAATGAGTGAGGAACGATTGACGAAGAATATATATTGTGCGAAAGCAGAGGGTAGAAGAAGTCAGGGTAGGCCGAGACTTACATATGAAGACCACGTGAGCAGATTGCTCAAAAACGGAAAGGTCAAAAGTACTCGGATACCCAGACGTGCGTGTATGAAGCGATTGATGAATCTTGAAGAAGCGAAAGAAGTATGCATGGATCGCGAAGCCTGGCGATCTGTCCTCTCTGACTACCCCGTCAGGGATACAGCGTGAAGATAGTTAAGTTAGTTAGTTTTTATTTAGAAACCTCTTCTTCTCTTGTCTTCTCTTGGACGCCAGAGAATGACCTTGTGGTTCTATCTAATGTTGTGCACCTTATAAGGCCTTATAGGCGGCTTGAAAATTTTACAGAAGGTAGCCACAACCTGCGTAAGTCTATTTCAAAACGACAATTAAATGGGACAGGAATACACACGGTGAAAAGCAGGCGTATAATATGCGTCTGCCACACCTTCGGGGATAAGTCGTGATTGATTAACAAACTTTTTTTATTTCTTTGTTGAAATCTTAGTGTTGATTGATATTTATGGGATAGGCGGAGGCATTTTCATGAGATGTAAATAAAAAGGAAGACGGTAGAAAACTAAATATGGATATATATCAAGTATTTACGGCGGCGCAGACTCATACAGGACAATTCTTTATTATACACACTTGCCTGCTTATGTTTTTAAACAAATAATACTTTGTGTTGACGAAGGACAGATTCCACGCGACAAAAATGACAAGAGCGGACGCTTGCTGTTTATTATTTTCTAAAACTAGAGCCTTTAACTTGTTTTATGTGCGGGAATGGAGGTTTCTTAGACCTGAAAGTTGTGTTAACGTGTTATAGTGAAAGACAGTGATATATGCAGTGAAATGCGATTTTCTTTCTTGCCGCGTAAAATCCACTGAAAACCTCAGTATAACAACAACTATTATACTGGGGTGAGACTGTCCTTGACTTAAGACTAGACTTGACTAAGACGTAGAGGTCAAGGACATTTTAGATAATAAGAAGATTGAAGAAATGTGAATTAAGATTTGGCTAAAAGGTCTTAGTAACCACGCCGTAAAATAATTACAAAAAAAAATGTTGACGGAGGGCAAACGTCGCATACGTGCGACACGTGCATACGTAATTATATGCAGGCCTTTTACCTTTCATACATCATATTATACGTCCCGACATAACATACGGTGCTTTCAATACGTCTTGTGGATAAAGTTAATACTGGCCACCAGCGTGGACGGTGAGCCATTAAGAAATGAAATATTACTTACAATTTCTTCATTGGTAGGTGTAACAATATATTTCTTGAAACAATTCGTGCAGAAGTATAACGTGTTCTCTTTCGGAGGCTCCTGCTCGGCCATCTGTCAAATATTTATACTTGTACAAAGACTTGTTTACCAGAACTATAGAAAAATCGAGCATAATAACCTATAGAGGCATAGCCGTACCATCCAAACTTGTAACATTTTATAAAAAAATGTTGGACGAGCGAATCGAAACGGTTCTCGCCTCTCGTCCAACAATACGAGGACGTTTCGGTAAAGACGAGCGAAGTATTTTAGCCAATGAGAGTACAGTAAGGATTGGTATACTTTTACAGATTGATTTCGAAAAAATATCTCACTATTGCGCCTCTTGAGGTTTATTACTCGATGTATGATGAATGATATCATTATATGCGCGTGTAACGACATCTAGGTATGATAACTACTTGGTGCACTTGCCGTCCTCGGTAAGTCTAAATGGAGCGAAGCGTTTTGCCGATTTTCGAGTTCTTTTGTCAATGTCTAATTTCCTTTCGGTGATTAAGCCTCCATGGTATGTCCGATTTTCGAATTTATTTCTTCTATATATACTTATAAAACGACATCTAGCCATAGATAGCTTCGGCTAGATGTCGTATTATGGGTTAAATTTGATCAAAAGTGTTGAGTGGTTTGGGAGGAGTTCGAGAACAAAGAGAAAATACGAATCGGGGAAGAATGGAGCTACGCTCTATCGGATTTACACTACATCGATGCAGTACAATGAAGTTTATATTGGAAGGGGTATGGATATTATTAAGCAAAATTGTAAATTAAAGAATCCCATTACTAAACAATTTAAGATTAGAGTATTGAATCATGAACTGCTTGTTGTCATTTTGTTGTAGTGGTCCTTCTACACGGATGCGGATGGCAGAACTATTACCGCTAGCCTTTTTTGGCTAGCACTACTATTGCCGATCACTTTAGGATTGTCGACCGTCATTTTGAGCATTTTTCAAAATGGCGCCAGCTATCTATGGATAAAGTCAGCTATCTATATCCACAGATAGCTGACAACAAAAAAAAAACAAAATATAACGCATGCTTACACTTTTACTACTTTACACAAAATCTTCAAATCCTTTTATATGTGGTATCTGTTCTTCAAATGGGATGTTAACATCCCATTTGAAGAACATCCCATGAGAAGATTCGGTGTAACAACTCTGGCGTTGTTAACGTCCATATACTGTAGTAGGCCGTAAGCTTGTTATCACCGAATTGATAAAATAGATTTTCTATAATCCTACCATACCATTTGTACGATTGAAGGACCAGTGAGGAGCATTTATTCTACCGTAGAACTTTGGTAATGAACTTTATAGTGAACATGGTAATGAACTTTATAGTGAACATATCTACGAATATGATATCGTCAAAACTATATATTTACTTCCTGCTCCCTCCTCTCACGTTCATCTAGCTGTTGTTTCTGATGCTCCCTGTATTCGTCAATCGAGTGATACGTGAGGTTGTTGGATCGATGCTGGGTATGGAACAATGTATGTGAAGATAATATAGTATTTGTATAGTGATGGGCTACTCATAAAGGGTATTACAGCATAGTAAAACGTAATTTTTGACATCGAACGTTTCTTACAGAGATACTTTTGTCTGCTAAGTAAGTATCTCTGAAAGAAACTTGTTCGCGGACATGATTTCGAATAAAACGTCTTGCCTTACGTGTCTTGGGTTCATTACTCGACGCTGAAGATATAGAAATACGTACATCTAACAACGAATGAGTAATTTTTTTTATGTATCAATCACGCCTTTATTCCCCTAAAGTGTAGGCAATGGTATATTATCCGCCCAAATGTACATTAAGCCGTGTTGGATAGCCCATTTTTTGAGGAAGGCTATAGGCTATATATCATCACGTCACTACCCTGGAGAGCGGAGCAGCAGCCATCAAAGTCTAGATTTTGAGTAAAATTTTATACATTATTGCAAAAGTTATAAACTAAAAAAACTAACTAACTATCTTCACGCTGTATACCTGACGGGGTATCAGAGAAGACAGATCGCCAGGCTTCGCGATCCATGCATACTTCTTTCTCTTCTTGAAGATTCATCAATTGCTTCATACACGCCTTCTGGGTATCCGAGTACTTTTGACTTTATAAATGTTATAAATGAAGGGGTTAAATAGATGCGAAGCTGCGAGGTTCAGCTAGTTTATGAGATAAATTAGAAATGACTCACCAATGACGCGTTATATCCTGGCACCATGTTTATGATCCCTGGCATGGTGTCTTCGAGTTTGGACACCGCTTGGCGACATTCCGAGCACCAACCCATCTGCATCTTGGATTGTCGGACCTCGTTGATGCCGGCGCCTATTGCACTGTCACTGAAATAAATATTTATAGTAAGAAAGTCTTGAAATTAAACTTATCATGTCATGGCCGGCCATGGTATTAAGTTCTGGCATGGCTCCTATAAAGTACTTAAAAACAATTATTTATCTATCACGCCTTATCCCCGAAGGGGTGGCAGAGGCATTCATATTGTATGCCCACTTTTCACCATGTGTATTACTGTCCCACGTAATAGGTGATGAGCCAAATGCCGTGTTGAAATGGACAGGCGTATTGGTGATGCAAATTGACAATATTTTACCCATTTTAAAAGCGCCTGACGCGCATATCGGTCAACGCAGAGTGTATACAAGTTTAAGATTATTTTATTTAATAGTAGATTATAATGTATTGTCATAAATTTACTATAACGAAACAATTACATTATACATATAAGTACAGATTAAATATTTAGAGAAGACTGACAATTCCTCGATTAGGTGTCGAAGAATTCCTCCCCATCGACGTCCATTCTAAGAAGTGGTAGCATAGCCATGTTGTATGACAATACTAATTCTCTGAGCGAGAAAAAGACTAGCCCTGTGTCACGAGAATAGTCGACCAGTCGCTTTGCAATGTCTTTATAAAGCGAACGAGCTCATGGGCCCCGCGATCCCAGTATCTCAAACCCAATGACTCAAATATATAATTACCGATTTTTATTATTATTTATATTTATTGACTGCCTCTGTGGCGCGGTGGGAGTGTATCCGACTGCTACGCAAGAGGCCGTGGGTTCGATTCCCACCCAGGATAAAACTTTGTGTGATGAGCACGATGGTTTATTCAGTGTCTGGGTGTTATTTATCTATAATATGTATGTATTTAGAAATATATAAGTATGTTTATCAGTCATCTGGTTACAAGCTCTGCTTAGTTTGGAATCAGATGGCGTTGTGTGAGTTGTCCCATCGATATTTAATTTTATAGTATTTGCACCGCTTGAGAGTCTCAGTAACTGCAACAGCATGTGTTGATGTACATCAGTGTATACGTGTACACAGTCCGCTGCGCAATAAAACATACTCATAGCTATGCAATAGATTAAAAACAATAAAAAATGGTTACGAAAAATGCTGACAAACTTACCCTGCAACTGACGAATGTGACTCCATAAGCAGACTTATACTGTTCTTCAGCGTGTCCCGCAAAGGCCCCAGAGGGTTAGGGCCTTGTAAATTGAGTTCTTCGCTAGTGCTCAAATGTACATCAGAGCCTAGACAAGCTCTTAGTATGCTGTCATTTAGTAAAGAAGGCGTGTTTGAATCCTCTGTGTTGTCGCAAGACTTTGAAGAGACTTCACTCACTTGTGAAGGCATTTCTTGTAGTTTCATATCACATACCTGTTGAGGAAAAATGGTTTTGTTTATCAACCTTATCCCTGAAACGGTGGCTGAAGCATGTTATACGTCCACTTTTCACAGTGCGTATTTCTGTCCCACGTAGTAGGTAGTGAGCTCAGTACTGTGTTGAAATAGACAGAGTCTACCAACTGTGGCTACCTGTACCACTTGTACCACCGGATTAACGTGCCTTCAAAAGCACGTATACGCTCGCAAATGTCCCGGTTGTTTATCTTAACGGGCTACCAATTAAGGTTGTGGAGTCTTTTAAGTACCTCGGTCATGTTGTAAATTCGAAACTGAAAGATGATGCTGATGATATCGAACGACAACGTCGGGCTCTTTGTGTTGTAGGGAATTTGATAATTAGAAGATTTGCTAATTATTCCCTACAGGTCAGATTAGCATTGTTCCGAGCCTTTTGTCAGACTTTTTACACCTGTCAACTTTGTACAGATTATACAAAAAGGTCACATAATAGTGTAAGAGTTGCCTATAATAACATCTTTAGGCAACTAAATGAACTGTCAAGATATTGTAGTGCCTCTAGCATGTTTCTGGAGGCACGGGTTAACACTTTTGACGCTATCCAAAGATCTCGTATTGCTGGGTTCATGACCAGAATTGACAGGTGTGGTAATTCTATTATAAAGAGCTTATCAGATAGATTAATGTTTACTAGCACATATTAGAGCTGGGTGGTATTATCAACGTAAGTACCTTAATGAAAATATTTGTATCATGTTTTTCTTTTCTTTTATTGTTGTATTTTTTTTGTTTTATTATTATTAGAAATATTTATAATTATAATTATTTAATTATATTTCTATTATTTTTTAAAATTTATTATAATTTGTCTCGATTTTTTTCTTCTCGGGTATCTTCTTTTTTTTTTCTTACGAAGATACCCGGTCTTTTAATAGGCTTACATGGTGACATAGTGGTCCAACACGCAGAGGCCCTTTGAGAATTTTAATGTTATTATTTATTAAATACCACGTTGTAGTCACCCATCCGTGACCAGCCATAGCGAAAGTTGCTTAGCATAGTGATCGTTTGCAGAACACTGAGTCAGCGCGGCCACGAGCGCTTTATCTAAAATGGTCTAAGTTTAGACTATACTGTGCACTTGAAGTAATAATGACTTGGAAGCTGTTTGGGACTACCAATGGAATAGCCCGAAACATCAAGCAAATTATATATCGCTTTCCGAGACAGCTGCTGTACAGATTACGATAAGCCGATTATATGGTTGGGGATATCGCCTATACGGTTCAGTTGGCGAAAAATTAATTATGGAATTACAAGACCGTTATCAATAAAGAGCTTTTTTAAATGTTAGTTCGTCAAATTATGAATGTCTGATGAACAGGGGGCCGAGTCTGCTATTTCAATCGTGTCGAAATCGTCGCTTAACATTAAGCCACCGGTAAAATTTTGACAGTTTTTCGTAGTCTACAATTAAAATCATACTCCATTTACTTCTATCGGTCGGCCGATATAATGATAATAACACGGACCGCGCCAGAGGCAGCTTGTTCGTTGCATTTTTGATAGTCTACTAACATTTTGACAGCTAAAAACTTCTGGTTCTATTCTACGGCTTGTAGAATAGAACCAGAAGCTGACAGATCTATACAGAATCTATACAGAAGCAATAGTAGACTCGGCCCCCAGGTAAGTTGGCAATATTTAAAGATTGAGGGCCTCTGTCATTAATGGAAAGGTTACATATATACATATCGTCACGCCTGTCTCCCATCGGGGTAGGCAGAGACTATGGCTTTCCACTTACTACGGTCCTGGCATACAGCTTTCGCTTCTTCCACTTTCATAGGTGTTTTCATACACACACGCCGCTTAAGGGTACTCATGACCTGACCTTTTTCCAAAATATCTTCTATTTGATTGACATATATGTACGTCGAGGTTGCCCCTTACCAGTTTTCTCATTCACTCTCTTCTGATAAATCTGTTTCGTTCGTCTACTTTCATCCATCCTCTCCACGTGGCCGAACTATCTAAGCATACCTTTTTCTATCTTAGTCACTACATCTTCTACAATACCGCAATGTTCCCTTATCACACTGTTCCTTTCTTTGCCCATCAATTTCACTCTCATCTCACCAATGGAAAGGTTGACAGTCGATAAAGGCCCTAACATTAGAACGTCACAGTGAATACCCGACCAGATGTCATGTGTGTGTAATGATGCGTTTCCAAGCCGCGCCATCATACGACTAACGCCATCTATCGGACGCATGCGGCATTGAAGTTACTCCAGTTTAAGCGAGGTCCCGTCTCCCGCGCCTCGATCCACCCCTGGGCCCTATATAAGCAGTTGACAGGAAGTTTCGGGAACAACCTAGATTTGTCAATTACGATACTGTGTACTGCAACACAACAGTTAGTCTGGACATAATATGCAAATTAAATAGAAGAAAGAATCATTTATAAAATATTTGTAAAAAATATTGGACCCGGAATATCCCGGTAAGTTCTAATTATAATCAATCATCCTTACTAACTTTGTTCCTGCAGGAAGGAGTGTTTAAATCTAATTCTATCTATAGTGTTCTTACCTATTTCCTTTTCAGCGTATGTATTACCGCAATTAATAGCTATTTTTATAAATGCTAAATCTATTACAATCGCTAATTTTCAGCCATAGCTATAAGTGGGTATGTATAATGCCTAAATTTTCACAAGTGTGCCAACCAACCCTTATTAAATTTAATTCTATGTACCTAACACCTACAACCTATATGTAAGACTTCCCGCCTGAGGAGAGGCTGGAAGCCTTTTAGGTTTCCGGCTGAGGTTCTTACCCCAGGCTTCTGTCTTCCAGGGTCCTTTGTTACGGTTGAACCTTGACGGTTCCACCACTACCACCTACTACCTCTTGGCTAAGAGCTGCTCCGAGGCTCCTTCTGGTCGCGCCTAGACCGGGAGTGGAAGCCGTCGCCCAGCCGGAGAACCCTACGACGCGAGAAGAACAACATCCGACCCGTGGAAGATCACCTGGCCCTCCCTCAGATAAGTCCAGATTCCGCGGCCTCTCGCGGCAGAGTCCACCTTACGGTTGCCTATCGATATTCTACACCCGCGACCCAGACTAGACTTCTTTTGGCCCTATCGGGAAATATACTATATTATTAATTCTAACTACTACTTTCATTTATCACCCGTAGGGTCATGTACAACCCTAAGGTTTACACTGCTTATGAATAATATCGTTTTGTCTTTGTTTTTTTTTTAATATGTGTCATGTCAAAATGGCGTCGCCCGCCTGATGGTAAGCAAAGACGACGACGACGACGAAAAGACGACCAGTGATTGGGGCCGCATTCTCAACCCGCGGTGCTCCCATAGCGACCCGCATGTTAACGGCCCAAAAACATTTCGGGGTACCTATGTGTTTAGCTGGTTTAGCTGTTGGAAATTCTGTAGCTAAATATATCAAGCATTTTATTAGTAATTAGCTATGCCTCTTGGCTTCGTCTTTAATCAGTTTATAAACATTTTCATACAAACTCGCATCAAATCTATATTTATAAAAATCAATGCCACTTTTGGTTGTAATTTTATAACTTAAAAACGGGCTCACCTATCCAAACCAAATGTTTAGGCCTTGTTCGAACTATTTAGTAGATAGTTTATGTGAATTTTGCACAAAATCGGTCAACCGGATTTACATTTATCACATTTTTGGTGGCGCTAACGATGTTGCGCGGGTCAGCTAGTACTTTCTATACTATTCGGTACTTCACGCGAAATAATATCTAGTTACTTAGCAGTCGAATCGTTTGAAACGTCGGTGTTATGTAAGTATATATCATTACGCTTGAAATCCCGAATAGTATATAAAATATGAGTATACACCGCGAAAGTATAAAATAAATCCATATGATTTTCTTTATCTTTTATACATAATTTACCACCTCGTCTTACATCTTTAGGGGATGAATTTATAAAATCCCTTGGTCGATCTCTAAGTCACAAAAGAAAACTACTCTCCACATTTTGTGTTCCTATTTCAGCAGTTTCAGCTAAGCATTGATAGATGCATCGAATAGAGGTTAATACTTATTTTGCGTGACTGCGCCCCATTTATTACTAAATCGTGTTGCAAGACTAAGACAAGGTCGCTCCTATATCCTACTTAGTAGGAGGCAAGGAACTACTTATCAGTCTGTTTTATATTTTTTTATTGCGTGATGATATTTATTGGCTATCCTTACGCTGTTTCACTTATGGGGTAGGCAGATAGGGACAGAACGCCTAGTTTCGCGAGGTATGTTTTACATTAATCATTTCATACATAGACGTCTGGGTAATTGAGGACTTTTGACCTTTCCGTTTTTTAAGCAATCTGCTCAAGTGGACTTGGTATGTAAGCCTTGGTTTACCTCGATTTCTTCTACCCTTCGAAGCACGGAAACGCTCGCAAATGTAAATTCCACAAAGTGGTCACCCATCCAAGGACCACCTATAGCGAATGTTGCTTAACGCAGTGATCGTTTACAGCACACTGAGTCAGGGGGGCCACGAGCGCTTTTCGTAGACCTAAGATACACCATTATACCATACATTATTTTGTATCTTAAAAGGTTTAGGCAGCGTTTTCCTTAAAAGTTCGAAGACCGCTTATTTTTTTTCGTGACACCTTCAACAAACTTCGTTTTATTTTAGCTAATGTATACAAAACCTTAACAAATTACGAAAACCTTCCTCGAAAACCTCTCAATCCATTGGTAAAAACAGTTGGCAGATCGCTGAAGTAATGTTTGAGTTTATCGCGAACAGACAGATGCGGCAGAGGACTTTGTTTTATAATATGGGACACTTTATGGGACACTTTTTATACAGCGCCATCTAGCCCGAACTAAGCTACAAACTTGTACTATGTGATCTAGACAGCTGATATACATTCTTATATATTTATAAATACATACATATTATACATAGGAAAGACCCAGACTCCGAAACCAATATTTTGTGTGATAAGTAAGATACTGCCTCGGTGGCGCAGTGGTAGTGTATGCGACTGCCGCGACTGAGGTCCAGGGTTCAATTCCCGGGTCGGTAAAAAATATTTGTGTGATCCACAAATGTTTGTTTCGGAGTTTTGATCTTTTCTATGTATAATATGTATGTATTTAGAAGTATTTAGGTATGTTTATCAGTCGTCTAGATCCCATAACACAAGCTTATATACATAAGCTTGTGTTATGGGCCATTGGAATGGAAGCCTGGTTATCCATATCACAGGTTCATACCTAGCTTGGAAGCCAGTCTCCCAATAATCCAATATGTTGAATACCTACATAATGTTAAAATGTATATGGGAGAAAATAAAATAAATTATTATTATTATAAAAAAAAAATATTAGTGTACTTTGGGCTAGACGGAGCTGTGTAAAAAAAAATGTCCCACAACTGGTGAGAGAACAGTTTACTAACCTGTGCAGCCAAATGTGCCGCTTCCTTTCCAAGGACTTTCATCTCCTTACTGCCGCTGTCCGTATTCGAGGATGGAGGCTTTATTGTAGTCGACGACTTCGTAGCGAACGTCTTGGCAGGCTTTTCCCGCCTGAATAACGTGCTCTTGTACGGAGATGCGGTATGTTCTTTGGTCTTCTTCGGTTCAATAATCTGTTGAAAATAATTATAGTATTGTAAATGAAATAGAGAATACAAATAAGTAGTATAATCTATACTAATATTATGGAGCTGGAGAGTTTTTTGTTCCTCTGCCGAACACAAAATATATGCAAAGACTGATACTTGCTAGTGCAATCAGTGAAATTATGGCAAATGATTCCTCCCGCCGCGCAGCTTGAATGATTTTTTGACATTTTTTTAAATTGATTTATTTAATTTCAATACTTACAACATTCTTACAGGACTAATCTTAATACAATAGTATAGAACGCATATAAAGTGCTACAAGCATTAATATGATTTCATTAAAATACGATTGGAAGAATTTATTAAAACATTAAATATTAAAAGTGTGCAAAGTACTGAGTATAGTGTATAGTGAAGTGTTTAAATAAAAAGTCGTGGCTCAAAGATCTAGAAACCTAGATAAAACTCTTAAAAAAAATGGAGAGTTTGTTTGTTTGTTTGAACGTGCTAATCTCAGGTCTAACTAATGGTCCAAAATATTTATTTTTTGTGTTTGATAGCCTGTTTATCGAGGTAGTATATATACTACTATATCTATAGGCTATATGTCATTACGCTACTACCCAGGAGAGCGGAGCAGTAACCATCAAAGTCAACAAATCCGAAAAATTTTCATACGTTATTATTAAAGTAATAAACGACTGGATTAAATGTCAAAATGTCAAAATTTGTAAACGGAAAGGTCATAAGTACTCGGATAACTAGACGTGAATGTTTAAAACATTTAATGAATCTACATGCAGCAAAAGAAGTATAGGTACATAGATCGTGAAGCCTGGCGATCTGTTCTCTCAGAGTACCCCTTTAGGGATACAGCGTGAAGATAATAAGTTAGTTAATTTAGTTATTTTATAATTTAACACACCATTTTTTAATCTATTGAAACTGAGGTAGTTAATGACGTCCATAAATTCATAAATTGTAGCTAACTTGCACTTCCGAGAGCGGAATCTCAGCGATTTGAGCAAATTTTAAAAAAATGTACCTCAGAACCTTCGCAAATATTTTGAATGCTTCGTGATGTGAAGCTCTTTGTCTCTTCACACAAATCCTCCTTCTCATGGCCGAAGTGGTAGTACCTGCAAGAAACACTTAGATCTTAATGCGTGTACGGAATACCCGTAAATGGTTAAAAGACAATTGTGATGGTCTTTTTTACATCCTACTAATATCATAAACGCAAATGTTTGTAAAATTGTATGGATGTTACTCTGTCACGGAAAACCTGCTGACTGGATTTAGATGAAACTTTACAATGATATAGCTTACACATCAGCATAACACCAAGGCTACTTTATATCCCGGGAACACGTCCCTGTCGAAAACGGAAACGAGAAACTTCACTACGAGGGCAGAGCCCCGGGCTTCAACTTACATAGCGGTTTTGTGTGGAACTCTCAACTTTAGAGAGAGGCCAGACTTCCCACTAGACCATCATTACACCTCGCCGCCACCGAGGGATATGGCAGAGATTAAGTAACTGCGATTTGGCAAAGGAATGCTCGGAAATGGGGATCCCTAAGCTCCTTTTGGAACAATTTGTGTTCGCGTCGCGTCAATTCCCATGCGCCCCTCTATAAACTGAGTGGGTGGCGAGCGACCGATTGAGCGCTACGAGGCACTCTAGAACCTGGGAAGGTGCCAACTGTCAATAGTCGTGACGACAGCATTTAATATTCAAAGATTTAATTATTTTAAGGGGGGGAAACCGATAAAAAGGATTTATTTATTCATTTATTGTACATACAATCTAACACAGTGAAAAAGTAAAAGAAAAGAAGTACAAAGGGTCTGCTTATTTCTAAATAGAAATCTCTTCCAACAGACCCAAGAGAAGAGAAAGTTGTAAGTAGAAATAGAATAAATAAAAGGTAGGTAACAAAACAAAACTTGCGTAAGAAGGCCAATAGAGACATCAGACATATAACATACGTACGTACATATTATTGCAAGATTATAGAATACATAAACAAAAACATATACACAAACATATACATAAACATACATATATACATATAAATATATATATAAACACATAATCAAATAAACATTAAAATAAATAAACATATGAATATAAAAAGAAATATAAACAAGTAAATAGCCAAAAGCAAGAATAGATAAATGAGTCAACTGCAAGGTAAGGAAAGATAATAGAGTCTGAGTTTGTGTTTAAAACTGTTGATAGATTTGCAGTCTCTAATCACAGCTGGAAGTGAGTTCCAGAGCCTTACTGCATGGACGGAAAAGGAGTAGGAATAGAAGTCAGTTTTATGATTTTGAAATTTGAGTAAGGTACGTAGATGAGACCTGCAGGGCTCATCCGGACAACGAGCGAAAGAAAATAAGATGGAGAGGAAGGATTGTATAGAATGTTGAATAAAAGGCACAGTACCCGAGTGTTCCTGCGAAGGCGGATTGGGAGCCGCTTGAGTTCTTTGCGAAAGTGAGATACATGATCATATTTTTTAAGATTAAAAATTAAACGAATGCTTAGGTTTTGCAATCTCTCAAGTTTGTCAAGGAGCTCCTCGGTGGCATCCAGATAGCAAGCGTCAGCATAATCAATGATGGGCTGTATAAGCGATTGAGCCAAATAAATTTTAGTTTTCAGGGGCAAGAAACATTGAAGAGTTCTCAGTGTATGAAATGCAAAGTTCACCTTCTTACTGACCTCAGCAATTTGTTTACGCCAAGAGAGATTGGAATCCATATAGATTCCTAAATTTTTTGCTGAATCAGCAATAGGTATTTGTATACCATCAAGAAGCACTGGAGTAACCGACGAATTAATGATACCTCCACGAAAGTGTCTACTCCCTATTATTAAAGCCTGTGACTTAGTTGGGTTAACTAATAATCCAAAAGCCTTAGCCCAATTATTCAATCGCTCCAAATCGCGGTTCATGTCATCGATAGCTATTCTAATATCTGTTGCCGCAAAATGACGGTACAGCTGCAGGTCGTCTGCATAGAGATGGAAGTGAGAAGAAATAAATTTAGTGAGAGTATTGATAAAAATAGAAAAAAGCAAAGGAGAAAGAACGCCACCCTGAGGTACGCCCGCTGTGAGACTACACCACTCGGATGAAGTATCATCAATCTTAACACATTGCGAGCGTCCCCGAAGATATGAGTCAAACCAAGATATAGTTGGTGCAGAGAAGTTGATGGATTTCAAAATACCCAGAAGAATATCAAAATCTACGCAATTAAAGGCATTGCTGAAGTCTAATAGAATCAAAAGAGTAAGCTCTTTATTCTCCATAGCCCAGCAAATATCATCAGTAACTTTAAGGAGTGCTGTATGTACTTGTACTATGTCCTGGGCGAAATCCAGATTGAAAATTACTAAGTAAATTATGACGTGTTAGAAAGCAGGTCAGCTGTCTGTGAACAATATGCTCTAGAACTTTTGAGAGAAATGGTAAGATAGATATAGGCCGGAAATGGGATAACATAGTAGGGTTTGGAATTTTAGGAAGAGGAATAATATGTGCCAGCTTCCAAGAATTTGGGAAATTAGCTGAGTAAAAGGAGTAATTAAAAATGTATGTAAGAACATGTAAGATAGCAGGAAGAACAGGAAGAATCATCCTAGAGCTTATACCGTCATTGCCCACAGCTGTAGAGGAGATGGAAAGTAAAGCATAAAATATAAAAAGTAAGGATTTAAAATATTTATTTACTTTTATTTAAAAATCTGTGATTAATAAGATTATAACTAAAATAAAAGATTAAAATACTGCAATAAGCCATTTTGACTGAAACACAAATCACAGCGCATGACGTCACACCTATGTAAACAATAGTTTCTTGCTTATGTAATCTGTGGCTGTGACTACTGCGTTGACCTAGGCGTTACATCAGACCCGACACCATGACACTGCGAGCTGTTTTCACCCACTATTTGAAAAAATATTAGAAAAATGGTTTTAAAATTAGTTGAACGTTAGTTTATTACTGAAATAAAGGGCTTTTCGTAAATAAAAAGTGTGTACAAATACTACGGAGCAGAATTTGAAAATCTTTAGTCATGCCTATTGATCGCCAGTGAGCGGCGGTCCCTTGACCGGTCTATCAGACAAATAGCTGAACGGGTTTCACTGAATATCGACATACATGCTTATAATGTTTTTTTTACACACATTTAATAATAGTTAAACAGAATAGGTATTATAGTTGTTATTATTATACTTGAATGTAATATTATTATTAACTAGTAAACGAAGGTGAAGTTATCTTGTTCCCGTTTCCCACAGAAACTTGTTTCCGGGATAAAAGTAGCCTATTTATTATTCTGATGTGTAAGTTATATTATTGTGAAATTTCATCAAAATCCATTAAGTAGATTTTGCGTGAAAGAGTAACAAACATCTATACTTACAATCTTTCACGTTTCTTATATTAGTAGGATAATTCGCTCCTCTTTATACTGTAAGTAATACATTTCAAATATATATTAGCTTACAATGCTAGATGGTAGATAGAAAAAAATCCCACAATTAGATAAGTAGTCAAATTGTAACACTTACCTAATTAACGCTCTAGACGCATAAACAGTCGGATGTAACGTTAGCGAGGGGTTCAAATAGACCCTATTCAGGTTAACCCCCCTAGTGTCCGTCCTATAATGACCCCTTGCGACACCATCAGGGTTTAAGAAGGGAATCATTTTGAACACATATAACTTCCTCAGTTGTATGGCAATGGGGTCAGTTTGTGTTAACAAGAGATTTAGGAAACCATTGAATACGAAACTCGAGGGAGTTTCGCCTGGATGTACTCGTGCGGACACAAAAATTACCTGAAAACAAAATTATTAATAAAGAAAAAAAAATCGTTGGGATAACTCACACAACGTCATCTAAATAAATAAATATAAACATCGTTGGGACAACTCACACAACGCCATCTGGTTCCAAACTAAGCTGAGCTTGTACTATGGTAACCAGATAACTAAAAACATACTTATATGTTTCTAATAAATACATACATATTATAGATTAATAACACCCAGACACAGAATAAACCATCGTGCTCATCACACAAAGTTTTATTCTGGGTGGGAATCGGACCCACGACCTCTTGCGTAGCAGTCGGATACACTCCCACCGCGCCACAGAGGCAGTCAATAATATTTATAAGGTATGGCCACACCAAAAATAAAAAAAATGTTCGTCATCATGGTATGCCCTGTAGATGTGAATTTTGATATCATAATGGTATGAGACAGAATACTGTCAGTTGCTGTAACATCACACACGCCCAATGCGCGCCTATAAACCTTTCATCTAAAAAAACATCAACGTCTAATCTGCAAAGTAGAGAGGGAAAAATAGACTAAATCTATTGTCATATATAGAGGAATAAAATGAAGGCATTAAAACACAATGAAAAGTCTTTCTTTTTTGTCTGCCCCACTTGGTATGTACAATAATAGTAGGTTTAAAGTGACGAATCAGAATAAACTATGAACGGGTTAAATCTACCACAAAAATGTACCTAAAGCTACCATTTCATAAAAAAAATAAGTGTGTGTTCCAGAGTACACAGGTAAGACGTGAAACTTCTTTACGACATTTTTTTACAGCTAAAATTTCTCTCATACGTCGATAAAGAAGTTTCACTTATGATAAAGTAGTTTAACTTAAAACAACATGGCGCGTAATCGAAAAACGTGACGATTTTTATTTATGGCTATAAAATTTATCTCAACGTCGATAAAGAATTTTCACTTCAATAAAAGCATTTCTTTGAATGTAGAAATACTACAGAAATATATTCTGATTGGTTACTTTACACCCGCCATTCTGAAGAACATCCCACTCGTCTCAAACTAACTAATTATAACACCTTACCTGCTAGAGTTTTAATAAGGTATGATTTTTATATTCCTATTTTATTCCAGACCGTTTTCTATAAAAAATGGTCTATATTTTAGAGAGATGGTAACACTGACTTTTTTATTCTGGAACTTGAATGGCCGATCGTGGTTGTCTGGGAACAGGTTCTTTAGTCTATCCTCACGTTCAGATGTGATGCCGTGGTGGGAAGTAATTGTTAATAAATCCACTCGTCTTCCTGTTTAAAAAAAAAGTATGAATACTTTCAAATTTATAGATTTCTGCTAAGCATCGAATTTTTTATGTTGTTGTGTGTTTTTAACTAATAGACTTAATTCTGATTTCTAAACCTAATTATAATTTGCATAGCGATAATAGTCGTAAATTGTAAATAGTTGTAAGCAAGTACGGAGCGACATTGTCAGAATTGACAAAACTTCAAAAAAAAAAACAGAATTAAAAAAAACTTATTTAAAGTGGTAGTGATTAGCCACGCTAAAGTACATAAACTTTTTATAGGTATGTACTGTGGCATGACCAAAATTTCTCCTCCACCTACGGTTTATGCAATCCACCTCCCGTTTTTCTTACTGTCTTCTACTACTATCATACATACATAACTACTATCTACTGATAAGACCAACAATATATGCTAGATGCATGTGCAACAGTATCTTTATTTTTTTATGCACCAGGCATTTGTCATGTGACTGCAGTGCATTTCTTTTACGATATAATTAGGAGCCAAGAGTATTTTCTATAACAACATGCATACATATTGTCACGCCTTTATCCCCGAAGGGGTAGGCACAGGCATACTATACGCCCACATTTCACAATATGCATTTTAGTCCCACGTAACAGGTGATGAGCCCGTTGCTGTGTTGAAATGGACAGGCGCAGGCTGTGGCGACCTGCGGATGAAATTTTTCAAGCCGGCTTCAACCAGGCTTATCAAGCCGCCCATAAGGCCTTCAACCAAGCTTAACGACTGCCATTTTACTGGCAACCGGGGACAAAGGCTTAACGACGTGCCTTCCAAAGCACGGAAACACTCGCAAATGTAAATTCCACAAAGTTGTCACCCATCCAAGGACCATCTATAGCGAATGTTGCTTAACGCAGTGATCGTTTACAGAGCACTGAGTCATAGGGGCCACGAGCGCTTCTTGTATATGAATACCTATACTATACTATCTTATAACTAATAACTAATGTAACTAAATAAAATTACCTTCTAGAGAGTAAATGAGACACTCTCTAAAATAATAAATATCATCGGGTGCCGGTGCCGGAGGCAGTGGAAGCATCTTCAGGTCTATTGAGTTGAGAGCTATTTGTAGTTCGGCGAAAGAGAACGGGTATGTGAAGGCGAAGAATGTCGTCGCCTTCGGATTGTCAGATGTTCGGTACTTGAAGCTTAGGGTGAAAGTGTTGTCGTCCGTCTGGAGAAAAGTTTATCTTGTTTATCAAACCCCAATACATACTGCTGTTCTTATGGAGGACAATAAGATGAATAAAACAATAAAAAAAAAGGGGTCGTGTTGGATGATTTTGTGTTGGATAGCTCATTTTTCGAGGAAGGCTATATATCATCACGCTACTACCCAGGGGAGAAATGTCGACAAATCGGTCAAATTTTTATGCATTATTGTAGAAATTAATTTAAGAAATTAATTCGTAGTAGGTATGTCAAAGGTGGTCACAGGCGAAGCCGTGGGAGTCACCTGGTCAGTTAATATGTAGTCCAAAAATGGCTTGAACTCTAATAATTAAGAGACTGGTGCCTAAACTAGATAAAATAGTATCTGTTTTAATAGGTCACACATCAATATCTAAATGAAACAACTTACTGTGTGTATGGGACGATCCCGGATCCTCTCCCATTGTGGCTTACCAGGCAGTGTTCTTGTGACCGGAGCCATGCCTTGGTTATACATTTTGCCTTGCTTGTTTAGATTTATTAGGTTCAGCCGCACCTGTTATAAGTTTTAGATAATGTATAAAATAATTCCATTATGAATATAGATATACAAAGCATTTCGTCTCATCCGAGCTTAAGTTACCCTTGTGAAAGATCGGTCTATTCAACGAAAGTCACCATTACCAGTATCAGTATATATGCTTACATAATGGGTCATCATCCCACTTTAACTATGACCGTCTCTCCTCCCTCAGCTTTGGTCCAGACAGGGCCTTAACAGCGGTAAGGACCTTAATGATACTTGTACTGTCGTGTATCAAATTATATATATAGTGTGTGAATGGATGTGAGGGCTTTATATACAGACACAGGTTTCGAGCTTTTCAGGCTGAATTATGTACTTGCAACATAGAGTGCGCACCAACTCTAGAGACTGCATCACAGTAGTAAGGTTGTTGTCACGGACACAGTTTTAAGTTAGCAAGAATCTGCCTGACTTTATTTAATTTCCAGTTGTTTCCAAACTCAGGTTTTGGTTTCATCATTGTGAAGAGTGACTGCTGTCTGAGCTCTCAACCCTACATCCCTTAGTCAGCAGGTGTAGTGTTACCAGTTCAAGTCACCTGGGCCACAGAGATCATAGCATGACAACTTTCATGAATATTTTATATTAATTTACCTGTATATTGGGTTCACTTGCTTGCACGCCAAAATAGAACCATGTCCGATTGCCATTCTCAAATTCAGTGCCGGCACAATCTGGCCGTGTCCACAAGTTAAATTCATAGTCCGGAGTCTCTGTTGCATTTCCCTTTGCATTTAAAGCCGGAGCTAGAAAATTTGACGTCATTTTAATTTTAAAAAACCTTAGCTGAATAACTTCAACAAAAAATATTTTTGCAAAAGTTAAAATAACACAATTGTTATAAATAAAATTATTTATAGACCATAAAATTGTTGCAGACCTAAAGATAAAAATAAAAACTTAATACAAAGTACCGAAAAGGGCTCAGTCGCTGCATATCATATTCTCAAAAGACCATATTCGTAAAACACCACATTTGCAAAACATGATATTCGTAAAACATCATATTCTCATAACATCATATTTTCAAAAAAGGTCAAAAAGTACACTGGACGCATAAAATAATAATGCGGCTTTATGCAAAAATACATTAACACCATCATTGAAATATCAGCACCATGTTTCTACAAATTTCTAGTTTACCTATTACAACAGCCGAAAAAGGTAAGTGGTGTATATTATGCTACCATGACCAAAGGAATCGAACAACAAAACAACAAACAGTGTAAAGAAAAAATATGCATTTAAGTGTGTTTGAAACGCTTAAGTGCAATTAGAACTCTCTGCTGTTTCCCTCCTCTTACAATATTTCTGGGGCGTCAAAATCGGAGTTCTGCAGGATGAGATAGTGGCCATCAAACAAGGGTCATCGTCTTTGATTTACATCAGGCGGGCGACGCCATTTTGACGTGCCAAATATAAAAAAATAGTAAGGTATAAGAAATAAATAACTAATAAATAAATTAATAAGAACTAAAAAATCATTTATAAATATAGAATTAAATTTTTGTTCTGTAAAGGAGATAATTTAATTTTTAAGTAGGTAATCCCGTTTTTAATAAAAATACATTATATCATCGATACTGTATTTTGAATGTGACTGTACTTTGAATGTGGTATCACAAGAATGTTGTGTTTTGTGAATGTGGTCTTATAAGATTATCATATTTTAAACCCCTCAAGGACAGTCGTTATCTTTTATAGGATTAACGCAACCCTATGAGGGCATAGTAGATTCGCTTTTTGAGTCATCCACTATCTGATATCAACAATAAATGTATCAGAAAGTTATTGAAAAGCTCACATTCACAGGGCAGCTTGTGGCGAGCTGAATGTGCGTGGCTACACATCGGTCCCGATTCCTCAGAGTTTTGTTGCCCTTCTGCACCGGTTAGCATTTAGTGGGCTAACGGGAGAGCAGTGAGAGTGCTACTCCCGGGAGTGCAGCAAAACTCAACTCTGGCTTGCCTTAATTGGCCGGTCAGAGGGAGGGAGCCAGAGCTATATGCTCGGGGGTGGAAGTGTCATTTTCAAGGGCATAACTACGGGGAAGCCCGCTCCGGGTCTGACCCGCGATGGTGAAACCGGCGCCGCACCGCTCGACACCCCAAGCCGCTCACACCGGTGTTGCCTCCTGTCGCCTTACAGGCTTATCATCCCTATGGCGATTGTATAGGGGTCCCATCTGGTGAGTTGGCGAGTCACCGTCTGCCAAATTTTTGATAATCAGATATTAAAATGGCAGACGCCGCCTTCATCCATAGTTATAATCACCTAGTTCATCAAACCCCTAACCCAATAGCCCATTTCTTAGTTAGCATATTTTACAATAGTTTAACTCCCATTGGAGGTGGTCCATTATCGTTCTTCTACATAAGGCGGGCGTGGACTGTCTGGTCCCATTTTCTTTTAGATTAAAATTCTCAAAAGGCCTCTGCGTGTTGGACCAGTATGTCCCCATGTACGCCTACCAAAAGCCCGGGTATCTTCATAAAAAAAAGAAGATACCCGTGAAAAGAAGAAACATAATAATAACCTTTATTCACTGACACTTATAACTATTGACATGTAAACTATCTTATATATTTTATTGTTTCATTCGGTGATACCGATGTGTGACATCGTCCACCGCTATTTGGTCAGGCTGTCCCTTGACATAGGTCTCCTCCATACTTTTCCAATCAGCTCTATTTATCGCTATTCTTCTCCATCCTTTGGGTAGGTCGTCTTCCCATCTCCTTATCTGTCTACCTCTTCTTCGTTTACCGTCTCTTGGGTACCATTCTGTTATATTGTTCGTCCATTTCTTGGTTTTGGATCTCATCATATGGCCAGTCCAACGCCATTTTAAGGTTTTTGCTTTTCTTACTACATCAACTACTCCTGTTCTTTCTCTGATATCCGTAAGCCTTAGTCTGTCCTTTAGTCTAATGCCTAGCATACTTCTCTCCATGCTATGTTGGCATACTCTTTTTTTATGTACTGAGGCAGCTGTGAATGGCCATGTTTGGCACCCATAAGTCAATACTGGCAGTATGCCATGATGGTGTTAAAGACTTTTTTCTTTCCAGAAATAGGTATGGACTTACTTTTCATTACTTCCTTTAATGACCAATACCTTGCCCAGCCGTTGTAAACTCTCCTCTGTATCTCTTTTATAGTTTGACCGCTAGGTGTTATCAGTTGACCTAGGTATACGTATTCATCTTCATATTCAATCTCCCTGCTATCTACTGTTATATTGGTTTTAATACTATGTCATTATTTTTGTTTTGGCTGTATTCATATACAGACCTGCTTTTTTGCTTTCATTAGAAAGTGATTGCAACATGTTTTGTAAGGTTAGTGGATCTTCTGCAAACAACACCAGATCATCAGCGAATCGTAGGTGGTTTAGTCTACTTCCGTTTACATTGATTCCTGTATCCCAGGCCAAACTTCTGTATATTTGTTCCAAGACCACTGTGAACAGCTTAGGAGATAGTGGGTCGCCTTGTCTCACACCTTTCTTTACTTTAAATGATTCGCCTATATTTTCTTGCTGGACTTTCGCTGTGCTGTTTTTATATATTAAGTTTGTATATTTTTTATTTACTCCTTGAATATATAGAGCTTTGTATATGAAGCTGTGGAATAGGGAATCAAAGGCTTTGTTGTAGTCCACAAATGCAATGTAATACAATTTTCCATATTCATTGAGTTTCTCTATTAGTTGTTTTAATACATGCATATGGTCCACTGTAGAAAAATCACTCCTAAATCCAGCTTGCTCTTTGGGTTGTTCTTCGTCTAGTGTTTTTGCTATACGTCCAAGTATTATTTTTGAAAAAATTTTGTATATATTGCTCATTAAACTGATTGGCCTGTAATTATCTATTTTGTTTCTGTCGCCTTTCTTATGTATCAATACTATTGTTGAATTTGTCCATTGTCTCGGTATTTGTTCTGTATACAATATTTCATTGAACAATTCCGTTAAAGGTTTGTCTATAATGTCAATTAAGTGTTTAAGCAGCTCATTGGAAATTTTGTCTTCACCTGGTGCTTTATAGTTTTTCTGTGAGATTATTGCTCGCCTAGTTTCACTTGTGAGGATGCTGGGAACTAGTTCATGGTCATCTGTAGTGTTTGTGATCCAATCTATATTTTCAGTATGTTCAGTATTGTAGAGGTTTTTGTAAAAGCCAGTAGCTATTTTCCCTATTTTTGACCTGTTTGCTGTGGTTTTGTCTTTTTTCGAGTTGTTTATACTTGGCATCCATGTCTCATATTCTTTAAGTTTTTTTAATGCTTTTTTTAGTCCACCTGTTTTTTCTATTTCTTTTTGCATGGTTTCTATCCTTGTTTGTGTTGTTTATGTTTCCTTATGCTCGATGTTATTTGTTTACTGATATTTTCTATTTTATTTATGTTATTTTTTCTGTCTTGAAACATGTTTCTCCTTTCCTTTATGAGATTTCTTGCTTCACTTCTAATTCTGTCTTTCTCATCCTTAACTGTAGACAGTTTTTTTCCCTGCATTCAGTATATACTTTTCTAATTTATCATATTTATTTTGCATTGTTATGTCAGATCTAATGTCTGGAAATTCTTCTTTCAGCTTTGTAATCACTTCATCAGATAATTTTTCTATTATTTGAGTTGAAGCTGTTTTGCAGTGTTTTCTTGATCGTTTTATGTTTGCTATTTTGAGAGTTGCTCTCACCATTCTATGGTTTGTACTAAAATTTAGCTTGTTAATTGTTTCAATATTTATAATATGGTGGGACATATTAGCTGTAATAAAATCTATTTAATTTTTGTATTTACCGTCAGGTGATATCCATGTCCATTTTCTACTGGGTTTTCTTTTATAAAAGGTATTCATTATCTTTAAATTGTGCTCCATCACAAAATCAAGTAATCTTTGTCCGTTCTTATTTCTTTTTCCTGTGCTGAAGTTGCCCATTATGAATCTTTCTCCTCCCTGCATTGTTGTTTCAACTTTACTGTTGAAATCTCCTAGTACGATTTTATGTTTGTGCGACTTTTCCATGGTTTCATATAGACTTCTGTAAAATTTGTCTTTTTCTTCCTCTTCTGCTTCTTGTATTTAGCGTTGATATGTGTATATATATCTTTTCTCTGGATTTTTATTGTATGTTCCGTGTTGTATTTTTCTTTAGCTGATTTTGTGTCTGCCGTTATTGTTGTGTAGGTTTGTTTGTATGGAGGGTGATGGTCTAATATCCCACGGAGACCAGCCGTTTCAGAGAAAGAAAACAGGAAATCCAACATTATTCTGCATGGAGTTGTCGAACAAGAAAAGACCAATCAAAACCTCATAGAATTAGTCCTAGAGACTCTCAACCTTATGAGTGCCAGAGCAAAGATTAGAGAGTGGGACATGTGGGAAATTAGAAAAGTTACACGCCTTGGTAAGAAAAATGAAAACAAAGCTAGACCAATACTCTTGCAACTATCGCTTGAATGGCGTAAGATTGAAATTTTAAAACATAACACTTTTCTTCACTTTTCGGTAGACGTCTATGCCACAGACGACTACCCAAAAGAGGTCCTAGAAAAAAGGCGTGAGCTGAAAAACAAAGTTAAAATAGAGGTAGAAAAAGGAAACATAGCTTACATCCACTATGATAGATTAATAATTAAAGGTGAGCTGAGAACAATGAAAAAAGGAAAAGACTGCCATCTACACCACCAACTAATAAGACACCAGCTGGTGAAACCTCGAACAAAGTGCCAAGTAAAATTACTAAAACTAGTACCTTCAGTAAAATAAGGGGTGAAACAAGCGGTCGTTCAAGCAGTGAGCAATAACAATCAACAGACATCGTCAACCGGACAAATAATAGTAAATTACTAACAACTAAATCAAACAGAAAGACATATACATACATTAAACATATCCATATAAATAAGGTTTTCTTTAAAAAAAAAAGAATATTATTTGTCAGATATTAATAATGTACAATTGTTGACCACACAAGAACAGTTGACTGTGTTCTATTGCTCTATAACAGATATTTCCATCGAGTGACAAATACAAAAGAGAAAGTGCGTTCTTATACTAATATTTACAGAATAACTATAACATTTCAATGATAAAAGTCCCCAGTAAACTCTTGCAACATGAAACTGAATACTGTGAACACTATTAATTTCTGATTGGAGGACTTTTTGGAGTACTAAAGGCACTATTATCTGTGTCAAGAACATACCAATAAAACTAATTTGTAATTTTTAAGGCTCAGTATTAGCTATTTCACAGTATGTAAGGTAAACAAATTTCGGTATTGAGATCTATACCAGGCATATTACAATGTAATATGATGTCCGTCGAAAGGGCATAAAATTGGCAGCTATACACGGAATTATAATACGCTCAGAGCTTCGTAAACTCACAAAATTTATCAAAAATTGCTTACCTATTAGTTCCGTAGGCACTCGCTCTACATGACCAAGATTTCCAGAGTCAAAATTATGAATAAAATAAAACCCACCGCACTCAATGATAATGTTTTGATCCATAACTAAAATTATTTATATTGGATTACATTATACAAAAATCACGAAGTGCGAAAGTTGATGGTCGCTAGATACACATTTACTTATTCAATTTGTAGTTGGAAACATTTTATCCAATCTTCATGTTTAGGAATTTCAAAATGACACTCAAAAACGTAGGCTGCACTGTTTTTCTAAACAAAATTATGTAATTTTGTTGACATCGATTGACGGATAACAGCTGATTAGTTTTATTGGAGATCTTTTTAATTTTTCAAATGATGTAAAACCAGTTAAAAATAAACTAATTCAAATTCATAAATATGTAAATTTTTTATGGTGACTTTTAATTATTTATTCAATTGCTATATTTGCTATCACTTGATATTTGGAAAGACACATGCCATAATGAAATTTAGTTCAAGATGGCGGACGACATTTTCTGTGCATTGCACTGCATTTTGTAACAAAGAAAGTGTAAACTGCCAGTGTGAAAAATATGAAAAGGAAAATGATCGATCAAAAAGGATAGCCACCAACGTCCTACTGATTTCCATTATAAAAGTCAAGTACGTTAGGTATATCTCAATGTTGTAAAATATAGAAAATCAATAATACTGAAATTGTTTTAAGATTTTTCGTTATAGGTTAAAAGTCTATTCTAACTGCGTGGAAGGAAACGGGCTCGAGCTATAGAGCTACATCTTCCAAACGAATGTCTGTCAGATTTTTAGCGCCAACTTTTGATTAAGCAGCCGGTTGCTGTATATTATTTCTACGACCCCCGACGCAAAAAGAGGGGTGTTATTTTATAAGTTTGACGTCGATGTTTCTGTGTGTGTTTGTCTGTGGCACCGTAACTCACAAATGGATTTCTTTTTGTACGATTAATCGATCTTAGATTACTCGATTATATTAACGTTTAACGATTATACTGAAACGCATTAAGCAATAACACATGCCAGTATAATCGTTAAATGTGAAAATTAATTGATACCTTCGACCTGATGGTGCAAACGAGTATAGTCTCAAGAGGGGTCCGTATTGGGTTGCATAAATTTTCGAGGCATAACTTAAAACTGCATAACGTTTTTTGGCATACTCTTCGTTTCGCATAACGTTCAAACAGAATAAATCATTAGGCATATTTTATATTCCCATAACTTTTTTATAATAATGATATACCCGCATAAAATGTTTACGCATATTTTTTTTTACAATAACGATTACTAATCATAACGTTTATTGGCATATCACTCACTCTCGCATAAAGATTACAAGCCATACATATAGAATTCCATAATGTTATCGAGTAAATATTTTTATTAAGCTATTGCATAGTTTTTATCGCGGGCTTTGAGTGGGCTTTAATCAAAAAATTACGTAAGGAAAAAAACCTAAGACGAAGGTCGAGACGAGGTCACACGAATTTCACCGAGCACGGCCGAGCGTTGGCTTAACGTATATGTACATATATTATATGGTACGATTGTACGAAGCTCGCACGGATCGAGACGTGATGATAGTAAGTGTGAGAGTGAGACTGAGGATGAGGGCGACTGTGAGAGTGAGGGTGGGGTGAGGGTATATTTTTTTTTGGGGTCTTTTTTTGGTTTTTTTACTGTAACTTGAATTAATATCAAAGAAAAACAAAGGTATGCTTTGCAATAGCTTTACCGCGGCAGTCTCCGAGTGCCACACCTCTTTTTTTATATTTAAGCTTGAACTGTCTAAGATTGAAATGCCCACTGATTAAAATTGTCGATAGTCACTTTACTGAAGTTAAAAATTTAAATACTTAAATATAGAATATATAAATAAAATACAAAAAGAAAGTAGGTGGATTAAAACGAGCGATTCTATTCTGGGGCATCGCCGGCCGCTGCCGCGGCCCGCTCGCTTCGCTCGCTCGTCTCGCGCGTTGTGGTCACAAGTGACCTAACACTCCTCCTCGCTTCGCTCGTCGTCGTACCTATTTACGACTTTGCTCAAGACTAGTCTAAAAAAAATAACACTTAAAATATCATTTTATAAGTTACAGCTTAAAAACTTGGCTATGAGTAAGATGATTATTTATAATGGTGTCCTATCATTTCTTAAATATTCTTAGTCAAATTATTATTCATTTATGATTTAAACGGTTATCCATACCTCCATTATGCGTTTTGTATTTTATGATAAATTATCTTTAGGCGTATCACATTTATACCCTTTACATTTATGCTGATTAAAATTATGATAAAAAAAATAGAGTAAGTTAATGTTATGCCAATAAAACCATGATGCGTTTATAACACTCTGCTTATCATAATTTATGCGAGAAAACTTTATGATGAAACTGTTATGCCAAATTACATTGTGCTGAAAAAAAATATGCGATCGAAAGGGCACCCTCTCAAGAGGACCCGACTCTTCGAAAACTCACAGCAGATATGTCAGATATAACCTATCGTATTTGGCTACAATATATTAGTTTCTATGAAAAAGTAGGTTATCTTTCAACATCGTCACGTTGAACTGGTGCTGCAACCAGGATGGTCTTCAGAAAACCTGACTCTTCAAAAACTCATCGTTTTGAAGGGTTGTTCCTGAAACTATACATAATTTTAATTCTTATTAAAATATATTTTCTCAAACATGCATGAAAATACTGTCATTAGTTCGAAAAAATCATACGCAAAGTACCGCATTTACGGATAGAAATGAAATTAATTCCTGGAGCGTTTTTTTGAATTTGGAACATTACAACGCTCCAGCAATGTTGTATGAAACGGAGCACTGGGGCGATTAGGTACTCTTTGATTGAATCTATTTTACCTGGCAATTGCCTGCTCGGCCTTCACACTCATACTCGACCTGCAATTGCCTATTTCCCGGCCTTTGCAATAATTTTTTAGTCATTATTTATTTTACTTACGATATCTCGACTTGCTCGCAGGTCATTTCATGATCAACACTCACATTTTTTCCTGTCCATTTCAACACGGCAATGGGCTCACCACCTGTTACGTGGGACATAAAAGCATACGGTGAAATGTAGGCGTTTAATATGCCTCTGTCTACCCCTTCGGGGATAAAGGCGTGACAATATGTATGTTTGCATGTATTATTTTACACAGCCTCGAACATTGCAAAATGACATCTAAAATTGTCCACCCTAGAGGTGGTACAAGTGGTCTAATTGCGGGACTCTAGCCGGAATTCGCAGCTTAATTAAACCTAGGCCTTAGGGACAGTCTACCTTTGACGAAAAGATCTTGCAGGCGAACATCGCATCATATATCTACGACTAGTTAGGGACATTATGCAAAAATAATTGATGCGAAGATTTTGTACAAAGTTATTTTCCTAGCCACGAATGATGTCACTCTACAAGAGATTTCTAGAGACTTCATTTCTCGAGATATCAAAAAACTTCATGTCGTCCGTAACCATAAAAAAATGAGAGCTGATCATCACATGACATGCGAGCAAGTCGAGATGTCGTAATTAAGTAGGTAGTTGAATAGAACAGGCTCCAAATGGAAACCTTGCAAGACCAAATTTTTTGTAATCTAGATTATACAAGCAGTTCTTCCAGTGTTTCCAAGACACAGATATGCCTACCATGGGTAAAATTAAATGGTAAAATTAAGATACTATGTAAAACTTTATCGAAAGCCTTACTAAAGTCTGTTTAGGTATAGATAACATTGGAAGTCTGCGTCCACGGACTTAATCAATAATTTGGTAAATGGAACCAAATTCGATCTTTGGACATATCATGCTGGTGATCGCTTATGTAAGTTTTAAGACAATTTTGTTTCCATGGATACGAGTATTATAGTGTTTTTTTTTTAATATTTATTTAATGGCCTGGTTTCTAAGACCTTTTAGCCAAATCTTATTTTTTATATCATATTTCTTCAATCTTATCTTCTAATTAGTCCTGTCCAGTCGATGTCGTGTCCTCATTGTCCGTCCTGGTCCTTGCCCTGATTCTTATACTAAGGTTGTCAGTGGACGTTTCGCGGCAAGAGAGAAAATAGCATTTCACTGCATATATATCATTGTCTTTCACTATAGCACGTTAACACAACTTTTATGTCCAAGAAATCACCACTCCCGCACATAAAACAAGATAAATGCACTAGTTTTATAAAATAATCTAAAGCAAGCGTCCGCACTTGTCACTCTTCCCGCCAAATGTCCATTATAGTGATTATAAACTTAGATAATGTAGATAATATAGGTAACTAAGTAAATAGATAAGGGCTTGTAATTATATGCCGTAGCACTGCAACCTGTTTTGTGAAATTGCCTGATTTCTTGGCTACTTTCCTTTTTAAACTAATGGAAAAATTTATAATTTTGATTAGGGCGAAGACAAATTATAAAATAAACTACTATAATCGGCTACTTTTATTGCACTGCATCGTGTAACAGCATGACTGATTGGGATTTTTATTTTTACATTTACCAACTAGTCATAGTGTGACAGTGTCAGACGAGGGAGCGACTCGTTGGGAACAAACGGGTTTAGGCGGTAGGAGCATGGCATCCGTGAAGATTTTCACATTTTCATTTACGAGCGTTTTGTGTTCAAATTTTATCGCGGTCTACCAGTTGCCAGTAACAAATTAAAAGTCATAATTTTAGCTGCCCCTTGTCCTTATTCATGTTATATCAACACGACAATTAGCTTTCGGCAATCTGCAGTATGAATAAAGTGCTTAGTGTTAACAATGACGTCCTAACAGACCAAACTGACGTCCTGCAGAGATGGAGTGAATATTATGGAAAGATGTATGCAAGAAAAGACAGAGATGTCACATCGGGAAGTGGAGCTCACTTTGATGCTCCGGATCCCGATGTCATTGAAGTCATTAGTATGAAAGAAATTGAACAAGCGATAAGAAGTATGAAATGTGGTAAGGCTGAGGGAAAAGACAGAGTTACTGCTGAGATGATCAAGTACGGTAGGTCGCGCGTCTGGGACACTCTATGTCTGTTATGCAACTTGTGCTGGCGGACGGGTGAGGTCCCAGATGACTGGCGAATAGCAGTTGTAGTACCTATCTACAAAGGGAAAGGCTCGCGCCTAAACTGCTCCAGCTACAGGGCGATCAGCTTGGTCAGCTTAGCTAGTAAGGTGTATGCAAAGATTATAACGGCAAGAATGCAAGAAAAGTCTGAAAGGTATTTATGGGAGGCTCAATGCGGATTCCGACGTGGAAGAGGTTGCATGGATCAAGTGTTTTCTCTCCGCATGATCGCGGAGAAGTTTCTGGCTATTAGCCAGAGGGTTTTCTGCGCTTTTGTGGATCTGGAGAAAGCATTTGATAACGTTGTGAGGGAAACTCTGTGGGATTTACTGCCCGGATATGGTGTGGACGGCTCGCTGCTGCGGGCAATACAGTCGCTTTATAAGGACTGTAAGGCTTGCGTGCGAGTAGGGGGGGGATGTGTCACCTCTTTTTGATGTCTGTACAGGCGTCAAACAGGGTTGTGTCATGTCCGCCTGGCTGTTCATAGTGTTTCTGGATAGTTGCCTGCAGAAGTTGAAAGATTGTGATATGGGTGTGAATTTGGGTGACTTTTCAGTAAACTGTCTGCTGTACGCTGATGATGCGGTGCTCATGGCCTCATCAGAAGCCGACCTTCAGGCATTAGTCACTAATATGAAAGAGGAGTGTGAAAGTAAGGGTCTTCGCTTGAATGCAAGTAAGACTAAGATTCTAGTATTTGAAAGAGATGACGTAAGAACTAAATGCGAGATTAGGGTAAACCAGGAACGTCTAGAGCAAGTGAATGAAATTGTGTATTTAGGGAGTATGTTTAGCGCGGATGGAAGATGTGATTCGGATGTAGAACGGCGAGTAGCTGCCGGAAACAGAGTTAACGGTGGTTTGTCCCAATTAGTAAAGCGACAAAGCATCGTAAAAGAAGCACGACTGGCGATTCATAACGCAGTGCTAGTGCCAACTTTGCTTTACGGTAGCGAAACCTGGGTATGTCAGCAGATGCATGAAAGTAAATTGTCACTTCGAAAATTGTGCGGTGTTACCTTGGCCGACCGAATACGTAACGAAGTGATACGCAATATGGCTGGTTTGAATGAAAGTGTCAGCGTTAGGCTGGAAAAGGGCGTGCTCCGTTGGTTTGGACACGTCCAACGAATGAGTGAGGAACGATTGACGAAGAATATATATTGTGCGAAAGCAGAGGGTAGAAGAGGTCAGGGTAGGCCGAGACTTACATATGAAGACCACGTGAGCAGATTGCTCAAAAACGGAAAGGTCAAAAGTACTCGGATACCCAGACGTGCGTGTGTGAAACGATTGATGAATCTCGAAGAAGCGAAAGAAGTATGCATGGATCGCGAAGCCTGGCGATCTGTCCTCTCTAACTACCCCGTCAGGGATACAGCGTGAAGATAGTTAACAATTAGCTTTACTACGTGGGATAAAAATATAAATGGTGAAATGTATGTTTAGTAGGCTTCTGTCTACCCTCTTTTTTAACTGCTGTATTGTTGAGTTTATACTAGATTTCTGAGCATTTATTGGGCGCGTTCCACTTATCGCCCGCAACGCCCACGACCGTGACCGCTGAAATTGCCGTTCCACTAATGTAACATAGCCCGCGGCCGATGTGGGCGAAAGTTATTAATGGAACGCACTTCGAGCGCGAAATCGAAATTTAAAACCGAAACTTTAAAACGAAATTTTAAAATTTATTTCAATATGGATTCTCGTAAATTTATTGTTGCAATTTTGACAAAACTGCTGGTTTACAAACAAGTTCCACTGCGTCATCACTTTCTGGATCCAAAAATGTAATTTGTTTTGTCGCCATTGTTCATATTTTCAATATTCCCGCTAAGTATTGGTAAAAGCTCACTCAGACCCACCTATATTTTGTGGGTGATGTGGGCGTCATGCGGTCGCAAACAGTGACGTAATGGGCGAATATTTCATTTCGTGCATATTGTATGGCGGACGATAAATAACACATTAAACATTTTTTTTAAATGTTACATTGTTTTCTTTTAATTAACATAGGCCTGCGTTAGGCGTAATCTTTGAAACATCTAGATTTTTGTTAGAAATGCATGAAATTTTGAAAATAAAAGCTAAAATCTAATCACCATCCGTTTTCCAGATTTTAATAAATTTATAAATCTTTCTAAAAAGTCTATTGGGTGAACGAATTTTTTTAGAACGTTTTCGGTTAATAAATTAATTAATCCATATTATATTTTAGTAACGTTTACGAAAGAACAAATTTAAGTGGTATCATACCGCTTAGCAAAATGTCCCTACACTCACACATAATTACCATTCCAAGACATTCACGACCCAATATTTTCGCATTTACGCACGGTTATGGAATAGATTAAACATAAAAGATTCGCTGACATCACCGCATTACGGTCGTAAACAACACACCCCTGAAAGTACATTTTTATACTATGTAATTTAGAGTTCTCCTGCTCGAAAACTGGTTTGGTTCAAAATATTTCTACATACCATTTGCCTTTTAAAAGGTAATTATTTTATGTGTTTTACATAATTTTTGCTAGATATATCCAATATATATCCCTCTATACAGTGCTAAACTTATCAAACCGTTACCTACTTAAAATATCCTTTTATTCAAGAAATTAATGAAAATCTCATTGCCATTATTATAATTACCATTAAATTTTTAATAAAGTGGAAAAAGACAATTCGATTCGAGACAGGGATTGAACCTGTGACCTTTGCCTAACCAGGGCAATGTTCTAGCCACCTGAACTACCCGAACCGTATCGAACCAAGTTGAAATTCTCCACCATATTTTTAAATTGTCATTTTAAGAGTATGACCAGAGCCATCTATCGACACAGGTTCAATCCCTGTCTCGAATCGAATTGTCTTTTTCCACTTTATTAAAAATTTATGAAAAAATTAGCAAAATAATTGCTTTAAAAATTTATCAATATACTGAGTGGAGTCCATTGCATCAATGTTTAAAAATAGTTGTAACACTGTTCATTGGTATCGAGTTGTTCATTAGCTCGATAGATGGCTCTGGTCATACTCTTAAAATGACAATTTAAAAATATGGTGGAGAATTTCAACTTGGTTCGATACGGTTCGGGTAGTTCAGGTGGCTAGAACATTGCCCTGGTTAGGCAAAGGTCACAGGTTCAATCCCTGTCTCGAATCGAATTGTCTTTTTCCACTTTAATAAAAATTTATGAAAAAATTAGCAAAATAATTGCTTTAAAAATTTATCAATATACTGAGTGGAGTCCATTGCATCAATGTTTAAAAATAGTTGTAACACTGTTCATTGGTATCGAGTTGTTCATTAGCTCGATAGATGGCTCTGGTCATACTCTTAAAATGACAATTTAAAAATATGGTGGAGAATTTCAACTTGGTTCGATACGGTTCGGGTAGTTCAGGTGGCTAGAACATTGCCCTGGTTAGGCAAAGGTCTCAGGTTCAATCCCTGTCTCGAATCGAATTGTCTTTTTCCACTTTATTAAAAATTTATGAAAAAAAAATTAGCAAAATAATTGCTTTAAAAATTTATCAATATACTGAGTGGAGTCCATTGCATCAATGTTTAAAAATAGTTGTAACACTGTTCATTGGTATCGAGTTGTTCATTAGCTCGATAGATGGCTCTGGTCATACTCTTAAAATGACAATTTAAAAATATGGTGGAGAATTTCAACTTGGTTCGATACGGTCCGGGTAGTTCAGGTGGCTAGAACATTGCCCTGGTTAGGCAAAGGTCACAGGTTCAATCCCTGTCTCGAATCGAATTGTCTTTTTTCCACTTTATTAAAAATTTATGAAAAAATTAGCAAAATAATTGCTTTAAAAATTTATCAATAATTACCATTAATTCCCATTCTTTTTAAAATGGAATGGTAATTAGAAGAAGTAAACGGTAATGATTTTTTATTGAGACTGGATGATGTAGCAATGCCAGAGGTGGTAATCTCCCCCATCGTGGAGGCCAGCGGCTGTCCCAGTGACCAGGCGAGAGCCAAAGCTAGACGCTTCGGCTTCACCGGTCACGATCTTCAGCTGCCCAGCGTGTAAAAAACAGCGGACGAACAGAACCTCCTCATTGGGACTTCCGAAAGACCAAAGTGTCCAAAGTGTACAGTCCTGCGAAACTAGATGGTACAGGTCCCTGACCGGAGGAAGTGTGGGGGTACACTGCACAGTGAAAGTTAGCGTGGGGAACCATTGCTTCCGTTGCAGTTAGTCCTGTCACAAAGCAAGCTCTTACCGCTGTCTCACCGCACTACTTTAGTTGCGTTGCGTAGTGCTAAAGTATAGACCACCTCGAGATTGAAGCCCGTCAGGTATGGGTAGTTGTTGTAACCGGTCAAGAGCGGCTACGTTCACGACAGGATGGGGGAATGGAGGTTTATAAATGGACATACTTATCCGCATCCTACAGGTGAATCTAAACCACTGCTCTGCTGCTCAGGATATCCTGTGCGCAGTGGACATTCGCCTACCGCAAGTAGTTATCAAGGAAGAAGGAAAACTCTTCTTTTACAACTGGTTGCGTAACATGATTGCGATGACGAAAGGTCTATTAGGTTCTATAACGTGGTCACCGTTGCCAAGCCGTACTAGGTCTACCAGGGGAGCCCAGTCACTATAGACAGCTTAGCTTTTTTTAGCTTTGGGTGTTGACGCGGACACCTCGCGCCTTTAAATTATTGCTAAACGCCGATGCTGCGCTGATTGCAGTGGTTATCAAGGCCGCTTATTTCTCGCCAACCTGTGATCAATATCAATTCCAACTATGGCTCGCTGAGCAAGACGTCATTCTTACGCATTTCGTCCCAGTCCTAGAAAATTTCAACGCCTGGGGGTGACAATTGAGGCTTCCGAAAAACCACTGGTAGGGGGAGAACTTTGGTGGTCTGGGTGGCCAATCCATGACCGGAAAAATATAACCACCTGTGTGTGGGCGTGTGCGCGGTTCGATCGTAGATATATCGTTTGCGACCCCTGATCGCACACGCCGCGTCCAGGGTTGGCATGTGGTTGAAGGAGGGGTCGTTATTCGTCCATAGTTATATTTAGCTAGACGTTTCTCCTCCAACTAGCCACCCAATGGCTATCCTAAATACTTTCGGCACACATTGGGCTGTCAAACGCCTGAATCAAGGGCTCTCCGGGATGCAGCTATCGTGCAGGCCTGATTCCCGGTGGAGATCGTAATGTGCACGCAGCGTGCATCTCCGCTATCGGTACACCAGGCACTGAGGCCCCAGACACGGAGCACACGAGTGTTACAAGGGTGCCGAAAGGTCCCTCTAGGAGACCTTAATGGTCTCCTGCCGCCCAAGAAATTGTCCCGTAAATAGCTCCTCGAGAATCTGGAATGGTAAGGCCATCCGCTGGCCCAAACCCCAGCCAATGTTAGGGGTTACGTCGAGAACGACGTGCCCGCAGTCTCCAAAAGTGAGCTATAGGTGCTGCGACTAAGCCCCGCAAGAGAATCACTCCGGACCCGATAGCATTCCGGGGTGAGTATGACTCCTGGATCTCAATGAACGTTGACTATTAAGGTTTTGGCTCATCCTTCAATAAAGACTGGTTTCCCAAGGTGTCGTATACGGGGAAATTGGTCCTTATGCAAAACGAGGGCGGCCAGCGGCCTCGCCTTCCGGCTACTGGTCGCTCGTATTGCTCAACGAGGTATGCAAGCTCTTTGAGCGTATCATTGCATAACACTTCGTCGCATATGTCCCAGTAATGGGGATCTGGTACATAAGCAGTTTGGTTTCCATCAGTTTGGTTTAAGTGCTCATCCGATGACGCTATCATGCGTATCGGTGTCCTCGCGGAAGGAGCATCATCACAGTTGAGGTAGTCATGGCGGTGTCTCATGACATAGTCAACGCCTTGCCCTGGATATGCTTTAAGAAGACGCTCATTTTCACATAATGCCTTCCTGCCTCTAGTGCATTGTTGGGGCTTATCTTTCCGAGAGAGCCATAGCTTACCAAGGTTAGGTCTAGCTTTTGTAAGCTATGGCTCTGGTATGGCGAGAAGTGTTGTGTTTCCCAGGGATCGGTCCTAGGACCACTTCTGTAGAACATCGACTACGATTGGATGCTGCGCAGTCCGTTGCTGAGAGGTCACTCTCGTGATGGCGCGAGGAGGAATGCATCAAGATGTAATCAGGTGTTGCTCCATTCCTGTGTCAAGGTTATTTTTCTAACCTTTGATTTTATTTCTAATTACCATTTCAATCTATTTCACTACCATATCTCTAAATCTAATTACCGTATTTGGGAAATCTCATTACCGTTGTTTTTAAAAAAAGGAACGTCAATATCTCTTAGCAGAAAAGGGTAATTGCTGTGCCTTTCATAAAATGTAGTTTCTATCATTAAACTCTTTCCGAAAATTTCATCAAAAATATGAATATGTGCATTTATTTTTTTATTCTCCAAACCGTCAAATCTGCTCGAAATGAAATATTCGCCCTAATGTATGACGTCATACGATCGCCCGCAACGACCGCAAGCTTTAGGTGGAACGACACATTGGGTGTTACGATCGTTGCGGGCCTTTAGTGGAACGCGCCCATTACCTACGAGTTGCATGACAAATTCACGACTACCCTCTATCTTTACCATATCCACGACTTACCCTCTCTTTATTTTCGTATAAAGTTTTCGGCGGCCATCTCTAGTAACGAGGTCATTACTTATTTGGTGCATCGTAAGTAATCATGATATGATTGCTAAGATTGCTCTCACTACATCACCTTTTAAAATGTTAATATTGTGACCCTATACTCAGTGGCGTAACTATACCTCTGAGGCCCGTGGCAAATTCTTTAAATGAGGCCCTCCCAGTAAAAATCGTCACAGAGTAATTTAAATTAATGAGCCATAAGTAGTTACCGAACACTATTAACAAAAAATAATGATGAAGCGCTCATGGCCCACTATCTTAGAGTTATGTAAATTATCATTGCGTTGAGCAACTTTCGATATGGCTGGTAATAAGATGGGTGACCTCTTTGTTGTATTTCTATTTACGAGTGTTTTCATGCTTCGTAAGGTATTTTAAACCGTTGCTCCTGGTTGCCAGTAACATAGTAGATGCTAAGTCAAGTTGAAAATATTATTATTAACTTATTGAAAATATTAGACAGCAGGTCGCCACAACCTGCCCCTGGCCATTCAGTATGGTAACGGTCTCACCACTTGTTACGTGGGACAGAAATGCTTTTGGTGAAATGTGGTAAATATTTCTCTGGCCTTCGCGGATTAAAAATATTATAACGTTGTCAAAGTTTAAAGATCGGGCCATAGCTTGGACCATATAAGGACCACGTAACGAAGTAATACGCAATATGGCAGGTTTGAATGAAAATATCAGCGGGAAAAGGGCATGCTCCGTTGCCTAGGACACGTCTAACAAGTGAGTGAGGAACGCTTGACGAAGCAAATATATTGTGCGAAAGTAGGGGGTAGACGGAGTCAGGGTAGGCTGAGACTAAAGACCATTTGAGCAGATTGCTAAAATTGCTAAAACGGAAAAGTCAAAAGCACTCGGATACCAAGACGTGCATGTATGAAGCGATTAATGAATCTGCAGGTAGCGAAAGTATGCATGGATCGCGAAGCTTGGCAAGCTGTCCCCTATGACTACCTCGTTAGGGATACAGCGTGAAGATAATTAGGTAGAATATTGTCAATTGACAGAATAGTCGAGTGACTAAGCCTGTCTTGTCCCATAGAGTTTCTTAAACGGGTTTTTTAAAATTTCAATTTCGAAAAAATTGTAATGTTACGTCCACACGCTTGCCAAGCAGGTTGTTAGAAGCCATTTGGTAAGCGCTGGCAAGCCAACCATCGGGCATCCTCATGCTTGCAAGCGCGGTAGTTAGTACATGGTTGTTAAGCATGGCAGTCGTTGAGGTAACTACGACAGTACCGCCTAAAAGCCTCCGCTTGGGACAATTCTAAGAAAAATATTTTGTTTCGTTCGCCCACTCAGCCAGTTTTAAACAAAACGACGTTCACTCTCCACGCGGTTACAATCTGTGCTAATGCAGATCAAATCATGAAGTATGTGGATGCGCAAACGCTTGCCACAGGCTTTCTTTGATCTGTGCACAAAACACCGAAACTCGATCGGATCAGCGACAAGCGCTCGCAAGGCTACATAAGTCAATCCAACGCCGGATCCAGACGCTTGAACTTTGGAGGCTTATCAACGATTGGAAAGCGTGTAGATGTAGCATAAGGGACAACATTGATGCAGTACATGGGTACTTCAGGAAAGCAGCACGACAGAAAATGATTCTTAAAGGGTGGCACAGGCATATTATACGTCCATTTTCACCGTGCTCATTTTTGTCCCACGTCACAGATCGTAAGCCCATCGCCATGAGGAAATGGACAATCGCAGGTTGTGGTGGCGTATTGTTGAAATATTTTAAGGCGCGCGACTGCCAGTTTTCTGGCAAATGGGACCAACGGCTTAACGTTCCTTCCGAAGCAGGCTATAGGCTATATGTCATCACGCTACTTTCCTTGAGAGCGGAGCAGTAGTAGTAGACAACTTGGGCAAATTTTAATTAAATTTGATTTGGATTAAATAGGTGTGACGGGAGTTCGAAGTATGTCACGGGCGAAGCCGAGAGGTCACCTAGTATTCGATAAAAGAAAATGTTCATTTTGAACAACCTTTCCGAATCTTAGACAAGGTCATCTTCTCAAATCTCGTACCAATGTCGTTTTGTAGTTAAAACGACATTTTGACTCTGACAAAATTTAGGGTTTATGAACCATTTTTCTGCTACACAATTTGCTTCCATTTTTAAATTCACAAATTCATGCCTTTCTTTGCCACTGGGCGCCGGCAGCGCTATAAAAGTTCTTTCTTGGTTAATGGATATGGGATTGGAAATAATGGGAAGCAATCAATAGATAGATACATTCAAAAATGTGCTGAAGTCTTAATGATTACTTTGAATTTGTATGTTATGGTCCTTAGTTACGTCTCGCTTTAATTAAATATAAGTACTTGAAATAATATTATTCACTTTAAATAAAATTTTGTTAAAAATATTACGTTATTTCTGCACTTTGTGCAGCTTGGGCCGGGGCCCTCTCGGCACGGGGACCCGTGGCATTTTGCCAGCCCTGCCACCCTATAGTTACGCCACTGCCTATACTATGCAATGCGGATGGCACAGATCCGAGTGTTGTGACGAAAATCGGAGAGGCCACTGGTTATACACATATTACTTCGGGTAAGACCAATTTGGAACTTCATTACAGAAATACTTCATTATGTAAACATTCTAAAGTAGCCTAATGCTTGGGGAGTTTATAAGATGAGCTGCAGCATTCCTATTTTTAAACATACCTAACGCATAATAGGGCAAAGAGTCAAGGAACACATAGTAGCGGTGAAAAACCTTCAAACGAACAATTCAGTGAACGTGGAGATCTCATTGTAAGCAGGGTGTACGGACATGTGTTTGTAGACCGACCGACAGATTCAGCAATCAAAAGTGTGACGACCATGTGCGGGTAGTATTGTGGTTTGGGCGCAGATTATGACAGGTAGCTGAAGAAAGAACTCACACTTCAACGAGCTCACTAGATACTCACCAGTAGCATTATAACACTGACCTCCATTTTACCTTCAGGTATAAACTTTGTAAAATGAACAATAAGGTTTTAAAAGAAAAGAACGCAACTATATTTAACTCAAAGTTGTATTTTCTTTTCATCCTTATATCTATAACAATATTAAATAAGCTTAATTTATGTATATAATATTAATAGATTATTTAGGCGTGGCACTTAACTAGATGGATTATAAAAATTACACCTCATATAATTTTGAATAACTTGGCCAATAAATGCCTTCATCACGAAACTTACAATTGATAAGTAATATACTTATCGTTCTACGCAGACGTACCTATCGATACTTTACTAAATTATAAACGCGGACTACCTACAACTTTAAATTTTATCTAACTCTTGCCTCCTAAAAAATTGTCTTTTCTGAGCACAATGTTATCTGACGGTGAATTCAAATTATCGTAAGTGATAATGGACGTTATATACATGCGTAATTTGGCATCTTCCTTTTGGCTCATGCACCAAAACAATGAATACGAAACGGAAAAGAAAAACGTAATTTTATGAATATTGCAATGTGCAACCACAGATTACTAATACAAAAATTGCAAACACACTGATGAATGTATTTTTAAGTTGTTCCTGCAACACTAAAACACGACCCCGAGCTAATGGCCTTGAAATTTTCCACTTTTGTTGCACCAATCGTTTACCACGTTGACTGATAGAGAAGTAATCGTGACGATGGCAATAGAAAATTTAGTAAAATTTCTGAATAAACTCAAATGAAACAATAACCTTTAGTCTTAAAAATGTCATGCAACAGAAATGTTTATTTTTCATCCATATTCCATATCATAATTATCCATTTAGATATTGGATGTAATTGCAACTTCTAAATATCTGTAATTACATTAGAGATGAATGAAGATAATGATTATCACTTTCATCTTTTATGATGAAATTGATGATGACTAGTTGTATATTTATACAATTTTGACTAAGGAGTAGATACACGTCAATAGCCAATAAAGTGCAGCGTTTCAAGGTGTTTTGCTCGGGGTTGCGGCTGTTTCTAAATTAATGAATGTTATAAATTAAAAAAAAAATATCACAATCCGAACTATAATCTAGGGCACGTGTATTTGTATGTACTCTTACATTTTAAACTTATACTACTTAGTACAATATTACGTGTAAACGAATGTAATGGACAAATTCCTACAAATAGTATATAGCCTTATAATATAAGGAACGGTAATCCTACTGAGCCAATACATTTCTTCTACCGCGTACAAGAGTAGATAAGTATATTTGGTACACCAAAAATATATAAATTATACATTGAACTATACGACTAGAATGCCGACACAAATGTAACTTGATTACCAAAAGCGCGGGCAAATGTATTTATTTAAATAATGAGACTAAGGGCCGTATTCCAGAACGTATATCAATACTCAAGAAACACTTGAGAGTGGATTTTAGTCAGCAAAATCTAGTCTCAAGCGTTGATTGTGTATTAAGAAACGTTCTGGAATCCGGACCTTAGGGCCGTATTCCAGAACGTATATCAATACTCAAGAAACACTTGAGAGTGGATTTTAGTCAGCAAAATCTAGTCTCAAGCGTTGATTGTGTATTAAGAAACGTTCTGGAATCCGGACCTTAGGGCCGTATTCCAGAACGTATATCAATACTCAAGAAACACTTGAGAGTGGATTTTAGTCAGCAAAATCTAGTCTCAAGCGTTGATTGTGTATTAAGAAACGTTCTGGAATCCGGACCTTAGGGCCGTATTCCAGAACGTTTATCAATACTCAAGAAACACTTGAGAGTAGATATTATAAGACAAAATCTAGTCTCAAGCGCTGGTCGAGTATTAAGAAACGTTCTGGAATACGGACCTTAGACTTACTGGACAATGCTCTTCGCGCTTTTATCATCGGACAAAATATATCTACCGAAACAAAAGTAGGTATATTATAATATAACCCTTACAGTATAATTTACGTAAAAATAATAAATAATTCGATCTGAATAGAGCTATATCAAAAATGAACAACAAAATTCATTGTAGGTATACGACATCGGCACGAATTATTCAGCAAATATCATATCGATTACATATTACATTTGGCGCAAAATATTGTTAAAAAATATATTGCTTGCAATTGCTGAAAAACGTGTTGCTTGCAATTGCTGAAAAACGTGTTACATAGTTTCAAACGTCAAATTGCAAGTGACAGCGGAAAGAATTTAAACGTGGAAAAAAATAATTGCTAGAATTGGTGTTTGCATGAGTACAATACATATAATTGGTTTAACATTTTGTGTAGGTAAAGTTCTGAAAAGTCTACTAAAAAATAAACATTATATTATATTGCAATTCAGTATCCACAGTAGGAAACAAAATATGTACATGTACACAACACAGTCTACATAGACTAGACTAATATTTATTTATTGGTATTGAGACTATGGATCTATAGATGTAACTAAAGTGTATCAAACAGAGTGTTGTACAAAATTGTTACAGAATAGAATTCAAATCCTGGCAACATTTATTACATTTATTGATCATTCGTGATAATATCTCTTTAAATTTGATACTTGCCAATAAAAAAAAAATAAAAATGTTACTTTACTGAAACAATAGTAACAATTTTATATTGAGTACTTAGCATAGACGTTTATAAGGTAGTTTCCTACTTAGCTATATATTTTTTATATTTTATTGAGATGAAAATGTTGAGTATATTATCGCTGGCACTGTAAAAAAATGTCTGCAGTCGTCAAAGTTCGGTTTTCGCCAAATTATAGATATTATTACCAGCAGAAATAAGGCGTTGTAGCGAATAGTCGCAAAAAAGGTCACACAAAGGTGCTAGCTATAGACACTTAAGCACTGTTATGATTGAGGCTATATTATTAATTCACAATATAAACAAATTTTCTAGAAAGAGTCTAGGACAAGACATATTGCGTTATAACGTACTTTCACAATTGTATTGAGTGTCCAATAACGTGAGCAGCAGCGGAAGACAAATTGTGATCTTTTGAGCAGATGTCGAAATTGAAAACATAAATTATGTGAGTTATTAAATTAAAACCTATTTACATCGATTAGGGCACTATCGTACAAATCTGCTCACAGAAAACCATGAGTGAGTGCTCAATTTTACGAAGGTGTTGCCAGCTTTAGTTTACCAAACTTTTTACGTAAATATACAGAATTTATGATTACTAAAAAGCAAATGTTTAAAATAAAACGAAATCGAGATTTTTAGTTGGCAGCACTGACTGCTAAAAATGCCACAACACACACAATGAGGTCGATATCATCAACTTCCCGCCAAATATACGAATACCGCATTCTCACTCATTTTGAACAACATTATTTAAAAATTATCTAAGCTACAGATAATATTAACCTTTCTCTTCGTTAGGTATTGTTATAGATACCGAGCTCGGTCTGTGTTGTCTGTGGTCTGTGATATTTACATTAGTGTGTGTGGGAACTGGGGCACTGCGATGTATTTCGTCCGTCGTGGTCAATTTACACTCGACAACGCGGTAGTTACAAGTCGGCGAACCGCAGTCGAAGTCTGGACGTATGATCACAGCGTTCGGAATGTCCTCGAGACCCTTCGGCTCCTCTTTAATGAAAGGTGGACAACTGGGCAAGAGAAAAATATTGTTAAATTTAATATCTAAATGAAAACATAAATCATATTTACAAATATATAGGATACTCTTTCAAAAATATGTATTTAGATAAAACGTTCCAGTCTAGAACTCTTAGGCAAAGGCACATTTAAATATTTAGTTGGTCACATTAGGTCCAATGTTTCGATATCTAATCGAATGACAAATTGACAGCAAATGTATGGAATTATCTGCCAAAAATACCAATCGATTTAAATTCGAGTAAAATGTACTAAAATGTCTATTAACAAGTATCGTTGCGGATCGCTACGGAGCTGAGTATCGCCCATCAGGTGGGACTCTGGTGTCAAAAAGTACCATAGGATGGTAAATGCAACCAAAATAAGAGCAGTTTTTATAACTTAGGTACTTTAAGTTGGGGTTAATGGACAAATCTTACGTTTAGTTGGGGTTACGCTGATCTGACGTTATCAAGTTGCCTGGTTAGAGAATTCTTTCTCTGAGTCAAAGGAATCTCCACATATCGCCATCGTTCTTTCAAACCCGTATTCGTTATAAAGTCAAAGATTTTTTTAAAGTAGTTTATATTGATCTACATCTGTGATATTGATAAACTTTCACTTTTAAACCTTTTTTGTCGTTTTATAATATAATTAATAAATTATATTGTGTAATTACCTCATAGGTGGCGGTGTCGGCGAGCGTGAGAGAGGGAAGCTTGCTACCTCACGCGATATCGCGAGGGACTTGATCGAACCAAACGTTTGTTCTGGGCTTAGTGGAGCTCCGAGCACTGACGCCATACCCCTGTAATATTAAATAAATAAATAGTTAAAAGTATTGCCAAGATGATAGTTTTCAAATTATTCCCAAAAAAGGAAGTTTCAGGTAAGTTTGAATACAACCCTCTTTTATTGGAATTCATCGTTAAGTACATAATTTGATTTTTCGAGCCTACTCGTAAAAAATAAGGTTTTGTATTTTTCCTCAACTAAAATTTGTCGCGGCGTAGTCCTTCAATTAAGTGTAATACTCGTATCTGTACTCAGAAAAACTCTTCGTATATCATTTGGTCCTTCGCGCCGGATTGGAAGCAAAAAGGTTGCCTCTTGTACTATTTTTATATACATATTTAAGATTAAAACTGTCACAAATCTATAAGTAGGTGTCAACTAAAATTATTGAGAGGCCGAGTTTATTTGTTTGAACGCGTAAATTTTGGGAACTAAACGCTTATAATACGCCATCCAAATAAAAACAGTTTTTTTTACATCAGACAGCCTGTTTACTGAGAACTTTAGTTGCTGTGTATCATTACCCAAGGGTAACTGGTAGTAACCCAAGGTAACGGGTATCCAACACAAAAAGAAATTTTCAAATCCGACCAGTAGTTTTTAAGATTAGCGCGTTCAACCAAACAAACAATCTCTTCAGCTGTATATATTAGTCTAGATTGTAAAACTAATAAATTGTGGTGATGGTGTACAGTGGGGTACAGCTAGTAAATTTTAAAAATAAACATAATACTCACACAACAGAATCCGAGGGCACTAGGAAGGGTAAGGGCGGCGGACACGGAGCGTCCGCTCGGGCCGGAGACGCGGGCTCCGCCGAGCGCGGGCAACGAGCTGCCTCGCCCTCCTCCACCAGTCCTAGCCAGCTGCGCATCCAGCGCCACATGCCTGACGGACTACCTGCAAGGAGATGGGACACATGGCCATTACAAGCGCTCTTGCAATCCTTTATTACCTAGTTGGTTTACTATGAAATGAAGCGCTCCTGATCCCGCGTACTCAGTGTTCTGTAAACGATCACTGCGTTAAGCATATTTTGCTACAGTGATATAGCGAATGTTGCTTAGTTGTATTTGTGTGATGTAGTTGTATGTGTGTGATGTTAGTAGATGTGTTTAATGATAGTAGCTAGTGGTCCTTGGATGGGTGACTACTTCGTGGAATTTACATTTGCGAGCGTTTGCGTGTTTCGGAAGGCACGTTAAGCCGTTGGTCCCGGTTGCCAGTAACATGGCAGTCGTTAAGTCACGATAAAGGCATGAGGGCGTCTTGAAAAATTTCAACAGCAGGTCGCCACAGCCTGCGCTTGTCCATTTTCAAAACGGCAATGGGCTCACCACCTGTTACGTGGGACAAAAATGCATACGGTGAAATGTGGGCGTATAGTTTGCCTCTGCCTATCCCTTCGGGGATAAAGGCGTGACAATATGTATGTATGTTAGTTTACCATGCTCCGTTGGTTTGGACACGTCCAACGAATGAATAAGGAACGATTGACGAAGAACATATATTGTGCAAAAGTAGAGGGTAGAAGGAATAAGGGTAGGCCGAGACTTACATTCGAAGAGCATATGAGCAGATTTTTAAAAAATGGAACAGTCAAAAGTACTCGGATACCCAGACGTGCATGTATGAAGCGATTAATGAATCTACAGGAAGCGAAACAAGTATGCATGAATCGCCAAGCCTGGCGATCTGTCCTCTCTGACTACCCCGTCTACATATCACTGGACTTACACATATAGAACTATATACTATTAACGTGGTGCTTCCCTTTTTCTATAGGATGTAATGTACACCTAGTTGCTATTGTAAAGGTCGCTTTCCGAAGGATGGAAAAGGTGTTATGTTTTTTTTCTAACTTCCTCAAATTATCGTCTTATAATTTCGATGCCGGTTCCAAGACATTCTAACTTCTCCTAGAACTTCACCGAGATCGAGCTCAGTGTAACTTTTCTGGTATTGGGCATGTTTGCAGGAGTCCCAGTAATTAGAATGCGGGTGGGATTAGTCTCAATCTAATCCACGCATCTAAAAAAGGTGCCAACGGATAATGATGTGACGCTGCTCTTACTGTTACGATTTTTAATTTGCCTACAACCTATATCTCACCACACCGATACAAAAACAGTGTCAGTCGGCTGAGCCGCCATTACAGAAATGAGAGGTCAGTTTTTTGCTTTACCTGCGATAAGTAAGGAAAAAATTCTTGCTAATCAATTATTTTACAAAAATTCGTTATAAAGATAATAGGTACCTAACGGACCAAACGGCTCAACAAACCCAGGACAAACAGCTTAACGTGCCTTCCGAAGTGCGGAAACTCTCGTTAATAGACTCCATGTCACAAACGGTCACTTGCAACGGATAATCGGAAGAAGCAAATCAACTTTTTTTTTAACTTTCAGTGTGGCCTTTGCTATTCAATCAGATCAATTGAGTGACCTCATTGTCAACATTGACGGCGACAGAATCCGAAACGGATTTAATATAATTTTTTATTGATATGGGTCGTCATTGAACACGACCTTCCGCGATTTAAGAGATCGACTATAATTTCAGTGGCTAACCACCAAGTCAGTTCGTGTTCAGCATTTTGATTTTCGAATTTCTTTTATAAATAATTTGGGTGGGAATTGAAAAAAACCGGAAAACTCTACAAACAGTATGGAGCTGCGGGTATTCTGTTATCAGAAGAAATTTTAAAAAGTACAGCTTTTTTTAAATTGTGAATACTACAATTATTTTCCATCCGCACTCCCATTACTGTGACTCCTGTATACCAGAATGTACAGCGTGACCAAGACCAGAAAGGTAACACCAACCTGGAACTCGATAGAGTCCCAGGAAAAGTTAGTGTTTTGGAACCCGCATCGAAATTAATCAGAAGATAAATTGGCTTGGAACGAAAGTAATTCCACTCCTCTACTTTGCAAAGGTGTATCTATATTCTATAGAAAAGGGAAGCAGTTCCATTTTCTTCACACTCTGTCATAGTAGGTATTAAACAGCTAACCTAAGTCGTACTGCTATATTTTGGGCATTATTTATTCATAAAGTGAAAAATAAGGTTATATTAGGTCCACACTGTTTCTACTGTTGACTGTATTGAACTTTGTGGAACTCGCTACACATCTTCAATTTTACCATACACCATAATTCAACTTTTTAAAATTTGTATATATTTTTTATTAATACAGGTCTAGAAATGATCTCTTTTTAAGATATTTTAATTCCTCTATTGGTTGTCTTGGAATACATCCAAGACAACCAATAGGGGATTCGACAACAACCGATCTTACGCGGGAAACTTGACAAGTGTGGACGCATGCTGTATATTATTTTCAAAAACTAGTGCATTTATCTTGTTTTATGTGTGGGAGTGGTGGTTTCTTGGACATAAAAGTTGTGTTAACGTGCTACAGTGAAAGACAGTAATATATATATGCAGTAAAATGTGATTTCCCAAAACCTCAGTATAACAATCACTACTATACTGGGGTGAGACAGACTTTGACTTAAGACAAGACTTAGCTAAGGCGTAGAGGACGGGGACGTTTCGGATAATAAGCAGATTAAAGAAATATGAAATAAATAAGATTTGGTTAAAAGGTCTTAGTAACCAGGCCATAAAATAATTACATAAAAGACAACCAATCGGTACAATAAAAGATCAAGATTATAAAGATATGGTGATGGAAATAGGTGCAGGTACTTACGGGAGTATTTCCTACTGTTCTGAGGGCTCAATGGGTAGAAGTCGCCATGAATGGGACAGTGGAATGCGAGCCGGCGTTGTCTCCTTTGTGCCGCTCGCATTAATATACACAGCACGATACCTGCAATATAAGTGGAATTGATTATTAATGCGTGTACATATTACAATAGAAGATTGTCTTTGCCTGACGTCTGAGGTCCTTAAAACTTTATAAGAAGCTGTAGGTTCAGTCTGCAGCGATAGTAGCTTAGCATAGTACCTAGAACATTATTTATTGAATTGATAAAAAAATCTTAATATCTATATCCTATACTTATATATATATCCTACTAATTTTATAAACGTGAAAGTTTGTAAGAATGGATGTTTGTTCCTCTTTCACGTTAAAACTAATGATTTGATTTTAATTAAACTTTACAATAATATAGCGTATACATCAGAATAACACATAGGCTAGTTTTTATCTCATGAACAACTTTCTGTAGAAAAAGGGAACGGGAGAACTTCGCTACGCGGGCGAAGTTGCGGGCGTCAACTAGTCTATACTAATATTATAAAGCTGAAGAGTTATCTCTAGCCTTATCTCTAGCTAAGCGTCTAGGTATGTATTATACACGAGTTTTATATCTCAAACTTGGTCGGAGAGCCCTTAGCGGCACTCCAAATATACTAGAGCGGCTGAAGTTGTAACTCCTCTAACATGTTTTACGTAATAAACTTTGTTTGAAAAAGTATCAAGAGATTTAGGCCACGGTTTATTGTGTTGTGTGGAATAAGATTCCTACCTAAGTTCAAAAGTTTTGGGAAATATTCTGATAAGTTTTGAAGTTAGAAATTGTGGCGGATTTTCGTATATTCTATAGAGGTCGGAGTTGTTAAGGCTGAATTACATAATAATATACGTCATCTCAATAAATCAAATCAGCCTACTGTACCTACAATCAGCATACTGCTGAAAGAAGTCCTCTCTCACATTTTGCTGCTGTCGGGAAATATAGTACCCCAATGGCCTGGTCTTGTAACAACCCCACTAGCCTTGCATGGCCCTCCTGTCCCGTCTGGGTTGGTACAGGGTTTTATGTCGAGTTTTCTTTCTCTTGGCCATGGCCACCCCTGTTTATAAGCAGGTGCTTAAACTCAAAATCATGCTTATTATCAACTAGCATATAATAATCATACAATTGAATTTATTTTTGGCTCTAAAAAAGTACACATACTTAGACTGTAAAGAAAGAAGAGTAGGTTAGTAAGTAGGTAGGTAGGTAAGCAGACCTCAGATTCTAAAGCTATGGATTCGGAAGTAATCAGAACTGCTGGTACTTATTTAAGTAGTACATGGGATCAAGAAGCAATTCTCATGCCCATTTGCACTAAACACAATTTAAGTCAATCTTAACTCTGAAACTCGCTCAGGGGAGAAGAGAATGACATTTGTAAGATCTATGAGGGCTGAGTGATTTTAATGATGTTAACATAACATGGTACTTTTTATATTTCTAACCCTAAAGTCAAGAAAAGTCTTATAAAACGGCTCAGTCTATCCATCCGTCCCGTGAGCATCTATTTCTCAGGAACCATATTAGACAGAAACAAGCGGTTTAGCGGCATTCGATTCAGGACACCATGGATACGTGCATAGGCGTTTTTTCTACTTCTACTTCCTGTTTTGGTTTCGGTTTAGAAGTCGTCGGATTCGTTCGGTACGATAATAAAGAACGCGTTACTTGTTCTCGGGTCAGCTTAATAGAACTAGCGATTTGGAGAATTATGCTAATACTAGTTGACGCCAGCGGCTCCGCACGCGTGGTGAAGTTTTCCCGTTCCCGTTTCCCACAGGAACTTGTTCCCGAGATAAAAAGTAGCCTATGTGTTATTCTGATGTGTAAGCTATATTGTTGTAAAGTTTCATCTAAATCCATTCAGTAGATTTTGCGTGAAAGAGTAACAAACATCCATTTTTTTAAATTTTCGCGTTTATAATGTTAGCAGGATTGTATAACACTTAGGGAAAATGGTCATGATTCTAAGTTAAGTACATGGGTGGCAAGTGACATGGCTTCTGAAAACTAAGCTGCAATATCGTAATACACACCTGCAAGGGTCATTAGCGCCCCAGCGACGATACACACTGGTCCGAGCACTCTCGAATTACCGGTGAACGCTATCCGAGCCGCGTAATGGTCTGGCTCCTCGTTCTCGCCGCAACCGCGATACGATGCCGCTGCAATAACATTACACCTCATTATTATTAGTATGGGATTCTTCAAAAGGGGCCTTAGAAGGTTTTAAAAGGGTCGGCAGTGCGAGTGTTGCACCTCTGGTGTTACAAACGTCCGTAGTGTCCACTTTCCATCAGGTGGGACGTATGCTTATCTGCCACCTCAGTGGTGTACAAAAAATCTAATCTATTTTAGTTAGCTAGTTTCTTCCTCAGGCTCTATATAGTAATCTTGATGTTCAAATAAAGATTTTTTTATTTTCATATCATTTCACGACATTGATATAGACAAAGAATTATTTTCTTTTTATATCATTATCACCCCCAGCGTGGATAAATGTTTCTTTTCTTGTTTGGTTGACTGCCTCTGTGGCGCGGTGGGAGTGTATCCGACTGCTACGCAAGAGGTCGTGGGTTCGATTCCCACTCAGGATAAAACTATGTGTGATGAGCACGATGGTTTATTCTGTGTCTGGGTGTTATTTATCTATAATATGTATGTATTTAGAAATATATAAGTATGTTTATCAGTTATCTGGTTACCATAGTACAAGCTCTGCTTAGTTTGGAATCAGATGGCGTTGTGTGCGTTGTCCTAAAATTATTTATTTATTTATTTCTTCGTGAAGAGGTACATCCTTAAATTAGGGCACATCATTGTGCGATCATTTAGAGACCCTCTGTCAATAGTCATGTGGACTGAGAGCTATGGATTTCTATCAGGCAAGCGCAAATTCATAAATTTAGAGTGGAAATTTTTTTAGCCTCTATAGGGACTCGAGTCCACGACTTTTCACTGGGGGCGGGCTGTTTATCCAACTAAGCTACTGAGGACACTCGAAATTACATACCGTTTGAACTTTTTCCTCTTTATATGTAAGATATCGTAGTCACCATTTTTTTTTCGTGTGGAAATCCTCATGAATGCTATGCCGGACTTCTACCGACTAAAACCACACGTTACCCTTCTATCTGTCTATGGCCAGGAGTCCCGGGTGACCCCTTGGAAGGATAACCCTTCGAAGGGCATAGTCACCATATTAATGCTTTTCAAAACTATTTCTAACCCTGTCTGTTATTTGTGCTCCTTATACATTTATACAGACGCGTAAGGGCATATGTTGCGTCGCCATCACTATTCTGTCATAAAGAGGCATATTACGTATGTACACTCAACAAAACAGTTTGGATTGCAGACAACAAAACAACAATCTATAAATATAAAGTGTACTTCTAAAAATAATAAGTAATAATATTTTATTACTCCTTGATATCTTTAAACGCGCAATTTTGGCAATTTAAACGTTTTGCTCATACAAACAACATTAGTGCAAGTGTGTAGCTTGCAAACCAAACTTATCAGTTGTCTAGAATCCATACTACAAGTTTATACTGGCGTACGTTGGGCTAGAAGGCGCTGTGTAAAAAAAATGTCCCACAATATTTATTTATTGTACATTTTGCCGAGTGCGCATCGGACAAAGAACGTTCTTCTGAGCTGCATTGCAAAGTTTTCTTAAAATACAGCTTTTTCATGTACAAACTGAGTTTAAAACCTTCGTATATAATGTTCTATGATTACCTATTTAGCCATGAAACTCTCATCTTGTTAGGTATAGTAACTACAATTTCCTACTTTACACATACTTGTACCTACTTCCAGCAGTTATTCATTATCTTATGCCCATAGTTGTCTTTAATTCAATAATATTATTAAAACGTCAGTTTATATTATACCACATTTCTGCGTGAATGCTGAACAGCTGCTTTTGTTATAGAATACATGTGTTAGATTGTTACACAACGAATTGGCATCGTATTGATGTAAAACATATCACTAGAACACGTTTTCATCGGATGCGTAGCCAATGTTTTGATTCAGAGAGTATACGTAGCTGATTTACATCAACAAGTTTGTGCTATCGACTTTCTAAATTACGATAGTATTTGGTTTAGCTTTTTAGTTTATCATCACGTCTTGATATATCCCTTAATGGGTAACAGAGGTAGGTATATTATACGCCCGCATTTCACACATTTTATCACACATAACAGAACTATCCTAGAACCGAAAGATTCCGTAGATGTTTCATATATCGCACCATAAAAGCATGGAACTCTCTGCCAGCGCACGTGTTCCCTTCTCTTACAATTCTGGGTATTTTAAGAGAAGCGTGAAAAGGCATATTTCTGTGCTGTCAGATGATAGCAAATTGGAGCCCTGCGGGTTGAGATAGCGGCCTCAATCATGGGTCGTCTTTGCTTACCATCAGGCGGGCGACGCCATTTTGACGTGCCACATTTATATAAAAAACATAACAGGTGTTGAGCTCAATGCCAAAATGGTGCAGGGTGGGACGACCTAATGAAGAATTTTTTTAAGCCGTCCTAAAGTCTTGAACTTGATTTACCGTCATGTTACTGGCAACCGAAACCAACGGCCTTCTAAAGCAAAGAAACGCTTGTAAATGGAAATGCCATAAAGCGGTCACCCATCCGAGGATCAGCCATAGCGAAAGTTGACGTAGGGAGTTACCGGGACTACCAGCGCTTCAAACCTATTTCATCAGTGTGATAATTTATTAAAAAGAAACTTTAAAACACATTTAATTTAAGTAAGAACCGGGTCCGTTCTTCAAAGAAGCAGGATAACACCAGAACCCTTGGGCGAGGCCGCGGTGGTAGTTAAAGTCTGTTGGGAATCCTGGGACATTCTTCCAAGGTGTTACCCAGGGATAGACAGATTGGGTAGAGACCGCATGGTTTTAGTCGGTTTGAGTTCAGCATAACACCCGAGGAGATATCAACAGGAAAATAGAAAACGGGGTCCTCTCTGTAGGTGCTTTTTATCAGGCTTATTTTAGGGATAAACTTATTGGATTTCAAATTACAACTAATTGCTAAACGTATGTACTATAAGAATTATAATGGTGTTCAAATTTTAAAAATTTTAATTTAGAAAATTTAGTATAATAATTGCTTTTCAATATTTTTTCTAATGTTTAGGCAGGTGTCTTTGCTAAGTGCCGGTCGATGGCGCCTTAATTAGCCTTAAGATGTAAAGAGGTGAATTAATTTGTCAGTTTCGGGTAAGTTTCGGTGGTGTAGTTGTTAAACGCGTCTGGTGCGTTAAACCGGAAGATGTTGGTTGGAGTCCAGCTCGAGACTGAAAAATCTTTCCACTTTAAAATTTAAATTTTGAAAACGTTTTTATAATTGTTTATCATGGTGTTATCTGTGGTTGTACTACGTACTAGTACTCATGAATCTATTTCGGGGTAGTAAAAATTTTTATGATTCTAGAGAAATTACGACTACAAACAAAGAATTTTCCACGAATTGATTGATATCACGGAATAACATGTAATGTACGTAATCTATCACAGACAGGTGCAGGCAGGTGTATCCTGTATATTATGAGTAAACTACGGGTGAAGACGGAGTTGTAGCTTGCGTCAATGGACGATTTATTCCTAATATTATTGTTTACTTTATGTTTCTGTTTCATGTTTAGGAAAAAAAGATTTTAATATTATTTTTAAACTTTCGCGGTGTATATTTTATACACTACTCGGGGTTTTATGCGAAATAATATTTACTAATGAGTACTTACACCTATTATTAAGGAGTAAGAACTTTTAATCCCTTATTTGTATTAAATAAGGTAAGAACCACACCTATTCGGTTAATTCTATTTTGTTTTGCGCATTGTTTTATGTATTAGGCTAAAGTTTTATATCTGCAGAATTTGGGGCGATGCGATGTATAGATTCATCACAATTTGAAGTCGATAGTAGTAATTCGCACTATCTTGTTCTCTTGTTACTAGGAATAGATGTCAGAATGCGAGATGTTACGCCCAAAACTTTCGTCAAGGGCTCAAGATTTGTGCTGATGACTGTATTCATCTTCTTCTATAATATATAAATATATAGTATAAAAATATAAAGTATAAAAATGAAACCCGTTTTCCGTTGTCACGCCATCACACGTGAACGACTGGACGGATTTGAAAAATTCTTATTTTATTGGATAGCCCATTTATTGAGGAAGGTTCTTAGCTATATATAATCACGCCACTACACAGGAGAGCGGAGCAGTAATCATAAATGTCAACAAATCGGGAAAACTTTCATACATTTTTGGAAAAGTAATAAGCGACTCGATTAAATGGGTGCCACAGGGTTGAAAGTATGTCACGGACGAAGCCGAGCGGGTCAGCTAGTTTTTTAAAAATTCTTTACGGTTTCGTTATTTTCAAATCTCCCTAGCCCCAGATAAAGTTGTAGTGCTTATCTGGGGTAGAACTTTGAACAAACCTATACATAAATAGGTTACTATTTAAGTATAAGAATGTTCCCTACAAGATTACTACAAAAGATTCATACTATCGACTTGAAAACAAAATATAAATAATAAGAAAGATTCTGGCTTTGCTTTTCTGCTCAAGTCGAGAAAGAAATAGAAAAAAAAAACTTACCTGTTAAAACACATCCGACGAGCATAAACAGGAATCCGAAAATCGGTAGAACTATCTGACAGTTGGCTGCGACGACCACGCCGGCGACGGCCAACCCGCCTTCCACCTTCTCCACACGAAGTCTGGATATAGCCGGGGGACATCGTGGCTTGCCAACCGGAGCCCTTACCAGCGGCTCACCGGGTGGAGACGTTGTCCTGCGAAGTGAGAAAATAATTATATGATTACGGGTTTTATTTACAGCTAGAGGACGTTCGCGTATTCGTTTCCCAGAGGAACAATGCAATACACAGTGTCAGCTACCTTCCCACCAAATTTTATCCAAATTGGTCCAGCCATTTAGGCGTGTGGAAGTAACAAATATACACACAGTCACAAATTTTCGCCTTTATAATATTAGTACTGATATTACTACTTAAACCTTTACGTACCCCTGACGGTGGCACAGAATAAGTAAACGGTAGTATCTACTGATATTAAAACTATGATTTAGAAAATTTGAACAGCAGACATAACAGAGAAAGTAGATACATTTATCTTACTCTAGTAAATAAGTAACAAAACAATTCTACGCGTATTTTGCTATTAATATCTATTATTAAAGTCATTAGCGAATAGATAGTTTTGTAACCAATTGTTGTTTAGCAAACGTGTGTTTTGGCGGTCGTGGATGTGTTTAATATATCTTGGCACAGCCTTGAATCTCATTGCAGTCCAGGGTACATTCTATTTTTGTCTCTGTCTAAGGTAATTATCATCTGTCTTGTGTGTACACTTGACCATAAGTAATTTCTTTACGTCACCTGATTTTTGTCGCTAGGGACTTCAATATATTTTTATGTAAAGTCTTCTAATTTATTTCTATCTATTTTGTCGTGTATGAAGCGATTAATGAAACTGCAGGAAGCGATAGAAGTATGCATGGATCGCGAAGCCTGGCGATCTGTCATCTGGCCCAGTCAGGGCTATAATAGCGCGTAATTATGTCGGAATCATAAATACAAGATGAATCAGTCGAAGCCTCGCTAGTTCTAGCGTTAAGGTTGGTCCTGGCATGGATGACCTTTTGAAGCCATATCATTTAGTAGTGTTTCTGCGCTTTGGACGGCAGTTAGCTTTTGATTTTTTTTTGCCAGTAATATTTAGTCGTTAAATCAAGGTGAAAGCTTCTAAGTGGTTTTAATATTTCATTTATTTTTACAGCTGGTAGCTTTAGGTAACTTATTCGATAATTATTTTTTATTAAAAGTGAAAAAAGACAACTTGGTTCAGGACGGGGATTGATTTTTTTCGATTAAATCAGATTCGATGAGACCGTATGTTAATTGTTAAATAAATGTTGTTTTTAAACTTTCGTGATTGTCTCTCATATTTATGATATATCGGGTCTTTTTCGCGACGTATATTATTAGGTAAAAGTAAGGTAAGGTCGAAACCTCGGGAATTATAAGGTAGGCTTCAGACAGTATGTCTGTAGTAGCTCAGTAGCAGTATCCAGTATAAAAAAACAATAACGCTTACTGATTGATTGATGATTGATGACTGATTTTTATGGTGCCGACATATGAACCAAAGAATCATAAAAAGAACCACAATTCTATCTGCCTTAATTATGTTTACGAGTTTACTAGACATCATAAAATTGCACCAGATGTAATGAAGACGTTAAAAGAGCAATAAACCTGATTTCACTAAAAAAAAAACAACCCAGAACCCATTTATTGCTAAAATGCAAATGCGTGCCGTTTGCTATTTTTACAATCTCTGAAACGTCAAATTACCTACGCTCTTCTTACTGATAACTTATACAAGAGATATACCTAAAGCCGTAGTCAATAGAGTGATACCAGGAATAAATAAGATTTTTTTCTTATACCAACAACTACCCACTGTATTCCTAGTTCTTTGAATATAATGTCCATCCCAAGGTTGCCTGTAAGAAATTACTTTTAGCGATAAGATTTGTACATATTAATATGATATAATCCATAATTTTGATATAACGATTGGTGTTCAATAAAGAATAAGACAGCAAAAATAAATCGTTTATAATTAAATATATTTGGGAAATTCTGACACAGCGCCATCTAGCCCATCAAATTATCATCTAGCCCAAATTAAGTTAATATAAGCTTGTGCTATGGGATCTAACAACTGATAAACATACTTTATTTTTTTAAATACATACATACTATACTAACTAACAGTAGTTGCAGTATGCAAAAATATTATTCCAAAATTAAAAAATACATAATTATCATTTCATTTACATTCATCGTACAAGGATGTATGGATCGTTTCTTTAACCAGTGATCATTTGAATTTCGATGTCCAGTACGGGATTCATAATTACTCATAGAGATCATACACGTATATAGTAACTGTGTAAATGTAGTTATTAAATACAAGTATATGATAACTACACGTGAATTAAAACGTGACAAATTTCATGACGTTTTTGGCACAAAAACTCTTGTTGATGGCAAGTTTTGGCCGTGAATACCCTACTAGTAATATATATATATCTTTATTTGAAGATGTTTGTTTTCCAATTTGGATGAAATATGGTATACAGATAGAGAACTGACACCTTGTTTTTTCTTGAAGTCTGTTTTCAAATGATTATTCTAATAATGTTTCATGACTTCATGAGATTCATCGTGGGAAAGAAAATATAACTAGATTATTGCAGTCGCAAAGCATAAAGCTTTCTAGCTTCGTATATTGGAGCGATGCATATTATTCATCTTTATTTGTATGGAAATACACCGTGCCCTTCCATCTGCAACGTGTACATCCACACGAATATATAAAAAAAAAACGACTTGCGCTTCTGCTCAATATTAGGGTACCTACTAGAAATCTTTGTCAATAATATGTAGATCATACGAGTATTATTTACTAAAACAAAAGTAATGTTAATTAAGTTTAAAATTCTATAGAAATGATGTTTTTTAAAACCGCGCGCTTTTATATATCATTGGAAATCCTATAGACATGATGTTTTTGGTAATAAGATTTTTATGTTTTATTATTAACTTTTTTTTCATGTTTTAGTATTATTCTAAATTTGGGCTCCTACACGATCTGGTCCTCGTTTTGTTGATTCGAATCAACTCAAAAATTGTGAAAATCGGTTAAAAATTCTGTGAGTTATGGCGTTATATACAATTCGTCACTGAAGCTAATCCATGGGACCTCCATTCCAATAAGTGCACATTCTTATCAATTTTTAACGGTTTATCCTGTGTCTGGGTGTTATTTAACCATAATATGTATTTAGAAATATATAAGTATGTTTGTCAGTTTTCTGGTTACCATAGTACAAGCTCTGCTTAGGTTAGAATCAGTTGGCGTTGTGTGAGTTGGGACGTCGATATTTATATTTTTTTATTTAATTTGAAATGAAATTAAATGAAAAATCTTTATGTAGGTCACAAAGTAACACTTATGAACGTCAATATTACTGCTTTTACATTTACATTTACTGCCAGATTCACAAAGCAATAGGTAGACCCAGAGGAAGAACCTGGCAATAAAACTCATGGCCACTCTTTTCTAACTAATGTAATTACTACATTAGTTTGATTTACATGATATTTGACCAATTATACAGTAATAAATTTATACAAAAAAAGAACAAAATTAATGTTGTGTTCATTAAAATTACACTTACATAGTTCCTTTGAATTTATGTGAGAACAGTCGAATAAACTTAGTTTGCCTTATATTTAAATAATATAAAAAAAAATAAACGTTAGATACGTATATTCATTTTTTTATTAATAATACTATATTATACTACTTATACGTATATTAATAATACCTAATGATTAATGTGGAATGGTCTGTAATTTGTAACATGTGAATTCGTAATGAGAAGCTCAATATCTCATTGAATAATCTTCAATGGTTTCACTAGCAACGCTTATTGTTCATTTCCAAACAAAAATACTCTAATTACACTGTTAAATAACATATTTTTATGTTATTTTGCGTAACGCTGATCATTCTTAATTAGGGCACTTGTTTCAATTCTTGTAATAGACAGTTGTGTAGCAGTTTTGTTATGAGCAGAGATGTCATCATGCGTTGCCAGTTGCCAGCTCTAAAATACCTTACTACTTAGTTCAATTGACTGAACTATTGAACTTTTCTAGTTAGTTCAGTTGGTTGAACTAAAAAGAAAAAATCTCAGTAAATGCTAGACAATTTTTTTTTACGTCAATTGTTTTTTTGATGACGATCACGAATTAGTACAATTTTTTAACACATTTCTTGTTTGATAATGAACTTTTTACTATTTACAGGCAAGGTGTAAATGGCCCTAACATCAGAAGTTATTATTCGGAAATATGTTGTAAAGAAATGCAAATCTGGATTTACAAATTAAAATTGTACACAATCAATTGGACAAATGTTGATAGAGAAATTCATTACTCAGTTTACGGTAACTTTCCATATATTTGTAAATATGTACCGAATGAATGGCCGTACGTTGCTTCTACGTACCTACCCGTTATATGAACTTTCTAGGTGCGGCTGTTAAATAGGTCGGTGTTGCCACAAAGAATATTTACAACCCATTAATTGAAAGCAGGATGTATGCAGAGTCGTAATGAATTGTCCATTTTTATTTCTTCACTAGATGACCCCCACAGCTTCGCCCGTGGAATATTTGGACGTCCCGTCGCACCTATTTAATCCCGTCGCTTATAAATTCTACAATGATACATAAAAATTTGCGGATTTGTCGATATATATGACTACTGCTCTGCTCCCCAGTGTAGTAGCGTTATGATATATAGCCTATAGCTTTCCTCGATAAATGGACTATTTAACACAAAAATATTTTTTCAAATCCGACCAGTAGTTCCTGAGATTAGGGCGTTCAACCAAACAAACAAACTCTTTAGCTTTATAATATTAGTATACATTTAGGCATCGCGCGCAGGACGCACACGCGACAGTTTCGTACAGTGAATAATATCAGAAGCAGTCACTTCCGATCTGAATTGGTGTAAAATTCATAATGCGAGTCACATACGAAAATAACTTGGGAAGTAAGATTTTTTTAAATTACTAGCACAGTCCCTGTGCCATTTTTGTATAATAGAACTCTACAATGATTCATATGTGTCCAATATAGTTAACAAATGTACCGTTTTTAGAAGCTTTTTATAACTTGCAAGGTATATGTTTGCACTGGTGGAATTATGAAGCAATATCTGCTACATAATTTCCACCCGTCGATTTGACCCCATGATTCCGTCTCTAAACCGATTGGGCTGAAATGTTTTATATCTTAACTAAATAGATATCGTAACTTTACATAAGATATTATTAGTTTGGATGACAAAGCATGAATAGATGTGTGACGTCATTTTGAATACAACATGGTGAAACTCCCAAAATGGTGGACTAGTTATTTTAATGCTATGTGACTTGCTGAGTAGAACCGAAAAATAAAGAGACGTCTACATGCCGGTATAAACTTTTTATGTTTTCCTACAATATGGGTATCAAAATAAAGGAGTTGCAGGGAATAATTTATTTTATCTTATTTAAATGAATGCTTGATTTAAAAAAGAGATTTTTAACTATTAATTTGTTTTCAATTACTTTATTTCTTTTCACGGCAATGGGCTCACCACCTGTTACGTGGGACAAAAATGCATTTGGTGAAATGTGGGCGTATAGTATACCTCTGCCTGCCCCTGCAAGAATAAAGGCGTGACAATATGTATGTCTGTATGTAATTTATTTTAGACGTTATGTTCTTATACTCTCTCAAATTATCTTTTGATTAATTTTGATGCGTGTTCCAAGATACGAGTATTCTAACTTCTGGTCTTGGTCATTGCTGTAGATCCTGGTTTACAGGAGTCACAGTAATGGGAATACGAGTAAGATTAGTTCCAATAATCAAATATTTATTTATTTTATTCAATTTACGTAGGTGGCGTAGTAGTATGCGACTGCTGCGTTGAGGTCCCGGGTTCAATTTCCTAGTCAGAACAAATATTTATGTGATCCACAAATATTTGATTCGAAGTTTGGGTGTTTTCTATGAATAATATGTAAGTATTTAGAAATATAAAGATATGGGCTAGTTGATGTGAAAAAATGTCCCACAATATTTTTAAGGTGCTATATATATCTCAATACATCCTATACTTTTAACGTGACATATAAATATCAGCACAAAATGATAACATAGTTATCTATCTATTTTAGAAGTAATCGGATCCCCTTTTTACTGTGTCCACAGAGAGTAAAATGGGGGTGTGGTTACAACTTGGTGTCAAATAAAGCATTACCGAGGCAATGGTTTTTATTAAGGTCACAATATACAAGTAGAATTAATAACAAAAATTGTATTTTTCTAAAGAAAAAGTATGATGTGTGGCGTGCTCCGTTGGTTTGGACACGTCCAACGAATGAGTGAGAAACGATTGACGAAAAATATATATTGTGCGAAAGTAGGGGGTAGAAGGAGTCAGGGTAGGCCGAGACTTACATACGAAGAGCACGTGAGCAGATTGCTCAAAAACGGAAAAGTCAATAGTACGTCATGCATGTATGAAGCGATTGGTGAATCTGCTGAAAGCGTAATAAGTGTGCATGGGTCGCGAAGCCTGGCGATCTGTCCTCTCTGACTGACTCAGGGATACAGCGTGAAGAAAGTTAGTTAGTGCGCTATCAATTTAAAAAAAATTGGCATAGACGCATAGGGCCTTAACTCAACTTGATAGCATATTTACAAAGTTTTTTTTTGATACTTAAATACTCGTAGTTGTATAACGATTAAAAAAAACAGGAATTTTCATTGCACATTACTATAAAACATTCATCACCTGTGATGGACAAGAGAAGGCAGACTCAAAACAATTGAATATTTTGTACCCATCCATGCCGAGTCTGCTACTTCAATCGTGTCGAAAAAGATCTGAAATCGTCGGACAATAGAAAGCCACCGGTACAATTTTGACAGTTTTTCGTAGTCAATTACTATTATAATCGTAGTCCAATAGAATTTATCAGTCGGCCAATAGATTCTACTAACACGTACCGCGCCAGTGGCCGCTAGTCAGTTGCATTTTTGATAGTCTACTAACATTTTGACAGCTAAAAACAGCGAATCTGGTTCTATTCTACGATATGTCATTAGTAGACTCGGCCTTTTGGCCAGCGCCAGCGTGGTACTGTAAACCCAAACCTTCACAATTTAGTAGAGATTTACGTCTAGCAGTTGACTGCCATAGGCTGATTTCATTGATTGAGATATAAACCTATTCAGTTATTATATTGACCATGTAAATTTCCATCGTGAACGTCAAACGTCGCTTTTCATTAGGTGAATGACGTAATTTTGACCAGGTCAATTTAAAATAAAAGTATCAGATGGTAAAATTTTAAATTAAATGGCGACCATCATGGTGTCATGACAATGGTAGCTAAAGAATGGGCGGGAGTGTTAACGGTGGTTCCGGATCGCTGGCGACAAATTCAACCATGATTTCCGATCCACTGGCCGGCAACAAAACTCGCTATTATGATGAATGCCGCTCCATTCTGCATGTTTACTGACAGTAAAGTTTATTTATTTAATATAGGAGTTTATATTTATTTAATATAGTGAAATCCCGAGCTGTCTATAAAGTATGACTATACACCGCGAAAGTTTAACAATAGCATTGAAGTATATTTTGACATAAGTTGGCCTATTCTGCACCTTCGGCCAATAGTCGAATCCGGCGACCTAATGTCCGGGGTCTAAAAGCGGAGCGTGAATAGGCACATCTTAGGGCCGTCAAATGTGGGATCATGTGTGTGGCCCTGTGAGAGTGGCCCCTCAATTCGCCAAATGTTCCATCAGGCGTGCGTTATTTTGGAGAGCTAAATAATCTAAATATATATATATATAAAAAACGTCATTTTCAATATTATTTTTTCACTCTATATACCTACCCCCTGCTTTTATTCTCTCCATGACAATTTTTTTTATAAAACAACAGTCTGTGCATCCGTGTTCGGAGCCACTTACACTGATGAACATTTCAAGGTATCACAGTTCTATCGCATGCAAGTCATGAACCTACTCCTTGTAATAAAAACTATAAATAAATATAATTATTCCGTACAGTAAGCCCTTTACCAATAAAAGTATAGAAGAACTATACTTATCGCATCGGTTTATTTTGGATCAAGGGACAACGAAAGCATACATTAAATATTTTAGTGTTTTTCCGAAACAGTTCCTTCGCTTTCTAATTAGTAACAATTTAGATCAAATGGATAATTTTAATTGTACGTATATCTGTACCTATATCTGTATACGGTTCCACACAACGTTTATTTTTGTATCTATAGTGTATTCTGGCAGATGTAGGGGGCAATTTAGTGTCATTAACTGCGGCGGACAGAAATAGTTCAGCCCCCACACATTGCGTGAAGAAGGATACCGAACATAACATCCTCCATAGGTATATGTAGTAGGTACATACCTAATCAACAGACGAGTAGGACAATATAATGAGTAGATTGTGGTGGATATAAGCCGGTACGCTAATCTTAGCATGGCATGGGAACCGTTGGGTTACGTGTCAAACAAATGTCTGGCCATGTCAGCCCCTCCGGGTCCCGGTAAGAGGTGAAGATGCTAGAAGTGCTGGCTTGACGTCGTAGGCATGACATGCGTGCCAATGGTCTCACTACAGGGGACGCCAACGATCGTGCGAAATGGAGAAGTAAAAGTTGAAAAGCGAACCACGGGCGTCACGAGACGCAACTGGGACAGACGCTCGGATGATGATGATGAATCTCAGCATGATCTGGGGTGCAAGGGGCCCCACCAAAATCTCCAAAGAACCTCCCTGCTAGCGGTACAGCTACTGACTAACAGACTTACGGAGAAAAGGCGTCGATGTAATGTTTAATATGTGATGAGAACAGTACGTGTCGTCATAGGAGAAATATGGAACATTGCCATCCAATCATCAGCAAGTAAAAACTAGCCAAGTGGCATATCCTCTTTGGTGTACGTGTATTGCCATGTTTTCAGATAAATGGCTGGTAAAAACTTAAATGCTCCGCGCTCATTGACGCACTTGGCCCACGACCTTTTCGGTTTTAATGAACTCTTGTGATTTTTACATTTTCCCAATTATGTATTCCTAAACAGTTGAACTAAGACTAACCTTTCTCTTGTATGAATAATTTCTTCTTCGACAAACCATTGCCGCTAAATTTAACTTTATAAATTAGTTATGTAGTTTGACTTAATAATGCTTTAGAATTTTTCAAGAGGCTTAACATATAACCCGCGAAGCTCAAACAGGGATTAAGTAGCAGTATTGACACGAAGTGTTTTCCGATTTCTATTATTTTATACCACTAAGGTAGCAGACAAGCATACGGCCCACCCGATGGAAAGTGGTCACCGTAACCAATAGGCGTTTGTAAGCAATCACGCTGCCGACCCCATTAATTTGTACGTAGGCCATAAACAAAAACCTTCAGAGTTTCATGCCGCTTCTTCTCAAGTAGGCCGTATTCCGAACAGGGTGGTCATGTTAGTAAATTACCCAATTGCATAACTAAATGGGTTATTGATCGATGAATCTAATAGTTTATCTTAAGTTAATGTATGACATGTAAGCGCCGGTCAAATGGTCTATGCAGAATAAAAACATTCTTTTTACACAAGTACGAAGAGAAGACAGACCCAAATTGCGTAATTAATAAATATAACCGCAGTGCAATCAATCTAGATTTCAAAGCGTTCATTTTTAAGCCGCAGTAAAACTATTTCGCGCGAATGTTAACCGATCACTGCGCAGTTTGTATCAGTGAAATGATAAAAAAAGATTTATAACCTATTAAACGGCCATGAATGCCGTTTCTTTTTTTAAGTCATCATCATCTCAGCCGACTTGACGCCCCCTGGGGGTATGGATTACCTCAAAGTTAGTCACAACATTCGTCCTTGTTCCATTTAGTAGGTTCCCGCGACCTAGTGCATCGTATGTCAGCCTTTACACACTCGGCATGTTCTTGAACTTTAAAATTTTAAGTAAATTTTCAATTGCTTAGTAACCTATTTATGAAACTTGTATCATGGTTTAAATCAGTGCTAGTTATAATTTATACACCGAAATGATGACCATAATGTTAATAAAGTTTCTGTACAAAAACACTTATTATTTAGTTAGGTACCCACGCAGGTCTATGAATAGTGAATAAATAGGATCTACAAGGTGATACACGTGGGGGTTCTCACACACAAAAATATACTCTAATTGCTATTAATTTGTACTTTAGGGGTGGGACATTTATTTTTATATTTAGACTTGACGTAAATCTCCTACGAATACCACCCGGTGCTTGCTTTATTAGTTTATTAGAGGACACCCGCAGGTCCGCCCCATGGAGCAGATTTACCGTACCCTTTCCCTATAGGAACCTATTCCCGAAATAAAAATTAGTATTAGTACTTCTTTTAAATAAGTTACCATTATAATATTAGACTACGTGAGCAAATTGCTAAAAAACGGAAAAGTCAAAAGTACTCGGATACCCAGACATGCATGTATGACGATTAATGAATCTACAGGAAGCGAAAGAAGTAGGCATGGACCACGAAGCCTGTCGATCTGTCCTCTATCAGGAGTCTGTCAAGGATACAGTGTGAAGATAGTTTGTTGTTTAGTTAGTTAGTTATAATATTAGTACTTCTGATCAAATAAACGAGTGAAAATACGAATAAATAAATTAGTACTAATGAGAATGAAGAAGCGCTCGTGGCCCCGCGGTCTCAGTGTTCTGTAAACGATCACTGAGTTACGCAACTTTCACTATGGCTGGTCCTCGGATGGGTGACTACTTTGTGGCATTTTATTTTGTGGCACATTTGCGAGCGTTTCCGCGCTTCGGAAGGCACGTTAAGCCGTTGGTCCCGGTTGCCAGTAAAATGGCAGTCGTTAAGCCTGGTTGAATATAAGGCATTCAACCGGCGGCATGAAAAATTTCAACAGCAGGTAGCCACAACCTGCGTCTGTCTATTTCAACACGGCAATGGGCTCACCACCTATTACGTGGGACAGGAATCCAAACGGTGAAAAGTGGGCATATAATATGCCTCTGCCACCCCTTCGGGGATAAGGCGTGATGGATATTTATTTATTTAAGAAATAAAATCACCTCTTAAAAAGAACGCACTGCCTGTCCTCTCACGACTTAGGTATGTGAGGGAGAGGGGCTCTTGAAATCTGAGGTTAGGTAGCATTGTCAAATTGAATAGTTATACGAACTTTTATCTAACCAACCGATAGAAGTCTATTGGAGTACGATTGTAATCGTAGACTACGAAAACCTGACAAAATTATATCGGAGGCTTTCTATTGAGCGACGATTTCGATTCTATTTCGAAACGATTGAAATAGCGGACTCGGCCTCCTGTATTGATGTATTTAGTTCCTAAAAAGCGACAAAATCGCCGGTCATCGATGCTAAAAGTACTAACTAATCTACGGTGTAACTTAGATAGCAGGTAATTATTAATCACACCTATTTTTTGTCATGGTTGTGACCGTTCTACATTCCTTTGGGCACTATAAAAAATGTTTGCGGTTAATGTGGTAGGTGCGTCTTTCTGTGCAGCTCCAGTTACCCGGTTTGTCAACACGCATGTATGTGAATGTCCTTTTAAGAGTACAATAAAAAATGTACTTTATTCAGTACACCGGGCATTGACCCTAAACTTTAACCCATTTCTGCACAATTGAAACGAGGTATTGATAGCGATCATGCTACACATTTAAACCATTATAAAATTGTAAAATAGCCGTGTTTGTACGATGAGAATATTAAAAAAATAACTTGACTAATGTTAAATTTACGATTTGGAACATTTTTTGTCTGTTTTTATGCAATGGATACAAAATCTATTAAACGAGATAAAACTATTACAAGAGTCCTAGTGTTTATTTTTACGTGCATTTTTAGTCAAGTTTTCTATTGTTTAGCAAATTTGCAACTTTGCAAGCATGGCTTGCTTTTTAGATCGACAATTTTGAAGACAAATTAATGGGTTACTGACAAGTAAAGAAGGTCGTTGTACTTAAAATTACTTCTTTCTAATAAAATTCGTGATAGTCACGGGTTTTAAAAAGCACTTTAAGTATCCAAAGAGTGTTTGTCGGATCCTATAAAAGATATTCGTGTCATTTCAGTTAAATGGTGTCGTACTAAGTGATACAGGCTAAGAGGTTTGCCTGAATGTATACTAATATATAAAGCTGAAGAGTTTCTTTGTTTGGTTGAACGCGCTAATCTCAGGAACTACTGATCGGATTTGAAAAAATATTTTTGTGTTAGATAGCCCATTTATTGATAAGCCTATAAGCTATATATCATCACGTTTCTACCCTGGAGAGCGGAACGGTCAACATAAATGTCGATAAATCGGGCAAATTTTAATGCATTATTGTAAAATTTATAAACGACGGGATTAAATAGGTGCGACGGGAGTTCGAAGTATGTCACGGGCGAAGCTGAGGGGTCACTTAATCATCACTACATATTATAAAACAAAGTCGCTTTTCGCTGTCTGTCCCTATGTATGCTTAGATCTTTAAAAATACGCAACGAATAACGATGCGGTTTTTTTTAATATTTAGTGTGATTCTTATAGAAGGTTTTTATGTATAATTTGTTAAGTTTTTGAATACTTTAATCAAACTATAACGATATTTGTTGGGGAGGACGAAAAAAATAAGCCGTCTGGGAGCTTTCAACAAAAACGCTGCCTAAACCCTTTGAGATATAATAAAATAATGTAAACTGTAATTGTGTATCTAATGTAGGTCTACAAAAAAGTCCGCGACGATATATGTCTATTTCATAAGAATAACATACTATATCCATTTTAATACTTAAAAAATCCATCAATTATACAGCGATAATTTGAAGGCTATTTACACAAATATGCTATTAATCCTTATCATTTTTACTACGTTAGTTGGCTTCAGCATTTCATAAAGATTATTTTGTCCCTTTACACCTTGCAAATTAAATTAATATCTTACGAGTTATCGCAGATTCAAATTAAAGCACAAAGAAATTAATTTCGAGTAACCATAATTCGACCGGCTCGAGCGGGCGTACCTACGTAGGTACTGAAGAGAGGTGGGTGAAGTAATCCATGAATTTGGAAAATGTTCATACATTATTGTGAATGTGAAATTAATAAAGAACAAGAGTAAATGGGTGCCACGGGGTTCGAAGTATGACACGTGCGAAGCCGGGCGGGACAGCTAGTGTAACATCATCAATATTATCGTAGTGTAAATTGTGGTTCTCACTAGAATGGGCGCTTTCAGAGATATATTTTATTTTGAAAATGAACTCATTTTTGTTTTGTAATTATTTTACGGCCTGGTTACTAAAACCTTTTAGCCAAATCTTAATTCATATTTCTTCAATCTTCTTTCTTATTACCTATCTAAAATCCCCGTTCTCGTCCTCTACATCTTAGTCAAGTCTAGTCTTAAGTCAAGGTCAGTCTCACCGCAGTATAGTAGTGGTTGTTATACTGAGGTTATCTATGGACTTTACGCGGCAAGAAAGAAAATAGCATTTTACTGCATATATCACTTTGAACCCGCCACTGCGGCACATAAAACAAGATAAATGCACTAGTTTTAGAAAATAATATACAGCAAGCGTCCGCTCTTGTCATATTTCCCGCGTAGAATCACACTCAAACTCAATACTTTTTTTTTCTTTTTGGGCTATCTCGGCTTAAGCAATTCCAGTTAGAACTACATCGATGCTAAAGACTCCTGCATCTCGCGCTGAAGAATGCTAGATTATTCAACAGCCGTGGCCCAATATTGACCATTACGCTGCCAGGAGTGCTTGCCTTCAACTCACCCCCTTCCTCCATATTCTATGGCTTTTCTAACTCCTCTTATTTGTTCCTAATAAGCACAATTTTGATGAATATATAACCACTTGTATTGCAAGGCCTTATCTCATTGAAATTGCTTATTAAGTTTCATTAGTAGTTACGAGTAGCAAATACATTTTCAGTAAATTCAAAAGGTTTATGAAATATTTTTATTACTTCCTTATATAGTGATGTTATTTAAGTTACAGCATCTGCGCGTGAGTATATTGCCTACGAAATTATTGTATCTTATGATGTTATTTATGATTATTGTATTTTATGATGTTTTGAGGTGAAACGAACGCTAACATAGAGTTTTAAAAGTGTTTAAAATGACGATGTAGTTATAAAATGAAGCTTTTAAAAACCAAATTTCTCTATTTTTTAAATTTATTTTTTCTATATTTGAGTGAACTCAACGTTCCTTATTCAAAAATAATTATTATATATAGTATTAAAAAAAACATTGAATATAAGGAACTTCTTCAATTCCAACGTGTTCACTCCTTCTGGTTAATGAGATAACACTTAAAGCAATCTTTGTACAACTTTGAATATTGAGCGAACGGATAAACGTCTTTGACACAGTTAAAATTTCATATTGAAAATAGACTATGATTTAAAAAGAGACTGTCAATTACAGCTGGCTTGATTAAAAAGGAAGAGAATGGTATACTTCCTAAACGGATACTCAATACTATTGTTTCGATTTCCTTTATGAGCGGATCTTTCTGCGTTATCTGAATCGAAATTAGAAACGCCACCGGTAAATGTACCGGAGGGGGTAAGAGTGTAATGTGCGTAATGAAACGTGACCTGTGTAGTAAATTGCCAAATAGATTTATGTTTCATTGCACATTACTAATAGTTAATACTAATTTATTTTGATTATATGGCATACTAGTTGACGCCCGCGGCTTTGCCCGCGTAGAGAAGTTTCCCGTTCCCGTTTTCCACAGGAACTTGTTTCCGGGATAATAAGTAAGTAGCCTATGTGTTATTCTAATGTAAAAGCTATATTATTGTAAAGTTTCATTAAAATCCATTCAGTGGATTTTACGTGAAAGAGTAACAAACATCCATACAAACTTTAACGTTTATAATATTATTAAGTTAAGGCGGTGAAAAATATTCGTTTATGATTTTACGTTTTAAATTCGGCATTGTTGGGAACCAATGCTGTCTGAACCCGTTATGGCGCCTAAACCAGATTGATTGACAGTACATTTATGTTTTAGACATTTTTAAGAGCAATAGTAGATAACCACAAAAAAGTAACGGTAAGTATATTATATACGCCTCTCTTATCTAACATCCAATATTAACAAAAGATGCGGCGCAGTATTTTGAAGAATGCTACTTCAAAGGTACATATTTAGTTTAAAATCTATCTTATCTTGTCTGATGTGGATAAAACTACTGTCTAAAGATTGAAAGTACATTATTTTTAGATATGATCTTTTTTTAAATATGAGAATTACCTATTATCCCGTTTTCCAAAGACTTTTGGTGATTCGCTATCAGGAATTTGAAGCTACACACCCAGTCTATTGACAATATTAAGGAATATAGTGTCCTTGCAGAACTAAACCCCAAGATTACGGCAAATATTTAAACAAAGATGAACATCAAACGCATTAATGAGTAAAAACCTTAGAGCATTGATGTTGGCTGAACACTTCCAATGAGTTCCCTTGAGTTCCCAACAAGTCTCATCCTTCTGTCAACAAACAAATGTACCGATGATAACGGCACCAACTTAAGAATATGGCCGACTGTTGGCTTATGTTATTTTCTAAAACTAGTGTATAATTCGTGCTTTTGTGTTAAATGTGGTGGATTCTTTGATGTAAAGTTCGAAACTGTGCATTAGTGAAGAAGAGGGTTACGTTGCAGCGAATAACGGTGTTTTGTGTGTTAGTTCCAAATCTCCATAGAAAGCTGCAGTACCGCTGATGTACCACTTTACTGGGCTAGGGACACAAGACTCAGTTCTACCCCTAACAGAAATAATACGTGATTATATAAATGATGTATGTATGATTCTCTTGATGAATATTCATAACTTGAACTTCGTAAAAAATCGACACGTGTAAATCAATCATAAAAACAAAGTTGATAATCAAGTGGCAAGTGTTCCGACGAATAGTCAGACGTGCGGAAGCAACGAGTCGTGGCCACCAGACAGGGTTCAATGGCCCTTTCCCATTCTGTCCCACCGTCGCCGCCACAGTGTAAACCAATGTGAAGTATGGTGGGCAACAGCGTCGCGCGTTCTCATTTAAATACTCATCTATACAGATAAATAAAATTGACGTGAATGTTTGTAATTTCAAAGTTAACAGCTTTTCACTAATGCATATGAAAGTACTAGTAGTTGACGCCCGCGGCTCCGCACGCGTTGTGAAGTTTTACCGTTCCCGTTTCCCACAGGAAATTGTTTCCGGGATTAAAAGTAGCCTATTTGTTATTCTCGTGTGTAAGCTATATTATTATAAAGTTTCATCAAAATCCATTCAGTAGATTTTGAGTGAAAGAGTAACAAACATCCATAATTTTGGTACGATATTTACATTATTTTTGTCTCTTTGTTTGTGTCGGATAATCTCTGACACGGCTGGACCGATTTAACGGGGCTTTCACTGGCAGATAGCTTATGCTATATGTAACTTAGCCTAAATTGTATCCCCGTATTCACACAGGACCGTGTCACAATCACACTACGCGGGTGAACCGCGGGGCATCCGCTAGTAGACGATAAATATGTAGTGCGCGATTACTTGAGACCGTTTGGTAGTAAGTATTATAATATTATTATGGTAGGTACCTAGGTAGTAGCATAGATATCGTATTGATACTGACTGTTAAATCAAAGGTCCAAAATGAATTTTAGGGAGATATAGGCACAATAAGTATATACATGTATTATTCGTGAATGATTGCTTATAATTATGTATGTTTCGGTACATATATTTAACAGTTGTATAGATTCACCATATAAGCTTAATTTTGGCTAAATGATAATGTATAATAAATAGAAGTCCCAAAATATTTGGTACCTTATGGTTAGCTAATGTTCCGGAATTCCGAAATTCAAACGGAACTGCTTTCCAGCTGTTTTCCAGCTTAATATGCTGATAATAGCATTCAAATTTGATGTCTTACCACAAATAAATAAAGTATAGAGATTAAAAAAAAAAATTACAAAATTGCAAGTTTCAATTTATAATGCACGTGTAGTTCCATAAAGCGTAAACATTGGCTAGACAAAAATAATCGCCACCAGATGGCATTGTTTTGTTTTGTTTATGAGGGAATAACGCTTTAGATATGTTTACGAAAGGGAATATTGTTTTGATTTTGTACTGTTTAAAATGTCCGAGTTTCAGTTCAGACGCATTTGTCTAAGTTTGAGATTTCATGTATTTCTATTTTGATATTAGTCAGCTGCTAGCCTATCATTGATTTTTTTTAGTTATCTTCGCCGTTAACTTGGGGAGGCAAAGGAACACGTTGGCACAAATTGTAGTCTGTGAATTCATCGTTATATTCATTGTTTTACACATTAAACGAGATCAATGTTTTAGAAAACTGAGGAGGCGAGCGAAGCGAGCCGACGAATTCTCCGTTTTAACTCCACTGGTACGGGAAAAATGCTATTGATGTCCGACCGTCCATTCAGTCTAATACAGGTCGCATATTTCATCGGATTTGCATGCAACTTGGCATGGACAATCCTTGATGTAGACAACAACTTTTGGCGAGGGGGTATTTCGGTATATAGGTATCACGTATGGGTGATCTCAAAGTAGTCACCCCATCCGTGACCAACTATAGAAAAAGTTGATTAACGCAGTGATCGTTTCCAGAACACTGAGTTAGCGGGGCCACGAGTGCTTTAATTATAACTTTATTTGATAGATGGCATGAATGCTTCAAAGCTATTTTTTTGCTACGCAAGTAAAAGAAATATCTGCCATTTATTTTATTGGCGAAACACAAAAGCTTTTTAAACGTAAACGGTATTAATTTATGGGTTTACACATGTGCTGCCCAATGTCAAGGCCATTCGGGTGCACGGTTATATATTTATTAATAGTTTATTACAACGTTATAAACCAATTAAAATAATAAAGTTAGACTAGACACATCTTAGTAGAAATAGAAGATGTTTTTGTGTATTCATTCACCCAAAAAACCATGAACACATGCTCCAAATACTTTCATTTATCAGCAAACGCATCAAATTTAGGGTTGTCTTATAAGAGAGTATTGAGTATCCTCAATGTTCGACAGACTGGAGACTCTGCTCTTGCAACGGCAGAAAGGCTGAGCAAACAATTCATGGCAACGGTTATGGCTGTGACGTAGGTAAAAATCATAGCTGTTCATCTGTGGCAAATCAAGTATAAGTCAACTACAGGATCATGGGCGTACCCAGGTCCGGCAAATCCGTGGGGCAAAAACTAATTTAGTGTTCTGTAAACGATCACTGCGTTAAGCAACTGTCGCTATGGCTGTTTACGGATTGGTGACCGCTTTGTGGTATTTACATTTACTAGCGTTTCCGTGCTTCGGAAGGTACGTTAAGCTATTGGTGCCGGTTGCCAGTAACATGGGATGGCAGTCGTTAGCCAAGTTAAATCAACAGCAGGTACCTATTCACAACCGGCGTCTGTCTATTTCAACACGGTAACGGGCTCACCACCTGGTATATAAATGTTTACTGTGAAATGTGGGCATATAATATGCCTCCGCCACCGCATTGGGGAGAAAGGCGTGTCTGTTGAGTCTAAAACTACCGGTTTTAATTTATTCAGTTTAAAGGTTTAAATCTACTATACAAATAAATAAAATTGAAAATTAAAGTGTCTGTTTGTAATTCTAAAGTAACAACTTAATGAAAGATATTGCCTGTTTGTTCCGGACTTTCGCCGACAGGTGGATGTTATAAGGAGTAACATAGGCTACATTTTATCCCCCTATTCTATTATTAGTATAAATTAAAATAGGTAATTGTTTTGTTTGTTTAATAATTAGCTATTTTAAATGTGAGGTGGACAGGCTTCCCGCTGTCCTTACAGAAACAGGCTCAAGACGACGCCTTGACGTAAGAAATTCACGCACGCCTCATGATTCAACAAGCGGAATCACATCTAAATCAACCTCTAAGCAAGCAAGATAACACTAAACCATAAGGCGAGGCCACGGCGGTAGCCAAGTCTGCACACAAAATCTGGGACATTCTTCCGAGGAGTTACCCGGGGCGCCCGGCGTTAAACGTCGTACACACATCACACACAACATCCTTCGGGATTATATCCTTATAACTAGTAGTTAAGATATCTATGGGATTTACACACGAAAAAAACCTTTTTCAAAATAAGTGGACGATTTGAACCGAATCCAGGGGGGGGGGGGCAGCCGCCCCCTCTGCCCCCCCCCCCCTGGGTACGCCCATGTACAGGATAGTAGATCTATACTCCCTAAAATGGCGAGGTATTAACAAAGCTAAATAAAAAAACGGCTGAAATGATTAATATAAGTAGAAGTCTGCCGCTTTAAAACCTGGGTTCGAAAAATTAAAATAATAAAATATCCGTTCTGCTTCACTCGTTCCGTGCACTAGCTATGGCAGCAAGGACACACACACATACATGGCACGCAAATTTATGACATCCCTTTTTGTGTTGATGGTTAAATAATACGAAAATGGATGAGCATTCGAAACAGCTTTATAAGCACACTAGTATTTTATACAGCTAACACGGTTTTACGTAAAACAACAACATAATAAATATAAAGCAAAGTTGAACAGTAATAATTCAAACTATTATAGAGATAAATAATTGAACCAGATACACAATTTGCTCGTTCATCTTTAGACGTCCGGTAAATGATATGATATAAAATAATATAATATCCGTTCTGCTTCACTCGTTCCGTGGACTAGCTATGGCAGCAAGGACACACACACATACATGGCACGCAAATTTATGACATCCCTTTTTGTGTTGATGGTTAAATAATACGAAAATGGATGAGCATTCGAAACAGCTTTATAAGCACACTAGTATTTTATACAGCTAACACGGTTTTACGTAAAACAACAACATAATAAATATAAAGCAAAGTTGAACAGTAATAATTCAAACTATTATAGAGATAAATAATTGAACCAGATACACAATTTGCTCGTTCATCTTTAGACGTCCGGTAAATGATATGATATAAAATAATATAATATCCGTTCTGCTTCACTCGTTCCGTGCACTAGCTATGGCAGCAAGGACACACACACATACATGGCACGCAAATTTATGACATCCCTTTTTGTGTTGATGGTTAAATAATACGAAAATGGATGAGCATTCGAAACAGCTTTATAAGCACACTAGTATTTTATACAGCTAACACGGTTTTACGTAAAACAACAACATAATAAATATAAAGCAAAGTTGAACAGTAATAATTCAAACTATTATAGAGATAAATAATTGAACCAGATACACAATTTGCTCGTTCATCTTTAGACGTCCGGTAAATGGTTTTTATAATTGTAAATCATAACCTAGTAATATATAACCATAATAATTCTATAATAATTTACGTGTGTTTGACTAATATATATTAGGATATATTAATTTACTATCGGTGGTATGTAAAATATGGATGCATGAAAAAAAACTACTCTGATACCTACTTGTAGGTAAGTAAACGCTTGTTCTAAGATTTCGGCACTATACTCGTAATCGACTTCCGAATATGATACATTAAATTTTACTGCATTCTAAGTCAATCCACCGCATTTTAGTTTACTTTTATACCTATTTAAAAATAAGTAAGTTTTGCTGGTCTTTATTAGTTTTTAAATCATCATCATCCGAGCGTCTGTCCCAGTTGCGTTTCGCGACGCCCGGGGTCCGCTTTCCTACATTTTCTGCTCCACTTCGCACAGTCGTCAGCAATATTTTTAAATATCGGGGCAATCGCGAATTAATTTCCGTCATAAAGATAAACATATCGTTTTAATAATTTTCGGGGGAAAGGGGGAACAGTGCTAACTCAAAACGAAAGTATTAAATAAACAATATGTGTGTGTACCAGAGTACACAGGTAAGAAGTGAAGCTTCTTTACGACATTTTTTACAGCTATAAAATTTCTCTCATACGTTGATTAAAAAGTTTCACTATTAATAAATATCAACTTAACTTAACTTGATATTAACATTAAATATAACCTTAAAAATATGATACATAACTAAAATATATTATTAAAAGAGGTCCCTTTGGGCAAGGTTCCGAAGATACTGGCAGCATACTACTAGAGATAGTTTCACTTATGATAAAGAAGTTTCACTTCAAAACATCATGGTGCGTAACCGAAAAACGTGACTTTTTTTTTACAGATATAAAATTTCTCTTAACGTCTTTAATGAAGTTTCACTTCAAAAAGTATTTGCATGTTATTTACAACGAAAAAGTACGACGGAATAGATGAAACGAAAATAGTTAAGTGTATTAAAATGGATTGTCATCCAATAGGTAGATTCTAAAAGATCTACGTAAAATGAAATCAATGACAAGATGGCGTATGATGTAGGAATATGAAAAAAAAATGTCTGTGGTACATATTTGGTACTTTGAAAAGAATTGAATTACATAACGAGAGTGCGAGTAAATGCGTAGAAGTTGTGTAATTTATGTCTTATTGTTCTAAGTTTAAATGTAACTACGTCCGGACATTGTACCTTCAATTTTACACTAATAACGTTGCAAAGAAGCACATAACTTTCGATTGTAGTCCAACAAAGTTTCAGTTAACTATTATGTGAAAAAGAATAACTATATCCGTTTCCCGGTACTCGATTCAGATTTCCCGGCTTTCGATAACTTTTGACGATTTAAAATTCAATACTAATTTCAGTATATCTGTCAAAGATCTCAAAGATTATTCTGTGCCTATTTTAGTTTGTTTTTGAAATGGGCGTATTAGTTTCGGACCTAATCAGTGAATGGCGCCAGCTCCATAAGTAGCTTAAGATTACTTAAAAGTAAGTCCTTTAGATCCAAAACTGGCTGTGGGCTGGTATATCTCGAAATAAACACAACCGATTAATTTAGAATGACCTGTCAAAATAATTTTATTTGCAAATTCGTAAAGTGTAACTTTACTAAGTGCTGGTTAGATAGCGCACCTAAAGAGGGAAGAGGTGAAAAAAAAATAATAATTTGTCCCACGTAACAGGTGGTGAGCCCATTGCCGTGTTAAGATATTGTTACTAATACAGAATTCTGTTCTCAAAATTTTGTCAGCACCAGAAAACCGGTACACAGTTCTTTGACATCAACAGAAATCCATAATCTCGTCTCGAGTTTGTAAACTCGTTTTATTTTCGGTCAAGAAAGTGGTCGACCAGTTTTGATAAAAGTTTCGCTGAGATTCAAATAGCGCTGACTTTAGTAACGGAAGGATTACTCCACACTAGTAAAGGCAAAAATATAATATACCAGCTAAAGGCCGCGGCTTAGCCCGTGTGGCGAAGATTTTCCATTTCTGTTTTCCACGGGAACATGATATAGTAATAAAAAGTTTAGTAGTAGTCTATAGCACTCAGTAATAATACAACATTCTAAAAGTGAAAGAATCTTTAAAATCGGTTAAGTAGATCCAGAGATTACCCCCTACTTAACTTAACCTATTAAATGGCCTAACACAAGCAAGCATATATAGTCGTTTAATTCGGACTAGCGGAAGTGAAATTGTCCCAAATTGAAAATTTTAATTGAATAATGCCCGCACGTAGAATTAACTATTAGTCGACCCGTACTTAAAATCGATGATGATCCAATCACTAAATTTATATGTATGCATGCACGTACCAGTAATGTCACTCTGACGTAAGCTAGACATTAACATTAAAATCCACATTGATTTACATTTTAGAGTAACAGATACTCAGATAAACAGATAGAATAGAAGCGCTCGTGGCCCCGCGGTCTCAGTGTTCGGTAAACGATCACTGAGGTACGCAACTTTCACTATGGCTGGTCGTCGGATGGGTGACCACTTTGTGGCATTTACATTTTGCGAGCGTTTCCGTGCTTCGGAAGGCACGCTAAGCCGTTGGTCCCGGTTGCCAGTAAAATGGCAGTCGTTAAGCCTGGTTGAAGGCCTTATAGGCGGCTTAAAAAATTTCAACAGCAGGTAGCCACAACCTGCGTCTGTCTATTTCAACACGGCAATGGGCTCACCACCTATTACGTGGGACAGGAATCCACACGGTGAAAAGTGGGCATATAATATGCCTCTGCCACCCCTTCGGGGATAAGGCGTGATGGATATTTATATTTATTTATAGATACTCAAATAGTTTAATCGTCTGGGTAGTCAACTGTAGTAGTACAACTGTCTATCGGATATAATTTATTTATTTCGTGAAGGTAACCTACAGACTAAGGGCCGTATTTCAGAACGATTTCATTACTTAAGAAACACTTGAGCGTAGTATTTATAAGCGAAAACTAGCCTTAAGCGTTTCTTGAGTATTGAGAAACGTTCTGGAATAGGTACGGCCTTAAGTACCCTCTTATACGAAGATGGCTATTTAATAATTTAAGTGAATGAATGAAGGAATGGCTTTAACTGCAAAATACAAAATTTATTATTATAGAAAAGCTTCTTTAGGACTATAGGGACTTCACTTTTCTCAAAACTCATATGCATTTCTTCTTGAGGGTGTTGCACACGTATAGGCTGCGACGAGCCGAATATCTTAAAAGATTTATAAAAAGACTAGGAACTAAAAGTTTTCTGCAATCATTGTTTTGTAAACAATTTTTTGGTGAAATTGCTCTTATCATAGTAATCGTAGAAATAGTGTTATTTCGATTTCTATGGTTTTCTATAGTACACTTAAGTCGTGTCATCAAGAAAATCCGAGATTAAGTTATAACACCTAGCAATTAATAAATCCTTGATCCGTCTCTTAAATAGGTGTTAGGCTTAACATTTTAAATTGATCGGGAAATTTATTATATATTTATCTATCATATTTACTATTTACTATTATACACTATTAAATATGTTTAACACAAGCACAACATATAATTAATCAATAATAGTCAATAAAAAAAAAAATATTAGTATTTATGAATAATTAGATAGTTATTTATTGCAAGGACATATTTCTTATTTTCACTCTACATAAGACAGCAATATATATTTTTTTATTACGAATGCTGTGTACACATTAATTGTCATCCAAATCAGATGTAATACCATACATTCTTTTTTTTATTGTTGATGTGTTAATATGTATGATGGTTGTACCATTGTAATAAATAAGTAAACACGAGATTCTATGGCTAATGCCAAGTGACGTATTAATTAGTAGGTAAGCACCTGATTGAGAATCAGCCGAGCATTGAATGACAAGTTTATGATTTCGTGACTCGTTTACGGGGCGACGACGGCGACGTCAGTAGTTTATGACTTTGTGATATAAATTAATAGTTATATGAAAAATTGGATTTCAATCGCTTTCGCCTTTAGAGGTCACTAGCTGATGCTCTCAGCTTCGCTCAGGCGCGGATCCAATCCCTAAATAAAGGTTGTGGGCACAGCCGCAGCCACCCGAAAATCACCCAAATACAAGTCAATATGAACTCTCTCATTATCGATGTATTGCAATCTTGCAATATCCTAATTTTTAAAGTGGTTTTTTTTTAGCTTCGAGCTGGACTCGAACTAGCTTCTTTTGACTTGCCGGGTTAGACGCTTTAACCAACCAGGCTATCGAAACCGACAAATTCGGTGAAAAACGCAATAAACAATAAAGTGTGTTATCACAGGTCATTTGGGTTGTGGGCATGCCCAATAGTGGATCGGCGGTTGGCTTCGCTAGTGTGAAGTTAAATTTGTGCAGCAGTTTTTGAGTTTATCGCGAACTGTATGTTCGCGATAAACTGACGCGTCGGAGGACTTTGTTTTATAAATGTAGTGATGATGTTCAGAGCTATCAATAAATAAAATAAATGAAATAAAAATATCTTTATTTTGCATAGACCATTTTAACGGCGCTTACAAAATGTCATACACTATATAAAATATTTAAAGCGACCACCGGTTCGGAACGCGGCCCACCTGAGAAGAACCGGCAAGAAACTTAGGAAGGCTTTTTTTTGATGGCCTATTTACAATTTAATATTATTTCACTTTGCCAGCAGATCATTTCCAGGCGTCCCTGTCCTGCAAATAGTCTGTAACGGAGTAAAAACCTTTTTCACAAAGCTTGTTTTTAATAAACTTTTGAAATTTATTTAATGGTAAATTTCTCAGGTCACAGGGAAGCTTGTTGTACAAGCGTATACAGTTACAACAATATCTACTTACAGCTCGACCAGGATAGTTATTTTTATAACAGGCTTGTTAACATACAAGTCACGCTTTTAATCCGAAGGCATTATATTCATTTTGGTCCCACTAAACGGTGGTGACCCCATTGACGTGAGGAAACATACAAACATTGTCAGTAGATTTGTCGGTCGAGCCTCCGCGGTCCTATTTGGATTTTGGAGGTTTTTCCTAAGATCAGTGCTTTTATAGAAAAAAATCTTTAATCATTCTGTAATCCGAACCAATATTTGCGTGATGTAAAAGACATTAAGCCAAGTAAGAGGACTTAAAATTTGAAAACGGCTGAAGCGTCGAACATCATCTTGTTATAAAATAAAGTTTGCGTCTACGATGATCTCAAACTACTGACCGGATTTCACACGGTTTTCAATTTCACCAAAGACAGTAGTTCAATAAAGTTTATATATAAATTCGAAGTGGCTAACCCTGCCGTCTATTTCAGAACACAGAATAACACATTCGTTATCTGATTGAGTTCAATCTTTACATTTGTCAGCAAGACATGAAACTCACGATATTTATTCGTAAAGTCGGATAAACTCAGATGAATGGATAGAGTTCCGCGTCAACACCCTTCTAACTGATAGAAGGGTGTTGACGCGGAACTATCGGTTCATCTTAGTTTGACTCAGTTCGTTGCCTCTCGTAGTAAACAAACTTTACGAGCTGTTGTCAAGTTATGATTATCTGAATCACATTCGGCGATATTTGCTTTCCAAATTAATCTAGCGGTAATCTTCCACCAATAAAGCATGTAATTGTTACGCGTAGGAAAGATTTTATAAAGTCAACTTCTCATATTGAAGCGCTGGTGACCACTTGGTGGCAGTTACATTTGCGAGCATCTTCGTGCTTCGAAAGGTACGTTAAGCCGTTGGTCCCGGTTGCCTGGTTGAAGACTTTATGTGCAGCTTAAAACATTTCAGCAGCAAGGTAGCTACAACCTTCATCTGTCTATTTCGACAAGTCAGTGGGCTCACTGCACTACCTACTCGTATTACGTAGGACAGGAATACACACGGTGAAAAGTGGGCGTATAATTTACGTCTGCCACTCCCTCAGGGATAAGTGTGATTGATAAACTTCTCATAAAACAAGAGTTCTATTTAACCGATATTTTTCAAATTACACATTGCCAGCCTTGGTGTTTAAAGTCCTTTGTTTCATTGTACTGGAATTACATGACTTTCATTATGAAATTACAGTCAATTGTTACAATACAATGTTCTCATACTTTTACTTTAGCTCAGGGATTACTTGACTTAAACTGTACTCAACCAATCAAGCAATGAAATAAGTGTTTGGTTCATTATATTCTGCAGCATGGAGTACTAATTAGTTGTACCATGTAGGCAGTTCCAATCGTTTAGTTGAAAATCATCTATAATCTTGTTAAAAAGCTTAGCTGTATTAATTACATTTAATAAGGACGACGTTTTGCAGAGTGAGTTTAATGTAGTTGAGTAATAACTGCATAAAACTCAAAAGGAAACAAATTGTGAAAGTTTGTTTGTACAGATAATAAATATCTGTTAATGTACATCATGTGTTGATAAACTCATAATGGTGCTAATTCTGTTGTTAAAATAAAAAAAAAAAAAAAAACCATCACGCCTTATCCCCGAAGGGGTGGCAGAGGCATATTATATATGCCCACTTTTTTTTTTTTTTTATATTTCTGTTGTTGAGATCACTAAACTAAATTTCTCTAAAATTTTCTAATTTTTGTTAAGGGGTTGCCAAATGCTATTCTGTAATTAAGTCGAACTAAAGTTGGTGATATCATAAATAGCACTTAATTTGTATCTGATGTCACTAAAATTCATTTATGTGATAAAAATGAACAAGCCGTGAAAAATGTACATAGACAGTCGAATGTAAATTCATACCGAATAACTTGGTGATTGAACTGCCTTTGTACATTTTTCACGTTACAACGTTTTAAAAGTTATCACTTTTCAAAAGGTTACTAAAATTAATAAAAAATTAGACGTCACCTAAACAGGTGACGACTAATTTTAGTGAAAACGTCTAAATTTTGTGTAACGTTAAATTTGTATCTGACACCACTACAATTCATTTTATGTGATAAAATTGAACAAAAAGTGAAAAATTTACATAGACAGTTCAATCAATAAGTTAGTCTGCATCTAAATTCATGTTTTGTTAAATTTCATCACATAAAAGGAATTTTAGTGATGTCAGATACAAATTTAGTGCTGTTTATAATATCACCAAGTTAAGTTCGACGTAATAACAGAGTGGCATTTTGCTATCTCTTAATAAAAATAAGAAAATTTTAGAGAAATTTAGTTTAGTGGTTTCAACAACAGAATTAACACCAGTACCAATTAAAACTCCTCAATAGAATTGTGATTTTAATTTAATACCTGTACTTGGTTTGTATAACCAAGTAACATTTTTTATTTGTGTTTAAAACGTTATGCAAGCACAAATGTTATTTACATAATGTCAAATTGTGCAGAATTATGTAAATTGTTAAATGAAATACAATTAGGAGGAGCCTTTTACTGATCAAAACACTTCACTTTTCACTACATGTCTTTTATACATCGGCGGGTTTGTATTTGTACTTCCTATGCATAAAAGAGGCTGACGTTCGATGTATATTAGGTATGTATTCAAACAGAAATACATCTATGTAACACAGAATACAAGCCCATAAATGCACATATTATCTCCTCAGACCATATTAATGAGAGCTTCCTGCTCATTAATAAGCCGGCTCGTGTGATGACTAATGATCTATACGAGGATTATTGTGAATAACGTTGGTAAATTTACGCACTAAATGCATGAAAGGAATACTCGTATAATGCTGTCTGTCAATTGTGAATAATGCACGTTCAAATACAGTCAAAGATAAAAAACAACTCATGTCAAGGTCAAGAAAATTCGTCAACAAATTGAATGGTTATGCAACTTTAAGCTTTACTTAGTATACTGAAAGTAGAATTTTGCTTGAACGATTTATCTGTTTTCAACTTAAGCGGACAATACAAATACCTAAAGTATTCCGGAACAGTTAGTACTTATCGACTAGAAGAACTTGCGTGCGGAACCTTAGCATGAGGCTGCCGTAACAGTTGTTTGTGCGTCTGAATTAACTAGGGTCCACCGGTCCATAATCCAGAACGTTTCTCAATACTCAATCAACGCTTGAGGCTAGCTTTTGCCTTATAAAATCTACTCTCAAGTGTCGAATGTCGATTGAGTATTGAGAAATGTTCTGGAATACGGCCCTTGGTCTCTGCAGTAATCAATTGTCTACCTACTTGTTTTGGGTTGCCATAAGGCCTTACCGAGATCACTGAGACTCAAACCAATTTTGCCAGAACCTGCTGAGTATCTATCTGGCTATACCACCTCTGCCAGGTCTCAGCAGGAGAGACTCTCAAAAAATCTGATCCAACTTTGTTTTTTTCTCCATTTTTGTGTACTTTTTTTATCTGGTGCAGGTTAACATGTATGTTAACCGATTTTACTTAAACTCTTATTAACATAAAGATTTAATATATTCTGTACAACTCTATCCAATTCTGTATTACTAGAACATCCGTGAGGGACCTAGCCCTAAGACTTCCGTAATTTGTTATGAACTTACTTGGATACATTTGTTTACTTTTCGGTTAATGGCAGTCTTACAACAGACTTACGTAATTCAGAATATGTACATACCTGGAACAAAAACATTAAAATTGTTAAAAAAAGTTGTTATTTGCGTAAAAAAATACACTTTCAAGCTATCACCTAGTCTATTCGCAGGCTGCAATAAAATCCTATGGACTTTTTCAGGGACCAAGCCAGCACTACAAGTGGTGCACCTGCTGATCACGGATGACGCCATGGCGAAGGGAAGAAAACTCGAAGCAGTCAGTTTGGTACAGTAATAAGAAATACCTTACAAAATTGGGAGAGGGCAACGTCCAGCAGTGGATTGACATGGTCCTTAATGATAATGGACCAGTAGGTATCAAAATGACAGGAATCCACACGGTGAAAAGTGGGCATATAATATGCCTCTGCCACCCCTTCGGGGATAAGGCGTGATGGATATTTATTTTATTTATTTTATTTTAGGTATCAAAATGGATAAGACAAGAACACTATTATAATTTACTAAAACTAACAACCTTCACACTGTATCCCTAACGGGGTAGTCGCTACCCCTGATGTCACTAAAATTCATATATTTATATATTTAATATATTTTTTAATAAAGTACTAGTATACTAATACTAATATGAAATTCAACAAAACATGTATTTAGATGCCGACTAACTTATTGATTGAACTGTCTATGTAAATTTTTCACTTTTTGTTCAATTTTATCACATAAAATGAATTATAGTGATGTCAGATACAAATTTAACGTCACACAAAATTTAGACGTCACCTAAATAGGTGACGACTAATTTTAGTGAAAAAAATAATTTTATTGGAACGTTTATTAATTTTAGTAACCGTTTGAAAAGTGAAAACTTTGAAAACGTTGTAACGTGAAAAATGTACAAAGGCAGTTCAATCACCAAGTTAGTCGGTATGTATTTTTATATTTAATATATTTTTTTAATAAAGTGAAAAAAGACAAATTGTAAAAAACTAAAAAGACCACTCGGGTCTGACGGGATCCGTCTGAACCAAATTGTCTTTTTCACTTTAATAAAAAATACTATGTTTTTGGGGTATTTTTCTCGTAGAATAATTGTTTTTGATTATGCTCACTTCTCAAAACCTCTAAAACAATAACATTACGCGAAAAGGACCGAAATATAGGTATGTACTGGTAAAATTTGATTGCTACAAGATATACAGATGGTATAACCACAGTATAAAAGTATAAAAAGAGAAAACCTACTACTTATGATCTTTCGGCTGTGTAAATTTTTATATAGGGAGAATAAACCTCAGTACTTGGTAAACCGATAAACCGCTCATAACTCAGTTCAAAGGTTAAAAGAAACGCAATACCAAATACCTATATTATAGGACAGATAATGTCATTGTACAGATCTATACTTTTTTAAATCAATTCTTCTGTTATAATGGTAATACCTAATCTACACCTTAAAACCAGTGAATTAGACACAAGACCGAAGCCAGATTTGTACCGCAGTCCGCAACGTGTCGACATGACAGTAAATCCTCTTAAGCTAAGCATGCTAAATAGACGTGTATTAACTGTTCATTATGGGACTTAGTGAAGCCCTTCCAGGGTCTCGGTCGAGACGAGGTCACGCCTGTGCTGAGTGTGCGTGCCTCACGATACATAAACACAAATTATTTGCTTGAGGTAAACTTGAAAATAGGTACTGAATATTTATAAATTATAGAAAAATGGAGCAAATAAGTATGACGTTTATTTTTTTTAAATAATAATGTTGGCCTTGACATCAGTTTTTCCTAAGTCCTAACCTAAGTACTATTTCGTTAGCTGTGCGTTTAATAATTCTCTATCGGTAATTTTAAATTGATATATAGTATATATATATATATATATATATATATATATATATATATATATATATATATATTTAAATTCATTCATTCCAGATATTTCAATTCAGTGCAATAATGCCTATAGAGATCTCATAGTTCATCGAATATGTTCACGTGGAAGGATGGCGCGTACCCGACTTCTTTGCGGTTTTCAGGGGTACCGCGAACAGCATCGGAAGTGGTTAACGAGGATTTCATTTAAATGTTAAATTACTGGCAATGCAATTGAATTAAATTATTGAAATTATTTTTGCTATTTTTAAAAAAATACGCAATAGCTAAATAATCTTATGTTATCTTTAATATTCTAAGTTGTCAGTACTTCTACTTAAATTTATATTGGTCCAAGGTATAAATATTTTAATAGGGAAAATTGTATTACTTGTCTGTATATTGAACATATTTCACTAAAACAATATCGTTTGAGTTGACACAAGAAAAGTCGCGAGCGGAAAGCTAATTAAATTTAATAAGAAAACTGTATCACGATCACAAGTTACATACACGTGTTAAATTTAGATTACATGACAGTATTTTTAGAATACACCTCGTAATACGCAATAACGATGATTTATTAATATCTTGGATTGCTCTAATTAAATTTATATATATGCTGGCACACTCCTCAGGGTTTTCAAATGTAGGACAACTCGTCTATTTTAAATAAAAATGTAGGGCAGAGCATGAAACCGCAGTCCCCCTTAGGCAGGTCAAAACGGGTCTCGTTTCGCACAGATATAATTAGTGCTTACATTATTTTTAGTTTTAACCGAATTCAATATAATGTCCCTGTGGCTCCCTGTGGTGATGTTTTTTTTTAACTTTTCTACATTTAAAACCTTCGTCAGACTGCGTAGAATATTTAAAAAATATACCGTTGACGTCATAGGCATGTTTATGAAAAAGAATGTGACGTCAAGGGACGCAAGGCTGAGGGGAAAAGGTTTAGGCGCTTGAATTACATAACACAGTGGCTGGAAAAAAGTATAGTTGAGTCTGGATTGTTTTGTTGACATAGAGCATATTTATGAAAGGATTAGTTTATTAATTATTTATAAATATTTCTGGTATTAATCAACAAAGATAAAACTTAATTTACATAACGCCTTTTCTCTTTACTACATGCCCACATTTCACCAATTGTGTTTAGTGCCACTTAATCCTATTGTCGTGTTAAAATAAATCGGGAAAGTCGTTGCTACCTATTACATTGCTAATTTTCAAACAGTATTTTTCTATAAGGCCCCAAAGAAGCGGGATAACACCCGAACCCTAGGTGAGGCCGCGGTGGTAGCCAAAGTCTGCCGGGAGCTCTGGGACTTCTTTACTTTAGAAAATAGACAGTTAGGCGGGGACTGTGTGGTTTTAGCCGGTTCGAGTCCGGCATGACATCCGAGAGGATATCCAAAAGTAAAAAAAAAAACGCCATCAACTTGGTATCATAAATACCATGTTACTGGCAACCGAAACCAACGACATAACTTGCCATCAGACTTACGGCAACGCTCGTAAATAAAATTCCCGACTTTTCACTTTCCTTGATAAAGGATCTTTTCCCTATGGACGGGCCTATCCCGAAATAAATAGTTCACTTAGTAATTTATGAATAAAATCCATGAAAGTTATTATTCTTTTAGACTTTGTCCTAATTTATATGGCTATTTTAGATTTTTTTTACCATTAAAAAACACAAAAGATACCAAAAAAGTCCAATAACATAATTAGACCATTTCTAGAATGTGGGCGTCAATCCCGCTATGACATTATATTAGACTATTGATAAGAAAAACCTCGATAATCGCATTTGGTCTTTAAATTTTCAGGGTCATACTCATCGTTTATCGTGATTAGATCGAATTAAAAGTTGTGCGGTAGGAATGACTAGGAGGTCTACTACTGGTTTTAGATTCGATAATGAAAAAAGTCGAACGAGAAGTCTTTTTTTTTATACCATGGAAAGTGATCATAGCCTATTGGCGCGGTAGGAGTGTGTCCGACTGCAACGCAAGAGGTCGAGGGTTCGATTCCCACCCAGGATGTGTCATGAGCACGATGGTTTATTCTGTGTCTGGGTGTTATTTATCTATATAATGTGTGTATTTAGAAATATATAAGTATGTTTATCAGTTATCTGGTTACCAAGGTACAAGTACTGGTACAAGCTCTGCTCCCAGATAGCGTTGTGTGAGTTGTCCCAGCGATATTTATATATTATTATTATTATCATCGTAGCCTATAGAGGTCTGCAATATCAGAGTTGCGTTAAAGGTTTAGGTTACAATTTGCAATAAATAAAAAAATAGGTCAGAACCGATATTGGAACATAGATGGTGTTGCAAAAGTCCATATGCTACGGTGACCAGTTTTATGTGTGCCGAATGCTTATCTACCACGTTAGTGATATAAAAAATAAATTACCCTGGAAGTCTTAAAAACTAGTTCTTTTAGGTCGCAGTTATTCAGTTTCGATCATTAATTTTTATTAGTCGATATAATAGTATACAATTTATTGCAAATGACTGAATGAATTCAGGGCAATGTGTTTATGTTTTGGTGCGTACCTATAGTTAGTAAACGAGTCAGTTAAGGAAGTCATAATATGGTCACAATGCCCATGTAATTTAAGCTAGGTAGTTTTTTTTTACATGAAAACTAAATTATTCACCTCATAACTATTGGCTGACATAAAACACCCAGGGCTATTCTATAAAAAAGAAACTTGAAGTTTTAACTGTTATAGTAAAAGGTAAATTAGTCTCTTTCAATAATAATGATATCAATATTTATCGCGAAGGGCCTTTCGTGTCAATCTTCGTACAAAACAAGAAGATACCCGAGACAAAGAGAAAAACCAATTCGTTATGTTGCTTCGGTAAAGAAAAAAGAATGACATTACTTTAATGTAATTTCATAATTACTCAAGAGATTATTTAAGAGGTGCAGTAAGAAGGCTGCTGTGATCATATCATATTGGAACTCTTTAAGAGCACACGTCATGTTTCTTGTCTTTTCTTTTTTCACCATTGACTCTAAAATATCTTATTTGGGGCTTACTGTTAATAGCGTTTTCATATGATACTGACTCTCTATATTTGAACTTTCCAACAGGTGGCAAAGTTTTGATAAACTAAAAAAACTAAACAAATAGGCAAACACTAACTACGTTTCTAATAAATAAATAATTTAAATCACTGATAACTGTCAGTAGTAGTAATATTCATCCATCTTGGGATAGCCTTGAAAACTTTCATAGAAATGCATTCACCTGTCAATTATTCGTTTGACGCAGGGAACATTCAAAATGAGAACATGTTCACATCAAACTGTAAACAAAGAAGAATTTTCGTTTTGATATAAATAATTCGATTCATTGGTTGCCGTAAACGATTCTATCGATTGTAATTTTTTTTCGCTGATTGAAATTGCCACATCTGTTAAATGTAAAACTAAACATTTAGATTCTAGAATACAACACTGATTCGAGTTTTCGTAGTATACCTAGTATTAGATATTTTTCATGCTTTGCAGATATTAGACAGGCGAATTCTAATGTTGCGATGTTTGGAAAAAATAGTTAGACTTTCGGCTTTCTTAATTTATCCGGTTTGCCTCAAAGCCGTGACCCTAGAGGTGTTACAAAGGTCGGGCTCGTGGCAGTTCGCGATGTAGCCTTTGCCTGAACACAGACTAATTTACTTCGTTGTGTAAGTTTATTTAATGCTTAGCATAATACAAGTTATTATACAAAGAGTTGTTGAATGGTTAAGAGACGAAGTAAATTTAATATGTCTAATTTTGTTAAACGAAGCCATATTTAATGTCGATTTCATTGTATCTTATTTTATCCAGATCATTACAATTCTCGATAATTTTATGAAAAATTCATGGTCTAAATTTTTACAGCCGGCGATGCGGATGTTTATTTCAAACCTTTCCTTTGATGGTTGGCTTATTGCTTTTTACACAATTGTAGCGGAAACGGAATAGGATGAATAAATATTTCGAATTTAAACATAAGTCTATGATATTTTACTTGAAACTGTATGAATGCTCTTGCCAATTTATATGTATTTTCTGAAGTCTGCATACAGGAGGTATAAATTTCCCGCGTAAACAAAATTTTAATGGCGGATGATTGCCGATATGTTTACCAAGGCAAGGTGTATATAATTCGTTTTGTTTATTAAGAAGGTGGATAGTGGATCCATTGATGTAAAACATCTATGAAAGTGATTGCAATGAAACGCAAAGAAAGAAGAATGAAGAAATATGTAAAAAATGTATATAAATGTATATGAAGACAATGTTGTATATTTATCACAATTTCATAATTTGAACAAATTTAAATTGAAAATTTTATTTTAAAATAATGATGAAAATCAGCTATTTGGGAGACGCTACTGGGCGACGCATAGATTTTGCTTGGCATGTCCGGGCTAGGTTGTTGGCAGACGTGTTAGGCAAGAAATAAAAAAAAATGTACAGACCCGTACATACGAGGGCGGCACTGAAAATTTCGGGAATCAAGGAAGTGACACAACATTACTATTTAAAAATGTATTTATTGCTTTTCGAAGTATTCTCCGCGAAATTTGACACATTTTTCCATACGATGGAACCAATCATTGAAGCAACCATTCCATTCGGAAGTTGGGGTATCCAATATGGCCGTTTTGTAGGCGTCCACAGCTTCTTCAGGTGATGAAAATCTCTGACCACGCAATATATTCTTTATTTTAGGGAAAGTATAGAAATCATTAGGGCTTAGGTCGGGGCTGTACGGCGGATGGTCTAATAATTCTATGTTTTCTTGCTCTAAAAACTCTTTTGTTCTGTGCGCGGTGTGAGAACTCGCATTGTCGTGATGGAGGATGATGCGGCGGTTGCAGTTCTCTTTACGGAGTTCAGAAACGACCTGTGGCAAACAAATGCTAGCATACCATTCTGCATTAACCGTTCTTTGTCCCTCAAGAGGAATAGTCGCAACATGGCCGGTTTTGGAGACAAACGTGGCCACCATTTTTTTTGCAACACTCCGTGAACGAACAATTTATGTTGGTTTTAACTCATTTTCCAACACCCAAACTCGTGACTGGTTTTTTGTTTCGGGTTCGTTCGCGTATATCCAGGATTCGTCACCTGATACGATGTTGTATACAGCATTTGAGGATCCTTTGTGGAATCTTTCGAGAGTTCTGAGGCACCAATTAACGCAAGACGCTTTTTGCTCTTCACAGAGCGAATGCGGTATCCATCGGGAAAACAACTTTTTTACACCTAATTGTTCATGCAAGATTTTTTGTATTTGACTCATGCCAATGTCTAAAGTTGCCTGAATTTCGCGGTATGTCACATGTCGATCTTCCTCAATCAGCTTACGCACAGCATCAACGTTTTCTTAGGTGACTGCAGTTTTTGGACGACCTTGACGGGGATCATCACTGAGCTTGACACGTCCACGTTGAAATTCAGCAAACCAGCTATAAATTGTGGTTTTGGATGGGGCTTCATCACCAAATGCAGAAATCATCCGGTCAACACACTGTTTTTGTGTTAAACCACTTCGAAGTCATAATAAATCATTGCTCAGAATTTTCTCGAGTCAATTCCATTTTCTCAACGACTAAACAAGTTTGACAAAACCTTGTAACAAGACCGAGAACCTTTTTTTTTTTAATAAATAAATGGTATTTGATTTTTAAAACCAAGGAGTTTTCAATTAAAAAGATTTTAATATGACAGGAACAGTGGAAATGTTCCATTCCCGATATTTTTTGTGCAGCCTATGTACTGTGATCCATTTAATTAATTTCAGTGTTTTTAGAGCAGTAGGCTATTTATGCAGTTGAAGTGACCGCGCATTATAATGTTTTCATAGTGCAGTACAAGGCAAAGAGCAGATTTCACTACGTTTTGTTACACGCGAACTATTTAATAGTTTCCCGCCTTTTTTTACACGCATGTTTGGAGTATGTTCTTATTTTGATTTAAAGACAAGGCTTGATAAGTTAGTTATCTTCGCCCATCTTGGGCAGGCAAAGGAAACTTAGTCTGTACATCCTAGTCTTTAGTGTGTATATTTTCTTATTATTAAATTTTAGTCATGTCTAGTCCTTTGTCGATGTCGAGTCCTAATAAGTCGTAGGTCCTGGTCCATGTCCTAGTAAAGCAGTGGACCCTTTACAAGAGACAAGACTTGATAGCAAATGACAGTATTGCCAGAACTAAATAAAGATACGGTATACCGATAGTTGAAAAACTCTTAAATAACACCAATGGGTGTGACATCTTATTTGCTTATAAGGTCATTCGAGTTTTGATTTGGTAAGTAACGCCAAGCCATTTTTAATTTTCTTGTAGTGCTGATTCACAATAACACAATTTTTTGAAGCGCTCGTGGCCCCGCGGTCTCAGTGTTCGGTAAACGATCACTGAGGTACGCAACTTTCACTATGGCTGGTCGTCGGATGGGTGACCACTTTGTGGCATTTACATTTGCGAGCGTTTCCGTGCTTCGGAAGGCACGTTAAGCCGTTGGTCCCGGTTGCCAGTAAAATGGCAGTCGTTAAGCCTAGTTGAAGGCCTTATAGGCGGCTTAAAAAATTTCAACAGCAGGTAGCCACAGCCTGCGTCTGTCTATTTCAACACGGCAATGGGCTCACCACCTATTATGTGGGACAGGAATCCACACGGTGAAAAGTGGGCATATAATATGCCTCTGCCACCCCTTCGGGGATAAGGCGTGATGGATATTTATTTAATTTATTTTACAATTTTTTAGATCAAAGCGGCGCGCTTGATCTAAAAAATTGTGTTACCCCGGCACATTTTGAGTGCCTGTTCCTTGTGATCAGCAGGCACCGGGCCTGGTAAACTCGACTTGGGCTCCAGAGATATTGAGGGACCTGACTCAAAATAATACATATCTATTAAATGCGACGCAGTCAATTAATCGTCTAAATTTAGCTTTCGTCAGTCATATGAGGAGCACACATTTACAAAACTAATTAACCACGTTGGTATTCACTACGCAATACTAAAATTATAACATTTAATTAGTATAGAATATTTACGTTCTATTTTAGACTCAAAGAAAGCTTTGATGAGGTGTTTAGTTTAAAATTAAACATTTAATATGTCATTCAAAAATTATAGACACTTGTTATAATTTAAGGGGCTACTCTTCAAAATCCAAAGTTCTTTTAGAGGGACCTACTTAATTTGAGGACTACCAGCCTCGATATTTTTAATCCCACCCACACTCCTATTACTGTGACTCCTGTAAACCAGTCTACATCAATGACCGAGATCAAAAAAGTTACACCGAGCTCGATCTCGGTGAAGTCCCAGGAGAAGTTAAAATTTCTTAGAACCCCCATCGAATTTAATCAGAAGTAATTTGAAGGAGTTGGAAAAAGAAGTTAATGCCTCTTCCCTTCTTTGCAAAGCGGGAGACCAGTAGCGCAATTCACAAATCTCGGATCCAAATCCTCTACTGCGCAAATGTCACCGATATTCTAAATGTGCAAATGTCATCTATGAATATCGATGACATTTACGCAGTAGAGGATTTGGATCCGAGATTTGTGAATTGCGCTACTGGAAGGCAACTAGGTACAGTAGTAATTAGTATAGTGTACATTCTATAGAAAAAGGGAAGCACAACGGTAGTACATTACGGGTCCTATGTGAGCTATGCTTGATTCCAGTAATATGTATGACAGAAACCAGCCTCGTTAGCCATGATAAGCTCAATTTCTAAATAATATATAATATCACTTAGCAAAACTATATAGTTATTATCGGCAAGTCCGATCAACATTTATTTTGACATTTATCAAAGTGACAGTTTTTTTATTGGAGGTTGTGAAGATTTCATTACTAACTTTTTAAAGTTATTTTTTTTAATTAACGCTTTCTGCGCAATGCGTCATACCGTCATCAAGTTTTATAGCCGTGACCCAAAGAACCCTCCGGGTAATTAAAGAGACATCAACACTGTCCGTGTGAAGATAAGTATTTCCAATATTTACTTAATAGGATTGAGTCTTAGGATATTTTTTTTTTGTTTGGTTTATGCTACCTACCCATGGTGTTATAAGATCCTCCTACTAATAATATTTGATAGCGGACGCCCAGCGGTATCACCCTCACAGTGCCCGTTCTCGTGCGAATACTGGCTTAAAATGTTAAGTTACTTAATACAACATTAGCTATTAATGCGATGTTTATTCGATTGATAGTACTTAAGTTATTAATTACTAGTTGACGCCCGCGGCTCCGCACGCGTGGTGAGGTGAACTTTTCTCGTTCCCGTTTCCCACAAAAACTTGTTCCCGGGATAAAAAGTAGCCTATGTGTTATTCTGATGTGTAAGTTTATATTATTGTACAGTTTCATCAAAATCCATTCAGTAGATTTTACGTGAAAGAGTAACAAACATCCATCCATACTTACAAACTTTCGCGTTTATGATATTAGTAGGATTAAAATAACCTTACTTGTCTGTAAGTGGGTTCTGTGTAAGGGGTCATACCAAGATATTTGGGACTCAAGCGCTCTGGCAAGGCAACTACGTAATCGCCTTACGTCGTAGCGAGGTCAGATGACATTCAGTCTCTCTAAATCCAGTTAGGGTTTAGTGGTAAGGGGGTTTATGCTAAGATAAAGAAGAAAACTTCGGTATCTCTCAGCCTCGAAGTGAGTCTCGGTTTTCAGCCCAACCTCTAAGTGGATTTCTGGTTTGGAAGCAATCTAGTACAAAAATAACTTGTAACAGTACTGTTCTAATACTAATTACTGTGTACTAATCTATACTTATACATAGAGCTAAAGAGTTTGTTTGGTTGAACGCGCGAGGACCTAGGAATTTATATTGAAATATTAAGGCTATCGTTTATATATATTTACGCTTCTACCCAGGAGAGCGGAGCTGTAATCATAAATGTCATTAAATCGTGCAAATTTTCATATAGTCACAGGATTAAATGGGTGCGACGCGGCGACGGGGCGCCACGGGTGGAAGTACCTACGCCATGGGCTAGCCAGCGGGCGTCAGCTAGTATAGAATATGAAAAGAAAACTCATTCTCTTACCTCTGGTGGCTCGAGTAAGTTTTAATAATTAAATAAATAAATAAATAAATATCCATCACGCCTAATCCCCGAAGGGGTGGCAGAGGCATATTATATGCCCACTTTTCACCGTGTGGATTCCTGTCCCACGTAATAGGTGGTGAGCCCATTGCCGTGTTGAAATAGACAGACGCAGGCTGTGGCTACCTGCTGTTGAAATTTTTCACGACGCCCATAAGACCTTCAACCAGGCTTAACGACTGCCATTTTACTGGCAACCGGGACCAACGGCTTAACGTGCCTTCCGAAGCACGGAAACGCTCGCAAATGTAAATGCCACAAAGTGGTCACCCATCCGAGGACCAGCCATAGTGAAACTTGCGTAACTCAGTGATCGTTTACAGAACACTGAGAACGCGGGGCCACGAGCGCTTCCTTTTTCTTCGCTTCGAAGTTTTAATAAGAGTAGAAGAAGAAGAAATCGACAACCAATTACGGCGACTATTAAACCCAATTTAGCGCACCCCTCTGTTTACTATCGTGCTGTCTATCAAATTACTTTTGAAATATGTTTTTGTTTACCAATAAATGAATAAGAGTTAATTTTGTTTTGAATTACAAACAATTTAATCGATAAGGCCCCTTATTCAAATTCACCAACTCATTGCATATTTGCTTATTACATTGCCACTTATATTAAATAGCCTGCCTAGTCACATTGTTAAGGAGTTTGTTTAGGTTACTGAATTCACAAATAAATTAAAAAGTTTAATAAAAAAATATTTCACAAGAAATCCCGATTGTACTTATATGGAAAGCCTATAGCAAGTAAAAGCGAACGAGGTGTGTGTGTGTGTGTTCGTGTGTGCGCGCGCGCGCATATGTGTGTGTGTGCGCATGTACGTGCATACGCCCGAGTCATTCATATTTTGTGTGTATGTATGTATAAAAATATATTAATCATATTTATGATCATTATTTTCAGTGTGTGTAGGTGTGCGCGTTAAAGTGAGTATGCACTACCGAGCGCATTATAAAATTACCATAAGTAGTTAGTAAGTTTTTTATATTCATAGTAATAAGATGTACTTTTTCAACCTATCAATGGTCCATTTGTATAGCGTTCCCTGCTCACCCAAAAACCGCAGTGGTTTAAGTGAGTAGCATTTTATGTACCTACATTACAAAAATTATGTATTTTGACCAATAAATAATAATAATAATAAAAAAAAACATATTGCAGGAGTAGCATAAAAAACATATTGTATCTTTGATCACAGATAGGTTTTGTGAATCACGATTTCTCCAACTCATTATATAATTACTCATGGTCCTACAGGATCTGTGATCATTGATAGGCTTTTTGAATAACAATACGAAACTGTTAGGCAACCGGACAAATTGGTGAATTTCTTCGGAAACTCCACAAATGGTTGTGAATAATAAAACAGAAACAAAGAAGCATAGAATGATTTTTTTTAGGTTGCAGAAAATTAATACAATTCATAGTTATTATGCACATTATACAAATTTTAAAATAAAATAAATTAATCCCTTCCACGTGACTGACAATTAAAACTGTAGCTTTGGCCTGGCTGTCAGAACTATCACGTTACGGACCTATCCAAAATATCCATTTTTTTTATATTTTATACTAGTTGACGCCCGCGGCTTCGCCCGCGTAGAGAAGTTTTTCCGTTCCCGTTTTCCACAGGAACTTGTTCCTGGGATAAAAAGTAGTCTATGAGTTATTCTGATGTATAAGCTACATTGTTGTAAAGTTTCATTGGAATCCGTTCAGTAGTTTTTACGTAAAAGAGTAACAAACATCCATACAAACTTTCACATTTATAATATTACTAGTTAACGCCCGCGGCTTCGCCCGCGTAGAGAAGTTTTCCGTTCCCATTTACCACAGGAACTTGTTCCCGGGGTAAAAAGTAGCCTATGTGTTCTTCTGATGTATAAGCTATATTATTGTAAAGTTTCATTCAAATCTATTCAGTAGCTTTTACGCAAAAGAGTAACAAACATCCATAAAATCTTTTGCATTTATAATATTAAGATTAAGATTTAAAAAAAAACTTGAATGCCTGAAAAAGTGAAGTCATAAATTTCAGAAGTAAATCTAGAGATATTATAAACGTCGAAGATGGAGGAATTTCTCATATCCGAACCATCCTTACACGGTGATTCGTAAAGAATGAATATCTAAACAAGTGCTGAAAAGTATTGAACGAAATACATCTATAATAATTTATTATTCAAGAAAATGGTGATTAATAAAAAAAATTAACATTAAACACAACGGAAAGCTAAGGTCAATATACTATTTTTTGCCGCTCAATGATGTATCACGCTGCCAGACGCTCTGTAATTTGAAAAACCTATTGATTATATTTTTATTTAATAAGCAATTGCATAGTTTTTATCGCGGGCTTTGAGTGGGCTGTAATCAAGAAATTCCGTAAGGAAAAAGTACCTAAGATCCGAGGTCACACGAAGTTCATCGAGCACGGCCGAGCGTTGGCTTAACGTGTATGTACATATATTATATGGTACGATTGTACGAAGCTCGCACGGATCGAGACGTGATGATAGTGAGTGTGAGGGTGAGGATGAGGGTGACTGTGAGAGTGGGGTGAGGTTGAGAGTGAGGGGTGAGGGTGAGGAGTGGGGGTGAGGGTGAGAGTGAGGGTGGAGGTGGGGGTGAGGGTGAGGGTGACGGTGAAGGTCAGGGTGAGGGTGAGGGTGAGGGTGAGGGTGAGGGTGAGCGTGAGGATCTTTTTTTTTTTTTTTAGTGTACCTTTAATTAATATCAAAGAAAAACAAAGGTATGCTATGCATTTGCTTTACCGCGGCAGTCTCCGAGTGCCACACGTCTTTTTTTTTATATCCGTCGGCTTGGGTCAATGTACCTACCCGGAATTCATAGATATTAAGCTGGCTAATCAACATAATTATTATGAAGAGCAAATTGAGTTTGTAGCAATATTATTAAAGTGTGTATTATAATAGTAATTAGTGTATCAGAAAATAGGCCCGTCATGATGATTATACATAAAAAAAACATGTGTAAAAAAATAAATAGGTGACAACAGAATAAGCGCTCGTGGCCCCGCGGGCTCAGTGTTCTGTAAACGATCACTGAGTTACGCAACTTTCACAATGGCTGGTCCTCGAATGGGTGACCACTTTGTGGCATTTACATTTGCGAGCGTTTCCGTGCTTCGGAAGGCACTTTAAATAAAAATAAGCCATCTGGGAGCTTTCAACGAAAACTCTGCCTAAATCCTTTGAGATATAACAAAATACTGTATGGTGCAATTGTGTATCTAATGTAGGTCTACAAAAGAATTCGCGGCGGTAAATGTATATCTTTTAAGAATAACATACTATATCCATTTTATTACTTTAAAAAACCATAAATTATAAAGCGGTAATTTGAGGGCTATTTACACAAATATGCCATTAATCCTTATCATTTTTACTACGTTAGTTGGCTTCAGCATTTCAAAAAGATTATTTTGTCTCTTTTCACCTTGCAAATTTAATGAATATCTTACGAGTTATAGCAAATTGAAAATAAAGCGCATAGAAATTAATTTCGTGTAACCATAATTCGACCGGGCCGAGCGGGCAAGAGAATTAATCAACGAATTTGAAAAATGTTCATTCATTAATGTGAAATTAATTAACGACGGGATTAAATGGGTGTCACGGAGTACGAAGTAAGTCACGGGCGAAGCTGGGCGGGTCAGCTAGTAACATATAATTTACAATCCAACTCCAAAAGACGTAAACGGAGACCGCACCAACATGCATGTGCAACAATGACAACAACTAGTCTTTATTAACGCTTGAAAAACATAACATACATTTACATATTGTCACGCCTTTATCCCCGAAGGGGCAACCGGGACCAACGGCTTAACGTGCTTTCGGAAGCACGGAAACGCTCGCAAATGAAAATGCCACTAAGTTATCACCCATCCGAGGACCAGCCATAGTGAAAGTTGCTTAACGCAGTGATCGTTTACAGAACACTGAGTCCGCGGGCCACGAGCGCTTGAAAGTAAATAATAAATCGATTAATGCAAAAAAAAGAAATTTTTGCTTTTTTTTGTTTGCTGTGTACGCTACTCTCTGTACGAAGTATTATTTTAATCGGTTAAGGTTTTATATGCAACCGGGGGTAATGTTCGTATCTATATTACCTCTATACTAATATAATTAAAAAATTAAAAATTTAAAATTAAAAAATTAAAAATTAAAATTAAAAATTTCAACAGCAGGTAGCCACAACCTGCGTCTGTCTATTTCAACACGGCAATGGGCTCACCACCTATTACGTGGGACAGGAATCCACACGGTGAAAAGAGGGCATATAATATGCCTCTGCCACCCCTTCGGGGATAAGGCGTGATGGATATTTTTTTTTTTTTCTTTTACTAATATTATTAAATTGAAGAAATTTGTTTGTTTGGTTGAACGCGCTAATCTCAGGAACTACTCGGATTCGAATAATTGTTTTTGTGTTAGATTTATCGATTTACCTACCATTAATCGAGGAAGGCTATAGGCTATATATCATCACGCTACTAACCTGGAGAGCGGAGCAGTAATCATAAATGTCGACAAGTCGGGCAAATTTTAATGCAATTTTGTAGAATTTATAAGCTACGAGATTAAATAAGTGCGACGGGAGTTCGACATATATCACGGGATGGGTCACCTAGTTATGATATACCAGCCATTTTTGTTACATCAATGATAAAAGCAAATAAAAAACCTCGTTCCAAATTCCTATGCGACATTCTTGGACCGGTAGCAGATGCCCAAAATAAATTGAATTCATATTAAATCTGTATGTCCGTATGAAGATGGCAGGTGTTGTAACTGTCATTATTTATTTACGACTACCCTCATTTTCTTTTAGAGTGTAGCCTTCATTACATATATACTAAAATACCGACACAATCAAACTCGTATGAATTATTAAATTTACCTAAGAACTGTCTAGAAAACAAGTCACGAAAGAGTAATTAAAAAAAATGTGTGTTTGCTAGAGTGCACAGGTAAGAAGTGAAACTTCTTTACGACATTTTTACAGCTATAAAATTTCTCTCAACGTCGATGAAGAAGTTTCACTTCAAAAACTGCAGGTAAATGTATCATGTTACTACTATATTATAATTTTGAAGAATGAAAACTATCAATCCCTTTACATTGTTCATTTAGAGTTTTGTATCCATCCTGACTGTACTCTTTTGATCAAAAATAACATCTTTTATAGTTAATTCAATACATTAACTGTCAAGATGTCCTTCGATTAGATATCGGTATAGTGAATCACTAGGCGTTTAGATGCAGACAATTGCATTGTATATGGCTAAACAAGTAAGCCATTGTTCATCATTTGCTATAGCAAGAAATCTCCGTATTTGGCATCCGTATAATTGACTGAGTAACGTTTTAATGTATAGCAGTTTTGAATAACACGCAAATGACCTAGAAATCTCAACGTTTTGACCGAGTTCCGTTTTTTTAGCACATCAGAAACGGTATCTTCTTTAACCTGACGATGACGTATAAACAGAGTGTGGTTTCTTTATCAGTACTGTACAACTGTAAAATGTATACTTAGCCTAAATTTGCACATCAATGCGGTTTCTTTAAGATGTATTTTTGCTGCTTGTATGAAGAACTCGTCGATGAACTTTGAACTACATTATGTCTGCGATTGTCTCGCATCCATGGAGTGTTCTTGAATTGTGAGTTCGACATAAATATGACTCACACAAATACCGTTGACTTGACTTGGTATAATTAGTTTACCGACCCGTTATTGTTTTCTTTGTTATTTTTTTGTTAGAATGTTTATCATAATAGATGATTACTCTCAATTTTTAAGGGTATCGTATTTTTTTTGGGTACATTAGGTATATATGTTCTACGAGGTATTCCAGAAAATAAACTAAGATTGAAAAACTGTAATTTATTTTGAGACTTGTAATTCTACAGGCATTGTATAGAATATACATCACTGTATAGAGTCACGTCACAGGGGAATATTAAAAGTTGTGGGAAAACTATCTGTAACTTGTACATTCAGCTCTAGTAGGCCTGATGTTCTTCCACATCGGAGAGACAGCGCGTCTGGCTTATCCTGCAGCTCGGTAAAAGTGAGGCGGAGGCCGGAGGCACTGTGTTGGTGTAATGGATGCCCATAAAGCAGCTCTGCTGCCCCCGTAGAAAGATAGTAAAGTGCACTAGTGTATTAGCAGTCATAAAGGTACAACAAAAAAAAATCGTATACCTCTCTGAACTCCCAGCAACCATGAGTGTTGGCTACAAGGTGCGGCTCTGTGTCATTGACTTCATAATTATGTTGATCACGTTTTGATTATTAAGAATGCTATTCTTATTGGATGTATCTTTGCCAATACATACTTAAAACAAAGTCGAGTTAGTTACACCACTTATAACTTAGAGAATGGGTGGTGACCCGATTATTATGATATTTGTTTTGTTGGATTTCTCTCTCTCTACCCCGAATAGCAGGATGAGAAAAAAAAACAGAAATATATAGATATAGGTCTTAAAATATTATTTTTCTCATACATATTCTGTGTGGCGCTAGAAAGCTCGTCGGGGCCACTAGTTTTAGAATATAGGCGGGTTTGTAGTATATATGTCTATCGAAACCAAAATCTAGCAAAAAGAAATGTATTATTGAAGCCATTAGAAAGTACGTCTTATCAGGTTACTAGAAAAGAGTTGCCGTGATTATAGCCTACTCTTACAGTACATATAAGTAACACTTTCGATTGATATATTTTGAGGTTAGCGTGGGAAGAAGGCCGTTCGTTACTTCTACGATCAATGTGGGCAATACTTTGGGTAATATGGCATGAAGAACAAGTAAACTACTTTACAATAAAAAGTCGTTCTATTTCGGTTTTATTGTGTTTTGTCCAAAACTAAATAGTCTACTACTAAATCTATCATATATAATACAATGGCCCGTTACAAGCCGCAGAATAGAACGAGAGTCGCTGTTCAGCTGTCAAAATGTTAGTAGACTACAAACAAGCGACTTACTAGCGGTCATTAGCGCGGGTTAGTCTCATTAGTTCGGTGATTTAGTCCGGTAACCGGACTTTTCGTATCAGTAGTTCGGTGATGAATTACCAACGGACTAGTGAGCTATTAAGTTCAGTTTCTTTTTATGGGGTCGTCATGTGTTCGTCGAATTCTATCGACAGGCCAATAAAAGTCTTGGAGCGCGATTAAAATAGTGGAATACTAAAACTGTCAAAATCATACCATCGGCTTTCTACTGAACCACGATTTCGATTCTATTCTGATACGATAGAAATAGAAGACAGAACGACGGATCGATGCAGAGTAGCTCCAGTAAACTGCAGTGTATCGCTCCATAGATGACTCCATGCATAATGAATATATATTGTTTTACTAGAAGTCGTTGCCCCGTTGCTATTGACAATGCAGCAGTTTTGCAGTTAAGTTTGGTATTGTATTCCAAACCATAAAACACAGACTGAAAATGTAAAACTGAATTACTAAGTTTGAAACTGGAAAATAAGATATTTAAAATCTAAAATTTATGTTACGTTTTTAAAGTTTCCAAATGTAATAGGTAATAATAAATATTTTCTAGTCGGCAAATCTACGAATCTGGAAAATAAAAATTCTAAAATAAAAATTTTGTAAACGATTTTTAAATATGGCGATTGCAAATGACAAATGAAAATAAATTTAGAAGAATTTGTTATCTTTTTTGCGGTTCTGTATACAAATCAAGAAACCAGAGTACACTCAATATTTTTTTTTATCTTGCCAGGCATTGAGTGTGTATAAAGCGCGTTTGTGTACCTTTTGTCGTGTAGCTATCTTTTGGGTAGGTAAGTAAGTAATATTTGTATGTATAAAGACAAGGAATACACATGGTGAAAAGTACGCATACAATAGGTATGCCTCTGCCACCCCTTTGGGGATAAGGCGTTATAGATAAATTTAATAAATAAATAACACAATTACGTAATGCCGGGTAAATTCTTACAAACAATTGTTTACAAAGTCGTTTTGAAATTGCAACATTTTACTACATCTATGTTACGTATTAATAAATATTTAAATATAATCTACTCCATATTTTTTTTTGTTTAAATGTTTTTTATTTCTCCGTTTGTTATTTTTATAAATACTGTTTCTCAACATTTGTACCCCAATCATTATTTAATTATGAAAATTAATTGCATAATTTTAATGTTCTACTTTTATATTACAATACAATTTAATTTAATGACAGACAATTTCAAAATTCGATTGTGTGAATACTCGTGTACCTACAAAGTAAATGATGAGTGACTTCAGTTTGTAAAACTTAAAAGAAAAACGGCCGATACGACAATACAGCCGAACTTTCCTATATTTATTATGTAGATAAAAGAAAACCGGTCAAGTCTATTGACCTACTATCGTTTCGTTGACCTTTTACAGTTTAGAATAGTTCACCTGAATAAATTATTGAGCTATTTCTGTCATTTGCCGATGGCCAATAATTGTTTAGTTTTATTACCTTTGCATTTACCTTTTCAAATAGTGCCAAAATATCAGGACTGATAAAAAAGTTCTTTCAAACCTAACCTGGATTGCAGCCTGGGGTCCAGTTTTATTTCTCTGCTTACCTTTTACAGTTTCAAATAGTTCACCTGAATAAATTATATAGCTATTTATGTCATCCTCCTAGGCCAATAGTTGTTTAGTTTTATTACCTTTGCATTATTTGTAACTTTTAGTTTAGTATATGTTTACGAAAATGTCAGGACTGATAAAAAATTTGCTTCCAAACCTAACCTGGATTGAAGCCTGGGCTCCAGTTTTATTTATCTGCTTGCCATTTGCAGTTAGAATAAATTATAGAGCTATTTCTTTCATTCGCCGATGGCCAATAATTGTTTAGCTTTATTACTTTTGCATAATTTGTAACTTTCACGTTAGTTTAATATGTTTACGAAAATGTCATGATACAACGTAAAGATAGAATAGAATAAAATAAACTTTATTGCACACAAATATAAAACACTCGCATAAAGAGATTACAGTTTCATAAATTAATGTACAAATGGCGACCTTATCGCTAAAAAGCAATCTCTTACAGGCAACCTTTAGATGGAGAAGTTGAACGAGTAGCAATTGGTGTTTTTAATAACGATAATTAAGTTATGGCATTCTTTAAGAGTTAAAGTGGAATGACAGTATCTTGCGTTAATATACAGCCATAATTGCCCTGATCAAACCGTCAGGCAGCAAAAGGTATCAAACCTTAAAAACACTAAATTTCTCTGAAAATAATCGTGTCTGATTCAAGTACAGATATCAACGCCGGATGGGCCGGATGCTCTCAAACGATTCCCGCGGTGATTTCTTTTCCCTTTCGTTTGTAAACTTAGCAAATAGTATAATTGGATTGGTCTACTTTTAGATTATTAACCCTTAAACGTAATTTATAAAAATATATTTGTAGAGTGTACATTATGTAGAGTTATCTTAGAATATAGAATAGTAATATAAATAAATATTTTAAGACATATTCGCCTGCCTGTCCATTTCAACACAATATGCGTACAGTCAAATATGGGCGTTTACCTTTGTCTATAGGGATAAAGGCGTAACATTCATAACTAGGTGACCCTCCCGGCTTCACCCGTGACATACTTCGAACTCCCATCGCACTTATTCAATCCCGTCGCTTATAATTCTACAATATTGCATAAAAATTTGCCCGACTGTTGACTTTGTCGACATTGATGGCTAATGCTCCGCTCTCCAGGGCAGCAGCGTGATGATATGTAGCCTATAGCCTTCCTCGATAAACGGGCTATCTAACACAAAAACAAATTTTCAAATCCGACCAGTATTTCCTGAGATTAGCGCGTTCAACAAATCAAACAAACACTTCTGCTTCTTCTTCTTCACTACAGCTTTATAAAATTAGTATAGATATAAATAAATTTCACCCAAGACACAGAAACGCAACGTGTGATACACAGAGATTTGTTCTGTGTGGGAATAGAACCTTCGGTAATTTCATCACTACACCACAGAGCAAGGATTCAATGTCACCCGCGCTTTACTACAGACGCCTAACTCTATACATAAAACCATAATTTAATATAACCATGAATGTCAAAAAAATGCATACCATAAAATGTGGGCCTATAGTTTGCCTCTGCCTACACTTTCGGGGATAAAGGCGTGACAATATGTACGTGTGTAAGAATGTCACTATTAACTCGTACGATTACACTAATTCATCATCATCCGAGCGTCAGTCCCAGTTGCATCTCGCGAAGCCGGGGTTCCGCTTCGACGCCCGGGGTCCGCTTACATTCTTTACTCATACGATTACACTAATTACTACAGATAATTGGCAGGCAACTGGCAGGTCGCGTATGCGGCTTTCGTCTACTACTAGTTGTAACTTAACACGCGGTATTATTATCACTATTGCTTCTATTGGGCGCGAGCGAGGGAACAAACCACGTTTCTTGCTCTGCCAAAGAGGCCAGTTACTATTAGTATTTATTAATTCTACTTTTTTTTTATTATCACAGTAGTACATTGTTTTTTTATATTGTGGCGATTCCTATACGCTAAGTTTTTTTTAAATTTCATGTAAGAAATGAAACACTGGAGATTTGATAGATTTAACCAAGTATTCCGAAAAATCCCCCAATTCGCTTTTCGGTCATTTTGAGTTTAATAGTGATTATGGTGAAAAACTGTATAGTCAACGACAGACGTCACGACCGACCTAAAAACCCTTTTAAGTGGACATACAATACATTATGTCATAATACATTTGTGGCCTTTTTCTGCTAAGAAAGTAGGTTTATGATCTCATACTAAAATCTGTGATATTTAGACCGAGATGTTGCTAATTTATAACTATACTACTAATTTAACAATATTTCGGTATATTTTTTATAATAATTTTAGCATTAAAAATATTGGTTTTCTACTCGGCTACCCAGACGTGCATGTATAAAACGATTAATAAATCTATAGGGTGCGACAGAAGTACGCCAATATTGCGAAGCCTGGTGATTTATCCTCTCTAACTAGACCATCAGGGATACCGCGTAAAGATAGATAGATCTAGTCTTCTACTTTATCGTAAGGCCTTCCCAGTTGCTTCCAAACACGACCTGTACTTAAAAAGCTAGTACACAAAGATGGCATAAAGTTAAATTTTTATTACACCTCTATGTCGCTCGGAAAACCTGAACGAAAGATGTCACCGTAGTATATGGGAGTTTTTTACAGTATTCATAATATTCGTATCTTGAAAAATTGCAGTACAATTACTATTTCAAACTCAGCAAAATAGATATTAAATGACATTGTCTAAAGACTGATATTATATACAGGTAAAGCTTGTGAGTTTGTGATGTTGTAGGGGTAATGTCTGAATCTACTGAATCGATTTTGAAAATTCTTTCACTGATATAATGGTAGACTATCCCTGAATGCTATATACCTTTTATGCCGGGAACTTGTTTTAGTGGAAAACGCTTGTGATGATTTCGCGCCAGCTAGTCTTCAATTTATCTTGAAAATTGATTACATCGTCACCATCCGCGCATCGAGCAATAACTCGATTATTTGCTGACATCGTCGAGACGATATCGTCCTTAATGTCATAAATATTCATATCGTACAGATTTACATTTTAATCATTTCATCGAAAACGAACAGCTTTCGATACAAGTCTTGTATAAGTCAGTGTTGTTTTTTTACTAGTTTCGTTTCTTATGTACGTTTCTATGCTTAATGAATTTTGTTACAGAGATTCGATCCCAATAGCAATAAAGTAGAGTTTTAAGGGTCCATTAAAACCTTATTTTATTGAAATGAAATGAAAAGATTTTTGAAGTGAAAACTTCTTTAGCGGCGTTGAGCACTTTTTCTGTAATGGGTATAAAATCTTAAACTCGCGTCAGGACACGTGACCTGATCGAAAAAGCGTAAGATTTTTTTATCATCATCATCTTTACGTCGATCCCGGTCAATTTTTGAAGGAAAAACTTCTTTTAGCGCGGTACGCATATTTTTAGATGAGATAAAATCTCTGGACTCGCGACCATAATCATCATCATCATCTAACGTTGATTCCGGTCATCTACAGGTCTTATTAAATAATGCTGTGTAATCAATTAGGACTCTTTCAGTGTAGAATTATTTTTTATCATCATCATCTTTACGTCGATCCCGGTCAATTTTTGAAGGAAAAACTTCTTTTAGCGCGGTACGCCTATTTTTAGATGAGATAAAATCTCTGGACTCGCGACCATAATCATCATCATCATCAAACGTTGATTCCGGTCATCTACAGGTCTTATTAAATAATGCTGTGTAATCAATTAGGACTCTTTCAGTGTAGAATTATTTTTTATCATCATCATCTTTACGTCGATCCCGGTCAATTTTTGAAGGAAAATCTTCTTTTAGCGCGGTACGCATATTTTTAGATGAGATAAAATCTCTGGACTCGCGACCATAATCATCATCATCATCTAACATTGATTCCGGTCATCTACAGGTCTTATTAAATAATGCTGTGTAATCAATTAGGACTCTTTCAGTGTAGAATTATTTTTTATCATCATCATCTTTACGTCGATCCCGGTCAATTTTTGAAGGAAAAACTTCTTTTAGCGCGGTACGCATATTTTTAGATGAGATAAAATTTCTGGACTCGCGACCATAATCATCATCATCATCAAACGTTGATTCCGGTCATCTACAGGTCTTATTAAATAATGCTGTGTAATCAATTAGGACTCTTTCAGTGTAGAATTATTTTTTATCATCATCATCTTTACGTCGATCCCGGTCAATTTTTGAAGGAAAAACTTCTTTTAGCGCGGTACGCATATTTTTAGATGAGATAAAATCTCTGGACTCGCTACCATAATCATCATCATCATCTAACGTTGATTCCGGTCATCTACAGGTCTTATTAAATAATGCTGTGTAATCAATTAGGACTCTTTCAGTGTAGATTTATTTTTCATCATCATCATCTTTACGTCGATCCCGGTCAATTTTTGAAGGAAAAACTTCTTTTAGCGCGGTACGCAATTTTTTAGATGAGATAAATTTGGACTCGCTACTCCCCGTTACGATACGCAGCTATAGTGTGTGCATATATGCATGTACCAACGCGACTAGATAAATAAATTATTAATAAATTGAGTTTTCACTTCTGTCGGCACTCCCGGAGTGGTTAGGTTTTTTTTAGGTAGGTCACTTATTAAAACTTATAGTAAATACTGCCAGATTCGCAAAGCAATTGCTATCAGTATCAAACCTGCGGGTAATAGTTTAAAATAAAACACGATTATTTCTTTCATAGAGCTCTTTGACTAAGACTCATAATTAATTTTATTCGAAATCAAATCGAACGACAACTTGAATCGAACGTATCGAATTAGCTGTCAAACGTAACACGTTTGCCGCCTAAATTCATATCTTTTAAAGAGAAAATGTCTAGAATTTTCTGTTATAAGATATTGGATTGCTCTGAAACTTCGAATTACTCGGCAGGAAGTATTATTTGTGTATTTCTGGTGTAAACGATTATAGAGTATTTGCTTCAGAGTCGGGGATTCGGGAATTGTAATTTTGATTGAAGACATATGTTGTTAATTTTAAAAACAAAATTTCATCAACTTAACTAAGTTTAGAAACCATCACAATCAACCGTAGCCCTTGTTTCAGGGTATTAATCCCGTTTAGCTTCTACTTCTCTAAATATCAGCTTAACGATAGCTTGACTATTTTCAATTATATCAGTTATTCTCTACGACACATCGAGCCATACTTTTACCGTGTTATTTTTAAACTTTCGGGGTGTTTACTAATACTTTATATACTATACTGGCTAGATTCCCACGACTTAGCCCGTAATATACTCCTAAACTCCGTTGCACCCATTTAATACCGTCGTTTATTTCTTTTACAAAAAGATGTGATATTAGCGCGTTTAACCAAACAAATTCTTCAGCAATATAGGTATATTGAACGAATGAATGAGGAACGATTGACGAAAAATATATACTGTGCGAAAGTAGAGGGTAGAAGAAGTCAGGGTAGGCCGAGACTTATAATGAAAACCATGTGAGCAGATAGCTCAAAAACGGAAAAGTCAAAGTACTCGGATACCCAGACGTGCATGTATAAGCGATGCAATTGATGAATCTGCAAGAAGCGATTGTAGAGCGAAGTGATGTGTAGTAGATATAGAAAAACTGTTTTATGACATTATCAGTATATGATAGTACCAGTAGTGGTGTACATCTTCTGTGGTACAAAATAATGGAGTGTGTAATTGCAAGGCATTTCACAAGAACGTTTGTACCGAACAATGAAAAGTTATAATGACACCAGGCCGTTGTACTGTTGAGTCACAGAGGGTCCCCAATTAAACCCCCTCTTCCTGCCTGTACTTGATGATAATTGCATATCTCTGCGGGTTTTATTGTATTCTTTCTTGCTGTCTGACTCAGATATGAGAGAAAATTATATATTGACACATTTTGAGAATTAACCGATATTTCTAAAAGTAAATGTCATTTTTTAGAATGATAGTGGCACATGTTTACATAACACAACATAATCAGCCATACCATCGAAAAAACTCAAAGATTATGAGAAATTATAGGAATATAATAAAAAATTGACACATAAGCACGACCATCATTCAGCAATTAAAGGCAGCCACAATCTATGGTGGCTGGCATTGAGCTCGTTCAACAGTCTGACCGATGAACATTTCAAAATGCTAATAACGTGTATTACTTTTCGATAAATCATATGAAAGTAATTATAATTAGAGAGCTCACAATGATATACATTAAGTACGATTTGAAAAAAGAAGTTGTCTACGTCCGTTCGCACGCCATTTCACCAATCACAGCGCAGTTTCTGATTGGATTGATGGGTTGAAAAATAGTGGTGCCATCTTTGTTGAGAATATACCAAATCTGCGAGCACCTCATAATGAAAGTGGCATACCTATCAAATAACAGTCTTTGAGTAAACCTAATTATTATGAAAATACATACACACATATAATCAATAAACGCCCCCATTTCACCGTAGGCATTTTTGTCCCAGGTGACAGGTGCATCCATTGCCGTGTTGAAATTGACACACGCAGATTTTGGCTACCTGCTGTTGAAATTTTGTAAGCCGCTCATACGCTTCAACTTGACTTTACGAAAGCCACGTAACTAGCAAACCGGGACCAACGGCTTAACGTGTCTTCTGAAGCACGGAAACGCTTGCAAATGTAAATGCTACAAAGTGGTCACCAACCTGAGACCAGCCATAGTAAAAGTTGCTTAACGCATTGATCGTTTACAGGACACTGTGTTAGCGGTGCTACAAGCAATTCACTTTATATTTATTTGTATTATTATGGAAATAAAAGAAATTAATATAAATTCGTAAGCGCCATCGTTATTTATAGAGTTTGTCTTTACATTATGATATAATCACTATCCTCTTTTTGCTTTTTTAAGGGTAGTGGAGTAATCAAGGAACTTTTTTATTATCGCCATGTCCCTCCGTCTGTCCATCTGGGGGCCAAGTACTATTTCAATCGCGTCAGAAAAAATCGTAATCGTCGCTCAATAGAAAGCCACCGGTACAATTTTGACTTTTTTTCGCAGTCACGCATTACAATCGTACTCCAATAGACTTCTATCGGTCGGCCGATGAGTTCTACTAACACGTACCGCGCCAGTGGCTGCTAGTCAGTTGCATTTTTGATAGTCTACTAACATTTTGAAAAACTGCGATTCTGGTTCTATTCTACGGCTTGTCAATAGTAGACTCGGTCCCCTGATTGTCAGCAATTTAGCTCACAGGCTATATTCTAATAGAATCTTGCATCAGAATAAAACAGCGTGCAATGCTTACTACCGAATGGATTCTATTCTGTGTGCAAAAGATACGTTTATCATGATAAGCGAGTTTTAAACAGCATTGCGTCAGCGAATACATTTTAAGCTTTTTAGTACGTATTTACGTATCCGGAATGTTAATTGTTGCAAAGAAACTTATACTGTAAACTAACATTTAAAACGGTTAGTCTATCAGTCTTTTTAAACTATTACGTACGCAAGAGGAAAGAAACAGTAATAAATCGTTTTCAAAAGAAAGCAACAACCTTGGCAACCTTACAAGACCGATGACGAAAAACCTAATGTCAGGTCGACGTAACCGAGAGACTAGTAACACTAACAGCTGATCAATGTGTTATTTTTAAACACACATTTTGACGAAAAAGTTGCGACTTCGTGAAATTAGTATACATATAATGCCTTTAAGTGACCAGTCACGGGGGATTCAGTTTCATTTCCATCCGGTAATATGAGTTTTGGCACGTATTTCAATAGTGTTAAAGACTTTGGCAATAAATTTTAATTATTACCTTGGGCTCATTCGTTGATGACAGGTGCACGTTTTGCGCACTGCAAAAAGTATGGTGACTGAAATCTTGTCAACCTCTTTTTAGTAACTATGTCGTAGGTACATACTTTCATCTTGTTACCAGAAAAAAATGTTTATCTTCTTTTAAATCAGGTATTTTGACTAGAGTCATAGACCTAATAAGCTACTTCTAATTCTTTTGAAATTTTTTATACCTAGTAATTTCACCTTTTTTCACGAACATCAGAATTTTATAACCATTGTTTGTTGCACTGGTGAATAAGAGAAACTGTTATTTGATTACCTTTTCAACTGTCTCTCTCAATATCTATACGTCGTTGCTGTGGTGTACCCATAGATATTGGAAAAAATATATATGGGTGTATGTATATCTTATTATTGTACGTACACATAGCTATATGGTTTTAATATGAACTTCTAGTTCTTTTCATAGATTATAGTGAAGAATCAAGACCATCAGTAACTTTTGTTTACGTACCTCTGGTTCGAGTAGTGCGTAAGTCGTCCAATATTAATTATTTCTGTAGGTCTCCGCGTAAATCAAGAACATCCTTGACTTTGACCTTTAGCCGACCAACTGTAGTCGTTACAAGCTTCGATTATAATCTAAACTACATCGCAAAGTTAATCGTAACTCGTGTGTTTATCGTCTGTATTTGTGTGCCGCGTGACTATCTTGCTTGCTGTATCTATATTATAATATCTGTGGCTCTATGGTTCACACGTGTTTCTGCGGTAAGCATTGTGGCCGTGGCCCTAACATGTAGGGTTGCAGACAGGCTACATTTTAGACGTAGTTTACAAATAAGTGTTTTTGTTTTAGTGCCGCCAGACCTTAAACAATATTGTTGTATGTTTGTTACAAATCTATATTTAAAAAAAATGATACGAAAGAAAAAGGTTGTTTAGCGCAAAACTCGCAAACTGCTGGACTTATTCAGTATATTTTTATTTATTCCTAAGGGTTTTGTGGTGAGAAAAATTAGAAAAATTGCACAAATGTGTAACGGGAACGGGAAAGCTTCATTACGCGGGTGAAGCCTAATTAATTGCCTAAGTAATTTCGAGAAAAAGGGTGCCAAATTAATGCTCGTGACCATATAAACTATAAAAGATTAAAATGACCTGCCTCATTTTAATCTTTTATAGTTTATATAGTCACGAGCATTAATTTGACACCCTTTTTCTCGAAATGTTAGAAAAATGTCAATGCTATACGGCCGAAAACTTCCCGTAACTAAGCAGTTGCCCAGAGACACGTATAAACAATATTTGCTCTAAATGTCTTCAGTTTATAATATAATATTCCACAGTAGGTGGGTTCCAAATTAAATTTCATGACCGTACCCAGTATGTTAAAAAGTAATAAATAAATATCGTTGGGACAACTCACACAACGCCATCTGATTCCAAACTAAGCAGAGCCTATACTATGATAACTAGATAACTGGTAAACATACTTATATATTTCTAAATACATACATAATATAGATAAATAACACCCAGACACTGAATAAACCATCGTGCTCATTACACAAAGTTTTATTCTGGGTGGGAAATCGAACCTACGACCTCTTGCGTAGCAGTCCGGATACACTGCCACCGCGCCACTAAGGCAGTCTAAAAAGTAGATGTTATTAGAATACTTTACTGCACACATTTCTCAATACAAAAGCTAACGAATCAACACATAAGCGCTAAGAGAGAGCCTATATAGGGAGCGCAAACTAATCAAAGGCTTGCGTCAAGTTCACAAGTCCCTAAGGTTGTTTACTTAAGCTGTTTCAAAGGCTCCTTGAATTCTATGAAGATATTAGGTGTGTATGAGATGATAAATCCAAAGTCACTCAAGTTTGTTAAGTCAGTTCGTCACATATTTGATTTTAAACTTAAAGTAAATTGAATCTATAGGATTTTAACTTCAATTGTCCGGGCCCATTCTAACTGTTACGTTACCAAAATCACTGCTGGTTTACTAACTAATTAATTTCCTTTCTTCATTCAGTTAATTTCATTTCTTAGTTAAAATAAGTTTATCATTTAGTTTCAGGTAAGTGTATCTAACATAATTATATGCATAATTATAAAAAAAAATTATAGTCACTGTGTTCAAACGACTTGACGAATTTAATGATTTTTTTAAAGTATTTGGTAATAGTAGGAAAGTATTTTATTCTTTGATAATTTATATGGCAAAACAGGGTTTGAGAAATATTACGAAGAAACTTTTTCAAAATTCAATAAGAAATAAAAAGTGTATCTAACATAATTATATGCATAATTATAAAAAAAATTATAGTCACTGTGTTCAAACGACTCGACGAATTTAATGATTTTTTTAAAGTATTTGGTAATAGTAGGAAAGTATTTTATTCTTTGATAATTTATATGGCAAAACAGGGTTTGAGAAATATTACAAAGAAACTTTTTCAAAATTCAATAAGAAATAAAAAGCAAAGAGAGTTTAAATACTCGATAAATCGGTTTAGATTGAACACTGTAATTAATGTCATACAATAAGCATTACCGTGTTATACAACGCACATTTTTGTTGCGTAGCGTGACTTGTTATCATAAAAATGTTAACAATATTATATCAAAACATTTTAAAAAGTAGTAGAAGTATAATTTAACATATTTTAATAATACTTTACTTTGTTAGTATACTAATAATTCAAGGGGCTATATATAGGCGTCGAGATCGTAACTTTGTAAAATTGGAATAAAATATGTAACAATTATTAATTCTAGACAATTGATAAATCTTTGGTAAATACACTCGTTCAAACTTTTTTTTAGCCATATGGATTTAACAAAGAAAATATACCTCAAAAAGGTCGATTACATCTTTGAAATGGTTCATTTAATTTGGATGAAATTTGAAGTTGAAAGCCGATCAATTTGTTACTAAGTTAATCTAGAATTTGATTTTAAACGAGTTGGGATGTTTCCTTTGCTAATTTATTAAGTACTTCTGAACGAAATGATCTTTACTTTTAACAAACTTGAAAGAATTGATCAGAAATTGGAAAAAAAAAAATTATAAAAGCTAATTTGCTCGCAAATTGTGTTTCTAAGGTTCTATAAATGTACAAAAATTTAAATACGTACAAAATAAAAAACAAAAGCTTACAAAAACCAACAACGACTATTATTATTATTATTCAAGTATTTATATTCAAAATATATTTTCATATCTCTACAGCAGAATTAACAGTGAATTGTCAAATTCTGTTCTAGAAAATGCAAACTTTCTTCAAATTTAGATGCCCAGATTTTAAAATGTTTGAAATAGTATACACTAGAGATCTTCCAATTCCGTAAAATTCCATAGTAGGTTATCAAATGAATTGCTTTGAAAACCCACTACGGATAAACAGATAGGTACTCGTACATTGTTAGAGATAGCTTCTAATGTATGTAAACTAATTACAAGAGGGCCATGTAATGAACTTTGTTGATAACAATTGTTTGGGTTACTTATCAAACTAATTGTTTGTTTAATTTGATAACCGATAATAAGAGTACCATTTACGAAATTATACACATTGCGGAGATAATAATATCTAGTGTTTTTAATCTCCTGTAGATCTCCTCTATTTTATCTTTCACCGTCATTTTTCATTTTCTCAAACTTGACTACAACAAAGGTTTTCTGTAAACGTAACAGCCTTCCTATTCACATCTTCCGACTAACATTCAAAAAGACAGCGGTAAGTCAATACAAGATGCGATTGAAAAAAAAAAGATAAACAGAAGGGTTTAAATATCCCGTAAGATTTATAAATGTATTTAGGTTTACATTTTCAAAACAATATAAAGTTTAGGTGAGTTGTTGAATGCTCGCCCGAAAGCTTAACTCGCCTTAACAAATTCTGATAAATAAAGGGCAGCATATACCATCAGTATCATATATATCATAGTAATATCATGATTATTGCCTTATCGATAGTAGGAATGATGTTAAAATCAAAGAAAAAAGGTAGGTAGATTTGACTGTCATATTAATGTTTTTATCAATAAAAGAGTCCTTTCTGTAAGGAGATTTTACTAATTTGACAGCAATAGCAAGAATCCGAGGTGGGATGTTTAAATTATAAATCTCACAGTAAAATCGAGATATTAAAATGTGTCGAATTCCTAGTCAGTATGGTAAGGTTGTTGATAAGGTTGCGGATGTCTAATACCTACTTTATATTTTATGAAGGAAGTGTTCAAGTTTGTGCTAATTAATTATTAGTGCTAAAATAAAAAGTAGCGCACTAACTGCTTCATTGAAATTGTACTTTGTTTCTGTTACAACCGATTTTAATGCTTAAATTAGACTAAGAAATTAAAAAAAATCTTGTGATTTAATTTGTGTTATTATTATTTAGTTTATAGCATTTTATATTATTTGAATTTTTTGTTAATATAGTTTTTGAAATATTTAATTATTATAACATCGAGGAAGTATTTCAAAATAGAGTAGGAGTGTTCCTAATGATTCCTGTAAAATAATAATTTAATAGTATTTTATTTTATTTGAATTTATAGTTAATATAGTTTTTGAAATATTTAATTATAACATCGAGGAAGTATTTCAAAATAGAGTAGGAGTGTTCCTAATGGTCCCTGTGAAATAATTATTTTGATTTCATACTCTAACAGCTAATATCTAAAAACTTTTTTCATGCTTCAACAAATTATACAGATATTGGAAGTTATACTATAATAGAGGATAATATTCCTTTCATAGATAAAGTAATATTTCATCTGACCCGACAGTCAATCCCGAACTTCTGGATGACATCTAAACTTAAATAGAGTTATGTGAAGAAGTTATCAAGGAGCGATTACATTATGACTACATTATTAATTATTTGTTTGATGCTTTTATATCAAAGTATTTATTTTTCGTTTACATTTAATGGTAGGTAGTTTTATAATAATGATCGTAATTATTCATTCAAACAACGTCTCTCTCGATCCAAAGTGTAATGTTAGCGACAACACAATAACCAACATTTCAACGTAAGTTTAAATAGCATTTTGTGCTAACATAAATCATGTATGTATGGTAGAGCTTTCAAAAAATGAGACCACACGAAAATGCGCCTATTATCGAAGACCATCACAGACTTGATAATATTTTAAAACAAATACTTGCATCAAAGATAAGCAAAACGAAGCTCAACACAAACACAATGAAATGTAAATAAATGATTAAAAGCTAAGGGCTTTCTACTCTACATGATGTCGATCGGTAAGATATCTCACCAAACCGGTTGGCCCTTCATGCCGGCAGTGATCCGTTCGAGTGAGAGCGAAGGAGTACGAAAGTGCATCTCTTTCGTTCAGCAACACGCGCAAACCAATGCATACCGTAATTGGCTGCAGCAAATTTCACCGGTCATCTTCTCTATTCAAACACTGCACATGTTCTTAAATGACTGGCACACAAATTATCCTAAGTCACTGAGGATCACTCGCGAGCACGTCTCGCCTGCGCTGAGGCTTTCGAGCGACTAACTGAAACGATGTCGATGCCCATCTTGCCACGGAAAAATAAACGGGATTATGCGCAGTGTATACAGGGCTTAAATAAAAACGTCTCATGCAAAAGTGTACTTTAAGAACTTAGTAATAAAGTTAATATTAAAAGTAATAATAAATAAATAAGCGTTGTTTTGTCTATTATGAAAATCTGACGATTGTGGCGGGCCCGCTAGTTATAAAGGAAAGAAAGTAGGGGCATTTCCCCGAGTTGGATGCTGCAGACTGAACTGAATTGCGGTCAGTGTCGCATATGTTTGTGATTTAATAATGTAATATGTAGAAGCTGCAGTGCCGCAGAGACCAAAATTACGGCGAGTAAACATATATTAAAAGTTTAAGTCTATTATAAACTCAGTTTTATCTCCTATTAGTGTTTCAAATTAAATTGCTTGAAGGATTAGTTTTATTACTATAGCAGTAATCTTTAAAACATATATTACATTAAATAGTACCTGTGGCTCTGCCCGCGTGGTGAATATTTCTCGAACCCGTTCCTCACTGGAATATTTTGCCAGGATAAATAGTAGCTCAGGGGTATTACATTTTTCTTACAGTGTATAATTTTTCTAAATCAGATCAGTAGTTCCAAAGATTATCCCCCAAACCTCACAAAGTCACAAACTTTACCATTTTATAATATTAGTGTAAAAGAATATTTTGGGACATCAGTCATCTAGGCTAAATTAAGGTAATAATATCTTGTGCTATGGGGTTGGGGCCTATCAAGACAACTGTTAGACAGACTTACATATTTGTCCTAAACGAACCCTTCCGGGTCACATAACCTCGAGCCTGGGACCTCAGCAACGGCAGTGGAAGTACACTGCAACTACTCCACCGAGACAGTCAAACTGAGAGAGTCAGTGTAGGTTGTAATTTATCTTTGAGGAGTCGAACACATACCTGCAACAAGGGATAGGCGTTGGATTAGTAAAAAATAATAATCAATATGATGTAATGAAGCGTAACTAAATAAAATGTATTACTTAAATATCATGATATAAATATAAAATTTATATTAAAAACAAATGCCTTTAACAAATTAGATATTCTTACGTCTAGCTAAGAAATAATCCGTCAAAGTGGATCGTCACCTTGCTCTAAACATCCAAGTTTGGGAGATCAGATCAGAGAGAGAGAGGAACTTCCTCTGACCATCTCTAGTAGATGGTCAGAGGAAGTTCCTTAAAGCGTTAGATACTATAGGAGCCGTAAATATAAATGAAAGAAGAACCAAGCATGATAGACGTCATGGTATAAGGAGCGCGGGCTGCACAAGTATCCCGTATGCTACATACATAATACATGCCGTATTGCATAATATCTATGCATTACGGCATGACGTCAACGCATTGTATAGACATGGACTACTTATACCAAAGAAGAACCTCCCCCTGTGAAAAAGCAAACTGCCCCTTGTAAAGGTTCGGAGTACTGAAAGGCTTGGAAAGGCACCCGTGTGGTGGCGGGCAAACCACCAAACGATAGCATTCCCAAGGAGGGTTGGTGTCAGGCTGACGGCCGACCATAAAAACCAAGCTAAAACATTTTGCAGTATGGAATTTAGACATACTGCGCCGACCCCAAGTAAATTTGGACAAGGGCAAGAGGATGATGATGATATAATGAAGCGCTCGTGGACCCGCGGACTCAGTGTTCTGTAAACGATCACTGAATTACGCAACTTTCAGTAAGGCTGGTTCTCGGATCGGTGACCACTTTGTGGTATTTACATTTGCGAGCGTTTCCGTGCTTCGAAAGGCACGTAAACCCGGTGGTCCCGGTTGCCAGTAACATGGCAGTCGTTGAGTCAAGTTGAAGGCCTTATGGGCGGCTTGAAAAATTTCAACAGCAAGTAGCTACAACCCGCGTCTGTCATTTCAAAACGTCTAAGGGCTCACCACCTATTACGTAAGACAGGAATACACATGGTGAAATTTGGGCATACAATATGTATGCCTCGGCCACCCCTTCGGGTATAAGGCGTGATAGTTAAATAATAATCAATATATACAGATTAGAGGTTAGGATAGAGAGGTTCGTACCGTCCTATGGCCGCAGACAAAAAAACGCGGCAAATATGCAGACCTAAGGAAGCAATATATGATTTGCTCCCTTCGCTGTCGAGACGATGGGTAGTTGGGGTGCTGACGCGAAGAACTTAGCGAATTGGGGCGCCGGTTGAGGGACCAGACAGGTGACTGCCTTTCTTGGTCGTATCCTGGAGCAAAGGTAGGCCATCGCTATTCAGCGGGGCAATGCAGCTACTGTAATGGGCACCTTTGTACCGAATACGATGAAGAGCGGGTTATTTAATTTGTTTATTAAAATAATTATGAATGAAATGGACACATAATTGTAATCTATTAATAATAAAGAAAAAAGGTCATAAAAAATATGGGCTGCACTCCGAGAGTGCCGACAGAAGTGAAAACTAAATTTATTCATAATTTATTTATCTTGATGCGTTCGCGGTTTTCACTTCAAAAATTGATGGGGATCTACGTTAGTGATGATGATGATGATGAAAAAATTAATATTTTGAAACCCAATTAATTTAAGAAAAAGATAAAAAGAATTCTGAAATTCATTACAAAAAAGTTACTTCGAGCCGGATTTGAATCAGTAATCTATGGATTCCAATTTTTATAAACATCTACCGTCTACCGCTTTACGAAAGTCGATAACTGAGTTAGTAATTAATAATCTAAACTTTTTATAGCGTCTCAGTAACGGTGTCGCGAGTTCAGAGGTTTTATCTCAACTAAAAATATGCGTACCGCAATAAAAGAAGCTTTCACCTTGAAAAAAATCTTTACAGATAAAGTAAATTACAGTATCTGTTTGTGATTCTAAATTAAGATCTTTTTTACTAAATGCATATGAAAGAATATAAGGTACTTAAAAATAATGTTACGAAACGGGTAGACGAATTTTAACGGGATTTTCATTATAATCGGGATAGCTGATGTTATAGGGAGTAACTTAGGTTACATTTTGGCCCCATATTCCCACGGCAACATGCACTAAGCGGGCTAACCCGCGGAAACTTAATAAATAGTTACGGGCTATCTAGTATACTAATATTATAAAGCTAAAGAGTTTGATTGTTTGGTTGAACACGCTAATCTCAGGAACTACTGGTCGGAATAGAAAAAATATTTTTGTGTTAGATATCCCATTTATCGAGGATGGCTATAGACGTTATGCCATTTCGCTACTACCCTAGAGAGCGGAGCAGTAGCCATAAATGTCCACAAATCGGGTATTTTTTTATGCAATATTGTAAAATTTATAAGCGACGGGATTAAGAAGTTGCGACGGGAGTTCGAAGTATGTCACGGGCGAAGCCGGGGGACACCTAGTAATATAATAAAGGTCAAGTTATTTAAAAATGGTTATCAAATTGCATTTTTAACGAGATGTTGCTTTTATCTACAACCACGGATTCTTCGTGTTAGGAGGTACGAGTATAACAACTTGAAAGTCACAGGTAAAATGGACGATTGTTTTCTAACTCTACCTAGAGATTCTAGAGAAGCGCTCGTGGCCTCGCGGTCTCAGTGTTCTGTAAACGATCACTGAGTTACGCAACTTTCACTATGGCTGGTCATCGGATGGGTGACCACTTTGTGGCATTTACATTTGCGAGCGTTTCCGTGCTTCGGAAGGCACGTTAAGCCGTTGGTCCCGGTTGCCAGTAAAATGGCAGTCGTTAAGCCTGGTTGAAGGCCTTATGGGCGGCTTGAAAATTTCAACAGCAGGTAGCCACAACCTGCGTCTGTCTATTTCAACACGGCAATGGGCTCATCACCACGTGGGACAGGAATCCACACGGTGAAAAGTGGGCATATAATATGCCTCTGCCACCCCTTCGGGGATAAGGCGTGATGGATATTTATTTATTTATTATTTTTTACCTAGAGATTGATGTCTGCTTTTGTTGATTGGTGCTTAGTCGCCAAAAAACAATCGATAAGGGGACCGAGTGTACTATTTCAATAGTGTCAGAATAGAACAGAATCTAAATCGTCGATTGCTAAGCCGTCGTAATCCATTATTACAATCGTATTCCAATAGAAAATTCTATCGGCCGTACGATAAAATTCTTCTAACGCGTGACGCGCTAGACGCTCGTAAGTGCATTTTTGGTCGGCTACATATTTGGAAGGTATAAACAGCGCTTCTGGTTCTATTATGTATGTGTCTTGTGAAGTACAATCGTGATAAAGGTAAGCATGTGATATATTTAGTAGAGTACCTAATCTTGAACCAACCGCAATGGAACACATTTACAGATATAGAAAATGAACGACTTTTTATTGTAAAACTAGCTGGTCTGACGCATCTATTTAATCCTGTCGCTTATAAATTAAACAATAATGCATACAAAATTGCCCATATTTTCGACATTTATGATTACTGCTCCACTCTCCAGGGTAGTAGCGTAATAATATATAGTCTATATATAGCCTTTCTCGAAAAATGGACTATTCACCTGTAGTTCCTTAAATTAGCGCAGAGTTTGTTTGTTTGGTTGAACCAAACAAACAAACTCTTCAGATTTATATATTAATATAGAAAAGAAGCCCGGCGATCTGTCCTCTCTGACTACCCCGTCAGGGATACAGCGTGAAGATAGTAGTAGTAGACAACATTGTATTATTATTAGTGTATTATATTAGTATTGTTGATAGTAGTAGTGGACAACATTCTGCAGTATCTAGGGGGCTGTACAGAATGTTGTACATTTTCTGAACGTAGCTATGGCATCCCGTGAAGGACTTTGACGAACTAATGGTGAAAAATAATAATATAAAGCCTATTCTGTAATAATGAAAGGAAACTAAATTAGTATTTTATTAAAATACATTTTATGTCACTTATAGAATGTGAGTAAGTCTACATTGTTATGTAGAGTTTTTGTTGTTATTTTTGTTAATAGTTTGGATAACTAATTGGATACAAAGACTAATTTTCTATTTTTTTACTTCAATGATAGACTTTTGTGATTTAAATCTGGCGGCCTGTATCTTTAATTTCGTGGTATTCATTTAATGATTATCATTATCATGATTATTAGTCGTCTATTTTAGGTTGAGAGGTCATTTAGAATCTACAAAATGGCTACGCAAACACAACTAATTTATGAGGTCGTGAAATGAGAACAGTCTTCCAATTATTTGTTTATTTATCTACTTGTTACTGCCATAATGACGCCAGGAGCCAATTAGTGTAATATACCTACTCTTTTTTGATAAAAATGTGCGTTCTACTAATTGGCTCATGTAAGAACGAACAAAAACACTTTTACGGCTGATGATGGGTAACACTAGGGCCTGTTGTATGAGAATTCCCATCACCACGGCTACGACGAGGTGTTCTCGCTGGGGGCCAAGACTACTAATTAGTAGTCTCTCTAGTGTGAAGTCGCGAATGAATTCATTCGCGTCAGAAAAATTAGAAATCGTCGCTTAATAGAGAGACGACAAAAAGAATACCATTACAATTGCGCTCCAATAGAATTCTATCGGCTGGCCGATAGAATGTTATTAACTCTTGTAGCGCCTGTAAGTAGCGCTTAATTTGCTTTTTTGGTAGTCTATATTAATATTTTGATAGTTAAAACAGCTATTTTATCACTATTCTGCGACTTGAGAAGTGTCGTTGTGAAATATATAATAATTGAGTAGACTAGCTAGTGTTGGACTAATCGCAATAGAACCGCTATAGACTAGAACTAGAATTGCTTTCTATTGGAAAATAGTAGACCCGGCCCCCTGGTCCTTTCACGCTGGTTCGTGTACCAAAGCGTGTGAAGCACCGAGTTCTAGAAACAGGCTGTCAATTTAAAGACCTTGCATTACTAAGAGGGTTTCTAAGGTTTTTTCTTGAACAAATATCCATAGCAGCATTGTTAGAATGCTAGAATTCTATCAAAGCTGGTACGGGAGAGTGTGGAGAAGGCAGTGGAGGTCAGCGTCGCAAAGATTATTCCTTAAACCAATTTATATATAATTCTGAGTAGTAAATCCTGCAGTAAATATTTTGTCTAATTTACCACGCGATGAATCCAATACTTGATGGTCTAGTTTTTTTTTTGTTTTTTTTTTTAATGTCTTGTTAATTTAATTCAGATTATATACTAGGTACAAATAAAATTAAAAGCATAATCTAACACTAAATATAAAAAAAAACAACTAACTAAACTTAAATAAATATACATTACACACTACGCGTTAAAAAATTCCTCCGCATCATCGCTGACCGGAAACGTTCCCAGAAGACTGGCAGCATTGCCTCGTTGAATGGCAATACTAATCCTTTGTGCAAGGAAATATCCAGCCTTCTGGTCATGATCTACTTGATGTAAATAAATGTTTCTCTCTTTTCACACACCCCAAAGAGTGAAGGAACATGCTGTAACGGAGTGTCTCGTTAATAAAAAATTAATCGTAGTTCGGATCCCGTGGAATCACGAAATTTGGCAAAAATAAAATATTGGCACAATAAAGAGAAAATTCCAAAATTAAAAAAATATAGAAAATTAATGGTTGTCCCCGTACATACTTAGTAAAAACCAATTAACATAGACCTCTAAGTTATATATATTAGCGCTCATACAATTTAGGAGGTCTAGCTTAATTGGCCTCTCCTCAAATAAGGTATAGTACCTTCTTTTAACTGAACTTTATACGGAACTACATTTTTTTACGGAACCATCGGCGCAGAAATTCGACTCGTGTTTGACAGTTTTTTTTAACTAAAGCCTTCTTAAGAGACAGGACAGAAGACTCTACGTCAAACAATCTGTACATAGCAATTTATAATACCAGACATTATGACTGACATTTAATTATCTTATGCTTACAAACTTGAGTCTCTGGTGTACGTCGTCGACTGGATAACGATTATTTAATGTCAGTCTGAGGAGAATTTTTCTGTCAGCGACCACGATAGTTGTAGGTACTAACAAACATTCTACATATTCAAATATTGTTTGCCACATACGAGTATACCTTTGATCACCGTTGGTCACAGTAGCCAATGGGCATTTGCGACCCCAATTTTAAAGCGTTCCAAGGTTTTTGCTGACCCAGCAAAATCCTTCTCAGAACGCATTTGAAGAACCCTACATTCTAGGTTTAATTATCTTTAGGGTCGATATGCATACTTACTTCTTTCGCTTTCATACAGATTCATGTCTCATACATCTCCGTCAGGGTATTCGAGATCTTTTAGGTTTTGAGCAATCTGCTCACGTGGTTGTCGTATGTAGGTCTTAGTCTACCCTGACTCCTTCTACCCTTTACTTTAACACAATAAACATTATTTCCTCACTCATTCGTTGGACACGACCAACGAATTGATACGTAAAGTGACAGATTTGAATGAAAAAGTCAGCGTTAAACTGGAAAAGGGTGCTCTGTTACTCTTTCCAGTTTAACGCGGGCACTTTCATCGTTTCTATTCGCTTGGTTTACGCATATAGCATCTCCACAGCATTCAATTTACTTTCATGCATCTTCCAACATACCCAAGTTTTAGTACCGAAATGACGCAGAAAGTTCATTCCATAACTACCTACGCGGAAGCTCCTATCGGACCATACAAAAGTACGCTCCGGACGCAAAGTATAAGGATGAAAACCTTGTCCGATGATAGAAAGTAGCTATGAGTTTTCTATTCAAACATCCGTAGTGCAAATTTTATGATCCAGGGTATTTTTTGTTCGTTGGTAGACAAGCATACGTCAAACTTATCGAAAATGGTTACCATAGTTTACAGACGATTGCAACACTGCTTGATTCTGCTTTTACAGGCCTTGAACGATGACTTATCCGACGTCTGTCAGTAAATAGGTGAACCACTTATAAGTGGGGTCAGTTGAACCAAAAGACGATGGCTTATCCAACCAAACCTTACACAGACAGATGCTTCAACATATCCTCGTCTGTCAGTTAACTGCTGAACCACTTATAAGTGGGGTCACTTGAGCTTAGTCGGCTCCTTATAAACCCACGTCACTGCGTAGGATATGTTTAAGTTTAACTAAAGACACGTGCAGATCATCATTCAAACAAATCTATAGTTAAAACAAAACCACACACGTGTAGTGTATTATATATAATCTTCGTAATTATTACTGTTACATCATAATCGCCTGTTTATGGAGGTTGGTCGGCTTGACAAGTATCGACAAACATTTGGTACATAAGCGAGTACAGCTTCTACAATTATTACCGAGGAGTTGAGACAAGGACAAAAAGAGTAGGTTAGAGAGGCTTTAATATAAAATAGCTAACCTTGCACATTCGTGAAAGTTGGGTTAATATAGGTTCAGCCAATCGATAGGAAGTATTTATAGTTTAACTGTAGGTTAGTTTGTATAAACTTTAATTGCAATTGTAGCTAATACTTGGTAAGATTGCTAAGTTTCTCTGCTCATCATTCACGCATTTCTCCCTGAAGGGGTGACAGAGGTATACTTATAAGACCAAAGTTCACCGTAGGTTCGATTGTCGTAGGTCCGTACGTACCGTAGGTCGTGGGTTCGATTCCTACCCAGGATAAAACTTTTGTGATGGCTCGATGGTTTATTCTATGTCTGGGTGTTATTTATCTATAATATGTATGTATTTAGAAATATATAAATATGTTTATCAGTTATCTGGTTACCATAGTACAAGCTCTGCTTAGTTTAAAATCAGATGGCGTTCTGTGAGTTGGCCCAACGATACAATGAACGATATTTTATTCCTGAAAACGTGATTGATTGATACGCTGATTCGCCTTAGTCGATTTCATTGACGTAGGTAGGCATTTTAAACTAAATATCATTGTTTCATAAAAATAGATACACATTTTCATTTCTTTCAGTATTGAATTAAAAAAAACAATGAAATCTGTTATTCATGTCATTCAAGACAAACACTTAAGCTGGAACAAAATAAATCCGAATACGTTTTGAATATGGAACAATGTAACAATGGCGGTACGAGATATTGTTCCAATTCCATTTGTAGTTTACAAATTAATTGATGAATTGAGTCAACATAATCTATTTTGTTTCACTGGTTTTGATATATAACCGAGTTGTGCTCTAATAACGATTATCAGAAATTAAAATAATGATAAAAATAATGATACTATGATACGAATGATAAAAAGAAACTTCAATAAAATTGTTATTCAAATTGAAACACAACTCTTCATGTACGAATGCAATATCATATCGGAAATAGAATTGTCAGAAACATGAATAACATCGACGACACAGAGAGATCGTGTTAACGAATTTGTCTGATTTTCGAAACGAAATGAAAAATGTCGGGGCGTTTTAGAACGTCAAGCAATTTTCCGGACTGTTAGCGTAGCGATGATGGGGTAGGGGCGGGATGTAATGTACCTAAGTTATATTTTTACTAGTAAAATTGTCACTTTTTTCATTACTGGGCCGGGATACGTTCTAATTTTTTCAAATCCTCATTTTGAAAGAAATCTATGACGAAAAAAACGAAATATATTGGAATTAAAAAATATAGCGTGTGTTTGGATCCAAAAAGGCCTTCGGAGCCCAAGCCAGCCTCACATATAAGTGGTATAAGTAAGTGGTATACCGGGCAAAGTCATGGCGAAGAGAAAGAAAACTCGGAACTAAAGCTAGGTCTACGGCCCTCTCACACCGTCGGTTTCACCCGTAATTAGCTTGGTGTATCAATTCGCCCCTTATATTTTTGATATGTCAACTCGCCCCGATTTATTATTCATTGGAAGAGGCCTACTTTTGACCGTGATAGGTTGATTCGATATTTAAATTGCGACAGTTCAAACAGTTAGCATAAAAAATACTCTGTTTCTTTAAAGTAAGTGCTGGCGTTTTTCACCAGTCCATTAATCAAAATTATGCAATGTACTTACAATAAATGAAGAGATGATAAAGTATGTTACTTATTATAATATTTACAAAAATTATGTTCATTGCTACTTTGAACAATGTTGCCTGACTAAATTATAAATTTGCTTATCTTCAATGACAACACTTGTAGGTACTAATTCACATTATTTATTTCTTAACCTGACCGGTTTCACTTTAAGGAAAACTTAAAAAAGTCAAAATGTAAGATACAACAAGAGTTTTCATTCAAAATGTGTGGCAAGTTCTACCAAGTGCCATTAATCATCAGAATAAATAGTGTATATTTACTACTTACTTTTTACAAAAGCTTGGGAAATTTAGGCTCTTTCAATTGATTGTTGTGTTATAAATTTTAATTTACGTAAAAAAATACATTTTTTTCCTGAAGACTGGAGAGAGCTCATAGGATCTTATTCTGAGGCATTATTACATATACAATTTATTTGACTTTATTATAATCACCAAGTATAAAACATAAAATTTTATTTAAGATTACATACATATCAATACTGACAGCATTTTAGCTCTTTTCACTAGTTAATAACTTTTCTAAGCTTTGAATTTTGAATTTTAATTGAACAAAAGTAACTCCATCCCCACCTAATGGTGAACAGACATTTGCCTACTAGGTTCATTCTTACGATCTCTAAAAGTTCCAGTTAATGTACTTATTCTAAACAACATTAAGTTTCACTAACACATTACTATAAAATTTAATTTCTAACCTTATTATCACGCATATTTTTGGGAAACGAAGGACGCCATTTTCATTTCCAAAGTTTACGTCAATGGCGTTATATAATTTACTGTGATCGTAACAAACGTATATATTGTCACAAAGGTTTTGTTGTAGACGTGACGTCTCTACAATATAAGCTAAATTAGAATTAGTTATACCACAAATGGTAACGGTAAATGAACATTAGAAATAAATTTGAAAAGCAATTAGTATGCTAACTTTTTCTACATTTAAATATAAAAAAGAGATAAATTTTTGCAGTCTCAAACTGGACTCGAACCAGCTCGACACTGATAAATTAATCCACCTCCTTACGTCTTAAGGCGACGTAAGGCGCCATCGAGCGGCACTTAGCAAAGTTGTACGGTACGAATGTATAGAAAAAAAAACGTAAACGATCACTGAGTTACGCAACTTTCACTATGGCTGGTCCTCGGATGGGTGACCACTTTGTGGCATTTACATTTGCGAGCGTTTCCGTGCTTCGGAAGGTACGTTAAGCCGTTGGTCCCGGTTGCCAGTAAAATGGCAGTCGTTAAGCCTGGTTGAAGGCCTTATGGGCGGCTTGAAAAAGTTCAACAGCAGGTAACCACAACCTGCGTCTGTCTATTTCAACACGGCAATGGGCTCACCACCTATTACGTGGGACAGGAATCCACACGGTGAAAAGTATAATATAATATGCCTCTGCCACCCCTTCGGGGATAAGGCGTGATGGATATTTATTTAAGACGTAAAGAGGTGGATTAATTCGTCAGTCTCTAGCAGGTCACGGTGGTGTAGTTGTTTAACGCGTCTGGTGCGTTGAACTAGAAGACGAGAATGAACATGTTTTACATGGGATTAGGGTTATAGCTTCATTAGATACTTTCTAAGCAATTTTAATTTTAAACAGTTCTAATTAAATTTTTATTTATTTAGGTACCCCCTCTGCGGGATTTGTTCGCGATTCTATAAGAGAAATACTACAGGATGTCAACATTGCAAGGTAACTCGAGGTGTTACCAATTGTCAATAAAAATGTATAAAAATACTCAAGGGCGGTTACATAAAAGATTTCAGCATAAATTATAAAATATCTTTGCCTTTAATTTTGGCAGGGTTCCCTGATATGATGAATGATGCCATTGACTCGAGCCACCTAGGTTCAAGTACTCACGGGTTTTGCATCAAAATAGATGGGGAGACTAATAATTATTTGTCAAATGAGAAAAATATGACATTGAACATTTTCTGAATAAATTTACGCTTTGGTTACATTTTTAGAGCAATTAATAATAACTTTTTATAAAACCTTTTATCTATATTAATATTATAAAGCTGAAGAGTTTGTTTGTTTGTTTGGTTGAACGCGCTAATCTCAGGAACTACTAGTCGGATTGGAAAATTTTTTTTTGTGTTAAATAGCCCATTTATCGAGAAAGGCTATAGGCTATAGGCTATATATCATTTTACATATATAGTCATAAATGTCGACAAATCGGGCAAATTTTTATGCATTATTGTAGAATTTATAAGCGACGGGATTAAATAGGTGCGACGGGAGGTCGAAATATTCCACGGGCGAAGCTGTGGGGGTCATTTATAATAAAAAGTCTATTTGTGTGTGAGTGAGTTCATTTCTATGTGTGCAACATTTTTAAAACTTTGCCTATTCTACAATTAATTATGTCTCGTTACTAACCGATGCAATTATTTGGTCCGCTCTATGCAGTAGGCTAGTGAAAAAATGTCTTTATTTTGCACAGACCATTTTAAAGGCGCTTACAAAATATTATACATTAGAACTAAAGACAAATTCAATATTGACGTGACCACGGAACCACCGGTCCTCTTGAGAAGAACCGGCAAGAAACTTAGGAAGGCTTTTTTTGATTGAGTGCTAGTCACATTTTTCCAGCGTCTCTGTTTTGTACAACACTATAACATACAAAAACACTATACACACATAAACACTGTACAACACTATAACTTTCAATATGGGTTCGAAAAGTCAATAGAGTCACTTGACCGTTTAGAGAAATTTCAAGGCCATGAGCAAGTGTGCTGAAAAATATTATATATTATTGATTCTCGTTTATATGAAAACGCCAATAAACTTATCCATTTGAAAACGTGATTCCCATTGCCTATATATAATCCCACGGCTTCACCCGTGACAAACTTCGAACTCCCGTCGCTTATTAATTATACAATAATGCATAAAAATTTGCCAGATTTGTTGAAATTTATTACGACTGCTCCGCTCTCCAGGGTAGTAGCGTATTGATATATAGCATATAATCTTCCTTGATAAATGGTCTATCCAACACGAAAATAATTTTTCAGACAAACAATTTTTTAGCTTTATATAGTAGCTTTATATGTTAGATTCATAGAGTTTGAATCGCCCTTTCAATCTATCGGATCGTGTACCTACTTTTATTGACATTCCAATGTCTTGTTGAATGTACGTCGCCAACTTGGAATGGTTGCGAATAAGGGGCCAGGAATCTTTTTACTTAGAATAGTATTCTTTTTATTTCGAGTAGTAATAAGCAAAGCCTGTGAGCAATGGGTCTGTTCTATCTGACTACTCCGTCAGGGATACAGCGTGAAGATGTATAATATTTTATCAGTTCTAGATTCTATTGCCCAAACTTAATTCACGCTAGAAAAAGGAGGTCTGCAGGAATGTCTCAAAATATTTATTTCGTTAAGCTTTCCTGTACCTGTTGTAATTTTAGGAGGTCGTGGGTTCGATTCCCACCCAGGATAAAACTTTGTGTGATGAGCACGACGGTTTATTCTGTCTGGGTGTTATTTATCTAAAATATGTATGTATTTAGAAATAAATGTTTATCAGTTATCTGGTTACTATAGTACAAGCTCTGCTTAGTTTGGAATCAGATGGCGCTGTGTGAGTTGTCTCAACGATATTTATTATCGACATTTTATATAGATTACCATCTAGGTTCAATAAGACTTAATTAAGATCTTTCAGCTAGACTGAATCTAGTGCAAATCTTTATTTATTGGTATGCAAATAAAGAGTGCCTACCATTTTCCATTTGTTACGAGAAACACACACTAACTATACTCACTATTTGTACAACGGCGATGTAATGTAATGTAAATTAATGAGGGTCTTGGGTTCCGGGTATATATCAGACACATAAACTGCTGGGAGATATTGTATGTATGTAACCAACTTGTCGGTGATATAAGGGTGGTACTACACGATCGGATCCAATTATGTTTTGCTATAATATAAGACTTCACGGATAAAATACGGTGACTGTCATGTTTTTTTTGGAAAGGTGAGATCGAAATATATTTCCTGTGTTACAAGTTAAAAGATGACGTGCTGTTCTGTATTAAAACGAATATCAATGAAATCACGTATTTGTAGTACATATTTTTTTGTAATATGGTATGTTTATCAGTCACTCCCTTAATCCGTGTAGGGATAGGCAGAGACATACCTACTATACACACACGCACACGTCGTCGACCCAGTGCGGCGACACTTTGGTGCGTACGGCGACTTGTTTACTAAAAATTCTTTGGAATCTCCTATAATTAAACTTCACTCATGTCATATTATTGCTTTATTTTTTAGTGATACTTGGGAGTTTGTATCATTATTTCTATTATCGGACCAATGGTCGAAGGCGCTTTTAAGGGTCTGGCGAAACTGTAGGCGTATCTACAATGTAATATTTATTGTGTTTGGCACGTCATAATGGCGTCACCCACGTGATGGAAAGCAGTGACGATGACCATTGATTGAGAGCCAGACCAAGGAAACGTGTGCGCCGGCAGAGAGTTGAATATTCCTTTGACCATAACTAATATCTTCTAAAATTAGACTCTGGGTTGCAAATGAGAAGTTTTTGATGTAACTAGGATTCAAAAGTCTGTTTGAAAATTTGAAAATGGAAGATGTTTTGTTTTATCCGGATTGTACTCGTAGTACAGTCTGCACTATCTCTTACAATAGGTGGTGGCCGGATATTGTGGCCTTTGTTTTTACTCATAACTGCTAATACCTATTTGTGCCTACTTTTGTGTTCTTACACATGATTATGAGGTCGTGTTCATGCATATTTTAGGTTACATTTTTATTTAGAAGTCTAATAATAAGTCTATCTAAAAATAAGTCCAAATTGAATGCCTTATTCGAATCGAAGGTCGCCACAGCCTGCACCTGTCTATTTCAACACGGCAATGGGCCTTTTGTATTGTAATATCATTGACTCACTACATGTTACGTGGGACAAAAATGCATACGGTGAAATGTGGGCGTTTAATATGCCTCTGCCTACCCCTTCGGGGATTAAAGTGTGACAATATGTATGTATGTATAGAGGAAAGTAGGTGGTAACGGTGAGGTAAGCTTAGGGCTCAGAATTCAATGATGGGGCTAGCTCTGTCTCAATCAGTATATTACGATCCATTACTGGAGCGCTAGCTTCGTTCATCTCGCTGAAAAACGCATGATCCTCCGCCATTCGTATCCAATTGCTCTCCGCGAATTTCTCGTTGTCTTTGGTGAGTATAAACATTTTAATTTTAAATGAATGATGAATTGAAGCGCTCGTGGCCCCACTTTGTGGCATTTACATTTGCGAGCGTTTCCGTGCTTCGGAAGGCAATTTAAGCCGTTGGTCCCGGTTGCCAGTAAAATGGCAGTCGTTAAGCCTGGTTGAAAGCCTAATAGGCGGCTTAAAAAATTTCAACAGCAGGTAGCCACAACCTGCGTCTGTCTATTTCAACACGGCAATGGGCTCACCACCTATTACGTGGGACAGGAATCCACACGGTGAAAAGTGGGCATATAATATGCCTCTGCCACCCCTTCGGGGATAAGGCGTGATGGATATTTATTTATTTATTTTATTTTAATTTTAAAGATAAATAATTTATATGTTGTGAGACATTTCTTCTGGGGATCTAAGAAACGCATGCTTTTGTATCTATACTTAATTTAAAAAATCTGAAGAGTTTGTTTGGTTGAACGCGCTAATCTCAGGAACTATTGGTCGGATTTCTGTTTGTGTTAGATAGCCCATTTATCGAGGAAGGCTATAGGCTATATTTCATTACGCTACTACACTAGGGAGCAGAGCAGTAGTTATGTCGACAAATCAAGCAAATTTTTATGCATCATTGTAGAATTTATAAGCGACGGGATTAAATAGGTGCGAATGCGAAAACTCCAAAAAATAATATTTATTATTTCGTGCTCTGGACACTCCAGGATTTTTACGCGTGTCCACATAGTGAAACTTAAATTAAAAACTTTAATGTTTTCGTCAACTGGACATACCTAAGAGTTTTGGGAAAAAATGTACAATTATGTTAAGAATAGTTTCAATAGTTTCATTATTTGATTTCATAAATGAGGTGAGTTCATGTAATATTAAGTTTTCCCGTTCCCGTTTTCCACAGGAACTTGTATTCGGGTAAAAAAGTAGCCTATGTGTTATTCTGATGTATAAGCTATATTATTGTAAAGTTTCATTAAAATCTATTCAGTAGTTTTTACGTGAAAGAGTAACAAACGTCCATACACACTTTTGCAATTATAATATTATTAAGATTTTTTAATTAATTTATTTTTTTCTATAAGCGATACATACAGAGATTACGACTTAAAATTAATCTACGTGACTGTACTTTGTCATTATGTTGGGTAAAATATGAACGTGTGTCCAGTTGACGAAATATTAAAGTATTTAATTTAAGTTTCACTATGTGGACACGCGTATAAATCCTGGCGTGTCCAGATGATGAATTAACAAATATTATTTTTTAGAGTTTAACCAACTGATAACACAACTCCAATGTCAACATTAATGAGATAGTAGTTGACGCCTGCGGCTCCGCACGCGTGGTGTAGTTTTCCCGTTCCCGTTTCCTACATGAACTTGTTCTCGGGGTAAAAAGTAGCCGATATGTTATTCTGATTTGTTAGATATATTATTGTAAAGTTTCATCAAAATCTAATCAGTAGATTTTGCGTGAAAGAGTAACAAACATACTTACAAACTTTCGCGTTTATAATATTTGTAGGATATTTCGAATAAACTACCAGTGCACAACCGAGGCAGGTGTCTATACTCTATCTAGTTGAAGAGTTTGTTTGTTTGGTTAAACGCGCTAATCTCAGGAACTACTGGTTGGAATTGTAAAATTCTTTTTGTGTTAGATATTCCATTTATCGAGGAAGGCTCTAGGCTATATATCATCACGCTACTATCCAGGAGAGCGCAACAGTAATCATATATGTCAACAGATCGGGCAAAATGTCATACATTATTGTAAAATTAATAACAAACGAAATTTAAAGGGTACCACGAGGTTTTGAAGTATGTCACGGAGGAAGTCGCTAAAGTCAACTAATATTGTTATAAACTGAGTTATATTGTAAAACAGCGGTCCGAAAACCTAGATGAAGATCACAAGTGTTTCATCATTGTTTGATAAATATCGGAAGCGATACGATAAAGTATCAAAACAGTTTATTGAACAGTTTCTGTGGTGCAGAGATCACATGTTGAATTTCCAGGTCGGTACTAATATTTTTACGACCTGCAAATTTTTGCCGAACTTACAGTTTGTAACCTTAGGCGATTGGCCGTGAGACTCACAGGCTTTACCTGTTGCTTTGCGAGTCTGGCAGTTTATAATGACGTTTAAAAGTGTGAATACGTGGGACGTGACCTAAATGAATTTATATATACCTGAACTTAGATGTTTGATAATGACTATTCAAGCCTCGCGAACTGCCTTGCGAACAAGAAATTCGCCAAGCCTTGCGAACTGTCCTTTCTGACTACCCCGTCAGGGATTCAGCGTCAACATAGTTAGTTACAAGTTCGATACTTTCTCAGTTAAGAGATTGTGTACCTACTCCACGCGTTCCTAAGATTAAGGGTCTTGACAGACAAATGGACGGACAACCAAGTGGTCCTATAAGGGTTTTGCTTTTTAATTTTGAGGTAAAGAAACCTAAAAAAAATATTGAAATCATTATTTTTCCCATACATTTTCTATGGAAGTTTATTTAAAGGCAGTGTAAAGCTCGCTGGAGCCACTATTTTTAATAAACTTGTACGAACTTTTATTAATTTGAATAAAGACAACTTGGTACAAGGCGGGGCTTGAACCCGTAACCTTTGCCTAACATTGGTACATCCGAAGGCCGATATTAATTACACCTGGGGGCCCAGTCTGTTATTTCGTTCGTGTCAAAATAGAATCAAAATCGTCGCTCAATAGAAATCCACCGGTACAATTTTGACAGTTTTTCGTTGTCTACTATAACAATCGTACTAAAAATAGACTTCTATCGGTCAGCCGATAGAATTCTACTAACACGTACCGCGCCAGTGGCCGCTAGTCAGTGGTATTTTTGATAGTCTACTAACATTTTGACAGCTAAAACAGCGATTCTAGTTCTATTTTACGGCTTGTCAATAGTAGACTCGGCCCCCTGCATACAGAAATCCACCTTCTTTCAGCATTACACTGTCCTATGAAGCAAGCACAACGCTACTGTGACAACACAAGCTTTTAAAGAAGACCCGACATTCTCAGAAAGCAGTGATCGTTTATAGAGTACTAAATATGTCAGACATAAATACTTAATCTACTGTATTCTATCTATTACGCCATTCTACGTAAATGATCATAAAAATAAACTAAGGCGTTGTTTAGGTGTGACGGTGTTGCCACACAATAAAATGAGGGTGTTAAACACATGCTTGTGGTAGAAAATTATTGGTTTTAGTTTATTGTCGCGGAAGTTGTAAGCGTAAATAAACACAGAATTAAGGATGGAGTAAAACATGCTCGTATATCTTCTGAATTTGTTACAATGTAGTTATTTGCTATTGAAAAGCAATATAATACACTAATATGAATATAAATAGAATATTGAATTATATAATAGAATATGAAGCGCTCGTGGCCCCGCGGTCGCAGTGTTCAGTAAACGATCACTGAGGTACGCAACTTTCACTATGGCTGGTCGTCGGATGGGTGACCACTTTGTGGCATTTACATTTGCGAGCGTTTACGTGCTTCGGAAGGCACGTTAAGCCGTTGGTCCCGGTTGCCAGTAAAATGGCAGTCGTTAAGCCTGGTTGAAGGCCTTATAGGCGGCTTAAAAAATTTCAACAGCAGGTAGTCACAACCTGCTATTTCAACACGGCAATGGGCTCACCACCTATTACGTGGGACAGGAATCCACACGGTGAAAAGTGGGCATATAATATGCCTCTGCCACCCCTTCGGGGATAAGGCGTGATGGATATTTTATGAATATATTTTAAAATTAGGGACTTTAAAAAGTTAGCCTATGCGGGAAGTATTTTTTAGTAAAAAATAAATTATTATAGCTAACGGGCTTTAAGAATGCAGTTAGTATTCATTTTTAAATTCTGTAGATGCACAAAAGATATAATAGTTTAGTTCTAAAGTCCGCCTTTGATTAGTCACTGAGATTGAACGCGACGATGTTCTAATTTTGATTTTGATGTAATGGCTAGGTCGAGGGACAATGATGAGTCACTGGATTTTTAACGCCAACAAACTGTAGTAACTTATAGACGCCAACAATATAGATACGACTAGATTGTTCTGAATAATCCTAAGAACTAACAAAAAATTACGTTCTTAAAAAAATCCGCATCAAAATTCATTCCGGAGCATTCGCGACTTTAAAGAATAAACAAACAATTCAAAAATAGAACGTTTACGAATTAAATTTGAACGTGTTTATTTTAGGTATACGGCAATAGGGTCACCACATACCTATTACGTGGCATTCAAAGTCAATACAATTGTTGAAATAGAATTTGTCTCTACCAAACTCTTCGTGTAAAAGGCGGGACTGTATTTGTGTATAATACTTAGCATAAATTATTCCCGCGAAAATATCGCGAAACGAAAAATTCTCCGAGTTCCGTTACAGCACTTTTTCTATTAAGTTATTGGCAACATGGGCGTACCCAGGGAGGGGCTGGGGGGTGGGCAGCTGCCCCACCCCTGGCTTTGGTTTGGTCTCCTACTTTTGTCGATAATAGTACAAAAACAATTTTTTCACATTTGCAAAACCCTATACATCTTTAAAAAATCGTGAGACACGTCCCTTTTAACTGTTAGTTAGCAGCGTCAAGCCGGACTTGAAACGACTAAAAAACTCACGATCTCGGCCTATCAGTTTAACACCGAGAAGGGATTTGCGAGGAGTTACTGGGGGCGCACCCCCAGTAACTCCTCGCAAATCCTCCCTGGGTTCCCGGTAGAGTATGGCTACCATCGCGGCCCCTTTTAATGGTTTGGGCGTTATCTAGCTTTTTTGGAGTTTAGTTTGGATCCCGCTTTTTAAATAATACCTGTTTTAATTTATATGTATTTCTTATTTACTAGTGGACGCACAGCCGTTTAAACTAAAGAACGGGATAAAAGTAGCCTGATTACTTCTTCTACATATAATAAGAGTGCCAGTGAAAGTCCTGTTAAACTCGGTTCAGTTGTGTCAGAGATTAACGAACATCAGATAACAGGAACATACAGACAGAGATACACATTTTAAAAATAGTTTTTTTGTTATGTAAATAACGTTTTGATTTATAAAAATCTGAAGACAAGCAAGAAGCATTAGGTGTATTTTGCGATCTATCCAAAGCTTTTGATTGCGTTCAGCATGAAACGCTGTGTGATACTCTTACACAGCTGGACCGATACCAAACCAACACCAAGAAACGGGTTTTCAAATGAAAGAAAAACCGCATTAAAATCGGCCTGTCCGTTTAAGAGCTACGATGCCACAGATAGACACACTTACACACCGAAATCTAAGTTTAACTTATAACATTAACACCCCTATTTTTGCGGAGCGGGGGGGGGGGGGGGGGTTTAAAAACATAAAAACAGGTAATATTATATAGGTATTAAAAATCTTAATTGCCCCCCTCTGGCCCAGATCCTGGGTACGCCCATGATTGGCAATAATCCAAGAGATTCACTTTCTAAATGCTCTTCAGAATGACAACTATGACAAAACTTTCATACTGTCATCCTATAAAAATGCAGTTTAGTTGATATATTTTATATATAACAGTCATCTCCGAAAAAAAATAATTTCTTCGAATACTGACTATGAGAAACAAATATAGGTTATGATGTATTAAGCTTCTGGAATGAAAATTTATGTAAACTAATATTAGAAACTAGAAGTGTTATTTTGTTTGTTTCCATAGAACTAGCGCGTTCAACAATACAACCAATTCTAATGTCAAGACTTGAGCACTAGGCTTTAAATATAAAAAAAATCTTTTTTTGTTCTATGACCCATTTATCAAGGAAGGCTATAGGTTATATAACACCACACTGCTGTTCAGGAGAGCGTTGCAGTATCCATAAATGACAAACTTTCGCCCGTGACATCCTTCGAACACCCGTCGCACCTATTTAATCCCGTAATTTATAAATTCTACAATAATGCAAAAAAAATTGCCCGATTTGTCGACATTTAAGACTACTGCCCCGCTCTACAGGGTAGTAGCGTGATGGAATACCTATAGCCTTTAGCCTTCCTCGATAAATGGGCTTATCTAACACAAAAATAATGTATCAAATCCTGCCAGCATTATATAAAGTACTGATAACTTTTTATGTATCTAATCTTCAAGAATCAAAGGTACCTTTAAACAGTGTTACCCTTTCAGCTTCCTTCACAAAGTTCATTGCCCTTGTACAGCGAACAGAGTTGCGTGGGTGTTATTATGGCGCTTCGAGCGATTTAATTTTACAGACAATGTTTTTGTAGCGGTACAATAACTTAGTTCTACCATATCCCGTCCCGTAGCGGGGGATTATTAAAAGAGAGAAGATATCAGTTATTTGCCTATAGTTTGTCGAGATTGGAACATAAAATGCACCATTTCCTTAATGGGACGTTCTGGTTCCTCCAGTTACCAATATAACTGACGTATTTTGACGGGCTATAGAGATTCATTTCCAACTCCGCTCAAAGAATTGGGACTGCTAAATTTTGAATGTTGTTTAATAAATTGAAAAACACCAAATTCCATAACATTTACTTTGAAAACCTGATGAATTTTGCCTCACAGTATTTTCAAAATTTGTAGAACAGCACATGAGATGAATAAGTTTGTATGTGTAGCAAGTTTCAACAAGTGCCATCATCCAACAGTATAAAAAAATATGTGTGTGTGTACAAGAGTACACAGTTCAGAAGTGAAACTTCTTTACGAATCTTTTTTACATACATACATATTGTCACGCCTTTATCCCCGTCGGGGTAGGCAGAGGCATATTAAATGCCCACATACACCGTATGCATTTTTGTCCCACATAACAAGTGGTGAGCCCATTGCCGTGTTGAAATGGACAGGCGCAGGCTGTGGTGACCTGCTGTTGAAATTCTTTAAGCCGCCCGTTAGGCATTCAACTTGGCTAAACGACTGCCATTTTATTGGCAACCGGGACCAACGGCTTAACGTGCCTTTCGAAGCACGGAACTGGGGTGAGTCTAAAGGGCCGAATAAAAGTAAAAAAATAAAATGTGTCTTTTTAGATGTTAAATTTGAAAGAAATTTCGAACCCGTTGCCTTTTTAGTGAGGTGGTAACAAAAAAGCTAAAATGTCTTATGTGCTAGACACTAATTAGCACGACCAATTAAAGTCCTGGTAGTCTTGGACTATTTTCATTACATTCACTACCTTTTTGTTACAGTTATAAATTTTCTCTCAACGTCGATAAAGAAGTTTCACTTAAATAATTTTGTTTAATAATTCTATGCTATTTCGTTTATTCGGCACAAAAGAGATGTAGAACCAATTCCTACACAACAAGTATATTTACGAGATATAAACGAGACCACTTTTTCCCTACAATGGAATGGCAGGGAGAGTCTGGAATTGCGTGAAAGACTAAATAGCAATTATCTGCGTTTACATTCCAATGACTAAAAGGTAATTATTTAAAGAAAAAGTACCATAGATTCAACGCTTCTTCTCAAAGATGCAATGTTTTTACAAAGTCGCAATGTTTCGTCGCACTTGTAAAATTTCAGTGATAACAAGATGCTGATATATACCTCATGGTGTTAAAAATGTCACACATTAGAAATATTTTGTTTCATATCACACTTTCAGCGATAGGTTTATGTTGAAATATTTTATTTATAATAATGAAGATTAGTTTAATGAACAAAAATGTTTCATATCTTTAGATCTATTCTAATTTACAGTGTTATTATTGTAATGATATCGTGTACGATTGCCAAAACGTGCGTGATACTAAAATAATTGGTACACGTGCATTTGGTTGGAACTAGACAACTGATAAACATATATTTCTAAAGATATACTATATAGGAAACTCCCAAACACTGAAACAATTTATTTTATTTGTGGGTCACGCAAATATTTGTTGAGACTTCAGCGCACAGTCGCATACACTATCACTTATGCCACCGAAGCAGTTAAAATAGTTCATACAGCTTTTTGTCATAAAGTCAATTTTAGTGTGCAAAGGGTGATCTGTGATCTATGGGAATCCAAATCAGCCTCATATGTAAATTGTACACCTGATGACTAACGGATGATAATATTTATTTATTTATTTGGAGAATTATTCGAAATTCCGATAAAATCACAAATTAAATGACTTTTCTTAACAGAATTGAGACTCAGGTCAAAATCCTCGTATTCTTATTTCATAACATTACATATGATTCCAAAAGAAACGGAATACTTACTAATAAATCAAAGACACGCAGTTTCGCAGTAATGACGGAAATCTGATTCAGAAGGTAAAAGTGTTCGCACGAGAAAACGCTGGTATGGTGCCAAACATTGATAAGAAGTGGTACTTTACTAAATCGTGTGAACATTCTCGGAAACTTTGTCATTGGGTTTCGTAAGATTTGATTTTCCTTTTTACATCAAAAAGATTTATTGTTATAAGTAAAAAAAGAGTATATTATTTCCGACATTTTGAAACCGCTGGGGACATACCGATGCTTATTGTAAAATAATTTCATCGTTAATGGAAACCTACGTGAAGTTATGAAATTAAATCATGAGACACCGCTAAATACAGGACCTTGATATTATACAGAGATTTCCAAATAATGTCCTTAAAGACACACGGTGATGCTCCATGGTTAACATTTTGAATAAAACACTTGAACTATTCCACAAAATTTACTTTTTAACCTGACTGGTTTCACCACCTTACGGCATTTTCAAAGGTTAACTAATATTTTTCTAATAATATTTTGTTTAATTAGTCAACCTTTGAAAATGCCGTTAAGCGAAACCGGTCAGTTTAAAAAGTAAATTTTGTGGAAAAGTACAAGTGTTTTATTCAAAACTAGATGAACACAGCTTCGCCCGTGGTATAATTCGAAATCCCGTCGCACCTATTTAATCCCGTCGCTTATAAATTCTACAATAATGCATAAAAATTTGCCCGATTTCTGGACATTTATGACTACTGCTCCGCTGCCCAGGGTAGTAGCGTGATGTTATATAGCCTATAGCCTTCCTCGATAAATGGGCTATCTAACACAAAAATATTTATTCAAATGCGATCTGTAGTTCCTGAGATTAGCGCGTTCAACCGAACAAACAAACAAACAAACAAACTCTTCAGCTTTATAATATTAGTATAGATGTGTAGTAAGTTCCACCAAGTGCAATCAATCAACACTCCATGGTCAACCATTACATCAATACCTGAAAATGCCCATGTTAAAAAGAGAAAGTAGAACGAAGCACATCTAAACATATGATTTTTAAATATCCATCACGCCTTATCCCCGAAGGGGTGGCAGAGGCATATTATATGCCCACTTTTCACCGTGTGGATTCCTGTCTCACGTAATAGGTGGTGAGCCCATTGCCGTGTTGAAATAGACAGACACAGGTTGTTGCTACCTGCTGTTGAAATTTTTTAAGCCGCCCATAAGGCCTTCAACCAGGCTTAACGACTGCCATTTTACTGGCAACCGGGACCAACGGCTTAACGTGCCTTCCGAAGCACGGAAACGCTCGCAAGTGTAAATGTCACAAAGTGGTCACCCATCCGAGGACCAGCCATAGTGAAAGTTGCGTAACTCAGTGATCGTTTACAGAACACTGAGACCGCGGGGCCACGAGCTTGGCATTAGTACTAAAAGACCCTCTGACAGTGAGAAGAGTTCACACATGGGATAACATGGCATGGCATTGAGTAATAACCCGACTAGCCAGCCAGTAGCGTCAGTGGAGAAGTAATTATTATAAGTCAACATGATCTGCTACTTCTTGGACTGATCGCATACTAGAATACTACATGTAATATGAAAATAACAAATTGAGGAAAAAGAAAATTTAGTAGGAAATTGTATTGTTTTCATCAGTTTAGTATCTTGTTGAGAAGTTCCTAAGAAACTAACAAGTTTGTTCATGTTAATATATAGTACGTTATGAGCAAACAGTAGTCTGAATCGATGTTTGTATGTTCTTATACATACAAACATGGACTAATCTTATACATAAACTCATCTTTCAACAGATCTGTCGAAGTTTATAGAGCACTGACAACTAAAGTTAATTTTAAAAAAGTTCGGTATAAATTAGTTTGTTATTTATTGCGATAGATGGCGTTAAACTATATTTTTATTATTCTTGCAGAATCTTTACTAATATGCTGAATAGTTTGTTTCTTCGTTTGTTTGGTTGAACGCGCTAATCTCAGGAACTACTGGTCAGATTTGAAATAATAAGTTTGTCTTCTATAGCCTGTTTATCGAGGAAGACTAGGCTATATATCATCACGCTACTACCCTGAAGAGCGGAGCAGTACTCACAAATATCAATAAATTCGGAAAATTTTCATATGTTATTGTAAAATTTATAAACGACGGAACTAAATAGGTGCGATGGGAGTTCTAAATCGTGGGGGGGCCTGGGGGGGGGGGGGAGATAAAACCTTAAATAAGTATAATACGAATATAAAACGAAATGAGACTGTTATTATAAGGCTGAATCCATTTACAGCGCACTATTAAATTCAGCCAAGATAGTAAACAAAATGGATAACGATCCAAACAAAATCGTAAAATAAACCAAACTGCGTGCGTTGATGTAGAACTTAACCTTTTATATTAGATTGTTTTCCATAAAAACATACATATCATCACGCCTGTCCCCCACCTGGGTAGGCAGAGACTAAGAGCCGTATTCCAGAATGTTTCTCAATACTCGATGCTTGAGAGTCGACTTTATAAGGAAAAAACTAGCCACAAGCGTTGATTGAGTATTGAGAAACGTTCTGGAATACGGACCTAAGACTTTCCATTTACTACGAAATCCCACTTTCGCTTCTTCTACTTTTATAAATGTTTTCATACATGCTCGCTGGTTAAGGGACTACTCTTTATCTGGCTATATGAAAATGGCGCTGGCGTGATGATTTACGTGTATACAGCACACTTTCTTTATATCGGCGTATTCCCAGTCGCTTTAAATTTTTAGTTGGATTCGGAACCTGGGGTCAACTTTTATTGGTTACTAGTAGTAGATATACTTTCGTTTTATATTTGGAAACGTTGGGACTGACTGATGCCGTCTGACCTCCTTACTTCCAACCCATCAAAGGCGCCCTTCCCCGTTGGTCAGCCAGGTAGATCTTGGTAGAACCCCGTACCCTCCTTGCCGTTAAATTAAAATAAATTAATTTCTCTCCATCTTTCATTTTTGCCTGAAAGAGATTATGATTAGGCCGCAAATTGTACCTATAACTGTACTATTAATAACTGTTTGCTGTCTTGCTCTACCCGACTCTTTACTGCTTTGCCCTACCCTAGTACCCTGTACTATCCTGCCCTACCGTGTACTGTCCTGTCCTGCCGTGCCAGCCAGTAATGCTTGTATAAATAAGTTCTCATTAAGAACTTGCAATAGTGAATCTACAGGACCATGTGGCTTAGTAACTCCCTACACTGGTATTCTAAAACTGAATGACTGAAAATACAACTGGCATTAAATCTACCTTGGTATAAGATATTTAATTTAATTTGGTATAAGATATTTAATTTAATTTGGGGATGAAGAGTAGAAGCGTGGACGTCGCCATCCCTGCCAGCTACGGCTGCAATTCTACTCCAACACGAGGGCCATAGAGGCGAACCAAGTTAGGGCGTGCCACCGAGGCGACGCGCACCAGTTCGTCCCCGCTGGTGCTAAAAGTGTGTGCCAGAGCGGCGTAGGGGACCGCCACCCTTTACGCGCGGCCCGACACACCGGGAAGTGGAGGATGGAGTGCAGGGTAGCTGCGTGGAATGTTAGGGGAGGAATGACAGATAAGATGAATGAGTTGATGGATGTTATGAATGAGAGAAAGTTAGATGCAGTGTGCTTGACAGAGACCAAGCGCAAGGGCAGCGAAATCTTGGAGCTCCCAGGTGGGGTGCTCGCGCTTTGGTCTGGAGTACCAGAGAGCGAGCATGGCAGTCGGGGGGTTGGAATTTTGCTGTCCTCGCTATTGGCCTCCGGTATGTATGAGTACAAACTGGTAGGTCCTAGAATCCTCTGGATCCGTGTAAAACTTGGTTTGACGAAGATTTTTCTGGTAGCTGCTTACGCGCCAGTATCTTCGTCGAACGCGAGTGAGCTAGAGGACTTCTGGGAGAGCATGAGAGAAGCTCTAAATGTGATAGAAGGAAATGAAAGAGTTATAGTATGTGGAGACTTGAATGGATGGGTGGGTAACGCTCGCCATGGGTTTGAGTCGGTACTCGGGAAGTATGGGGATAAAAGGGTGAACGACGCTGGCAAGCTAATACTGGCATTTTGTAAGGAAAAGGATTTGTTTGTGGCGAACACAATGTTCAACCACAAACAAATTTATATGTATACGAGGAGATGTAAGTCAAAGCATGATAGATCTATTCCTAATGGATAGTCGGCTCCGTAAACAGGTGATGGACACAAGGGTTTATCGAGGCGCTGAACTGGGATCAGACCACTACCTAGTCATAACTAGGATTAGGGGTCTGTTCGCGGGTTGTCGTCATCGTACCGAGTGTCCTGAACCTGAACCGACTTATAGCATCAAAAGCTGGAATCTGCAGGATGCATCCATTAGGGATAAATATAATGAAAGGGTAGCCGAAAAGCTTAGCGACGTCAATGTAAGTAGTGAGAATGTGGAAAGTGTATGGCAGAACCTTAGGGATAGTATGATAAATGCCGCTGTGGAAGTGTGTGGAGAAACGAAAAGAGGCAGTAGTAATAAGCGTGATGCATGGTGGAATGAGGAAGTGAAAGAAGCAGTACGAATGAAGATGAAAGCATGGCTAGACTACTTAGCCTCGCGGAATGATTTTAATATGAAAGAGAGATACAAGCTGCAGAAATTTAACACGAAGGCACTGATAGAAGAAGCTCGTGAAAGGTGCAGAATGAAAGCGGATGAAAGGTTGTCGTCCAATTTCCGGGATAATGCCAAGCTCTTCTGGAAAGAGGTAGGCAAGACCCAGAGTTGTTCGGCAATCTGCAGTATGAATAAAGTGCTTAGTGTTAACAATGACGTCCTAACAGACCAAACTGACGTCCTGCAGAGATGGAGTGAATATTATGGAAAGATGTATGCACGAAAAGACAGAGATCCCACATCGGGAAGTGGAGCTCACTTCGATGCTCCGGATCCCGATGTCATTGAAGTCATTAGTATGAAAGAAATAGAACAAGCGATAAGAAGTATGAAATGTGGTAAGGCTTCGGGGAAAAACAAAGTTACTGCTGAGATGATCAAGTACGGTGGGTCGCGTGTCTGGGACACACTATGTCTGTTAAGCAACTTGTGCTGGCGGACGGGTGAGGTCCCGGATGACTGGCGAGTAGCAGTTGTAGTACCTATTTACAAAGGGAAAGGCTCGCGCCTAAACTGCTCCAGCTACAGGGCGATCAGCTTGGTCAGCTTAGCTAGTTAGGTGTATGCAAAGGTTATAACGGCACGAATACAAGAAAAGTCTGAAAGGTATTTATGGGAGGCTTAATGCGGATTCCGACGTGGAAGAGGTTGCATGGATCAAGTGTTTTCTCTCCGCATGATCGCGGAAAAGTTTCTGGCTGTTAGCCAGAAGATTTTCTGCGCTTTTGTGGATCTAGAGAAAGCATTTGATAACGTTGTGAGAGAAACGCTGTGGGACTTGCTGCCCGGATATGGTGTGGACGGCTCGCTACTGCGGGCAATACAGCCGCTTTATAGGGACTGTAAGGCTTGCGTGCGAGTAGGGGGGATGTGTCACCTCTTTTTGATGTCTGTACAGGCGTCAAACAGGGATGTGTCATGTCCGCCTGGCTGTTCATAGTGTATCTGGACAGTTGCCTGCAGAAGTTGAAAGATTTTAATATGGGTGTGAATTTGGGTGACTTTACAGTAAACTGTCTGCTGTACGCTGATGATGCGGTGCTCATGGCCTCATCAGAAGCCGACCTTCAGGCATTAGTCACTAATATGAAAGAGGAATGTGAAAGTAAGGGTCTTCGCTTGAATGCAAGTAAAACTAAGGTTCTAGGATTTGAAAGAGGTGACGTAAGAACTAAATGCGAGATTAGGGTAAACCAGGAACGTCTAGAGCAAGTGAATGAAATTGTGTATTCAGGAAGTATGTTTAGCGCGGATGGAAGATGTGATTCGGATGTAGAACGGCGAGTAGCTGGCGGAAACAAAGTTAACGGTGCTTTGTCACAGTTAGTAAAGCGACAAAGCATCGTAAAAGAAGCACGAATGGCGATTCATAACGCAGTGCTAGTGCCAACTTTGCTTTACGGTAGTGAAATCTGGGTATGTCAGCAGATGCATGAAAGTAAATTGAATGCTGTGGAGATGCGATCACTTCGAAAATTGTGCGGCGTTACCTTGGGCGACCGAATACGTAACGAAGTGATACGCAATATGGTAGGTTTGAATGAAAGTGTCAGCGTTAAGTTGGAAAAGGGCGTGCTCCCTTGGTTTGGACACGTCCAACGAATGAGTGAGGAATGATTGACGAAGAATATATATTGTTCAAAAGTAGAGGGTAGAAGGAGTCAGGGTAGGCCGAGACTTACATATGAAGACCACGTGAGCAGATTGCTCAAAAATGGAAAGGTCAAAAGTACTCGGATACCCAGACGTGCGTGTATGAAGCGATTGATGAATCTCGAAGAAGCGAAAGAAGTATGCATGGATCGCGAAGCCTGGCGATCTGTCCTCTCTGACTACCCCCTCAGGGATACAGCGTTAAGATAGTTAGTTAGTTAGTGAAGATATTTAAAAAATAAATAAGATCAATGACCGTTTAAAGACCTTTCAACGGTCAATTCATTCCTCTTTTATACCCTAGTGATTAACTAAAAGCCTTTTACAAAATAGGGTAAATATTGCTTGCTCAGTAAGGGTAGTAATGTTATTGACCTTTGACACTTTATGTAAAGGCATGAAAAAGGGGATCTCGGGACTGAGACCGCTACCTTTTATAAAATCTGTCAGATAAATGGCTTTACAGATCATTGATCCCGAGCTCTTTTAGAAATGATTATTTGAGGCGTATACCACGAGTAGTAGTCCAGTACCGTGTATTCAAGACGTGCTTTCCTACTATGTGTTAAGTTTTTCTTTTATTTTTCATTGTTGTCGCGGTGTTCCGCATCACCTTAAAACCGGCTCGCAGGGTAGGCCTGAGGTTCAATCACTGCGAGCCGGCAAAGACTATGTGAGTACGTACCTAGCAATTTTCAATGACAGGTTTGACAGTTTTTTTTTCTAGGATTTCTTGGCTTGAGCAATGTTAAGTATTTTGAATCTTCCTTGTAATTTACCGACTTCAAAAAAGGAGAGTTACCTCAAAATTTTATTCTGGGTGGACAGATTTAGATGATGTCTTTTGAATCTTTAGTTTAATTTTAGGTCTTAGTCGAACACGTAAATCTTTTTCTTAAAGAGAATAATTAAAAGAGATACATTCTTGTTGATAGTATGCATGTTTAAACTTGGTCAAGTTTACTTCAGTAAAGTGGACGTAACTTTACTGAGGCTGAAAAGTTTGGAAAGTAACAACAAAACAGCGGGTTACTGCTGTTTAGCACTTCGCAATACACAACATACATAAGACGTTGTCGAAGCGTTTATGTTTAAAAATGCAACTACTATATTTCGTTTATAAATAAATAAATAAATAAATATCCATCACGCCTTATCCCCGAAGGGGTGGCAGAGGCATATTATATGCCCACTTTTCACCGTGTTGATTCCTGTCCCACGTAATAGGTGGTGAGCCCATTGCCGTGTTGAAATAGACAGACGCAGGTTGTGGCTACCTGCTGTTGAAATTTTTAAGCCGCCCATAAGGCCTTCAACCAGGCTTAACGGCTGCCATTTTACTGGCAACCGGGACCAACAGCTTAACGTGCCTTCCGAAGCACGGAAACGCTCGCAAATGTAAATGCCACAAAGTGGTCACCCATCCGAGTACCAGCCAAAGTGAAAGTTGCGTAACTCAGTGATCGTTTACAGAACACTGAGACCGCGGGGCCACGAGCGCTTCGTTTATGTTTAAAAATGCAACTACTATATTTCGTTTATACGCTCCAAAATATTATTTATTTATTGTACTACTACAAAATATTTTAATTTACTTATTAGGTTTGTGCTTGAAAATTATTAAACTGCGTGTCCGCTTTTTAAGTTGTTCTCGCTAAACTCTCGAAAGCCAGGGTTATACAACATGTTTCTGTCTTTTTTATAAAGTATTTACACATTATTATTTTTAAGGAAATTGCGAAAAGGTTAGTCGACATTACAGGAGCGAAGAGCTGGTAGCTACCTCGGACAAAGAATTAGTCTAGCTATTCAAAGGGGGAACGCTGCCAGTATCTTCGGAACCTTGCCTAAAGGGACCTCCTTTAATAATATATTTTAGTTATGTATCATATTTTTAAGGTTATATTTAATGTTAACATTAAGTTAATTTATTTATGATGGAATGTGTGATTTAAGGATTTACACATTTAAAAGTATATAAATTAAGAAGGTTTATATTATTAACCTTGTTTATTTTTATTATACTAGTATGTAGTTATATTGTATAAATTATATTATTTTGTAAGTGCACCGTCAGCACGGTATTTTTTAAATCTTGTCTTTCCATTCTAAGATAGATAATTTATTATTAAAAGACGTACGAGAGTACTATGACGTTCGACCGATTTTACAAGGCGACCCCTCTTTCTTCCAGATTCCAGGGTCTCGATGAGAACGCTATTAGCGACAAGACCACCGAATCAGTCTCTGAATAATCAAATCAAAATCGTGGTCCAGTGCAGTATGTAAGCCCAAGTAATTCGATGGCATACAGCAAAAAAATATCTATCCATATATTTCAATTCTTATGTACATATGTATCCGAAATCATCGATGAATAACCTACTACTACTAAAATTATAAACGCGAAAATTTGTACGCATGGATGGATGTTTGTTGCACTTCCACGCAAAATTTTCTGAATGGACTTTGATGAAACTTTACTATAATATAACTTACACATCAGAATAACCCACAGGCTACTTTTTATCCCGGGAACAAGTTCCTGTGGGAAACGGGAACGGGAAATTTTCACCACCTGTGCGGAGCTGCGGACGTCAGCTAGTTATTTATCCTGTTGAGTGATGGCACTTGGTGTAACTTACTACACATTTTAAGTACTGTTCCAAAACATTTACTTCATGAACCTAACAGGTTTGGCCATATTGTGAGAGAATGCAGTGAGATGTTAGTTATAAATGTTGTGGAATAAATTCAATTTAAAAAATATCAGAATATAATATTTCACCGTTGATATGCCTCTCTCTGTAACCTTATTATATCGTTCTGGCCAGACGTATTTGAACAGGGTTATTTTCAAAGACCTCGTTCGCTATTCAGTTGGTGCACCATTTGCTAACTTGGGCCGTAAAGAACTCAGTAGGGCCCATCTTACACTCTTAAATTACAGTTTCTAATTGACGTGTGTTGAAACTGATTATATACTTAATACCTCGACTATTTATAAGCCGCACGTGACAATAGTACGATTAAGCGTTTACATAACGTAGTCTACACGTTTTTTAAGAATATATTTTATTTATTTAGTAAGTACAAATACAAATACAATACAATACAAATACAAATACAAAAGTTTACACACAGTCGACTTAAATTTGGAACTTATTTGGAATACAGTTTTAAGCAGTTACAATCATAGTTTCCTAAACTAGGCAGAGCCTGTATTTTAGGATACATTTTTTCGAAACGTGTAGTTTTCCATTTGTGATGCAAATTCACCGCTGCTTTGCCGCCGCATATTTCACCGACTACGAGTATGCGGGTGGCTGCGTTCAACTCAATCCGCGTCCAGCGAGCTTATGCGTGTGTGTTTTGAGTAGTTGAGTACTGTTTTAAATGTGTGTGTGTGTTTGTTTGTGTGTGTATGTGTGTGTGTGTGTGCGTGTGTGTTTTAATTGAATGAGCTTATTTATGGTAAGTGATTTGTAATAATTTATTTAAGGTAAGTGAGTAGATCCTCAGTATCAAGGTAGTTAAGTTGCAGTAGCCAACATGTAACGTTGAATTTAACGTCCCTTCTATTTTGCTTAACAATTTTCAGCTTTTTATTTATGTTATTATATAATTTACTGCTCAGCTTTTCATACTGTCTCCCCGCAAAAGACGTTCTATAGGGCATGACTGGGCACACAGATGATATGGTGCGTCTTTTAGGGTTAGGCAAAGGCACGTCTCGATGCCTTCTTAGAACTGTCCTCAAAATGGACAGCTGCCTTACAGAAAGAATTTTACAGCTTTTATAAAGTTTATCTGTGGGGTGTCTGAGTGGCAATTTGTCCATCACCTTGAGCACAGCTCTTTGAGCTCTTTCTAGTTTAAGAAGGTGTGTCTTAGTCGCTCCACCCCACACAACAATGCAGTATTGTATTACAGCTTGACAAAGGGCCTGATAGACATTCACTAATTGGTCTTTTGATAACGAAGATCTCAACACTCTGAAGACATGTATTAGCCGCCTAACTCTGGCCGTTACTAGGTCTATTTGTTTTTCCCAAGTAAGTTGCGCATCGATTTGTACTCCTAGATATTTTACTTGATATACTCTGGCAAGCTCAAGACATCCACAGTCCTCTATCTGTTCACAAACGTGAGCTTTAATTGTGTAGTCTAGCGAAGGTGTGCTAATATTACTAATAGAAAAAGTCATATAGTTGGTCTTGGCTAAATTGAGAGTCAGTAGGTTTCTCGTCAGCCAATCCATGACTTTAGACAATGACAGCTCTGCTGTTTCCTTAACAGCCTCCCAGTTCGACCCCCAAACCAGAATGGCAGTGTCATCCGCATAGGTGAAAATTTTTGTGTTGGGTAATTTGACAGTGCAGAGGTCATTAACGTATAACAGGAAAAGCGTTGGGCCCAGCACACTTCCCTGTGGAACGCCGTAGATGACCTTTTCTTCATCACTAATGTATTTGTCTATCTTGACACGTTGCGTCCTGTTTGTCAGATAGTCTTCAAACATTTTATGCGCCAACCCTCGTATACCTAGTTTTTGTAACTTATCTAGTAGAACAGGTACAGGTACAGTGTCGAATGCCTTCGACAGATCAAGGAAGATACACAGACATTTACTCTTACTGTCAATCTTACCCACCACCTCATTGATAAGGTCCAACACCGCGTCCTCTGTGGATATTCCCGGTCGAAAGCCATACTGGTTTGGAGCCAATATGTTAAATCTCTGAATAAATGATTTTAGTGATCGATTTAGAATTTTCTCCAAGATCTTTGATAGAGCCGAAAGCACAGAGATCGGGCGGTAGTTTGCCACACAGTTCCTGTCCCCACTCTTATATATAGGGTGGATAATTGACTTCTTAAAGGCTTCTGGGAACACGCCAGATGTGATGGCCAGATTGCAGATATGAGAAATAACAGGGGCTAGAATTTGATGAGACTGACGGAGCACTTGGCTTGAGATATTATCCCAGCCTATAGCACTCTCAGCCCGGAGCTGCAGGATTATGTCACTAATCTCGGCACTGGTAACCTCAAGCAGAGCCATTGAGCCTATAGGACTATTCGCGTCTAGGGACAATTGAGGAGGGGTCGAGCCCGAGGTGGCGGTCGACTGTCTGATATTTTCGGCTAGCGTTTTACCTATTTCTTTAAAGTAGGAGTTAACTAGGTTAGTAGAGGTTATTGGGTTATTACACAAATTTAGAAGTTCTATAGGACTGCTTTTAACTTTCTTTGTAGAGGACATGTCTCTAATAGCATTCCACAGAGCCTTAGAATTATTACCAGCTTCGCTTATTTGTTTTTTATTGTACGCAAGCTTTAATTTACGAATAAGTTTATTGTAAAAATTACGGTAGCGAATAAAAATTAATTTATCAGTCATGTTGATTGGTTCTTTTTTAGACTTTATGTGCAGCTTATCCCTGTGTCTGCTACATCGAACTAAACCTGGAGTCATCCATGGTTTCAGGACTCTATTTTTCCTGGAGACTGTAGAGATAAGAGTGTGTTTGGCAGTGATGTTAGAGATCAGCGTCACAAGATTGTTTGTTGCTAGTTGGGCGTCTGTCGCTGACAAAATTCTGTCGTAGCTTTCATTCTCTAAATCAGTTTTAATATTCACAAAATTTGTGCAAGTTTTAGTGAAACGTTGTGAAAGTCTATGTGTGGTTTTTTCAATGCCTAGAGCAAGGACTTTATGGTCCGTAAGATAGGAATCCATGACTATTGTTGTACAGAAAAGATTAGATTTTATAAATATGTGATCTAGGCACCTATGTTCTCTAGTTGGATACATGTGTGTACTAAACATACCATATGACGCATTAAGAGTGATGTATTCGTCACGAACTGTGTCTGTATCGGTTGATCTTATATTAATGTTTATGTCCCCTACCAAGATCACAGTGCGAGTATTAAGGTCGCTGTACACCTTATTATGGCTGTCCATGAAACTGTTTAGCCGGTCTGCACCAGATAATGATGGGGACCGGTATACAGCTACAATGCTTACACTTTTACCGATTACACACACTAGACAGCTTCCACCTTTAAAGTATGGTTCATACACTTTGCACATTAAATGTATATTAGTAAAGATGACAATGCCATCATTTTGATTTTTATTTGCGACTGTAGAGTGTGATGTATATCCGTCTAACATAGGCATATTTACAACCTTTTGGAGCCAACACTCGGTCAACACGAGAATGTCAAAGTTGATGTTTGTACGAGATATTAATAAACGTAGTTGATCGAGATTTTTATTTATGCTCCGAATGTTAGCGTGCAAAAGTGTATTAAATTTATTATTATTAATGTAACGTGCACAGTCCTCCGGCGGGCAGAAATATGACATCGTCTCCTCCAAGCTGTCCAATTCCCCATTTATAATATCTATATTAGCCATTTATAATTATATGTTACCAAAAATTGATAAGCTTCATAGAAATGTAGTGTAGGTAGGTGATTTATGTTATAATGTGTGTGGATATAATGTGATAGGTGTGTTTGTGTGAGTGGTATAAGAGTGCAACAGAATGACATGTATAATAATTTTATATAAGTATGGCAATTTTTTAAATTGCACCTATTACGTGAAATAGGAATACACATGGTGAAAAACGGGCACATAACACGCCTCTGCCACCCCTTCGGGGATAAGGTGTGATAGATTAAGAGGTTATGCCCTAAAATATTTAAATAGTTAAATTTAGTATCGTTAATGTGTAGTGATAGTTTACAATAATTATTTACAGGTGTAAGCATGATGTGTTGAGTCCTAAAATGAAACATAAGGTACGGCAATAGTCACTGTTTCAATTTTAAATCTATCATGGTTTGTTCCGATGAGATGAGTATATGTTTTTCTCCCGGTACTCTGCGTATGAAAATTTTTCCATTTGATGTCCAGCAAAACTTGTAACCATTTTGTTTTGAAAATTCTCTAGCCTGGTAAAACAATTTTTTCAAACTTGCCGGCAGGTGGTCAGTTATGTAAATTGCTAGCTTTTTGCCGTTTATATGTATTTGCTCCGTGTTCAGTTTATCCCCAGCTGCCCTCTCATTTCACGTTTGTCTATATACTAGACATAGACATGCTATTATGTGTGTCATGTATATTGTCTTTGACTCGAGTACAATGCGCTTGGCATTGAACTATGAATATTCATGTACGTGTAGATTTATGGCGATACCACTTATTTATAGACAACAATAATTTTATTTTGAAGCGCGTGTCCCCGAGGATGTAGTGTTCTGTAAACGATCACTGCATTAAGCAACTTTCAGTATGGCTGGTCCTCGGATGGGTGACCACTTTGTGGCATTTATATTTGCGAGCGTTTCCGTGCTTCGGAAGGCACGTTAAGCCGTTGGTCCCGGTTGCCAGTAACATGGAAGACGTTAACCAAGTTGAATGCCTTATGGGCGGCTTGAAAAATTTCAATAGCAGGTTGCCACAAACTGCACCTGTCCATTTCAACACGGCAATGGGCTCACCACCTGTTACGTGGGACAAAAAAGCATACGGTGAAACGTGGGCGTATAGTACGCCTCTGCCTACCCCGTCGGGGATAAAGGTGTGAAAGTATGTTAATAATTTTATTTTAAGCCTCGTCTAATACCGTAGCGCCCGTTTAACCTATAATATAGTCCGTATCTAAAATCCACTTTATATTATTTTATTATTAGTATATGAAGCAACCAATCAATGAAATTAGCGATTTAAAATAAAAGCTAATCGCACTTCTCCATATAAACTTCAACCGTGTCAAAAAAAAACGGTCACACGGTGATAGTCCGAGACTACCAAGACTTTAATTGGTCGTGCTAATTAATGTCTAGCACAAAAGACTTTTTAGCCTTTTTGTTACCACCTCACTAAAAAGGCAACAAGTTCAAAATTTCTTCCAAATTTAACATCAAAAATAGACCCATTTTATTAAATTTATTTGGCCCTTTAGACCTACCCCAGTTCCGTGCTTCGGAAGGCACGTTAAGCCGTCGGTCCAGGTTGCCAATAAAATGGCAGTCGTTAAGCCAGATCGAAGGCCTTTTGGGCGGCTTAAAAATTTCAACAGCAGGTCTGCAAAGCCTGCGCCTGTCCATTTCAACACGGCAATGGGCTCACCACCTGTTATGTGGGACAAAAATGCATATTGTAAAATGTGGGCGTCTAATATGCCTCTGCCTAACCCTTTGGGGATAAAGGCGTAACAATATGTATGGTATGTATGTATGTGTCAAAAGACCCGAAAACCACAATGGAATGAACATCCATTATGGTATTTGGGTTTTTTTTGCTTAATAATGATAAATTTTGCTCACCTCTCGACGCCTTCTCCGCCGTGATCTCGAGTCTACTCGTGATCTGGGGGCCGAGTCTACTATTGACAGGCCGTAGAATAGAACCAGAATCGCAATTTTTAGCTTTCAAAATGTCTGACTAGCGGCCACTGCCGCGGTACGTGTCAGTAGAATTCTATTGGCCGACCGATAGAAGTCTATTGGAGTACGATAGTAATAGTAGACTAAGAAAAACTGTCAAAATCGTACCAGTGGCTTTCTATTGAGCGACGATTTCGATTCTATTTCGACACGATTGAAAAAGCAGCATCGGTCCCCTGGGCTATTGCAATATCTATAGCCGAAACGTCGACAGGTGAGCAAAAGTTATGATATTACACGAAGACCCGAAAACCTTGTATGTATCATTATGTAAAGTAGTCACCTCCAAAAGTTGCTTAACGTGTTTAAATTTACAAAACACCATAACATCCGAACTACCATATGTCGGTGTCGTAACAAGATTCCAAATTAAACTTAACATTACAAACGCCCATAAAACGATGATAGGAGTCCTTTCATTTTTCACTAAACATCGTTCATATGAGAAGTCGCTGATAGTTGTTCATTACAAAATTAGATTAACAAATCGTATTTTCAATGTTTTGGAGTGTGAATCTACTTTTGGCGATCAGAATGTTTCTCGATTTTTGTATTTTAAGACTGGGTCAGTATTCAAGTTGGTAAAAAAGTATCATATTTAATTAAAATAATCTATACTAATGTTATAAAAAGTTAAAATTTGTGATATGACTAAGTATGTGATGTTGTGACTAATTTTGATTGCGAATAGGGGTAATTTTTGGATCTCCTGAACCGATTTTGAAAATACTTCTACTGTTATTAGTGAAAGAATTTAAAATAGTAACCCTAATAATAGTAAGTAGTAATTTAAAAAAGTAACCCTAATTAAATATTTTGAAATAAAATATTTAAACCAAAATAACCAATGAGGAAATTTATTATTATTATTTCAAAATATTAAATTTTTTACTGCCTCTGTAGCGTAAGTATACGACCGCCGCGCTCTCGTCAGGTTTCGGATTTGAACCCCGGGTCAGATCAAATATTTGTGTGATCACAAATGTGTGTTTCGGAGTGTGTATGTTTACTATGTATGTATTTAGAAATATTTAAGTATGTTTATGAGTTGTTTAAATCCCGTAGCATAAGCTTATATTAACTTAATACGGGCTAGAATACGATGTGTAAAAATATCACAATAATTTACTTAATTATAAAAACGTTTTCCATATTTAAGGGTATAGTTAATATGGTTAATTGATATAGGAAATTATGTATTTCAATAATTTATAATAGTTATCGTTACATTTAAACGATGAAATAAATTTGTCTTATAAAATAACAGTTTTGAAATACAAAAATATAATGAAACCATAATCGCCTAAAGTAGATTCGCACGCAAGAACATTAAAAATACGATTTGTTAATCTAATTTTGTAGTTAATGACTTTCAGCGACTTATGATGTGTAAAATGTTAAGTGACAAATGAAAGACTCCTATCATCGTTTTATGGAAATTTGTGATGTTAAGTTTATTTTGATATAGTGTGACAGCATCGACTTATGGTAAGTTTAATGTTCAGAATATTTTGTCTGCTTAGGTGTACAAGCGACTTTTGGGGCTGACTGTACATGTAGTGTAAATTTAAAAAACATACATATTCATCCGTTCGCGCAATTTAGTTTTCGCTATATAGATATGTATAGGTACCACGCTAGACAAATTTATGAAGAAAGTCAGTTTATTTTCTTTTCCATATAAAACCTAAACATATTTTTACATATTAGCAACTGAATAAGTAAACACTGTGAAGATTAGCATCTTAATTAAAATGTTGACCTTGGTTGTCAGACTAGACGGCATACCTTCCTTTTGGCAATAAAGTTTGCGAAGATATATGGGCTTGGAGCCTGTGAATTTTGGAGGTCACAAGAAACTCTTTACTCTAAAATACTCAGTTGTTAGGCCCAGTTGTATTTCTTGGGTACAATTTTTGAAGCGCTTGTGGCTTCGCGGACTCGGTGTTCTGTAAACGATCACTGAGTTACGCATCTTTCACTATGGCCGGTCCTCGGATGGGTGACCACGTTGTTGTCACTTTCAATTTGACTTAACGACTGCAATGTTACTGGCAACCACAAGTTGAAGGTCTTATAGGCGGATTGAATAATTTTAACAGTAGGTAGCCACAACCTGCGTCTGTCTATTTCAACATGGCAATAGGCTCACCACCTATTACGTGCTACTCTTCGGGGATAAGGCGTGATAGATAAAAAAAACGTCTAAACCTACTGGAAGAATTGAAAAAACAAAAAAGAAGCGCTCGTGGCCCCGCGGTCTCAGTGTTCGGTAAACGATCACAGAGGTACGCATCTTTCACTATGGCTGGTCGTCGGATGGGTGACCACTTTGTGGCATTTACATTAGCGAGCGTTTCCGTGCTTCGGAAGGCACGTTAAGCCGTTGGTCCCGGTTGCCAGTAAAATGGCAGTCGTTAAGCTTGGTTGAAGGCCTTATAGGCGGCTTAAAAAAAATTTCAACAGCAGGTAGCCACAGCCTGCGTCTGTCTATTTCAACACGGCAATGGGCTCACCACCTATTACGTGGGACAGGAATCCACACGGTGAAAAGTGGGCATCTAATATGCCTCTGCCTCCCCTTCGGGGATAAGGCGTGATGGATATTTATTTATTTTATACATAGCCTATAGCCTTCCTCGATAAATGGGCTATCTAATAAGAATAAGAATTTTTCAAATCCGACCAGAGTTCCTGAGATTAGCGCGTTCAACCAAACAAACAAACAAACATACTCTTTAGCTATTTAATATTTTTATTTAAAATATGTTATTTTAATAAAGTTTAATAACAAGTTTGAAACAAGGAGAAAGCCGTTTAAGTTTTCCAAACCTAAGTTGAAAGTGGTAATGTATCGTGTTCGACTCATTTTATTTGCATACATTGTATAACATCAAGCAGAATATTTAGTTTACATACATTTGTTATAATTGTTTACATAAAAGTTATATTTCACGTCTTTTTCCCAAAGAACTAGGCAGTAGCATAGTGTACCGCAACATTTCACGAGATTTTTTTTTATCTATCACGCCTTAAGAAGGGGTTTATTATATGCCCACTTTTTACCATGTGTATTCCTGTTCCACGTAATATGTGGTGAGCCCATTGCCGTGTTGAAATAGACAGACGCAGGTTGTGGCTACCTGCTGTTGAAATTTTTCAACAGCAGGTATAGGTCGTTCAAGTTGAAGGCCTTATGGAGGCCTTCAACTTAAACGACTGCCACGTTACTGGCAACCGGGACCAACGGCTTAACGTGCCTTCCGAAGCACGGAAACGTTTGCAAATGTAAATGCCACAAAGTGGTCACCCATCCGAGGACCAGTCAAGAAAGTTGTGTAACTCAGTGATCCTTAACAGAACACTGAGTCCGCGGGGCCACGAGCGCTTAATGTTGTTGTGTGCTGTATTTTTGTCACATGTAATTTGCGGTGTTGAAACAGACAGGCGCAGGTTGTCGCTTTTGTGTGATATCAGTGCTAATAGGTACCTACTGTTACCGCTGGTTTATTCTGTGTCTGGGTGTAATTTATCTATAACTAGCTGACCCGCGCGGCTTCGCCCGTGACATACTTCCAACCCCGTGGCACCCATTTAATCCCGTCGCTTATTACTTTTCCATAAATGTATGAAAGTTTCCCCGATTTGTTGACATTTATGATTACTGCTCCGCTCTCCTGTGTAGTGGCGTGATAATATATAGCTTAGAACCTTCCTCAATAAATGGGCTATCCAATACAAAAATAATTTTTCAAACCGGTCCAGCCGTTCACGCGTGATGGCGTGACCAAGGAAAATAGGGATTCATTTTTATATTATAAATAGATTTGTATTTGTATGTATTTAGAAATATATAAGTATGTTTATCAGTTATCTGGTTAAATATATTACAATAGATACTCTATGAAAATTTGCCCGATTTGTTGACATTTAAAATCACTGCTCCGCTCTCCTGGGCAGAACTTGATAACATGTAGCCTATAGCTTTCCTTGATAAATAGACACAAAACCATTTTTTGAAATCGAACTAGTTGTTCCTGAGATTAGCGTAAATCAAACAAACTGTTCGGGTTTAAATATTAGTATAGATTTATATTCTGTGGTCCTTGATCCCTACTTCTGGTTATCTGTACTGTGTATAATATTGAACTGTGTTAAATAAACATGGTAAGATTTCCTTCTGTTTTAATAAATCTATACCTAATTTACATTTTAGTATAGATTATTGATGCCTGCGCTGCGCTATTTTAGACATACATTTAACGTGACTATAGATGAGAACGGTCAGCAGAAGCATACAAAACATCAAAATTTTATGTATGCACAGGGCTGACTCTGTGCATACATTAAATTTGATATAATATCAGAGGTTCTACACTCGTGCTGCTGACAGCACGAATGTAGAGTACAACCTCTGATATTGCAAACGTTCAATAGGCCACAGGGACCGCTTTCAAACAAGCGGGCTGTATGCTTGCATGGTAGCATGCATTATTAAAAAATAACTTACCTTAAAGTTAGTAGGAAGCTGTCGTGACATTTTTAAATTCCCCTATAAAGCCGTTAACTTTTTTCAACGATTACCATATTTCTGCCTCATTAACGCTCTGCCACGTTAATGTGGCGAGGACACCGGACCTAGGACTGGAATTGACATAGACAAAGGACTGGACAGGACTAAATTAAAACAAGATTGAAGAAATATGATATAAATAAGATTTGGCTAAAAGGTCTTAGTTGGCCAGGCCACAAAATAATTAAAAAATAATGCAACTATTCTTTTAAAGTACTGGGATCTGGGATAGGTACCTAGATATGCATATATCTTATTTTACTGTTAGATTTGGCCTCGCTCCAGCACTTCGTTCCTACTGGGCCTTTTATGCTGACATGCATGTATGAAACGTTTAGTGAATCAGGAAGAAGCGTAAAAAGTATGCAAGGATCTCGAAGCCCGACGATATGTCCTCATTGACTACCCTCCGCGTGAAGATATTTAGTATATTTTTAACTTCAATGGACAGCGATGTTATCAAAGAACCCAAGTGGATGACGGTACACATTACCGTCATCCACTGGTGCCTCCACACAATGAGCTGGTCACGTCAGTAAAAGAACCGATGGACGATGGAAGAAACAGTTATATATTGGAGACAGGAGGACAGACACTTATAAAATTCTGGATTATTAATTCTTCTCGTCTGGCTCGGCAAAGCGACGCTGGTTCGAGTCTAGCGCGAGACTGAATTTTTGTTCTAAAAGAAAACTAGTATTTTTTCACTTTAATAAAATGTATGTAAAGTTAGCATACTAATTGCTTTAAAAATTTATTCATATAATTAGCATATTAATTGCTTTTCCAAATTGTTTCTATCTTAGAAAAGGTCACACTCACAAAGCAGTGCTGGATGGCGAAAAGCCCGAGTCTCATGCCAGGTATGTTATAAATAGAGAAAATTGTGAAAATCTTATGTCCAGACTGCAGGAGGCTGATTTGATTGCTATCGTATCAATGTTTGAACTTTGGGCACTACGTCACAGATTTGATAATATGTATGTTTGCAGTTGGTGTTCATATGTACTGCACTGTTGGCTTGGCAGTAGTATAAACGAGTATAATAAAATTGGCTCTGTTATGCTTCTAAAATTTGAACATTTCAAATGTTATCTAGTACTTACATGAGGTTTTCATATAGTTGTTTTTTAAATTTGCTTCCACAAAGACAACATACCTGAAAAAAAAAAGAAATGGAATGATTAAATGAAGAAGACATGTAAACACAGATATACTGTCTATGCATGTAAATAACTGTCGATTTACGTATTTGCGGGCTCTACCAAATAGGTTTCATGTCTATAGTAACGGCAGGAGTTTGACAGAGTCTTGTTGAGAAACGTTCTGGAATACGGACCTCAGTATCGCTGTGAGGATGTCTTGTAAAAACAGAAATATTAAAAAGAATCCACTAATTTACCATAAATATGCCTAATATGTTCAACTTTTTTAACTTCACATTGATAGGATAGATCAGTTAGTCAGTCATAGTTGCCTTAGGTAAAAACTATATCTACAAAGAGCAGCATATGTAAATCTTGCAACTGCACACTCTCATTAGCGAATGCACCCCGAACCCGACCTAATTCCATTCGGAGTGTCGTTGACACAACCTAGTTCAGTCTCTTACAACTTCAAGTTTCATTTCAACCTTTAAAGCGTACAAAACGCGTGCTAAGTTTTTCGCCCCGTGAGAAATTTAAAACTTCTATTACCATGTTTGAATGGAACATTATATAGGTAAGTATCTACCTATTTGCTTATATTTCTTTACCTATTTGCTCTTCTTTACTTATTATTTTTTTATATCTTCTTTTACCTATTTGCTTATACTTCTCCATCAAAGTCCACAATTGTCCCGTCCAACGCACTAAACTAAGTACGCGCTTAAGCTTCGCAGAAATTAGTTCCACTTGTACCTGCTTCCAACTTACTCGGACTAAATGTGCTAAATACTTGGGCGTACAAATTGACAGTGCCCTAAGATAGGACAAACAAATAGATTTAATGAATACCAGAACAAGGCGCTTAATAAATATGTTTAAATCTTTACGGGACTGTACACCATTTGAAAAACTTAAAACGATATATACTGCTTTATGTCAGTCTGTTCTCCAGTACTGCATAGCGGGGGGGGGGGGGGGGGGCAAAAACCTACATCGTGGGTTTAGACCTTGCAGACAGTTGTACATGCATACAGGGGTGCTTACAGTTCGTCAGCTATTTGTTCTCAAAGTTGTAATGAAGAAGCATAAATGTGTACCCCCAACTGACCAAAAGAAGCGAAGTATAAAACCTATATTTCCAGTTGTACCTTGTAATACCTCTTTTGTGTGAAATCAATACACTAGTCTAAGCTGCAAAATATATAACACAGTAAATAAAACACTTAGAATTTCTGAAGCAAGTAGACGACAAACAAAACATAAAGTAACAATATGGCTAAAACAGTTAGACTACAACGAAACGGAAGACTTACTCAAATACCTCTCATAACTCATAGGCACACACACACACACACACACACACACACACACACACACACACACACACACACACACACACACACACACGCGCGCGCGCGCGCGCGCACGCGCACATTAATTATAGAATAAATTATAATGTTACTTCTTACTATGTAGTGGCCAAATGTATTCATCTCGACTGTGTTTCATGAACTGTGAATCTGAACACTGCTTTTCAAAACACAGGCAATAATAGCCTAGTTTGGGAACCAGCATTCAACCATTATTCAAAACAAAAATGTATCAACTCTTGCCACTAAAGCATTGTACTTACTATTTGGTTCAATAAACTTATTATTATTATTATTCTATTTAATTATATTCACGCTCATCACGCTGTATCCCTCACGGGCAGTCAGAGAGGACAGATCGCCAGGCTATACGCGATCCATGCATACTTCTTTCGCTTCCTGCAGATTCATTAATAGTTTCATACATGCACGTAATGCAGGACCGGCTATCCGAGTACATTTGACCTTTCAGTCTTTTGTCAGTGGCGCAGTGGGAGTGTATCCGACTGCTACGCAAGAGGTAGGGGTTCGATTCCCACCCAGGATTAAACTTTTTGCAATGAGTACTATGATTTATTTTGAGTCTGGATGTTATTAATCTATAATATGTAGGTACATACATACATATTGTCACGCCTTTATACCCGAAGGGGTAGGCAGAGGCATATTAAACGCCCACATTTCACCGTATGCATTTTTGTCCCACGTAACAGGTGGTGAGCCCATTGCCGTGTTGAATTGGACAGGCGCAGGCTGTGGCGACCTGCTGTTGAATTTTTTTATGCCGTCTATAAGGCCTTCAACGCGGTTTAACGACTGCCGTTTTATTGGCAACCGGGACCAACGGCTTAACGTACCTTCCGAAGCACGGAACGGGGGTGGGTCTAAAGGACCGAATAAATTTAATAAAATGTGTCTATTTTAGATGTTAAATTTGGAAGAAATTTTGAACCTGAAATTTGTTTAGGCTAAAAGGTCTTATGTGCTAGACACTAATTAGCACGACCAATTAAAGTCCTGGTAGTCTCGGACTCTATAATATGTATGTATTTAAAATATTAACTTATATTTCTCAGTTACCATATTACAAGCTCTGCTTAGTTTGGAATCAGATGGCGTTGTAAGAGTTGTCCCAACGATATTTGGCGTAACGATACCACTGTAATTAGGCCTGAGAATACAGCTTCCTGTATCAACATAGTCCCGAGTAGAACGACCTTGGCAAATCATCCAATTCGCACCTATTAAGACCACAGTCCCCCTTACAGACATAATCACTGGATGTGGCCAATAATATACAGCAGCGTTTATTTTTAGTTACATTTGTGACACAAATACCTAACTCCCGAGATTCCCGTCTCGGGATTTGGCATTCCTTTATTAAATCCACGAATTCCGGATTTTAAACAGTTTGTAAAGCTGCATCTACTGTGCCCTAAGCCCTAATGGTCATTAGGGTGTACGGCACCGTAGATCAGCTTTTCAAAGTGTTTGCCTTCTGATAGCAATAAAAATAAATATCAAAGACGTTATGGCGTATAGTTAGCCTCTGCCACTCCTTCGCCGATAAAGGCGTAAATTATAAGAAAATAAAACTGCAGCGTAATAAAAAAAAATATAAATCTTTCTAAATATATTTTCCCAAAATCTTCTATAAGCCGTATTACAAAATGACACTATAATATACCATCCCTAATTAAAAAAAAGTTTTAAGTTATTTTTAGCCTTATTTTACATAGGTACATATTATACATAGCAAACACCCAAACTCCGAAACCAACATTTGTGTATCACACAAATATTTGTTTCGACCTGGGAATCGATCATTATCACTGCGCCACCGAGGCAGTCAATTCCGGTCTTTTGAGTGAAGGATAAACTGGACGTAAGGGACCCCACTAAAATCAACGCTTATTTAAGGTCTTACGGGTTTGGGAGGTCAGAAGGCATTCGCTCTCAACAATGCCGATAAGAGGCCTCATATAAGTGAACCCCGAGTTCCAAATTCATGTAGGATTTCGAAGCAAATTAACTGGAGGGTACCATTAGCACCGACTTCACCAAAATGCTAACAGTTCGCAAACTTAAACAAGTAGGTAATCCGAAAACAACACTGCCGACTTTAAAATTCAGATAAAGGTCACTAGAGAGGTTGTCTTTTAGTCCTTCCAAAGTTTGTAAGACTTTTTCTTGCTCTGACGAACTTATAACAATTATAGTAGGTACCTATGTCATTTACCTTCATTTACAAAAAAACAAAAAGTAGTCTTGCTAGAGTAAAGTCCACTTTAGAATAAAGTCGGAGGCAAGTTTAATGTGTGTTCTATTTTGCTAAACATATTAAATATTTTCATCAATAAAATAACCTAATTAGAATTTATGTTCTTTAATAATTGAAGTTGTAATACACTCTCTCTCTTTCATCTGGCATCTGCCATCCCTTCGGGGATAAGGCGTGATAGATATAAAATAAAATAAATAAATATCCATCACGCCTTATCCCCGAAGGGGTGGCAGAGGCATATTATATGCCCACTTTTCACCGTGTGGATTCCTGTCCCAAAATCTACTGAATAGATTTAGATGTAGCTTTACAATAATATAGCTTACATATCAGAATAATACAAGGATACTTTTTATCCCGGGAAGAAGTCCCTGTGGGAAACAGGTCTGGGAAAACTTCACCACGCGTGCGGAGCCGCGGGCGTCAACTAGTGCCCCATATTTTGAGCCTGGACTTTTAGTTTGACTAGTGATTTTGGTACGCAATATGACAGGTTTGAATGAAAGTGTCAGCGTTAAGTTGGAAAACGACGTGCTCCGTTGGTTTAGACACGTCCAACGAATGAGTGAGGAACGATTGACGAAGAATATATATTGTGCGAAAGTAGAGGGTAGAAGAAGTCAGGGTAGGCCGAAACTTACATATGAAGACCACGTGAGCAGATTGCTCAAAAACGGAAAGGTCAAAAGTACTCGGATACCCAGACGTACGTGTATGAAGCGATTGATGAATCTTGAAGAAGCGAGAAAAGTATGCATGGATCGCGAAGTCTCTCTGACTACCCCGTCAGAGATATAGCGTGAAGATAGTTAAGTTAAGATTTCGGTATTATTGGAAGCGATTGTTGTCTAACTTCCCCACGTCCGTTGGTGAGCATGGGGAAACCGCTTGTAGGTGATGTACATACATACAAATTGTCACGCATTTATCCCCGAAGGGGTAGGCAGAGGCATACTATACGCCCACATTTCACGTAGTACGGAAGGGACGACTCAAGAAGCAATAATCTTGACGTTCATAAGTGTTACTTTGTGACCTACATGAATAAAGATAATATTTTTACATTTCATTTCAGAAGTCGCTGATGCGTTCCTGCTTGACCTTCTAATTGCCAACGCGTTTAATGGGAAGATCAAAAGACTGGGAGTACCACATATGCTCTCTCTTTTCCCGCAGAGATATGTACAGATGATATTGATGCTAATCTGCTATGATTTAGCTTTAGCGCTTTGACCTCCCTTTTAGTAGTTTACAGCGACCTACAAACGAACGCGTAACAAACGATTGGAACAAAGCCAAAGCGCTTAAATTGTCAACCTGCGGCATATGAAGTTAAACGACATTCACAGTAGGTAAACTGCAAGATGTGGCCAAATGACCACTGCATATCTATACGAATATTATAAAGCTAAAGAGTTTGTTTGTTTATTTGGTTGAACGCGCTAATATCAGGAACTACAGATATTATAAAGCTGAAGAGTTTGTTTGTTAGTTTGTTGGGTTGAACGTGCTAATACCAGGAACTACTGGTTGGATAAGAAAATTATTTTTTTCGTTAGATAGTCCATTTATCGAGGAAGGCTATAGGCTATATATCATCACGCTACTACGCTGGAGAGCGGAGCAGTAGTCATAAATGTCAACAAATCGGGCAAAATTTTATGCATTGTTGTGGAATTTATTAGCGACGGGAGTTCGAAGTATGCCACGGGCGAAGCCGGGGTCACCTAGTTTTATTTATATAAAGACTGCCTCGGTTGCGTAAGTCGTAGTATATGCGACTGTCGCGCTGAAGTCCCGGCTTCCATTCCCGGGTTGGAACATATATTTGTGTGATCCACAAATGTTTGTTTCGGAGTTTGGGTGTTTGCTATGTATAATATGTATGTATTTAGAAAGTATTATAAGTTTGTTGGTCGGTTATCTAGGTCCAATAGCACAAGCTTAAAGTGTAGTTTGGGCTAGGTAGCGTGTAAAAAAGTGTCCCATAATATTTATGTACCACAAAATTTATTTAATTACTACCGAACGCCCCGCGGTATCCACATAGTGCCCCTTCCGGTGGTCAGTCAATCAGGCGAGGCCGTTTCAGCTTAAAGTTTCTGTGTCATTTAGACTCATTTTAGACTACACGTGAGCAGATTATTCAAAAACGAAAAGGCCTTAAGTAGTCTGATACCGAGACGCGCATGTATGAAACAATTAATGAATATGCAGGAAGCGAAAGAAGTATGCACGGATTGCGAATCCTGGCGATCTGATCTTTTCTGACTATACTACTATATAAAATGTGAATATAGTACTTTAGTGTGCCATTATGCAGTTTGTAGTTCCCGGTCTTCACCGTATTTTTAGTACCTAATCATTTACGGAACGCAGCGGGAGCTACGCCCCAAGCTAAGAGCTTTTTTTTTTTATTTATTTATTAGGACTAATCCCTCCCGCATTCCCATTACTGTGACTCCTGTAAACCAGGATCTAAACACCAGAAAAGTTACACCGAGCTCGATCTCGGTGAAGTCCCAGTTAGCATGTCTTCGAACCCGCAACGAAATAATGTGAGGAAGTAGGAAAAGAACGTAATGCCGTCATGAAGAGCGGGAGACCTGGAGAGCAACTAGGTGTAAATCCTATAGAAATAGGGAAGCACCACGGTAATAGCATATTACGGGTCCTATGTGAGCTAATATGTTTGATTCCAGTAATATGTATGGCATGGAGAAGCGCTCGTGGCCCCGCGGTCTCAGTGTTCTGTAAACGATCACTGAGTTACGCAACTTTCACTGTGGCTGGTCCTCGGATGGGTGACCACTTTGTGGCATTTACATTTGCGAGCGTTTCCGTGCTTCGGAAGGCACGTTAAGCCGTTGGTCCCGGTTGCCAGTAAAATGGCAGTCGTTAAGCCTGGTTGAATGCCTAATGGGCGGCATGAAAAATTTCAACAGCAGGTAGCCACAACCTGCGTCTGTCTATTTCAACATGGAAATGGGCTCACCACCTATTACGTGGGACAGGTAAATCCACACGGTGAAAAGTGGGCATATAATATGCCTCTGCCACCCCTTCGGGGATAAGGCGTGATGGATATTTATTTATTTTTATTTTATTTTTATGTATGGCAGAAACGTTTAAAAGCGCGAAAATTCACTTTCGATGCTAAGAGAGTTATAGATCAAGTACCTAACTAAAAATATAACGCAGTAGCGCTCGCAATACAAGTCTTTTTATCTATACCGCTGTGTCTTCGCAACGTCCAAGTGGTTGATAACACTGATAACAATAAATGAATACGTACTTATGATAAACAAGCCATTCACACTGCACGTGTGTGATATTGTAAACAATGATTTTATTTCAAGTTAATCAGCTAATAGTACAAAAACCTAGATTTATATTTAGTGCAATATGAAGACCACTTGAGCAGATTGCTCAAAAACGGAATGGTCAAAAGTACTCGGATACCCAGACGTGCGTGTATGAAGCGATTCACGAATCTTGAAGAAGCGCAAGAAGTATGCATGGATCGCAAAGCCTGGCGATCTGTCCTCTCTGACTACCCCGTCAGGGATACAGCGTGAAGATAGTTTAGTTTAGTTTTTTTTTTATATTTAGTACAATATGGTAGGTTTACAATAGCAAATACAAAGGTTGGTTCATTATCTAATGCAAAAAAAAAAGCCGGAATTGCAATGCGCAACACATTATGATTGCGTGGACTATGAAAATATTAAATGTTCGGGTGGAGTCCTGGGGGCCGAGTCTGCTATTTCAACCGTGTCGAAATAGAATCGAAATCGTCGCTGTTTAGAAAGGTACAATTTTGACAGTGTTTCGTGGTCTATTATATTACAGTCGTACTCCAATAGACTTCTACCGGCCGAACCCGTACCGCCAGTGGCCGCTCTAGCGCTAGTCAGTTGCATTTTTGATAGTCTACTAACATTTTAACAGCTAAAAACAGCGGTTTTGGTCCTATTCTACAGCTTGTCAATAGTAGCCTAGCTTAGGTGCCAGTCTCCCCTCAATATAAAAATCCTTAAATAAAATATTGTTAAATTAATTATTAGTGAATTGTGGTGAATTAATAAATAGATAATTATTGTTATTGCGTCTCGCCAGGAGTTCAATCACCCTGAGAAGTGCACCACTAACGTAGTACGGTAGGGACGACTCCAGAAGCAATAATCTTGACGTTCATAAGTGATACTTTGTGCCCTACACGAATAAAGATAATTTCATTTAATTTCAGAAGCCTCTGATGCTTTTCTGGTTGTCCTCGTAACTGCCGACGGGTTTAATGGATAGACCAAAAGACTGGGAATCCAAGAAGGAGAGATGGCGCTCGTACTTCCACGAGCTGCTTAATAAGCAGCATAAAGAGGTGCAGCCTCCGGACCTCCCTCCGAATCAGGGACTAGTGCCACCGGTAACGCCTGGAGAAGTCCTAACTGCGCTTCGCCGCATGAAGAATCGGAAAGCTGTCGGACCCGATGGAGTCCCCATCGAAGCCTGGAAGGCGATGGGTCCTCGCGGTGTGGGCATCTTAGTAAACCTTTTTAACCGCATACTCCTCAGCGGGCAGATCCCAAACCAATTGAGACTGAGTATTATTACTCCAGTCTTCAAAGGTAAGGGGTCAGTGCAGGAGTGCTGGAGCTACCGCGGTATTAAGGTGATGTCCCACACCATGAAGATCTTCGAGGGGATTATAGACTCTCGGATCCGGCAGGAGTGTACTCTCTCGGAGTGTCAATATGGGTTTCGCCCTGGTCATGGGACCACGGACCCTGTTTTTGCCCTGAGGGTTGTCGCAGAGAAATACAGGTCGAAGAACACGCCTCTGCACTGTTTGTTTCTAGATATGCAGAAGGCCTTCGACTGTGTTCCTCGTGCGATGATCTGGTGGGCACTGCGGTCCAAAAGGGTTCCAGAGGTCTATATTGACACTATCCGGGACATGTACTGTGACTCCGACTCAATGGTTCGGACTGCTGTTGGCGACACGAAACCCTTCCCCATCACCGTCGGGGTACACCAGGGTTCTGTCCTTAGTCCGCTTCTGTTCAGTGTAATATTAGACGAATTGTCGGACAGCATCAGAAACCCGCATGAGCAGCCTCCATGGTTGCTCATGTATGCTGACGATATTGCGCTGGCAGACGCGGACAGGGGCAGATTGGTGCGACGTGTAAAGGCGTGGAAGGAGACGCTTGAGAACGGCGGTCTGAAACTAAATGTGGCGAAGACCGAGTGCTTGGCACTAAACTCGACAGATCCCACATCCGTCCGCATAGGCGGTGATTTGGTCGAGCTCACGGACCAGGTTAAATACTTGGGATCTGTTTTTCACACGTCCAGTGACATCGATTGCGATGTCAAGTCACGCATTGCTGCCGCGTGGGCCAAATGGCGGGAGATGACCGGTGTCATTTGTGACCCTAAAATGCCGATCCGGTTGAAGGGACAGGTCTACAAAACCATTATTAGACCTGTCCTTTTACATGGCAGTGAGACGTGGCCGATATTGGAGCGACACAAGCAGGAGCTGCGTGTCACGGAAATGAAGATGCTGCGGTGGATGTGTGGAGTCACGCGGATGGACCGCGTGAGGAACTCTCGCATCCGCGGCAGCCTTCACGTCCGTGACATTGCAGACAAGTTGCAAGAGTGTCGCCTTCGTTGGTATGGTCACGTCTTGCGGCAACCGCCGGGCTACGTAGGTAACAAATGTCTGGCCATGTCAGCCCCGCCGGGTCCCGGTAAGAGGGGAAGACCCAAGAAGTGCTGGCTTGACGTCGTAAGGGATGACATGCGTGCCAATGGTCTCACCACAGGGGATGCCGACGACCGTGCGAAGTGGAGGAGAAAATGTAGGAAAGCGGACCCCGGGCGTCGCGAGACGCAACTGGGACAGACGCTCGGATGATGATGATGACCAAAAGACTGGGAATCCCAAATACGCTCTCTGTCTTGCCTGCAGAGGATTTGAAGTGCAATGGAACTGTGACCCCCTCAAAAGATCGAGAACTATTCTTAAAACTATTTTCACGGTGTATCCCTGACGGGGGGTAGTCAGAGAGGACAGATCGCCAGGCTTCTCGATTCATGCAAACTTCTTTCGCTTCTTGCAGATTTATCAAGCGTTTTATACACGCACGTCCGGGTATCCGAGTACTTTTGACTTTTCCGGTTTTGAGCTATCTGCTTACGTGGTCTTCATATGTAAGTCGCTATCTTCCCTATATCCTTCTATTCTCTACTTTCGCACCATACATATTTTTCGTCAATCGTTCCTCACTCATTCGTTGGACGTGTCCAAACCACCGCACAATTTTCTGGTTTGAAATTAACTAGGTATTACACCAAAATGAAGGCGAGAGCGACAGCATATTTTCAAACATCTTCCGGAGCTATGACCACCTGAAAAGATACCCCTGGGGATGCACGTGCACTATTCTGACCTAACTATCAACCCACCAATCACATACTTTGAAAAATATCACCCTAGTTAAACAATTACGTAAAAATATTAAAAAATCTTTAGTGTTGACGCTTATTAAATGCTTTTAGTGCATTTTTACAACTCGTCGTCTGACGTTAAAGATATTTTTTTTTATGGTGGCAAAAATGACTGATTGCTATCAAGTTACATAAGGATTTTTGAATAGCGGATTAAAGGAGTCATTAATCTTCTTTATTTGATGTGATTAATTCATATTTATCCAGCTTTGTGATGAGGTCATCGGTCTTAGATCAACATTACTGGCTACGAGTATTAACCTCTACAAGCTTACTGTCAAGGTGAAAGCTGGGTTTATTTTCGGTAATAGTATATTTTCCAGTTTATAAAAATGGTGGATTATTAAACGGAAGTGAAATAACGCAGAGAAACACAACTTTTCTTGTAACAAACTCCACAGATAAATAAATGTTAATATTGTTGGTCAATTTTTTTTACACAGTGCCGCCCCTCTAGCCCAAGGTAAGCTAATTAAGCTGTGTTATGGAATCTAGAAGACTGATAAACTTGCGTATATATTCTAAATACATACATATTATACATAGGAAACACCCAAACTCCGAAATAAACATTTGTGGCTCAAACAAATATTCTTTCCGACCCCTTGAATCGAACTCTGGACCTCAGTCGCGGCAGTCGCATACACTACGAATGCGCCACCGAATAGCGGATTCAAGGAGTCATTAATCTTCTTTATTTGATGTGATTAATTCATATTTATCTAGCTTTGTGATGATGTCACCGGTCTTAGATCAACATTACTGGCTACGAGTATTAACCTCTACAAGTTTATAGTCAAGGTCATTGGAGTAAAAGTTAAACCTGGGGGCTGCCTAGTATAGCGACGGAGTAAGAACGGTGTTAGTATATGGAGCTCTAAAGGTTCATCAACATGCACAAGTGTACGGAAGTGAAATAACGTAGAGAAACACCGCTTTCTTGTTACAAACTCCACAAATAGCTACAATAAAGTTTCCATAGCGTTGCTAGAGTAACTTGGAACCTGTAAATACGCTGCTATCTACTAGAATATACCTCTTATAGGTAAATAAAAGAGATTCATCACGTAATAATTTTGATTAGTAGATAATAAGTCCTACCTTCTATATACTTATCTTTTTTTCTATAAGTCCCTATAGTTGAATGTAGGCGGAAGTCATAAGGCCTTATTTTAATAAAGTTTTTATGAGTGTCTACAAAATCGACGATTTGGGTCGACCTTAATTATATTAAAGTCATAATTTCAAATCAGGTTTGGGCGCAGGTCAATATTTTTATGCCCTCTAAGTTTGACCCAAAGACAACCTACTTTATTAATTAGGTATTGTTACGTTCGTAGGGTGGGTACTAATAGGAATTGCACTTATACCACGTATTTAAAAGAAACACTTTAATAACGCTAAATAAGAACAGTAAAACCACTACTAATAATCGCCACTGAACACACTAAACACAAACTCTTCTCTAATATAATCGCACTGTAAATCGCACTGTAAGTATCGCACTATTTAGCTTCGATCACTTCGATTCGCACTGTTCGCTTCCTCAAAGGAGACTGTCCTGTAGCCGCGAGCTCGGCCCTTTATATACGCCTAGTAATGTTCTGGAATATTCGGGAGAATTCGTTCGATACCTACAATCGGGTACATCTCTAGAATGTTCCACACGATACTAGTTGCTCCTTCGGTATGTGCCGGAAGGTTCTCGACCTATTGCTGTCCCTTCTGGTGCTATCTCTATCACATAGTTCTAGAATGATCTTAGTGTAGCTATCTCTTTTTAATAGTGCTATCCCTGTCTAATAGCTCTGGAATATTCTGAATGTAGCTCTCTCTTTCTAATACTGCTATCCTTGTCACACTTTCATGAAATTACGCTATTTACTGAAGTGGGCTTCAAAGGCCCATAAGGGGTCCTGAAAACGCCTGAAAAAGGGTTTTCAGGTTATGATGGCATGCGATAGGGGGTGGCCTGAAACGAACTGAAAACATGTTTCAGGCGCCTGAAAACAACGGCAACTGGGGTGAAATTTGGATAATTTGGTATGTGATAGAGCTTCCTCGGAAACGGCCTGAAACCGCTTTTCAGCCTGCTGAAAACGTTCCCAAGGTCCAGAAAATGACGTTTAAAGTTGTTCACTAGTCCGCCGGCGTAACAGTATTATGCCTTCTAGTTGATGCCCGCAGCTCAGCCCGCGTGGTGAAACTTTTCTGTTGCCGTTTGCCACAGGAACTTGTTCCCGGGATAAAAAGTAGCCTATGTGTTATTCTGATGTATAAGCTTATTTAGCTTATTTGCTTATTAGCTTTTCAGTTACGCTGACCCAACTAAATTGTTATATCGTTCTAATGAACTGTCTTCGGAAGTAGGTTGTCTGCAATTTTTAGTTTGGCTATAAATCCGATAATCAAAAATTTAAATTCTAAATTCAACGTTTGGTATCTGGATGACGGAACCCTAGGAGGTGATGTGGATACTGTATTTTCGGACCTTTTTTTAATCAAAAATAAATTTGAAGCCATTGGTTTGGAGCTTAATTTTAGCAAATGCGAACTTTTTATAAATAACTGCGACTTAAATTTTAATGACATTGAACAAAAATTTAATATTTTGGCTCCAAATATTAAAATAGTTAATAGTAATTCCCTTTACCTTTTAGGTTCTCCGATTTTTGATGGATCTATTTCTGAATATATTAATAATTCAATAACTAAATTTCAAAATACTGCTGACCGTCTCCTTGAAATTAGTCCACATTATGCACTCTGCATCTTAAAATTCTGTCTTTTCGTCCCAAAATTTACATATGTGCTCCGTTGCTGCTCTTTTTGGAATCACCCAGATCTTTTGACACAAGTAGACGACATAATTAAAATTAGCTTAGAATCGATTCTCAATATGCAGCTAAACGAGCTTTCTTGGACCCAAGCATCCCTACCTATCCGTTATGGTGGTTTAGGAATTCGCAAAATTTCCAGTGTCGCTTTACCAGCCTTCCTATCTTCTGTCCATAGTTCAGCAAATCTCATAAGTAAAATTTTAAGGGCATCCCCTTCAAACTTTGAGATTGCTGGCTTGGAAGAAGCTAGAAACGCTTTCTTAATTGCATGCCCAGGTCAAAATTTTCCAGATTCTCCAAATTTACAGAGGAGCTGGGACGACATACATTGTAAATTGATTTATAACAATCTTTTGAGCTGTAGTACAGGTTCGGCGCGTGCTAGGCTTTTGGCTGTGGGTGCGCATGAGACCGGCTACTGGCTTCACGCGTACCCTTCGTCAAATACAGGAACATTTCTTGAGCCTGACACGCTTCGAATCGCAACCTGTCTACGGCTTGGGGTTCCGGTCTGCGTTCCTCATAAATGTCCCTGTGGCAGTGATGTCGACAAGCTTGGACATCACGGACTGTCATGCCAAAAAAGTGCAGGCCGCTTCTCGAGACATGCCGCACTAAACGATATCATTCGCCGGTCTCTTGCCACTGTCAACGTGCCAAGTCTACTTGAGCCGACTGGTATTGCAAGAGACGATGGCAAGAGACCGGACGGTATGAGTTTGATTCCATGGAAGATGGGCCGGGTGCTGGTATGGGATGCAACCTGTTCAGACACGCTGGCCCCTTCCCATCTACATGGAACCAACAACAGAGCTGGTGCGGCTTGTGAAGCGGCTGAAAAAGCTAAAGCATGCAAATACAGGAGTCTAGGCTCCGAATATGATTTTGTCCCATTCGGTGTCGAGACCCTTGGTCCGTGGGGTCCTAGGGCTACAAGGCTTTTTAAAGAAATAGCAAAAAGGTTAGTCGACATCACAGGAGACCGAAGAGCTGGCAGCTACCTCGGCCAAAGAATTAGTTTAGCTATTCAAAGGGGGAACGCTGCCAGTATCTTCGGAACCTTGCCTAAAGGGACTCCTTATATTAATATATTTTAAATTTTCATATTTTAAGGTTATTTAATAATTTGTTTTTTATACAAACATCAGCTTTATATTAATAAATAAAATAAATACTGTGGGACACTTTTTACACAGCGCCATTTAGCCCAAACAAAGCAATAAGCTTGTACCATGGGATCTAGACAACTGATAGACATACTTATATATTTCTAAATACATAGTACTTAGTTTGGAATCAGATGGCGTTGTGTGAGTTGTCCCAACGATATTTATTTATTTATAACCATACAACCAAACAAACAAACTCTTCAGCTTTATATATTAGTAAGTATAGGAAACACCCTAACTCCGAAACCAATATTTGTTGATCACACAAATTAAATTAACGATTAATTACTGTATAGTTTAATTCAAATTCATTTAGGAATTTTCGCGTGAGAGTATAATAAATATCTATCCACGCAAAATTTACCTCAGCTTAACTAAATTCACGCTGTATCCCTGACGAGGTGCTCAGAGAGAGCAGATCGCCTGGCTTCAAGATCCATGCATACTTCTTTCGCTTCCTGCAGATTAATCAATCGCTACATATATGCTCGTCTGGGTATCCGAGTACTTTTGACTTCTCCGTTTTTGAGCAATCTGCTGACGTAGTCTTCATATGTAAGTCTCGGCCTACCCTGACTTCTTCTATCCTCTACTTTCGCACAATATAATATATATTCTTCTTCAATCGTTCCTCACTCATTCGTTGGACACCAAACCAACGGAGCACGCCCTTTTTCAGCTTAACGCTTATACATACTTATATATTTCTAAATACATACATATTATACATACCATAACTCCGAAACCAAACTTTTGTGGATCACACATTTTTTTTCTAAACCCGGGACCTCAGTCGCGACAGTCGCATACACTACCACTGCGCCACAGACGCGTGAATGATTATTAAGAAGTATATAATGCGAGCTCGTGGTCATAGCTAATTTACCTACAAGCAAAGTACTTTGCTACTTCGGAAGATTATTATATTATAGTATCTGTGGTACTATAGAGAAACAAAACGGCCTACATACATAGTATACCTATATACATACACTAGCTGATCTCCCTGCTTCGCCTGTGACATACTTTATACCTCGCGGCCCCAAATTATTCCCGTCGTTTATTAAAAATTTGCTGGATTTGTTGACATTTTATGGTTACTGCTCCGTTCTCCTGGGTAGCAGCAAGATAGTATATAGTCTCTTGCCTTTCTTGATAAATGGGCTATCCAACACAAAAAGATTTTTTCTATTAAGTTTAACCAACAGTTCCTGAGATAAGTTCCACCAAACATACTCTTTAGCTTTATAATATTAGCAATATTAGGCGTAGCGTAAATATGTGTAGAATTTTCTAGCAAGTAAATATTTGTGCATATATATTACGTTCCGCTACTTAAAAATAATATTTCCATGTCAATATTTGTTAAACTTTTATCTAAATACTTCTCTTATCTAGACTTTTTTTTTAAGAAATATAAACAGTGTGCAGTTTTAATTGTATTGTGTTTTATGATTGCTGACGTACATAAGCGTTTTACTCGCATAGTGATGTTTCCCGCGGGAATACAAGGATAAAATGTAGTGTAGTTGTAGTTATAATATCAACTATCTGCCAGTGAAAGTCCTGTTAAAAGTGGTTCAGCCGTTTCAGAGATTTGCAACACACACAGACAGGTAAAATTAATAAAAAACGTTTTTTACGTAGGTACCGTATTTACTTCCATTCATTTGCATTAAGTGGAAATCTGTTCATTTACAAAATAAACACTCATTTGGATTTACAAATAAACACTTCAAATGTATTTATCAGCGCTCGTGGACCCGCGGACTCAGTGTTCTGTAAACGATCACTGCGTTAAGCAACTTTCGCTATCGTTACTCACGGATTGGTGATCACTTTGTGGCATTTACCGCCTCCGCACACTAGCTTCTTTTAGAAGCTGAAACCGGCAACTTTGAAACTGTTTCGGGTTTCGGCAACTCGCCGGCATCCGGGCACAGCTACGGTATCCCGCCCCTTGGTCGCCGGTAGAGTTGTCAATCAATAGTCAACGATGTCGATGGTTTACCAATTTGAATGGTAAATTTACAAATGATACATTTTAAAGTGAATACTAAACCATACATATTCAATAAATATGTAGGTATATATCTATTATTATAATCACTTATTGTATAATATTAAATTATATACCTTCAAAATGAAGAAGAAGAAATATAAAAATATACTTCAAATTCAATAAAAAACAATATAATTATGTCAATAATTTTACTAAGCAGAGTAGCTGTGCTCTCTAGCTTTGTCCATGACGTACATGGAAGCCCTCTCTTGAAATCAATCCAAAATAATAGTAGCAGGAGAACTCTAGAAGGATTTTGGTAGTTATCACTTATCACGTGGTCGGAAAACTATTTGCGGGAGAAACCTTACACCTTGTATTATACCCCCAACATTTTATTTGATACTCTTTTACGTAAAAACTACAGAATGGATTTTAATAAAACTTTACATTATTATAGCTTATATATACATCAGAATAACACATAGGCTACTTTTTATTCATGGAAATAACATTTTAATGGACCAGTTAAAATTTACCCACGTGCTTCGTCAAAGTTACATAGGTAGTACAATACTAGTCGTGTTTAGAAATGCAAACGTTACATCGATTTTATTCCAACATCAATGGGGTGGAGTCCTTACACTCATTAATATTTTAAACTAGTTTATAATAATAAGAAAAGTTAATAATAATAATTAAAGTTCAATAACAAATTCATAATGGTAGAATAATGAATTTAAGTGAAATAAATACAAATTTAAACATGGATAAAAATTACAGAAAATCATTAAAATAAATAGAAAAATTTTCATATCATTTATTTGACATGACGTTTGACGTCCAGTTAACTTCTAAATTATTTTGATAACAGCAAAACATGAAACTGGTATGCTAACAAGATCCAGGGCGAAACAAAATGCACGCTTACCATCTCCGGATTCGCCGCATAGCTCCGCCTCACAGCCCACGGTGAGCACACCGACTGCTGTTGAGGCGTTGAGCTCGAGCTCCAGCAGCGAATATTTCTCTCCGCCGTCGTCACCAACAACAGCGCGGCGGCGTGGGAGAGGCCGGCCACCAGTTTGCTTGGGGTCCCGAGGCCCATCGGCTTCGAATAGGGCTCCCGCTGCCGGTGGTGATGTGCACCGCATGCGATGGACTCATTCCATGAATGAAAACGTCATGCGGGCATATTATGTGGCTACAGAGGGGGGAACCAACCTGACCGCGTATCGCGATCGAATGCTTCTTCTGTTTCAGGGTCTTGAATCAGGTGTCAACGTTTCGGCACAACAACTATCGGATCAAGTGCGTGCTATCCAGCGTTGTCATATGTTGGATAGTACCGTACTTGAGAGGCTACTTTCTGACTTGCGGCAGAGAAATGTTATCTCTCCCACATCACAAATAACACAATTACAGGTACCAACACCATTACCTTCCACATGTACCGATGTTGGAGTCGATAGCGTAACTTTAACCGAGTGCAATGAACAAATAAGAAGTGCTTTAGAGTGTGCGATGCGGTATTATCTTAATGTTGATGTGAAAATAAGACCACGTCTGCCGCGTTTGCCGATGCATAAACGCAATATGGCACTGGTGTGTGCCTTGGATTCGCTATTGTCTAATTATTTAGATAATAGTGAAAATCTCAGTAGTACGCACTCAATTTTGTACTGTGCAGCTGTTGCAGCATGTCGAGTAGCTGGTGTTAAATTCCCAGATCATAAGATCACTACTCGACCAGTTTGTGCTGTACCACTGTGGCAGTGCAGGATTGAGCGGCGGATTGCTGAGACCAGGGTGCTCATTGGCAAACTTATCTGCTTTAGGTCGGCCAATACTCGTCCGAAAGTGATGCGTTTTGTAGCTCGGGCTTTTGCTGGAACTGGAATACGTTATTGTGACTATGCAACCCAAGTTACAGAACGCATTGACTTCCTATAGCAGAAAGTATATGCATGGGCAAACAGAATTAGACGCTATAAAACTAGGACAGGTAGATATATACTGAATCGCACATTTCAGAGAGATGAGCGGTGGGTGTATAGAAATTGGAACCAGATACTGTGGGTTACATGCATTTACCAGATACTGAAGCTACGAACTCATTTTGGCGTAGTATTTGGTCAGTGCCTGTCACCCATACAGAAGGTGAATGGATGCGAGATGTCAAGCGACTGTGTGACTCTATTAATCCAATGGAGCCAAATCAATTACATCTGATGATGTTGCTAATGCAGTCCGTCAACTTCCTAATTAGAAATCTGCAGGACCAGACGGACTGCACAATTTTTGGCTAAAGTGGCTACGGAGTTCACATAGTCGTTTGGCATCTCAATTTCAATCATATTTGGAATCTGGGTTGCTTCCAAGTTTAGTGACCACTGGAGTAACCCACCTGCTACATAAGTCTGGTGGTACCGTGGACCCCAAAAATTATAGACCTATAATGTAATCAACATCTATTCTGAGAGTAAAAATAAACTCTCATATAACAGAAAATTCCATCCTGTCCGACTCTCAGAATGGATGTAGGACTGGGGCCCGTGGTACTAAAGAACTTCTTATTATTAATACGACGGTTCATCGTAAACGAAGGAATTTAGCGACATCTTGGATAGACTATAAGAAGGCTTATGACTCCGTGATACATTCATGGCTCATGAGGGTGCTAGAGTTGTATAAGATTGATGCAACTCTATGCACCTTCTTGGAGACATGTATGGGGCAATGGAGTACGGTTCTTCGCTATCCGGGATGTAGAAAAATTCTTAGTGACGATGAACCTATAAAGATAAAGAGGGGTATTTTCCAGGGTGACAGTTTGAGTCCTTTGTGGTTTTGTCTAGCACTTAACCCTCTCAGTACAATATTAGAGGATTTAGGGCTGGGCTATCATTTGCAGAGAAGTGGTCAAGTTATATCCCACCTCTTTTACATGGATGATTTGAAACTCTTTGCCTCCAACGATATCCAATTGAAAGACTTACTAAAGGCAACTGAAAACTTTAGTAATTCTATCAAAATGGAGTTTGGAGTAGACAAATGTGCAACCATGCATGTTAAAAGAGGTAAGATTGTCGAATCTAAAGGCATGGAACTTTCAGATTCCACAAAACTTAGATCCCTTTCTGCAAATGATACCTGCAAATATTTGGGTATGTCACAGGCATTAGGAATTGATGACAGGGGTATGAAACAATCATTAGTGGAGCGTTTCTTCGGCCACCTGAAGAAAGTACTGAAAAGTCTTTTATCGGGTGGAAACAAGAGCGTCGTCCACATTTTATTATGCTACGAAATTTCAAGGGTATGGACCTGAGGGCTTTGGAACGCGATGCGAGTAGCATTGACTGGGCGCCTGTGGTCGATCGTGGCAGTATGGATGAAAAGATTGCAATTTTCAACGGGATTATGACTGATTTGTACAATTGTTATGCGCCCAAACGTCGAGTAAGAGCAAAGAGCATCCCTGCTCCATGGATTACTTCTGATATTAAGGAAACGATGGGCAGAAGAGATAAAGCCAAACGGTTGTACAAGCGTAATCCTACGGATTTCAATTTCAATCGCTTCAGAGTTTTGCGGAATGTCTGCGTTCGTCTGTGTAGAGATGCAAAACGTCACCACTTTCACAAATCTCTTGATACCCATGACTCCTCCAAAATTTGGAAATTTCTCAAGGCTAATGGCATCGGTAAGTCTCCCATAGTGATATGTCAAGATGTTGATTTGCGTGCTCTTAATAAGCATTTCTCTATCTCGCCTACAACACTTGACCCAGTCACGAAGTCTAGCACCTTACTAGAACTCTCACTACTGCCGGTACCATTATGTCCTCCATTCAATTTCGCGTCAGTGGACGAGGATGAAGTTAAAAAATCTCTCTTATCTATAACTTCTTCTGCTGTTGGTAACGATGAGTTAGGCTTAAAAATGTTCACTCCCATATTATCCTCTTTAATTCCCATCCTAACTCATATGTTTAATTTTTCCCTATCCTCTGGTTGTTTTCCTTGTGCTTGGAAGCAAGCACTTATAATTCCTCTACCCAAGGTACCAAATCCTACACAAATGTCTCAATTTCGTCCCATATCCATTCTTCCTTTCCTTTCAAAAGTCCTTGAGCATTTAGCACATCGTCAGCTCTCAAGTTACTTAACACTGAATAACCTCCTTAGCTCTTTCCAGTCTGGTTTTAGACCTGGTCACAGTACCGTGACGGCTCTTCTTAAGGTCACGGATGATATTCGTTGGGCCATGGAGAAAAAATCGCTCACGGTCATGGTGCTACTGGATTTCAGTAGTGCTTTTAACTCCGTGGATTTTGATATACTCCTTGGAATCCTAAAATCCCTCATTTCTCCGCGGAGGCTGTGGCCTGGTTTGAATCTTATCTTCGGGGCCGATCGCAGTGTGTTCGCCTTAATGAGTCTCACTCAGAATGGTGTAGCCTCAGCGCTGGCGTACCTCAGGGTGGCGTGTTATCTCCTTTACTCTTCTCAGTTTTCATCAACTCTGCTGTACGAGTTATTTCCTCTAGCTTCTATATCTATGCTGATGATCTGCAGCTGTATCGTCATTTTGCTCTGAACGAATATAGGACCGCCATTTCTGCTGTGAATCGCGACCTGGACGCTATTAGCCAGTGGGCTAAGTCGTTTGGGATTCAGATAAATCCAAGCAAATCTCAGGCCATGATTATTGGTAGCCGGCAAATGCTTAGTGGTCGAGATACGGCTTCTCTTCCGCCTATTCTGCTTGATGGTTTTCCTATAGCTTACAGCAGTACTGCTAAAAATCTTGGCATCATATTAGATCAAAACTTATCCTGGAAAGCTCAAATTGAATCTGTAAGTAAAAAGGTGCATTTTACTTTTCACACTTTAAGATGCCTTCAGAATCTCCTACCTTTCAAAACCAAAATCTCACTGGCTCAAACCCTTATACAACCCATTTTGGACTATGCGGACTCCTGCTACTTGGATGCTACTGAGGAGCTTTTGAATAAACTTGAGCGCTTGCAAAACTTGTGCATTCGTTTTGTTTTTAATCTACGTAAGTATGATCATGTCTCGCAGTTTCGCGAAAATCTCAAGTGGCTCCCAATCCGACTTCGTAGGAATACTCGGATATTGTTACTTCTATATAATATCCTACACAATCCCTCTTATCCTTCTTATCTACGGGAGCGTTTCTCTTTCATGATTAAGTCTGATGTTCCATGTAGGTCACACCTCACTTTTCGCTTAAATTGTCCATCTCACAAAACGGACTTTTATTCAAAATCCTTTACTGTTCACGCGGCCAGGCTGTGGAACTCACTTCCTGCTAATATTCATAAGTGTCGTACCATTTCAACTTTCAAGAAAAGAGTGCGAGAACACTACCTATCGTCTATACTATAGAAAGTAGTACATGTGTATGTTCATTTTACAATAATATGTATTTATTTGGGTATATATATTTATATATATATATATATATATTTAGTTAGGTATTATGTATATATGTAGCTATAGCTTATGTAAGTTTATTAACCTGCACACATCTTTTGTATTCTTTGTTTACTTCTCTTATCCCAGGCCTACTGGAAGAGATTTCTTTAGAAATAAGTAGTGCCTTTGTACGTAATTTTAGTTGTTTATCTGTCATGTTCTTTGTGTGTATGTACATAAATAAATAAATAAATAAAAAAAATAAATAAAGGTTCGCGCCTTTAATGATTGGGTCATACCATTGTTAACCTACTCCTTTGGCATACTCAGATGGACTCAAACTGAGTTGGACACCCTCGACAGAAATGTTCGTACTCTGCTTACTACATACCGAATGCACCATCCACGTTCGTCTGTTATGAGGTTGTATATCCCGCGGAAGTTTGTGGGTCGAGGCTTCTTGAATGTTAAGACTCTCCACAACCGCGAGATATGCAACCTTAGAAAATATTTCTGTCAGCGAATATGGGTATGCATCGGTGTGTGGTAGCAGTAGATAATGGACTTACCCCGCTTAGTCTGGCTAAAGAGAACTGGCGCAAACCTGTAATACTCACTACTGATGAACGCAAGGAGATATGGAAGAGTAAGGAGCTGCATGGACGATTTTTTGGGCCCTATATGGGTCCGATGTAGATTTAACAGCATCTGTTTCCTGGCTACGGTTTGGGGACCTCTTTGGGGAAACTTAAGGTTTTGTCTTTGCAATTACAGACGAAGTATTGTAACACTTTTAGCCCCGAGAACCACCACTACAGACGAAATAGTAATGACGAATAACTACCGAAAGTATACTCTAAAGGATGGTACGATTGACATTTGTCGGGCATGTCATCATCCGGGTGAATCTTTAAGACATATTATTTCTGGTTGTTCTCGTCTTGCTAACGGGGAGTATTTGCATAGACACAATCAAGTAGCCAGGATAGTCCATCAGCAACTAGCTCTTAAGTATAAACTTGTGGATTAGGAGGTGCCCTATTACAGGTATGTCCCCGACCCAGTTCTTGAAAATGGTCGTATCACACTGTACTTGAATCAAACTATCATTACTGACAGGACTATTGTTGCCTGATATAGTGGTGATAGATCGATTAGAGCGTTGCGCAATGATTGTTGATATCACCATCCCACATAATGAAAATCTCGTGAAAGCAGAAAAAGAAAAACAATTAAAATATTTGGACTTGGCTCACGAGATTGTTGACATGTGGGATGTGGATTCGGCAATCATTGTCCCGATAGTCATATCAGCACATGGGTTGATTGCCAAGAGCCTCGACCAACATCTTATGAGGCTCGCGTTAGGCAGTTGGATCAAGGGTTTGATGCAGAAGGCAGTTCTCCTCGACACGGCACGCATTGTCAGGAGGTTCCTATCTCTGGAGCCCTAACCACCGGTTGCTTGGTCCCTGTACCCGATACCGGTGGGCCACTACTTTTTATATTTTTAAATGTATTTACTTTAGATATATTTCAAAATTTAATTTGTATATCTGTATTGTAAATAAAGAGAATAATAAAATTACTTATAATAATAACACAGGATCTTGTTCCCGGGATAAAAAGTCGCCTAAACGTATATAAGTACCTAGTTTGTTTGTTTGTTCGAGGTTGGAGCAAAACCCAGACGGTAGATCACTAACTCTAATATTGTGGTTAATTTACCAGTTTAAATACTGCGCTATATTTCATCACAATCGGTTCAGCAGAAGTAATAATACAGCTTAAACTAATTACTAGACGCGCTATACATTGGAGAGGTCAAAGTATTTTGGATTGTTATTTATAATTTCATTAAGAAAACAAGATTACATCCAGAACAAATTAATGATATTTTACGCTTTACGGAGCTTTGTATGAAGCAAAATTACTTTCTATTTAACTATGAATATTATGTACAAAAAGAAGGTCTAGCAATGGGCTCGCCTTTAAGCCCCCTAATGGCAGACATATTTATGGACTATTTTGAAAATAAAAATATAATCAATAACAGTCATATTTCATATTACTATAGATATGTAGATGATATAATAATGAATTGGATGGGTACCCATAGACAACTAAGTATATTTCTCAGTAACTTAAATGGCATTCACCCTAAAATTAAATTTAAATTAGATATAGAACAAAATTTTTATTGAACTTCCTAGACCTATCAATTTCAAAAAATGGCAAAAAGCATATTTTTGAAATATTCCGTAAACCAACTTATACTGATACTACAATTCCTTTTAATTCTTGCCACCCATGGCTTCACAAAATGACGGCTCTCCATAGTATGATTCATAGGCTATTAAATTTTCCATTAAGCAAAGAGGCATTTGACAAGGAATTGAATATTATTTGCTGCATTGCACAATCTAACGGCTATAGCTCAAAATTAATACACTCACTTTTATTAAAAAAGCAAAATAATATGGTTAAACTCCTTTTGTACCCATCAACTAAAGAAACTAAAAAGTATACTTCTAGTCTCCCATATGGGCGTATCACACATCGTGTGGCGAGGGTACTTAAGAAAAATAATGTTTTCTCGGCCTATAGACCTCAAAATACCTTAAAAACATTATGTAATGGTAAAGATAGTATTAGTGAACAAACAGACTTCCACACTTCGGTTTTGCTTAGTTTATTCAAAAATAGACAAAACATCTAGAAGTCTACATCGCGCTATCGTTTGGTTGCGTTCGAACTACAAAAGGTTGAGGTGAACGCGTAAGTACTTTTGCTGCCAAACAGTCTTGATAATGCCTCGTGTGTAGGCGAAACACGTGTCAACATCGTACGACATTCTAAAAAAGCGGAATATTGCAAAAATAACATTTAAAAACAAAATAATTATAGTTTTTTTATTAACTCAATGTAATATTACGACAATTTCTACTGAATAGCACCATCCGCAAGCCGCTTTAAACAAGTTTGTTATAAAAATCTAAATGTTAGATTTTGCCCCTTTTGTACACTCTGAGGGTGACCGGCACACCTCCAATTTAAACAGATGCTGCGTATCTACTTACCGAGATAGAGATTGAAAAAATCTTTAATCAACAAAATACGTTGTAGTACAGTACATACGTTGTATGTTACTTAAAAATATGGTTGTTGCTGTTACTTACCCGTGGAAAGGAAAGCTGCTACCGTTATAAGACTCATTTTTGCACCCTGAATTCACCAGTCACACAACATGAATTCACCATATTTCATAAAAATCTAACAGGTTTAAAATGAAAATTTACACAATCGCAAATCGAAGCACGAGCATCCAATGACCTTAAACGGTACATCTTCAATTTAAAACAATCGATATGTAAGTATCTACCTACCTACTATTATGATATTGTAAAAATATTTGATCAATAAAATTTATGGTGACCCTACACTTTAAGCAAGATGGCAGGTCCAGGCGGATCTTGCATATAGTATTACCAAACCCAAACATTTAAGTACTACTCTTACTAAGTATTAATGAGTATTTTTTAATACTATGAAGTTATTATTAATAATTATAGGAACTGTAGAAATATTTAGATAAGTTCCAAAGAGTATGAATAATTAATTCTACTAAATCATAAAAAAAGAAATATATAACATTTTCTACCATTTCTACCAAATCCAATGGTTATTTGAGCTGGCAGCGCGTTAGACAAGGAACAGCACCTTTCGGAGCTCTCTCGCCAGGACCGTTTTTAGCTAGCTACCGCTTATATGGAAATAGCTACCTTACAAGTAAGAAAAGATTATATTTATTTGAGTTCTTTAAAACACCGTTTTAAGTTTGGAAAGTTAATAGTAATTACCTCTATAATATTTACAACTTACAGCTTCCATAAACTTTACACATATTACAAAAGGAAGGTATGTCTTTCGGCTGTGAGGTAGGTAAGGAATATTTACAAACTTATATCAAAAGTAAAAAATAAAAGAAATATTTAGGCATCAAAAAACTCTTCCACATCGCTGTCAGCCACAACCGTACCCAGAATGCTGGCAGCATTGCCACTTTGAATTGTAATGCTGAGCCTTTGACCCAAGTACAAGCCAGCTTTCTGATCATGAGAACCATTGACCAAAATATTAGATAGAGCTCTGAAAAGAAGCTTTGTACTAGGACCCCACGGACCAAGAGTTTCGACCGCAAACGGCTCAAATACATAATTTCCTGCAAGGTTTGTGTATTTGCGCCGTTTGAGTGCCTCAGCGGACGCAACAGCAGCTCCCGCACAGCTAGCAGTGCCAGGAATATGCGAAGGTGCCAGGGTGTCCACACATGTGGCATCCCACACAAGAGGCCTTCCCATCTTCCAAGGCACCAATGACATCCCGTCAGGTCTCTTCCCATCGTCTCGCACCAAGCCCTTGGGTTCAAGGACTGCTGGTACGCCGGCGGCAGAAAGGGCGCCACGGATGATGTCATTTATACTAACATGTCGCGGAAAACGGCCAGCACTTTTGAAATAAGACAGTCCGTGGTGACCGAGGCGGTCGACAGTTTCACCGCAGTGACAACGATGTGGAACGATGCAGGAAGTAACTAGGCGTAAACAGGTAGCAATGCGGAAAGTGCCATTATCTAATAATGTGCCAGTATTGGCAGACGGCAGCGCATGAAGCCAGAGACCCGATTCCCACTCCCCCACAGCCAATAGGCGTGCTCGCTCTGCTGCACTGGATGAAGAGTTAGTTAGTTCTTTTAGTAAGAAAATAGATGTAATTTTAGTTCAACGAATTTTTTTAGTAATCTGTTAGTTATAAGTGTAGTTTTTGATGCAGGGATACTCCTCATTTATCTTGTCAGTGGACAAAACAAACCCACGAACATACGAAAAACAAACTTAAGCGGGTCCCGAACCCGCTTTGTCATTTTTAAGTCACCTCGAGTTTATGAGAGAAGTCAGGGGAGACGTAGCCAGCATATTAGTTGCCCAACAAAATTATTTTTAAAAATACTTCGAGATATTTATTCAATATTTCGATATTCGATATAAAGAACTAGGTCCTCGATTTGTATTCAATCCGTGTTTCTAACTTGTGTAAGTAGCGACTTTCGATTTTGAATCCTGAATATGTATGAGGCAATATAGGTCGGCTCCTGAAAACAGATTTTCTATGCTTGTTGATATATGTTTTAGGTAATATGGCGGCAAATGGAAAACTCACTGAATACGACTGATACTGATAGAGCTTGTCGGCACGGCGCGTTAGAAGAAATAAGGCATGCAGGGTTGTTCTAAATTTTGTTCTTTTAAGGATTTTTATACTTGTATATTAAAATATTTATTTATTTATCTATCACGCCATATCCCCGAAGGGGTGGCAGGGGCATGTTATATGCCCACTTTGCACCAAGTGTATTCCTGTCCTACGTAATAGGTGGAGAGCCCATTGTAAAACTAAAATATAAAGATGCTAAGCCGCAAATCTCTGGAACGACTGTCCGGATTTGAAGAAATCTTTTTGTGTTCGATAGCCCATTTATCGAGGAAGGCTATAGGCTATATATCATCACGATACTACTCTGGAGAGCGGAGCAGTAATCATAAATGTCGACAAATCGGACATATTTTTATACTTTATTGTAGAATTTATAAACAACGGGATTAGTTAGTGACGGGCGAAGCGGTGAGGGTCGCCTAGTATTATATATTTCTAAATTGAGAAGGATTGTGATATTTTATTATAAGATTGACTTGGAATTTTTGGCCAAGAAAATGCCACAATCTTTACGGTCAACTGCCTAAGCTTGTTAAATTGTGCTGGGATAAAGGGCTTTCGCCAAAACCAGCGAAAAACTATTATGTAAAAAGGAATAAAAGTAGACCGCTTTTATTGCAAAAAGGCTGATTTTGTTCACAAATGGTTTTTACTCTAAAAAGTATTATAATATAGTAGTTGAAGCCCGCTGCTCCGCAGGCGTGGTAAAGTTTTTCCGTTCCCATTTACCACACGAACTTGTTTCTGCGATAAAGTAGCCTATGTGCCATTCTGATGTGAATGCTATATTATTGTAAAGTTTCATCAAAATTTATTCAGTTGCTTTGCGTGAAAGAATAACAGACAATCATTTATAATATAAGTAAGATCAGTTATGTTTTTATTTAATTTTTATTCTAAGAAGCTAGACCTCCAGGTCAGAGAAGCTCGTTGTAAAAGCGAATATTGTTACCCTGGAAAGAATCGCCTATCTTATGTAGTCGACTGTGGTGGACTGAAAGATTGCTTTTATATCTAGTACCTAAGTAGTTATTCATGTTCCAAATAAAAAAAAACACTATACCTAATTACTATCCATTTCCCAAGTGAACCTTGACAACCTTCTCCTAGTTGATGGATAAAGAAAGGAACAGCACGATAAGGAAATATTGCGGTATGACAGAAGATGTAGTGACTAAGATAGAAAAAGGGATGCTTAGATGGTTCGGACACGTGGAGAGGATGGATGAAAATAGACTGTCGAAGCAGATTTATGTGGCGAGAGTAAATGGGCAAACTGGTAGAGGTCGACCTCGGCGTATATATCTCAATCAAATCGAAGACTTATTGAAAAAAGGCCAGGACAAGAGTACCGTTAACCGGCGAGCGTGTATAAAAACACTTATGAAAGTTGAAGAAGCGAAAAGCGAAGTGGTATGTCAGGATCGTAGCAAGTGGCAAACCATAGTCTCTGCCTACCCCGATGGGAAACAGGCGTGATAACATGTGTGTATGTTTTCTACCCGAACAAACATACATACAATGGCAAGTTAATAAAAAAAAAACTTAATCCGTCCATTAAAAAATAAATTGAGAATTGCTGATGATTCCAATCAACATGTAGAATGTAAAAAGTTTATAACGACCTTCATCGATGGTCCGTTGACTGTTTTTTGGACATGTTTTAAAGTCCGAATACCCATCGATAAGATTTTCGCAGATCCAATGAACTTTGAACCCCATGTAATATCTAAGATGGGTGATCACTTTGTGGCATTTACATTTGAGAGCGTTTCCGTCCCGGTTGCCAGAAAAATAGCAGTCGTTAAACACAGATGAAGGAGCGGATTACGAGCGCTTCCGAAAAGCCAGTAGGTAGACTAGGTAGGTATATTATATTCAACGATTCAAATTACATCATTGATGTCTATGATGACGATTCTGTTGTAGGATTGAGTCTTCTTTATCATCATCTTAGTGTATTCCCAGTTGCTTCGAAATACCATCTGGATTAACAGCATGTTGATGATATGACCCTACATTGATATGACTGCTAGGAACATGACCCTACATTGATATGACTGCTAGGAACATGACCCTACATTGATATGACTGCTAGGAACATGACCCTACATTGATATGACTGCTAGGAACATGACCCTACATTGATATGACTGCTAGGAACAAAGAAAATATCGCAAAAGTCAAGACTAATCTTGAGTACCTATGTGCTTATTTATTACATTTATCTTTATGTCTCTGTCATACACAGGAACAGCTGTTCTATGATGGCTTTATTTTCTCTCAATGCTTGATCAGTACAGAAATAATAAAATCTCATCATGTTCAAAATGTCTTGAGAACTATGGTAGATAATTATTAATATACAGTGATTATAAAAATATGTGTACTATAAAAAAAATAGTTCCTACACATTTAATCTTGTCGATTAGTACTTTTACAAAAATGTATGAAAATATTCCGATTTGTTAACATTTATGATTACTGCTCGACTCTCCTGGGTAGTATCGTAATGATATATAGCCTACAGCCTTCCTCGATAAATGGACTATCCAACACAAAAATATTTTTTCAAATCTGATCAGTATTTGCTGACATGAGCGCGTTCAACCGAACCTATAAACAAACTCTTCAGCTTTAAATATTAGTATAGAGTATAAGATAAGTAAACAGATTGCACGTGTTGCACAGTCATGTTTAGAATTAAGGTGGTACTTCGTGGCACTGACGCACGTGATGTAAGGTAGATAAGTCACTATGTATCGATATCCTGCGGTCAAAGGTAAATTCGTATCTATTTTGTACTGGGTGGAGTTATTTGCGGAGTTTCCTAACCTTGTGGCAGCAGGATGTTTTGTGGAACTCCCAGCCCTTCAGAGGAGTCAGACTACCTACTAAACCACCACGTTAGAGGTTTGAAACCAAGCCAAATGTAATATGTTATAAATAAAAGACAATTGTATTATACGTTTACTTATTTAATAAATGAATGTGAAATGTGGGCGTATAGTATGCCTCTGCCTACCCCTTCGGGGATAAAGGGTGTGACAATGTGTATGTATGTTTGTATGTATGTATTTAATAAAAGGTGATTTATTTTTTTATTTTATTTAACAATTTATGTACACAAATTATAATATAAAATTGAAAATAGCAGGAAAATTGTAAACGGTACTGCTTATTTCTTAAAGAAATCTCTTCCAGCAGACCGGCGAGAGGAGAGAATCAAGAAATCATTAAAAGGGTAGAAATGTGTAAGAAAGTTTTAAGGAATGAGAGTACATACACACACAATAAAAATATATGATATCATATACACATACATATAATAAATACACTTATAAATATATAAACACATAAATATATAAACATATAACTACATATTTTAAAAAGAATTAATAAATATCGAAAACTTTATCGAAAGATCAGGATAACGAGGAAAGATAGTGTTCACGGACTCTATTTTTGAAAGAAGAGATAGTACGACTTTCTCTGATGACTGGCGGCAAGGAATTCCATAATCTGACTGCATGAACAGTGAAGGAATAAGAATAGAAGTCAGTTTTGTGGACAGGGAATTTGAGGTTGGAGCGGAGGGGAGACCTGCAAGGAGCATCAGGAGATCGTGTAAATGAGAATCGCTCCTTCAGGTAACAAGGGGTTTTTGGATTGTATAAGATATTGTAAAGAAGGCACACAATTCGAGTATTTCTGCGAAGGCGGATTGGGAGCCATTTGAGTTTCCTGGCGAAAATATGACACATGATCATATTTTTTGAGGTTGTAAATAAAACGGATACACAAGTTGTGCAGCCTCTCAAGCTTGTCGAGTAGCTCCTCTGTGACATCTAAATAGCAAATGTCAGCATAGTCGATAATGGGCTGGATGAGAGTTTGGGCAAGGATAATTTTGGTTTTTAAGGGCAAGAACGACTGTTGGCATTTTAAAGAGTGGAACGAGAAATGAACCTTCTTGCTAACTGCATTAACTTGGGAACTCCAGGTTAGGTTGGTATCCATTAATACTCCAAGGTTTTTGACGTTGTCTGAATAAGGAATCAGAGTACCATCCAGCAACACAGGTGGAAACATGGCCCTTACTGAATCGGTTCATATGTGTCTACTGCCAATTATTATGGCCTGTGATTTGTGAGGGTTAATGAGTAATCCGAACGACCTTGCCCACTCAGTTATACGATCCAAATTCTGGTTCATGTCGGCTAAATTATGATATTACTCGGCGGCTAATATGTTGTGTTATATACCTATAAGTGATATTATGTAGAAGTTTTAGATAGTTTCAGGCGCCAGATGAATTAGATACAAGTGATACAAATATTATCGGGTAGCCACAAATACTAGCAAAATAATAGTAGGTACCGATCTTCTAGTCCCTCCTCTATTCAGGGGCTTTTCACCTGAAATGGGGCTCTCCCCCAAGCCGAGTTAAAGCAATTTATCCTCGCTTCGGGTAGCTCTCAAGGACCCCTTTGAAATCAGCAGGTGTAGAGAATGAGCAAGCGTTAGTTAATGACCAACATTTGAAGATCGGGGGATAACATGCGTGCCAATGGTCTCACTACAGAGGATGCCGACGACCGTGCGAAGTGGAGGAGAAAATGTAGGAAATCGGACCCCGAGCGACGCGAGACGCAATTAGGACAGACGCGCGGATGATGATGATGATTTGAAGATCGGGGGCAGCTGGTAAACCGACCATCCGCCATGTGCTAGCATATACCACTCAATGGCATTGATTCGATAACCCATAACTAAATTAACTGCTCCCACAGACTGGGGTATAATTCGTTACATTGACCCATGGCGACTTTAGTTTCCAGGTTGCACTACGTAGAAATTCCTAATTCCTAACCCTACATCCAATAGGGCAATGAGTATTCACAGGTGTGCTGGGTTTAAATATAAGTGAAAACTAAATTTATTAATAATTTATTTATCTAGACGCATTCGCTGTCTGCTATATGTACATTTATTAATTGATCACAATTTTAACATTGTGTAGTATACATAAATGACCTAATTTTTATAAGCAACAGATACAAACAAAACAAGCGTCTCAAATATACAAACTAATAGCCATCATCATCATTCAACATACGAGATAAAAATAATTAAGAATTTACAATGACATAAAATATGAATTGAAGACGTCATAAGTAAATGTTACAAATTAATGTCAAAAAATATAATAGTATCTAATAATAACATGTCCAATTAAAAATCGCGAGTCCAGAGATTTTATCTCATCTAAAGATATGCGTACCGTAAAAGAAGTTTTCACTCCAAATATAAAAGGGTTGTGAGATTTCTTGACATGATGTTTCATTATCAAGGTGAATAGTGTTACTTATCCAACATAATCTAAGCTATCACTAATTATGTCACATGTCAACCAGTGTTAACAATATCTAATCAAGACTATCTGTTAGAACACTCTGCATATACCCACCCACTGATTAGTGATAATAAAAAAGGTCATAAACAAGTTATAACTCATACCACGTAGTATTGCTTGTGGATTATAATATTGTTGGACATTTTTGTAGTGAAACTTCTTTATCAACGCCTGAGAGAAATTTTATAGCTGTAAAAAAATGTCGTAAAGAAGTACCTGTACCTGTGTGCTCCGCTCACGAAGTAGATAATAACAGTTCTTTCTGTCCACCGTGACTCTGGTACACACACTATTTTATTCACAATATCGTTTAGTCAAAGTAAGCCAACATAAGCTTGTGCTATGGGATCTAGAGAACTGAAAAACATACTTACATACATACTAATAAGTACATAGGAAACATCTAAACTTCGAAAGAAATATTTGCAGATCACACAAATATTTTCTGCAACCTGGGCATCGAAACCGGGATCTTAGTGGGGCAGTCGCATACACTACAACTTACGCCACCAAGGCAGTAAGTTGTGCAGAATTGTCATTTTTTTTTTCAGATAAAAGCTTTTAGATTTATCGATTTTACCTAGAGAATCCCTCTTTCTATAGGATGTACATCTAGTTGCCTTCCAGGTCTAGCGCTTTGCAAAGGAAGTAAGAGGCTTTAATTTCTTATTCCTTAAATGTACTTCTGATTAAATTCGATGCGGGTTCCAAGACATTTTAACCTCTCTTGGGACTTCACCGAGAACGAGCTCGAGCAATAAGTTTTCAGGAGTCACGGTAATGGGAATGTGGGTGGGATTAGTCCAAATATACCTAGAGAATGCATAATTCAGGATATCACAGAGATTGTAAAGGCTTGGTTCAGTCTTGACCCGCATCAGTTGTCTAATGGTCTGTCTGGAACTAGTGTGGAATTAACATAGAATTTACTCCTGCTGAAAACGGACAAGGCAGACATGGTTGGGAAAGACATGGTTGGGAATCATTAATTTTTTAATAATCATTTCTCTCACCATTCTCGCAATTTTCTTAAAAAAGGGTAGGTAGAACATTTTCCCTTTACGTACCTATTAATATAAGTACTAATGATAACTCATGTGTACGCTTACACATACCCTGATGTTGATAATAATATTTAGGTTTAATCCAACATGTTTAGGGTTAAAAAGAGTCTCTTAGGTTTCCTGAGAGGGTCAAGACGATGACGATGAGATTATTGCGAAAATCGGCAATTGTCCTCCAAAAGCTCTTAGGTCCGTATTCCAGAACGTTTCTCAATACTCAATCGACGATTGAGAGTAGATTTTATACGGCAAAATCTAGCATCAAGCGTTGATTAAGTATTGAGAAACGTTCTGGAATACGGACCTTAGTCTCACCTGCAGCTGTATATTTATTTACAAAGTATGCATCAAATATAATTGCATCAGCAGATGCGTCATAATGAATTATTACATAATCATATTATACACTTGAACACGGACCTACCTATTAAATACTTCATCTTATTTTATAATAATTTAATTGAATCTTATTTTATATTAATTTGAAGCGCTCGTGGCCCGCGGTCTCAGTGTTCGGTAAAAGATCACTGAGGTACGCAACTTTCACTATGGCTGGTCGTCGGATGGGTGACCACTTTGTGGCATTTACATTTGCGAGCGTTTCCGTGCTTCGGAAGGCACGTTAAGCCGTTGGTCCCGGTTGCCAGTAAAATGACAGTCGTTAAGCCTGGTTAAAGGCCTTAAAGGCGGCTTAAAAAATTTCAACAGCAGGTAGCCACAACCTGCGTCTGTCTATTTCAACACGGCAATGAGCTCACCACCTATTACGTGGGACAGGATTCCACACGGTAAAAAGTGGGCATATAATATGCCTCTGCCACCCCTTCGGGGATAAGGCGTGATGGATATTTATTTATATTAATTACTCACCATTGCTATTTAACTTATGCAATTTAGATTTGAAGCACTTGTGGTCCCGTGGACTTAGTGTTCTGTAAACGATCACCGCGTTAAGCAACTTCCGCTATGGCTGGTCACGGATGGGTGACCACTTTGTGGCATTTACATTTGCGAGCTATTCCGTGCTTCGGAAGGCACGTTAGCCGTTGCTTGGTCCGGGTTATTAGTAACATGGCAGTAGTAAGTCAAGTAGAAGGCAATGGGCTCACCACCTATTACGTGGGACAGGAATACACATGGTGAAAAGTGGGCATATCATATGCCTCTGCCACCCCATAAGGCGTGATAGATAAATAATTTAGATTTAGAATCGCTAGTACGAGTATACCCGTTAGCTCAATTTTCTCTGCGTTGTCTTAAGATTACGGTCGGTTCTGAGATGAGTGACCGTTTGTGATATTACCATTAACGAGCTTTTCTATACTTCTGATGACGCTATAAGTCAATCATCTGATTTTTTTATACCGCTGAGCTGTCAGAAAAGCATATTATTGCTAGTAACATATATTATCGTATACTATCTTCACGCTTTATTCCTGTTGGGTAACTCGGGTAGGACAGACACCAGGTTTCGCGATTACTGAGGGAGTGGAAGAGGCATATTATTTGCCCATATTACACTATAAGCATTTTTGTCCCACGTAATAGGTGGTGTGTCTACTGCCGTGTTGAAATAGACAGACCCAGGTCGTGGGTACCTGCTGTGGATTTTTTGCAAGCCGCACATAGTCCTTTAACTTGGCTTAACAACTGCCATGTTACTGGCAACCGGGACCAACGGCTTAACGTGCCTTATATATATTCTAAATATATACATATTGTACATAATAGGAAACACCCAAACTCCGAAACAAACATTTGTGAATCACACAAATATTTGTTCCGACACGGGAATCGAATTTGGGACGTCAATGCGCCAGTAGTATACACCACCGCTTGCTGCACCGAGGCAGTACATTCATAGTATGTATCTATCATATAGTATATATTCACTTCTATAGTTTTAGTGTATTATAAAATATATTTGCTTATTTTAAATTAAATACAAACACTGTTTATTTTGCATAGATACTTAGTAACTACAATAAAATATATATTTCATTAACTCACTAATTGGATCTAAACAAGGCCCCCGCCCGTGGCATTGTGCCCAAAAAACTGGCAGCATTTCCTGTTAAACTATATACTCAGGTCTACGATATAAGTGTGAAAAATCTCCTTAGTTATTATTATCTATCATGCCTTATCCCCGAAGGGGTGGCAGAGGCATACATATTGTATGCCCACTTTTCACCATGTGTATTCCTGTCCCACGTAATAGGTGGTGAGCCCGTTACCGTGTTGTAATAGACAGACGCAGGTTGTGGCTACCTGCTGTTGAAATTTTTCAAGCCGCCCATAAGGCCTTCAACTTGACTAACCTAACGACAGCCATGTTACTCGCAACCGGAACCAACGTCTGAACGTGCCTTCCGAAGCACGGAAAAGCTCTGTGCCCATCCGAGGACCCACCATAGTGAAAGTTGCGTAACTCTGTGTTCGTTTACAGAACACTGAGTCCGCGGGGCAACAATCGTCTAAGGCCCACTTGCCCGATCTTGGGTTAGCGTGTATAACTCGGAGGTATGGACTAACCCCGAGTTAAATCATTAATTTGTCTCACTTGATGTACCTAGGGTTAAATCGCTAAAATTTTAACTCACCGATTTCTGAGGGTTAATTCGTCAATCGTTGGGTTAGCAGCTGACAGACAATGAAGTGGCATGTGACACATGCTTGACACGGACTCCTCAAAATGACACGCCGCGCACACATAATACGATAAAAATAAAATGCACTCGGTTGTCATGTTACATTCATTCGTGTAAGAAAAAGTCTTATGTGGCAAACTGTAGTGTAAAAGAGATGACATACCTGTTTCATTCTTTGTTCAATCATTAATGTTTGGTTGGATGACATAGAGTGATTTAAAACACTGGGTTAGTTAACCCAATGATATTTTTCTATGGTGCAAGACATGATTAGGGTTAAAAAGTTATTTACTTAATTCCGAGTTATCTAACTCTATAATTATTTATTTAACCCCAGCATTCACGCAAGTGGGCCTCAGTTAACCCAAAAAAAGCTGTGCCTGTTTATGACGCAAAAAATATCGTATTTTTCCGCAGAAACCTCGATGGTCGAGTCCGGCTCGCACTTCTACGGTTTTTATTTAATAAATTAAATAATTTAATAAAAAAGACCTTACACATACCACCATTCCTTTAACACACACATAAATACATGTATGGCTGACGTAATTTAATTCCGTTTGCAAATATGCAAATAATATTGCAAATAATTTTAAATCAAACTACATTTCTTTTCTTTCTTAATTCTAGTGTATTTCCAGTTGCTTCCAAATCCTACCTTGATTTGGATCCCATGGGGTTCACTTTAATTTAGCTGCTAGGAGCAGCTGTCGTTTCTGATTTGTTGCATTATGGTAGGGACAGTTATATGAGTTCTCAATCCCATCTGGTCCATTAATCAGCTAGCCTAGCACTAGCAGGTGAAGATAGCTTGAGCCTCGATAATACCCCTTACTTCCAACAAATCCTATACAGGAAAGTAATTTGATTCATTTTTAACTTTAGTCGTTCTTCGTTTATCATTGTTATTTTAATCTACATCATCATCTTCATTTGAGCGTAAACTTACTGTTAATTTCAGCTTGACGGGGTTGGCGTTGTTCTTTTTTGTTATTAGGCACGAGAACTTCGAGGATGGAGTTTTTAAATTGTTTTATGTGGCAAGTCAAAATGGCGTCGCCCGCCTGGCGGAAAGCAAAGACGACGGACGACCTGTGATTGGGGCCGCTATCTCAAGCCGCAGGGCTCCGATAGCGACCCCCATCTTGACGGCCCAAAAATGTGCATTTTCACGTTTCTCTTACAGTTTACAAACACTTACGCCATGAGCGTTTCGTCATTCATCAGGGGTCCAAACCCCTGAGAACTTAATACATATTCACAATCGACCCGTTTAAAAATAACTTCATCCGGGTGCACACTACCGGAGCGGTTTCATGATTGAAGGGGTCAATGATTTTGTGAAATTAGTGACCTTTAGAAACTTCTAAAATAAAAGCGGAAAACCCGAGGTCGGTAGCGATTTCAGGGTTCAGACACAGCGCAGAGTTTTTTTTTTATATTTATATACAACTTAAATCTATACTAATATAATAAAAACCGAAGAGTTTGTTTGTCTGTTTAGTTGAACTCGCTAATATCCGGAACTACTGGTCGGATTTGAAATTGATTTTGATTTCGAAGTATGTCACAGGCGAAGCCTTTCACCTAGTTTACAATAATGCAGAGATATGATGCCATATAAACTCTTGTGAGTTTTTACGTGCATCATTGTAAACGATCACTGCGTTAAGCCAACTAAAAAGAATTTTTACTCAAATATCATAATTTCTATTTAAAATTTATATTAAATAACAAATGCCTTTAACAAATTAGACTCGTATACGTCTAATTAAGAAATAATCTGTCAAAGTGGATCGTTACCTTGCTCCAAACACAGATCAGATTTATTAGAAATGGTCAAAGGCAGTGTCTTAAATCGTTAGATACTATAGGAGCCGTAAACATATAGAAGAAGAATCTAGCACAATGGATGTCATGGTATAAGGAGCGCGGGCTGCACAAGAAGCCGGTATGGTACACGACAGGGATAGGCCGTATTGCATAGCTATTGCTGACGTCAACGCATTTTATAGACAAGGACTACTAATTCCAAAGAAGAACGTCCCCCTGTGAAAAAGCCACCTGCCCCTTGTAATGGTTTGGAGTACTAAAAGGCTTGGAAAGGCACCCGTGCGGTGGCGGGCAAACGACTAAACGATAGCATTCCCAAGGAGTTTTGGCGTCAGGCTGGCACCGACCATAAAAACCAAGCCAAAACATTTTGCAGTATGGAATTTAGACATACTGCGCCGATCCGAAGTAAATTGGGACAAGGGCAAGGGAATGATGACTGCGTTAAGCATACTACACTACGGTCAGCCCTGAGATAGGTAACCGCTATTTCGATTTACAACCGATTCCGTGCTTCGGAATGTTAACGCACCTCGCTAGCTCAGTGTTCTGTAAACGATCATTGCGTTAAGAATCTTATGCTAAGGATGGGTTCTCAGATGAGCTTTGTGGGGTTTTCTATTACGAACGTTTCCGTGCTTCGCTAGGCACGTTAAGTCGATGGTCCCAGTTGTCAGTAACACATTATGGTAGTTATTAAACAAAGTTAAAGGCATTATGGGCGGCTTGATCGCATTGCGAAAGTTTCATTTGTGATGTGTCTCCATAGAAATAGTAAAAAAAGAACTATTCTACGTAGATACCTTTTGTGATACAGAGATCTGTATCACAAAAGGAGACTCACTATTTTGAGACAAATTATTATGTTTGATAGCTGATATCATCGAGATTAGAATATCGAATATAATACATTTAGGAGTTGGAGGTTTATGAGCTTATTTGTTAGTTGAGTTAACCAGGTGTTCACGGGTGTAAGTGCCCTTCCTACATCTCTACTCTAGCAACCTCTCCTGCTGAATAACGGATGTGTCAACGAAGCAGGCGTCCTTACGGGATTGGATGGTCAAATATCAGTTGCTCCCAAAAATGCTGAATAAAAATGAACCTCTGATGAAATTTCATACCCACTTAGGGTATGGAAGCGACTGGGAATACATTCTAATGAAGAGTTGAGGAGATAATCAGTTTGAGTTCAGGAGAGAACAGATTGAAAATAATTCAGTAGTTGATTAGGTATGGGTATTAGCTTTAAACTTTTAATGTTTTGTAACGGAAGAGCGTGTAAGGGCCTTAGTAAACCTTCAGGGCTCGAGGCAGCTGTATCTACAAGTGGTACACCATGCACATACTAACCTACAAACCAGGTCCTGATGATGAGAAGGATAATTCGAAACAAAAACTTGTACCAACCCGTTAGCTGCCTGTATCTGCCTGTACTAGCCAGTTAGGTAAAGTAAGGCCAGTCATAGATACATATCATCAAGCCTGTCTCCCATCGGGGATGGCAGAGACTATAGCTTTCCACTTGCTACGATGCTGACATACAACAGTTGCTTCTTCTACTTTCATGTTTTCATACACGCTCGCCAGTTAAGGGTACTCTTGACGTGACCTTTTCCCTAAAGGTTTTCGTGGTCGACCCCTACCAGGTTGCCTATTCACTTTCGCCACATAAATCTAGTACGTCACTCCCCAAAAAACTATTGGGAGAAGTCTACGTATACAGTACATGGCGATAGTCTGATTTGATTAAATGATTTATTATTAAAAAACAATAGTGGTAAAGTAGCTCTACAATGAATTAATTACTAAAAACCAGTTAACTACGATAAGGTAAGTATGTAACTATTAATATGATAAACATTACACTTACGAACATACTACCGTATATAGTAAACTTTGAATAAACATTGCATGATAAATAAAAACAAAATAAATTCTTACCCATTATCGCGAATGTCCAAGGAATTGTTTGAAGATCTGGGCACTAGCGGACGATAACTAGATCTCGTCATTTTCACACCACTTTTCGACAGTTCACAACATCACAATCACATATAGAAATAATAGTTTAATTGAGCAAATGACACGCCTAACGTTGAGCGCTCAGGACAAACGACTGATTTCAATGACTATTTACTAGTTGCAAACACAGATTTGATAAGCTAGCCACAAATGGAGAACGTATTCTTTATTTTATTGAACAACAAAGATAACAAATAAGTACACGCCGAATACGACTGACTATTTACAATTGCATTGATACTTTTGCGATCAATAAAATTTTAGCTGGGGTGAAAGCTCGCAACTCGCACCACGCCTCGGGCCGGTTTCGGCTGAGCTTTTATTTAATTTAGTTTTAGGCCATCTAGCGGCGGGTACTTGAACTTTAATTTTGGAAAGGACTTAATATTTGGACACTTTTGTCTTCAAACTGTCATACTGTTGATTGTTGAACTTGCTACACATATATAAAAAAATGAATCGCCAAATATGTTGCTAAGCTTAAAACTCGAAGACGGCTTGACCAAAACGAGTCGATTTTTTTGTTTATTCCTTGAATTCCAAGGTAGGTTTTTATGGAAGGGAACATTGGAAAAATTGCACGGATGGGAAACGGAAACGGGAAAGCTTCATTACGCGGGCGGAGTCGCGGGCATCAGCTAGTTTTGAATAAAAACACTTGTACTATTCCACAAAATTTACTTTTTAATCTGACCGGTTTCACCTTACGGCATTTTCAAAGGTTGACCTTGAACTTTTGTCTTATTATGAACTTTTATTGTCTTTAATAATCTACTTTTGTATAGAACGGAATTTCGCGCGGCACTCTATTACCTATATTTAATATAATGCTAGTCGACGCCCGCGGCTTCGCCCGCATAGACAAGTTTTCCCGTTCCCGTTTCCGTTTCCCACAGGAACTTGTTCCCGGGATGAAAAGTTGTGTGTGTTATTCTAACGTGTAAGTTATATTATTGTAAAGTTTCATTAAAATCCATTCAGTAGTTCTTACGTGAAAGAGTATCATACATCCATTATTACAAACTTTCGCATTTATAATATTAGTAGGTTAAAAATACAATTGACTAGCGGCCACTGGCGCGGAACGTGTTAGTAGACTTCTATCGGCCGACCGATAGAAGTCTACTGGAGTACGATTGTAATAGAAGACTACGAAAAACTGTCAAAATTGTACCGGTGGCTTTTTATTGAGCGACGATTTCGATTTTATTTCGACACGATTGAAATAGCAGACTCGGCCCCCAGGTCCTCAGATAAGTGACCGCTTTGTGGTATTTCCATTTACGAGCGTTTCCGTGCTTCGTAAGTTTAAGCTGCTAATCTCAGTTGCCAGTAACATGGCAGCAAAGGCCTTATGGGCGGCTTGGAAAACAAAATCCACAGTGGGTAGCCACAACCTGTGCCTGTCCATTTTAACACGACAAAGGCTATGTATTTATTTGTATATAAGGACGCACCGCGGTTTCACCCAAGGGAATACAGGGATAAATATATCCTAATGTATACATAAGGTGAAGCGCTCGTGGCCCCGCGGACGTAGTGTTCTGTAAACGATAACTGCGTTAAGCAACTTTCACTATGACTGGTCCACGGATTATATTCTATATTACCAATTCCTTGCTAACATGCTAAATGTAAAAATGTATGTTTGTTTTGCATTGAAGTTCTCGTGGCCCCGCTAACTTAGTGTTCTGTAACCGATACATTTGCGAGCGTTTCCGTGCTTCGGAAAGCACGTTAGGCCGTTGGTCCCGGTTGCCAGTAACATGGCAGTCGTTGAAGGTCTTAAAATTTCAACCGAAGGTCGCCACAACCTGCGCCACAGACAGGCGCTGGTAGTGGCGACCTTCTGTTGAAATTTAAGCTGTTGGGCCCGGTTGCCAATAATTTAATTTTAATATTATATTGATAAATAAAAATTTAACAGCAGGTCGCCGCAGCCTGCGTCTGTCCATTTCAACACGGCAATGGGCTCACCCACCACATGCTACGTGGGACAAAAATGCATATGGCAAAATGTGGGCGTATAATATGTCTCTGCGTACCCCTTCGGAACGGTGTGAAAATATGTATGTTTTGCATTCATTCGGTTCTAACACGTTGTAAGGAAGCAATTAACTGGGTCGCCGACCTGCCTGTCGTCGTTGACGTTTTCCCTTCAACTCTATTTTAGTTAACAGCTGGTTCAGACGGAAAAGCGATTTAAAAAAAAAGAATAAATGCCTTCAGAGAAAGAAAAGAAGATTCTTAGATCTCTAAACGGAAATTCGGTTGGCACACAAGCTTGGTACATTTTCGACCTTGTCTTTGGTAGTTCTGCCATTTCTTCACGGATATGATGTGGTATGTCATAACGGGCGTGGAAACGATGCTAAATTACATGGGTATAAAAACTTCACCCTGTGCTGTGTAATAATAATACTTTATTTATCTCTTTATAAGTTATTTCAACTTAATAAGAGACTGGAGCCTGATGTAGGTTTGTACAAGCACAACCTGTATTACAGGTCACCTGTTTATATGTTGCATCAGTTTTTTTTGTTAATGAAGGGTAGTTGTATACTTCATTATGCAAATAGATACAGAAATATAATAAGGCATATTTATGTTGCTGTAAGAATTCACATAGCAATAAGTAACAAAACAAAATAATAACAAAATACTTGATTGACAGTGAAACTTCTGATACTTACTCGTATGCTACTTATGATTTTGATACTTACCTATACGTAGGTCACATTACACATTTGCGCTCGTGACCCCGCGGTCTCAGTGTTCGGTAAACGATCACTGAGGTACGCAACTTTCACTATGTCTGGTCGTCGGATGGGTGACCACTTTGTGGCTTTTACATTTGCGAGCGTTTCCGTGCTTCGGAAGGCACGTTAAGCCGTTGGTCCCGGTTGCCAGTAAAATGGCAGTCGTTAAGCCTGGTTGAAGGCCTTATAGGCGGTTTAAAAAATTTCAACAGCAGGTAGCCACAACCTGCGTCTGTCTATTTCAACACGGCAATGGGCTCACCACTTATTACGTGGGACAGGAATCCACACGGTGAAAAGTGGGCATATAATATGCCTCTGCCACCCCTTCGGGGATAAGGCGTGATGGATATTTATTTAGGTCACATTATAAGTTTAACGTAACTTAAAAAAACAACATGTTATAACCAAAATATTATGTTTATTGCTTTTCAAAATACTCTCCTTTACATTTTAAACATTTTTTCATGCGATCGAACCATTTTTTAGAACAGGAGATCTGAATGTATTTTTTCTAAGTGCTGATTAAACGCTATCACTGCCTCTTCGGAGTTGGTAAAAGTGAAACCTCTCATCAAATATTTGATTTTGGGGAAATACAGAAATCACAGGGTGCTAGGTCGGGGCTATGCGAAGGATGGGTGACGAGTTCTACTTTTTCGGAAGCTAAAAATGACTGTTTTGTTGGACGTGTGAAGAACGTTGTGCGTGGTCATGATGTAGGAGAACGCGGCTTTTTGATCGACTTTCGCGAACTTTTTCAAACACCATGGGTAAACTAATTGTAGAATACCACTCGGCATTAACACTCTTTTGATCTTCAAGTGGAATTGTACAGATGGGACCCGTCAGTTCATGAGGGAACCAACGACAGCAAAGTTTCCGAACTTTCAATTCTTTGTGTAAAATTTTCTGCATTTGGCTCTTACCAATGCCCAATAGTCCTCGAATTGTCTCATAGGTAATCCGCGGGTTTTCTTCTATTAGCCGCTTAACAGTAGCCACATTATTTTCGTTGACGGCAGTTGAAGGCCGCCCTTCACGAAATTCTTCATGTAAAGAAACTCGACCTCTCTCAAATTCAGAAAACCATCGCCTCTCACGGTGCTCAAACAAGGTGCTTCTCTACGAAAATCATTTAGAAGACGAGCAGCATAGTCTTGCAGAGAGAGAGAACTTTTAAAATCAAAAAAAATCATCGTTCTAAAATCTTTTCGACTTAATTCCATTTTCTTTGCGTACGTAGAACTTTGATGTGTGATACAAAACAATTGACAAATTATTTTCTGTCAATTCTTTTTTTCTTATTAATAAGAAGGTTGCAACGTTTCAAAAAACTTAAAATTCGAAATTCAAATAGTTCCGATTAGCTAGAAGTGCAAAACTTTTAGTGTGCCTCATGTACTAGTGGATAATGCGAGTGAAGCGGTGGTGAGTGGGTTTTGTACTAAGTGTGAATTGTGTTGTTGTATTTATTATGTGTTGCATCAGTTAGAGCAGCCAAGCCGGTTGTTTTATTTATTAGATCGGGGCTTCCTTTGACGGTTTTCATCGTTCAGGTAAAGGTCTGTGCACTGTTAATGTAGATACTCGGACCGAGTAACTAAAGGAAGGTAGAGTTTCGAACCGGCAATTTGTATTCCTCGTATGGAATGTAGAAATGCATTGGTGCGATATATACCGTATTTCCTCTGAGAACTACCGTCTCTAGACTGCGATCTACTTATAACAGCACTGGTGAACAAGAGCTATTAAAGTAATTTGGGCAAACTAGTTTGGCAAGTAAAACTCGAGTAGTACCGGTATAAGACCTGTCTAGCAAAAAATAAAATCACAATTAAGTTGCCTTTCACAATTTTATGACTGATTTTTTTGCAATAACTCTATTTCGACATAAATGTACTTAGTAGGAAAAGGTACCTTCTATATTTATATTTCAACTTTACTTACATTGTTTGTAATGAAGACGCTTCTATATACTATAACTTAAATTAGGTATAGGTCAACATTTTATCCCGTGCGCAAATTCCTATGGGAGCCGTGTACGAGAAATTTTCACAATTATTTTTTTATTAAATTAAGTTGTCCTTTTACACTTTAATAATAAATTATATAAATGTTAGCATAATAATTGCTTTAAACATTTATCCATAGTTTAAGTGGAGTCCATCGCATCAATGTTTAAAAATGGTTGTAACACTGTTCATTGATTTCAGAGTTGTTAAATAGCTTGATAGATGGCTCTGGTCATACTCTTAAATGACGATTAAAGTATAGCGAAGAATTTAACTTGTTTTTTTTTAAATGTATTGAATATTTATTCACATATAAATAAAGTACATATAGGCGATGAATATATTAAAGTTCTTTATTTAGCTTCAAGGGCATGTGAAATAAATAATAGTTGCATCATAATATTAGTCTTGCAGTTTATACGAGTATCTGCATACTCGTATAAACTGCATTAATCATAGAGATAGATATAAATTAATTAAACAATAACAAAATAATTATACACACTAAATGTCATAAATACCATAAATTAATTCAATTGAAAATTTTAACTAACACATTATTACTCCAATTTCATAATTAATTATTATCTAGTAGTAAAGTTTTGAGCCTTTTCTTGAATGGATAATTTATTTAATAGTTTTTTTATACAAATAGCGTAACAATTCTTCTGATACATTATAGTTCTTGGCACAAATTCATGTAAACCTAATAGGGCTTTGCGAATTTCGAGGATAAATATCCTTAGTGTTGACAAATAGCGAAGGATTTTTACAAACACTCCTATTTCAGAAATGTACATTGAAGTTACTTTGAATTTTAATAATTACATTTTTACAGGGCTTTAACATTTTAGCATTCACAGAGCATCCAGTAAATCACGCTATATTTGAAAACAGTGGAATTCTACAAATGCTATTTAATACTGCAGCATACTCGTTGTATGTTACCGGTTGCCTACCCACCTTCTTGCCGTGTTGATGAGGGTACATCACAAGGGTTCCTGTGAATGCAAATTATTAGGGAGTTAAAGAGGAAGTTCCTCTGTGTCCCGCTTAGCGGTATGTAAAATTACATACTGACACCTTTTCCTTTGTTCACAGGGTCTCGTCTTCTATCTCCTCTTCTTCCCGTCTTCGCCCGCCGTCGTGTCCGGTCGCACCAGCGCCGCGCCTACGCCGCCGCCTCCTAGTGCAAGCTAAGTCCTTCCCTCCATCTCGGACACGCGGAGGGACTTCCAAGAGTGATACTTAACTAATATTTCCTCAGAACCATTGCATCGAACCCGGCCCTGAATGTAACTAAATACTTAAAATTCTAATATTCATACTGTTGTATTTAAATTGTCATCGCTTAATTTATCTCTCAAGCTCTCACTTACCTAATTTTCCTTAACTTGTTGACTTGGGGTAGTTGGTCTACCATAACCCACCCTAACGTGACAAGGTTGATAACTGAGATCGAAATGATCAATCTAATAGGTACTTCAAATTTTTTATACCGTCTTGGTAACGGAGTCGCAAGTCCAGAGATTTTATCTCATCTAAAAATATGCGCACCGCGCTATAAGGAGTTTTCACTTCAAAAATCCAAAGCTTTAGGTACACTTTCACCACTTTACTGAGGCAAGACTGGCTTTGACTTATTTGACTTAGTATGTACAGAACACAGATATAGAAGAGTAAGCAGATCAAACATATTCCTTTGTTTATGGTGTAATACTTTATTCTTTTCACTCTTGCCATTTGTTGTATAAAGCTATCTTTATTATTTCTATGTAGCTATATCCTAAATCCTTTTCCTACCTCATTCTCTTCCAATCCTCCGTCCGCCAAGCCAATGGTTGCCGTGCCTATGTGCTGCGTGGCTAGGGGCGAGCCTAGTCTGAACGTGCCTTATTGCCCTGGGACCGGGCGACCCCAGAACAAGGCTAGCCTTACCTAGATAAGCGGGGCTCTGTCTAGGTGGACGTGATATTTCCCTAGCTAATCGTGGGAACGCAATGGTTTTCAAAAATAAAATCCAGAATGGCGGCAACGTGGTTCGCCACCCGTCACGTCTCGTTTCCCATCGAGGCGAAAAGTGGACTTGCGATAGCCACTTTGCTACTTTGAATGTTAGAGGAGGAATGAAAGACAAAATTGAAGAGGTATGCGAGATGATGCGAGAGAGACGAATTGATGTTCTGTGCGTGAATGAGACAAAAAGGAAAGGGTGTGACACCACCACACATGGAACCCTCACGGCATACTGGTCACGTGTCACTACTACCAGTCCAGCGTGCCAGGGTGTCGGTGTACTATTGTCTGCTAGAATGAATGAATGTGTGACTGAATATGAATGTGTATGCCCAAGACTCCTTTGGTTGAGGTTGAAGGTTGGACTCACCCGCATCTTTGTTTGTAGGAGTTTATGCTCCGCAAGATGCGCGGTGTTGTCGATCACCAAAAGACCAAAGTGGGAGACAGGCATATTGGGAGAGTGTGAGTGATGTTTTGAGTAGATGCAAACAAAATGAGAGGATTGTAATGTTAGGTGACTAATGGTTGGGTTGGAATGAAGCGTGATGGATATGAAAGAGTATTGGGAAAGTTTGGTGACAAGCGAGTGAATGAAAATGGAGAAAGTCTGCTTGAAGTATGTTTGGAGAGGAATCTTGTGGTAACTAACACCATGTTTGACCACAAAGATATCCACTTGTTTACGAGATATGAAGGCAATCATAGAAGTATGATCGACTTTGTGATTGTAGATGCAAGGATGAGAAAGAAAGTCTTAGACACCAGGGCATACCGCGGTGCCGGGATTGAGACAGACCACTTCTTGGTAGTTAGTCGAGTAAGAGGTCTGTTTCGACGGTGGCGGCATCGTATGTATGAACCTCTTAGTGTATTAGAGCGCATAAAAGTCGAGAATTTGCAAGAGATAGGCATTAAAGAGGAATTTATGAGTAAGCTGAGCAAGAAATTTGAAAATTCTGATGAAGTGTGTAAGATCGAAGACGTATGGAAGTCATTTAAGGAAGGGCTCTTAGAAGTTGCGATTGATGTGTGTGGGGTAAACAATTCTCTTGTTTACCCCACACACATCAATCGCAACTTCTAAGAGCCAACGATGTAAGGTAAAGAGAATGAGTGTTGAAGTCCGAAAGGCATTGTCTGATAAGAAGAAAGCATGGTTGGATTGGCTGACTACAAAAGTCAATCAAAGAACGCAGAAGGCAACGGATGTGGACCTAAAAATGGCGAAAGAGGAGTACAAAAGGTATAAGCGTGTTGCAAAAGAGGTGATGAAAAGAAAGAAAGAAAATGACAGAGATGAATTAGATAAAAGGTTATCTGATGACTTCCAACAGAATATGAAATTCTTTCGGAAGTCCATAAGAACAGTGAGGGGTCAACAGACGACATCACATCTCAACCTTATCAGAAACCAAGATGGTAGTCTTGTGAAAGGAGAAGTATGTGTGTTAAAAAGATGGAAGCAATATTTCGAAAGCTTGTTTGAAAAAGAGGATATGCAAGTACATACTAGTTTTTCGGAAGTAAATGAAATTGGCAAGGAAGAAGTCATAAGTATGGAAGAAATAGTGGAAGCATTGAATAGCATGAAATTGCGAAAGGCCGCGGGACTTGATAGGATCTCTGTCAAGATGCTGAAAGCGGGACAAGGCGTGGTAGCTTGCCAGCTGTACTGCCTTTTCAACCTTTGTTGGAGGTATGGCAGCGTACCAAGAGATTGGTGTAAGGCTGTCATCGTGCCGCTTTATAAGGGAAAAGGGTCACAGCAAGAGTGCAAAAACTACCGCGGCATAAGCTTGCTCAGCATCGTCGGCAAATTGGATGCAAAAATTTTGGTAAAAAGAGTGATGAATGAAACTGAAGGAAAAATGTGGGATGTACAAGCAGGATTTATGAAAGGAAGGGGATGCACGGATCAGGTCTTTTCCTTACGATGCGTAGTAGAAAAGCTTTTGGCGAAAAGTCAAAAAGTCTATTGCGTATTTGTAGACTTGGAAAAGGCCTAGGTGAGGTGAGGAATGAACTGTGGTCAACACTGGCCAGGTATGGAGTAAACAGCCACTTGATACGAGCACTGAAATTTCTCTATGAGGGCTCCAGTGCTTGTGTCAGGATCAACTGAGCTTGCACAGACTTTTTCACATTGAAAAAGATGTGAGACAGGGTTGTGTAGCATCGCCGTTGCTGTTTAACCTATACATGGACAGCTGCCTGAAAGAACTGCAAGAGAGTACGTATGGTATAAAAATGGATGAACTGACCGTCAAGTGCCTCCTTTACGCCGATGATCAGGTAATACTAGCATCATCGGCGGAGGAGTTGCAGTTGATGGTAAACATTATGCATGATTCGTTAATAAACAAAGGAATGAAAGTGAATGTAAACAAGTGGAAAGTAATGATTTTTGAAAGAGAGGTAAGTACGACGGATTGCTCAATTCTTGTGGAAGGAGAAAGAGTAGAACAAGTGAAAGAGTTTGTATACCTGGGTACAAAATTTACGAGAGATGGAAAGTGTGACTATGACATTGAGCGAAGAGTTTTGGCAGGAAATAAAGTGAATGGAGCCATGTACGCCTTTATGAGCAGTCAGAACGTGTCTAAGAAGGCAAGACTGGCTGTACATAGAGGAGTGCTGGTCCCCACACTTATGTATGGCAGTGAAAGCTGGGTATGGCAGAAGACGCATAAAAGTAAAATTAATGCCGTGGAAATAAGAAGTCTGCGAAGTATAGCTGGAGTGAAGTTGATGGATAAAGAAAGGAACAGCGTGATAAGGGAACATTGCGGTATGACAGAAGATGTAGTGACTAAGATCGAAAAAGGGATGCTTAGATGGTTCGGACACGTGGAGAGGATGGATGAAAAAAGACTGACGAAGCAGATATATGTGGCGAGAGTGAATGGGCAAACTGGTAGGGGTCGACCTCGGCGCACGTATGTCAATCAAATCGACGATCTTTTGGAAATAGGCCAGGTCAAGAGTACCCTTAACCGTCGAGCGTGTATGAAAACACTCATGAAAGTAGAAGAAGCGAAAGCTGTATGTCAGGATCGTAGCAAGTGGAAAGCTATAATCTCTGCCTACCCCGATGGGAAACAGGCGTGATAATATGTATGTATGTATGTATAACCACTTGAAAAGTTTATTGCTAACTGTTGTTCATAGTATCTGTTCCATAAATCGTTTGGTTGCTGTCGTCATCTACAGCTAAGTTTTTTGTTAATTTAGTTACACTTTGTACTGTAATGCTATTTCAAGTAATCAGTTACGAATTTAGTACAGAAGCCACAAAATGTTATATTTCAATACTCAGTGTACCTAAATGTTATGGAAATCTTGTTTTAGGTTTACAAAAATATAATCAATAAATAACTGTTAAAAATTGTAAAATAAAAGGTTATTGTATTAATTAAAAATTAATAACTTTGTACAATAATGGTTTAAATTTTATCTTATCTTAGACCCTATAAGACAGAATTTCTGTTTGGTAAAGGTGCTTTCGGTGTAGTACAAATCGTGGGTCTATATCTCAGGAGTGCAGCAAATCTCACAACAGGCTTGCCTTTGTTGACCGGTTAGTCTTCCCTCTCCCAACACAGCTATACGTTCGAATGAGGATCCCATTTCCTATTAGATAAGTCCCAAGGGTCAAAAATTCTCAAGGGTCTCTGCGTATTAACCAGTATGTCCCTATTTAAGCTTACCAAAAGGCAGAGTTTCTTCGTAAGAAAATAAAGATTTAACTAAGTTCATATTTTAGTTAATATTTGTGAGCTCGTAAGAATTAATTAATAACTGTAAAATAATCATTGTATTGATTAAAAAGAAATAACTTTTTAAATTACTGTTTTTTATTTTAATCCTTATCTTTAGAAACTGTAGGACAGTATTTTTCCTGGCGAAGATAATAAGAAATATGGGCATGCAGGTGTCATATTTTTGCAATCGTTAACCACAACTGCAGGATTATTTGGCATCCCATCACTCACGAATACTGCGTATGTCTTATACACCAGGAAATAGCCAGGAGTAGATAGCTAAGGTCACCGACGTGTCTTTTATTTTTGTTAATTTGTTACGGAGCAGGTTCTGTCAGCATTATACTGTAGAGCTGCGCCATGGGTTTGCTTCAAAGGAGTCCTAGGTCTCTTCTTCGTCAAGTATAGCATGTCTCAATGGACAAAGTACGTGTGCGCATTAATGCGGTTGGAAAGGTCAAGATCAAAGGAGCTAGCACCGGCCCACCCCCATCGTCTGCGATTTTTAGGATATTATAATTCAAGCAGTAGGTATCTACCCTAAAATTAAAAGAATGGAATAACTTTATCGTCATTGATTATGCTGTTAGCTACCTGGTCTTGACATTTTACTGGAGTTTTACAAATGGTCTACTTTGTATATACCTACTAAAACCTATGCCGCGATTCATTGCATCGATTATCGTCTATCACGGTGGCGTAAGTGGTAGTGTATACGATTGCTGTGCTGAGGTCCCGGGATCGATACCCGGGTCAGAACAAATAGTTGTGTGATCCACAAATATTTATTTTGTAGTTTGGGTGTTCTTATGGCTAATATTTATGTATTTATAAATATTTAAGTATGTTTATCAGTTGTCGAGATTCCATAGCACAAGTGTCCCTCAATATTTATTTATTAAATTGCTGTTTAAAATCGGGTTCCGAAATCTATGTCATAATGTGTCAAAAAGCATGTTGTTGGTTCGATTTGAAACTCCTTTATTGCCGACTCATTTCATTACTAATAACCTATCAACAGGGTTGATAAATTTTTAAAGCAATTATTTTGCTAAATTTCTCATAAATGATTAATAAAGTGGAAAAAGACAATTCGATTCGAGACAGGGATTGAACCTGTGACCTTTGCCTAACCAGGACAATGTTCTAGCCACCTGAACTACCCGAACCGTATCGAATCAAGTTGAAATTCTCCACCGTATTTTAATCGTCATTTTAAGAGTATGACCAGAGCCATCTATCGAGCTAATGAACAACTCGATACCAATGAACAGTGTTACAACCATTTTTAAACATTGATGCAATGGACTCCACTCAGTATATTGATAAATTTTTAAAGCAATTATTTTGCTAAATTTCACATAAATTTTTAATAAAGTGGAAAAAGACAATTCGATTCGAGACAGGGATTGAACCTGTGACCTTTGCCTAACCAGGGCAATGTTCTAGCCACCTAAACTACCCAAACCGTATCGAATCAAGTTGAAATTCTCCACCGTATTTTAATCGTCATTTTAAGAGTGTGACCAGAGCCATCTATCGAGCTAATGAACAACACGATACCAATGAACAGTGTTACAACAATTTTTAAACATTGATGCAATGGACTCCATCAACGATATATAGGACGTATCAACACGGTTATTTATTAAATGATAGCTGAATGCGACCCTGAATTAAGCTCTCTGTTTATATGTGTGAAATAGGCTACGCTATTTTTCGCAAATGTTTGCACTGCTTACTCTTCTATATCTGTGGTACAGAATGATATATTTTATTTCAAAAATACTATACTTTTAAGCTGATGGCCAAAGCTCAATTCAAATATTTTGAAATAAATTGAATTTTGACACTTGACAGTGACAGTCCTGACACTTAACAGATAGCTAAAACTTAGACCTGTATCAATCGATCATTTGTCGTGACCCGGGTCGATCACGAACTACTTGGGTGATGATCGAATTAAAATGATTCGATCATTTGGGTCACACACAGAATGTTTGTTTTGTTCGTACGACAGAGTGACGTATGCAGAGCAGGTTATTGCAAGATAGAATCATGACATAACTATTACCTAATTTCGATACCATTTTATGTACATACGCCTAGGGGCAAGTCGCCGGTCTGTATGTAATACTTATTTAATTCTATAAACAGAACTCAGAGACGGCTCATGACATTTTTGAAGTGAAACTTCCTTATCGACGTCGAGAGAAATTTTATAGTTGTAAAAAAATGTCGGAAAGGATCTTCACTTAATATCTGTGTACTCTGGTACACACACTTTTTTTTTAATAGGAGTTATTTAACAAAGAAATTTGTTGAAATGTTAACTTATCCTAATATAAATAACAATCATTAATAATGTCTCGTAAATCCACTAAAATACGTAAGCAACCGCAATACAGCAAGCCGATCTTACGTGCGTGTCGCGGGTCATACATAGGTCGCCTGTGTAACTAATGTAATTTGATTGATTCGATCTCAAAAATTCAAACGCAATCGACAGTTTGAGTTAGTTCGTTTACAGCCAAGTAGAACTAGACCTGTGTCAATCGATCATTTTTCGTAACCCGGGTCGATCACGACCCACTCGGGTGGTGATCGAATTAATATGATTCGATCGTTTGGGTCACACACAAAACTTTAGTTATGTTCGTACGACAGAGTGAAGGATGCAGAGCATTATTGCTAGATTGAATCATGACATAACATTACCTATTTTCTTCTATTTTCTTTAGAAGCGCTCGTGGGCCTGCGGTCTCAGTGTTCGGTAAACGATCACAGAGGTACGTAACTTTCACTATGGCTGGTCGTCGGATGGGTGACTACGTTGTAGCATTTATATTTGCGAGTGTTTCCGTGCTTCGGAAGGCACGTTAAGCCGTTGAAGGCCTTATAGGCGGCTTAAAAAATTTCAACAGCAGGTAGCCACAGCCTGCGTCTGTCTATTTCAACACGGCAATGGGCTCACCACCTATTACGTGGGACAGGAATCCACACGGTGAAAAGTGGGCATATAATATGCCTCTGCCACCCCTTCGGGGATAAGGCGTGATGGATATTTATTTATTTATTTATTATTTTCTATACCATTTTGTGTACATACATAAAGGGGCATGTCGACTGTCTGTATGTTATACCTGCTTATTAAATTCTATAAACAGATCACTCCGGATCACTCAGAATCAGCTCGTGACATTTTTGGAGTGAAACTTCTTTATCGACGTTGAGAGAAATTTTATAGCTGTAAAAAAATGTTGGAAAGAAGTTTCACTTCATCTGTGTATTTTGGCATACACACATACTTATCCTAATATAAATAACAATCATTAATAAATCCACTAAAATACGTAAGCAACCGCAATACAGCAAGCCAATCTTACGCGCATGTCGCAGGTCATACGTAGGTCGCCGGTGCAACTAATGTAATTTGATTGATTCGATCTCAAAAATTCAAATGCGATCGACAGTTTGAGTTCGTTCGTTCACCAGCCACGAGCGAAGCACAATCCCCATTATCGAGAAAGAGTGGGAACGAAACGAACGTGTTTTAAAATGTAAGTAAACGAAATAGATAGAAACATTAGTTAGTTACGTCTCATTACGTGATTGAATGCAAGACTCGATCAGTTTTATTTGCAAGCAATTACTTAGGGTAACGTTGTGAAAATAAAGTTCAATTTAGTTTGTTGTGTAACCCATCAGGTCAATTATAATCGGGTCTTTTAAAGAACTGTGATTCGATCACTCACACACAGGTTCTGATCGAATCAAAACGATTCGATCAATCGCGATCGACACAGGTCTACTTTATACTTCCTCGTTCCTCGTGTTATTGCAGGTTGCAGGCTGTTGCAGGTTATTGCTTAAATTTTCAACAACCGTACATCAAATACAAACAATGTCTAACGAAATTTCGGACACAGAAGAAATACTTGTTTATGCAGAATTTGAAGATACTGTAGATATAGACAAATATAGATCAATCCATGTTCTAGGTGTTAATGAACAAAATCCAGTTATACAAATGGATGATACTTTTTTCACTGGTGAATATGAAAATGCTCTTGGAACGTATATGTTTTTTGAGCAGGATACAGATCCAAAAACAGAAGATCCATTGTTTGACAAAGTTCCTGAAAAAAATTTAAAATATCTGTGCAAGACGAGGAAGTTTTTGAATATGGAACATGCATATGTAACCCCTAAGGAAGGCCATTCTATTCAGAATCCTAAACAGGAAAATAATGATAATTTAGAAGTAATCAATTTTAAATCAATACAACAAGCAGTTGATAAGTTCAAGCATCATTTTGAGTCTGAGTCTAAACATACCAAAGATACTTAAAAATATAATAAAAGAAAAGAACAAAATATGGAATACATCAATTTAATTCTTATTATGGCTTTCTGTGCTCTTTGCAGCAACTTGCCAGTGTCCCATACTAGAACTAGTAACGAAGGAGGCATACAGTGGCTCGGGATTTGACTGTTGCAAAGGATGAGATGTCATGTGAGGATCAAAAATCCCTAAGCTGATTTGATTGATTTATTGGTATCAAAGTGAAACTAAAAAAAATATTCTTGTCCTGTGAATTAAATGTTGAAAGCAAGTATGCCAACTTTATATAAGAATTACAATTAAATTAAATGTTATGAATTAGATTATATTTTATTCAAATTTTTATATTTATTATAGTCATAAATGGCTTTTATTTTTTGGCAGGGGATGCACCGCTGGCATCTGAAGTAGCTTGAACCTCAGAGTTCTCGGTAAGGCATTAGGCCCATAACCTTTGCCTAACATTGGCAATGCTCTGACTACTAAGTTCACAATTATACCAAAATAAGCTGAATTTCTTTACTATATTGTAAACACTATATAAGACTAAGGCTAAGCTACTTAGCACCTCTGATATGAATTTTGTTACATTCATTTTATAATATGATGCGATGACTCCACTCCATGAATAAATTTTTATAACAAATAGAATACCAACTTGGTTTAGACTCAAAGAAGACAATTTGGTTCAGATGGACCTTTGCAGTTGCCATTGACATAAAATTAAAATATAAGTGTGAATAGGAACACAAAATGTTACAACTGTAACTCAGTCAGGCAGGCAGAAATAAGTGCATCCCAATGTAACTTAACTAAAACTAACTATCTTCACGGTGTATTTTTGACAGGGTAGTCAGAGAGGACAGATCACCAGGCTTTGTGATCCAATGTAACTTGATGGCACTAAATACAAAAAAGCTCTATGGCATTGCTATAAAACATTTTAATTTTTTTTTGTAAAATAGAATTTTAATATTTCTGTAGTAGCCATGCCATAATGATAAATTATTACTTAAGAAACCGTTTTACTCACGTGTAAATTTCGGGATAGCCCGACTAGTTTCGGACCTAACGGAGGTCCTTTTTCAAGAGGAGCGTCAAGCTACGTCGAAAGCTGCACTGGCACTGCATTGCCAACAACCTCTCTGGCAAAGAGCACGCTGTGTCAGTGTAGGTGGGTGTGCCTTGTCTTGAGTAGCCGATGTGGAGATTGCTGTGGTGTTAACCTCAGGCACAGCAGGTGCAGTCGCACACACCGAACTGGTCGTATCTCCCTCCAAGGCCAGTTCGGTGTGTGCGACTGCCTCTCCTGCGCTCAGGTGCGTACTGGCAGCTTGGGCGTAGCTTATCCTGTTGACCTTCTTGGTTTGGTCCAGCCTCTGCCTCTTGTACTCCCCGCGAGGTGAGATCGACTCATTGAGGGCACGCTTGGCAGAGGGCAGACTGTGGCCATCAGGACGCTGTGTACTCCCCGTTTCCCCTCCACTGGTCGGCGGCATTTCCCACTCCCCAGCAGCGAAGTTGAGAGGACGGTTGGCCTCTGTCGCCGTGCACGAGACAGATGATTGTGTAGCAGAGGGGAGAGACGCGGACTTGAGTTTGGCCGCCTCGCGTCTTTCTTTCCTCGTTTTGCGGACCTTCCATTTCTTCGGCCTGACGGGTTCAGTGGCTACCCTATCATCTGCGCCAATGGGTTGTGTGCGTGACTCGGTTGTTTTTACCCCCTTTCTCTTAGGCAGTTGCCAGCCTTCAGAGAAGGCGTCTTCCGGTTGGTTGCCCACTCCTGCTTGCTCAGGGGCAGGGCTGAATGAGCAGGATGCTACCGGACTTGCGCTGCAGGGGCCTTCCTGATGTGGAAGATTGTGTGTCACAGGGTTTTTAACCCTATGATTAGATGTACCAGCTCGGGTGCCCGTAGATGGGATCACCGAGCTTCCCGAGCTGGTAGTTTTTAGGCCCGCTTTGGTGCCCGTAGTCTTCACCACTGAGCTTCCAGTTGGGGTCGATTTCTTGGTGAGATGGGTGAGTGCCTTCCCTGGTGCCCGTAGCTGGAGCCACAGAGCTGCCAGTTTGGGTAGCGTGGTGTGAGGTTTCCCGGTTCCCCCTTTCCCGGTGCCTGCAGCCGAGGCCGCTGAACTGCCCGTTGACGCAAAGTGAGCGCTGTAGGCGCGTGCGGTGTTTTCTCCCTCCGTGGTGCCCGTAGCCGGAGCCACCGAGCTGCCAGAAGGAGTGTTGTGGTGTGTTCTGTGTAGGTGCCCGCAGCCGAGGCCGCTGATCTGCCATTTTGGGCTAAGTGAGCGCTGAAGGCGCGTGATATGTCTTTTCCCTCGCTGGTGCCCGTAGAGTGAGCCACTGAGCTGCCAGGTTGGGGTTGTGTTGTAAATTGGTAAGTTGAATTTGGTTTATTGTATGGCCTAGGATCCATGTTTGTTAAAAAGTTTTATTTCGTCTCTTTGGCTTCCCACGTGGCCACTGTTTAGCCTGAAATCAGGGCCAAAGATGTCTGATAATATGCTTGAATGATATGCCTTACGGACGCATAACCGCCGCTCGGCTCAACCCCCCAGGATCCCTTCATCCCTGCACACGGCGCTCGACGGCGCAATTTTATGACGCAGGTAACTCCCCCAGTCACAATGGGTTATTTTTAATTTCGGAGTTTTCTTCCTCTTGCCAAATAATTCGGTTATGATGCCGAAGGTTTGCCCTTGTGCTTCACATTTAGCTACTACGGTTCCGAAGTAGGTGGATTGAGCGAGGTCCTTCATGAACCGTAGCATTGCCCGGAGGGGACGACCCGCTAGGATGGAATTGAGCGGGTCTGCCCTCAGGCCGCGACGGCGACCTGAGGACAGCGAGGACGTATATGAAGCACTTGCCGGTGCGCGCCGAGTAGCCTAGCTTCGCTCACATAGGCGTGCGCTGGTGTCGTCTTAGCATTTTTCTAGAAGGGTAAATTCGCTGGCAGAACTTACCCCACTAAAGACTTACACCGACACCCCCCCTCCCCCCAACATGTCGACATTTATGAATACTGCTCTGCTCCCCAGTGTAATAGCGTAATGATATTTAGCCTATAGCCTACCTCGATAAATGGGCTATGGAACACAAAAGTTATTTTTCAAATCCGTCCAGTAGTTTCTGAGATTAGCACGTTCAACCAAACAAACAAACTCTTCAGCTTTATAATATTAAGTATAGATTTATAACTACTAAGGGATATATATGTTGACCGTGTGAACGTAACTTGGATGATTGAGCATTGAGATACCAGACTAAGCCTTACAAAAGTTTACCTCAACAGCTTGTCAAACAACCAGAATTTACCCCAGAAGATATTAAAATTAGACCTACATAGCTTGTTCCTTGGCATTCAATCAACATTTTACTTCTGAGATTGACGATCTTTAAGAAGCCCTTGTATCCCTGCTATCTTATTATTGGGGTTGGCTTTACCCTAGCACTTTTGTGCTATACCCATTACACATCCCCCCAGCGCTCATGCAGCACCTTCATAAACCTCAGTGTGCTGTTTGGAGGGATGTGCCTGTAGTCTTCAGGTGTCGGATATGCCATTCCCAGAGACTCATTCACCTTACACACACCACACACTGCAGATGGGGCATGTATTCGTCAGCATCTTAACAGGTCCTACACGTCGGATCTTCCGCGAGTTCCATCTTGTGGAGCGGCTGCCTTTTAGTATAGTGCCCTGTGAGCGCTCCGGTGATTCTCTGGAGCTACTCCTTGTTGATTTGTCCACATCTTCTTGGACCATCCAGACCACCATGCTCCTCAGCGGCAGCCTCCTGTAGCGCTCGTCTAGTCGCTCCGTAATCCGGCTCTGGTCCAGTAAACTGTTTCTCTGAGCCCTTTCTCGCGAGATCATCCGCCCTCTCATTGCCCTCGATGCCCGCGTGACTTGGCACCCAGACCAATCTTACTCTGTTGCGCCTGCCTAGTCCATTCAGTATATTCCAGCTAGCTCCACTCAGTGAACACTTTGTAAACAATCACTGCGTTAAGCAACTTTCGTTATTACTGGTCACGAATACATTTAAAGAAGCACGACTGGCGATTCATAACGCAGTGCTAGTGCCAACTTTGCTTTACGGTAGTGAAACCTGGGTATGTCAGCAGATGCATGAAAGTAAATTGAATGCTGTGGAGATGCGATCACTTCGAAAGTTGTGCGGCGTTACCTTGGCTGGCCGAATACGTAACGAAGTGATACGCAATTTGGCAGGTTTGAATGAAAGTGTCAGCGTTAAGCTGGAAAAGGGCGTGCTCCGTTGGTTTGGACACGTCCAACGAATGAGTGAGGAACGATTGACGAAGAATATATATTGTTCAAAAGTAGAGGGTAGAAGGAGTCAGGGTAGGCCGAGACTTACATATGAAGACCACGTGAGCAGATTGCTCAAAAACGGAAAGGTCAAAAGTACTCGGATACCCAGACGTGCATGTATGAAGCGATTGATGAATCTCGAAGAAGCGAAAGAAGTATGCATGGATCGCGAAGCCTGGCGATCTGTCCTCTCTGACTACCCCGTCAGGGATACAGCGTGAAGATAGTTAGTTAGTTAGTTTTAATAAGTGACCACTTTGTGGCATTTCCATTTACGAGCGATTCCGTGCTTCGGAAGGCACGTTAAGCTATTGGTCCGGGTTGTCCGCAGCATTACAGTCGCTAATCCAAGTTGAGGTCCTTAGGAGCAGCTGGAAAAATTTCAGCAGTGGTTCGCCAAATCTTGCGTTTGTCCGTTTCGACACGGCAATGGGCTCACCACACTACCTTTAACGTAAGACAAAAATGCAGATGAAAAATGTGGCCTTATAATATAGTGATTGACAAGGATCTTTAAGAGCTCAACCCGTGATTAAAACTGTCTGATCATTTTTTTATTGTTCATACTCAGACAGTCACTTTTTGGCCGCCGTGGCAATTAAGCGTTGAGGAGGAATATAGATTCTGTCAAAATCACATCTATTACTGTTGAAGGTCGAGTAGTCTAGATATCATTTCCTTTGCCTGGTATTATCGTGTGAGATTGAATCCATTGGGAAAACGCATAAGCTAGAGTAAATCCGTGAACAGCCCTCCCCGGAAAGTCAGTAAGCAGAGAACCAAACCACTCAGTGTCTAGACGAAGTGCTACTGCTCAATAACATTGTCAGACGATTTTTGTACATGCTCAATGATGAGGCTTGAAGAACTGTGTCAGGGTCACTGCTGTGTCTTCTTGAAGACAGACCTGTCCGGCCGGTAGAGAAATCGTAAAAAGCTATGCCTTAAACAATATACTTTGACTGCATCCGTAGTGCAGTGGTAGTGTATGCGACTGCCGCGACTGATTTCCCGGGTCGGAATAAAATATTTGTGTGATCCACAAATGTTTGTTTCGGAGTTTGGGTGTTTCCTATGTATAATATGTATGTATTTAGAAATATTTAAATATGTTTATCAGTCGTCTAGATCCCATAACACAAGCATAAATTAGCTTACTTTGGGCTAGACAGCGCTGTGTTTAAAAAAAGAAATTGTCTCACAATATTTATTTTATTTATATCTATAAAAAAGCTATGAAAGTGAATTGCACGAATTTTGCATAGTGCCAAATCTTCATGGATAGCCTTATAGGACTGGACATACATAAAAAAAAAACTGGCCATGACTAAAGATAAGACTGTGTGGACTTTCCTTTGCCTGCCCAAGATAGGCGGAGACAAAAAACAAATAACAACAGCTAATTTTGCATTGTCACTATTTGTCAGTTTGTCATAATTGTCAGGTACTATCGCTAAACTTTTGTAAACTCTGTAAATCAATAAATAATTTCCTTGCCAGCAGCGCATCTGACAGCTCTTTCTTCTAACTTGTTGATTTTACCGCAGATTGTGATTAATATTTGATAACTCAGCAATGGTTATTCCGGAGAAGCCGCCAGGAGTGAAGGCTGAACTCGGTCTCCTTGAAGACGATGATGACTTTGAAGAGTTTCCCGCTGAAAGTAAGTAACAAATGCCTACCTACAATTACTTATTTCATTGTGTCTATTCTTCTCATCCCGTCAGGTTTATCCATTGCGTTCCTTGAACAGCCTGCGGTTAGAAGAGAGAAATACAAAGTACCTATATTTTGTCATCCCATAAATAAAACGGACGAAATTGTGTTTGTTTTTGATCGCCTATCAAAAACAATAAAAATTATATCGCCGCTGCATGACAATGTGATATTTCAAAAACTTGCAAAGTCACTTTTTATCATTAACATATTTTATAAAAAAAATCCTCAATATTTATTATTTTGGTATGAGTATACAAGTAACAGATGTGTTAACTTAAGTTATATAACTCAAAATTTGCACTAGCGAACATCTCGATCAACCCGACCTTATTAGAACTTTCTGAAAATAGGATAAAAGATGTTAGACAATGGTATGATACCAATATGTTTTGGTATTGACAAATTGAACAAGAACATGTTGGCAATGACATACCAAACTTAAAACTTTGGATATTTTCTACTTATGCTTAAACCTGGAATAATAGAGATTGCAATGGTATATGATATTAATAATATTATTAATTATATTAATGTTACATGATGCACATAATTAATAAAAGAGCCATCTAGTTCTTACCACAGATTTTATATGTACCTACATGATGGCAGTTAACTGATTTCTTAAGAATACTGTTTAAAACGAGAAGATTATTAATATTGCCTATTGGCCATGAAATCTGATTATTTCGTCTCAGCTAGTCCAAGTTTCTCTAAAGTGTGCTTTTTTTATGGTTTAGTTACTGCTGGTTTTATTTTTTTCTTTTACTATAGCTTTTTATGAAATAATTTATTTACTTCAGATTCTTTGAAAAGTTGAAAAATACTGCATCATGATCAGTATTTTGAACTCTGATAACCATCGATGATCTGATAGTCCATCTAATTTTTCAGTATTATTTGCTGGATCTTTCAATATTGCATACTTAGATTATATAAACACCCAGATTACTAATGCGCGCGACGAAAATGCAGCAAAAAAATATACACTGCTTTAAGTATGTCGGTCAATCCGCCCGCCAATGACCGTATCGAGTCATCGCAACGCAATACGGTCATTGGCGCACACTTGACGTACCATACGGTCATTGGCAGACACGTGACACACAAACGCAACGGCGTACGTAATATACACGCGCCGGGCGTGGCTTACCCACACATGGCTAAAAAAGTGGCAGCAACTTTGACGACCCGCGTTGTACTGGACATGGTATCTGGGTGTTTATATAATCTAAGATTGCATAGTTATTTTTCACATATGGGCTCACCACCATTACATGGGACAGGAATACACATAGTGAAAAGTGGGCATAGAAAAGTTTTTTTCAGTTGCAAATCTATAAAAAATCATCTACTTTTGACGCCAACTGGGTGATGGACACGAAGTGGCTACATTATCCAATATCTTCACTATTCACAATAAATTTCCAATGTGTTTTGTTTGTTTCTGCTCTGTTCTTTTGTTTGTGGATTTCAGCTAAGCTCCAGTATTCATTCAAAACCTGTGCTTTTATTGCTCTGTTAATTAAGATCCACATTTAAATTAGAATTAGGTATTTTTGCAAGAAGGTTTTAGGTTAAGTTGGTATTTTTTGTTTTAGTAGATTTCTTTTGTTGCTTTGAAAATTTTTTTCCCAGTATGCTTGGTTTCTTTGTCTTTTTTTACAGTTTTAGTTGGGTGTTAATTTGGCATTGTTGGCACTGTTGGATTATTATTTACAGTTTTATCAATAGATGGATCTCGACTTCATTGTATATCATTTTGTGTAAGATCCATGTAAGATGTTAGACAGTAGAAATACCTTCTGGTTGTCTGTCAGAATCTGAAGAACACTTGACATGTTGTGACTGGGTGCTTTGATAGTCAGGGTTCATAACTGTTTCATCACTGTTTGAAAAGAATGTTTGAGGTGAATGAAGTATTGATAACGAAACTGAACAAAGGTAAAGTATGGTCCGGTAATTGTGTTATTTTTAAGTACCTTAGTAGACGAGCTATTCTCTTTTCAACAAAATTACTCTCATATATAGACGGATCACTGGCTATGCGGCTTGAAGATCAAGTCGACGAATTGCTGCTGCTACTACATGAATTACGATCAAAATCACCAATTGAATTAAGTACGTAATTATTATGCACGCACACACACACAAACTCACACGCGCCACAGACACACACACACACACAGACACACACACAAAAGCGCTCGCGCGCCACAAACACACACACCACAAACATGTAAATGTAACAAAATAGTACAGGAATGTAACATTTTAACCAAATTTTGGGTGGTGCCTTCAATATACAGCAATTAGCGTCTTCTATTGTTGAAGTGCTTGCAGTAGATAGGGTAATGTAGCCTGTTCGCGTCTACCGCCCAGTTCGCGTCCAGAAGATGGGGCACTCCTCAAAAACAATGGGAAATAATCATACCGAGTCTCACTAACAAAAATAAACGGTATTTCTATGAAAGCCGATATGTATTAGGTATAAGCATATAAGTAAAGGTTTGAGCCCGTTTCCACCATTACGTAGAAAATACTAAAATCTTGAATGATACAAATGCTTGCGGTCGTATGACATTTTGCAAAAACATTAGTGAACAGCAGCGCGGTTCACGGGAAGGTTTTAATAGCTTTATTTTAAAATCTGGATACTTTGTTGTTTCTAAACCTTAACTATTAACCATTTAATAAAGTATTGATATCTGTGCTTAAATTTTATTAATTAACAGTTTAAAATAAAACGCTGGACGCGAACTGTATCACCAAATTTATACATTAGACACATTGCGTCCGCGATGGACGCCATCTGTTGTATCTAATTCTAACTAGGATGGTTTTAATTATATGAAAAATCATGACAAACATTGTTCTTTTTATATTAATTCCGTCATTATTAACTTAACACAAGTTACACATTGTAATGGCCTCTTTGCGTCCACTATAACGATAATAGAAATTGACACAGATGTCAAAAATCATACTTGGACGCAAACTGTACCAATAATTGAGTACATTTTGGTCACACACAAAAAATGCCTTCTCCAGATTCTACTCCACTACTACAGTTCTACTCCACCCGGGAGCTGTAAGCCATCGCCGCTCTTGTGCTTAGTCCCTGTCAACAATACTACACCTAAAATATCTAACTATCTTCACGCTGTATCCCTGACGGGGTAGTCAGAGAGGACAGATCGCCAGGCATCGCGATCCATGCATACTTCTTTCGCTTCCTGTAGATTCATTAATCGCTTTATACATGCACGTCTGGGTATCCGAGTACTTTTGACTCTTCCGTTCTTGAGCAATCCGCTCACGTGGTCTTCATATGTAAGTCTCGGTCTACCTTGACTCCTTCTGCCCTCTACTTTCGCACAATATAAATTCTTCGTCAATCGTTCCTCACTCATTCGTTGAACGTGTCCAAACCAACGGAGCACGCCCTTTTCCAGCTTAACGCTGACACTTTTAGTCAAACCTGCTATATTGCGTATCACTTCGTTGCGTTTTCGGTCGGCCAAGGTTACGCCGCACAATTTTCGAAGTGATCGCATCTCCATAGCATTCAGCTTACTTTTATGCATCTTCTGACATACCCAGGTTTCGCTGCCGTAAAGCAACATTGGCACTAGCACTGCGTTATGAATAGCGAGTCGTGCTTCTTTTACGATGCTTTGTCGCTTTACTAATTGGGACAAAGCACCGTTAACTTTGCTTCCGGCAGTTACTCGCCGTTCTACATCCGAATCACGTCTTCCATTCGCGCTAAACATACTCCCTAAATACACAATTTCATTCACTTGCTCTAGACATTCCTGATTTACCCAAATCTCGCACTTAGTTCTTACGTCGTCTCTTTCAAATACCAGAACCTTAGTTTTACTTGCATTCAAGCGAAGGCCCTTTATTTCACTCTCCTCTTTCATATTAGTGACTAATGCCTGAAGGTTGGCTTCTGATGAAGCCATTAGCACCGCATCATCAGCGTAAAACACTATTTACTGTTAAGTCACCCAAATTCACACCCATATCACAATCTTTCAACTTCTGCAGGCAACTGTCCAGATACACTATAAACAGCCAGGCAGACATGACACAACCCTGTTTGACGCCTGTACAGACGTCGAAAAGAGGCGTCACATCCCCCCCCTACTCGCACGTAAGCCTTACAGTCCCTGTATAGCGACTGTATTGCCTGCGGCAGCGAGCCGTCCACACCATATCCGGGCAGCAAGTCCCACAGAGTTTCTCTCACAACTTTATCAAATGCTTTCTCTAGATCCACAAAAGCGCAGAAATCCTTCTGGCTAACAGCCAGAAACTTCTCCGCGATCATGCGGAGAGAAAACACTTGATTCATGCAACCTCTTCCACGTCGGAATCCGCATTGAGCCTCCCACAAATACCTTTCAGACTTTTCTTGCATTCTTGCAGTTGTAACCTATGCATTCACCTTACTAGCTAAGCTGACCAAGCTGATCGCTCTGTAGCTGGAGCAGTTTAGGCGAGAGCCTTTCCCTTTATAGATAGGGACTACAACTGCTATTCGCCAGTCATCTAGGACCTCACCCGTCCGCCAGCATAAGTTGCATAGCAGACAAAGAGTGTCCCAGACGCGCGACCCACCGTACCTGATCATCTCAGCAGTAACTCTGTCTTTTCCCGCAGCCTTACCACATTTCATACTTCTTATCGCTTGTTCTATTTCTTTCATACTAATGACTTCAATGACACCAGGATCCGGAGCGTCACAGTGAGCTCCACTTCCCGATGCGGCATCTCTGTCCTTACTTGCATACATCCTTCCATAATATTCACTCCATCTCTACAGGACGTCAGTTAGTTTTGTTAGAACATCGTTGTCAACACTAAGCACTTTATTCATACTGCAGATTGTCGAACAACTCCGAGTCTTGCCTACCTCTTTCCAGAAGAGCTTGGCATTATCTCGGAAATTGGACGACAACCTTTCATCCGCTTTCATTCTGCACCTTTCACGAGCTTCCTCTATCAGTGTCTTAGTGTTAACCTTTTGCAGTTTGTATCTCTCTTTCATATTCAAATAATTCCGCGAGGCTAAGTAGTCCAACCATGCTTTCTTCTTCATTCGTACGGCTTCTTTCACTTCATCATTCCACCATGCATTGCGCTTATTACTACTGCCTCTTTTTGTCTCTCCACACACTTCCACAGCGGCATTTACCATACTATCCCTAAGGTTCTGCCATACACATTCCACATTCTCACTACTAACATTGACATCGCCAAGCTTTTCGGCTACCCTTTCAATATATTTATCCCTAATGGATGCATCCTGCAACTTCCAGCTTTTGATGCTATAAGTTGGCTCAGGTTCAGGACACTCGGCACGATGACGCCAACCCGCGAGCAGACCCCGAATCCTAGTTATGACTAGGTAGTGGTCTGATCCCAGCTCAGCGCCACGATAAGCCCTTGTGTCCATCAATTTACGGAGCCGACTATCCATTAGGAATAGATCTATCATGCTTCTCTTTGACTTACATCTCCTCGTATACATATGAATTTATTTGTGGTTGAACATTGTGTTCGCCACAAACAAATCCTTTTCCTTACAAAATGCCAGTATAAGCTTGCCGGCGTCATTCACCCTTTTGTCCCCATACTTCCCGAGTACCGACTCAAATCCATCGCGAGCGGTACCCACCCATCCATTTAAGTCACCACACACTAAGTCTTTCACTTCCTTCTATCACATTAAGAGCTTCTCTCATACTCTCCCAGAAGTCCTCTAGCTCAATCGCGCTCGACGAAGACAGTGGTGCGTAAGCAGCCACCAGGAAAACTTTAGTCAAGCCGAGCTTTAAACGGACCCAGAGTACTCTAGGACCAACCAATTTATACTCATACATACCGGAGACCAATCGCGAGGACAACAAAATCCCAACCCCCTGACTGCCATGCTCGCTCTCTGGTACTCCAGACCATAGCACGAGCATCCCACCCGGGAGCTCCAAGACTTCGCTGCCCTTGCGCTTGGTCTCTGTCAAGCACACAGCATCAAATTTTCTCTCTTCCATTACAACCATCTACTCATTCATCTTATCTGCCATTCCTCCCCTAACATTCCACGCAGCTACCCTGCACTCCGTCCTCCACTTCCCGCCGTGTCGGGCCGCGCGTGTAGGGTAGCGGTCCCCTACGCCGCTCTGGCACACACTTTTCGCACCAGCGGGGACGAACTGGTGCGCGTCGCCTCGGTGGCACGCCCTAACATGGTTCGCCTCTGTGGCACTCGTGTTGGAGTAGAATTGCAGCCTTGGCTGGCAGGGATGGCGCCGGGCACGCTTTTACTCTTCATCCCCTAAAATATCTCATTTTGTAAAAGATTAAGATTACTTATCTCTTCTAAGTTGGTGGACGCAAACTGGTCCACAGGTGGTCGCAATCTGGATTATATGGACGCAAAATAGGTAAATCATATGTTTTGGCTATTAGTCTAACTATTTATTAATACGTCTAATGGTTTGTCCAAAACTGTATAATAAATTTAACTAGACTTTGCAGACTTCAAATTCATCCATTTTTCATTCGAAATTACTACTCTAACATTTTTATTTTCTTGCTCAAACCTACCAACTCCACCAAGTGGACGCGAACAGGCGAAGTTACCCTACTAAGTTTTTCATTGTATTCTTGCTTAGAAATTCCTATGGAATTGTAATGGTTGTCTTGTGTTCAAAGTAGTGATTTCCCTACAAGTAAATAATAATAATAAACATTATAAAATAACCAGAAATTCCGTACTCTGACCTATACCTAAAACTATTGTTATTAACCTGCTTAAATTTTCTTTTCTAGACCAGAATAATGAATCTGAGTACGAGGGTGATTTGCAGCTTGGATTACATTTAGGTATTGTCTGTGGCTAATTACGTTAGTTAGCGAGTTTTCTGTAAAAATCTATACTGATTATAATTTAGCATGTATGTTTATAATTTAGAAGGAAAGAATCGCGAGAAAATGGCAATATAAGAAAATATCTGGTACTTATTCTAAATCTAAAGTCATTCATCAACAAGGAATATAAAATATCACAAAATAAAAAAATCTTTTCCCTGATAAGTGATAAAACCATTTATTAATATTTTGCAATCACAAAATTTACAATAATAACGCCATTTTATACGTAATATATACAATAAACTAATATAAAGACGCACCATGCTTTTGCTTGCTCATTTTTTTTTAATAACAGGTGGCAGACAAGCGTACGGACCACCTAATTTAGCGCTCCCAACGAAAGAAACAACGTCCGCATCATTTGACACCGCTCTCTTGTGTTTTTTTTACTCATAATTTGGCACCTATGCGTATCATCATGTTTTAAAAAAAATATTTTGTGGTTTAAGATAAGAAAATGGCGGTAATAAGAGATGTCGCATTGTCATCGCAAAGAGGCAATATTACAAATCCATTTGGGGCTCCACACTCAATAATATGACATTTCATATTGTGTTACGTTGCTTTTGACAATGTGGTATGGCATGTGGCATTTTTATTTTTTTTTACTCCCGACGAAAAACAAGGAGTTATATATAGTTAGTTTATGTATATGTGTGTGTGTATGTCTATGTCTGTCTGTCTGTGGCATCATAACTGTCGAACGAATAGACCAATTTTATTGGCGCTTTTTTTTATTCTAAGCCGATGCCGATGTTATCGAAATGGTTGTTAGCTATAAATTTCAGCTGACTTTCTAGGTGATATGAATAAAAATTTACTTTGCCGATTGATCTAAGATTTAGTATGTCACGACATGGTGATCTGGCACTTGCTGCTGCACCAAGTTGTCTGTGGGATACCCAACTCCTCAGAAAAGCACAGCACTATAACATGTTTAGACTTTTTAGAACGGTTTCAACAAGTGGTTGTTGTTCTTGGTTCCAGGGTTTTTTTTTATTTTAGATGTTAATGTTTTAACGTGTGTAATCCTCACGAATGTAATGCTGGACACTTTTCTTTTCTGTACCTGGATCGGAGCCTGGGGTCCACCTTTATTTATCTGCTGGAAGGTCAGACCCTGTAAGGTGTGATCAGGTGCACAGCTATCTGGTTAGGTCCTCGGGGCCTGTAGATCTTAATGAAGTACACCCATATCATCTATCAATGAGCTATCACATTAAAGTGTTTCACTCTGAGGGTTATTTGTTGGATAGAAATTGCTATTTGATTGCTTTGACTGTCTGCGTGCCTGAGTATTACATCGATGCAGTAAGTCGATGCTAAATGTTTACTTGTGTTTATTAATGTATTGTGTTCAATGTCAAAATGTTATCAAGAGTACGAGTCACTGGACTCTTACCAGTGACTCGAAAAAGAAGCTTCGCCCAGCCGAAACCATTTCCTAAAAACCTAGAAATTTGTCATTTTAACGTAACCCACTAAGAATGGATATTTCAAAATGGATATTTCGGTGAAATAGGCGGGAGCTTGTACAGACGAAGAGAAAATTAACCATACCATCAGGACATCGTTTTATTCTATAAGTTACACAAATGCCAGCCTGAACTATAGGTACCCATACATATAATAATAATGGAGTTAAAATAGTTGCGATTTACTGTCTGCCAGTATTTTGACAATAAGATATTAAAATGGCAGATGCCGTCTTAAGTTAGCTAGCTTAAGTTACCCAGTTAATTTACCCTCAACATTGGGTTAGACTATATACCATTTAATTAGTGTATTTTACAATAGTTTTAATTGCCATTGTAGGCTGTCCCTTACCATTTTTTTCTTGTCCCCGTTACGAGAGTGAATAGTCTGCGATGGGAGTCCTATTTCCTATTAGATTAACATTCTCAAAGGGCTGTGTATTGGTATGTTCTCATCCCCATGCCTATCAATAGACCGGGTATCCTTTAAATAAAAATATGTTTGTGTACCAGAGTACATAGGTAAGAAGTGAAACTTCTTTACGACGTTTTTTACAGCAGACGTCAAAACAACATGGCGCGTAACCGAATAATCTGACAACTTTTTTTTTCAACCTAAAAATTTCTGTCGTCGTCGATAAAGAAGTTTCACTTAAATAAAATATTGACTTTTCGGAGTATTTTGTATATCTTTCCAGGTTAGAACCTATTTGTGTACCAAATATTAGCCCAATGCCCAATCGCTGTACTTGTTGTCTTATTAATTAGTAAACAAAGTTTTATGTGTATTGAGAATGTAACAGGATGGTGATTAAATTGATATGTGTAAACTATACTGCAATGGCATTGATTTCAGATTGGGTAGTAGAATGCGAAGATCAGGACGAAGAAGTGTCAGTATGGGAAGATAACTGGGAGGATGACGTGGTTCAAGATGACTTCGCTCAGCAATTAAAGTAATTATCTACTTTTTTTATTAACTATTAGCTGTATATATATCATCCGAGCGTCTGTCCAAGTTGCATCTCGCGACGCCCGGGGTCCGCTTACCTACTTTTTCACCTCGACTATGCACGGTCGTCGGCATCCCCTGTAGTGAGATCATAGGCATGTCATCCTTTATGACGTCAAGCTTTACGTTTAGCTGTATCCCACTGTATTTCCAACCCCAAGTGCACCCTATTACCCCATACCCATAAATTATTCATTTTACAATAGTGTGCTTTTTTTGATATGCCTATTTTGAAATTTCTGACTGACCAAGTCTTTGCCATTTATTTTGCAAGATGTCCCAGATTCATCAAAAAATAACTAAAATTAGTCAAATCAGTCCAGTTGTTGTAAAGTTAGCTCAATATCTATATATATAAAGCTGAAGAGTTTGTTTGTTTGGTTGAAAGCGCTAATCTCAGGAACTACTGATCGGATTTGAAAAAAATCTCAGTTTTTGATAGCCAATTTATCGAGGAAGGCTATAGGCTATATACGCTACTACTCAAGAAAGCGGAGCAGTTTCAAAAATATCGACAAATCGCGCAAGTTTTTGTACATTATTGTAGAATATAAGCGGCGGGATTAAATAGGTGTGTCGGGAGTTTGAAGTATGTCACGGGCGATGCCGTGGGGGTCACCTAGTTAATTATATACTAGAGAACACCCGCGGCTCCCTCCGCGTGATAAAGTTTTCAAGTCCACATTTCTCACACAGAATTTCTCCAGCTCCACTAGTGCGAAAATTGGATAATTGTATGTGGCACACAACTTGTCTTAAAATATTTTTTTAATGCCTAATTTTTGCAGTAACATCTAGTCCAAGTTGACCCAATATAAGCTTGTGTTAAGAGATACACATACTTATTTATTTTGAAATAGGTACATACATTTAATTAAACATTAGAAAAAAAAACACATTTGCGGGTCACACAAATGTTTGTTCTGACCGGGATTCTACCCCGAGACAGCAATGACAGTCATATACTCTACCAATGCACTCCAAGAGGCAATCGAATAATCTACAACTACCCCCATTTTCGGAACTATGTCAATTTATTCTTTTGATGCCTGTAATTTTTTTTTTAAATATGTTTTTCTTATCTGTTACAGACAACAAGTGGAGAAACTCAAGGAGCTTCATAGTATGGATTAACTTAAATTATCAGCCATCTTTTTCAAGAGTAATCCCAGTGCCGTAAGTTCTCACCCGGATTAGTCTTGAAAAGTAAGCATTTACAATCCTGGTAAACAGGACGGTACCACAGTAATGTTTTTCATTGTTTGAATCTCTTGACTAAATTATATCCAAAACAGTTTAAATCAGTGTTAAAATTGCATTCACGGTTCATAATTTACTACATAACAGTATAATTACAATACTAAAGTAATAGTTAGCCGGTTCATGATACAATAAGTAATGTAACTAGATTTTAAGTGGAACTCACTTTGAATAAATGGGAGTTAGAATTTGTAGAATTTCTTTTTTTTTGTATACACCCATAGGGGCAATGACAATGGACTGCCCATATCTGACGGATGAACCGATAGACTGTATAATCGAATGCCGACCTTGCCGATCAACGGTTTGTCGAAAACACCCTACGCCCGTCGTCGGTTCGCCATATTACAGTTCACCGTTCACTGTTTGCCGAAAACACTTCGTCCGTAGACGGTTCTACAAATTATCGTTTCTTATGTACCTACTGTTGGATGAACCGTTCATCGGCGAACGATAAAATGTAGAACCGACGACGGACGAAGGGTGTTTTCAGTGTACAGTTTATCGGACAAGTGTAATTCGACATTCGATTCTACACTCGAACTGATAGACGCTATGAAGCACACGAGTTCTGTGGAAAGCGCGACTCGGCAAACGTAAAGTAGGGACGCACTTCAGTCAGATGGAAGGTGGTGGAAAAGGTCGCGGGCAGGGTTTGGATATGGAAGATCTTGAGACAAATGAGTAAAAGTGTACTGCTATAGGCTAACTTGATACACCCAACGTCATCTAGCTTCAAACCAAAGAGTGTCATGTTGAGATCCATGCTTTTAAGATTTTTAGTGCACAATCGACCTCATCTGTTAGCGGTGCACCTGATGACCAATGGATGAGGCAGTAACGGAGGTACCCTTATGTAGTTGAGAGGGCAGACCAGCAGTCACCCAAATCAATGCGAAAAATAAAGTCAAACCATGGCTGCTGCTAAAATAGCTAGCCAGGTAAGGGCGAACTTGAGGCTCCAAATGAACGCCGCTGGGTTTTTTACCAGCAACTCATGTTCATGAAAGAGGCGGGCGGAGAGGGAGCGGAAAAGAACTCCCTCTCGATCTCCACAGTCTGCGACGAGAGCGCCACAGACATCGCCCAAGACTTGGGTACTCACCGTTCTTACAGGAGTGGGCCCTAGACAGCGGCATGGCGTGATAGCTACACACACTCTTCACCCCACAGATGGAACAACACCCGAATCCTCCCCAAAGGGGTTTAACATTCTAACCCTTCCCCAACCCTTCCCTCCGGACCTCGACACTGAGTAGACGTGCGCAGTTATTTTCGAAATTTATTTAAAAATAAAATTATATTTAAAATTAAAATAAATAAATCATAACGAAAACTAGGAGTGTATAAGCTACGAAGAGGTGTTTGCATCGCTTCGTGCCGAGCATAATTTAATCCTGCGCGCACACATCGTTCCTGCGCCTATGCAAGTAAGCTTCACCATTCAACTACACGCACTCATAAACAAACAAAGCGGGGGTCTCATGAGATTGGACGGAAAGTAATTTTGTACTGCATCGTCGATAAGCGTCCAGCTAAGTTGACCTACAGCCTGCCGTTGTGTCGAATGTAACAAAACTGTTCCAACTAACTTCTAAACGCCTAGTATATCACATTTGATTGAATCACCGCTGCCGCTAAAATGCCGCTTAAGCGTACACCACCGTCCACGCCTACCAATAAAACTGTAGTTTCACCGACTGGTGGGCCAGTTACTGTCGGGACGAAATATGGGACCGCTAAAAATCCTAAGCAGTCATCTCTCTCAGTTCCCACTCAACAACTGCATACCTCGTCTTCGGAACCAGATTTAAACAACACCTGTCGTAAAAGGAAGCACGGGTCAGAAGGTGAATATGAGAAGTTAAGCGCCACGTTGGAGGAAATGAATAAAACTATAAGGCAATTCAAACTACAACAAGAAAAATCTTTACAAAAAATGGAACAAATTTGTACTGCGGCTGAGGAAATGAAACTCACTGTGGACTTTTTCGCTCAAAAATACGAATCAATAAAAGAGCTTTATGACAAACTGGAGCAGGAGCGAAAAAGTGACCTCAAATATATAAAGTCTCTTGAGGACAAATTGGAATCATGCGAGCGTGCTGCTAGATCTTCCTGCTTAGAAATACGAAATATTCCTACATCGACCTCGGAATCAAAGTCCTCGCTAATAGACTCACTCATAAGTACTGGTAAAATCCTCAGCGTACCTATTCAGGAAAGCGACGTCAAGGATATTTATCGCATCAAGACTAAAGATCCATTCAATAAGACGATTATTGTTGACCTCTGTAGCGTAATACTTAAAGAAAAAGTTATTGCTATGTACCGTAAATTCAACAAGAGTTCCAATAAATTAACCACAGAACATCTTCGAATCAGTGGCCCTTCGAAACCGATCTTCATCTCAGAGAACCTGTCCTCAAAAATGAAAAAGCTCTTCTTTCTGGCCAGAGATTTCGCTAAAACCAACGATTACAAATTTTGCTGGTCAGCACACGGAAAAATCTTTCTACGTAAAAGGGAAAATGGTACGTTAGCTCGAATAATAAATGAGGCTGATCTGAATAAACTTACAAATCAGAAATGACTGGTTGTACTGAAAATGGAACTTAGCAGGCATCTTATTCACTATATTGTTCCTATATTAGCACTTAGGATTTCATTTTGTACTTTGTCTTCTAAATATTATTATGGGATGATAAATGCAACGATAATATTATATTCTTTACACACTCACATACACATTTACACACTGAAACATATATTTGTTACTTATATATTCATCATTCTACTCAAACTAGTCACTATTCAAACACTTCACTGCTCTGACAAATATCAATCTTTTTATGCTCTCTTAGCTATGGATATAGATAAATGTCTCCATTCGTTGCTTTGCCCGGTTATACATGGATGATATTAACCTGGTAACAAATTGCATTGAGGAAATTTCTGTATCAGAATCGCTCATCTGCTCTCCGGAGGATAGTGTGAACTTCTTAATGAAAGATGGTTTAAAAATTCTTCAAGTAAATATTCGGAGTATAGGATGCAATTTTAATCAACTTTTAGTCCTTTTAAGTAGACTTACATATGATATTGACATTATAATACTTACAGAATGTTGGTTGAGTAAATCACCCTTTATTCCGGTACTTCCGGGCTTTAGCTCCGCAAGAACAGATTTTGCAAACCAAAATGAAGGGGTTGTAGCCTATGTAAGTAATAATTTAAACTTTATTTTTGAATTGCCTACATTTGAAAATGCAAACTGTCTCATTATAAAGATCTCAAATAAACTTGCTGTTGTGGCTTTGTACCGCTCTCCCTCTTATAAAGATCTCAATCCTTTTTATAATAGTCTACAAAACACCCTCCACGCTTTAGGAAGCTTTCAGGCTCTGGCTATTATCGGCGACATTAATATAAATATAGTCCCTGGAAGTAAGGACTCAAATGTAGACGAATATTTGAATTTGTTGGCTTCTTTCGGCATGCTTCCCGCTCACATATTTCCTACTAGAGAGTTCGCTTGCCACGATCACGTAATTTTTAAATCTTCAGTTGGTGGCATCACCATGGTATTTGATTCTCCGTTAACAGATCATACACCAGTGCTTTTCTGTTGTCAGATTACATCATTGAATAGTGCACACTCTTCTAATCGCTCTTCTGTCCGGATTGACACTTCCAGTGTAGTTAGCACTCTTGAAACAACGGATTTTTCCTCCGTTTTTGAAACAAATGATCCTGAGCTGGCAGCTGAAAGACTAGTGAATAAAATATCCAATGTGGTAAAAAGTCACAAGATCAATGTTACTATTACTAATCGAAAACGTATCATTAAACCTTGGATTACGCCGGCACTTTTAAGATGCATTCGTCACAGAGATAAACTTTATCGTAAATATAAAACAAACCCAGAAAACTGTGTCCATAAAACCGTTTTCCTTCGGTATCGAAATTTTTGTAATAATCTTTTAAAAAAAATTAAACAAGATTTTCACAAAAAACAAATAGAAAATGTTGGCAAAAATCATAAATTAACCTGGAAAATAATCAAAGATGTTGCAAATTTACAGAAAAGTAAGGTAGATTCTACTGATCTCTTAAAGCTTTCCGACAGTCCTTTGGTCTCAGCAGATACAGTGAACTCATATTTTGCAAATGTTGGACAACAATTGGCCGAACAAATTATTCAACGTACCAACTCAGTTACTAACTCCTCCGCTTTCTGCCCTGCAAATCAATCTCCTCGTATTCCACATCACCTTACTCCTTTAAATTCTATGGCTATGTTCTCTGTATCCCCAGACGAAATAAGTGCAATAATTAGAAATCTAAAAGACACTTGTGCAGTGGGTTGGGATGGTATTCCTACTTCAGTTATAAAAGCCGCTGATCATGTACTCACACCATACATCGTCCATGTATTCAATCTCTGTCTCTCTGTTGGTGTTTTTCCTTCCGTCTTCAAAAAGGCAATAGTTCACCCTGTATTCAAGAGTGGGGACAGAGGCAGTGTCAGTAATTATAGACCCATTTCCGTACTCACAGCGTTGTCAAAAATATTCGAAAAAGCTCTTAATAAACGACTAATACGATACCTTCGCGATAATAGTGTTCTGGCCACAAATCAATTTGGTTTTAGAAAGGGATTATCTACTGAAGACGCGGTTCTGGAACTTACGGGTGCTGTTGTCATAAACCTGGAAAAAAGACTAAAAACTGTAGGTATCTTCTTGGATCTCTCGAAAGCGTTTGACACTGTCTCTGTGCCCATCTTGATCTCAAAATTAGAACTATATGGAATAAGGGGAGTTGCACTGGATCTCTTTCGTAGCTACCTGACACATCGCAAACAGTCTGTATTAATCGACACAGTAGCCAGTAAAGAAGGTGCTGTAAATTATGGAGTTCCTCAGGGTAGTGTTCTCGGACCTACTCTGTTCCTGATATATATAAACGATTTGTGCAAAATGAACATTCCAAATTGTAAAATCATAACCTATGCCGATGATACGGCTATTCTTGTTAGTGGTCGGGACTGGTTAGAAGCTAAGTCGAACTCCGAACACGCATTGCGATGTGTGATGAACTGGTTGGATTTTAATCTCCTTACACTTAACTTATTAAAAACTAGATACATACCGTTTAGTACTAGCCGAGCATCTCAGCCTCCTGCCTCATTCACTCTTCGCGCTCATATTTGTCCTCCTATGGATGTGGCACAAAGGTATGACACAAACCCTGCATATCCTTGCACATGCACTGTTATTGAACCCACGACACACATAAAATACCTTGGTACTATTATAGATAAAACCCTGAGCTGGAGGCAGCAAATCGAGGCCTCTACTTCTCGAACTAGAAAACTGATATATGTGTTCAGAAGTATAAGAAACATTCTTGATTTGGATGCCCTAAAAACTATTTATTATTCTCTTTGTCAATCGGTTCTTTCTTATTGCATTACATCCTGGGGAGGTGCCGTAAAAACACAAATGCTCCCATTGGAAAGAGCTCAGCGGGCTGTCCTTAAGACAATGTTGCGAAAGCCCGTTAGATTTCCCACAACTGAACTTTTTTCTTTGTGCAGGGTTCTAAGTGTTCGGCAACTTTTTATTTTAAATACCACACTCCGCAAACACACGGAAACATTTTATCAATCAACTTTTACATCCTCAAAGAGAAGATCTGACAGAGTTTGTCCAGTATTACCTCGCCGAACTGCAGTAGCCAGTAGACATTACTGCTTTATTAGCTCAAAATTATATAATATAATGAATAGGAAGCTAAATATATATCCACTATTACTGCATAATTGTAAAAAGAAATGCAGAGAATGGCTGCTTACTTTACGGTATGATGACTCTGAATCTCTGCTCGATGACTGACTGATAGACAATTAAACAAATACACATACTCTCTCATAACACACACACACATACCCACACTCACTCACACACACCCATACATACAACACACAAACACTACATGTTTTTCATATTATTTTTAGAGTCTTAACTGTGCATGTATGTAAATTGTTTCAATATTGTAATCAAATTGTTGTTCGGATGTGGGCGTTGATATTCGCGTCACAGTTTATACTATTGCGGATATCATCGTTATATTGTACTGTATACATTGTTATTTGTTTCCAAAAAAAAAAATAAAAAAAAAAAAAAAAAAAAATTAAAAAAATTAAATTAAACCTCCCAAAGAGCGGAATAACACCCGAACCCCTAAGACAAGGCCGCGGCCGCGGACTAAGTCTACCTGGAACCCTGGGGTTACCTTTCCTAGGGTTCACCCGGGAGTCCCGGCCATAGGCAGGAGTCCAGCATAACATCCATAAGGATGGGTAAAAAGGACAGGTAAAAAAAAGTAATCTGAAGTAGACTGCGCGCAGTTTACTACTAAACCGGCCCCTGTAAAACAGTAGGTCTAAATATTAAACACAAAATTATTGCGTGTGTGAATTGTGTATTCGATAAAAATATAAATAATCTCATTACATTAAGTACACTTGTGAATTTTTTGAAGTTTTATTTAAAGAAAGAGAGAGTTGGTATATTAAATAGATTTCTTATCTTCTACGACTGGAGCTGTGGACGTTGAAGGAGTTGACTCAGACTCCAAGGGAGTCTCTGTCTTTTTTTCTTCATCATCTTTCTTTTTCTGCTCAGCCTCTTTAGTCCACTCTTCTAATTCTTTTTCTGCGTTCTTTAAATCTTCTTCGGTTATGTTCAAGTCAGGATATCTTTTCTGAAATCGCGAAATGTATGTATTTTATTATATATTGTAGGACACTTTTATTCACAGCGCCGTCTAGCCCAAAGTAAGCTAATGTAAAGCTTGTGTTATGGGATCTAGACAACTGATAAACATACTTATATATTTCTAAATACATACATATTGTAGGTACATAGCAAACACCCAAACTCCGAAATAAACATTTGTGGAACACACAAATAGCTATTTTTTTCTGATCCGACGGGAATCGAACCCGCGACCTCAGTCGCGGCAGTCGCATACCCTACCACTGCGCCACCGAGGCCGTCAATGAAAAACCGAGGCATTGATTTTGGGGTATAACTTGAGTCATATTACTTAGCACAAATTTTCTCCTACGTTTTGGAGAGTTTTGGTAAGTGTAGGACTGCTGAAATCCTTTTTTGAAATCGATCTCCTGTGTACATGGACATACAAATAATTGATGCGAGCAGACGTCGTCAACATAGCGTAGGTTTAAAATCACTCGTCATAGAAACATATTAGAAGAGTATTTATAAAATTGACACTAGGCTAGATATACCTACTCGTATATTAAGGACATCTTAAGGGAGCATGTACCCTCCAATTTCATTTGAGTTCGAGTTGGTACCAACGTGGTTTTTTTTTTTGGAGTTTTCCTTCCTTTCGCCAAGACCCCGTCCGTTAGTCAGCAGGTGCACCACTTGCAGGTGAGCCTGGCTTGGTTTCCGAAGCTCTTGATAGCGCCCCATCGCTCCCCCTAGAGTCCTGGATGCTTCTAATATCTTATTACAGCCTGGGGTCCACTTTTATTGGCTGCTCAGAGCAACGTTGATTTTAATCGCATTGGTGCAAACGATTGCTGAATGACGTCCAATTACTTAGCGAGCTCCAGCGCAGCTTACAGATAAGGATGGTGTAAGTAGATCTCGGAGATCAGAGATCACCTTTGCTAATGGAATCAGAGGTTACATGGTTAAAATTCATCGTAACACAATAAAAAAGGAAGGGGTGAAGGATACCCATCACATACCTACCCTAGATTCCTCAATCCTAGCCATCGCAACAGTCCAAGATTACTTAAACTAGTATATAGCAATCGTAGGAAATAGAAAATTGTCGTAAAAAAAAATAGAAAATCGACAACTCTAAAGAAAGAGACAGATATAGGAAAGGTCATGTTGTTAGAGATTTGTAGCATGAGTACCTACCTACCTTCTAATTTTCGAAATAAAAAATTAGGTTTACTTTACAGTTAAATATTGTGGGATATTTTTTTTTCCATAGTGCCGTCTAGCCCCATGTAAGCTAATATAAGCCTGTGTTATGGGATCAAGACAACTGATATACATACTTATATATTTCTAAATACATACATATTATACATAGGAAACACCCAAACTCCGAAACAAACATTTGTGGGTCACACAAATATTTGATCCGACCCGGGACCTCAGTTGCGGCATTCGCATGCACTACCACTGCGCCACCTAGGCAGTCTAGTTAAGTTCTAATAATCTTGGTCTGTGTGATTACTAAGATTATCGTACTATGACCTTGTGCCATTATGCTTAGATAAAAAAAATACCTGTAATTCTTGTAAAGTCTCCTGTATATTTTGCTGTTGTGCTCGTAACCGCCGCGGCAAATGGAACACAGCGTTGAACAATCTGAACATAAACCATCCAAGCACTGATAGGACTCCATACATCAACATAGACTGCAACATCGCCCAGTAATCCACGCTCACTTGCTGGTGCTTCATTTCAAAGGCTTTGCTTTCTAATTTACGTAATTGGAACAAGTCCTATTTTAGTTGATTGATAAGTTCTTTTATTTTATTTCAAATTTCTATTACTTCTTTATTTTTTTTAATTCAAAGTTATTTGTGTAAGTACTCAAATGTTTGGATAATAAAGTGTAATTAACCAGAACAATACTAAGCTTATTTGTACCTAAAGTAACACAATAAACGTAATGGTCCTAAAGAATCAGTTGTGTTGGCGACAGTGACCCAGTTGGGTATCGATCTCCTGTCTACATGGACATACAAATAATTGATGCAAGCAGATGTCGTCAACATAGCGTAGATTTAAAATCACTGTAATAGGCTCAAATATTTATAAAAAATACTTGAAGAGTACCTATTATACTTACATTTTTTTGTAGTCTCCATTAAACGATCACTGCGTTAAGCAGCTTTCACCATGGCTGGTCCTCGGATGGGTGACTACTTTGTGGCATTTAAATTAGCGAGCGTTTCCGTGCTTCGAAAGGCATGTTAAGCCGTTGATCCGTTGGTCGTTAAGCCCAGGCCTTGTATATCTGTGAAAAATTTCGCCATAACCTGCGCCTGTCCATTTCAACACGACAATTGGCTCACCACCTGTTACTTGGGACAAAAGTGCATACGGTGCAAGGTGGGTGTATAGTATAGTATGCCTCTGCCTACCCCTTCGGTGACAAAGGCGCGACAATATTTCTATGTCTTCCACATAAAAAAAAGGCTTCATAAACAAGGTTTTGAACACGTGCAATCAATAAATTTGCCATGTTATAGTAAAGTGACCGGTGTGAACTGACTGCTGGTTAATTAAATACCAATGACTATAAATAGGGACCTATTCATTGCCATACATCGTGGCAACGTTGCCAGTCTTCTGCCCTTTTGGGGACGTTAGGTACCTCATGAGGACTGTAACCAAAAATTTTGTGACGCATTTCAGTTTTGTGGTTCTGCCTCTGTTTATTTATTTGCCGTAGAAATATGCCGTAAAAATATATAAGTATTTTTATTAGTTGTTTAGATCCCATAGCATCAGGGTCATCTGGCCCAAACTTAGCTTTAAGGCCTATTCGCACACAACAGTGCCGGCACAGTGCCGACACGCGCCGATCAGCAACGTAACGTATACATCAGTGTCAGTGAAAAATTATATTGATGCATACATTTTGTGGACAGTTTCATCACAAGTTATTCATATCCTATTTTTTATTTTATTCAGTTAGATATTATTTTCTTTAAAGAAATGTATCTATCTATAGGTAATATATTAAGCTAAAGAGTTTGTTTGGTTGAACGCTCTAATCTCAGGAAGTACCTAATGGTCCGAATTGAAAAATTCTTTGTGTAAGATAACCCATTTATCGAGGAACGCTATAGGCTATTTATCATCACGCTACTACTCAGGAGAGCGAAGCAATAATCAAAAATGTCAACAAATCGGGATATTTTTTTAGAGAATTAGGCTATTTCTCACCGTAGAACAAGATTATTGACAGTGGCTCCCCCCCTGGATTTGGTTTCATCTCCTACTTTTGTCGATAATAGTTAACTTTTTGCCATTTGCACATTTATACATCCTTTAAAAAGCGTGCCCCCCTCCCCTTTCTAAATGTTTGTTAGCAGCGTTAAGCCGGACTTGAAACGACTAAAAAAACACACGATCCTCCCGGGGTTCCCGGTAGACTTTGGCTACCAACGCGGCCTCTCTTAATAGTTTGAGGGTTATCCAGCTCCTTTGGAGTTAAGTTTGGATCCCGCTTTTTGGGGCGGTGAGGCGAGCGTGAAATTTTAAGGTCAAGCCGCCGTCTTGGACCCGCTTCTGTAAAAACCGCGTACTAAACATACTTTAGTTATTTAAGAAAAACATGGGATGCGACTTGCGTCAGCACGGTCGCTGTCAGCCAACCTTACTCGCAACGTTCACTCCCCGTCTGCTGCGGCGGAAGACGCGAACTTAAAAAAGAGGCTTAAATACGCCGATTTGGAGTCACTTTATCAATTTGTGCCGGTAGCGGTTGAGACTGGGGCAAGGACGCTCAAGTGTAGATATATTAAAGAAATTGGACAGAGGCTCATAGAAATTACTGGTGACTCTCGATCCGGATCGTTCTTGGTGCAGAGGCTGGCCATCGCAATCCAGCGTGGAAACGTAGCGAGTGTGATGGGCACGTTTGCGCCGGGTACGATTCGGGCGGGTTTTTTGATTAGTTTTTAATATGTGTTATATTATTTAAGTGATTATATTAAAAATACGTTTTAATTTACATGTAAGTATTTCTTATTTATTTATTATTATTTATTATATATTAGTGGACGCACAGCATATGATATAGAATATAGAACTGCATAAAATTTTGCGTAAGTTACTTTTTATAGACATTATAAGAGTCCCAGTGAAAGTCCCGTTAAAATCGGTTCAGTTGTGTCAGAGATTAGCCGGAACATACAGGCAAACTTTAAAATAGCTTTTTGTTATGTGCGCCTGTCTATTTCAACACGGCAATTGGCTCACCACCTGTTACTTGGGACAAAAGTGCATACGGTGCAAGGTGGGCGTATAGTATAGTATGCCTCTGCCTACCCCTTCGGTGACAAAGGCGCGACAATATTTCTATGTCTTCCACATAAAAAAAAGGCTTCATAAACAAGGTTTTGAACACGTGCAATCAATATATGCGTGGGTATCGTATTTGATGTTATCAAAATCTGAAGACAAGCAAGACGCATTAAGTGAATTTTGCGATTCAGCATGAAACGCTGTGCAGAAAATAACATCACTATTGAATAAGACGCAAAGCTCTCAACTAGTCTTCAAATTGCTTATTCTGTTAATTAAAAAAAAAAGCTTTCTGAAAAAGATTATTACGCTGTTAAATACTATTTGCAGGACAAGGACGCCTAGAAATTATCTGCTGGCAGAATTAAATAATATTAATTTGTAGGTAAATAGGCCATCAAAAAAAGTCGTCCCAAATTTTTTGCCGGTTCTTCTCGGGTGGGCCGCGTGGTCAGTCTAAAATTATTAAATGTATCTTTAATTCTAGTGTATGACATTTTGTAAGGGCAGTTAAAATGGTCTATGCAAAATAAAGACATTTTTTTATCTAGTGAAATCCCACTACGCCAAAATATCCTTGAATTTTAAGGAACAGCCCTTAAAAAGCAATACCCAAAAACCGCATTGAAATCGGGTCGTTCGTTTGCGACGATGCCACAAACAGCCCTCTTTTTGCGTCGTGGGTTAAAACAAGTAACTTTAAGCTTGTAAAATATCTGAGTTGCCACCCCCTGGCCCAGATCCTGGGTACGCCCATGTACACTACTAATGTAGTTTGCAACAGTTATAAAAATAAAACAAACTGGTTAAATAAAAAAAAGGTTTATTTAAAACAAATATTGAATCTTGAACTGAACTAATCAACATAAATAAAAGGATTTAGCTACACATCGTTTTATAAAAATATACACCTTAGATTACACTTTTACAATATAAAATATTAACATTATAGAGTACTTTAATTAAATAAAGTTATTGCGTGCGCTGACTCAAGCTAACCGCGTAAAAGTTGAACTACATTTGGTCGCATTTTCAAATGCTTCTATCCTTTTCTGTTAACAATCATTTTATAAGGTGAGAGAGGAAGAGCGAAGCGCGTTGTCGTCATCAATTTCTGTTGTTTTCTCACTTTAGTTAATGACTGTTCTAAATAACAGAAAAGGATAGAAAGATAGAAACAGAAAAGTGCGATTCGGTGAGGCTAGATGTATGTAGTTTAACCATAAACGAGAATTTGTATAATAGAATCAGCAATGAGTGAAAAATCCCAAAATCCAACTCAACGACATACAAATTTGAATTAACACTCTTACACGTGTGTAGGTAAAGATACTAGCAAGACTATACATTTGTGAGGAGCGTTACAACTTTACAAAGACACAGTCAGTTGATAGGAATGTACCAATTCACGTCAAAAGCATCTGGTACAAAGGCCGAAAAAGCCATGCCATAAGCATTATTAAAAAAAAAGGTATACATCATGTGTATTCGTAAACAAAACTATTGTAAGCCGAATGGTCTTTGTAAAATTGTCTATACTATTGTCCGATTCACAATATGAAAATTAAAGTAATATTTAAATAACACAATGGATACGTGCGCTTTACGTACGATAGTTTTAATACGCGCGATTATTTAAAAGATGGTAGAGAGAGACAGTGTTCAACGTATGAGCCGGCACCGTCACGACTTTGCAAACAATCTGCGCTGCGCTCTTATTGGCAGGGCGGCAGTGAAACTTGCAATGTTTATTGAAAAAAAAAAATTGGCGTCAAAGCTTGTAAGACGATAGAGCCTAAATAACGGTTAATACTCATTTGAAAACCTTGCATCTCTCTCTTGCAGTGTCTTAATACCAGCAAGCTATCTCTTTTCTAAGTTATAAGAATAATAATGAATATGCAAGCTGTTACGTGGGACAAAAATGCATACCGTGAAATGTGGGCGAATAGCATACTCCACATGTCACGCCTTTATCCCCGAAGGGGTAGGCAAAGGTATGCCTTTGCCTACCCCTAATATGTATGCATGTATGTATCTATCTCTATCAACCGAAGACAGAAAGGATGGATAATGTATATTTAAATTGTGTGAAATAGTAATTTTGTATTTTGTTTGTAATTATGTAAATTTATTGTGTGGAATAGCAATTTACATAATTACTATTCCACACAATTTAAATTTACATTGTATATTGATATCAAAACGAAAAACGTCATGCTCAGAACCGAATACAACTTGTGGCGGTTTTGATTACAATAAGATACATATATATTATCCCTATAATTTTGACCTCATTATTTTGTCAAGCTAGTGAACGTCACCATGTCTGCTTTCATGTTTGGTTCTGTGGTGATTGAACATCACCACAGTTTTGTACACCATCGATCCTAACTGAATAGTTACATAATGGGTGTCTCAGAAACTCCAAACTTATAAGAATCATTTTTCGAGTAAAATGGTTAGGAACTTACAATTTCGGCAAAAAGTATAACACAATGAAAAATTATCAGCTTTTAGTTGACAATTTTTCATTTTATCAGCGACATTACTTACTCAACAGAATAAAATAATAAAATTATATTTTTTATAACACATGTGTGTAAATAAACTGTTAAATAAATAAAATCTGTTGAAATATTTTTTTCATTTAATTTTAATCATTAATCACTAATATTTTAATATCAATAAATAATATCATATGGTTATTTGGAAGTACTATAGAGTGCCTGACTTGTCTGCTTAAATTATAAATTAAATTGTAGAAAGACTATACTATCCGTGCGCGATAACTGACACCTGAACACGAGGACATGACGTCACAATCGGTTCTTACTTTGGGATAAATTTTGATTAAAGTATCATTCACTTGCGAAGATAATATAAGAATGACGAATTCCTTAATTGCCAGATTTGTAAAAAAAAAATTAGCCTCATTTTTCAGCAAACCCAAGTCAGAAGAAGTCAGGTCTGGTAATTGTGGAAATTGTCTTTGTCGCTTTCTTGTCTAACGATTAGAATTAGGCGTTATTTGACAGAAATCCATCGAGGAAGGAACCCTCCCTTCCATACACACCCTTCATTCATCAATTTAAATTTGATTCATCAATCCTATTGCACAACAGTCAGTACATAAATTCAGGGGTTAAATTAAAAATAGAAAACTTATCAATTACTAAAACTGATAAAAGTGTATAGATTTTATGTCTGCCTACTTCGAATAAAAGATATGTGAATATATTGTAAGATAAAAGAATAAAATCATAATTTTCACACACTTATTATACAGAAAATAATTTAATTTGATAGTAAAATATTCTTTTATGTAGAACAGAAAGTGCAAGAACATATTGCTTCGATATTACAGAATATGTATAAAATATTACAATCTAATTATTGCGATTTTGAAATATTATATACACATGGCAGTTCTATTCAAAAAGACGGGTATACATCAATATTCTTTAAATAAAGCACTGTATTAGTTCAGTGTTCTGTAAAACGACTATTGCGTCAAGCATGGTGACCAATTGTAGCATTTCCATTCGTGCCTCAGAAGACACGCTAAGCCGTTGGTCCCGGTTGCTAGTAATATTGTAGTTGTTAAGCCAAATTGAAGGCTTTATCGGCGGCCGGCCGTATGCTTATCTGCCACTTAAGTAACATAAAAAGAAATTGAACACAACTTGGTTATCTACAAAGCATAATTTAGAAAATTACCTACCAAATTTTAACCATAAAAATATGGGTACATTCAAATATACATTCTCAATTTTTTTTAAATTCTTGTTAAAATATATTAAAAAACTGTTCTTAAATACATAAAAGGTACTCTGGTATGCGTAAATACTAATACGTGCAGTTACAATAGGAAAGAAAACTGTCAAATAGTTCATTGTAGAGGGCGCCAAATGTTTGTTACAAAGCAACTGTCAATCTTCATACTATTTCGTTAGAAACACGCGTTTTTAATTATTTATTGAAGATAAGATCGCTAAACGGCTTTTAAATGTTGCTCATTTTTCATTTTGTCAATTCTTTCTTTAATATTGTTTTCTATAAATAAATAAATATTGTTGGGACAACTCACACAACGCCATCTGATTCCACACTAAGCAGAGCTTGTACTATGGTAACCAGATAACTGATAAACATACTTATATATTTCTAAATACATACATATTATAGATAAATAACACCCAGACACAGAATAAACCATCGTGCTCATCACATAAAGTTTTATTCTGGGTGGGAATCGAACCCACGACCTCTTGCATAGCAGTCGGATGCACTCCCACCGCGCCACAGAGGCAGTCTGTTGGATGAAAGCAGACAGGCTGGCTAACTAGGCTTTAAGAAAGCACGGAAACACTCGTAAATGTAATTGTCACAAACGGTAACCAATCTAAGTAAAGAGAAGAAGGAGTCAGGGTAGGCCGAGACTTACATATTAAGGTCCGTATTCCAGAACGTTTGACAATACTCAATCAACGCTTGAGACTAGATTTTACCTTATAAAATCTACTCTCAAGTGTTTCTTGAGTATTGATAAACGTTCTGGAATACGGCCCTTAGACTACGTGACCAGATTGTTCCAATTTTTAACGTGTGAAATCCTCACGGATGTCATGCCGGAATCGTACTGACAAAAACCACACGGTCTTCTACCTATCTGTCTAGCGTTGGGCACCCCGGGTAATTCCTCGGAAGGATAGTAAGCTTAACCTATAGACGTTTGCAGCACCGCAGCACCAGACAAGTCTGGTGCTGCGGGTCACAAGTGCCATCCGCGCTACAAACAATATTGGCGTGTTAATAAATATAAATAAATATTGTGGGACACTTTTCACACAGCGCCATCTAGCCCAAAGTAAACTAATATTAGCTTGTGTTATGGGATCTAGATAACTGATAAACATACTTATATATTTCTAAATACATACATATTATAGATAAATAACACCCTGACACAAAATAAACCATCGTGCTCATCACAGAAAGTTTTATCCTGGGTGGGAATCGAACCCACGACCTCTTGCGTAGCAGTCGGATACACTCCCACCGCACCACAGAGGCAGTCAATACATGTCGTAAAGCTTATTTTCACCACAAAAAAGAAACTTAGAGCAAAAACAAAACGCAAGACAAATCGGACTATTGGTTTTTTTTTGCTACGAAACTTGACGTCTTCTGTGTAACAAACACACCACCCCGCGCCCTCTACATAGAAGATTTGCGTTTTCCTCCCCATTGTAAAAAAAGTATGTAGGTATTTCTGTATCAGCAAAAATATCTGATTCATAAACGGATTCATGATTCATGGGTTTGAAAACCTGATTTTTTTTATACAGTTATTGCATTATACCTATGAAACCTCACTTCTACTTATGATTGAGATAGAAAAATATGTAAACCTAATGCAGTTATGTATAGAGCGGTAGGTACATTTGGTATAAATTTTGTGGTGGAATAAATTATGGCATGTTTTGAAGGCATTCTTTAATCTGCATCCATGCTTGTAAATTCTGAAAAGAAAACATCTGTACGTTATTTATTGTTTTAGCTGAAAGGAATTCCGTTAAAAGTAAATAAAAAAATATGGAGTGCCCCGCTAATTCAGTGTTCTGCAACTTACTTAACTGCAATAAGCAATGGGTCTGACAAACGATTTTTTCTTTAAATGCCAAATAAATCTACAAAAAATACGAGAAAAAAATCTGATATATTTACGATCAAAGAGCGTGGGTGTGCGGGCGACCGCATACGTCACAACCCTGCTCATTCGACAGTCGCGCTCTCGTTCACACCAGAACGCCGCGTCGCGCCTTGTCGCTGTCTGTGCGAGGCTGTGACGTCATAATGGGCGCGCCTAATCTCGGAAATTCAAACTTCTCGTCGTTATAACTTAGGAAATACATGTATTGAAGTGAAATAAAAACTAATGTAATGTACATGAGCTACGCTCCAATTTTACCGTAATATTTTGACCCTTTGGTGTTCCCCATTTACGCTATGCCTAGTCACGGATGGGTTACCGATTTGTGGCATTTACATTTACGAGCGTTTCATGCTTTAGAAGGTGGAAAAATTTCAACAGCAGGTCGCCACAGCCTGCTCCTGTCCATTTTCAATACGGCAATAGGCTCTCCACCTCTAACGTAGGACAAAAATGCATACGGTGAAATGTGGGCGTTTAATATGCCTTCCCCTACCCCTGCGGAATAAAGGCGTGACAATATGTATGTATGTATGTAACGCTCAGGGCCTCTGAATGTTAAGGCGCTTTCGCACCTTGTCAATGATTTCTGTAGTGTGTGTTTAGTGCAAGCAAAATTTAATTAAAATGTTATACAATTGCATAAGCAAATATAGGAGTGAGCGTGATGATAAGGTTGATTTTACAATATATAATAACATACCCTTTTCGCAGCTTTAACTTGTAGAGTGATGAAACCGACGAGTGACTCGTGAAGGTCTTTGTCTTTTTGTTTTTGGAAAAATTCTATTTCTACTAACGCCTTTTTGGTGAAGTCTCTGTCAACAATAATTTTATTTTCCCATAAATCATAGAATTATAAAAACTTTTTCATACGGTATGAAACAAAGGAAATTCATCTTAAATTACTCGAAATTGTTGGTAAAAACTGTGTGAAAATTAGTCCACGCAATGTTGTGATCAATGTGACACACGTAGCGGGAAATTAATAACATATGTCTATGTCCAGTCACGAGTTCTTCCCGAACGAAGGTATAAGCAAAGACATATGTAAAAGCTGGGTCTCTGATGTTCCAAGAATTGTTTGATATGATGCCGACGGCTACCTTCTATTATCGCACCGCTTGCCACAGACAGGGTGTTCACCCTCACACTTTGCATCCGGAGCGCTCACATACGGTTAGGTCCGATAGAGGCTTTATTCCGCGTACGCTTAGGTTGTGGAATGAGCTCCCTGTCTGGGTTTTCCCGAACGTCTAATGTATGGGGTTCTTGAAAAGAGGTCTTAGGTTTTTAAAGGGTCGGCAGCGCGAGTGCTGCACCTCTGGTGTTGCAAACGTCCATAGGCTACGGTGACCACTTTTCATCAAGTGGGCCGTATGCTTGTCCGCCACCTCAGTGGTATAAAAAAATGATTGCCGTTTTGACATATTACAATAGTGAAGATATTTTTCTTGTTTTACATAAGTAACTCTGTTATAATTTTTTATAATAAATACCCTCTAATGTGGTCGACTATTCACATATTTCTACAAATAAAATGTAATTTAAATTAATACGAATCATGAGTGGATAAACGTCAAAACGGCTATCATAGCGTACCGCTAGTATAATTATATGTAAGGATACATAAATATAGTCACAAGTTCTTCCCGAACGAAGGCATAAGCAAAGACATTTGTAAACGATGAATTTCTGATGCTTCAAGTTAACCGTTGTTCCCGGTTGCCAGTAAAATGGCAGTCTTTAAGCCTGGTTGAAGGCCTTATGGGCGACTTGAAAACATTTCCAGGTCGCCACAACCTGCACATGTCCATTTCAATACGGCAATGGGCACACCACCCGTTACGTGGGACAAAAATGCAAACGGAGGAATGGGGGCGTATAGTATGCCTCTGCCTACCCCTTCGGGGACAAAGGCGTGACAATATGTATGAGTGTATGTAAACTAGTAGTCCGTAGAGAAACGGGGCGTGAGCGACCGAGCGTGCTCCTGTACCCATCGTGTGATGTGCAGTGAAGGCTTCCCTAGTCCCGCATGGCTCACTAGTTGACTTTTTAATTAAATTTAAGGCAAACTGTGTTTAGACGACTGTTCTCTCATAAATCCAAAGGAACTATGAAAGTGTAATTTTAACGAACACAACATTGATTTTGTTTTTTTTTTGTAAAAATTCATTACTGTACAATTGGTCAATTGTCATGTAAATCAAACTAATGTAATTACTGGCGGTTAGAAAAGAGTGGCCATGAGTTTTATTGCCAGGTTCTTCCTCTGGCTCTACCTATTGCTTTGCGAATCTGGCAGTAAATGTAAATGTAGAAGCAGTAATCTTGACGTTTATAAGTGTTACTTTGTGACCTACATGAATAAAGATATTCCTTTTCAATAAAAAAATTAAAATAATACAAAAACAGGTTATGTAAACACTTAATAATAAAATTACTTTTTTTTATTTTTATTTGATTACACTTAACATTAAACTATAACACTTGTACTATTCCACTTATTTATTACTCAAACCTGACCAGTTTCGCCTTAAGGCATTTTCAAAGGTTAGCACATATTATATGTATTTCGGATGTCATTGAGTTCAATATGATAGGTTACAGATATATGATAGGATATGATAGGTTGTAACCTAAGGCGAAACCGGTCAGGTTTAAGTAATAAATAAGTGGAATAGTACAAGTGTTTTAGTTTAAGATGTGTAGCAAGTTCCACCAAGTGCCATCAATCACCAGTGTAAACAGATTAAACTATAAATATCAAACGGGCCACCTTTTTTATTCTGAAGAACTACTGGTTCAAATTGAAAAATAAAGTTAGTAGTATTCGCTCCGCCACTACGGGGTTGGGAGGTCAGGCCACAATCACTTCCAACAATGTCAAAAACTAAAAGTCTAATGGTAGCTATTCGTAGCGGTTTCGGTTAACGAGAGACGATAAATGTAAGCACATACTCGAGATCAGTCTTGGCTTTTTCTATATTTTCTTTGTCAGCGAGGATCTTAGTATCAAGGGCGCGTGTACTCTGGTCGCGGACTATGTCTGGGTCCGTGGTGCCAAACAGTCGCGACATTAACCCTGATTTACCCGCTGCCGCTCGACTTCTTTCCGATATCCTGAAAAATAAGGCAACACATTTAAAAAATTGACAAGAATCTATTTTATGTTTTCATGTTTTTATGAAACCCTAAATTTGGCTTATTTGTGTTAATGTCTATCTAAATGTACCTCTTGTATTATAATTACAGGTATTTTCGGTAGACTACGAACATCGCTGCAATAGATACCACTTCTTACCATTGGAAGTGAGACGCAATATTGGTGACATATGCTACCTATTAAATATCGCAAACAGCAGGATTGACTGCCCGCAGCTCTTGACCAATGTGTCGCTGCGAACTAATGTATTGGGCCTTCGTCAGCGACCGATATTAGATGTACCGGTGGTTACTACCAGCCATAGGTCAAATGTTTTTTCAATTAGAAGTGTATCTAATTTTAACAAACTTCAGCTGCAACTTGACATAGACCTATTTAACACCAGTGTAGCGACAGTCAGACGACAGTTGGCATATTCTTACTTTCATGGGAAGGGTACCGACCCATTGATACGAATCCTACGCAACTAAAACCATTTTTAGTAGTTTGTTTGGACCTTTTGGTTTTTGTTACCTGATTATATTGGTATTATTCTAAATATACTTATATATGGTATTTGTTGTGAATCGATATTATTCTATATATCTAAATGTGGAGGCTTGTAAATAGAGATTTGGTGATATTGATTGTTAATTAAAACTATTTTGTTTATTAGTCTGTAAGCCTTCTTTAATAATAAATAAATAAATAAATAAATAATAAATAAATAAATATAATTTTTCGTGCCGAATATTTTTGTATAGTTTATTACTTTCTTAGTAGTATTTTCTTTATTTATAATTAGGTTACTCGGACTTGCTTTTGTAGACATTTCGCTTTGTAGTAGGTGTAATCAGCTTTTGGAAGATGTTCGGCTGTTGTCGGTTTTCGGCTTTTGTAGATGTTCGGCTTTACTATGTTTTTTCTTAAATTATAATAATACCTGGTAATATGTGCCTTGCCTTAATATCGACACAGCTGGCAGGTGGTACAATGTTGGTTTGTTTGTTGATTAGTATTATTATTATTAAATATTTTATTATTTTTTAACTTATTAGTATTATGTCTCTTCTTTTCTCGGGTATCTTCTTTTTTTTTCTTGAAGATACCCGGGCTTTTGGTAGGCTTACATGGAGACATAGGTCCAACACGCAGAGGCCTTTTGAGAATTTTAATCTAATAGGGAATGGGACCCTCACTGCAGATAGTCCACGCCCGCCTTATGTAGTAGAACGGTAATGGATAACCTCCAATGGGAGTTAAACTATTGTTAAATGTGCTAACTATGAAATGGGCTATTGGGTTGGGTGTTAAATGGATTTGGTAATTTAAGCTATTGATGAAAACGGCGTCTGCCTTTTTAATATATTATTATTAAACTATTGGCAGAGGGTGACTCGCCAACTCACTCGCCAAATCACCCTATACAATCACTATAGGCATGATAAGCCTGTAAGGCGACAGAGGGCAACACCGGTGTGAGCGGCTTGGGATGTCGAGCGGTGCGGCGCCGGTTTCACTTTCGCGGGACAGGCCCGGAGCGGGCTTCCCCGTAGTTATGCCCTTGAAAATGACACTTCCACCCCCGAGCATATAGCTCTGGCTCCCTCCCTCAGACCGGCCAATTAAGCAAGCCAGAGTTGAGATTTGCTGCACTCCCGGGAGTAGCACTCTCACTGCTCTCCCGTTAGGCCATTAAATCCTAACCGGTGCAGAAGGGCAACAAAACTCTGAGGAATCGGGAACGATGTGTAGCCACGCACATTCAGCTCGCCACAAGCTGCCCTGCGGATGTGAGCTTTTCAATAACTTTCTGATACATTTTTTTGTTGATATCAGAAAGTGGATGACTCAAAAAGCGAATCTACTTTGCCCTCATAGGGTTGCGTTAATCCTATAAAAGATAACGACTGTCCTCGAGGGGTTTTAGTATTATTATTATTATTTTTTCTATTTATAGTATATATTTATACTTATGTATACAGATGTTACTCAAAATGATAGTGATTCCGAAAGTTTCCACTCGGCAGCCAGCTCTTTCAAGATAGTTTTGGTAGTGTTGCGTCTCTTGCCGAGTTACTCGATTCTCAGTTTTCTGATGTGCTGAGGAATTTCAATGTGGTACATATCAATGCTCAAAGCATCACGGCACACTTCTTCTGCTGTCAACGTTTGATTGTAAGAACATACATGCAATATTGGTTTCAGAGTCGTGGTTTAAATCAACCCACTCTTCCGCTCTATACTCCCTCCCTGGGTTCCAGCTTATCAGAAACGATCGCGAAGGCTGGCGTACTGGTGGTGTAGCTATATATCTGCGAACTTATTTCCCCTTTAAAAAAAAATTAGTATGTCAGTGCAACCACCGCCACCCAACGCCGGTGAGCATTTGTTTCTGGAAGTGGAACTCAATAACACTAAGATCCTCCTTGGCGTTTACTACTGTCACAAATCTAGTGTACATTTCTTTCCTTCTTTAGAGACCTTGCTGGTAAATCTAATGCCTTCTTACAGTCATACAATCATTATGGATGACTTTAACGCTTGCTTGGATAAAAATGATTCTCGTACTTCTTCCTTCCGAGCCCTCTCCACCTCCTGTAACCTATCCATTCTTCCTTTAAATGCTACACATCACTTTCCAAATTACACACCTAGCCTAATTGATTTGATACTAGTTTCCTCCCAAGAGCATGTTGTTAAGCATGGGCAATACCCAGCTGATGCTTTCTCTTATCACGATTTGATTTTCCTATCTTACAAAATCCGTATCCCTAAAGCTAAGCGAAAAATCCTAATGCAGCGCAATTTTGGCGGCATGAACCTGAAAAGCCTCTGCCAGGATACCAATAATATTGATTGGAGTCCTCTAATCACATCGGGGTCTACAGATGAACAGATAAATATTTTTAGCACTAACATCATTAAACTGTATGACAAACATGCACCTATCCGGGCTGTCAAAATGAAACACCCACCTGCCCCCTGGCTCAATGCAGATATTAAACTACAGCAAATATGCCTCCATCAGAAATCACTGCAATAGGGTGTGTAGGAATGCTCAATGCAGCAATTTCATCAAATGCAACTGGTGTAGACTGTATTACCCGTAATATGATCCTTCCTATCCTTAATGAACTCCTTTCCATTATATGCTACATCTTCAACTATTCCATCACTAGCGGAGCATTTCCTACTTCATGGAAAAGCAGTCATATAATTCCCATTCCTAAAAAATCCAAACCGCTGTCTTTCACGGACTATCGCCCTATTTCCATTCTCCCCTTCCTATCTAAAGTCCTCGAGCGTCTCGTACACACATAAATCAGTGCATTTCTTTGTAAAAATAATATCCTGAATCCTTTTCAATCCGGCTTCCGTCCCGGTCATAGCACTGTTACAGCACTGGTTAATATTACGGATGACATCAGATCCGGTATGGAAGTTGGAAACCTAACAATACTTGCATTGTTAGATTTTAGCAATGCCTTCAACATTGTTGATTTTGATGTGATGCTATATGTGTTGCGCTCTATTAACATATCTACGACAGTGATTGATTGGCTTCAGAGTTACTTGTGTGGTCGTCGGCAACGTGTATGTATTGAAAATACATTATCCAATTGGTGTAATACTATTGTCGGTGTACCCCAGGGCGGCGTCCTCTCTCCTTTACTCTTCTCAATTTTCATAAATTCCATCTCAACTCATATTTCTTCTTCTTACCACCTATATGCTAATGATTTACAAATATACTGTCAAGCACCACCGCAACAATTAAAGGAAGCTGTTGAATCTATTAACATGGATTTGAGTCAAATAAGAAAATTGAGTGGGCAGGTATCCCTCCGATTATTTTTGACAACAATATAATTCCTATCAGTGATAAAGTTAAGAATCTGGGCATACATATGGATTCTACATTTTCTTGGGAGCCTCAGCTTCAAGAAGTAGTTCGTAAGATGTTTGCATCGGTAAGCTCTTTACGAAAACTACAAAACCTTCTTCCCATGTCCACCAAAATTGCGCTTGCGCACACTTTACTGTTACCTATACTAGATTATGCAGATGTCAGCTATCCCGATTTCGCCGAATACCAATTAGACAAACTCGAGCGTCATCAAAATGTCTGCATAAGGTTTATATTTGGCTTACGCAAATATGACCACGTTTCGCAGTTCAGAACGCAGCTTGGATGGTTATCAATACGACTTCGCCGGGATGCTCATGTTCTTTCACAACTACATAATACATTATTTAACCCTTCTACTCCTTCCTATCTTAAGGAACGCTTCGTGTTCCTTCACGATACGCATTCGAAGAGCCTGAGGTCGTCAGAAAACTTGAGGCTAAAGATGCCGTCTCACTCGTCAACATTCTATGACAAGTCATTCACGGTGACGGCGATTCGACTATGGAATCAACTTCCAGTTGAAATAAGACGAGCGCAGACAATATCCAAATTTAAAAAGATGGTTAATGATCACTATTTATCTATGTAGAGTATGTATGTGTATTTTATATATATGTTATGTATTTATAGTATATATATAATTTTGTACATATATGTTTATGCATTATAATATTTTTCGTATCTATAGTATTTAAGTGTATTTACCTTATGTATCGATCAGCAGTCAGACTCCCTCCCTATCGAACACCACTAAGTCCGTGCGGGCTCCCTAACATAACCAAACCATTGTGGACCCATCGCCGTATGCTGCCGTAGTTTCAAAATTTAACTGATTGTATCGTTCCCCTTCACATCTCCATAATCTTTGACGCCCATCGATTTGATTGAAAAGAATTCTACACTCATCGCTGAACAAACTCACAAAATATTCAACACATCACTGAACAAAATAATTAGCATTTTTTTTATGTTCCGCTAATTGTGCCGGTGTGTTTTTTTTCAAATTCGAATTCATTTATTTGAACAGATACATATTTTGCATATTTGACAATTGAACGATGGTATCTGCAATAGTGATAAACTGTGTCGCAGACATCAACGCCCTCTCCTAGGAATACAAATAAAGTTGCAAGATGGACATTGCAAGCCATATATTACAAAGAAGTAGCAAAATTATAAAAGAGGAATGTGATAAAACAAGTTAGTGTGTGCAGATAAAAGTTTAGTATTGAGTGTGACCCCCTCTTGCTGAAATCACGGCTTGCATTCGTCTGGGCATGCTAGCGAGTATATCTTTTATGGTTTCTTGGGGAATAGGTTCCCACTCCGCGGTAATCTCATTCTTTAGCTCTCTGATGGTCTGCGGAGCCGGCTGCACTGATCTCACTCGTCGCTTCAGAACGTCCCAGACATGCTCTATGGGATTGAGGTCCGGACTTCTTGCTGGCCAGTCCAAGCGACGAATTCTGACTTCTAGCATATACGCTTCCACATCGCCAGACCGGTGGCGCGAGCGTTGTCGTCCATAAAAATTGAGTTTTCGCCAAGAGCGGTAAAAGCGGGTTGTGCATAAGGAATTAGAACTTCCGTTATGTATCGGTGTCCAGTCAGTGTACCGTTTTCGATGAAGACTAACTCCGTACGATCCATAGAATTTATTCCTGCCCAAAACATAACAGAGCCTCCTCCATAAGGTGTGATTTCTTCAAAACATGCCTCTGCAAAGCGTTCTCCTCGTCTACGTAGCACTCGCCGACGTCGGTCTTCACCATGCAGAGATATCCTGGCTTCATCGGAGAAAAATACCTATCCCAGCCCTCATGAGTCCATGACACACAATTTCAAACGAGGCTAAGCCTGGCAACTCGATGTCCACGAAGTAATTTAGGGCCGCGTGTCGGGCGATGACTGTGTATATTAGCAGCGAGAAGTCTCCTCCTGACCGTCCATAGACTAATTTGCACATTTCTTACTTCTTCGAGGCTGTTCTTGAGGTTCACATAAGAAGATATGCGATTTCTCAACGCTGGACTAACTAGAAAACGATCATCCCGTGGTTCGGTACATGTCTTTCTGCCAGAACCAGGCCTTCTCTTGTCGGAACCGGTCTCTTGATAGCGCTGCCAGGTCCTTTGAACTGTCGACCGACTCACATTTAGCCTCTGAGCCACGAAGCATTGGCTGCAACCTTCTTTAAGCAGCGCAATAATTTTGCTCGTTTTTATCACTTTATCTACCATTTTCGAGATTGCTAAACAGCAATAACAATACTTTTAAATGTCAGGGACATCAGATAATTTAATAAAAATTGACAAAAAGTTAATTAGACTCGATATTAACTATAGGGAATTCGCGACACAAAATGTAATCAAAAATTTGAGTTTGGAATGTACTCTTATAAACATTATGGCACTTTTAAAACTGGCCAGTAACATGTTCAAATGATTAAAACCTTTTTAGTATTTTATTTTTTTCAGCCAGGAAGAAAATTGAAACCGCCCGTTTTATTTGCAAACGAATTGTATAAATGAGTAACAGGGTAGGTCCAAGGACACTACCCTGAATAACTCCAAAATTTAATGTTTCTTCATGACTGGCAAAGGAATCGACTACTACGAACTGTGTGCGGGATGTCAAGTAGCTATGGAACATGTCCAATGCAACTCCCCTTATACCATAGCGTTACATTTTAGAAATTAATTTGGGTACGTAGACAGTGTCAAAGGCCTTAGAGAGATCTAGGAAAATTCCTATAGTTTTAAGTCTTTTCTCTAAGTTTTTAACCACGTTTCCCGTCAGATCCAAAACTGCATCTTCTGTGGATAGTCCCTTTCTAAGTAGTAATAAAAGTATTGATTTTGGGCCAATATGCTATTTTCATTTAGGAAATTGAGTAAACGTTTATTAAGAAGTTTTTCAAATATTTTAGACAAAGCAATAAGTACAGAGATTGGTCTATAATTTGTGACACTGTCTCTGTCACCACTTTTGAACACAGGATGAACGATTGCTTTTTTAAAAACCCGAGGAAAGAGAAAGATTAAACACGTGTACCAAATAGGGTGTGAGAACATGATGGGCAGATTTTATAACAGAAGTTGGAATACCGTCCCAACCAACTGCACAATTATCCTTAAGGTTCATTATTGTAGAGATTATTTCATCAGCAGAACCATAGATTTTAGCGAGCTTAAGTGAGATGAAATACCAGGGGACAAAGGTGAAGAGGGAAGAGAAGAGCTCGGAACAGAACGTGACTCCTGTATAATCCGCTCGGCCAATCTTTTTCCGACACTTGCAAAGAATGAATTTATTGTATTAACTGATGATAATGGATTACTTGAAATGTTCAAAAGGTCAGAGGAGGGTGATCTCGTGCTGTTCAAGTGAGTGACTTCTTTAATTATCTTCCAGATTTTTTTTGGATTTTGTTTAGCATATTCGATTTGATTCTGGTGATAATCTTTTTTAATCTTTTTCAAGAGATTATTACAAAACTTTCTGTGACGAAGATATATAGTTCTGTGCATAATGCTTTCATGGTTCTTTTTGTAACTTCTGTAGAGTTAACCCTATGCCGAATGCATCTCAGAAGACCAGGGGTAATTCATGGCTTCTTGATACGTTTACGGCTGGGCACAGAGACTTCAACACTATGAGTTATTATTACAGATGAGATAATGTTTACTAATAATTCAGCAGCTAAGTCCGGATCATTCTCCCCATAGACAGCAGAATAATCCACCCCCTCCAGAGCTTTAACAATAGCAGGGACATCAATAGTTATTATCGGTCATAAAAATAAATTGAATAATTTAATACAAATAATCTATTTTTACTAGCATGTAAATTTAAAATTGTTACTGGGGGTTGATATTTTAGTATTACTTAACATTCTGATATACTCAAAAGATTATCTATACTCAAAATTATAAGGACAGTGAGTATAACATCACCATTTGCATACATTACCTATTATTTAGTGTGTCTTGTGCATTTTCAAGAGCTCGCTGTAACGTCTCGTGGTTGGTGCATAATTGTTGTAACGCACTAGCATAAAATAAATACTCTTTGAGTTGGTCCGCCAATTGTTCTTCGTCTTCTGCTACTGAGTCTATACTATCAGCTATAGAATCTGTTTAAACACTCAATACAATTACTACACCACTATTTCATTCTTGAAGGCCAAAGAGAAAATGTGTTAAATAGTCAATCTTGTAAGAGTTTTACTATTTAAAAAGATAATGTATCATCAAAAAGACATAAAATACAGACTGACGGGACTGTCGGGGCTCTGGCACCAGCTTTCCTTTTTGAGGTAGGGAAGTCATAGGAATAAACATGAATAATCGTAAAAGGCATGGCCATGCGCAGGGTTCCCGTCAAAGGGGAAGACCCGAGAAGTGCTGGATTGACATCGTAACATGATTTCGAAGATTGTGAAAAGAAGAGGGGAATATAAAGCGGACTCCAGGCGACGCGAATCGCAACTGAGGCAAACGTTTGGAGGATGATGTTACAATTAGTAGTCATTTATTATACTGTAAAAAGTCGTTTACGTAAGATTATAAATCAGAAAGAAACCAGGTAAGAATGTTTATATGGAGAAAAAACAGTCGAATTTCTTCTCAATGATACATCTATAAGTACCAATTTTAAAAGTAATACATAAGAACGTACCAAAATAATGTCCAGCCTTCTGCAACCCGTCTCCCATATCTTTCTCTATGACGCTCCATTCACTAAATAATTTACCGTAGTTAGCATGTAATTTACATAATGCGTAATTCTTTTCTATTATTTTAGACCTGAAATTAAATTTATAAGTTTTAATTTAATTAATCATTAGTGCTTTTGATAAATGCTTGATCCATTTTAGTCGATATTTCAAATATTAACCTTTAAACATTATAATAGAGAAGGTATCGAATAAAATAAATCGAATGTTCAAAAATAAGCCGCGCTATTCTTCGATCTAGCATTTTGCATTCATTTTTAGTTCTATGCAAATAAATAAATGGTGATTTATTCTATATACGTGAAAATATTAATTGCTGAATAATAAAATATTTTTCTATTCTATTTTAAAAACAAGTTTTTAGAGGGTCAACCGGTTGATCGAAAGATCTTCAAACGCTTCACAATTTTCCTACTTAATATAATAAAAAATACTACACCATTGAGGGTCGCACAGGGTTTCATTCTTGGACCTTGGGTCTAATCAAGTTGGCCACCCCTGGTTTACAAGGTAATTATCGTGTATCTATAATCAAACAATAGTGATCGCTGACTTACCTAGTATACAAAAAATTTCCTAAATTAGTTTCTAGTTGTTTCCCATAATTTTTTACACTCTCAATCTCTGGATCTGGCTTTTTTAATCTTATTGATACCGATAGTGATTTTATCTTGTTTTCTGCCTGTAGAATGTAGCCTGAAATAAATAGTTTTAGAGCTCTTAGTTTTGAAAGCCTTCCTAAGTTTCTTGCCGGTTCTTCTCAGGTGGGCCGCGTTCCGAACCGGTGGTCGCTTTAAATATTTTAAATAGTGTATGACATTTCGTAAGCGCCGTTAAAATGGTCTATGCAAAATAAAGATATTTTTTTTTTTAGAAACTAAAATACTTATTACGAGTATGGTATGTAAGTATAAGTTACAATTTTTAACGTGTGAAATCCTCACGGATGTCATGCCGGAATCGAACTGACAAAAACCACACAGTCTTCTACCAATCTGTCTAGCGTTGGGCACCCCGGGTAATTCCTCGGAAGTATAGTAAGCTTAACCTATAGAGGTTTGCAGCACCGCAGCACCAGACTTTGGTGGCTTTGGTAACCAATCTTAGAACTACACTCATCATCATCCGAGCGTCTGTCCCAGTTGCGTCTCGCGACGCCCGGGGTCCGCTTTCCTACATTTTCTCCTCCACTTCGCACGGTCGTCGGCATCCCCTGTGGTGAGACCATTGGCACGCATGTCATCCCTTACGACGTCAAGCCAGCACTTCTTGGGTCTTCCCCTCTTACCGGGACCCGGCGGGGCTGACATGGCCAGACATTTGTTACCTACGTAGCCCGGCGGTTGCCGCAAGACGTGACCATACCAACGAAGGCGACACTCTTGCAATTTGTCTGCAATGTCACGGACGTGAAGGCCGCCGCGGATGCGAGAGTTCCTCACGCGGTCCATCCGCGTGACTCCACACATCCACCGCAGCATCTTCATTTCCGTGACACGCAGCTCCTGCTTGTGTCGCTCCAATATCGGCCACGTCTCACTGCCATGTAAAAGGACAGGTCTAATAATGGTTTTGTAGACCTGTCCCTTCAACCGGATCGGCATTTTAGGGTCACAAATGACACCGGTCATCTCCCGCCATTTGGCCCACGCGGCAGCAATGCGTGACTTGACATCGCAATCGATGTCACTGGACGTGTGAAAAACAGATCCCAAGTATTTAACCTGGTCCGTGCGCTCGACCAAATCACCGCCTATGCGGACGGATGTGGGATCTGTCGAGTTTAGTGCCAAGTACTCGGTCTTCGCCACATTTAGTTTCAGACCGCCGTTCTCAAGCGTCTCCTTCCACGCCTTTACACGTCGCACCAACCTGCCCCTGTCCGCGTCTGCCAGCGCAATATCGTCAGCATACATGAGCAACCATGGAGGCTGCTCATGCGGGTTTCTGATGCTGTCCGACAATTCGTCTAATATTACACTGAACAGAAGCGGACTAAGGACAGAACCCTGGTGTACCCCGACGGTGATGGGGAAGGGTTTCGTGTCGCCAACAGCAGTCCGAACCATTGAATCGGAGTCACAGTACATGTCCCGGATAGTGTCAATATAGACCTCTGGAACCCCTTTGGACCGCAGTGCCCACCAGATCATCGCACGAGGAACACAGTCGAAGGCCTTCTGCATATCTAGAAACAAACAGTGCAGAGGCGTGTTCTTCGACCTGTATTTCTCTGCGACAACCCTCAGGGCAAAAACAGGGTCCGTGGTCCCATGACCAGGGCGAAACCCATATTGACACTCCGAGAGAGTACACTCCTGCCGGATCCGAGAGTCTATAATCCTCTCGAAGATCTTCATGGTGTGGGACATCACCTTAATACCGCGGTAGCTCCCGCATTCCTGCACTGACCCCTTACCTTTGAAGACTGGAGTAATAATACTCAGTCTCCATTGGTTTGGGATCTGCCCGCTGAGGAGTATGCGGTTAAAAAGGTTTACTAAGATGCCCACACCGCGAGGACCCATCGCCTTCCAGGCTTCGATGGGGACTCCATCGGGTCCGACAGCTTTCCGATTCTTCATGCGGCGAAGCGCAGTCATGACTTCTCCAGGCGTTACCGGTGGCACTAGTCCCTGATTCGGAGGGAGGTCCGGAGGCTGCACCTCTTTATGCTGCTTATTAAGCAGCTCGTGGAAGTACGAGCGCCATCTCTCCTTTACCGCGAGGTCTTCGCTTAACAGGTTGCCCTCAGGGTCTTTTACACAGCGACACTTGGATATATCCTGTGCCGCTTTGACCCTGGAGCGCGCCAGCTTATAGATGAGCTTCTGCCCCTCAGACGATTCCAGCTTATCATACAAAGGTTGTAAGTGGTCTCGTCTGGCTCTGGCTACAGCTCTCTTTGTGGCGCGCTTGGCAGCCCTGTACGCGTCGCGGTCTTCGGGAGATCCGGTCGCTTGCCACTTTTTAAAGAGGGCTTTCTTCTCCCTGGTCTCCCTCAGGACTGCGTCGTTCCACCACCAAGTTTCCTTGTCACATTTGCGTCCACCCTTAGACTCACCGAGCACCACCTTCGCCGCTCCAAGGATGGCCGCCTGAACTTTGTCCCAGTAATCTTGAACTGGTTCGCCTTCAGTGTCGGTGCACTTGTCACCGACAGCTGAGACGAACTCCTGGGACCTAGTTTCATCAAGCAGCCACCATCTGATGCGGCGCTGGCACCGCTCGATGCGTTTGCCTTTAGGCTTCACGCAGAGGTCCATGACAAGGAGACGGTGTTGTGCAGTAAGACTCTCACCGGGTATGACCTTGCAGTTGGCCACCTTGCCGATGCTGTGTCGCCTAGTGAGTAGGAAATCGATCTGAGTTGTACGCCTCCCGCTCTTGTAGGTGATGAGATGTTCGGATTTCTTTTTGAAATACGTGTTCACAATGGCCAGATCGGCAGCCGCACACGTTCTAAGGATAGTTTCTCCTTCAGTGTTGCGGGTGCCGTATCCAAAACCACCATGAACACGTTCAAACTCCTCACACCTCTCACCCACATGACCGTTTAGGTCGCCGCCCAAAACGATTCCCTGTGATAACGGAATGCTCCGAAGCACTCCCTCGAGTTGGCCCCAAAACGACATCTTATCGGCGTCGCTACAACCGGCCTGTGGCGCGTAGGCACTTATCAGGTGGGTAATAATCCCATCGATAAGCACTCTCACGATCATAAGCCGGTCGCTACAGCGTTTCACCTCCAAGATGCCGCTCTGCAGCCCTTCGGAGAGCACCACGGCCACCCCGTTCTCCCCACCAGGCGCACCCGTGTAGTACAGCTTGTAGCCTTTCTGCAAAGGCCGGGCTCTGTTGCCCTTCCACCGAGTCTCCTGCAGGAACGCCACGTCCACCCTCCGCCTGGAGAGTACCTCGGCCAACTCTACCGCACGCCCAGTCAGCGTGCCAATGTTCCAAGATGCGAAGCGGATTCGGGTTGGGGCTAACTTCTTTAGCCGTGCTGGCCCGACACACGGCAGCCCTAGCCCACTTGCCACAGGAGTCGGGCGGGGCTCCTGCGCGCCGTTTTGCGGCGGCGCCCTATCCCTAGCAGCATTCCTATAGTCCTTTTCCATTTTTGTTTCGGCGGGTGGCTTTTATGGGAGCGACGCCCTCAGACCTCCCAACCCCAGAGGGGAAAGCCAGCGCCAGAGCCTCGTCCGTTAATCAGCAGGTGCACGCACTGGCACGGGAGGTTGACTTGGGCCCCGAAGATCTTGGTGGGGCCCCTTACACCCATTCTTAGAACTAATCTTAGAACTACACTAAGCGCAAGATATTTAACGCAGTGATCGTTTACAGAACACTTGAGTTGGCGGTGCTACGAGAGCTATATTGTATGCTTAGTGTCAAAGGAAGCGCTCGTGGCCCCGCGGTCTCAGTGTTCTGTAAACGATCACTGAGTTACGCAACTTTCACCATGGCTGGTCCTCGGATGGGTGACCACTTTGTGGCATTTACATTTGCGAGCATTTCCATGCTTCGGAAGGCACGTTAAGCCGTTGGTCCCGGTTGCCAGTAAAATGGCAGTCGTTAAGCCTGGTTGAAGGCCTTATGGGCGGCTTGAAAAATTTCAACAGCAGGTAGCCACAACCTGCGTCTGTCTATTTCAACACGGCAATGGGCTCACCACGTATTACGTGGGACAGGAATCCACACGGTGAAAAGATAGAATAAATATAATATGCCTTTGCCACCCCTTCGGGGATAAGGCGTAATGGATATTTAATTTAATTTTAGAGTAAAAAAAAAATACACGGCAGGAAGATTTTAGTTCACCCAAGCTCACCGGGATACCCCCAATACCAGAGGACATAGAAAAACTGGGAATACCGCAGTCATAGTACCTACTCACAATTATGGAGGAGCATCTTGCAAATTCTATTATGCTTTGTGTATGGCCACGAACTAGTCGCTCCAGCGACGGGCGACTTGCGACGCGATCTGCGACGCGATGAAATGCACGAACGATTCGCGACAGCGACGGCGATGAGACGGGCGACTGAAATTAAACTACTGGCAGCAATGCGAGCGGCCACGGCGCAGAGCGACGCGACCTGCGACTGCGGTATTCAGCGACGAGCCACCGAAACAATATTTTTTGTTTTACTTGCCGCGATTTTATTTTCAGAATGTATACTGATTTATTACTTATTTATTTTATGTGATTATAAATTTGTAATATTAGGTATTCTACCAATAATCACAATAATAGTAACAATTACAGTCTTATTTAATTATACTTGACTGTAGGTACCTACTAAGATACTTTAAATCCCTAATTATTATTAGTACTTATAAATAGTTTTTTTTATTTTGCAGGTATATTGTAGGTACCTTGATATGAGAAATATCTTTTCTGCAGGCGTTACTGTTGTATTGGAATTTACTTGACGGTACGAGTAAAGTCCTTTTCTATGTGCAAGAGTAAGTAGTTAAAAGTTTCTATACTGGTACTTGTGTATTTGTAAAAAATACGGGATAATCTCTGTACAAAGTATGAATCTGTCCATACACTCCTCTTTTTCTATTTACTGAATGTATTCCTTGCCTGTAATCAATTAAATCTTGGGCAAGAAATAAATTCGTTTCGAGAAAATAACGGTCCACTCAACACGTCCCACGCAGTCGCCGTCGCAACCAGCGAGCAGAGTAGAATCGCTCTTTACTGAAACGACTCTGGGAGTCGTTTCTTTAAAGTGAGTCACTGATTTAAATCTTTACACCGCTTGATATGAATCTATTGCTCTTTTGCTCTATTGAATCTGTTTCAATCGGCTCGCGGCGCTCGCTGACACGATTGGTGAGATACACTGTTCGGAGCGCTTCGGGTCGCGTAGTCGCCGTCGCGTCGGAGAGAGACTCTCACTGATTCGCTACAAGTGGGTGATTGATAGAGACAGCAACACTAGCTCACCTATGCACGCATTAGGTACGCGTTGTTATTATTTGTTTGTTCTAGTTGACCTTTGTTTGTGGAAGAAAACACCGGTTTGTTTACGTTGGGCCTGTGATTTTCAATTACATAAGTGTTACAATAAGTAAAGAACTAAAGACAGTTTAGTGAAAGAGTAAGTCTGTCAGTCCTAAGCCTGAAGAAAGTATGAAGGAAAATCGATTTTTATAGTACACATTAGGCAAATAAAATACAATTTAACAAAATACTAACATAATATTACTATATTAATATTACTATATTAATATTACTAACATAATATATACACTTTACATAATTCTTCAAACAAAGGTCAATAAAAACGATTCATTTTAATTTATTTGCGCTAATAAATCGAGCTCAGGTACAAGTTGAGTCACTGATACTAAATGAAGCACTGAAGCACTTTACTGATTCAAATCTTTGAACTGATCCAGATACAATTGATCCATTCTCAACAAAGATACGTTTTTGCCACCGCTACTAGCGAGCCGTGGCAGGGGTACCCTCTCGTCGCTTCGCAGGTCGCGTCGCTGAAGGTCGTGGCCAGGCCGTTAGGTAGGTACGGCTATGGTCGATATCGCCTATCCTACTAATATTATAAACGCGAAAGTTTGTAAGAATGGATGTTTGTTACGCTTTCACGAAAAATCTACTGAATGGATTTTGATGAAACTTTACAATAATATAGCTTACACATCAGAATAACACATAGGCTACTTTTTATCTCGGGAACAAGTTCCTGTGGGAAACGGAAATGGGAAAACTAACTTCACCGCGCATGCGAAACAGCGCGCGTTTTTTTCGTTTTTTTTACGTGTGGTAATCCTTATGGATGCTATGCCGGACTCACTGACTAAAACCACACGGTGCCCTTCCATTTGTCTATGGCCAGAAGTATCGTGTAAGCCCTCGGGAGGATAGCCCCAGGGAAGCCGCGGGCGTCAACTAACTTATACTTATGGACTTATAACCTAACTAGGTTATGTCCATAAATGAATGTGCCGTTGTTAGTACAGTCATCTATACAAATATTATAAAGCTGAAGAGTTTGTTTGTTTGTTTGGTTGAACGCGCTAATCTCAGGAACTACTGGTCGGATTTGAAAAATTATTTTTGTGTTAGGTAGCCCATTTATCGAGGAAGGCTATAGGCTATATATCATTACGCTACTACACTGGGGAGCAGAGCAGTAGTCATAAATGTCGACGAATTTATAAGCGACGGATATCTGAACGACAAAGCAAGTGAGTCTGATGATGATGGTTGGAAAGTTGTTAACAGGAAGAAGGTTAAATTTACTTCAATCTTGAAGGGAGGCAATTCTCAGATCTCGGAATTCCAAGCTATTGAACAGAAAAAGTATATGCATATCTGGTCTCTGCATCCTAATACTACTGTGGAGGCAATAATGAACCATGTCAAAACCATTTGCTCAACGGATGACATTAAGGTGGAAAAAATTATACCTAGAACCAAAAGAGATTATGCTTCTTTTATGGTGGGGGTACCAGAGTCTGAGTTCGGCAAAATGAATAACGTGGATAGTTGGCCGGTTAATACAAAATTCAATGAGTGGGTGTGGTTTCGTAACTCACAAAGACCCACCAAGAAAATGGGGGAAAACCAATAAGTCCATTCATATTTATTACCAGAACGTCCGAGGATTACGAACAAAGACGAAAACATTCTATGAAAACTTGTTAGGTTCGAGTTATGACATATTTGCAATTACTGAGTCTGGAATAAATTGTTCAATTAAAGACGGCGAACTTATTCCACCAGGATTTACAGTACTAAGGTGCGACCGAATGGACGGCCGGAAACACGGGGGAGTTTTCGTGGCTGTATCGTCGTGGCTCGACATAAAGTTAGTAAAAATTGAAAATGTGGACTCGGCCTTATTTGAGATAGTTTGTGCGACGGTCAGCTGTAGAAATAAGATGTTGTTTTGCTGTTGCGTAGTGTATATACCTCCAAGTTCTAATTATTGTGAATATATGCATATGTTTAATATTTTGGAGAAACTTTGTATAAAGTATGAATCGGTAATAGTAGTGGGCGATTTTAATATGCCTTCGGCTCCAGACGATGTGCATTGTTATTTGGAATATTTTCTCGAGTTCTGTGGATTTCGTCAGGTAAATAATATACTTAATGTTCATAATCGTACCTTAGATTTGGTTATGACTAACCTAATGGCGGGTGACTTAAAGGTTAAGGTATCGGATGAGCCACTTGTAGGGATTGACGCCCCCCATCCCCCGTTAGATATTAAAGTGACTCTTGGATCTAGTTTGAAAAAAGGGTCAACCTTGTTTAATAATAGTGTAGCTGTCAATAATGTTACCGCTTGGCAATTTGCAAAATGCAATTTTGCTATGTTATATGAGAGATTTGGTATGGTGGACTGGGATTTACTCATCATCATCCGAGCGTCTGTCCCAGTTGCGTCTCGCGACGCCCGGGGTCCGCTTTCCTACATTTTCTCCTCCACTTCGCACGGTCGTCGGCATCCCCTGTGGTGGACTGGGATTTACTGTATAATATTAAAAATTCGGAAGAGGCGTTAACCTATTTTTATCAGACAATTAACGAGATTATAAGTCAATATACCCCTGTAAAAAATACCGTTTTTAATATGTCAAAGGATAGATATATCTATCCAGAATGGTACACTCCAGATTTGATTAGTGACATTAAAAAAAATCGCGTTTTCACAAAATTTATAAAGCTACGGGACTACGGTGTGATTACGAAGCGTTTTCTCGGTGTCGCTCTATGGTTAAAGGTAAAATTAAATCAACATTTGATGCTTATCAAAAGAGACTACAGATGGATATCAAGAGTGATCCGAAGTCCTTCTGGAATCTTATTAAAAGTAGACAATGTCAACGGTACAAAAACACAATTAGAAAAGACGGGAGAGATTTAGGGAAATCAGAGGGTGCTGAGTGTTTTGCCTCATACTTTAAATCGGTATATAGCACAGAGCAGCCTGTACTGGATCCGGAGGTGGCAGAGCGCACGGGAGGAGCGATGCCGGCGCGGCGCGGGTGCATGTTGGCCAGCTCAGCGCGGGAGAGCTGCGCTCGGCGCTAGCCCGCCTAAAGCCCAAACGCTCTGTGGGACCTGATGGGATACCACCTTACATTGTTAAAGATTGTCGCGAGGTGCTCTGGAAACCTTTAATGCATGTATTTAATTTATGTTTAGAGGAGGGACGGTATCCAGATCGGTGGAAAATTACCAGGGTAATACCGGTTCCCAAGGGTGGAGCGAGCGATGATGTCAGTGGATATAGACCGGTGGCAGTGCTGTCTGCGTTCGCCAAGGTATTTGAGTCAGCATTACATGCTTCAATTTATGTTCAAATCAGCTCACAGCTGACTGATGTGCAGCATGGTTTTCGGTCAGGCAGAGGTACGAGCAGTAACCTGCTATCTTTTGTAACATATACTACGCCCATTGTTGATGCTGGAGGGCAGGTCGACTGTGCGTACTTCGACTTCCGGACGGTTGCCTACTTTGATTTAGTAAATAATGACGTGCTATTGGCGAAGCTGGCGACGGCAGGTTTCACGGCACACTTGCTAATGTTTTTTTGCGAGCTACCTTGGCGAGCGCAGACAGTACGTGGATTATGCTGGATACGAATCTGGTCCGTATTTTACTTTTTCAGGCATAAGTCAGGGATCTAATCTAGGACCTCTGGAGTTTCTATTAATGATTAATGACCTCCCTGGGGTCGTACGGCATTCAGAGTGTCTGCTTTTTGCAGATGATATAAAAGTGTATCTGTCGGCATCGGATGCTTCGGCTGCTGGGCGACTGCAGGAGGATATTGACCGGATAGTGCAGTGGAGTGATAACAATAAGTTGTACTTTAACGCAACAAAATGTGCAGTTATTAGTTACGGCCGGGCTGTGGCTCCACTGGACTATAAATATATGATGAACGGAACGGAGATACCACGTGTTGATTACATCCGGGATCTAGGAGTAGGTATGGTGCCTGAGTTAACGTTTCGTAAGCACATTACGGATTTGTGTAGTAAATCATTTAGAAATTTAGGGTTTATTTTGAGAAACTGCGTAGATTTCAATAGCACTTTAGTAACAAAAATATTATATAATGCACTCGTCCGGAGTCATCTCGAATCCACTGCTATTATTTGGAATCCCCACGAGGCTAAATATAGCCTAATGGTAGAGAAAATTCAAAATAAATTTACTCATTTTCTTTATCACCAAGAATATGGAGTGTACCCGCGGTACCCGCTAATGTACCCTAGCTTGTTTGTCCTCGGTATGGTCGGGTATGATCGACTGAGTGTTAGGCGCGACGTGTCACTGGTGACGTATGTGTGGCGCATCTTGGTCGGCCGGCTACACCAACCCGACGTGCTGGCGCAGCTGCAGCTGTGTGCTCCCGACGGGTGCGTGGGCGCCCGTCGTCGCCCCCCTACTCTCAGATTGCCTGTGGCACGAACAAACTTGAGTAAGTTTGCCCCCTTGTCGCGCGCCATACGGTTCATTAATATCATTGCTGAACACGTAGATATATATATCTGCAACCTGCCGACATTTTTAGACGTCGCGAGGAGGTCCATTGTATCAAACCCTATTTGATGGAACAATATAAATTATATTTATTGCCATTTTCGAATAATCAATATAAAATATTATTAAATTATTATTATATTTTATGAAATTATTGTTCATTATTATTATGGTGAAATTAATAATTAGTGTATTCTAGAGTTGTCAGAAATATTGTCTATAAAATTATTATAATAAAGTTATACTATCCATTTTTTAATTGTTATTATATGCAATGAAATTATTATTTTATTATTACTATGATGAAATTATTATATAGTGTATTATTGAATTATTATTATTATGAAATTATTAATTAGTGGATGATAAAGTATCCAAAATGATTAATTATGGAATTATTACTATATATTTTTAAATTTATTTCTTAATAAACATGTTATATTATTTAAAGAAAATTATAATGTATATTTGTTACTTACAGTATCGTATTGGTTTTTAAGCTGTAAAGATATTGTAATTGTTATGAAGTAAATAAATAAATAAATAACAGAGTATAGCATCGCTTTCATGTTCGGTACTAAACGAGTGTATGTGCTAGCGTGGATGCATGCGTCTTGTATAATCTGATGCCGTCAGTATAAATATAATTAGTATAGTACCTACTTCACAGAGTAGTATTTAAACAATTCAATGCTAACTTAATATAACAAGGAATGTTTAAGGATTCACCCTAAGAGCTTGACATGAGAGCTTCACGCACTTCTCACGACCCAAGAAAACTTCAAAATCGCCTATGCACGTATTTAAGGTGTCCTAAATCGAATGTCGCAAACCATTTGCCTCTATCTCTTATGGTTCCTGCGAAATAGTTGCGTACATACGGATGGACGACAAACTGAGCTGTTTTATAAAGCTTTTTAAATTTTCGATTCTAAAAATAGAGATTACATGCGACCTATCATTCTGTAGAAACTTTATACAATTGAGATAAGGTTTGTCTCAATATTAATGGCGCTGACTGTACTACACAGTGCGTGGGTGACACAAAATTGAGTTGGCTAATTGGATTCTATTAAGAGCATTACAAGTTTTTTGAACTGATGTGGTTTCTGGATTACAAATAAAAAACAGAATAGAAATACAATGTATTTGTTTTTCCTTTCACGTTGAAAGAAAGCAATGTTTTTTTTTGTATGAGGATAGTTTTACGTCACCAGAGTGCCATACGCTACTTTTTATCCCATCTAATTCCCACGGGAATATATGGAATGGCACACGGGCTAATAGTACGTTATAAAACTATATACTAACCGCTATCAGTAATTGTTTCCCGCCAACCGTGCTCTTGTTGTAGGAAGTTTATAAACTGGTCGTCGAAACACAGCCTCGGATGTGACGCGACCCTCAATAGAAAGTTCTCGAGACCCGCTCGCCGACGTTCCACAAACTCTGGGTTTGTGGTGTCTGATTTTCTCCATGCGTAAAGCACCTGGAAGTGTATCAAAAGATTAGCATTTTAGGGTTATTTTACTCATAGCTATCTAGCCCAAAGTAAGCTAATATAAGATTGTGTTATGGGATCTAGTCGACTGATAAACATACTTATATATTTTTAAATACATACATATTATAACATAGAAAACACCCAAACTCCGAAACAAACATTTGTGGATCAAACAAATATTTAATGCTACCCGGGAACCGAACCCGCGACCTCTGTCGCGGTAGTCGCATACACTACTACTGCGCCACCAAGGCAGTCAAAATATTCAAGAACAGTTTACGATTTCGAGGTGGAACACAACTACACGCAGACTGGTCTACATGCTGATTGACGGATGTGGTTCTGGTGAAAATTCTTATAAAATGTTAAAAGATCAGGAGCAGTCGTAAAAAAAATATTTTTCTATATTCACGCTGTATCTCTTACGGTGTAGTCAGAGAGGATAGATCGCCAGGCTTCGCGGTTCACGCATACTTCTTTCGCTTCCTGCAGATTCATTAATCGCTTTATACATGCACGTCTGGGTATCCGAGTTTTAAAAAACAAAATATAATTAAAAATTGTGTAGGGTAGGAACGAAGTTCGAACTTTCGAAAAAACTAATGTAGAAAAAAAAAGCCACCCTCTCCCTCACTCTCACCCTCACCCCACCCTCACTGAAAGAGGGAGAAAGAGAAAGGTATTATACACTACTCGCTTGTGTATACGACTTTCGCGCCTGCGCACGTCTCATTTAACGGTTTTATTTCACCCAATTTTTCTTACGGATTTACTATCACATATTTTTCAGTTCGGTCGCGCAGCAAAATCCCTATCTCCTCCAAGCCTGCCACAAGGAACTTCATTCCAAAAAAGTAATCTGACCCCTAGGCATTACATAACCAGGTTACGTAATTGACTCCGTGTGGTTCAAGGTACTATTGTGATTATCATAATATGTATTTTATAAAACAAATGGCATCTAAATATAACATAACACGAAGTATTGAATTTCTTGCTTGACCCTCCACTGCCAAAGCACAAGTGCATTCTGTAGCACAGACAACCGGCTACATTTCAGATCAATTATATTGCTCGAACCTCTTTTTATATCACTAGATATTTATAGCGAATGGTCAAGAAGCAATACCAGTACAAAAATCCACGGACGCCAAGTGTCTGTGTATTAGAGTAGAAGATATAAGATATGCACTATTTTCAGGCCATGCCTGCAATGTGCCTCAATCAGTTTCAATAATGTACATACATCACATGCACAATGTCACATGTGAATGATACAATTTCGTTGGTCATCGAGTCGAGAATAGGTTGTTCTATTATAACTTCATGATAAAATATTATAGTGGACTCTGTATTCTTGCCCTAAACAGGGTACAATTTTGAAAATACGCTACGTCTATCATTTAAGCGACGAATTCCAATTTTGACATTGGCAAATCAGGAGGCTAAGGAAAGTCAGGGTGATATTCTCACAGTTCTCAAGACAATAGCCCTTCCGTTGAGGGCTCAATGATGTGCCTCTTGACACTTGGGCCGCAAAAATATTGGCGAGGCATCGCCAATATTATCCGCAAACGTACGAGGGACGTGTTTGATGAAAATGTAGGACATTTAAACATTTCTCAAAAGCGACTTATTTAGGTTTGTTATTTGCGTAATCACAATGCTCTCTTTAGATAAGATCTTCTTTGATAAATGGTCAGACCGCACTGAGATTACAATTGATTATACTTACATTACGAATACACTGAGATGAAGAAAGATTGAAAATAGTATCAGTAGGAAGAGAGAGAAAATATTTTAAAGCAACACGGTGATATTTTGACTTTGTCTCAACTACTTCACTGGTTACTGGTTTCGCCCGTGAAGTACTTTAAACCCCGTGGCACTTATTTAATCCCGTCGATTATTAATCCATCTATCCTAATATATTAAGCTGAAAAGTTTGTTTGTTTGGTTGAGAAACTACTGGTCCGATTTGAAAAATTCTGTTTGTGTTGAATAGCCCATTAATCAAGGAAGGCTATATATAGGCTAATATCATCACGCTATTACCCTGGAGAGCGGAGCAGTAGTAGTCATAAAAAAAACTTAGAGCAAAAACAAAACGCAAGACGAAGTAGATTAAAGGTTTTGTTTGGAAACTTAACGTTTTCTGTGTAACAAATACACAGCGCCCTCTACAAAAAGTTTTGCGTTTTCTTCCCCATTAATTGTTGATCAACAGATGTACCTACAAAAGCTGCTACTAATATGACATTTTATCTAAGTATTATCACTTTTGTAGTTGCTTCGTAGCAACTTCTTATTAATGTTTTAGACTGAGATGTTCTGTGATCAATCAACAAATTGAAACAGATAGATGGTTTTGTTTGTTTAAGTAGTTTCATAACAGGATACCTTTACATCAGGCCTAGTAGTGAAATTTATTGACTTACCCTTTTCTCAGGTAACGGTGGTATGATAACATGTGGATAGGTAACCAGTAGATAGTCATGTATCTGTTCAAACTCTGTATATCGTCTCCATATAGTACTGATCTTTGATTGCACTAATTTATAATCGGCATCTGTTACTCTGAAATAAATTATACATTAAGCTAACTACAGCAAGAATAAACTATTTATTTTCTTGTACATCCTGGATAAAGTGAATAGAATACTGTATTAATTTTCCCTTTAACAGAAGTACGTAGGTAGGTATCAGTGCCAAATCCCCTTTGCTGTTGTATATATGTTTGTTTGTATAACCTAACTTACAAAAATTTTCAACACTACTCTGTAATGAATGGATAATTATCAGGCAAATTTTAACATTTTACTGTGTATGCCTCATCTGAATACCAAGCTTCCTCCATTGCAAATAAAAGACTCTGTACTTCTTTAAGCATACACACCATAGCAATTATGTAAGTTGCCAGAATAGCAATGCATCCTGTTACAATATCAGGCTGGTTTTTAACTAGATTAGTCTATGATTTACATATTAACTTTATAATTTTGACTGCCTTGGTGGTGCAGTGGTAGCGTATGTGACTGCCGTGACTGAGGCCCAGGGTTCGATTCCTGTGTCAAATCAATATTTGTGTGATTCTCAAATGTTTGTTTCGGAGTTTGGGTGTTTCCTATGTATTATATATTAAGAAATATATAAGTATGTATATCAGTCGTCTAGATCCCATAACACAAGCTTATATTAGCTTACTTTGGGCTAGACGGCACTGACGGCACACTTAAAAATTGTCCCAAATATTTTTAATTTATTTAATTTAAAAGAATGTATGTAAACCAGATAGCCAATAGAAAAATAGAATTTGATGTTATCATTTATATTAATCAAGTAGGTTGATAAACTTACAGAAAACATAATATAACTCAAGTGGATATTTTACATTCATCTACATATTTAAACACTGCAAGTAATAAAAATTATCATCAGATATTGATAAGATATTGCGAAAGAGTTCTCGTAATACTTATTCAATATTTATGATTTATATACTATGGAAAATCTGCTTTTCAGTATGTATATGAGTTTATCCACCTTAGAAAATAAATTATATATCTCAGTAAAGGTAAAATTGAGAGCGACTTAAGTGTTAATAATAAATAGGTCTAATTGGCACACAGTGGATCGCTAATTTCTTAAGAAAACGATAGGATATTACTACTTACTTCAGATCAATTAGATAAACCGTATAATGATCTCGAACATGTAACGTTCCATTAGCCCGTTTCTCAGACTCCACTATAGATATATCAACATGTTTTATCAAAGTATCCTGCATAAAACACAAGTATATTAATTATTTATGTCTCAATACAGAAAGTAGGCGTAGTAAATAAGTGGTACCTGGTTATCGAAATCCTCCACCGTTTCAATAACGCTAGGCGATCTTGACGCCTTTGCCGGCGAGTTTTCTGCCGACATCATCTTTTTATTCCGTTAATAACAATTTTTTCGGGATGTCAACAAGGTTTATTGCAGAAAACTATTTTAAAATATCCACTAGACAAGAAAGTGACAATGACAAATCAACAAACTGACATGACAGGGAAGTGCTTGTGACATTGACACTGGCAAATGGCACAAGACACTAGAGTTTTTTGTTATATTCGATTCGCTTAACTTAGGCAAGCAATAGAAACTCAGTCTATACAGCCTTGTCTGGTCATCTGACTATGTCTAGTCCTTCGTCGATGTTAAATCCAGTCATGTCTTGTATCCTTGCCCCAATATGACAGTGGATTCCTTACTGCAGTTTTCTTTAGAGATTTGGCATTAACACAAAGAACATCACTGTTTACTACAATATTTTACTTTCTTACACTTCTGCTCAATTCAGTAATCTTTATGTATAATATTCCACCATAATAAGATCTTATCCAACAACATTTTTGTTCTACGACTTTTGATATACCTAAGTAGATACGAAGCGAATGACTGTTATACATTGAACCATTTATCTTTGCACTATCGGGCACCTCGTCATGGGCACTTGCTACTTTTTTAACTTGAAATAGGACTCACAATTTGCTTATAGTTCAAAACTTTTTTGAAATAGACAATCAGACTACTTGGCACTGGTATCCAAATTTGAGAAATTGAAAATGACCGGGTTTTATAGTCAGATGTAGAAGATTTTCTCTTTTGATAACATCTGTGTGCATGGGCGTACCCAGGATCTGGGCCCTCAATTCAGATTTTTTATAATGTTGCCTGTTTTTAAACCCCCCCCCCCCCCTGTAAAAATAGGGGTGTTAATGTTATAAGTTAGACGTAGATTTTGGTGTGTAAGTGTGTCTGTCTGTGGCATCGTAGCTCTTAAACGGACAGTTTGATTTTAGGTGGTTCTTAGGTATATTTGGTTAATATCGGTCCAGCTGTGTAAGAGTATCACCTTTTTTTTTTCATAGTAATGTTAGGCATTTTTGGCGTGTGATTACTCTGTTAAGTGCTTAAAGCGTGCCTGTATAATCGTTAAATGACTATTAATAGCGAACTTTGACCTAATGCTGCAATGAAAATGATCAACAGAGAACCCGACTCTTCGAAAATTCACACCAGACATGGTGTTTGGGTTCAATAGTACCTACTTTTTAAGGGTTGTTCCTTAAACTACAAGTATATATAAAATTAACATTTTTGAATTTTGAAATTTAATTTATATTTTAATTATTTTTTTTTATTTGGTTAAGTTCAAATCAAAATGTATAGATAAATAAAATTAAAATGTCGGTTTGTAATTCCAAATTTACAGTTTTTCGTCTAGAAAAAGTCTTTATTTTGCATAGAGTTTTATGGCCTATTTACAATTTAATATTATTTCACTTTGCCAGCAGATCATTTCTAGGCGTCCTTGTCCTGCAAATTGTCTTTAACAGCGTAATAACCTTTTTCATAAAGCTTTTTTATTAACAGAAGAAGAATTTGAAGACAGAAGGTCGAGAGCTTTGCGCCTTATTCTATAGTGATGTAATTTTCTGCACAGCGTTTCATGCTGATCGCAATCAAAAGCTCTGGATAGATCGCAGAATACACCTAATGCATCTTGCTTGTCTTCAGATTTTGATAAATCAAATACGTTTTTACATAACAATAAAACTATTTTTTAAATGTGTATCTCTGTCTGTATGTTCCGGCTAATCTCTGACACAACTGAACCGATTTTAACGGGACTTTCACTGGCACTCTTGATATATGTAAAAGAAGTAACTCAGGCTACTTTTATCCCGTTCTTTAGTTTAAACCGCTGCGCTGTGCGTCTACTAGTAAATAAGAAATACATATAAATTAAAACAGGTATTAAGGATATAATTTATATAATTTCTTAAATAACTATGTTTAGTACGCTGGATGACCCACTGTTTTTACAGAAGCAGGTCCAAGACGGCGGCTTGACCTTGAAATTTCACGCTCGCCTCACCGCCTCAAAAAGCGCGATCCAAACTAAATTCCAAAGAAGCTGGATAACGCCCAAACCATTAAAAGAGGCCGCGATGGTAGCCATACTCTACCGGGAAACCCAGGGAGGATTTGCGAGGAGTTACTGGGGGCGCCCGGTGTTAAACTGATAGGTAGAGATCTTGAGTTTTTTAGTCGTTTCAAGTCCGGCTTGACGCTGCTAACAAACAGTTAAAAGGGACGTGCCTCACGATTTTTAAAAGATGTACAGGGTATTGCAAATGGGAAAAAGTTATATTTGTACTATTTTCGACAAAAGTAGGAGACCATACCAAAGCCAGATGCATCCGCAGATGAATCTTCACTAGCCGTCCACACGTCTGTAGGTGGATCAGTCTGTGTATGTTGGTTCTAGAGAGACGCAACACGTACGCACGAAAAATGGACATCAAGACCGTAGCTGCGGCAGCTATTTATTTATCTAGTACTTTTATGTATTATGTCTGTCTATTTCAACATGGCAATAGGCAATTACATGGGATAGGAATACACATGGTGAGAAGTGGGCATATAATACGCTTCTGCCACCCCTTCGGGAATAAGGCGTGATAGATAAATAATAATAACATACATATATACATACATACATACATATTGTCACGCCTTTATCTCCGAAGGGGTAGGCAGAGGCATATTTAACGCCCACGTTTCACCGTATGCATTTCTGTCCCACGTAACCGGTGGGGAGCCCATTGACGTGTTGAAATGGACAGGCGCAGGCTGCATCGACCTGCTGTTGAAATTTTTTAAGCCGCCCATAGGGGCTCTAACTTGGCTTAACGACTGCCATTTTATTGGCAACCGGGACCAACGGCTTAACGTGCCTTCCGAAGCACGGAACTGGGGTGGGTCTAAAGGGCCGAATAAATTTAATAAAATGTGTCTATTTTAGATGTTAAATTTGGAATAAACTTTGAACCCGTTGCCTTTTTAGTGAGGTGGTAACAAAAAGGCTAAAAGGTCTTTGTGCTAGACACTAATTAGCACGACCAATTAAAGTCCTGGTAGTCTCGGACTGCTGGAATAATAATAACAAACATAATAAAAATAGCTCGTGGCCCTCTGAGGGCCGTATTTTAGAACGTTCCAACGTTCCGTTCAAGAAACACTTGAGAGTAGTATTTTAAGGCAAAAACTAGCCTTAAGCGTTTCTTGAGTATTGAGGAACGTTCTAAAATACGGCCCTGACTCAGTGTTCTGTAAACGATCACTGCGTTAAGCAACATTTGCTATAGGTGGTCCTTGGATGTGGAATTTACATTTGCGAGCGTCTCCGTGTTTTGGAAGGCACATTAAGCCCTTGGTCTCAGTTGCCAGTAAAATAGCAGTAGTTTAGCCTGGTTGAAGGCCTTATGAGCGGCTTGAAAAGTTTCAAAAGCAGGTCACCACAGTCTGCGCCTGTCCATTTCAATACGGCAATGGACTCACCACCCGTTACGTGGGACAAAAATGCATACGGTGAAATGTGGGCGTACAGTATGCCTTTGCCTACCCCTTCGGAGATAAAGGCGTGACAGTATGTAAGTATTAAATTTACTTTTAAGTATTATTAAATGTTTCGTCTGTGCTCATGTTAGACATTTTAACGAGTGAAAAGAGAGAATGAAAAAATAATCTGCTAGTAACAACCCCAATTATGGACACCTTAAGAAAATTTTTGACCGTTTTTGTAAATTTTTATTTGATTTGTGATAGTTTATAGATATTGTTTGGTCATACCTCGAGTTTAATGTTTGTTTCATGTAAATAATAATAGAAAATTACCCTTAATACTCCAACTTTTACGGAATTTAACAAATAAAAACCTTCTTTTTTGGACCATTCATGGACACCAAAAAGCTCTTGACGGGACACCCAATAATGAACAACACCTAGCATGGACACCTATTTATGGAAGATAACCAATATTGGACCCCGAGTTATGCATAATTTTTAATCAGCGGAATATTTGAAATAAAGCGGATATTGAAATGATAACAAACTTAACTTGTATGTATTATTGAGAGGTAGGTTTGTCAATGTATTGAGGTTAAAAAAATTAAAGTACAAAAATCAAAAATCAATGAGATCAGAAATCAAAAAGATCAACACGCTACGGTTCAAAATAATCAGTAAATCTTTGACTAAAAACTACACAAATTTTAATATCGTAACAATTAAATATAAAATATTCAAAAATCAACCATTAAAAATTCTGAGATCAAATCATTACCTTACAAAATAGATAGTTTAACTTAAGAATAAAGTAGCGAAAATTTTAATTTCTTGACAATTAAAAGTTTAGGTTAAAAAAGTTAATAAAGTTAAAGATCAAGAATCAAATATGAATGAGGTCAACTACTAAAGAGATCAACTCGTTATTCAAAATAATCAGTAAATCTTCGGGAAAAATAAAAAAGTACACACATTTTAATTTTCTAACAAATTAAGATAAAATATACAAAGATCAACAATCAAAAATTAATGAGATCAGAACATTAGGTACCTTAGAATATAATCAGTTAATCTTTAGAATAAAGTAACGAAAATTTAAATTAATCGACAGTTAAACGTTTTAGGCAAAAAAAAGTTAAAGATTAATAATCATATATCATAAGATCAACTATCAAAGAGATCAGACACATTATCTTACAAAATAATCAGAAATCTTTGGAATAACTGCACTGGACTTATACGGTAAAAATGTGATACTTGCTCATCTCTTTTACAGCATAAAATCCTCTCTTGTTAGTTAGTATTGGGGCATCTATAATTTCAATGACGGAGTTTTCTTGGTACCAGATCTTATCGGGTTTTTCAGGCCATTTAAATGTATTTCCGAATATAAGAAGCGCTCGTGGCCCCACGGTCTCAGTGTTCTGTAAACGATCACTGAGTTACGCAACTTTCACTATGGCTGGTACTCAGATGGGTGACCACTTTGTGGCATTTACATTTGCGAGCGTTTCCGTGTTTCGGAAGGCACGTTAAGCCGTTGGTCCCGGTTGCCAGAAAATGGCAGTCGTTAGGCCTGGTTGAAGGCCTTATGGGCGGCTTAAAAATTTCAACAGCAGGTAGCCACAACCTGCATCTGTCTATTTCAACACGGCAATGGGCTCACTACCTATTACGTGGGACAGGAATCCACTCGGTGAAAAGTGGGCATATAAAATGCCTCTGCCACCCCTTCGGGGATAAGGCGTGATGGATATTTATTTATTTTATTTTATTTATTTCGTAAGACATGTTATCGACATGTTTTCGACAACACCAGGAAAATATTCTCCTTCATATGGGACTATGACATAATTTCCCTCCGATATCTGATTTTTGGATGACATTAATCTATTTATTAATACATTTTCCGGTTCTGAATCGTTCGAGTTTTTGGATTGCTCGTCTTCTATTTCATAATTACTATAATCACTTTCACAATACTCAACTTCAGTGTTCGTTCCGTCTGTAGATGTATCATCAGATTTCTTATTATTATTTTTTTTGTTTTTCAACTGTTTCCTTTTCTTTTCTTCGTTAAGCTTTTCTTTCATATTTTTTTTTCCTTTCTTTGTTTGGCTCTTTTCTCTTTTTCTTCCAGTATCCGTACTTTTTCCGCTTCTTTTTTTTCGTGGTATTCTCTCTTCATTGTTGGCCAGTCACTGCAAAAGGCACTTTTTCTCTAAGTCTTCGTTTTTTGTCTTTTGTTGTATCTTCTTCGGGCCAATGCAAATTTCTTTTAAAAGGAGATGGTACAATATAGTTTCCTATTTTCACAGGTGGTTTATGCTTCACTGGTTTCGAAATATCGTCATTCTGGGATTGTTTTAACATGAGTCCATTCTGATCGGTAGCCTTTTTAGGAGTTTTGTGTGTCACGTCATAATTGCTGGTTCCAGGCTCGTTTTGTAGTATTATAGACGTTCCAGGTTTGGCGACATTGTTGCATATTTGGTTTTCAAAACTGGGGTTTACAATTCCAACAAGATTTTCTTTTGCAGATCTTGAAGATTCACACTCAATTTGTTCGGTCAGTGTTGTTTGAGATTGCAGAGAAGCATCTTTAACTATGTTATTATTTTCATTTTCAGGTGCAATTGGCAGATGGTTTGTCAACATCTGGTATTGTACCGCCAATTGAGTGTCTTGAGCTTGCCCATATTAGGTAAAGTGAAGTATCTTCACAAGGCAATCGGTCATTTAATTCGTGTCTGGGTTTGTAATAGAGTTCCTTAAAAAGTAGTAATTTATCTTCGCTTATTTTAGATTTTATTTCCACTTCTAAATTTTCAAGAAATTGCCTGTTTATAATTAGATCTTCTGTCTGTGGCGTTTTTCTAGACTTCATTTTGGCCATATCTAATGGCGGTTTATGTCCTTTCGGTCCTAGCTATGACCGAAAGGACATAAAATGCCAGCACGGAAGCCGTTTTTGACGGTGTCCTCAGAAATTGATTGTAAAGCTATTTTGAAAAGTGGAGCAAAGTCTTCTTTCCGTAAATTTTGTCGGAAGTTTTGCAATTTCCAATTTGTAACTGCTTTTTTCCATGATATTTTTAAGGGCCTAAAAACAGCCAGATCCATTGGTTGAAGAATGTGAGTGCTATTTGGATTTAATGCTATGACTTCTATGCCATTTTCAAGGCAGAAATTAGATAAATGCATCGTTAAATGAGACTTGTGTCCGTCGAGGAAAAACAATATTGGTTTCTTTATACTTTGCTCAATGAGCCACGGGTGAAAAATATTTGTCATGTATTCATAAAAAGTACTCTCACACATCCACCCACTTTGAGACCTTCCGACACCAAAGTTTTCGGGGACTTTATTTGCGACTGACGCTGGAATTCTCTCGTAGCTGTAAACAATCATAGGTGGAGCTAACCGACCAGCTTCATTCCCAGTTACAAGTACGGTGAGGTTATCTTTTTCATCTCCCGAAGAGCTGTAGACATGCTTCTCGCCTCTTTTTGTCAGTACTTTACCAGGCTTTGGGGATAAGAAAAAAGTACTCTCATCAGTGTTGAATACCCTTTCAGGCTCTTCCAACACTGATTTCAAATTCTTCTCTTGCAAATATTCATCAACTTCTTGAAACCATTTTTCAATGTCAGCTTCAGTGACATTATCTCGAGCAGTAGTCAAATTTTGGGCCGTTCGTTCAGCAAGAATTGGATGCCTTTTTAAAAAAGTTGACACCACTTTCTACCTGGTCGATTGTCAACAAAAGGTGTTTTTTGACGTTTATCGGTTATAATTTTTTGAACACTGTCCAAAAGTTCTTCTTTGGTAATGGGAACATGTTTTTCCCCCATTCTAATAACCCACTGTTCTAATAAGTGTTCCTCTTCCTTTGATAAAACTGTGAGGGGACCCATGGAGCACACTTGAGGGCTTTTCCCTGTAACTTTGTTGTGCAACGTTATTCGTGGAACTCCATATTTCAAAGCTGCTTTTGCTATTGTTTCACCGTTCTTAACTGCGTCTAGTGCATTTCCAATTTGTTCAAGGCTGTAGTTTTTCTTCGGCGCCATACTAAAAATAAAAAATAAAAAATGTCCATTACTGGAAACTATGGGAAACCCAGTCATGGACATTCTTCGTCCATTACTGGAACCATATGTTTAAAATGAACGTTATAAACACACAAATTAAGTTCTACAAAAGTTTACCAAAAAAAGGAGTATTCCTTATAAATCTAAAAAAAAGTTAAGTTTGGACAGCTGTCCATGAATAGCACTAGCTCAAAGAAATATCCAGTAATGGACATTATAAAACACTATCAAAAAACCATGACCTACGATTGTACAATAATGTGAAATGTGTTGAACATTTACCCATTAATACATAAAATAATACATAATTCCATTGAAACTAATTTCAAACTTACTAAATACTAATTAGTGTACTTTCTTTTCTTAATATAAACAGATTTTTTATTCACTTGTCGGAAAGAAGTCACACCTTATTGCACAATTTTTAAACAGTATGGCCGAATTGCTTGACACTTCTTAATTTGACAGCTTATAAGTCAAACTACAATATGAAAATGTTGCCAATATATATTTTCGAAATCTTACTCTAATTTCTAAATTAAACATTTTGTTTGTCCATAATTGGTTCCATGTTCAAGACTGGTGCTGCTGTTAATCTCTAAAATACGGCCCTGACTCAGTGTTCTGTAAACGATCACTGCGTTAAGCAACATTTGCTATAGGTGGTCCTTGGATGGGTGACCACTTTGTGAAATTTACATTTGCGAGCGTCTCCGTGTTTCGGAAGGCACGTTAAGCCTCTGGTCTCAGTTGCCAGTAAAATAGCATTCGTTTAGCCTGGTTGAAGGCTTTATGAGCGGCTTGAAAAGTTTTAACAGCAGGTCACCACAGTCTGCGCCTGTCCATTTCAACACGGCAATGGACTCACCACCTGTTACGTGGGACAAAAATGCATACGGTGAAATGTGGGCGTATAGTATGCCTTTGCCTACCCCTTCGGAGATAAAGGCGTGACAGTATGTAAGTATTAAATTTACTTTTAAGTATTATTAAATGTTTCGTCTGTGCTCATGTTAGACATTTTAACAAGTAAAAAGAAAGAATGAAAAAATAATCTGCTAAAATGACGCGTGTACTCTCGTTTGCTTCCCTATGGACACTGATCCGTCGTCAGATGTGTGGACGCACCGCTCGCTGCCGCGCCGAATCCCTTTGATCTGTGCTACAAAAACCGAATTACTGCCGGATGCATCTACCGACGTCAAATACCTACCACAGATGAGCAAATCACCCCTCTACACGTCGGCGGACGTGCATCTGCAGATGACTCTGTCAATGTGTAAAGGAGGCATAGGTATGTTTGCTCGACAGAGAAACGATCTTTGAAATGATCCGTTCTGGCGAAAATTGTCTCCTTTTATGAGAGTGGCACCTTTGCCCGGTACGCGTTATTCGGAAACGATAAGTAAAAAATAGAGGATTAAGTTGAAGTGCTCTTTAGAACAGTCAAGAAACTGGTTCTAGGCTGTACCAGTGGCTCAAGGCTTTTTGTTACATCAGGACAATCTATTACCAGGCGAGTAGCACGTATCTGCTTAGCATCGAGTACCTAAGTACCTCCAATAACCAGCAAGTACCTATCTCCAATCCAGTTCCAGAATCATAAATATTGTACGTATGAAAAAAAAAGCAATGTCATCGTTGAATAAATACACACACTTATGCTAATGGTGGTTGTCACATATCATATTACAGGGAAAATTCGTTTTGTTCAGCAAAAGTGCTTTTTGACAACGAACTTCACGTGCAGATGTTTAATTATAAGATGTACATACAACAGTTAAATGTACATTGTACGTCAGAAATTGTATTGTTAATTTGTTTTGTAGTAATTAGCTGGCGTAATGTTACATGAAATTTTGTTTAGTAATAATGGGTTGGTCTTGGTAGCACAATTTGACATTTCTGTGATTATATAATATAATTAGTTTATGTTCTAAGATTCACCTGCGACAAACTTCGAATCCCCGTTATAGACTTCTGAAAGAAAGAAAGAAAATACATTTAATAAACACACTGTACAATAAAATATAAAGTCTTGTATGGTAAAAGTTTTTAAATTTTTTTTCTTAATGGTCGATTATTTTACTTGTGGTATGTGGACTCTTATCGTTAAAACCACACGGTGCCTTTCTATCTGTCTATGGAACGGGAGTCCCGGATGAATCCTCGAAACGATAACCCTGTGACTCGCAACACCGGCTTAATGGCATTACGCGCCTTTAAGCTAAATCTTTCAACGGTTTGAGCTGTCAACAGCTAAGTCAATTAGGGTTAAAAAGCGCAAGTGAGTAATCATTAAAATATCAATTTATTAGGAATTTGCCATTTGATGTCAAATTAATCCTGTTATTATGGCTACTAGAATACTCCTAAAATTTGGAGCCTGGCAATCTCATAATGTCGCCATTTTGACTTTGTTTCAAACGATTGCTCATTAGAATGATTAATTTGAATTAAATCAAATGATTCAGCATATACCTATAAATCTCTACTTAACCAAGATCTACTGTGGTACGCGTGTACATACAGAAAGGACTATAGGTAGGTAGCCATGGGCGTACTCAGGATCTGGGCCAGGGGGAGGGGCAATTCAAATTTTTATAATGTTACCTTTTTTTAAACACAACCCCACGTGAAAATGTCACGCACGCCTCATGCCCCAAGAATGCCGGTTCGAGTCCGACATGACATCCGAGAGGATTTCCACGCGTTAAAAAAAAAGAGGCTACTTTTATCCCGTTCTTTAGTTTAAACCGCGCTGTACGTCTACTAGTAAATAAGAAATACATATAAATTAAAACAGGTATTATTTATATAATTTCTTAAATAACTACCTATGTTTAGTACGCTGGATGACCTACTGTTTTTACAGAAGCAGGTCCAAGACGGCGGCTTGACCTTAAAATTTCACGCTCGCCTTACCGCCTCAAAAAGCGGGATCTAAACTAAACTCCAAAGAAGCTGGATAACGCCCAAACCATTAAAAGAGGCCGCGATGGTAGCCAAAATCTACCAGGAACCCAGGGAGGATTTGCGAGGAGTTACTGGGGGCGCCCGGTGTTAAACTGATAAGTAGAGATCGTGTGTTTTTTTAGTCGTTTCAAGTCCGGCTTAACGCTGCTAACAAACAGTTAAAAGGGGAGTGCCTCACGATTTTTAAAAGATGTATAGGGTATTGCAAATGGGAAAAAGTTATTTTTGTACTATTGTCGACAAAAGTAAGAGACCAAACCAAAGCCGGGGGGGGGGGCAGCTGCCCCCCCCCCTGGGTACGCCCATGTTAAGGTAGCTATATAATCTTTGTTTCATTTTGTCACACTCCCATAACAAGAATGAATAAGGAAAATCATGGATAACCGCCATATAATTCTTAGTTGATAATATAAATAAACAGTTAAACTATTTCAATATTGTCCGTTAAGTACAACGCAGACGCAGAACGAGGGCAGAGGAATGACAAGGCAAATAATTACAAAATAAATAGATTTTTGCCGGCATTGTTTGTAACGTGCCTTTGTGCAATATTTCAGGATTTGCATCTTAATAAAATACTAGAATCTCATATCTATGATAAATGTATGTTTAGTTGACCTGTGTACTAGATTAGTTTATAAATGGAAGACTTTAGATTAGAATTTTTTGTTTTCGCGAGGAATGCCTTTACGCACCGTCATTCCCGCTGCGGGTGCCCCCAGGGACAGGGACGGTGTGGGGGCTCCAGGCCCGTGAGAGAGAGGCCGTCCTACCCTCTTAACCCTGCGGTGTTCCGCCTCACCTCGGCTCGCAGGGTAAGCCTGAGGTTAAATCACTGCGAGACGCCATGGGGCGCCCCAGAGTGGAGGGGTCCGTCTCGGGGCGGCCGGAGAAGCGACCAACCCGGAGCTCCCTAAGGAGCTGAAGAAACTAGCCCGCACCTTAACCGCTCTCGAGCCTGAAAGCAGAGGAGGTAGAGAGCGGCCGGTACGGGCGTGTGCTAAGGGGGCACCCCCTGGAACACAGAAAGGGTGCCCGTCGCCATGTGACCAGTTGGGCGGGGTCCCCCGGCCATCCGCCCACGGCCAGACACTTTTCGGGGGCGCGCATGTATTCAGCACGACGTCGCGGCGGCGCAGCGGGGCGGAAACGTCTGTCCCGTACGCTACCGCACCCGCAATTTCTCACGTTTAGAAAAATATGGAACGCTTCACGATTTTGCGTGTCATCCTTGCGTAGGGGCCATGCTAATCTTCTCTGTATCGTTCCAATTTTAGTATATGTACTGCCGAAGCAAGTACAGATTAGAATTATAATAGGTGAGTACCTAAAGATCAACGATGGGCAATCCTGAAAGCGTAATTTCGGGACTTAACCAATTAAGCAAGCCGTAAGGTAAGAAATATTATTTTTCGATTTTAGTCTTTATTATTTGAACCTCGTTAGTTTTAGGTATTAGGACAGTAGGCGATTACAAATAAACTGTGTGCTTTAAAATAAATATTTAACTTGAAGTTTCTTAATAGTTATCACATTCAAAGGAGCGGTTTATTTGTATTACTTCTTCGACTTTTCTACATTTATTCAAAAGAACTTTATAAAAAATAAAATAAAAAAAACTGTATGTACACATACAGATTTTCAAATATATGTTTTATAAAATCTTTTATGATAAAATTGAATTCACACTAAACGTAGTCACAAAGATGGCTCGTAAGTTGACCTATTAAAGTGTCTCCGGATTTATGGGCTGGCTATACGTCCCCATAGGAAATTGAACCAGCATCGATTTATAACATGCCGTGTCTACTCTGAGAAATATATGGAAAATGTTTTGCGAATATACCTATTTTGAATTAGAGGACCGCGCAAAGTTTGAGCGAATATCCCATTAACATTTTCTCTGCAAAATTAAACGCTTACTTTAGAAATTGCTCAAATCTAAGTATATTAATAGAATAAGCAAGAATTTAAATTGCGCATGCTATGTTTTTATGTATATTTTTAACCTAAGAAAAACTCCTCATTTAAAATAAAGTCAGCAACTTTCATGTTACATAACATATTGTAGATATTTCAATCGCTGAAGCAACACTTCCGAGCCGACACAGCAGCAGTAGACGTTGAAGCGTGAAATTGGTGTCATTTGTCGCAACGCCTCTTTACTGCCAAAGTACAGAACTAATATAGAAGTCAAAATCAGACCTTCGAACTGTTATATCCATACTATGCTAGCATAAGGATTCTTAAGCTTGCAAGGATCCTAAGATCTTTCAAATTAAAAGTTCAGTGCTTCAAAGATAAAGTGTTATTTTTTTAAAAGACCTCCTTAAAATCACGTATAACAGAACGCATACCTAAATTCTTTCCCATTTTGAATGCGCAGCTTAACTATTGTTAATACCAGAATTCAAATGTTCGGTTTATTTATATCTACTTACCTAGATGTTATGGTTTAGTTTAACAATGTATAATGTGTTTTAGTAGGTGACCATTAGTATTATTTAGAGTCGAATGATGCATTTACTTATGTTTGTAAGTAATTACTTTCATGAGACAGAATAACAGTGTCGAATGAATGTGGTTGTCAGGACAAAACTGTAATACCCCATTTACACTCTCGCACGAGTCACGAGACGAGCTGCGAGACGAGCCGCGAGCTTGACAAAGATGTACTTCATATAATAATGTGTTTACACTCGCGGCTCGTGTCGCAGCTCGTCTCGTGAGTCTCGCGAGAGTGTAAATGAGGTATTTAGGTTTTTTTACAAAATGTATTAAGTTTGTTGTACTGGTTAGCTATAACAATTTGTATATTAAAATTAAATAAAAAAACTGTTAGATTTGATTTGAATGTCTATACAAGAATTCCTTGTGCTGTGGAGATCATCCTCTTCGATCAACAACAGTTAACATTGTAGAAGATTCTCAAATATAACAATATTGTTACCTATATACTTATACACAACACAAACTATGCATGGCATGTAATACAAACACTATCACATACACACTTATGTGATAAAAATTATAAAATCGAATACCAGTTTCAGAACTTTTACTAATCCCATATTCCTTTCTGTGAGGAGTACGATTCGTCATTCCTCCGTTACAATTATTTGAGATTGAAGAACGAGGGTGTTTAATTCAACTTCATTCTATCGTATTTACACAGATTATTTTACTACATTATATAATATAACATTATTTTAAACAGCTTTAATTGTTGATTCAAAACTGGACTTCTGATATATTTTTGCACGGTATGCATCTTGTATCCCAGAAGTATTACGTAGCATTGCCGTGTACGCAATCACACTGTAAGTATTGAACAGGATTCAAGTCATTGAGACTTGTCTAAGCTATTTACATTTGCCGTATAGACTAGCGGATATCGGACCCGTAACTTCGCTAGTGTGAATGATCAAAATCCTTCAATATTAGCTACGTGATAACACAATGTACTATAATATATGTAAATGGGGGTGTGGCCGCGTAAATCTTTTATTAATAACATACAAAATATAAATCATCGAATTATGATCAAATACTTTGTATTTACGCAATAGGGTACAGTAAAAGTCTATCAAGTGCCGCAGAGAAATACGAGCTGAGTTGCTGTATAAATTCCGCTTGAACAACTTTCCCGCTAAATTACTTTGTGTTCACGATTTGAAGTATCGCGATAGAAGCTACCTATCCACTCGTAAAACATACCACAGTACGTACAATGTAAGGGCCTTCGCAGACTAGCTTCTTTTAGGGCCGTATTTTAGAACGTTACTCAATACTCAAGAAACACTTGAGAGTAGTATTTATAAGGCAAAACTAGCCTCAAGCGTTTCTTGAGTATTGAGTAACGTTCTAAAATACGGCCCTTAGTATCCGCAACGGCTGACATAGCAGTTTTTTAGAAGCCAAATGTAGCGACTGTGTGCTCCCTCCCTCACACTCACAAATGCCACTAGCGGCGACTAAATCACTTTTCATACGAGTAGGTACCCGTGCTGCGTCTGAATGCCAGAGACTCGACCAAAAGCAAGACAGTATCAACTCAGTCTTAAAATTGCCGGTCGCGGATACTAAAAGAAGCCAGTGTGCGGTGGCTCTAAGTAACTACAGTTTATTTTAAACAAGTCTTTTTGTACGTGGTACATTCTACCACGTTTTGAGGTTTATTATTAATAAAGTCTGTGCTTTATTTACAAATTTAAATTCAACCTAACTCTATAGATATAAAGTCCAAATTCAAAAAAACAAATAGGATTACAGAAATGTGCGAGATAATAACATAGATGGTGTTTTAGATGTGGAATTCATTTGAGCGTTTACTACCCTGCGGTCTACTTATTTGCCCATCATCCTGCATATGCAAGACGCTTCCTGCACTTTATGGACAACCCTGTATTTGTATTTCACGGGTGAAAATTACCTCAGACCTTTACCTACCTTTCTTTTGCTACGTCTAGTAGGATAAGGTCTCTAAAAATCTGACGTCAAATACCGTAGTCATTTAGAGGATAAGGCCAGGCTGGCGATGGCGTCCAAAAAGCTCGGAGTGCTGAACAGGACACAGCAAAACTTTACAGCGGTACAAACACTCTAATGAGTGTTTGTACCGCTGTAAAGATACGTCTCGCGACGCCCAGGGTCCACTTTCCTACTTTTTCTACTCCACTTTGCACGGTATTCGGCATCCCCTGTAGTGAGATTGGCACGCATGTCATCCAGCCAGCACTTCTTGGGTCTTCCCCTCTTACCAGGATCCAGCGGGGCCGACATGGCCAGATATTTATTTCCCACGTACGCCGGCGGTTGCCGCAAGGCAGCGATACAAACACTGCTTCTCTATAAGTCGCAACTGCAACCACACATGGAGTACCTACTGTATATTAGTCACGTTTGGGCTAGTGCACCTGAATACTGCTTCCTTAACCTTTATCTCAGTAGAAAGGCGAGTTATGGAGATTATCAATGATTCTCTACTAACAAGCGGTGTCAAGCCCTTTCGCAACAAGAGAGACTTCACAACATTATGCAGGTTCTATCGCCTGTTAAACGGTCTGTGCTCTGAAAAATTGTTTGATATATTATGATACCCATAGCTGTTTTCTGTCATCGCACAGTGCTCACCATTGACACAATGCTCATACTTTGCGTCCGGAGCGCTCATATACGGTAAGATCTTATAGGGGCTTTCTTCCACGTACGCTTGGATTGTGGAATGGACACCTTGCCTGGGTAACGTTTACTGCACGCGATTGCTGCACCTCTGGTGTTGCAAACGTCCATAGGTATGTTTTAGGCGCGAGACGTTTAATGCGAATTTGTGAAACGAAGCAGACGGACGGACGAACGAACAGACGAACAGTGGAAACCGCTGGGCTGTTGTTCCTTGAAATTATTTCACTTTGTAATTTTTATGCGTTGTCATTCTTTCATGTTGACATTTTATAATGTAATTGCAGACTTTGTCATTAGCCGTAGAATGTACAATTTTTAATAAACTGTTTCATATGTTGAATATGGAACAGTTTATTAAAAATTGTACTAATGACAAAGTCAGCTCTATATTAACCCAGTAATGTCTTTATAATATCATACGGATATTACCTGTACCTTCTACAAAATGCACAATAGTACAATATGCTCGCAACTCAGTCATTTTCACAAATTATGTTCTACTTTTAATTTGATATTAACTTTTTACGATGTAAGGTTGGATATTTAACTTTTCTGGGGTAAGGTTTAGGTAAATAATTTTTAGCCAAATTTTACCGGATTGAGTAAAATATTTTTATACTTTTGGTAACTAAAGTACGTGTTAAAAATGAGTTTTTTATTAAGGTACATCTAATTACATCCCAGAATACGTTTTTTAAAAGCAATATTATCGATTGGTGTAATAAAAAAGTGCTTCTTTTTCAAAATGAACTGGTTTAATCTTATCTCTAACTCTAGCAGGGGCCGGTTACTAATCGAAAAGATTCCTCAGTGCTCCCGTTAGAGTTTGTACCTAAGGGTTGGTACGGGTGTTATCCCGTTTCTTGGGACGTGAGGCGTGCGTGAAATTTTCACGTCATGCTGCCGTCTTGGATAGCCTAGTACATAAATATATAGTACCAAAGTACTTACTATTAATTGTTCTGTGATAGTAAAATAGTTAATACAAAATTTTTATTTTTTTATTAAAATTAAATAAATTAAATTAAATATCCATCACGCCTTATCCCCGAAGGGGTGGCAGAGGCATATTGTATGCCCACTTTTCACCGTATGGATTCCTGTCCCACGTAATAGGTGGTGAGCCCATTGCCGTGTTGAAATAGACAGACGCAGGTTGTGGCTACCTGCTGTTGAATTTTTTCAAGCCGCCCATAAGGCCTTCAACCAGGCTTAACGACTGCCATTTTACTGGCAACCGGGACCAACGGCTTAACGTGCCTTCCGAAGCACGGAAACGCTCGCAAATGTAAATGCCACAAAGTGGTCACCCATCGGAGGACCAGCCATAGTGAAAGTTGCGTAACTCAGTGATCGTTTACAGAACACTGAGACTGCGGGGCCACGAGCGCTTTTTATTTTTTTATTTATTTATTAATCTTTATGCACAAAAATTGTACATTAGCGGACTTAGGGCCGTATTCCAGAACGTTTATCAATACTCAAGAAACACTTGAGAGTAGATTTTATAAGGTAAAATCTAGTCTTAAGCGTTGATCGAGTATTGAGAAACGTTCTGGAATACGGACCTTAATGTCTAAGGCATTCTCTACCAGTTAACTATAGGCATTGAATTGGTCAAGAGGCATCAAATTACTTTCCTTAAATATATATTTCCCCTATCTGGCATGCTAGCTGGTCCAGACGACGTCATTAGTCACATTTTGAAAACAAAAATCCCTCAATTACAGTTTGAAGTTGTGGGAATTGTTCGAAATTATTTCAAGTATAATAATAAATATAGGATTTTTTTTATACACTGCCGACTAGCCCAAAGTAAGCTTGTATAAAGTTGTGTTATGGGATCTAGACGACTGATAAACATACTTATAAATTTCTAAATATATACATATTATACATAGAAAAACACCCAAACTCCGAAACCAACATAAGTGGATCACACAAATATTTCTTCCGACCCGGGAATCGAACCCGGGACCTCAGTCGCAGCAGTCGCACACACTATTACTGCGCTACCGAGGCAGTCGGCAGGCAGTAGTACCAATATTTTTTTGGTTACCTAAGAAATTTATTGGCTTTGTTGTGACTGCCGCCTAACCTCCCACCTCTGAAAGACGCCTTCGTCTCCTCGTCCTTTGGTCAGCAGTTCGCCCTGAGGATCTTGATGTCACACAAGTGTGTTATGGGGATGTGAAGGCCCTCCTATTTCATCCCCATACCTCGTGATATCAATTTTGGACGGTGATTGGTGTTGCACAGGCCAGACGGGATTTAGTACGAGTATTCTTCCCAAATAAAGATTTCCGAAATGAGAACGCGTTTCCAAAGAGATAAGAATAATATCCCTTATCGGAGCTCTCACTTACCTATTATTTCCTTTTTTGAAGTTTATTTATTTTATTTATTTATTTAACAGTTTATGTACACACATATACATTACAATAAAACTTAAATAGGAAAAAAGAGTACAATAGCACTGTTTATTTCTAAAAGAATTCTCTTCCAGCACCTACTACAAGATATACTTCTTTTGGCGCGTTAGGGAAAAATGATGAGAGTAAATTAAAACCGACACCATGAAGTTAGGTGATAAGTGTTTCCATGACAACTACATTCAAAGTACCTAGTTTTCATTCTTTTGATGTTTTTTTCTTCTTATTAATTTATCTTAATTATTTTTTTGACTGCCTCTGTGGCGCGAAGGGAATGGATCCGACTGCTACGCTAGAGGTTGTGGGTTCGATTCCCACCCAGGATAAAACTTTGTGTGATGAGCACGATGGTTTATCTTACGTTTATCTATAGTATGTATGTATTTAGAAATATAAAAGTATGTTTATCAGTTATCTGGTTTCCATAGTACAAGCTCTGCTTAGTTTGGAATCAGTTGGCGTAATGTGAGTTGTCCTAACGATATATATATTATTATTATTTATAATCATTCCTGTTACAAACAAAGAGTCGTGGTATATGTGATGTGATCTTATTAGACCAAAGCAGTATAACTTCCAATGCGAGTACATTGGAAGTAATGCACACACACTTTTATTTCGTTTGAGATTAATCATCAAACCGAGTGTGTAAGTTTAGGAAAAAAAGTATGTTTCGATTTATTATTTTGTTTATATTAACATATTAACTTTTGATTTTGATTTTATATTAACCCAATAAAGCTATTTAATTACCTATAAGTATCACAGTCTTCTAGTTATCTCTATCTCAGTGTATTACCAGTTAGTTCCAAACCTTACCTGGATTTAGAGTCTGGGAAATACAGTATCCTGTTTCTAGCATAAATTGTAGTCTAGTAGTGTCCAGCTAGCTATACACAAATATATATCCAAATTATTCCAACCGTTTGAGCGTTTCAAAGTAACAAACACACTCGTAAACTTTCACTAATTAACTTAATTAATTCTTTTATTGCTTTTATTATTTTTGATTTCTGTAGTAGACTTATTAAATTTAATTGTTTTATTTTTATGATTTTATTATTAACTTAATTTACGAAATTCGGTTAAGAACTTAAAGAGTTATGGCATCACATAGATTTCGGCATTGAAGCTGATCCATGGGAGCTCCGCTCCAACAAAATATAATAATCCGATAATTATTCTCTAATCTACATTTGCGAGCGTTTCCGTGCTTCGGAAGGCACGGTAAGCCGTTGGTCCCGGTTGCCAGTAAAATGGCAGTCGTTAAGCCTGGTTGAAGGCCCTATGGGCGGCTTAAAAATTTCAACAGCAGGTAGCCACAACCTGCGTCTGTCTATTTTCAACACGGCAATGGGCTCACCACCTATTACGTGGGACAGGAATCCACACGGTGAAAAGTGGGCATATAATGCCTCTGCCACCCCTTCGGGGATAAGGCGTAATGGATATTTTTTTTTTTTATTTTATTCTCTAATCTCATAGTTATACAACCGCATAGATCTCATTTATCTGATTAGCATTAATATCAAACAGTTCGTTTGCAAATTAATTATCCGATGGCATCGAATTGCAAATCCATTACAATATTCATAGCATACTGGTGATTACATAGATGAATTATTCATTGACACCTTATACCTATACTAATGTTATAAAGAGAAAAGATTTGTAAGTTTGTTTGTAATGAGTAGGTTCAGAATGAATGTGGGCGCATAGTATTCCTCTGCCTACCCCTTCGGGGATAAAGGCGTGACAATAATGTATGTATGTCATTTTTAAGGGGAATTTCACTTGTAGCTGATTATAAAAATAGCAGACAAGGAGTAACTAGGCTTAATTTTATTCCCGTATTTCCACTAACGCGCATAATGATTGTGAAACCGCGGGAACGTCCACTAGTATTTTAATATTTTCTGTGATCGGTGGTTCTAACTATGCCCCCGGGTTCTTCAAACGGAGTGTCATTATGCTTATAACTTGAAGGCCATTATCTAAAGTCTTGTGGACTGAGGAAGTTGCCCTTAACTTTCTAGATGTCACCCATTAGCCTTTCCATTAGGCAAGTGAAATTCTCTAAGCCGTAGACAATAAGTCGGGTGACGTGAGCCTGTAGGAGTTTCCACTCGAATAAGAAAGGATATGAAAATAATAGAAAAAAAAGAAGGGATAAGAAATGCTCGTGGCCACGCTAGCTCAGTGTTCTGTAAACGATCACTGCGTTAAGCAACTTTCGCTATGGCTGGTCCTTGGATGGATGACCACTTTGTGGCATTAATATGTGCGAAAGTTTCCGTGCTTTGGAAGACACGTTAAGCTGTTGGTCCCGGTTGCCAGTGGAATGGCAGTCGTTAAGCCAAGTTGAAGGCCTTATGGGCGGCTTGAAAAATTTCAACAGAAGCTCGTCACAGCCTTCACCTGTCGATTTCAACACGGCAATGGGCTCATTACCTGTTACGTGGGACAAAAATGTATACGGTGGTATGTGGGTGTAGAGTATGCGTATGCCTCTGCCTACCCCTTGGGGGATAAAGGCGTGACAATATGTATGTATGTATGACAATATATGTATGAAATTAATACAACATGAATTAAGAACTAATAATGAAAAAAAAATAGTATAAAAAAAAATACAGAACAGCAAAGACTGGATGTACACGACTGTCGAAAACTGTCGAAATCTAGGCGTCGAAGAATTCTTTCCCAAAAAACATGTAGTAAAAAATAAATAAAAGAATATGTAAAAAATCTTTAAAATACTAGAAGTCGACTTTTACTATTTTCCTGCGAAAGATAATACTTTAGTTCAGAAATTTCTAAATTGAAGCTGTGCTTACAATATTGTAAGAGAAGTATCACAAAGGCTGACAAAGGATATTACTCCGCGCTTTTTTATGAGGCTGTGGAAGATGAGCACCTTTACGGCAACATTTGCTTTGATGAGGAATAAAACTCTTGTGCTGAGATTTTTTTTAAACTTTAATGTATAAATTTCTTTTAGGGAAAGTTAGTAGCGATCGTAAGCATTAAGCGTGACATCTGCGTTTGTTTTTTTTTAAATATAGTGCTAAGACTGACGCCCCAAAGAAGCAAAATGCAGCGGTTGAGGGCTCCGAACTGCACCCTTAAGGCCCATCTAGATAGAGAGAGTTTCTCGTCTCGAAGATACGATAGTCGAAAGAATATAAAAAAAGTTTCTTCGTCTAAACATTTACACCTCTCATCTTTCAGCTTTGGCGATAATTGCATCGTAATAGAATATTGATAGTGTCCGTCTAAACAGAATTTTACAGCAAAAATCGTATTTAGATATTTAGTGCCTGTTGCTACCATGAGTGCAATTTATAAATATTGCAAAAGTATTTAAATTATATCTGCTCTTTTAGAACAAGAATTAATTAAAAAAAAACGAAACAAAAAGTGATGGGTTAAAAATGGATAGCTAGAAGAAACAATTTTGGAGCCTTTAACACGTTGTGCCTTGAATTACAATTGAAAGATGAAGAGACATTAAAAAAACATATTTGTGGTTTCCGTAAAGCCCAATTTTCATATTTGGGTACGTCAAGATTTAACCATTTATACAAAAATTTTGCAAATTTAGCAATAATCACTAAACCCGAATAAGCAAATCTCGCACGCAAAACGGTTCAAACCAATTTTTTTGATACTCGTCCGAACCTAAAAAAATGTTATACGAGATCGTGTCTATATAAGTCGAGATTCACGTAAACAAGAAACAGGAAATTATAGCGATTATAGTCCCTTGCGAGTCTCGTGTGACATAATGTTATGGCCATTATTGCTTGTGATAGTAGCGGAAACTCTCCCCATCTAAATGGGTCTTTAAAAACTCCAGTCATGAGAAGCATCGAGCACTTGCTGTTGTGTGCGTTATAGTATTAGCTACTATAACATCGAGAAAACGGGTAGGCAAAACCGCCGGCGTTACGTAGTTACAAATTAAATTATTATATTTGCGACGTTTGAGAGCCTTTAGGTTGTTCGTCAATATACCAAAATTGGGCAAAATCCGTTGAGTGATTTGAGCTGTACTTTGCTAGATCACTCATTCAGGCTTTCCTTTTTAATAAAGAAGATACGTTTTCTGTGGTTTAGAATATATATCTATTCAAAAAGGTCCTTTGATTAAGAGGTTAGAGTGTTTTGATACAAAGCCTTCTACGAGATAAAGGTGATTTGCATAATGAAAGGTTTACCATATTTTGTAAAACTGAATAGAAATATAAGTAGGTAGGTAAGCCGGTATAATAAGTTTACTTCAATTTTTAAAAGAAATTAAAAAAGTAGGAGGTTATCAATTCGATTGCATTTTTTTTGTATGTTTGTTACGCGATCGTTTCGCTATTTATAAATTGATTTTTCAGCAAAACTTTAAAATACTCTTCTTACCTTTTTATTAGTTCAGATTTTGTACATATAGGTTCTGAAGTCGGTTCTGGCTTTTCGATATTTCAATTTACGTATTCGGTTGGCCAACGTTACACCGCACAATTTTCAGCGTGATTTCTCCAATTAAATTTATTTTTCACAAATGAGAAGCAACATTGGCACTAGCGCTGCGATGTAAATCGCGAGCGGAGCTCCTTTTACGCTTTGTCTCTTGACTGGCTGAGACTGAGCATTAAATACCTACTAAGATTATTTTTGATGCATCGATTGGATAACTTTGGAAATTAATTCCAAAGTTATCTAATCGAAACCGTCTCTGTGGACACTACCAGTGCGGTAGTGTATACTAATGCCGTTGCAGAGGTATCAATAATCTTGTGTCGAAACAAATATTTGTGTGATCCGCAGATTTCTTTCTAAGCTTGGATATTTTATGTGTTGAGATATATAAATATAAGTATGTTTATCATTTGTCAAGATCCCATACCACAAGTTAAGTTTGAGCTAGACGGTGCTTTGTAAAAAAATCCCACAAGATTAAGAGATTATATATAATCTTCACTGCAGTTAATTAAATCCTTCTTAAACCAAAGCACACACATAATCAAAACTTGCATCTACTAAATACATCAGCTGTCTATTTAATTAAATAAATATACTACGTCTTATATTGAGAGTTTTTACTTCACCATAAGAGATATGAGACAAAGTGGAAGCTAGATATATGTGTGAGATAAAAGTGTAGTGAGAATTTACAATAAATGTAATATAGCTGTATGTTTACATTGAATTTGAAGTTTTGTTAAATATTATTAATATTTTACTGCAAGATAGGACATATTTAAACGAAATTCCTTTTTATAGTTAACTAGAGGGACTCACTTACAGCGGGATGTCAAAGATCGTGTGAAGTGGGGAGGAAAATATAGGAAAGCGGACCCCAGACGTCGCGATTCGATCGTCGCGATCGCAACTGGGACAAACGGATGATGATGATAATGAGTAAATTAAAGAAAATAGACGTTCGCGGCTTTACCCGCTTGGTGAAGTTTTCACGTGCCCGTCTACCACAAGAACCAATTTCCGGGATAAAAAGTAGTCTATATATTAATCCAGGGCATCAGCTACCTCCACACCAAATTTTATCCAAATTGTTCAGCCGTTTGAGCGTGTAGAAGTAACTACATACCCTTTCTTATCTTAATTGTTTTCCCAGTTGCTTTATACTTTACCTGGATTTGGAGCCTAGAGTAAACGTTTATTTGGTTTGGACACGTATAACGAATGAGTGAGGAACGATTGACGAAGAAGATATATTGTGTGAAAGTAGAGGGTAGAAAGAGTCAGGGTAGGCCGAGACTAACATATGAAGACCACGTGAGCAGATTGCTCAAAAACGGAAAAGTCTACTCGGATACCCAGACGTGCATGTATGAAGCGATTAATGAATCTTGAAGAAGCGAAAGTCGTATGCATGGATCGCGAAGCCTTGCGATCTGTCATCTCTGACTACCCCGTCAGGGATATAGCGTGAAGATAGTTAGGTATAATAATAAGCAGCGACTGCCGTCTGACCTTCCCATAAGGGAGCCTTAAGGAGAAATACTGATGAAGGCACCTAATACCTGAAATAGAGATTTCCTTTTTATGAACTGGAGATAACAAATGTAAAGTATAAGGGCCTCCGCAGACTAGCCACTTTTTAGCCGGCGACTTAGTATCTTTTTAGAATTTAATTTTACTACAATTCCTTTTACTTCGTGTCACCCGTGGCAACACAAAATGGCAGCCTTTCATAGTTTGATTCATAGGCTATTAAATGTTCCATTAAACAGAGAGGCATTTGACATACTACAATTTCTTTTACTTCGAGCCTTTTAAAAGTCAGATGGAGTGACCGAACCTCCCAGACACACTTAAAGATGCCAGAAACAGCGACTGAATCACTTTTCAATTCGCGACACAGTATTCTAGCAGTAGATGAGACGCTTACCATGCTTCGGAAGGCACGTAAAGCCGTTAGTCCCAGTTGCCAGTGTCAGCCTAATTGAAAGCCTTATATATGGGCGGCTTGAAAAATTTCAACAGCAAGCAGGTACGATTGACGAAGTAGCCACGACCTGCATCTATATATTTCAATACAGCAATAGGCTTAGTGGGTCTATTATGTTAAGTTACGGATCCGGCAGAAGTGTACTCTCCCGGAGTGTCAATATGGGTTTCACCCTGGTCATGGGACCACGGACCCTGTTTTTGCCCTGAAGGGTTGTCGCAGAGAAATACAGGTCGAAGAACACGCCTCTGCACTGTATGTTCCTAGACATGCAGTAGGCCTTCGACTGTGTTCCTCGAGCGATGATCTGGTGGGCACTGCGGTCCAAAGGGGTTCCAGAGGTCTATATTACAGTCTACTACACTATCCGGGACATGTACTGTGACTCCGATTCAATGGTTCGGACTGCTGTTGGCGACACGAAACCCTTTCCCTTCACCGTCGGGGTACACCAGGGTTCGGTCCTTAGTCCGCTTCTGTTTAGCGTGATATTAGACGAATTGTCAGACAGCATCAGGAAATCGCATGAGCAGCCTCCATGGTTGCTCATGTATGCTGACGATATTGCGCTGGCAGACGCGGACAGGAGCAGATTGGTGCGACATGTGAAGACGTGGAAGGAGACGCTTGAGAACGGTGGTCTGAAACTTAATGTGACGAAGACCGAGTACTTGGCACTAAACTCGACAGATCCCACATCCGTCCGCATAGGCGGTGATTGTCGAGCGCACAGACCAGGTTAAATACCTGGGATCTGTCTTTCACACGTCCAGTGACATCGATTGCGATGTCGAGTCACGCATTGCTGCCGCCTGGGCCAAATGGCGGAAGATGACCGGTGTCACTTGTGACCCAAAAATGCCGATCCGGTCTACAAAACCATCATTAGACCTGTCCTTTTACATGATAGTGAGACGTGGCCAATATTGGAGCGCAACAAGCAGGAGCTGCGTGTCACGGAAATGAAGATGCTGCGGTGGATGTGTGGCGTCATGCGAATGGACCGCGTGAGGAACTCTCGCATCCGCGGCAGCCTTCACGTCCGTGACATTGCAGACAAGTTGCAAGAGTGTCGCCTCTGTTCGTATGGTCATGTTTTACGGCAACCGCCGGGCTACGTGGGAATCAAATGTCTGGCCATGTCAGCCCCGCCGGGTCCCGGTAAGAGGGGAAGACCCAAGAAGTGACCCAAGAAGTGCTGGCTTGACGTCGTAAGGGATGACATGCGTGCCAATGATCTCACTACAGTGGATGCCAACGACCGTGCGAAGTGGAGGAGAAAATGTAGAAAAGCGGACAACGGGCGTCGCGAGACGCAATTGAGACAGACGCTCGGATGATGCTGATGGTCTATTATGTTAAGTAATAATCCTACTAATATTATTAACGCGAAGTTCGTAACTATGGATGGATGTTTGTTACTCTTTCACGCGAAATCTACTGAATGGATTTTGACGAAACTTTACAATAATATTACTTACTAGCTTTTGCCCGCGACTTCGCTCGCATGGTGTACGTAACTGAACATAAATTTCAAAACTTGTCATCATCGATTTTTACCGGCATACTAATAGATATCATGAATATATTTATAGGTACGTATTATTCTGTAGTAGGTAATCTAGAAAGTGTTTAACGTTATTGCTCCACACCGAGTCAGCGAGATAAGTAGGTACCGGGTTTTGATTAAAGTTTTATGTTTCTTAGCCATGACCTCGTCTGTTAGTCAGTAGTTCACTACTTCGAAATAAAGCCGTTCTGAGCCTTAAAGTTCTTGGTAGAGCCCCTCTAAGCAACCTAATGTTAACCTTCTTTTTGCTCTTTAGTCCAAGTTATGCGTTCTCGATCACTCTTATCTCTTTACATCACTATCTCATACGATTTCTTTTAGAGTGGTTTGTTGAATATTTTGTGTGTAGAATGTCGTTGTTCGTTGACCGGTCTCAGCTCCTCTCAAAATTCATTGATGGTCTTTTACAGATTTGAGATGCAAATCGGGTAACTTCCACTTTATGTGTGAAAGTTCTCATGGATGCTATACCTAAATAAAAAACTAACTAACTATCTTCACGCTTTATCCCTGACAGGGTAGTCAAAGAGGATAGATCGCCAATCTTCGCGATCCATGAATACTTCTTTCGCTTCTTTAGAATATCTATTTTATTAGGTATTCGATATAGAAATCCTACCGACTAAAACCACACGGTGCCCTTCCATCTGCCCCTGACCCGGAGTCTTGCATGAACCCTCGAAAGGATAGCCCCAGGGTACCTGATAGACCACTGCGGCCTCTTCTTCGGGGTGTTCGGTTGTTATCCCACTTCTTTACAGGTGTAAAGGGTGTACGTATAGTATCACGCCATTAAACAGTCAAGGGCCTTCGGTAAGAACAGCGAGGAGCTCACCTACTGTCTTCACACCCCCGGTCATGTAGGCCTGTAGTCATGGGCGAAAAATGCCTGCAACGCAACGCCTGAGGTGCGGAAGTCGAGAGAAAGAATTTTCTTCCGCTCCGCTGCCACTTTTGTAAACATGATTTGCTAGCAAAAACTTACGGCGTCCCACTTGCTGGTGTTAAGCTTAACGCTGCCCTTTTAAATCATCGTACAAATTCCTTGCAGCTAACCCCATTGCATGAGAGCATCATTGTATGGTGGGCCAATCAAGGCCTGACGATGTACTACGCTCCCGGCGTGTTTGCGAAATCGTTGCTTTGAATGTAACTTAGCCGGAAAGTTTGGTCACGGTGCCCTCGTCGTTTTCACACTCGTCAGGGCATTTCAACCCCGCCGTCTGTTTTGACTGGAGTGGCCATTGTACTCCTTCCAGCAATATTTATATGGGATCTGGTACGGGCGTGCATCGAATCGCCTTGAATCGCAGTGACTTAACTTCTCGCCTATCCTGCGTTTCGGAAGTGGCGCTAGAAACGGCTGGGAATTCCCAACAAAGTCGCTCTGCTGCTCCCTGCAGCAGAGTTAGTGAAGGGCCCTAATGCATTCCATCGTGTACGAAAATTAATCTTCTAAAATCTGAACCTCTACCTAAGCTAGGGTAAGGCTAATTCAATCGAAAATGAAGCTTGAACAGGATTGAAATAAATAAGTATCAGAAAGCAAAGTAATGACAACGAAACGATATTTATACCAAGCTCGTGGCGCCCCTAACTCGGTATTTTATAAACGATAATTGTGTTAAGCAACTTTCGCAATAGCTGGTCTTTGCATGGGTGACATTGAGTTACAATACTATAGAGTCACAATCTTAGACAGACAACACTCAAAAAATGTCCGAGCGCCGTTCTACATACAAATGACATTTGCTCGAATTTAGGCGTTAGGCCCATTGCATAATGTTCAAAATAGCTCGTATGCAATGTCATCATCATTCACTATGGGCTTGCGTACGAATAGGGAACAAGTCAGCAGTGGAGACGTTATTGATACTCAAATTATTATATTTTTTTTATATCAAATTAGGCAAGCGCTTGACCAAGAGTTGCCTGATGGTAAGCAATGCAGTGTTCCTAGATGGAGTGCACTTGCCTAGAAGGAGTGTATAATGTAAAATATAAAGACTAATATATAGCAAAATTAGACTGTATAAAAGAGTGAGTTAAAATATACCTAGAAGAACTCCGAAACTACCATCTGATTTCAAAAAAGGTTTCAGTATTTTTATTTCATCTACCTATCATATTATTGTACTAGTAAATTAAGTAAGTAGTGGTAAATTCATTTAAAAGGATAAATTCTTACTTGTAAAGTAGGTTTTGCATTTTTGTTAACCCTGCTAAAACCTTTCGTTGTTGTATAAATGCCTGAAGGAGGAAAGTGATTGGAGCATACAACCGTCCCTTTATATGGCTTGAAGTTTAATTGATTTCGGGCTTTTGCTATAATAACTGTCCATTCTGAGCATCTTATGGGGTTTCGAAGAAAACAAGAAACAAAAATATTGTACTTAATTATTTATACCTTAAAATAGTAAAACGCAATCAACTTATTTTTAGTACGAAAAACTGAAAAATAAAACATTCAGCAACATGGTAATACATAAGTATAAATATTTAGTTCATAAACTCAAAAAATATTTAGTGTCAATCCGCTCCATAGCTTTCCGTTAGAACACAATTTGCAAGTCACTCTCGGACGCGACACTATTTGTTTCTCTTTTACTCTTGCATATTTATCTAAAGTGTGAAAGAGATACACTTTAGACGCGATGCGCGGTCGGGCGGTCAGCATTTTATTTTTGCTAAGAAAATGTTTTTTTTTGAAATTTAAATGTAAACACGCACTGTGGATACATAAATACGTTTTGATACTTACCTAAAATATGAGACACCATCCTTTTTTGTCACGTATCTGCTGTTATTTGGGCAGGAAACAACCGAACACTTTGGCATCACGGACGTTGTACGAGGATTGCGGTCGCCTTACAACTAAAAAAAAACTCTGCGCACTTTGCAGCGTGCGCCGAGTTTCGGTTTTTTATTTGTCTGATTGTGACTCTATAGTATTGTAACTCAATGATGGGTGACCACTTTGTTGCATTTACATTTGCGAGCGTTTCCGTGTTTCGAAAGGTACGTTAAACTGTTGGTCCCGGTTGCCAGTAAAATAAATTATATTATAATTAATAATTATTATTATTTATACACGGTAATGGCTCCACCACCTGTTACGTGGGACAAAACTGCATACGGTGAAATGTGGGCGTATAGTATGCCTCTGCCTACCCCTTATTAAATAAATATTGTTTGAAACTTTTATGAATTGGATATATTAGCGTTTGGCTATAATCTACAATACATACAATCACTTAATTATTCAAGGGAAAAACAGAGGTATAAACCACACTCATAGATAACTATAATTTTATATCCCTACACAGTGGTCGGAAACGCGAGTTAATCTTTGGTTTTGCAAATGTATGTAGGCTACGGTAAACATTTTTAGTCAGGCAGCTTATATAAATTGGTTTCTTTAATTGAAAATAGAATATATCTGTTGATTATTATAAAAAATAACTAAACTAACTTCACGCTGTATCCCTGACGGGGTAGTCAGGGAGGACAGATCGCCAGACTTCGCGAATTATCATTCATTTGATATATGCCGTTCCCAGTAAAATGGCAATCGTTAAGCCCAGTTGAAGCCTTATGAGCGGCTTGAAAAAATTCATCAGCAGGTCGCCACAGCCTGCCCCTGTCCATTTTAACACAGCAATGGGCTCACCACCTCTTACGTGGGGAAAAATGCATATATATAGTAGGTATAGTATGCCTCTGCCTACACTTTCGGAGATAAAGGTGTGACAATATGTTTGTAAAACATAACACATTAGTAGCAACTGCCTTTGGCCTACAGACCTCCTGAGCTTTCCGAGGTACCTTCACCAAAACCTTTATCATCATTTAGCAGGTGCTGGTTAAGCAGGATTGGGCCAAGTGTGTGATCCTTTAGTGCAAAAATATCACTGAAGTTGTTCTTAGATCGTCACCCATCCAAAAGTTGACCGTGCTTAGATTACTTTACGTCACTGATCTTTTACCCATTAATGACCGAAACTTGTGATATGCGTAACTGAAAGCAAATGTCTGCTGAAATGTGTTTCACATTTTTTCAAAGTGGTCACCCATCTAAACGTAGAACGCGCATTTGGCGCTTAACCTCACTGATATTTTACCCATTAGAGACTGTAACTGAAAGAAACGTATCTGTTGTCGTGTGATGTACCTACCTACTTTAGAAGTGAAGTGGTCATCCATCCAAAATTTGAACGCACCTTTATAACTTAGCTTAACTCATCGTTTAGTCATTAGTCAAGGCAACTCGATATGAGTATGTGCATAACTGAAAACCAGCAAAACTGAAAAATTTAGTTTTATGGAAAGCCAAACAAGGAACTAAAATACTTTGACCTCTCCAATGTATAGCGAGTCTAGTTAAATATAGTTCAACCTATATTATTACTTCCACTAAACCGATTTTGATGAAATATAGCGCAGTATTTAAGCTGAAAAAGTACCCACAATATTCTAATACTACATATGTGATCAACCGCCTGGATTTTGCTCCAACCCCGAACAAACAAGCAAACAAACAGACACGAAGAAAAAAAATTACAGTTTCGGACTCAGAATCCCTTAATTAGTCGATTGCATTTCTTTTTTTTAAATTTATATTCAATGTACGTCACAGCTATTTTTACAATTTTATAATAGTATAGACACATCAGAAAAACACATACGGTACTTTTTATCTCGGGAACAAGTTCCTGTGGGAAACTGTAAAACATTACTACGCGTGCAGACATGCGGGCGTCAACTAGTAGATAATATAAGTACAGTACGCGCCACGAGTCATGAAACTGCGCAGACGACGATAAATAGGTAGGGGTGAGGGGCGGGACGAGTAACCATGGCAACGAGCGACGTGCAGTGATTCCTTGCCTCTCTCCACCCGCGCACGCACTGGGCTCGCCTTGGGTACCAGCGATTACACAAGTGTCACGTAATTTAATTAATCGGACAATACTTATTATAAATTATTTGTTTAGAACAATTTTATGTGTTAATATTAATAATAATTAAAAAGTATTGTAAGCGTACATAGTGTTAGATATATTTGAACTTAGTGTTTTTGTAAACAGTTTTGTAACGAGGTTATATATAATAGTGTTTTTAGTGTTATTTTGAAAGAAGTGAGTTTTTATTAGTATCTACAATGTCTCCGCAAACGAGTAAAAAATATAAACGTACTCTTAATAGACAAGCGAGAAAAATTGTGTATGACGTTTACTGCTTTATGAAAAATAAATTCAGTGGACTGAATTACGTTCAGTTGACGGCAGGGGCAGCTGAAGCTACAAAAGTTTCGAAATCTACTATATACAGGATAGTAAAGCAAGCTAACCAATCAGATTTACTAACAGTTTCTAGAACTCCCGGGAAGAAACGAAGTCGGGCATTTCTCATAACAGGTGTAGATAACTTTGACCATGGGGTGATAAAACGAGCTATTCACAATTTTCACGTAAGAAATAATGATATTCCCACATTTAAAAAACTTTTATCTAAATTACAAGATGACATAAATTTTCGAGGATCGGAGACAAGTCTACATCGCATAATTAAAAATATAGATTTTAGTTGAAAAGCCACTGAAAACAACAGAAAAGTCCTTATTGAAAAATGCAAGATAAGATTGTTACGTAAAAATTATCTAGAAAAAATAAGGAAGTATAGACAAGAAAATAGACCTATAATATACACGGATGAATCATATGTCCATTCCTCTCACGCTACAGCAAAATCCTGTTCTGATGCGTCAACAAAAGGTTTAAAAAACCCCATTTCAAAGGGTCAACGTGTGGTTATTGTACATGCAGGTTCTGGGGCCGGTTTTGTACCAAACGGTCTATTAGTTTTCAAGATCGGTACAAAAACTGACAACTACCACGACGATATGAACTATGAAAATTATGAAAAGTGGTTAAAAACACAACTAATACCTAACCTCCCACCAAGGTCCGTCGTGGTAGTTGACAATGCCTCCTACCATAATAAAGAATACGATTCTGCACCAAATTCCAATAGCAGGAAGTCAGAAATGCAAGCTTGGCTGACAAGCAAAGGCATATCATTTAGGCCTGAAATGTATAAGCCTCAGTTGTATGAGTTAGTAAATTTAAATAAAGAGACACACAAAAAATTTAGTATTGATAGAATACTAGGAGAACATAACCACGACGTTCTCCGCTTGCCACCGTACCATCCTGATCTCAATCCTATTGAGATGGCTTGGGCCGCAATTAAGGGTTAAGGTTAAGGGCACTTTAGTAGTAGAAACGGAGGGTGGAATATCAAACGCGTAACAGATTTGATAAAAGAAAAGGTAGAGGCAATGGGGGTTAATAATTGGCAGAACCTCTGCAATAAAGTAAAGTCGATTGAAGAAGAATATATCAAAAGCGACCCATATAGTCGACCACATGACGGACGAATTAATTATACAGGTGGGACAAGACTCAGATAGCGACGACAGTGATTCTGATCAGGAAGATGTTGCCGAAGAGGATGAGTTGTTCCCAGGCCCAAGTTCTGGACAGTCATCCGATCCAGCTCAAACTGCGGGCCCAAGCAAACTGCAGTTTCCACCAATGGAAAGTGTAATGCCGTTGAGTGACAGTGACACTGATTAATTTTTATTTCGAGTCTATGTGTAGTTATGTACCAAATAAACATAACAACAATTTTTATTGTAATAATCATTTCTATCCTATACACAGCGAATTTATATTGAATATCATTAACTACACGCGCACGATAAGTTGAGACCTGCGATAAATGTTGTTCCCCGATTATTATAATAATAAGTCTACAAATTAGAACATTAAATAATATAAGATTAATTATTATAATATAGAATAATACAAATAAGTATAAATTTTTTTTGCATCTGTACACGTCTCTCTCTCTGTCACAGAGGTCAAGCCTCAACTTATCGTATTTATAGTACACTTTTCTCTTCGAATATACATGCGCAGTCGACGCCATTTTCTTTCATGACTCGTGGCGCGTACTGTAACTAGCTGTCCCGCCCGGCTTCGCCCGTGACATACTTCGAACCCCGTGGCACCCATTTAATCCCATTGTTTAATAATTTCACATTCACAATAATGTATGAACATTTTCCAAATTCATTGATTACTTCTCCGCTCTCCAGTATCAGGTACCTACCTACCCGCACGGCCCGGTCGAATTGAATTAATTTCTTTGCGCCCAATTTTGAATTTGCGATAACTCGTAATATATTCATTTAATTTGTAAGGTGTACAGGGACAAAATAATCTTCATGAAATGCAGAAGCCAACTAACGTAGTAAAAATGATAAGGATTAATAGCATATTTGTGTAAATAGCCTTCAAATTACCGCTTAATAATTACTGTTTTTTTTAAGTATTAAAATGGATATAGTATGTTATTCTTAAGAGATAGACATATGTCGTCGCGGACTTTTTTGTAGACCTTTATTAGATACACAATTGCACCATACGTTATTTTGTTATATCTCAAAAGGTTTAGGCAGCGTTTTTGTTGAAAGCTCCCAGACGGCTTATTTTTTCCGACATCCCCAACAAATATCGTTATAATTTGGTCAATATATACAAAAACTTAACAAATTATACATGAAAACCTTCTATGAGAATCACTCTAACTACTAAAAAAACCGTATCGTAATCCGTTGCGTAGTTTTAAAGATCTAAGCATACATAGGGACAGACAGCGAAAAGCGACTTTGTTTTATAATATGTAGTGATGATAGTAGAAACCCAGTCGCAGTCAGCAGCGCGTAATTGCGGTACAGGATTGCACACAGTGAAATGTGGACGTATAATATGCCTCTGCAATCCCTTTGGCGTTATTAATAAATTAAATTGACACACACACACAATTAGAAATTACACATCATTTGAATTGACAGAAAAAAATCAGAGATAATAAAAACGAATTCTTTAAAAAGTAATGATTTGTCAAGCTTGCATCGCCCAAGATATAATTGACCTATTTAAGATAATATTCCTGTCGATTACAGTTCCCATATCGCAGAGATGTGTGGCAAGAGATTTAATAAGGAAAGCTGCAAAGCTCCCGTTTCTAAGTGAGGGACTCACTTTCCAAGATTTATAAATATGACAAGAAAGGCGACATCTTTTTGACTGCCTCTGTGGCGCGGTGGGAGTGTATCCGACTGCTACGTAAAAGGTTGTGGGTTCGATTCCCACCCAGGATAAAACTTTGTGTGATGAGCACAATGGTTTATTCTGTGTCTGGGTGGTATTTATCTATAATATGTATGTATTTAGAAATATATAAGTATGTTTATCAGTTATCTGGTTACCATAGTATAGGCTCTGCTTAGTTTGGAATCAGATGGCGTTGTGTGAGTTGTCCCAACGATATTTATTTATCTATACCTATACAGATTAATCAAATTACAGTGTTTGTATGTAATTCCAAATTAACAGCTCTCACTAAATACATAAGATAGTATTTACGGTACTTTCAAAAAAATATAAATTATAAAAAAATGTCTCTGTCTCTATATCCGTGTGTATGTTCTGGCTAATCTTTTAAATGGCTGAATCGATTTAAACGAGACTTTCACTACCATACAGTTGATGTTGTAAGGAGTAACTTGGGCAACATTTTATTTCCTCAATCCCATGGGAACGGGAACTACGTAGCTGAAACGGCGCGGTGTTCGCTAGTATAATAAAGTAAGAGTCTAAATGCCATTACAATTGTTGCGGTAATACGAGTTAGTTTAAGCTTATAATAAATGTGTACGCATAAAATTGGTATGTTTTTGAATTCCAATCTCCTCATCAATCAAATCAGCCTATTATAATCTGACAGTTGTCGGCTTCTTCCAATTTATTTTATTTATTTATTTTATTTGCTTTCGGTCTCTAGCTGTTAAAAAAAAACACATTTAAAAAGTAAAGTCCGAGACTACCAGGACTTTAATTGGTTGTGTTATTTAGTGTCTAGCACATAAGACCTTTTAGCCTTTTTGTTACCACCTCACTAAAAAGGCAACGGGTTCAAAGTTTCTTCCAAATTTAACATCTTAAATAGACACATTTTATCAAATTTATTCGGCCCTTTAGACCACTCCAGTTCCGTGCTTCGGAAGGCACGTTAAGCCGTTGGTCCCGGTTGCCAATAAAATGGCAGTCGTTAAGCCAAGTTGGAGGCCCTATGGGCGGCTTAAAAAATTTCAACAGCTGGTCGATGCAGCTTCCGCCTCTCCATTTCAACACGGCAATGGGCTCACCACCTGTTACGTGGGACAGAAATGCATACGGTGAAACGGGGGCGTTAAATATGCCTCTGCCTACCCCTTCGGGGATAAAGGCGTGACAATATGTATGTATGTATGTATTTAAAAAGTAAAACTGGGATAGTTAATTTCGTAGTTCATCCAGGAAATATCATGAGATGAGATAGACTAGCTGACCCCAGCGGCTTTGCCCGTGACAAATTGTGATCCCCGTGGCCACCCATTTACCAATAATGTATGACAAGTTGCCCGATTAGTTGACATTTATGATTACTGCTTCGTTCTCCTGGGTAGTAGTGTGATGTTATATAGCATAAAGTGTTCCTCGATAAATGGGCTATTCAACACATTTTTGAAGGCAAACTTTTTATCGACGTTGATAGAAATTTTATAGCTGATAATAAAAAATTTCACGTTTTTCGGTTACGTGCCATGTTGTTTTGAAGTAAAACTTCTTTATCATACATACATTCTTTATCACACATAATTCTTTTTTATCTCGGATTAATAGTTTTTGCAATTACCGCCTTTAACCAAACAAGCAAACTATTTATATATCGTTGGACGTGTCCAAACAAACGGAGCAGGCTCCTTTTAAGCTCAATGCTGATACTTTCATTCAACGCTACAACGCAGTTTTCGAAGTGATTGCATCTCCACAGCGTTCAATTTACTTTATACATCTTCTGCCATATATCAAGGTTTCACTACTGAATGGAACGTTGCTACTAGCACTGCGTTGAGAATAGCGAGGCGTACATCCTTTACGATGCTCTGTCTCTTCACTGACTGAGACAGAAAACCCAATAACTTTGTTTTAACCGCTACTTACCGTTCCACGTACGATATCCATCATTTATTTTATTGCATCACTTTCACACATAGTCTGGGTCACATCGTCTTACACAATTAATTAATAAGCAAAATTGTTTCTTAATTTTTACCGAATCACAGGTAGCTATGTTATGTAAAGTATAAAAAAACTAAGAAAAAAATTTTACAAGGTCATCAATATTCATTTAATAGAATGAGAGCATTGATCTAATCTCGTTCGTTAAAGTTTTCAACTTTTGGCTTGAATAATTAACTTTAAGTCAAGATATAGAATTCGGTTTCAATATCCTCGAAACTTGATCCTTTCTCCTCGAAATCCTTTTATATTTGTTTGAGGTTCTATCAATTTCAGTAAATTTATTCAAAGATTTTCATCTGTTGATACCAGTATAGATAGGTACCTACATTGTCAATTGAATCGAGTTGTGATATACCGAAGTTATTGACTACATCAAAGGCCTATCTTGATTATTTTGAACTTAGGCTATATATTGTTACTTATACCTAGGACTTTTTTATGATGCCGCATGCCCGCATCAATTAAGGGTGTCTCTCACAGACTATTGAGAACTGTATGCTGTTGTTTGCTGTGTGTTTTTACGTCGGGGTTCTTTTTATTTTTAATAACAATTTTTATTTTCTACTTTTTATATGTACATACTTATTATAATATAGATTTTGTTAAGTTGTAAATACATAGCTACTTTTTGAAAATGTTCTCTCCTTATATAATATTTACAGACATTGGGTATTTACCCCACTTTTACCCCAAAAGCATTTTCACAGCTTAACCGATTTTCATTGGACATATTATTTTGTAATCTGTACGTGATACACTTTCACTTAAGTATATTTTTTAATTTTCACTCGAGTATATTTTGCAGACATTCCGTTATTCTTCCTGTTCGCGATGAACAAAAGAATAAGTCGTTGGTAAAGTTGAAGATTTATATATTTTCAGTAGGTAGAAAATACAGCAGTTTTGTGTGCAGTCTGCAAGGTGTAATAGTTGTGTGTAACTGAAATGTGTAGTGATTGGATGTGCGTATATGACAGGTGGGTGACGTAGGTGTGTAATTAGGCGTATGATTGGTGGAGTGTATGACTCGATACAATCAAAGAGTAGTTTTTAATAAATTGAGCCGCAGTGTTGACTGCAGTGGAAATCGACGTCAACACTTCCCTTCTTTCACCCCCCACAACTTTTAAACGGCTCCACCGATATTCATCAAACATAGCTAAGAACACTCCCGACTAAATCGAAACATTCAAACAGAAAAAAAAAACAAATCAAAATCGGTTCACCCATTCGGAAGCTACGATGCCACAGACAGACACACAAAGGCACGTCAAACTTTAACACCCCGTCGTTTTTGTGTCGGGAGTTAAAAATGTGTGGCTTGTAAACTGCTTATAAGTGTGGAACAAGATGAAATTGTAACATATTTCTAAATAAACACAAATTATTTGTAGAATGTTTAACTATATAAATGTTTACATTTGGGTAGTTGAATTGTCAAAATTATTTTTTTTAATTTTTTTATGGTATTATTATTATTAACTTAATTTAGTTTTATTTTTACTATTGTATTGGGTTTAATTAAACCTGTAATGGACATTTGGCGGGAAGAGTGACAAGTGCGGACGCTTGCTTTATATTATTTTCTAAAACTAGTGCATTTATCCTGTTTTATGTGCGGGAGTGATGGTTTCTTGGACATAAAAGTTGTGTCAACGTGCTATAGTGAAAGACAATGATATATATGCAGTGAAATGCTATTTTCTCTCTTGCCGCGAAACGTCCACTTACAACCTTAGTATAAGAATCACCATTATACTGAGGGCAAGGACCAGGACGTAGCCTGAGGACACGACATCGACTGGACAGGACTAATTAGAAGATAAGATTGAAGAAATATGATATTAAAAATAAGATTTGGCTAAAAGGTCTTAGAAACCAGGCCATTAAATAATTATAAAAAAAAAAAAAATACCTGTAATGATAGTGTTAAGGGTGTGTAAATAAATAAATAAATCTGCGAATCTTCAAATTTCTTTATGATTAATAACTTTGATTAAGTGATACTCAACGTGGTCTAACCAGAATATACCTATTACTTTACAGGAGTAGCGATCGCAAGTCGCAAATACAGCTATTTGTCACTCAATTTCTCTGAATCGATTTCCACGCGAACTAAGTCAGGGCACAGCTAGTTTAGAGGAATATACCTATAATGTAAGTTTATCAGTTGCCTAAAATCCCAATGCACGAGCTTATCTATACTAATATTATAAAGCTGAAGAGTTTGTTTGTTTGGTTCAACGCGCTAATCTCAGGAACTACTAGTCGGATTAGAAAAAATATTTTTGTGTTAGATAGCCCATTTATTGAGGAAGGCTATTGGCTATATATCATTACGCTACTACACTGGGGAGCAGAGCAGTAGACGGGATTAAATAGGTGCGACGGGAGGTTGAAATATTCCACGGGCGAAGCTGTCGGCGTCATCTAGTATATAAATAAATTTAGGCTGTGTAACAAATGTACCAAAACATTTTTAATAAAATGTTTTTAAGTGATAAATAATTGTTTGTTTCTGACATTTAAATAAAATTACATAATTATCTATTATGGAATAACGTGATCCAGTTAACAAGTTGAAAGCATTTTACTTGCCAACCCTCATTAAGAGGGCAGTAATCAAATTTGTCACTGTTTATCCAGTAGGTTGGGTTGACAGATTAATTATATCCTCAGCGAACCAACGATTTTATTATAACCTTTTTAGAGGTAACAAATTCAATTAAATGTACTGATGGTTTCACCTGAGATAAAATTCGAAAACTTGGTAAATTATTGGGGTAAATGGGTGGAATTCCTGTACAATTCCGTTGATAAATCAGTTAGTCATGAGAGCATGAAAGGACGACAGCAGGCTAAGTGGTAATTGTCATAATTACCACTTAGCCTGCTGTCGTGATTTTATTTTTTTATTTATTCACAAGTAGGTACAAAGGATTACAAAATCACCTGCCAAACTACGAAACAGTTTGTTGGCAAGTATTAACTCTTACTAGCTACGGTTTCGTTCGTGACATAGGTACTTTGAACCCCGAAGAGATCCATTTAACTCGGTCGTATAATAATAATTTCAATGTAATATTTATACCGAATTATCTATATATATATAAATGAAACCCGTTTTCCGTTGTAATGACATCACGAGTAAACGGCTGGACCGATTTAAAAAAATATTTTTGTATTGGATAGCCCATTTATCGAGGAAGGTTCTTAGCTATATATCATCACGCCACTACACAGGAGAGCGGAGCAGTAATCATAAATGTCAACAAATCGGGAATACTTTTATACATTTTTGGAAAAGTAATAAGCGACTGGATTAAATGGGTGCCACGGGGTTGGAAGTATGTCGCGGGCGAAGCCGCGCGGGTCAGCTAGTTACTTATAAATTTAACGAATGTACTCGTTAAGTTTAAGTAAAATCCTAACAATCCCTCATCAATAAAATACTAGGTGATCCCCCCGGCTTCGCCCGTGACATACTTAGAACTCCCATCGCACCTATTTATTCCCGTCGCTTATAAATTTTACAATAATGCATTAAAATTTGCCCGATTTGTCGACATTTATGACTACTGCTCTCCAGGAAAGTAGCGTGATGATATATAGCCTTCCTCGATAAATGGGGTATCTAACACAAAAAGAATTTCTCAAGTCCGACCGACCAGTAATTAGTTTCTGAGATTAGCACGTTCAACCAACCAAACAAACCAGCTCTATAATATTAGTATAGATTAATAAAAATCTGAGTTTCTAAAAAATACTGTATTGATTTGATATAGTGTTTCTGTATACCTACGTAGATGGTCTAAGACCTACATAGGTTTGATCATTTAAACAAATGAAAAATTGTGTCAATTCGTCAGTCGCCAATTTTTTTGACAGATTTCATTTAGGTTCGTGATCACAGCATTTAATATTCAAAAGAAGATTTAGAACTCATTAAAATTCAATGAGTGAGTTCCTTTATTGAAGTCATATTTAAAAGTTAGCCTTTCATAAAATAGTAGCGGCCGACTGCGTCTCCGTTCGTCTCAACTTTGGTTTTAAATTCTTAATAGGAGAGATCGTATACCAGTTTAAAGCCCAATTGGTTAATCAAGCTTTCGTAATTTTAGATAATACTAGTTGACGAGGTAGTAGCCTATGTCCGTCTCCTGGCTCTAAGCTACCTCCCCACCAATTTTCAGCCAAATCGGTTCAGCCGTTGTTGAGTTATAAATAGTGTAACTAACACGACTTTCTTTTATATATATATAGATTAAGTAAGATTTGTTTAATGTTTATATTGTAAATTGAGATCAATAAAATTGTTTATCTAGTATAAAATACATATAATAATCTCAGAAACTTAAGTTCTTATTGGGATAACAAAGTGAAGGAAAACGTAAGAAAAATAAAAGAAGAAAATATGTTTATTCAATAGCACAGGATATTAAAAAACTTACAGGCAACATACAAATATAAAATAAACATATAATATATATAATAAAATAAACATACAAATAGTCACGCTTTTCCCGAAAGGCGTAAACTGTAATACTAGTTGACGCCCGCGGCTTCGCCCGCGTAGAGAAGTTTTCCCGTTCCCGTTTCCCACAGGAACTTGTTCCCGTGATTTAAATTAGCCTGTGTTATGCTGATGTATAAGCTATATTACTGTAAAGTTTCATTAAAATCTATTCAGTAGTTTTTACGTGAAAGTGTAACAAACATCCATCCAAACTTTCATTTATAATATTATTACGATTAAGATTGCTGTACTCGTATTTATTGTCCTGTAAATGTATGTAACTCATCAAACATATCAACTTACAGAATAGAAGTTACTTATAATTTGTTTTTTAAACCGTAAGCAAAATAAAAAAAATGGTGGCATAATGGCTGACACCATACGTTTGCTGTATATTATTTTCTAAAACTAGTGCATTTATCTTGTTTTTTATGTGCGGGAGTGGTGGTTTCTTGGACATAAAAGTTGTGTTAACGTGCTACAGTGTAAGACAGTAATATGTATAATTTTGTATTGAACGGGATTTCGCGCGGCACTATATTACAAGTAAAAGGTTAGTAAACCTTTTTATTCCTCGACGTTTCGACAGGGTTGCACCTGTCGTGGTCCCGAGGCAACTGATGCACGTAGGCTGGAGCGACCGCTATGCACCGAGAGTTTTTAATGTACCCTCGGAAATGTTATTTTTTGGAAACACACGACACACAACACTGACCGTATCCGCGGACGCGTTCACTGATCTATTGCGGGACTTTAAGGTATTAATTATCGGATTCCAAGATGTTGAAAGCTTATATCCGTCTTCCCGGTTGAAAGTTTTGTGCTTTTTTATTTCAATTGCTTCCCGAACCATCCTTGGGTAGTAATGTCGGTCAGTTGACAGGACTTTTGGCGTATGTAGCTCAATCCAATGATTGGGTCCCTCATTCAGTAAGTGCTCGGCAATCACGGAATTATTTGTTCGCAGGTTTTTTACTGCAGCTATGTGCTCCCTGACCCTTTCGGCAATAGTTCTTTTTGTTTGGCCGATGTATGAGCTTCCACAGCTACAGTCAATTTTATAAACCCCTGGTGTCTGAAATGGAACTACATCCTTAGGAGTCCGTATCACGTTTGCTACTTTGGTGGCTGGAACAAATACCGACTTGTGAATGGAGAATCTATTTAATACGGCTCCAATTTTATCCGTAGCCCCTCTTATGTACGGTAGAAACGCTGGCTGTCGATCTACTCTCTTCGGCCTTACCTTTGGTTTATGCTGCCGCTTCTTCGACTTATTGACCCTATAGCCATTCCTTTCCAGAACCCTTGTTATGTGTGTAAGTTCCGCTCCAAGGTGCTCTGGATCACACAGATCATGAGCTCTGTTGACAACAGCACAAAACTTTCAACCGGGAAGATGGATATAAGCTTTCAACATCTTGGAATCCGATAATTAATACCTTAAAGTCCCGCAATAGATCAGTGAACGCGTCCGCGGATACGGTCAGTGTTGTGTGTCGTGTGTTTCCAAAAATAACAATTCCGAGGGTACATTAAAATCTCTCGGTGCATAGCGGTCGCTCCAGCCTACGTGCATCAGTTGCCTCGGGACCACGACAGGTGCAACCCTGTCGAAACGTCGAGGAATAAAAAGGTATACTAACCTTTTAGTTGTAATATAGTGCCGCGCGAAATCCCGTTCAATACAAAATTATGTGTTCAACGCGTGTTAGTTTAAAACAAATGTTAGTAATATGTATGCAGTTAAATGCGATTTTCCATCTTACCTTAAATCAGTGTTCTTTGAAAGCGTTCTAGCAACTTCTTATTGAGTAGTATCTATCTATCTATCTTCACGCTGTATCCCTGACGGGGTAGTCAGAGAGGACAGATCGCCAGGCTTCGCGATCCATGCATACTTCTTTCGCTTCTTCGAGATTCATCAATTGCTTCATACACGCACGTCTGGGTATCCGAGTACTTTTGACCTTTCCGTTTTTGAGCAATCTGCTCACGTGGTCTTCATATGTAAGTCTCGGCCTACCCTGACTCCTTCTACCCTCTACTTTTGAACAATATATATTCTTCGTCAATCGTTCCTCACTCATTCGTTGGACGTGTCCAAACCAACGGAGCACGCCCTTTTCCAGCTTAACGCTGACACTTTCATTCAAACCTGCCAAATTGCGTATCACTTCGTTACGTATTCGGCCAGCCAAGGTAACGCCGCACAACTTTCGAAGTGATCGCATCTCCACAGCATTCAATTTACTTTCATGCATCTGCTGACATACCCAGGTTTCACTACCGTAAAGCAAAGTTGGCACTAGCACTGCGTTATGAATCGCCAGTCGTGCTTCTTTTACGATGCTTTGTCGCTTTACTAACTGGGACAAAGCACCTTTAACTTTGTTTCCGGCAGCTACTCGCCGTTCCACATCCGAATCACATCTTCCATCCGCGCTAAACATACTTCCTAAATACACAATTTCATTCACTTGCTCTAGACGTTCCTGGTTTACCCTAATCTCGCATTTAGTTCTTACGTCACCTCTTTCAAATACTAGAACCTTAGTTTTACTTGCATTCAAGCGGAGACCCTTACTTTCACACCCCTCTTTCATATTAGTGACTAATGCCTGAAGGTCGGCTTCTGATGAGGCCATGAGCACCGCATCATCAGCGTACAGCAGACAGTTTACTGTAAAGTCACCCAAATTCACATCCATATTAAAATCTTTCAACTTCTGCAGGCAACTGTCCAGATACACTATGAACAGCCAGGCGGACATGACACATCCCTGTTTGACGCCTGTACAGACATCAAAAAGAGGTGACACATCCCCCCCTACTCGCACGCAAGCCTTACAGTCCCTATAAAGCGACTGATTGAGTAGTATTGAGTAGTACTCTACTGAAATGTTCTTCATCATCTTAAGTGTCCTCCCAGTTGTTTCCAGACCCTACCTGACTATAGAGCATGGGGTTCACTTATATTTAGTTGCCAAGAGAAGCTATCGTTTGGTTTTTAATTTTAGGCATTACTGGGAACGATTGCCGTCTGACCTCCTAACCCCTTCTCCCTAACTTTTCTTTTGTTCACAGGGTCTCGTCTCGTTTCTTCTACATATCTTTAACCGCGCGTCTTCCCTGCCGCCATGCCCAGCCGCTCCTGCGCCTGCCGCCTGCTAGTTAAACTAAGTTCTCCCCTCCATCTCAGGTACGCGAAGGGACTTTCAAGACTGTCTAACTTTTATCATACATATTTCTATGGAACCATTATATCGAACCCGGCCTTGAATGTACTTATTTTAACTTCTAATATACCTATTGTGTTGTACTAATTGTCTCATCGCTTAATTTATCTCTCAAGCTCTCACCTTCCTAATTTTCCTGAACTTGTGGACTAGGGTTGGTTGGTCTACCACCAACCTTCCTTAACCTCTTAGCCCCGTAAGGCCGCCTGTGCCTCGTCCTTTAGTCAGTAGGTGCACCGCTAGCAGATGAGGTAGCTCCAGCCGCGGAGCTCTTGAAGGGGCCCCTTACACACGACCCCTTAAATAAGCAAGTAAAATTAGTAAATTTTTATATAGGCACAATACGTTAAGTGTAACGTTCCGTAGAATTTATGAGATTAATAAATTTAAGGCGAAATATTGAAATTTTTATGGGTTTCTTGGTTGTTTCGGAAGAATTTATTAAATTTCACTAAACTTTTTCTTTTAAAATTAGGTAACTTATTTTAAAATATAGTTTCATTTTGAAAGCTACTTACAGAATAATGATTGTTAGAGTGTATAATATATCAATAACACCTTATCCCCGAAGGGGTGGTAGAGGCATATTATACGCCCAATTTTCATCGGGTGTATTCTAGTCCCACTTAATAGGTGGTGAGCCCATTGCCATGTTGAAATAAACAGACGCAGGTTGTGGCTACATACTTGGCTTAATGACTGCCATGTTACTGGCAACCGGGACCAACGGCTTAACGCGCCTTATGAAGCACGGAAACGTTCGCAAATGTAAATGCCACATAGTCACCCATCCCTGACCAGCCATAGAGAAAGTTACTACGCTACGAACGCTTTAAGTATAATAGATCCATTTTTCTCTTAAAGGATTGACCCTTCACACCACATTTAAAATGTCTAGTAGGTTTCTACTACTGAGCAATATTACTATTTATACTATTACAAATTATTAAATAAAGTCCTCCGCCTATCTGTCTGTTCACGTTTTTACGCAATTACGCATTAGATGTTTTTTGCGATTTATCTAAAGCCTTCGATTGCGTTCATCATGAAACTCTTGTAAAGAAATTACGCCACTACGGTATCAGAAATAAAGCTCTCGACCTTATGACTTCTTATTTAAGCAACAGAATTCAGAGGGTTGAAGTAAACGGTAAACGATCAGCAGGATCTCCAGTTGTAATGGGTGTTCCACAGGGATCAATCCTTGGTCCATTTCTTTTTTTGATATACATTAATGACTTACCTTACTATGTTGGGGATAAACATGAGATTGTGCTGTTTGCGGATGATACCTCTTTGACATTTAAAATTAATAGACAATTAATTAATTATGACGATGTTAACAGTGCACTCTTAAAAGTTGTTCATTGGTTTAACGTGAATAATCTTCTTTTAAATGATAAAAAAACTATAGTAATAAAGTTTTCGACACCTAATGTGAGACAAGTGGCGACCAATGTGCAACTTAATGGATCAGGGTTGGATACTATTGGGGCTTCTGTGTTTTTGGGTATAACTATTGATTCAAAGTTGCAGTGGGGACCACATATAGAAAAATTGTCAGACAAATTAAACTCTGCTGCATATGCAGTAAAAACAATAAGACGGCTCACTGATGTTGAAATGGCTAGAATAGTTTATTTCAGTTATTTCCATAGCGTTATGTCATACGGAATTCTTCTCTGGGGAGACTCAGCGGACATTAATACGATATTTATTTTACAGAAGAGAGCTGTGAGAGCAATATACCAGCTTGGTCCCAGGGTATCTCTAAGAGAAAGATTCAAAGACCTTAATATTCTTACCGTTATATCACAATATATATATGAGAATTTACTTTATGTGCACAAAAACATAGACACATTTCTTAAAAAAAGTGATATACATAATGTAAACACTAGGCATAAAGATAATCTTGTACTACATTCTACTCGTCTCGAAATAATTAGCAATTCTTTTATGGGGCAATGTATACGATTCTATAACAAAGTTCCCGATGAAATTAGAATATTGTCAATAAATATGTTTAAGACAACAGTCAAGGCCAAATTGTGTAACAAGGCATATTATAAAATTTCAGACTATATAAATGATAAAAATGCATGGCAGTAAGTCGCTCTAAGTCAACACACATAAATATACAAATATAATTAATAATAATAATAAAGAAACATTATAAATATAATGTACATTTGTTCAACATAAGTGATCTGAAACGTCAGGTTAACTAATATAATTATATGTAATTTAAGTTTGTTATTGTGTGAGCACCGTCCACATAGTTTTTATAAATTTTGAAATTGACATCATGGTTGCTGTGCAGTTTGAGTATGTCATGCTCGCCTAAGTGTCCTGGCAGTGGTGGTGCATGTATCGGGTCGCCTTATTCCCTATAATACGGTTGAGTAGGGCGATGGCTGATATATGCGTCATACCCGTGAACGGGTGCCGTCTGTTGGGACTGGTCAGCTCATAGCTGTTATAGCAATTATTACAAATAAAACTATTTATATTTAAGGCAAATTAAGTTTAGTCGACTGTTCTCACGTAACTCCAAAGGAGCAATGTAAGTTTAATATTGTAAGCCATACCTGCATTTTAAAATAGCAGCCATTTAGTTTCTTGCTGGCAACTAGAAACGCTCTCATTTTGATTTGATTTGGTTTCTTTTGTAAATATTCATTACTATATAATTTGTTCAAATATCATGTAAATGAAACGAATGTAATTACTGGCAGTTAGAAAAGAGTGGCCATGAGTTTTATTGCCAGGTTCTTCCTCAGGCTCCACCTATTGCGTATATATATCTGGCAGTAAATGTAAATGTAGAAGCAATAATCTTGACGTTTATAAGTGTTACTTTGTGGCCTACATGAATAAATATTTTTCACTTTTCACTTTTCACGATAAACTCAAAAATTACTTATTGCACTGAATTTTGTGCTGTATTCCCTAATAGATAGAGCGGTTCTTGAGAAATGTTTTAGTCTCTATATATTTTGTTAAGTTTTTGTATATATTTACTAAAATATAATGATACTCGTATTTGTTGAAAGTGTCTGAAAAAATATACCGTTTGGGAGCTTACAACAAATAAGCTGGCTAAATAATGTATGGGGGAATTGTGTATTATATATGGGTCTACAGAAAATTCGGCGATGTCTATAATTTAAGGATAACATACTAGCTTACTACAATACTGGGGGAAACAGGTACGGAAACTCTTCTTCACGCGGGCGAAGCTGTGGGCATCAGTTAGTTTCATATAAACCAAGCGCACACACACATACACACACACTATATAATTACTGACAAATGACAGATTACTAGCTGCGTTTTCGATTTTCGCCTACAACTAGACGTAATCTTGGCACGCGGTATTATTATTACTTTCGTCTCTATAAGGACGCGAGCGAGAGAGCTTGTTCTGTGGAGTCAACACAAATACAACCTGATAATAAACAAATAAATGTCATGTGGTTTAGATTCCTACAATATTCTGATTGTTGGAATTACTTAAGTTTTAAATCATCTTCGTTTAGATCTACAATTCTTTAAATCTTCATCGTTTAGATCTACAAAAAAAATGAAGCTAATAATTTACGATTGGGTTTCATGTAAAAATGTTCTCATCCAATATTTTTTGTCCTTACAAGAGGGATCCCAAGACTCCGTAGATGCTATGTAATTACGTACTTATGCGGGACGAGGTCAATTTGCCTACGATAAGCTTCTCGAAATTAATAGAGCATGGGTTTAAGCCGCTTGAAGTTTCACCGAAAATAAATTTCATCGAAATTTGGAAGGTTGGATCAAGCTGAAAATATGGTAATTTTTAAATTAAGTTGATACATTAAAGAGAATATTAGTATATTTTGGATCTACAGCGTGCGTTTTCATTTTAATGAAAACTTTTTAATATTGACTTTGAAGAATAAGGAGTAGCTGATTTTAATTTTCTGCTGCAGTTTTCAGATATTTTTTCGTCTTGGCATTTGGCTCAAATTTAACGGGAGTATTATTAAACAAAGTCTTCTTGTAAATATTTTAAATAGAATTAGAATTACAGGAACCATCCTTTATTACTTAATAATAAATGCCAATTACATTTTAATTAAAAAATCATGAAACAAACACGATTTCAAGATTTTTTTGCTTAAAATTATAGTATTAATTTTAATTCAAAATTTTTACCATCATAATGCGGGATAACAAGTTTGTCAAAGGCAATAAAAAAATCGAAAATGAAACAATTAAAAAAACAAAAAAAAAAAGAAATGTGACCATACATTGGCGTACATAATGCTTCATCACTTTATTATAAACTACTTGACGCCCGCGGTTCCGCACGCGTGGTGAAGTTTTACCGTTCCCGTTTCCCTCAGGAATAAAAAGCCGGGATAAAAAGTTGCCTATGTGTTATTCTGATGTGTAAGCTATATTATTGTAAAGTTTCACCAAAATCCATTCAGTAGATTTTGCGTGAAGGAGTAACAAACATCCATCAATACATTCAAACTTTCGCGTTTATATTATTAGTAGGATTAAATAAGTCAAGAATTGATTAATTTTCTACATTAACACCTATTAACACACGCAAAGTTATCTGCATTTAGTTTTGTCTTGGCAGATAAATTAATTCCAGTATTTCATTTACAGGAATTAATTTATCTGCCTGGACAAAATTCAAAGTCACCGAGTGTATTAGATTTCAATAAAATAATATGAAGTACACACCTTTCTTTAAAAAAATTTCTTTTTTGTGTAAAAGGTGACATGATCAAATAATTCAATTGAATCGGAATGCTCTCGATCGAGTGAGCATCAACGAAGTCAAATCGAAAGTATATAGATGGAAGTGCTCCAGCGAAAAGGAGACAAAACGCACCTGTCCGGTGCTACAAGTACAGTCGTTTACAATAGTCTTACAGAAAATCCCCTTATTATTTTTATTTGATAGGAAAACAAAACCTTCCGCGTCATCTCGAAATTCTTATATCTCTGAAATAATTAAAGTTACGTTGTGGAAAATTTTATTTTGTACGGTTGGTAAACTGAACAGCTTCCACGATAGCACGCCGGCGAAGAAATCTTTAAGTCCGCCTCCGGAAGAAAATATATCATCAGTGTGCTATCTACAATGTAAAATAGTTGCAGTTGATTATAATTTGGTTCAACTTAGACACGAAATTTTTCAGGTGAACTCTGGGCTATTTTATCTATCTAGCTTAACTGGATTGTCGTTATTCCTCAATTCCTAAATATTTCATCAATTTTATAAGCAGAAAGAGTTTAAATGCTACAATTTAAAGCTAGAGGTCAAGTAATTGCTATCTTTAACACTATCTATTAAGCTGCTACTGTGAGTACACAATCACATTAACTTAATTAGGATCTGTTTAACATAAAAAGAACACAGAACTTCTTATGATTTTTCGAAAGTGAATTTTGTAGTCGAGTGGTTTTCAATAAGTTTTATTTTAACCATAATTCGAGCACTTTTGTGCATGAATGTACAATATGTACATTCAATCCTAAGCTGAACTACAGTACTAAAGCTTTACAATCTCAATTGAATTTGAAGTAGGAATTGATTTTAACATGTCGCTGGAGTAAAAGCTTAGCTTACTGGAGCAATGTTTTCAATATATTGTTAGTGCTACATCTTGCAAACTACTGTCTATCTATACTGATATAAATAAATAAAAAATAAATATCCATCACGCCTTATCCCCGAAGGGGTGGCAGAGGCATATTATATGCCCACTTTTCACCGTTTGGATTTACCTGTCCCACGTAATAGGTGGTGAGCCCATTGCCGTGTTGAAATAGACAGACGCAGGTTGTGGCTACCTGCTGTTGAAATTTTTCATGCCGCCCATTAGGCATTCAACCAGGCTTAACGACTGCCATTTTACTGGCAACCGGGACCAACGGCTTAACGTGCCTTCCGAAGCACGGAAACGCTCGCAAATGTAAATGCCACAAAGTGGTCACCCATCCGAGGACCAGCCATAGTGAAAGTTTCGTAACTGTGATCGTTTACAGAACACTGAGACCGCGGGGCCACGAGCGCTTCAATTATATATACTGATATATTAAGCTGAAGAGTTTGTTTGGTTGTAAGCTCTAATCTTAGGAACTACTGCTACGAGTTGAAATTTTCACTACCTTGGAGAGTGGAGCAGTAATCATAAATGTCAAGAAATCGGGAAAATTTTATGTCACAGGCCAAGCCACGGGTGAGCTAGTTTTAAATAAAATGCTTATCATATAAATAGTACACTGGTCTTCAGTCAGACCTGCAATGCTCAAAGAATCAAAACGCATCCATATTAAACTAAATGGTTTGAGCATTAAACATGTACCTAAATGTATTTAAATATTTGGGACGTATATTTGCTGACGGACGGCGAAGGAGAACTGGCGTTTTTTTATTCTGGATATTATTTATCAGGGGTTTTTATATACAGATATGTCATCTCCATTGTACCCTTTATGAAATTTAGTAAGTATAACCTAATTTAAAAGGACTTATCTAAATCTAAATATAAATATTTGAGAGTAAAGTAACTAATGTAAACTCATTGAAATGCCTATAATCGTTCTTGCCCCTTAGAACTAGGGTTAGTCTTGCTCAGACCCTCATTCAGCCCATTATTGACTTTGCTGATGCCTGCTATTTAGATGCCATAATGCGATGCTTTAAACTAGATAAACTTGAGAGGCTGCATAACTTGTGTATACGTTTTATCTACAATCTCAAAATGTATGATCATCTTTCACATTTTCGCCGGGAACTCAAGTGGCTCCCAATTCGCCTTCGCAGAAACACCCAAATCCTTTGCCTTGTTTTCAATATTTTATACAACGCTAAAACCCCGTGCTACGTGAAGGAGTGGTTCTCATTTGCATGATCTCCTAATGCTCCCTGCAGGTCTCATCTCCGCTCCAACCTCAAATTCCTTGCCCACAAAACCGATTTCTATTCCTATTCCTTTACTGTACATGCGGTCAGACTATGGAATTCCTTGCCGCCTGTCATCAGAGAAAGTAACACTATCTCTTCTTTCAAAAAGAGAGTCCTTGAACACTATATTTCCTCTTTAACTTGAACTACCGATAAAGTTTATATATAAATATATATATATATTTATATATGTGTATATATTTATATGTATATATATTAAGTGCTCGTTCACTGTATAGTGATATCGCAAAGCGACTGGTCGATTCTTCTCGTGACCATAGGGCTGGCCTCTTTCTCGCTCAGAGAATAAGCATTGCCATACAACGTGGCAATGCGGCCAGCCTTATGGGAAACTTACCGGTTGATTTTGATGGGGAGGAATTCTTCGACACCTAGTCGGGGCATCATTGTCAGTCTTGTAATAATTCCCACCACCCGCCCCCTTCTTTTTGTATTGTTTTCTGTAAATATGTTAAATTTTAATTTGTTAATAACCATGTAATTATTATTTCATTGGTTAATATGGTATGTATTATATTTAAGTATATTTGTGTGTATGAATTCTTGTTCCTTTAAACTCTTACTATTTCTTGAAGCTTTCCTCTCGCCGGTCTGCTGGAAGAAATTACTTTAAGAAATAAGCAGTACCGTTGTACCATTGTCCTACTTCCTATCCTATCCTTAATGTTATGATATTGTGTACATAAATTTTTAAATAAATTAAGAAAAATAAATGTGGGCCAGAGATACTAGATGCTACAACTTTTTAGTTGTTTCGGCAGTTGGTTTTGACAACATACTCTGAACAAGGCACACTACGGTTGGCATGTAGATTGCTCCGAGAAAGATCACGCTTTTTAATGCATATTGCTAGAACATGTACATACATACATACGTATTGTCACGCCTTTATCCCGAAGGGGTAGGCAGAGACATACTATACGCCCACATTTCACCGTATACATTTTTGTCCCACGTAACATGTGGTGAGCCCATTGAAATGGACAGGCGCAGGCTGTGGTGACCTGCTGTTGAAATTTTTCAAGCCGCCCATAAAGCCTTTAAATGGGCTTAACGATTGCCATGTTACTAGCAACCGGGACCAACGGCTTAACTTAACGTGCCGTCCGAAGCACGGAAACGCTCGTAAATGTAAATACCACAAAGAGGTCATCCATCCGAGGACATAGTGAAAGTTGGTTAACGAATAGATCGTTTACAGGCGGGGTTGTCAAAATTGTGCAATACTCCGCTTTACAAGGTGACATTGTCGACAAGTCGACACGTGTTTCGTCTACACACGAGGCATCCTCAAGACTTTTGTGCTGCCAAGCAGTCTTAAGGATGCCTCGTGCGTAGGCGAAACACGTGTCGACTTGTGTGTCTGTTCTGTAGAGAGTAGGTACATAATTTTAGATTATTACTCTCATACATATACTTACTGCTCTCATATATATACTGTGCCATGGCAAAGAAATAGCGAGGGGAGCGCAGCAATAAAGACTGTCACAGATCCTAACTCGGTAAGCGCCAGCGCGCGACTGATTAGGGTTCTGCGCCACGAATCTGGTAATATTTTGATAATTATGATTGACATTTGGCATTGAAAAAACATTTTGAAAAGGGGCAATTTTGGGATGTTTTGCTGTCAAGTGAAGTTCATTCGAGTTTGGTAACTGAATGCGATTTTGACTAGCCTAGATCCTTAACTAAGATATATCTCATTTTCAGAATCAAAAACCCTTTCTTTAACCATTCGCATTGTTTTAAAAAACTCAAAATCGTGGCATCGGCAGGAATACCAAGCCTTAAATACACGAAAAAACGGAAGCGCTCGTGACCCGGCTGACTCAGTGTTCTGTAAACGATCACTGGGTTAAGCAACATTCGCAATAGGTGGTCCTTGGATGGGTGACCACTTTGTGGAATTTACATTTGCGAGCGTGTCCGTGCTTCGGAAGGCACGTTAAGCTGTTGGTCCCAATTGTCAGTAAAATGTCAGCCGATAAGCCTGGTTGAAGGCCTTATAGTGCTTCTTGAAAATTTTCAACATCAGGTCGCCACAGCCAGCGCGAGTCCATTTCAACACCGCAATGTGCTCACCACCTGTTACGTAGGACTAAAAAGTATGCGGTGAAATGTGGGCGTATAGTGTGCCTCTGCCTACCCCTTCGGGGATAAAGGCGTGACAATATGTATGTAATTATATTAAATTTTTTTCGCCATGTTGTTTTGAAGTGAAACTTCTATATCATAAGTGAAACTTCTTTATCGACGTATGAGAGAAATTTTATAGCTTGTAAATAAATGTCGTAAAGAAGTTTCACTTCTTACTTTTGTACTCTGGTACACATATTTTTTTTACTGTTGAACCGATAGACATAAAAATTACAAAAAGACAATCAAGTCTTACCTACATTTCATCATGTTTTTCATTCATAAAATTTTTCTTCCTTATTTTTAGCGTCGAGTCATAATTAATACAAATATTTTCAATACAAAAAGTACAATCAACGAAGACGTAACAAGGGGCTTTGCTACTAATTACAGTTGAGGATCTTCAAATATAATTTGTAAATATTTACATTTCTTGTTTGTTTCAATTATAAATTATACTTTTACATTTTCAAACGTTTTGTTCTATGAAAACAGATAAAAGTGGTGGCGAATATTGTACCATACAGAATTTTAGGCTCAAAGTCTTTGTTAACAATTGGGTTCTTGAAAAGGCGCTAACTCTCCAGTTCGCCTTGCTAAATTTGAATAAGAGCCATCAGCGATGAATCGCCGGGTATAATTTTATTTTAAGTTATTATTGATTTACTGTTTCTTGGCCGACCTGATCGGTTCGAGTCCTTTGGAGTCGAAAAGGTCGTATCCCACTCAAACGAAATTTAAACAATTTTTATATGTATTGTAAATATCAATTTGTGAGTCTCTCTATACCCAGTTTAAACTAATTGGGTACAGAGCTTTTTTATCGTCAAAACCATGCCGCTCGCCTGGTGACGAACCAATGACGACTTTTATTGAATTGAAGGTCATTTCCGCCGTTGCGTCCACAAGCCTATAGACAGCGTCAGACTCGTTTTCGCCCAATACCTTCTTTTCGTTCCCGTTTCCCACAGGTACTTGATCCCGGGGAAAAAAATTGCCTATGTGTTATTCTGATTTATAAGCTATATTATTGTAAAGTTTCATTAAAATACATTCAGTAGATTTTACGTGAAAAAGTAACAAATATCCATTCTTACAAACTTTCGCATATATAATATAAGTAGGACATGGACTGCAATATAACAAATACCTACATTCTCATATACTTAGTGACAAAGAATTTATCTTTTGTCATAAACAATGCAGATTTTATACTGAACTGAGACTTAGTTGACAAAGTTACGGCTGAATTATGATAATGTGGAAATGGTGACATTTTTAACCTTCGGAAATAAGTATAGTTGACATGCCAGCTCACATGAAAAAAAATACTAAGGATTTTTAAAGTGAAAATTTCTTTTCGCGCACCGCACACAGATATTTCCGTAGGGAGCAAGTTAGGCTGATCCGTCACGCTCTGAGGTGAAAAGCTCGATCGGGTTAACTCGGCAACGCCGAGTGTATTCAATTCGCACGTAATAATTGATTGCGATTGCCAATGAAGTTTTCACTTATGCCGTGCGGTCTTAAGCACACAATCTTAGTTTTTTTTTATAGACGTTAATCAGTTATTCTTTAAATTATTGGTATGTTCGTGTGCCTTGTTACCTTTATTACTAAGCAGCTGACCTACATAGGTACCTGCACAGGAAATAAACCAAACTTTGGTATGACAATAGATGTCCTTATCGCATAAAGGCAACCTGTCAGACAGGCTTTGGATAAAAACGCCGAAACATTATACATTATATATATAGATAACATATAAGATACTGCTGCTGCTGAGGGTTCAAGTGGAGTCTACGAGTAGGTTTGGTCCCAATATTTGTATGTATTCAAATATTTTATGAAGTGTTAATTGTAATTTTCAGTATCAAAATTAATATTCCCTATGAAATATGAAAATATGGTCAGCCATCTGAAATAATCAGCTCATTTCCTAGTTACTTTAAGCTATGTAACTTGGATAAATCAATTAAGTTAAATTTCGGGAGTTATCCTTTGAATCCTTCATCAACTCGACTCTTTGGCGTAGGATGGGAATGAAAGGCGTAATATTTCACTTGCCTCTCCATTCTTGTTTTGTCTTCAAAGCCTTTTCAAAACTTCGAACATATTTGTATAACTTCTAATCTCTCCGGCATTTGATCGATGCGACGACAACCACAACAACTCCGAACTTCTAACATGCGCTATCCCTTCATTATACTTTAATGACTTTGACAGTTGTGACAGGTCAAAACTTCGTGAGAATCATCTAGGTTAAACGTAATTTGATTGACAGTCTGTGGCAGTTCACATCAGTAAATTGACGGCGATTAAAAGTGATTTAAGTTTGAAATATATCTGACATTGTTATATTCTAATTTTAAACTGCAAATGGTATGCAAGGGGATAACTGATTGCTTGAAACTAACTACTTTACGCTATATCCCTGGCGGTGTAGTCAGAGAGAACAGGTCTTTGCTTCGCTGTATATTGATTGAAAGCTAAGCAAAATAACCGTAAGATGTCGTAACTACGGCTAAGTATTGTGTTTTCGTTACATTATTCATTGCCAAGTTTGGATTGTACTGTTTATGATCACTGACTGACTGACTGTCACTGACCTGGCCTCTCTTAATTTTCGTCATACTAGAAGTGCCATTGATTTTGTTTCGAGTTCCTCTTAGCCCTGTGTTTCTTCGTTACTCAACAAGTGCGTAGTGCAATATAATTAAGACTAAATGTTCGCTGCAGTGCTCGGCATGAACCAATCGCACACCAAAAACCATTATAGAGCAATCAATTTTTTTCTCAATCTTGATTTTATGTATGTAAAATCAAGATTTAAAAAAAAAATACATTGCTCAAGATTGACAATCAGACGAACTAAATCTGAAGTAATCTCAGATCAAGTAAAGTCTGGCAAAAAAAAAATTTTTTTGATTTATTTATTCAAATCGCAGTGACTTAACCTCCTGACCTATCTGGCCACTCGGTAGAGGCGAGACGGAACGCCGTGATTATTCAGAGAATATGGAGAAAATACGACTGGTAGTCTAACACAAAACCACCTATCATCATCATCCGAGAGTCTGTCCCAGTTGCGTCTCGCGACGCCCGGGGTCCGCATTCCTACATTTCTCCTCCGCTTCGCACGGTCGTCAGGATCCCCTGTAGTGAGACCATTGGCACGCTTGTCTTCCCTTACGACGTCAAACAAGCACTTCTTGGGTCTTCCCCTCTTACCGGGACCCGGCGGGGCCGACATAGCCAGACATTTGTTTCCCACTTAGCCCGGTGGTTGCCGCAAGACGTGACCATACCAGCGAAGGCGACACTCTTGCACCTTATCTGCAATGTCACGGACGTGAAGGCTGCCGCGGATGCGAGAGTTCCTCACGCGGTCTATCCGCGTGACTCCAAACATCCACCGCAGCATCTTTATTTCCGTGACACGCAGCTCTTGCTTGTGTCGCTCCAGTAGTGGCCACGCCTCACTGCCATGTAAAAGGACAGGTCTAATGATGGTTTTATAGACCTGTCCCTTCAACCTGAACGGCATTTTTGGGTCACAAATGACACCAGTCATCTCCTGCCACTTGGACCAAGCGGCAGAAATGCGTATCTTGACGTCGCAATCGAGGTCACACAAAACCACATATAATGTGCCTAAATACTTTCCACCATATCAAAAACAAACGTTTTTTCGTGATAATTTGTAATACAATTATGTGGTACAAAACAGTTTAGGAAACAACAATCTTCGGCTATAAATTTAATAATCCATAAATTGTTACGGCAGTTTAGCTTAGTTTACAAGCTAAACGTTCATTTGATCTGTGTTTTAGAAAATGGATTTTCTCAACCCCGCAGAATGCGGAGAGATAACGGTTTTGAAACCTTTATTTGATCGTTTTACGAGATACTGGGGGCACGGGCGTGGTTTATGCCGATGTTAGCTGAATTCACATTTATGTTTAAATGCTTTTCAGTTTTACTGTGACAATCTGCATTTATCAAGATTGTTTTAGCGAACTTTATTTCGGTTGGCAGCGCGTGTACTGCCATTGATGTTGCATACGTTCATTGGCCACAGTGCTCACTTTTTACCCGACTATGGCAAAACCAAATGGAAGATAGGTATCACGGCTCTTGCTTGACTATATGTGTGTAAAACACCAAATACTTTATTTCGTCACATAAATCTTTGATTTAAAGATGACCGCCGCGGTTGTCATTACAAGTCTGTAGCTTAGTTGTAGTAAAAAAATTTACACAACATGATAGCTCAGGAATGACAAAGATAGCTTTATACAACAAATGGCAAGAGTAAAAAGGATGAAGTATTGCTCCACGCAAAGGAAAATGTTTGGTCTGCTTACTCTTGTTTGTGTTTTATACCCTGTTTTTTAAACGAAAGAAATTAAATCCTAACGTCTTCAAATTAAACCCGCCAAACGCGTTACCATATTTCCTTTAAACCTGGTGATACACTTACAGCTCTGGATAAATTGAATGAGGATCTCCAACGAGTAGTACAATGGTCAAGAGATTGATTTTAAACCCAATAAAATCAAAATGTTTGGTACTTGGTAGTAAAAAACAAATTCAAAGAATATTGGAGCATGATCCACAGGTAATCATAAATGGATTATCGATTAAAAAAGTGGATGAATTTACAAACCTTGGACTCTTGATGGATCCAGAGCTACGATTTGTGGGTCATTTAAATAAAGTTGTAAAAAGTTGTTTTTATAGGCTTAAAATTATATATAAAATTCGTGATTATATAAATGAAGCCCTGAGAAAGCAACTGGTGGACAGTCTTATACTATCTAAATTCAATTACTGCGATATAGTTTACGGGCCTTGTTTATTGTCAAGGACTAAATCTTTAATTCAAAGAGTTCAGAATGCTTGTGCTCGATATTGCTTTGCCATACCCAAACGTCACCATGTTACTTCATATCTAAATAATAATAATGTGCTAAAGATATAGGCCAGGAGAAAACTACATTTGGCCACTTTACTTTTTGGGTTGGTTAAATGTAAAAAGCCTACATACCTTTATGAAAAATTAGAGTGGAGAAAACATAATTTTACTTATAGCATTAGGTCTGTGGCAAGGCCTCTGTCAGTTCCCAGGCAAAGGACATCAGCTTTTAGAGGGTGTATCAAATATGCTGCAATGCGGATCTGTAATGATTTGCCACCGCCACTCAGAAACCTAAATTTTAGTTTGAAATACAGAGCATTCCTTTTACAGTGGCAATCTGCAAGCAGTTTTTATGGGATACTAGATTTAATAGAGATCAGTGACCATACCTTGATGTTCTGGTTTTGGGGGCTGTCCCAGTCCTTGTTCGATATATATATATATATGTTTTATGTTATGTGGGTTCCTACGCCCTCTATTAAGTAGGACTCGAAAGCTTGAGATGCCTGAAATATAGAAAAATATTATAGGTTGAGAGACCAATACTCTTTACTAATTAGTATATTTAGGTAATTAATAGTACATGGTAAGCGAATATAAAATTTAAGAACTCACCAATTTAAAGTTCTTAGAGACGGGTGTGCTGTTTGTATGTTTTTGTAGTTTGTAAGATTTAGACATAGGTACCTGTATAGCATTATATTCGGTTATTATTTTACTTGTGGCCATTTAACAGTGCAGACGCCGTCAATTGTTAAATATAAATTATTATATTCTCTATGTTGAATACTTTTATATTGACTAGCGACGTCAAATGACAATTATTTTAAGGTCGACACAGAATATCAGTGCTATAATGGGAGCCGTCCATTTACAGAGTATGGTGAGTGTCGAACCGTATTGCAAAACACAAGCTATGGTTGAGCTTCCAATAAATATTGTGGGAAATCTGATAAAGATTGTAATGAGCAAACCACATCAGCAATTTATTGGTTATTTACACGTCGATGAAACCACGTTCACAAAAACTGCGTCATGACCGTCCGCCATGTTTTTTTGTTTTATAATAATTAGTTTTTTTGCATGAAGCCACTCGGCGGGCTTGGGGTCACTATACATTCAGCCAATTGATTCCTTTTCTTTTAATTTTTATACATATTATGGCTGTTTGGTTTGTTTATTGTTTGGGATTTTCTTTTTTATATGTATATATTATTATTATTTTTTATTTTTGTATAGCTTGTGTTTTTTTGGCAATAAAAACTTTCTCTTTCTTTCTTTCTGTTTACCATCGAGACCTACTTGAAACTGACTGAATTAATCCACCTCTTTTCTGTTTAACCAGAAGACGCTGGTTCCAGTCCAGCTCGAGACTGAAAAAAATCCACATTTAATTTAAATTTAGAACATAGTAGGCATCCTAATTGCTTTTCAAAATTGTTTCTAATATATACTCGTACTAACGGCTGTTGACGTCGAAAGTGGCCACTTTCCAAGCCGACTTTAATGAAAAGATTCGTTGCAAAAATAGGTTTATCGCTTTCTGCAGAACGTTTAATTTTCTTTTGTCAGTGCTATTGTGGCTTTAAGAGCTCTTAGATTCTATGATTTTTGCCAATGTCCATCCCTATCAGTTTTCTCACTCACTCTCACTTAAATATGATAATTCAGTCTATTTTACATCTATCCTGTCCACGTGTCCGAACAATTTGGGCATCCATTTTTCCATCTGTTATGCCGCAATGTTCCCTCTTCACACACTTCACACATCACAGGCTTCAAACCCTAAAATTGTTAACCATTATAATTCGATGGTCATAATAATAATATGTTTACTTTATAGTACCAATGCTGAAATTCCATAACAGTTTTTCAAAATAATAATCAGCGTAATATTTTCCATCCGACATTTTCTCCAAATAAATTTTCATTAAAAAGACCAATTGTGTGTTGCCTAGAGTCACAATATTGCTTCGGTAACATATGAATTATGTATAACCCAAAAACGTTACGCGCGACTCCAAATAAAAAAGGAATGGTAGGTATGTGTATTATTTGGTAAAGTGACTTTGTTGCTGTGATTTTTTATGCTACTGATTTGACAAACCTGTCCATTTGAGAATTAGGCATTTAGAGAATTAGTCATTTTACAAATTACTTAGTCCTTTTGAGACTCTGTTGCCATTTTGAGAATTAGGCTTTCTGCGCCTATTTTTACTACTGAGATGACAAACACGAAATGTCCATTTTGAGAATTTGGCATTTAGAGAATTAGTCGTTTTGCGACTCTGTTGCCATTTTGAGAAATAAACATTTTGCGCTTAAATCACAAAACGGCCTTTAAGACGTCAATTTTGGTATTTTATGTTAACGCAAGTACTTGTCACATCACTGTTACTTTTAAAAACAGCTACTAACGTTGTGAATTTATCGGACTACTGATACATTTTCAAAGTGAAACAATGACATTTATTTTGAGAATTTAATTTTATTTCTCAAAGTAAAAGTATTTTTTTAGAGTAATACAAGAATTAGAGTGGCTTAAGTTTGTAATAATTTGAAGTATTGTTGCTTATCAGCGACGCTGCCTATCCTTGAAGGGATAGGCAGAGAAATACATACGCTCAGACTTCAATAGATGCATTTTTGTCCCACGTAAAAGGGGGTGAGGCCATCGCCGTGTTGAAAAGGACAGGTGCACGTTTTGAGGACGCGCTTCAGCTTGACTTGACGACTCCCATGTTTTTATCGTATCCATCAGCAGATCTGAGACGGATCTCCGGCCTCCATGAGCGCGGGCCTGGCGGCAAGGATTTTGAGCTAACCTTGCCCGTGTCTGTACGAATGTCTTTAAGCTAGTGAGAACCACAACGTTTCCTAATAAACCGGAGTCACTGGACCCTCAACCAACCATGGGTGTAGGTCATGGGGATATCCTTCACGGGAGTACACGGGTTTTTGAGTACACAGACAGAAAGAAGATACCGTGCGGTTAGGTCGGCACTAGTTCGACTTACCTCGCTAGTAGCTCATGAAAATGAAAATATCTTTATTCATGTAGGTCACAAAGATACTTTTGAATGTTAAGATTATTGCTTCTACATTTACATTTAATGCCAGATTCGCAAAGCAATAGGTAGAGCCTGAGGAAGAACCGGGCAATAAAACTCATGGAAACTCTTTTTAAATCGCCAGCAATTACATTAGTTTTCATTTACAAAGTTAAAATAAAGCGCTTTTTTATTTCATGGCACGTGGCGATGTGAAGTCCATGAAGAGGAAAATAAAAGGCTGCGAATACTTCCTTTTAAATTTATTTTTTTAAGTTATTAAGCTTGCCCCGATTGCTCAGCGTGCACGATCATCGCGTCTAGCATGTTCAGCTACGGTTAGTGCTAAAATGACTTTGACTGTTTGTGGATCTCCGCTTCCGAGCGCGCTTGTTTCAGAAAGCACATTATGCCGCTGGTTGCAGCTACCAGAACATGACATGGTAGGCTTTCAGCCAGCCAGGGTCTCCTACCAAGTGTTGAAGCAATATTATTTCAAAACTTCTGTAATATTTTATGAGTGTGACTTAAACAGTGTCAGCATCTTTCAGGATATTAGTGGTCAAAATTCAGAATATCCTGACTGACGACAACACGGAGCAATTCACACTATTAAAGTTCATCATCATCCTGTTGCCCTTGTCCCAATTTACTTGGGGTCGGCGCAGTATGTCTAAATTCCATACTGCAAAATGTTTTGGCTTGGTTTTTATGGTCAGCCGCCCGCCTGACAACAACCCTCCTTGGGAATGCTATCGTTTGGTGGTTTGCCCACCACCACACGGGTGCCATTCCAAGCCTTTCAGTACTCCGAACCTTTACAAGGGGCAGGTTGCTTTTTCACAGGGGGATGTTCTTCTTTGGTATTAGTAGTCCTTGTCTATACAATGCGTTGACGTCAGCCATAGCTAAGCAATACGGCATATCTCTCTCGTGTACCATACGGGCTACTTGCTTATTCACACTAATTAAGTTAAAATACCTAATATTCATATAAGAGATAGTACATGACCACCTAAATACTGGTCACCTTAAAATTTAATTGCACGTAGTTACCTAGTCAGGTCATAAGTATTGTCACACAGTAAAAACTTTTCTTTTAGAATGCTGGCTACAAAAAAGTTTATTGAATTCGAATTTCGAATTGTTCATGAAAATAAAAATGTATACTTATTAGAATTTTACTCATTTTTAATATGGAGTGGATGCTTAAAGAAGACCGTGTTGCAGTTATTGCGTTGCATCGTTGCGGTTACGCGCCTATTCAAATTTTTGACATACTGAAAAATTTGAATATAGCCAAAAGATTCGTTTATCGTACCATCAAACGATACAATAAAGAATCTAGTGTAGATGACAGGTCAAGAAGTGGTCGCCCTCGGTCTGTTAGGACTCCAGCAGTGATAAAAGCTGTGAAGGTGCTAATTCAAAGAAATCCCAAACGTAAGCAGAAACTGTTGGCCCTTCAGATGGGGTTAAGCAGAACCACGGTGAAATGGGTGTTAAATGAAGACTTAGCGCTTCGGTCATATCGAAGAAAAACAGGACATCGTTTAAATGCTCGTCTAATGAACCTGAGACTGAAGAGATGCCGCGCTTTGTTGAAGCGGTACGTGGGAAAACATATCATATTCTTTTTTCAGATGAAAAAAATTTTACCGTAGAAGAGAGCTACAACAAACAAAATGATAAGGTGTACGCACACAGTAGTGAAGAAGCGAGCAACCGTATTCCGCGTGTCCAACGAGGTCATTTTCCACCCTCGCTCATGGTATGGTTGGGAGTTTCTTATTGGGGCTTAACAGAGGTACATTTTTGCAAGAAAGGTGTAAAAACTAATGCAGTTGTGTATCAAAATACAGTCCTGACGGGTTCGTCAGGACTGTATTTTGATACAAGGTTTTGTGGAACCTGTTTCTCATACCAAGTTCAATAACAGGCACTGGGTATTCCAACAAGATTCGGCGCCAGCTTAAAGAGCGAAGAGCGCACAAGACTTGCTGGCGGCGCGTGAAATAGACTTCATCCGGCACGAAGACTGGCCCTCCTCCAGTCCAGATTTGAGTCCGTTAGATTACAAGATATGGCAACAGTTGGAGGAAAAGGCGTGCTTAAAGCCTCATCCCAATTTGGAGTCACTCAAGACATCCTTGATTAAGGCAGCCGCCGATATTGACATGGACCTCGTTCGTGCTGCGATAGGTTACTGGCCGCGCAGATTGAAGGCCTGTATTCAAAATCACGGCGGTCATTTTGAATAAACTTTATTGTCATAAGAATAATGTCAAAAAAAATGTTTTGTTAAGTTCATTTTGGTATATAAATGGTTACATAATGAATAAACTTGTTTCAATTATTTTATAATAAACATGTGACAGAATTTATGACCTATAATCTATCCTCAATTCGTTTCAATACGGTAATAGGCTGAACAACTATTGTTTGCCTCTGTCTGAAAAGGCGTAACAATACATACATACATATGGGCCTCAACAAGACATCCGGGGCCCAATTGATCTCACCTGCTAGCAGTGTACCTGCTAGCGGTACACCTGCTATTTAACGACGCAGGTGCCCTTACGGGGTTGGAGGATCTGACAGCGGGAGCTCCCAACAATGCCAAAAATCAAAAGGTTCACGATTGTTGCTCCTAGCGGCTAAATAAAATATTTTTTCATTTTCATTTTTTAGGCCCCAAACTCCAAATCCTGGTAGAAATTGTTATCGACTGGGAATTCAATAAGATGAAGAAAAAGTAAACTTTATTTTTGAATTCGAATGATGGAAGTTAAATATTTATCGACGAAGCGCTCGTGGTCCCGCGGCCTCAGTGTTCTGTAAACGATCACTGCGTTAGGCTACTTTCGCTAAAGCTGGTTACGGATGGGTGACCACTTGGTGACATTTACATTTGCGAGCGTTTCCGTGCTTTGGAAGGCACGTTAAGCCGTTGGTCCCGGTCCCCAGTAACATGGCAGTTGTTAAGTCAAGTTGAAGGCCTTATGGCTATTAGGCTTGAAAATTTTCATCAGCAGGTCGCCACATTGTCTATTTCAACATGACATTGGGCTCACCACCTATTACGTGGGACAGGAATACACTTGGTGAAAAGTAGGTATATAAAATGCCTCTGCCACCCCTTCGGGAATAAGGCGTGAAAGATAAATAAATAGTAATTATCGATTGACATGATGACGCGTCTAGAACTTTGTCATTATTTCACAGGTGGTGCGAGCCCATTGCCTGTATAGTTTTGATAATTCTCTTGAAAATTTGAAAGAGAGCATAAATAATATATATAAATATATATTATTATTATATATATATATATATATATATATAATATTATATATATATATATAATATTATATATATATAATAATAATATATATTTATATATATTATTTATGCAATAAATTAGCATACGTTAGTACAAGTGCCTTTCAAGTAAATACCTAAGTTACCCCTTAAGTAAATACCTAAGTGACCCTTAAAGTAAGTACCTAGTTTTCCTTCGTGTACCTTTTTTATGCCTTCGGGTTGACGACCTAGTACCTAATATACTTTTTCACGGCCCACCTGGTGGAAAGTGGTCACCATAGCCTATGGACGTTTGCAACACAAGAGGTAGCGCGCTGCCGACCCTTTATAAACCTTCTAAGACCCCTCTTGAAGAACCCCATACTGTAGACGTTCGGGAACACCCAGGCAGGGAGTTCATACCACAATCTAAGCATACGGCGGAATAAAGCCTACTTACATGTAAACAAGACCTTACGGTTGAATATCTTTACCTACAGCTGAAAATGAAATCCATAATTTACTCTATATCCTTGCCGCTTCGTCGTGAAACTAAAAAAATACGACAAAGTCTCATGAAGTTGGGTTTTGATGGGAGTTTAGGCAAGTCTAATAAAAGTAAGTATATAAAACAATGAAACTTGTCCCCGGGATCCTAATGAATATTTGGATGACACTGGGATTTAGTGTTAACTAAATCCCAGTGTCCCTGTGAGATGAGATAACGAAAAGGTAAAATTTATTTAAATTAAAATTAATTTAGATTGCTCAAAAACGGAAAAGTCAAAAGTATTCAGATACCCAGACGTGCATGTATGAAGTGATTAATGAATCTACAGGAAGCGAAAGAATTATGTAACTAATTGAATCAGGCGTTACATGGCGGAAATCCATTTTAAAAAACTATAATTATTTTGTTTTTAAATGTTATTTTTGCAATGCAGACTGTTTGGCAGCAAGTCTTAATAATGCCTCGTGTGTAGGCGAAACAAGTGTCGACATCGTACGACATTCCAAAAAAGCGGAATATTGCAAAAATAACATTTAAAAACAAAATAATTATAGTTTTTTAGAAAGAATTATGCATGGATCGCGAAGCCTGGCGATCTGTCCTCTCTGACTACCCCGTCAGGGATACAACGTGAAGATACTTAAGTTATACGTTAAAATAAATTTTCACATTTGCCTTACCATAAACCTACCAGACTGTTTATGCTGTTGATTGATTGCACTTGATGGAACTTGCTACACATCTTGAATATTAACACTTGTACTCGTACTGTTGCACTTATTTACTTTTAAACTTGACAGGTTCGCCTTAGGGCTTTTTCAAAGGTTAACACATATTTTATGCATCTCGCATGTTGTACTCATATTTTATGTATCTCGGATGTCATTGTCAAATGTTTTTCGGAGTTCGGGAACACCCAAGCTCCGAAACACATTTGTGGATCACGCAAATATTTTAAAACATTAGTCTCCTAAATTGTAAATAAGGCTGAAAAGGGCTTAAAAAAGAGAGTCAGTAACCATCAATAGGCATAACAAGCAAGACCGTTTCAGTAAACAGACAAAACAAGAATCTTCTAAAGTAAACAATTTCGTTAAAGTCGGTAGCACTGGTAAAGCAAGCTATTAAACTTATAATCGCTTTCATATTGATTCAGAGACGGAAGGTGGTAGATAAGTAAAAAGTTAATACCGGTGTTGTATTTGTTCTGTAAATCGAAGATAGTTGGAACTTTTCAAATGTATTTATTGTAAATACCTAATTTATAGAACTTTCCACAGATTTAAGTTTAACTTAAATAATTAAATAAGATATTGGTAACAAGTTAAATTAGATATATTTAGAAAATAAAAGCCTAATCTTTTAGTTAGGTTATTTTTTTTTTTGACTCGGGGAATGCGTTTACATGCCATCATTTGTGCTGCAGGGGCAACAGGGACGGTGTGTGGGAATCTCGGCCTTTGGGGGCCGAGGTTAGGTTGGTAGTTTGAATTTTAATTTGAAAGATATCTTAATTTCCTATATCTTATTTAAAACTTGTTTGAGACGTAATAAAACTACACCCAACAAGAACTCCATTTTGAGGTGTATTTTTGAGTCCCCTGAGGATCCTTTTGGCTATTCCGCTACCGAACTAAAGCAAGGTGGAACACCGTGATGGTTTAGTAGGCAGTCTAGAGAGGGGCTCTCTCTAAGTCTGGGTCGCTCATAAAGAGCAGCTGACAGAAAGATGGCACTGTGTGGGTCTCCGAGACCTAGAGAGGGCCTAGACTGCCCACTAAACCACCACGGTGTTCAGCTTTGATTTTTGCTTAGACCATATTACTCAACTAGATGCCCCCACGGCGTCGCCCGTGGCAAAGTTCGAAGTCCCGTCGCACCTATTTAATCCCGTCGCCTATAATTTCTACAATAATGCATAAAAATTTGCCCGATTTGTTGACATTTATGATTACTGCTCCGCTCCGGTAATGTGATGATATATACCCTATGGCACAAGCCTTCCTCGATAAATGGGCTATCCATCACACAATTTTTTTTTTAAATCAGACCTACGGTTTCTGATGTATTAGTAGTAATAGATGTAAATGTTACGAACATTTACATCACAAATATCATTGAAACAAAATCAGTATTAAGTCAAGTTACAGAATATAATAAGACTGAATTTAAATTTGAAATTGTTTAATTAATATTCTAACTCGTTCAACAGAAATATTTGAAATTCAACAAACAATGCAGAAATGCATAATTAATATCTGCAGGACTTGTCTGACATTCCAGTCCTTCTTTTGAAGTGCGGTAACATGTGTGTTTATTGAACAGTGAGGACTGAGAATATTATACATACATACATACATATTGTCACGCCTTTTATCCCCGAAGGAATAAGCAGAGGCATGCTATACGTCCACATAACACCGTATGCATTTTTGTCCCACGTAACAGGTGGTGAGCCCATTGTCGTGTTGAAATGGACAGGCTCAGGCTGTGGAGACCTGCTGTTAAAATTTTTAAAGCCGGCCATAGGCTTTCAACCAGGCTTAACGACGGCCACTTTACTGGCAACCGGGACCAACGGCTTAACGTGCCTTCCGAAGCACAGAAACGCTCGCAAAGGTAAATTCCACAAAGTGGTCGCCCATCCAAGGACCACCTATAGCGAAAGTGGCTTAACACAGTGATCGTTTACAGAACACTGAGTCAACGGGGCTACGAGCGCTTACTGAGAATATTATATTAACTTTTATATTATATTTTGAACGCTTAGGGCTGTAAAGGGCCTTATCAAGATCTTCAGAGCTCGAGCAACCTCACCTGGAAGCCACGCCTGCTGACTAATGGACATTGCAGCGCCGCAGCCCCTACGGAGTTAAGCGGTCAGACAGAGGCTCCTAAAAATCCCGTAAATCAAAAGCCAAATGACAGCTGCTACTAGTAGCTGAATAAGAGTGAACACAAGACTTTAAATCCAGTTAGGTTTTCGATAAGCAACTACTGCAACGGAATACATGAGATGAAGGGAGATACATTCACCTATGTAGTTTTAATTTTACGTTTGGTTTAACATTCACGCCAGGCAATCGCATTTTAAAACCTCACATACCCGGAGCGACAATAAAATGGCAATATAACAGGTCATATTGATTTTATTCTAACGCTTATTGCAAGTCAGCCAATATCACTTGTCTCTGATCTCTGAGTAGACATAAAATGGCGACCTGGACAGGAGTGTTATTTGTTTTATAGCTTGCTGTGTGCCAAGTGCTTTTTTTTAATAAATGTTATCATACACGTTTTTATCGCAAAAGGGGTAGTCAAAGCATACTATATGCCCATATTTTCTACTTAACAGGCATTGCTGTATTGAAAATTTTCAAGCCTTCCATAAGGCTTCAACTTGGCTTAACGACTGTCATATTACTGGCAACGGAGCCTAACGGTTGAACGTGTGTAAGACGTTTTAAAAGAAATGCTACAAAGCGGTCACCTATCCGATGACCAGCTACAGCGAAAGTTGCTTAATGCAGTGATCGTTTATAGGAACACTGAGTTAGTAAGAACTTGTGACACATCGCGCGCGGTGGAGGGTAAGCGCCGCGTATATTTTGAGGTCATTTTGCTGCGTATCGAGATTTCCATTTAGTATAACTTTTGACTTGGAGAGGCTACGGCGTTCAAATTTCAAAAATATTACTTATGTGGATATAAAATGAAAAGATTTGCTGAGAATTTTTTTAGAGCATTTTAACATCATAGTTTCAAAAAAAAAAACAATTAATTTCATTCCTTTTTTGATTGCGGTCCACGGCAAATAATACAATAGGATTTTTAGACATTAATAATTAGTTTACTGATATGAAAATGAAATGAATGTTCAGATGACGCTTAACAGGGATGAATGGAAGAAGAAGACATACGGCGCCAAACCCAAGTAAATTGGGACAAGGGCAAGAGAATGATGAATAATTTGTTTAATGGTATTACAAATAAGTCTAATACTATGTTATTATTATATCTTCATGCAACAATAAGCAATCAATGTATTAAACTGATTGCCTTATCGATAATATTTAAATAAAAATATAAAATAAAATATCTTTATTTTGTATAGACCATTTTAACGGAGCTTACAAAATGTCATACACTGTTTAAAATATTTAAAGCGACCACCGGTTCGGAACGCGGCCCACCTGAAAAGAACCGGCAAGAAACTTAGGAAGGCTTTTTTTGATGGCCTATTTACAATTTAATATTATTTCACTTTGCCAGCAGATCATTTCCAGGCGTCCCTGTCCTGCAAATACTCTTTAACGGAGTAATAACCTTATTCATAAAGCTTGTATTTAATTAACTTTTTAAATTTATTTAATGGTAAATTTCTCAGGTCACAGGGAAGCTTGTTGTAAAAGCGTATACAGTTACACTGGAAAGAATCGCCAATCTTATGTAGTCGACTGTGGTGGACTGAAAGATTATTTTTATTTCTAGTGTTTATATTATGTTTATCACAGAGTTTAGAAAATTGTGATAGATTTTTCTGGACACACATAAGATTGGCAAAAATGTATTGTGATGGTACGGTTAGAATATTTACTTCTTCGAATTTTTCTCGGAGAGAAACTCTTGGTGCCCAAATTATAAATAGCGCGTACAGCCCGCTTTTTTTAAAACAAAAATAATATTTAAATCTGCAGCACTCCCCCAAAGGAGAATACCGTAAGACATAACACTATGAAAATAGCTGAAGTAAACCATTCTAGCCGTATCCACATCTTTTAGAGTCCTGATCTTTTTTACAGCGTATGCAACCGAACTTAACCTAGAGGCTGTCTTTCCTATGTGTGGGCCCCACTGCAAATTGGCATCAATAGTTATACCGAGGAACACAGTTGATTCTACATACTCTAACACTTGTCCATTCAGTTGAACATTGGCCGCAACTTGTTTTACATTTGGTAGAGTAAATTTTATACATTTAGTTTTATTTTCATTAATGCAAAGATTATTTGAGCTGAACCAATGAACTACTCTTGCAATTGCATTGTTTACATCGTCATAGTTATTTAATTGTCTTTTAATTTTGAAAATTAATGAGGTGTCATCTGCAAACAAAACAATCCTATTCCTGTCCCTTACATAAAATGGTAAATCATTAATATAAATGAGGAACAAGAATGGCCCAAGTATCGAGCCTTGCGGCACACCTATAGTAACCATGGATCCTACAGAACGTGTACCATTAATATCGACCCTCTGTATTCTATTGTTCAAATATGAAGACAGAAGGTCGAGAGCTTTGCCTCTTATTCCATAGTGGTGTAATTTTTTGCACAGCGTTTCATGTTGAACGCAATCAAAAGCCTTTGATAGATCGCAAAATATACCTAATGCATCGTGCTTGTTTTCCCAGGCTTCATGAATACATTTTAATAACTCAACACCAGCATCGGAAGTTGAGCGCCCCTTCGTAAACCCAAATTGATTCGCATGAAATATTTTATGACTATTACAATGGGATAGCATTTGATTCAAGATTATTTTTTCAAATACTTTGCTCAAAGTTGGCAGCACCGACACTGGTCGGAAATTAGACGGTTCTGTAGCGTTGCCAGCCTTGAACAAGGGAACGACTTTGCTGTGTTTCATTAAATCGGGTAATGTACCACTAGAAACACAGTCATTAAACACAGTTGCTAGATGGGGCGCAATGACCTCAATTATACATGATGCAGTTTTGATCGATAATCCCCAAAGGTCCGCGGTTTTCTTAATTTCGATACATTTAAATGTCTTTACAATGTCCTGAGCGCAAATATCTGTGAATACAAATGCATCCCTGGAACAAAGAACAGATTCTTCTAATAAATGTTCAGCGGAACTGGAAGACGCTTGGAGAGATTTTGTTGTCAATATAGGTACATTTTTGAAAAAATGTTCAAACTCCGTCGCCACTTCCAGGTTCCTTGTAACATGGTAACCATTTACTTTTAAGTGGAAATCCCTTTCAGTCACCAAAGATCTACCGCATTCAGAGTTAATTAGAAATTTTATTTTTAATGAAGTTTGACTTAGCAAGATAACACGTTTGTTTAAATATCTTTGAATAATTTTTAACATATTCCTGAATGGTTTGCCTAAATTTTAATGATTTTTCTGAATATAATTTAAATAATTTATTTCTACTTTTAAAGATACCTGGTGTTGCCCAGTCACTGAAAACAGGACGACCACCAATCTGTAGTATTTTTGAGGTAAAAACTTTGCCAAACTCATCATTAATCAAATTAAATAAGTGTTTATATGACTGGTCTACACAAGTGAAGTTAGGTAGATATGGTACCTCTTTATTACATTTTCTTTAAAATTATTCATACGACTTTGGTTAATTGGTACATATTTAATTTGTTTTTTGCAGACTTTGTTACTACTTTTAGGAAAATTTATCCATTGGCCACAATGAAATGACTCTACAGGATCCACAATACCTTTATCTATAGGTTTAATATCAGTAAAAATATTATCAATACATTTTGGAATGCACACACTTTGGCTGTAATATGAGTGGGTTCTAAAAATGTACTATGCAGATTAAAGGATTTAAATAAATTTTTCATTTTATTTCTCTCTGATGGAGTTAATGATGTATCTAATATATCAACAATAAAATCTCCACAAACTATTATAGATTTCTTAGAACCTTGGCATTTGAACAGTGCTTCTTCAAGCTTTTCTTCAAATTTAATGTAAGAAGCATCAGGGGGACTGTATACGCTTAAAATGCTCAAACTTAATACTGGCAATCTCAATAACTCGCTCAATGGAGAGGGCTACTAAGTCTTTACGTTCATTAAATTTTAAGTTTTTATTAATTAATATTAAAGAGCCTCCACGTGTGAGCCTCCATGTTTTCTATTGACCGAGCTAGCAACCTGGTGATTTACGAAGTTCAACAATGTGATTTCATGATCTTTTAACGAGTGTTCTGTAGCACAAAACATGTTAATAGAATTACATTAATGTACAGCTCCAACTCTAAATCTTTACCATTTATTAAACCTCTAACATTATGGTGCACCAGGTTTATAAAAACAATATTTTTACTAAGATTTTTCTCAGGGGCCAAAGACAACTGGCCAGATTTATTATATATATTTTTGAAATTTCATTTTCCAAATGTGAAATGTGAAAACTATCCTGCTCAATAAAAGCAGTTGTACTTGCCAATAATTTGGCTTGAAAAATTAAAAAAATAAATAGGAACAGAGCTACCTTTCGTTGTAAAAATTTTGAAAGAAAATATCTATCTAATGTCAACAAACTATTATTATTGAAAATTATGTTTCAAACGAACAATTCAAATTTTTTGGAATATGATAAAATGGTATGTAGTTTAATATTTAATTTTTATCTTAAGTGATTTTCCTTGTGGCTCATAGCAGTACTGTATGGCAAGGTGGACAAAATTAATTGCTTTACTTGCAGACTTGATAACTTATCAAATTTTTTTAAAAGTTTATTACTATTAATATTGCCTCTTCTACCAACCAGCACCACTATAGTAGACTGCATGCAGTGTGTACCAGTCAATATAAAATCTATAGTTTGAGAGTATGAAGCTCCTGGAAATGTATGATTTATTACAGAATGACCTAACTGTGATAAATAATGTCCAAAATTTTTACTTATTTCATCGCAATAGACTATGGTCTTTGCATCACTTTTTATTTGCAACTTTTCTATTATAGATGCCTCGGAAGTACTACTTGAACTTAATATACTATTATCCACACTGCACACAGTTTTAATTGGTGAAAATTCATCATTGCATCTAATTCTTTCACAACTAAACGGTGAGGAGGGAACATGGCCTGCGGATATCAATTGGTAATTTTGACAATGACATGAATTTACTAATTTACCTATAGCTAACACCTGTTCCCTACCCTTTTTGTCTGCTGTTTCATATTTATATGAAATTGATTTCAAAGAGTCTTGAAGTCGGTCAATCTGACATTGAAGGACCTGTGTATCAGTTTTGTACTGTTGTGCGACAGTATCAAGTTCTAACATATACATATTTACCTGGTCAATCAGTTGCAATCTCTGTCTATTAAGTGACATGCTATTTATAAAAAACTTGTATTTATGTATCATTTTTTTAGGTTTAAAAATAAACTTTTTAATTTTTAAATATTTCTTTTCGACATCGTCACTCTAACTTCCAGGATAATATATTGACAAAATGTTTACGAATATGAGAAACCATAATTGATGGTTTCAGTTAATTGACTTTATGATTTATTGATAAGATTGAGATTATCCTGACGTTAGATCATGATTTATCTGCTATGATATTGTAGCAGTTTTGCGGCGCCTCGAAATGTGCCAAGAAGTCTGCCTACTTGGTCTCTATTACTATATCTCTATATCATATGGCAGCCACACCTTTACCCTACAAGGAGAGGCTGAGGCATATTATACGCCAATATTTCATCATGTGCATTTTTGTTCCACATTACAGATAGTAAAGCCACTGATTGTGTCGACCTTTTTTAAACCGCCCATAAGGCTTTCAACTTTACGACTGCCATGTTACTGGCAACGCGGACCAACGGTTAACGTGGCTTAGGAAGCAGGGAAATGCTTGTAGATGGAAATGCAACAAAGCGGTTGCCCATTCGACGACTTTTATCAGTTTTTTAAGCAAAAGTTGTCCAAACCTGAATAAATGTAAATATAAATGCCTTACGTTTTATCAGTGTTTTTTTTTTAATTTTATAAATTTCTTTAAATTCTTTTCCATTTTGGCAAAAGAATAAGCGATGAGGTTTAATGGGTGCGACGGGGGTAATATGTATATATTTAGATATTTATAAGTATGTTTATCAGTTGTCTACATCCCATAGCACAAGCTTAAAGCTAAGTTTGAGCTAGATGGCACTGCGGGAAAAGTGTCCCACAATATTAAATATCAATATTAGAATTAGAAGTAAACTAAATCGGCCTTATTTGAATGAGAGAGATCAATGAATATTATGCTAATCTTACATTACCATATACATTGAATCATCTGTCTATTTGAGTATTAAAGCAATTAATAGCTTCTATTAACTGAGACTATTGCCTTCTCTTTCTTCATCTTTGGAGCAACTGCCTTATGACCTTCAGACCTCGTAAGGGTGTATGTGTCGTTGCCTTGTCTATTGGTCAGCAGGTGCACCGCTAACATGGAAGGTCGATTAACCCCCTAAGTTCTTGGTGAGTCCTTTTACACCCAATTCTTTAGACTTGTTATCGTTTGATGACAACAGGTTTTGATTTATAAAGAAATTAGTTGCCTGTAAAATGAAGTGCTCGTGACTTCGGTGACTCAGTGTTCTGTAAAAAAACGATCACTGCGATAAGCAACTTTCACTATGGCTGGTCATGGATGGGTGACCACTTTGCGAGCATTGCCGTGCTTCAAAAGGCACGTTAAGTCGTTGGTGCCGGTTGCCATTAACATGGCAGTCGTTACGCCAAGTTGAACACTTTTTAAGCTTCAAAAATTTCAACATCAGTTAGCCACAACCTGTGTCTGTCTATTTCAACACGACAATGGTCTCACCGCCGATTACGTGGGACTACACACGGTAAATAATAATACACACGGTAAATAGTGGGCGTATAATATATCTTGGGAATAAGGCGTGATTGATAAAAATGTGTTGAAAATTATGACATTACGCTTTTCAAAATGATAATTATGGAATCAACATTTACTTTGAAAATAATTATTCCAGGAACATATTATCGTCTTATATTCCGAGTGGGTAGACATTTTGGCAACCAACCTATAACCCACAGGAAATGATATTTTCGCGTTTCAAACTTCGATTATAGGGAAACGTGTACTTCACATCGATTGTGCAGTTTTGTTCTATTTTTAGGTTCGGTAAACTACCAAAGTATATAGTACGAGAGCCCACGACCAAAACCATGTCTCATAGCAATACGGCAAAAACTCTATAAAATCGTTAGATTGTATGATTCTGAACACAAAAGCAGTATTTTAACTTTAGATAAAAAACGCACAGCTATCGCCGACTTTGGACGTAAGCCAGCTTTCCATTTATTAAACTTTCCTGTAGCCCCCAAGTTATAAACACAAAACTTTACCACCCCGGATATTTTATGAAACATTCTTGCCTCTAGTTATTTAACTAAAGGAACTATTATAAAACTAAATACATTTCTAGAATCTTAGTTTATTTTTGTGCAAATTTTTGAGTTAATAAAGCGATGATTTGATTTTGAAAGGAATATGCAGATGATTCAGCATAGGTGCTTTAATTATATTTGTAGGTGAAGAAGTATATACGAATTTGTTGGACAACTAGTTTAAAACAAATATTTAAATGCGCTGTATCCCTGACGGGGTAGTCAGAGAGGACAGATCGCCAGGCTTTACGATCCATGCATATTTTCGCTTCTTGCAGATTCATCAATCGCTTCAAACATGCACGTTTGAGTATTTGAGTACTTTTTAAGCTATTTAAATAAATAAATAAATATTGTGGTACACTTTCTACACAGTATCATCTAGCCCAAACAAAGCTATAAGCTTGTACTATGGGATCTAGGCAACTGATATAAATACTTATATTATCTATATATTTAAAAGGCAAAATCACTGACTGACTCATTGATCACGAAATATCTGAAACTGCCAAAGCTATGAAGCTAAAACTTCGCATGGAGATTCTTTTTAATACGTAGGTTTCTGCTAAGAACAGATTTTGCGAAATTCTAGCCCTAGGGAAGTAAATTAGCGATAAACGGTTGTATGGAAGTTCGTCATTTTCATATTACTTATGTATACCTGTTTTAGTTACAAATAAATGGGTACGTGTATCGCGGTTTTGCAAAATTTTACCACTATGGCGGTAAACAAGGGTTGAAAGTTTATATAGGAAATTATTTATTTTTAAACATAGCAACACCAAATTTCTTATACTTGCTTATGTATAAAAATAAAAAATTATGTGTTAAGGAATTTTGATAAATTCTACCCTTGAGGGGGTAAAACAGCAGTTGTAATAACTGACTCATTGATCATGAAACCTATAAAACTAACAAAGCCGCGAATCCCAAACTTCGCATGGGGTTCCTTTTAACAAGTAGGTTACCCCTAAAAATGGATTTTTTGAAATTCTACCTCTAAGGACGTAAATAAGCGATAAACGGTTGTACGGAAGTTCGTCATTTTCAAAGTTAGAAACATTAATTTACGTACACCTGTTTTTGGTTACAAATAAATGGGCACGTGTAACGCAGTTTCGGAAACAAATACCTATAAGGAGGTACAACAGGGTTTGTTCTAACTGACTCATTGATCACGAAATCTATGAAGCTAACGGAGCTATGAAGCCCAAACTTCGCATGGGGGTTTTTATTTACACATAGATGCCTCCTATGAAAGGGTTTTGTGAAATTCTACCCCTAAGGACGTAAATAAGGGATAAACGATTGTATGGAAGATTGTCATTTTTGAAGTTAGCACATACTTACGTACGTACGTTTTCAAAGAATCTTATAAAGCAAAATGAAGCGAGTTCGGTGTTCCCATGGGAACTGAATATGCGGGTAAACCACGCACAGCCTAAACTATCAAATATAGGTACATACCTGAAATTTAGTGTGAGTACTCAATAGGTCCACCTTGAATCAGCACTAAGAAAAGAATACCCTGTATTCCCATGGGAACGGAACTATGTGGGTAAAACCATACACAGCCTGAAACTTGGTGAACGTATTTTTTACGTCCCTACGTTAGATGAGCACCAAGAAACAAATTCCCGATATTCCCAGAGGAATGTAATCCCATTAATATTATAAATGTACAAGTTTGTGAAGATTTCTTTATTATTGTTTAAACATTTTACTGTTAAAACATTTTTTTCCCGCGAGAAATTCTTTTTGCACACTAACGAAACTTCACGTGAGCGGAAATTTATAATATTTTTGTAGGACATTCTATTATTGACCAACAAGCTGAGAATACTGAATCAATTTTGGCATGATTTGAGTTAAATACTGATGCTGTTCTGCGCGGTTCCTTTGCGAGAGAGGATGAAATGTGTGTAAAATGTATATTCAGTTCCCGCAGTTTTGCCCGCGTGTATATTATTCAGTTTTAACTCATCAAAAAATAGTGCTTTGTTGTTAAGCTTAAGCTTAAGTTAAGGGGATTGGGACTAATATCACCCGCATTGCCTCTATTGTAAACCAGGATCTACAGCAATGACCAAAACCCAGAAAAGTTACACCGAGCTCGATCCCGAGTTAGCATGTCTTGGAACCCGCAACGAAATTAATCGGAAGATAATTTGAAGAAGTCGGAACAAGAAAAGAAAGAACGAAAGGGGTACTTTAAAAGTATTTCCTAAAAATAGCCTACGCCCTCTTTAACTAATCTCTCTTTGTCTGTTTCACTTATGTGGCGCAAACTAAGTTGCGCGGGTCAGCTAGTATACTTATATTTGGTACAATTATGCGGTTTTAGACTGGTAAAATTAGAAACCAGGTTAACCTCGGCCCCCTGGCATGTTCAGCGAGCGAAACACTGTGGTGAGAAAGGGTCCGTATTGGGTTGCATAAATTTAAAAGGCATAACTTAAAACTGCATAACGTTTTTTTGCATACTCTTCGTTTCGCATAACGTTCAAACAGAATAAATCATTTGGCATACTTTTTTTTCCCATAATTTTATATATAAAAATGAATTGATGTGCGTTAGTCTCGCTAAAACTCGAGTATGGGCGGACCGAATTGGCTAATTTTGGTCTTGAAACGTTGGTAAAGGTTCAGGGTAGGTTTAAACGGTTAGAAATAATCATTATTAAATAAAGCAAAAACTAATTATGACCATTAATTTTTTCAATACAAAATGTTCCTGCATTTGAAATTTAGATATTCTTAGAGTCTCTTTTGTTTTTTAGAAATTTAAAAATAGTCAAAGTTGCCAAACATTTATCGATGTGTTTCATAGGGCTATATATATAGTATGAGGTGGTATGAGGTTACGACCTCTTTGGTCTTTTTGGTTGAAATACAAAATAGATCAGTTTCAGAAATTAAAAATATAGTGTCAATTGGTTGCCGAAAAAACAAAATCTTAATTTATAATGCTACTGTACGTGTGTTTTTTACCTAACTCCTACACGACGGGACCGATTTATTTTAAATTTTGTGTGTATATTTACTGGATTGTTTGAAAATACAATTGGATCCGGTAGACGGCGCTGCTGTCACCTGCGCTGCTGTGATGTCACCTAATTTGCTGTACAAGAGAAACTTACTTATTTTTCAAACACCATCTGTAGATTCGTTACAAGTATTTTGTTATTATTTTTGTATCACTTAGGTGGCGAAAGTTGTCACCGTAGCCCATGGATGTTTGTAACATAGGAGGGGCGGCACTTGCTACCGACCCGGTTAAAGCTTTTCAAGACTCCTTTTGAAAAATTAATTTGAAGATTTTTGTATACCACTGAGCATATGGCCCACCAGAGGTCACCGTAGCCTATGGACCGTAGCCTTTGTAGAAACAAAAGAGGCCTTAGAAGGTTTCTACAGGCTCAGCAGCGCGAGTGCTGCACCTCTGGTGTTGTAAACGTCCATAGGCTACGGTGACCTTTGGTGGGCCATATGCTCAGTGGTATACAAAAATCTTCACATTAATTTTATGATATGGGGTTCTCCCCATATCGTTGATGTTCGGGAAAAGCGGGAGCTCTTACTCTGTTACTGTCTCTTACTCCATACTGTCGATGTTCGGGAAAACCGGGAGCTCATTCTAGAATCTAAGCGTACTATTTTTTCTAGAAGAGAGAATTATTCTAGAATGAAACCGGACGCAACCGTATGCGAGCGCTCCAGACGTAAAGTCTGGGTGAATATCCTTTGTCTATGGCGAGCGGTGCGATGATAAGACGTAGGTATAGGCATCATATCAAACAACTCTTTAGAGCTACAGAGAGAGAAGCTTCTTTTCCTGCTTTAAAATTAAACTAATAACTAAAAACAAAATGTATTAATTTGAAGGCGGTAGGAAGTCCGCCAGGTCAGCTAGTTTATTTATAATAATGATATACCCGAATAAAATGTTTACGCATAATTTTTTTTACAATAACCACTTCTAATCATAACAATTATTGGCATCACACTCTATGGCATAAAGATTACAAGTCAAATACATATATATAGAATATCATAACGTTAACGAGTACATATTTTTATTTTTATATCTAAGCTTGAACTGTCTAAGATTGAAATGCCCACTGATTAAACATGTCGATAGTCACTATACTAAAGTTCAAAAGGTCAAACACTTATATATAGAATATATAAATAAAATACAAAAAGAAGTAGGTAGATTACGATCGATTCAGTTCTGGCGCTGGTCACAAGTAACCTAACACTACTCCTCGCTTCGCTCGTCGTCGTACCAATTTACGACTTTGCTCAAGAGTAGTCTAAAATTTATAACACTTAAAATATCATTTCATATGTTACAGCTTATAAACTTGGCTATGAGTGAGATGATTATTTACAATGGTGTCTTATCATTTCTTAATATTCTTAGTCAAATCTATTATTCATTTATGATTTAAACGGTTATGCATACCTCCATTATGCGTTTTGTATTTTATGATAAATTATCTTTAGGCGTATATTATACAATTATACCCTTTAAATGTATGCTAATTAAATTTATGGTAAAAAAATTAGAGTAAGTTAAAGTTATGCCAATAAAACCATTTTGCGTTTATAACACTCTGCCTATCATTATTTATTCGAGAAAACTTTATGCTGAAACTGTTATGCCAAACTACATTATGCTGGAAAAGATTATGCGATCGAAAGGGCTTCCGGTGAGAAATAGGGTAGTTTCGTTTATCACTAGGCCGGGATGTCCCACAAAAAGTCGCCCTGTAGCTCTCCCAGCAGAGTAGCGAAGTGCGCGAAAAATAAATTACAGATAATAAATATTGTAAATAAATATTGTTGGGACAACGCCACCTGATTTCAAACTAAGCAGAGCTTGTATTATGGTAACCAGATAACTGATAAACATACTTATATATTTCTAAATACATACATATTATAGATAATTAACACCCAGACACAGAATAAACCATCGTGCTCATCACACAAAGTTTTATCCTGGGTGGGAATCGAACCCACGACCTCTTGCGTAGCAGTCGGGTGCACTCCCACTGCGCCACAGAGGCAGTCAATAGTTAAATCCTTGGTCCTAACGGTATATGAAATTAAACTGATATTATGATCTTTCAGTCATCGTTCTATTTTGGGGTAATAGTTACGATTACAACTGCCAAAGAGCGTTCGTTCTTCAAAAGAGGGTTGTTCGTTTTATTGCATTGAGGATTCTCACTGTGCCCGGTCTGAATGTATTGGTGTTGTTAACAACGTTTAGGAAATATTTACGTGAATTTGAATCAAGCGAAGATCGATTGGTATGGGAAAATACACGCGGAATAGATTTTAGGACCCAAACAATTCCACGCTTGAACGTTGTGCAGCATGGTCTTCAGTACCAAGCAGTTCGTGTTTTTAATAAGTTGCCACAGGATTTAAAGAGTACTCTAAATACTGAATCAGTTACGAGAAAACTCAAAACATTTCTGTTAAATAGTCAGTTGATAAGTTGTGATCATTTAATAAATAGGTCTAAGTGGTTTCTGACATAGATCATGAATCGTTGTGAGGATAATGACTAGTTGGGAAATATGGTAGGTATATGTGATGGAGTTTTTAAGTCTTGTTCTTTTTATTGTATTTATGAATTAATATTATGAATATTTACCGACATATTATTGACATTATTGTTTCTGTTAATTGACTCTGCATGATTGTTGCTGTATTTTAATTTTTATTCGAACACAATTGTTGTTTGTTTACGAAATAAATAGATCATATACATCTTATTATTAGAAACGTAGTAGTAAACGTAGTATGACATTCTCCAGCATTTTAAACTTTGTAAGATGAGTAAGCGTTTGTGTCATTTAATTTACGACCTTTTTCGCGTTTCGTAAGGTACGTTAAACTGTTGATTTGGGATGTCAGTAACGCGGTAGTCGTTTAGTAAAGTGGAAGGCTTAAAATATTTTAACAGCAGGTACCTAGCCTCAAACTGCCACTGACACTTTCGACACTGTAATAGGCTCACGATGGTAGTGCAACAGATGGTATTACGTTTGACCATAAAACTGGGGGCAGAGTCTGCTATTTCAGTCGTTTCGAAATAGAATCGAAATCGTTGTTCAATAGAAAGCCACTGGTACAATTTTGACAGTTTTTTGGAGTCTACTGTTACATTCGTACTCCAATAGACTTCTATCGGTAGACCGATAGAATTCTATTAATACGTACCGCGCTAGTGGCCGCTTTGGTCAGTTACAATTTTGATAGTCTAGTAACAAGTGATTCTGGTTCTATTCTGCAGCATGTGAATAGTAGACTCGGCCCCCTGGAGTTATGTAGCCTTATAGTATGCCTACATTTCTATAAATGAAAATAAAAATAAATAAATATCCATCACGCCTTATCCCCGAAGGGGTGGCAGAGGTATATAATATGCCCACTTTTCACCGTGTGGATTCCTGTCTCACGTAATAGGTGGTGAGCCCATTGCCGTGTTGAAAATGCAGACGCAGGTTGTGGCTACCTGCTGTTGAAATTTTTCAAGCCGCCCATAAGGCCTTCAACCAGACTTAACAACTGCCATTTTACTGGCAATCAGGACCAACGGCTTAACGTGCCTTCCGAAGCTCGGAAACGCTCGCAAATGTAAATGCCACAAAGTGGTCACCCATCCGAGGACCAGCCATAGTGAAAGTTGCGTAACTCAGTGATCGTTTACAGAACACTGAGACCGCGGGGCCACGAGCGCTTCAACGCTTTCAACGTTTTCTATAAATGGCGTGACTTATGTATACATACAAAATATATTTTAATGGTAAACAAAATATATTTTTATCTATCACGCCTTATCCCCGAAAGGGTGGCAGGGAAGGCATGGCATATTATATGCCCACTTTCCACCATGTGTATTACTGTCCCACGTATTAGGTGGTGGGCCCATTGCCGTGTTGAAATAGACAGACGCAGGTTGTGGCTACCTGCTGTTGAAATTTTTCAAGCCGCCATGTTACTGGCAACCGCGACCCACGGCTTAACGTGCCTTCCGAAGCACGGAAATGCTTGCAAATGTCAATACCACAAAGTGGTCACCCATCCGAGGACCAGCCATAATGAAAGTTGCGTAACTCAGTGATCGTTTACAGTAGAACACTGAGTCCGCGGGGCCATGAGCGCTTCAACGGTACAAAATAAAACTTATAAAAAGTACTTTTATTTTGTAAAGCCGTACACTTGTATCAGTATCACAAAACCTTCCATTAAATTCGCAATAACTTGAAGGGATGTGCTCAGTTGTATCTGCGTCGAACAACCAAAAAAATCGTATGAAAGCTTTTACCATAAACCATTTTATTGTACGTTCTCAAATAAAATAGGTGTGCAAGTTTATTGCTCTCACCTTGACAATGATACTAACATATTTGATAACGCCATTTTGTTGATTCATTCTAGAGTTCCGTTGAAAATGCAAAAGTACACGACATACGAGTATAGACAAGTTTTATCTTGTAAGTATTTGCACGTCTATCCCTTCTTATTCGTCGTCAATTTTGCGTATTTCCAGTTACTTTCAAACCCTACCTAGAGTTGAACCCTAGGGTCTATATTTATTAGCTGCTAGGAGCAGCTTTGGTTTGACTTTCATTATCGGCATTGCTGGAAAAGACTGCTGGTTGATCTCTAAACCTCATAAGCGCGCTTGCATCGTTGCTTCATCTGTTATTCTGTAGCATGTAAGGTTACTTGGGTATCGAAGATATTCGTGAGGCCCTTAAAACCATAAAATTGTAGCGACTGCTTCAGTGGCACAGTGGTAGTGTATGCGACTGCCGCGACTGAGGTCCAGGGTTTGATACCAGGGACGCAAAAAATATTTGTATGATCCACAAATGTTTGTTTCGGAGTTTGGGTGTTTTCTATGTATAATATGTATGTATTTAGAAATATATAAATATGTTTATGGTTTATCAGTTGTCTAGATCCCTAAACACAAGCTTATATTAGCTAACTTTGTGTTAGACGGCGCTGTGTAAAAAATGGCACTTAATGTCAGTATTTATAGTTTAAAGGTATTTAATCAAAGGTAGGTTACGTTAAATTAACGATTACGGACCCAAAAAACAATTTTTTGGATTTTGTAGTTTCGTGCTAAGTAAAAAGGTTTACAAATTATATATACATACATAGAGGCAAACTATACGCTCACATTACACCAAATGCATTTTTATCCTTCGTAACAGCTGGAGAGCCCGTTGCCGTGTTGAAATGGACAGGTGCAGGCTGTTCGACTGTGCTTGACGACTGCCATTTCACTGGCAACCGGAACCAACGCTCACAAATGTAAATGCCAGAAAGTGGTCACCCATACAAGTACTATCTACAGCGAGAGTTGCTTAACGCAGTGATCGTTTACAGAAGACATAGCGGGGCCACGACCGCTTTAAAAATTGAATACATGTTTGTGTACTGCAAAAATCATTTTATCGCACGGGAATATATTAATAAATAAATATTGTGAGACACTTTTCACACAGCGCTATCTAGCCCAAAGTAAGCTAATATTAGCTTGTGTTATGGGATCTAGATAACTGATAAACATACTTATATATTTCTAAATACATACATATTATGCACAAGAAACACCCAAACTCCGAAACATACATTTGTGGATCACACAAATATTTGTTCCGACCCGCGAATCGAACCCGGGACCTCTTGCGTAGCAGTTGGATGCACTCCCACCGCGCCACAGAGGCAGTCATATATTATCGCAATAGCTAACTACAAGCGAGCGAAGCCCCGCTGTTAATTATTATTATAACGAATGTATAAGACGACTATCACAGATAAGTAGCTTTTAAAAGATTACGAGTAATCATTAACCGACTTTTTTTTTTCTTCACCGACTCCGAAAATATATCTTTTGAAGCAAAAAGAAACATAGAAGAAAAATTTCAAACAAATGGCAGTTGCAGAATGAAATTCTTCTTATTGTGTTTGGCTTCTTTTACTTTTTTAAATTATAAAAAATGACTTAAATATTTACGAGCAAAGTGCATATTTCCAGTCGAAAGTTATTAAATATAGGTACGGGCGACCGCATTCTGGGGGCCGAGTCTACCATTGACAAGCCATAGAATAGAACCAGAATCGCTGTCTATAGCTGTCAAAATGTTAGTAGACTATCAAAAATGCAACTGACTAGCGGCCACGTAGGTCGTCGAAGTCGTCACAACCCAGCTCATTCGACAGTCGCGCTCTCGTTCTCCACTGCCACCGCCGCGCCGCCAAAGTACATAATATTACAAGAATTATATTATATAGAAGCGCTCGTGGCCCCGCGGTCTCAGTGTTCGGTAAACGATCACTGAGGTACGCAACTTTCACTATGGCTGGTCGTCGGATGGGTGACCACTTTGTGGCATTTACATTTGCGAGCGTTTCCGCGCTTCGGAAGGCACGTTAATCCGTTGGTCCCGGTTGCCAGTAAAATGGCGGTCGTTAAGCCTGGTTGAAGGCCTTATAGGCGGCTTAAAAAATTTCAACAGCAGGTAGCCACAACCTGCGTCTGTCTATTTCAACACGGCAATGGGCTCACCACCTATTACGTGGGACAGGAATCCACACGGTGAAAAGTGGGCATATAATATGCCTCTGCCACCCCTTCGGGGATAAGGCGTGATGGATATTTATTTTAATTATATTATACTAGTTGAAGCCTGCAGCTTCTACCGCGTCGAGAAGTTTTCCCGTTCCCGTTTCCCACAAGAACTTGTTCCCGGGATAAAAAGTAGCCTATGTACTATTCTAATGTATAAGCTATATTATTGTAAAGTTTCATTAAAATCCTTTAAGTAGTTTTTACGTGAAAGAGTAACAAACATCCATACAAACTTTTGCATTTATAATATTATTAAGATTACCTGTGATAATACGTAAAATGCACTGTGTGTACATATTTATGTATTACTACTTGACATGAGCCTATACCCTACAAAGACCGATATAGCGTACATGGGGTAATCAGATATCTTTTTTTTTTTACCCTCCAACTAATAATTACTATGGAGTACTTTAGCTTTTCAAAAACATAATTTTTGGTACTTTGTATTGTTTGTACGCTCGGACTGCAGAAAATTTAATTATTGAAATATTCTGTAGTTAGTCCTGGGGGCCAAGTCTACTATTTCAATCGCGTCAAAAAAGAATCGTAATCGTCGCTCAATAGAAAGCCACCGGTACAATTTTGACTTTTGTTTGTAGTCTCCTGTCACAATCGTACTCGAATTAGACTTATATCGGTCGGCCAATGAGTTCTACTAACACGTACCGCGCCAGTGGCCGCTAGTCAGTTGCATTTTTGATAGTCTACTAACATTTTGACAGCTAACAATAGGGTTTCTTTTTATATTCTACGGCTTGTCAATAGTAGACTCGACTCCCTGGTTGTTGGAATATTGATTTCTGTGGTTATTAATTTTGTAGAGTCCGGAAACGGCAATGTGCTTGCAAGTGTGGGCGTATAATACCCATCCGCCTACGCCTTCATGAATATAGGCGTGAGTATGTGTGTATGTACTGCAGGCTTAGTGATGATTAGAAAATAATACAAACAATCTTTAGAAGGGGGAAAGATGGGGGGGGGGGGTTTGGAAAGCTTGCTATAACATTAGCTTGTACTATGGGGCCTAAACAACTGATACCTTTTAATGTAACGTTTACAAGCTTTCTCTTAACTTGCAATGTATGTTTGTTTTAGTGGAATCGTGCAAATCAATTTTGAAGCACATATATCTTCAAGCAATTTAGCCGAAATTTTGTATACACATTCAGTTTGGACGACAATGCAGTTCTGCCTCCGTGGTTAGATTGCATTGTTAGTTCAATCTAACCATTTCCATTTTTATTAAATTAATAATGTTAACGATGAATGAGGCTTACATAATTATAAAGACCGCGTCAGTAAATTGCTCAAAAACGGAAAAGTCAAAAGTAATCGGATACCCAGACGTGCATGTATGAAGTGATTAATGAATCTGCAGGATACGAAATTATTCGCGCGATTTTTGGAAAATATTAGGTTTTTAGGTGCTTTTATTTCTTTGCTAAACAATCAAAACAATTTTCAAAAAATCTGTTAAAAAATGATCGTTGTAGACCATAACAAATGTGTATACACGGTTTGCAATTTTCAGAATTGAGCTATTCGCAAATGGAACCGATTTGGCTACACTAGCATGGCTAGCACCCACATTTATAAACTCCGATCTAAAGTCAATTAACAGTCCAACTAAATAGTTTTCTACGAATAATATATTGTGCTATTTCTCTAATTATAAGTTAAAAGGTTTTACTTTAAATATGGTGACTGAAATTAATTGCTTTGCAACCCACAAAGGAATAAATTGTGGTTTAATCAGAATGAGTTAATACAGATTTTCTCGTAGTAGTAGAAATAATTCATAGAATTATCAACACGCCGAATACTTACTTTGAATAAAAAGCATAGACTTTTATTTTAAACTAGCTGTTTCTTCGCCCGTAACATACTTCGAACACCCGTTGTACCTCATATATCTAATCCATGCAAAACCCTTATTGGTTTTCAAATACTTTACCTATTTATCAATCTTCAAGTTGTATCTCCGACAGAATAGTCAGAGAGGACAGATTGCTAGGCTTCGCGATCCATGCGTACAGACTTGAACGTCCCGATTTTTGATGACGTTCGTTGTTCGTTATTAACCTATGACTTAATTAACTAAAACCAATATATCTTGGAAACTATAATAGTTATAAAAAAAATTAAACTACTTAAAAATAGTAAAATATAAACAGGTACTACATATATATAATATATACTATAACAATTTTGAATTTTAATCAAATAAAATTAGTAGGTTAAAAATTCATGCAGATTCGTGTAATACATGCATGTCTCGGTATCCGAGTACTATTAACCTTTTCGTTTTTGAGTAATCTTCTCACGTTATCTTCGTGTGTAAGAATAACAACTCAAATATTCTTTATTCTTATACTCTTGTTTTTACCGCCAAAGCGGTACTTGACAGATATTTTAAGCTATTGCATAGTTTTTATTGCGGGCTTTGAGCGCGGCGACCTAATCAAGAAATTCCTAACTTAACCTAACACCCGAGCTCACACGAACTTCACCGAACACGGCCGAGCGTTTGCTTAACGTGTGTGTATATAATACGACTGTACGAAGCTCGCACGGATCGAGACGAACTGTAAAAATTATATATAATTTATATATTAGTAATCTATATTTATATAAAATTCATTCATTCGTGGCCCCGCGGTCTCAGTGTTCTATAAACGATCACTGAGTTACGCAACTTTCACTATGGCTGGTCCTCGGATGGGTGACCACTTTGTGGCATTTACATTTGCGAGCGTTTCCGTGCTTCGGAAGGCACGTTAAGCCGTTGGTCCCGGTTGCCAGTAAAATGGCAGTCGTTAAGTCTGGTTGAAGGCCTTATGGGCGGCTTGAAAAATTTCAACAGCAGATAGCCACAATTTGCGTCTGTCTATTTCAACACGGCAATGGGCTCACCACCTATTACGTGGGACAGGAATCCACACGGTGAAAAGTGGGCATATAATATGCCTCTGCCACCCTTTCGGGGATAAGGCGTGATGGATATTTATTTATTTATATAAAATTCAATGTCACTTTTCGTTGTAATTTTATAACTCGAGAACGAGCTCACCTGTCCAGGCTGTTTAGGCTTTGTTCGAACTATTTAGTAGATGGTTTATGTGAAGTTTGCACAAAATCGGTCGAGTGGTTTTTCATTTATCACATTTTTGTAACAAATCTCTTAAATAAATAATAAATATTGTGGGACACTTTTCACACAGCGCCATCTAGCCCAAAGTAAGCTAATATTAGCTTGTGTTATGGGATCTAGTTAACTGATAGTATCTGTCTGATTTATGACATACTTATTTATTTCTAAATACATACATATTATAGCTAAATAACACCCAGACACAGAATAAACCATCGTGCTCATCACACAAAATTTTATCCTGGGTGGGAATCGAAGCCTTGCGTAGCAGTCGGATGCACTCCCACCGCGCCACAGAAGCAGTCAATGTCAATTCTTAAGTGGCGCTAACGAAGTTATTCGTGTCAGATAATAGTGTTATAAATAAATAATTAAAATTGCATAATGCATTGATAAATAATGCTATGAATAGCTTTACTGCGGCAGTCCCCGAGTGCCACACGTTTTTTTTTATTTATTTATTACGCTGCACTTGCATCTTCTGTCTAGTGAAGAAATTGTGACTCAAACACTATTCGGGGCATCATTGTCAGTCTTGTAATAATCCCCACCACCTTTTTTTTATTTTTGTACTGAGTTCTGTAAATATGTTAAATATTAAGAAGTTATATTTAATTATAATGAATAAATTACAGGATAATGTTTTTAATTTTACACTATTTATAATGCATCCCGGATATCGGGACTTTTGCGTAAGTACCTATTAGATACCCGGGACTCCTGGCCATTGACAAATGGAAGGGCGTCGTGTGCTTTTAGTCGGTAAGAGTCTGGCATAGCATCCATGAGTATGAAACTGAATGTCTCAGAAAAGCTGTGGTACAGTTATTGGACTTCAGGTTTAGCATGATAAGCGATAGAAGGAAGTTTATGCTATCTCAATCTGTTGTCTGTTTTATTATTTTTTATTTCAAAGTGTACCCTTTGAAATTAAACCGAAACGTCGGCGTCGGGTGGTTAGCAAAATTTCATAAATTGTACTGACACCTAAGCAAAAATGTCCAGAAATAAAATTTTAATATTTAAGATTTTTTTCTCACTTTTCGCTTTTCCGTTGCATTAAAATAGCTTAAGTAACGAGTATAACGAGTATCATAGCCGAAGCATCGGCGTCGGGTGGTTAGCAAAATTTCATAAATTGTAAAAACACCTATGCAAAAATGTCCAGAATTAAATTTTAATATTTAAGATTTTTGTCTCACCTTTCGACTTTTCCGTTGCAATAAAATAGCCTAAGTAACGAGTATAACGAGTAACATAGCCGAAACTTCGGCGTCGGGTGGTTAGCAAAATTTCATAAATTTTAAAAACACCCAAGCAAAAATATCCAGAATAAAATTTTAATATTTAAGATTTTTGTCTCACCTTTCGACTTTTCCGTTGCAATAAAATAGCCTAAGTAACGAGTATAACGAGTAACATAGCCGAAACTTCGGCGTAGGGTGGTTGGCAAAATTTCATAAATTGTAAAAACACCCAAGCAAAAATGTCCAGAATAAAATTTTAATATTTAAGATTTTTGTCTCACCTTTCGACTTTTCCGTTGCAATAAAATAGCCTAAGTAACGAGTATAACGAGTAACATAGCCGAAACTTCGGCGTCGGGTGGTTAGCAAAATTTCATAAATTGTAAAAACACCCAAGCAAAAATGTCCAGAATAAAATTTTAATATTTAAGATTTTTGTCTCACCTTTCGACTTTTCCGTTGCAATAAAATAGCCTAAGTAACGAGTATAACGAGTAACATAGCCGAAACTTCGGCGTAGGGTGGTTGGCAAAATTTTAATAAATTGTAAAAACACCCAAGCAAAAATGTCCAGAATAAAATTTTAATATTTAAGATTTTTGTCTCACCTTTCGACTTTTCCGTTGCAATAAAATAGCCTAAGTAACGAGTATAACGAGTAACATAGCCGAAATTCGGCGTCGGGTGGTTAGCAAAATTTCATAAATTGTCCAGAAATTGAATGATCAATTAGAAATTGAATAAAAAATTAACCTTTGAGCATGTCAAAGGTTAATCAAACAATCACATAAAAAAATGTGTGTGTACCAGAGTACGCAGGTAAGAAGTAAAACTTCTTAACGACATTTTTTTACTGCTATTAAATTAAAGAATTTGTTAAATGTTAGCGGACTCAGTGTTCTGTGAACGATCACTGAGTTACGCAACTTTCACTATGGCTGGTCCTCGGATGGGTGACCACTTTGTGGCATTTACATTTGCGAGCGTTTCCGTGCTTCGGAAGGCACGTTAAGCCATTGATCCCGGTTGCCAGTAACATGGCAGTCGTTAAGCCAAGTTGAAGGCCTTATAGGCGGTTTGAAAATTTCAACAGCAGGTAGCCACAACCTGCGTCTATTTCAACACGGCAATGGGCTCACCACCTATTACGTGGGACAGGAATACACATGGTGAAAAGTGGACATATAATATGCCTCTGACACCTCTTCGGGGATAAGGAGATTAATTCATAAAATAAATTATGCATAAATATGGTAAGACTTTTGGATGGAAGTTGAACTTAATTTAGCTACAAGAACAGACGGACAATTCAAGGTGATTTACGAGTAAGTATATCGTAATAGAAATGGTATGAACTGACAAGACTGACTGACTTCACTCGATTACTATGATTTAAAATTATAGGAACTGGCCCTCATAACTTTATCGAACACTGGGTGACTAGGCTTCGCCCGTGACATACCTCGAACTCCCGTCGCACCTATTTAATCACGTCGCTTATAAATTCTACAATAATGCATAAAAAATTGCCCGATTGAACGACATTTATCTCAGCTCTCCAGTTTAGTAGCGCGATAATATATAGCCTATAGCCTTCCTCAATAAATGGGCTATCTAACACAAAAAGATTTTTTCAAATCCGACCAGTTGTTCCTAATTAGCGCTTTCAACCAAACAAACAAACCCTTCAGTTTTATAATAGTTTTTCGATCATAAATCAAGCAAGCAAGCAAGCTATACGGCCCGATTGCCCATCCTATTGATATTATAAATGCAAAAGTTTGTAAGAATGGATGTTTGTTACTCTTTCACGCAAAACCTACTGAATAGATTTTGATGAAACTTTACTATAATATAGCTTATTCATCAGAATAACACATAGTTCACTTTTTATCCCGGGAATAAGTTCATGAGGGAAACGGGAACGGGGAAACATCATCACGCGTGCGAAACCGCGGGTGTCAACTAGTGTTTCGTAAAAAATACTTATTTTTTGCTTAGGAGTTTATAAAAGCCCTTCTTCCTTTAGATATACGTTTGAAATTTCACATTTAATTATTTCCGAAAGTGCCTGAAAGTTTGATATAGCTAAACTTCTAAAGTAGAAGAAGTGAGTACTTAAGAGTTGGGTGGATTTTTCTATTTAGAAAGTAAAAAAAAATATATAAATAAATATTGTAGGACATTTTTTTTTACACAGCGCCGTCTTGCCCAAAGTAATCTAATATAAACTTGTGTTATGGGACATCAAAACGACTGATAAACATACTTATATGTTTCTAAATACATACATATTATACCTTAGAAATGCTCAAACTCCGAAACGAACATTTGTGGATCACACAAATATTTTTTCTGACCCGGGAATCGAACCCGGGACTAGTTCAAACAATAAAAATTAAGGCTTTTTATTTTTGAAACTAAATAAAATTGTAAATAGTTTTGATGATTATTTCCTGAGATAAAAAAAAGGGCTATAAAGAGAAATACTTATTTATCAATCGTTTTGAGTCAAAATTGGAGGACATATTAAGTTTCTAGATAGACGAGTTGTTTTGAAATATTTTTGTAAAACTCGTATGTAATCATTTCACGGTTAAAATAAAATTTATGAATTTTTAATTACAATACAATAAATTATACACTACAAGATTCTATACTACTACACTACAAGATACGAGTATATAAAATAACCAGCTCATGTTCGTACCCGACCCAAAGGTACCCATAACACTGGCAGCATTGGCGCGCTGAATTGCAAACGGTTAAATCTATCTATGTCGCGAAGTTCAACTGCCCTGCTATTATGTAACTTTGACAGTTCATGTCCCTTTGGTTTGTTCGATAGCAACAACGCTTTGAAAGCAACTAGCAGGTTGCATGAAATTGGTATTACGTATTACAATTCAATGCGACCGAGGCACAGTGGCTTTCAGCAAACCTTTTGACAACTCTACCATTTTATCGACATTACGCGGCCATATTAAATTATTCCTATTTAGCCGTTATCTTTGTAGAGTTCACAAATATTTTAACGTGAACGGTTTATAGTTGATAGACACCGAGAATTAATGGTGAATAGAATGTTGGTTATTTGCGGCAAATTTAAAAACCTTGTGAAATGTTTGGCATTCGATAGCTATTTTATTTTTGTTTTCTACTGTTCATTGAATATTATAATGTGAGTAAATTATTTTATGTATATCGTAGGCAATTTCAGTTTATTAGAAACAAGATTTATGTACAGAAAAAATCGATGCAGAAGAGGAAGGGTCTGAATTATAGTCAGGTATTTAGGTAGAGAACTTTCCAAAAGTCATAGTTGTTTTTATTATGCCTTATGGCAATGGTAATATAATAATCGCAAAAGACAGGCATAAGAAAGGTGACTTTGACTGTTGACAGTTTTATCATTGTTTGAAATACTTGTTTAAAAATAATATAAGAAAATAAAAATTAAAAACGTCATATTTCTATCCTTTTTATCTTTTAATTAGTAATGAAGGAGGTGTTTGGGGTTTACAAAGGGGACCAAAAATCTCATTATTTTTAAGCTCAGACGCACCGTTTTGGAGATATGGCAAAAAATGTGTAAAAGTTGGTTATGTAAGTATGGACCAGCTTGTGTAAGATAAACCATTGGTTAAATTAGTATTGCCACCAACAACGCAAGAGAGGGCTCTTGCGTTGTTGGTGGTACCAATACTACATGGGTCCAAATCGCGAAATATTTACATGTCTCGATAACCCTACATAACCGCCCAAAATTATGCTAAGTTTCAACTTCATATAAAATCAATCAAAATTTCTAATCTCTTAAGTATCGTTTCTATACAAAAGCGTTAATTTTTGCCCAAGTCCTAGCTTCTAATAATATATATATATTACTATACTTACCTACTCTCCCAACTTTCTTCCTCGGCAAATCCTAAAATATGGCACGAACTACCCTATAGTTATAAGTTTATTAGTCCCGCAGATCCCCGAAGGCAATAGCATATTATACATCCACATTTCCCTATACTCGTATGCATTGGTGGTGAGTCCATTGCCTTATTGAAATCTAAAAAAACGTACAGATTTGCAGTTATCACACTTGTAAATCTCTGAAGCCACAACGACAAAGCGTGTAAGGATATTATTCCATCAAATTACAAGTACATCAATATTTATTAGTTTTTTAGGCTATTGACAATTTTTAAATCAACCGCATAATAGTTGCTTTTCATCAAAACTTCAAATACGCATTTCTTTAGCAACCGCTTTCGGCAAAGTCACCGAATTGCTTTGAAAACGATTTTAGTTATAAATTTAAAGTCCATTATGCTTAGATAATACCAATTTCACGCGTTTATAGGACTATCGATACGAAAGTAGCTGTCAAATTTAAATCATAATGGATATCGCATCTATGACGTCATTTCAGTTGCCCACTGAACTTAGATAATACCAAAATTGAATTTTGACAGCTGATTGGCGCAAATCGCAATCAAACTGATATCCATTTTAGTTACATAATACACCTGCAGGTCACTCAGAGCAGCTCTACTGCTAAGCACACAATAATATATTTTTTAATAAATAAAAGGGTCCAAGTTGAAGTCACCTGCAAGCGGGTTCATCTTTTAATTAAAGTACAAGACTTTGTGCCCGTAGAAGGATGAGTGAGTAGGTGAAAAAAAGGGAATGGAATAATACCTACACATAATTAAAAGATAAATGTAGCACAGCACATTCTGCTGTTTCTATAGTTTTCAATAACTGTCTACGAAATTAATGAATGTCTACGAAGACGAATCTCGTAGCAGATGCATGCTACGTGATGTTCTGGTTGACATAATTTACAAAATGATTTGCCCTTCATGTTAAAACACATTTGTGTTGAAATGTTTATTATAAAATGTAGTCGACCTCGTTGTACATACTTCATTAAGATCGAAGATGTTTTTAGAGAAGGTCAGGTCAAGAGTGCCTACCTTTAACTGGCGAGCGTGTTTGAAAATACTTATGAAAGTAGAAGAAGCGAAAATTGTAAGTCTGGATTGGGAGACATGTGTGATGATTTGTTTGTATATATGTAGGAGCATACACGATGGCCGTAAACGTGTACGAATTATTGTGAGTGTGAAACATGTTTCATAGAAAATTAAAATTTAGTTGATAGAATGATTGTTCGTAGACATCGTAATCAAAATTTCCTTCTAACCCTACTGATGACCTATAATAATAACCCTTTCTTTTTTTTTTTCGTGTGGAAATCCTCATGGATGCTATGCCGGACTCCTACCGACTAAAACCACACGTTACCCTTCTATTTGTCTATGGCCAGGAGTCCCGGGTGAGCCCTCCGAAGGATAACCCCAGGGCTCCCGACAGACCTTGTCCGCTACCGCAGGCTCCTTCAGGGGGGGTTCGGGTGTGTATCCTGCCTCTTTGGGGGGTTCGAGTGTTATCTCGCTTCTTTGGGGGGTTCGGGTTATATACCACTACCTTGAGGGAGTGAGCTACGTGCGTGTAACCCTCACGCTACGCCACCTTCCCTGGCCTGCTTCTGTAAGCACGGCGAGCAGCCCGCCCACCGTACTCAGGCCCCCGGTCACGGAGGCCGGTAATTAATAATTAATAATAACCCTACGTGCTGCATGGATCGCTAAGCCTGGTCCTTGTGTGACGATAGATAGATATATATATATACAACGGAACCCAAAAAATCTGAACAACATACTTTTATATTATTATTTTCTAAACCTCAGCTTCACATATTAAATCCGCAGCCTGCGGGTGTTCACCTCTGCTTTTAATTTTATAAAGAGCAGTGTTACCAACAGTACATCCCAGGGCGGTTTGAACGCTATCTCGTTTCCCCGACGTTTTAAACCTATCACAGTCTAAAATAATTTATGTGATGCATTTGCACATAACTCGATTTGTTTCCGAGCGCGTCAGGGGAGTGTGGTGGCAAAAAGGTTGTTTTAAATAACGAGTTGAGTTTAATAAAAGCTCGTGTTGTTTTTGTTAACTCTGGTACTAAATCAGGATATGGGATAAGGGGGCCCCATCAAGATCCCCGGGGCCCAAGCGACCTGAACTGCTAGAGGTTTACCTTCTAATTTTGGGAAGAAGTAACAATGTAAACACTTACGGAGTTGGAAGGTTTTCATACAGTTTTTAAATTTATTTATTTATTTATATATCACGCCTTATCCACGAAGGGGTAGCAGAGGCATATTATATGCTCACTTTTTACAGACCGTCTCGTAAAACCGACACCTTGAATTTTGCTGATAAGTGTTTCCATGACAACTTATAACTAAATTCAAAGTAGTTTTCAAACACCCTGAAGTTAGCTATAGTCAACATTTTAGTATTTTCTACAATCGTAGGTTAAGGAATTTTTTTTTTTTTTATGATTTTTATGTTGTTACTCCAAATAAGTATAACTTCTAACGCGTGTACAGAAGCACACACACTTTTTTTTCTGAAGCTACGCTATGCTATACTATCAGAACATTAAAAAGAGTAAACTGTATTTTGCGTACCATTTAATAAAAGGGTTACACAATACTCTACACCATATTGCCAAGTTATGCTATAATCAATTTAACTCTACGCTGTAGAAGCCTTCACTAAGCACCGCTATTCGACGCGTGCTAGGAACAGTTGATAAAGTATTAGCTAGTACTATTAATTATTCTGTGGTATTAGCTTAATCTATCTAAGTGCAGCTTTCATCATAGCTTACTAACTGAGATTTATATTTATGTAGGTACTAAATGATGCTCGCGGCTCCGCCTGTGTGGTGAAATTTCATCATAAAAATTCACCAGATGAAGGAGAAACAAGTAACGCGCCCTCAGGGACCGTGTGGTTTTAGCCGGTTCGAGTCCGGCATGACTTCCGACGGGATATCCACAAGTTAAAAAAAAATGTGTGTGTACCAGAGTACACGGGTAAGAAGTGAAACTTCTTTATGGTTCATGAGACATAGTTGCGTATAGATTGACGTGCAGACTGAACCATTTTATAAGATTTTTTTAAATCTTAGGGTCTAAAAGGGATAAAGTACAATCTATATATATATATATATATGATAAAAGATCGTTTTTCAGTCGAACAAAAAAAAATAGGATAATAACCGAACCAACCCCCAAGAAGCGGGATAGCTCCCGAAGTAGCCAAAGTCTGTCGGGAACCCTGGAACATCCTTCCGAGGAGTTACCCGGGGTGCCCGGCGATAGACAGACAGGTAGGGACCGTGTGGTTTTAGTCGGTTCGAGTCCGGCATTACATCCGAGGGGAATTCCACACGAAAAAAGAAAATGCTATGGTTATAATCATATATGATGGCGGCGTAGTAATCATAAATGTCACCAAATCGGCTCAAATTCCAAACATCATTATAAAACTAATAAATTACGATGGGTTAACGGTAGTTCGAAATGCCCACTCACGGGACAGGGTATTTAGACGTAGTTTATGATATTAGTTAGATTTCAAACTTTAGAACTGAATTATATATTAAGCCTTACAACATTATATACACTTTATAGCAGAAACGCTACTCAGATCACTGCGTTAAGCAACTTTCGCTATGGCTCTTCACCACTTCGTGACCACTTTATGGCATTTACATTTGCAAGCGTTTCCGTGCTTCGGAAGGCACGTTAAGCCGTTGGTCTCAGTTGCCAGTAACATGGCCGTCGTTAATTCAAATTGAAGGCCGCATGGGCGGCTTGAAAAATTTCAACAGTAGGTGTCCACAACCTGAAGAGGCGGCGGAAAAGGTTAGGGAAAGAACCAGTATCTATCCCGGCCGCAGAAGACGCACCGGGCGCCGTAGATCCGAGACGGATCTTCGACCTCCATGAGCTTGGGCCTGGGGGCAAGGGTTTGGGCTAACCTTGTCCTAGCACAGACAGGCCCAGAGCGGAGCGCATTGCACTGTGTCTGTGCACGCGTTTTCACACTATGAGGACCACAACGTCCCCCGATTCGATTCCGATGAGCCGGAGTCGCTGGACCCCCAGCAGCCATGCCTTCGAGGTCCTGGGGATATCCTCCACTGGAATACCCGGGTCTTCGAGCACACAAGGCACTGGAAGACACCGTGCGGTTTAGTCGGTAGGAGTCCGACATACCCACCTCGCCGCTAGCTCACGGCGATGTGAAGTCCATGAGGATTCCGCAAGTAAAAAAAAAAAAGAGGTGTCCACAACCTGCGTTTTGTGGGGGAACTTCCTGTCCTACACATGGTGAAAAGTGGGCATATATGATGCCTCTGCCACCGCTTTGGGGATAAGGCGTGATTGATAAACAGATATGTTTAAACAATCAATTAATTGAATCAATCTGCGCCATCCACAGTTGTATGTAGGTCTTTCTCCATTTCTTGCCATCACACACGGTCCTGCACAAACCGCATCCAGTCCCCCTGTGCGACCTTCTCTGGGTCGCTGGTCCATCATTGGAGATCTTCATGGATGCTAAGCCGGCCACCTAAAACCATACGGTGCCCTTTCACGCCTATGGCCGAGAGTCCTGAGTTCATCTTTGCGGGATTTTGGTGATTTGTTGTTAAGTGGCCTAAATGTATGCTTCCATAAGTAAAGTTTGGAAATATAAATAAAATCTTTTTGTTTTCCGAAAGTTTCCAGACACCGATATAAAAGAAAATGTATCTACCATTACATTCCAACTGTGAGTTAATTATACGGAACTTATAAGTGGCCTATGTCTTACAGGGTAGAGAAAATTTTACCAGTATTAATCAGGGTTAATTATTCAATGCAACATACAATTCTTATATGAAACATAATTGACTTCCTTATTATATACTATATATATATATATATATATATATATACATTTTTGACAATCTTATGTATGTCCAGAAAAAAATCTATCACAATTTTCTAAACTCTGTGATAAACATAATATAAACCACTAGAAATAAAAATAATCTTTCAGTCCACCACAGTCGACTACATAAGATTGGCGATTCTTTCCAGGGTAACTGTATACGCTTTTACAACAAGCTTCCTTGTGACCTGAGAAATTTACCATTAAATAAATTTAACAAGTTAATTAAATACAAGCTTTGTGAAAAAGGTTATTACTCCGTTAAAGACTATTTGCAGGACAGGGACGCCTGGAAATGATCTGCTGGCAAAGTGAAATAATATTAAATTGTAAATAGGCCATCAAAAAAAAAAGCCTTCCGAAGTTTCTTGCCGGTTCTTCTCAGGTGGGCCGCGTTCCGAACCGGTGGTCGCTTTAAATATTTTAAATAGTGTATGACATTTTGTAAGCGCCGTTAAAATGGTCTATGCAAAATAAAGACATTTTTATTTTTATTTATTTTTTTTCATTATTCTTTTTTTTAAGTATGGAAAAATCTACAATGATGTCATACCGGCCGAAATCAAACTGACATGGCCGGTTTCAATATTCTATCTTCAGTTAAACATTGATCGCTACCACAGATAAACAGTTGGGATATTTTAGTTTTGTGACAGATAGTTCAATGTCATAGGTAAATATTTCTATTTATATATGGTTATTGAAACCGAAATTTTGATCGATAGGTACCGATGGTAACTATTTTGACCTAAGGTAAATAATATATAGTTAGAATATATAGGGAGTAGAATATATTCTTTATCTTAGATTTAGACATTATTTTAGACAATAATAAAAGAGTAGATAGGTTATTGAGACCGACCGACACGGTCTGGACCCATCCGACTAGCGCCGGGTGCCATAGGCAACTCATTGGAAGGATATCAAAACATAAACGAAACCAAAAAAACTAGTGAAAGACTTTACCGTAAACTCTTGTTAACGAAAACTACAAAAATGGTGTGTTAAAATGGCTTGTTTTTTTAAGGAGGGAGGCAAAGGAACAACATATGCTTGAACTTCGATTATTAAATTTCTAAACCCTAAGGTTTATAAAAGCCTTATAAACGGCTCAGTCTCTATGTATCAATCTCAGGAACTATAAATAAATAAAAATAAATATTGTTGCGACAACTCACTCAACGCCATCTGATTCCACACTAAGCAGAGCTTGTACTACGGTAACCAGATAACTGACAAACATACTTATATATTTCTAAATACATACATATTATAGATGAATAACATCCAGACACAGAATAAACCATCGTGCTCATCACACAAAGTTTTATCCTGGGTGGGAATCGAACCCACGACCTCTTGCGTAGCAGTCGTATGCACTCCGACCGCGCCACAGAGGCAGTCAAAATTAGAGATAGAGACGGTTGGGCGGCATTCGATTCATGATTAAAATAAATTTAAATATTGTGGGATAAATTTTTTTTACACAACGACATCTAGTCAAAAGTAAGCTAATATTAGCTTGTGTTATGGGATCTAGATTGGAATCTGCAACTGATAAACATACTGATATATTTCTTTATACATACATATTATACATAGGAAACACCCAAACTCCGAAACAAAGATTTGAGTATTACACAAATATTTGTTCCGACCCGTATATCGAACCTGGGACCTCTGCGCGGCAGTCGCATACACTACCACTGCGCCACCGAGGCCGTCCTCTGAACCAATAGAATTGGAGCGAGTAGAAGTAACATACAAAATTACACTCAAAAACTTTTGCTTATAATATATTAGTACTGATTCTATACTATTTTAACAGAGTTGATAACTATTACTATTATTATTATGTCTCTTCTTTTCTCGGGCATCTTCTTTTTTTTTTCTTGAAGATACCCGGGCTTTTGGTAGGCTTACATGGAGACATAGGTCCAACACGCAGAGGCCCTTTGAGAATTTTAATCTAATAGGGAATGGGACCCTCACTGCAGATAGTCCACGCCCGCCTTATGTAGAAGAACGGTAATGGATCACCTCCAATGGGAGTTAAACTATTGTGAAATGTGCTAACTATGAAATGGGCTATTGGGTTGGGTGTTAAATGGATTGGGTGATTAAAGCTATTGATGAAAACGGCGTCTGCCTTTTTAATATATTATTATTAAACTATTGGCAGACGGTGACTCGCCAACTCACTAGATGGGCCCCCTATACAATCACCATAGGCACGATAAGCCTGTAAGGCGACAGAGGGCAACACCGGTGTGAGCGGCTCGGGGTGTCGAGCGGTGCGGCGCCGGTTTCACCTTCGCGGGACAGGCCCGGAGCGGACTTCCCCGTAGTTATGCCCTTGAAAATGACACTTCCACCCCCGAGTATATAGCTCTGGCTCCCTCCCTCAGACCGGCCAATCAAGGCAAGCCAGAGTTGAGATTTGCTGCACTCCCGGGAGAAGCACTCTCACTGCTCTCCCGTTAGGCCATTAAATCCTAACCGGTGCAGAAGGGCAACAAAACTCTGAGGAATCGGGACCGATGTGTAGCCACGCACATTCAGCTCGCCACAAGCTGCCCTGCGGATGTGAGCTTTTCAATAACTTTCTGATACACTTTTTTTTTTTTTACAGACGTGCGTGTATGAAGCGATTGATGAATCTCGAAGAAGCGAAAGAAGTATGCATGGATCGCGAAGCCTGGCGATCTGTCCTCTCTGACTACCCCGTCAGGGATACAGCGTGAAGATAGTTAGTTAGTTGATAACTATTCAGTACATTTACTTACCCAATGTTAGCGAGACCCAAGAAGTTACCTAATTAATGTTCGAACATACCACTATATGTATTAACTAACTGACCCCCGCAGCTTTGCCCATGACATACTCAAACCCCTTTAGCAGCCATTTTATCCCGTCGTTATTTCTTTAAAATAATGTATGAAATTTTATCGACATTAATAAGTACTGATCTACTTTCCAGGGTAGTAGCGTAAATGGTATTTCTCGATAAATTTGTTGATGTGTTGACATTTATAAGTACTGCTCAACTCCCCAGTGCAGTAGAGATATAAATTATATATCTCCTTTCTTGATAAATAGGTTAACCAAAATAAAAAAATATGTGTGTGTACCAGAGTACACAGGTAAGAAGTGAAACTTCTTTACAAAATTTATTAATCTTTAAAATTTCTCTCATACGTCGATAAAGAAGTTTCACTTCAAGCAACATGGCGAGTAACCGAAAAACGTGACAGTTATAAAATTTCTCTCTACGTCGATAAAGTTTCACTTCAATATTTTTTCAATTCGAATCAGTATTTCCTGAGATTAGCACCTTTAAAAAAACAAACAAACAAACTCTTCAGCTTTATATATTAGTATAGATAGCATTATGAGCAATTTATGGTAATTCGCTAGTAACTTCAAACTTTCATAGAACATTATACGTTATCTTGAGGGTATTGTTTAGAGAAGTGGCTATTTGCAAACATAGATATGTTTTGTTTATGGTATTGAAGACCCTATGAAAATGAACTCGTCTCTCTTGTGGGCTACAGTAAGATATTTACGTAGGAATAGGCAAGTTCTTTTTAATTTTTAAAAACACACATTTTTAATTTTAATATTTTTGTGCCGCCCTTTTATTAACTACTAGCTTTTCCGCCCGGCTTCGCCCGTGACATTATTCGAACCCCGTGGCACCCATTTAATCCCGTCGTTCATTAATTTACACGGCATCGCCCGAGCAAAGAAGTTTTTCCGTTCCCGTTTCCCACAGGAACTAGTTCCCGGGATAAAAAGTAGCCTATGTCCGTCTCCTGACTCTAAGCTACCTCCCCACCAATTTTCAGCCAAATCGGTACAGCCGTTGTTGAGTTATAAATAGTGTAACTAACACGACTTTCTTTTATATATATAAAATAGCTTTCCCGCCCGGCTTCGCCCGTGACATTATTCGAACCCCGTGGTACCCATTTAATCCCGTCGTTTATTAATTTAACACGGCATCGCCCGAGTAGAGAAGTTTTTCCGTTCCCGTTTTCCACAGGAACTTGTTCCCGGGATAAAAAGTAGCCTATGTCCGTCTCCTGGCTCTAAGCTACCTCTCCACCAATTTTCAGCCAAATCGGTACAGCCGTTTTTGAGTTATAAATAGTGTAACTAACACGACTTTCTTTTATATTTATAGACTAGCTTTCCCGCCCGGCTTCACCCGTGACATTATTCGAACCCCGTGGCACCCATTTACGAGGGCGGCACTGAAAATTTCGGGAATCAAGGAAGTGACACAACATTACTATTTAAAAATGTATTAATTGCTTTTCGAAGTATTCTCCGCGAAATTTGACACATTTTGCCGTACGATGGAACCAATCATTGAAGCAACCATTTCATTCGGAAGTTGGGGTATCCAAAATGGCCGTTTTGTAGGCGTCCACAGCTTATTCAGGTGATGAAAATCTCTGACCACGCAATTTATTCTTTATTTTAGGGAAAGTATAGAAATCTATATGGTCTAATAATTCTATGTTTTCTTGCTCTAAAAACTCTTTTGTTCTGTGCGCAGTGTGAGAACTCGTATTGTCGTGATGGAGGATGATGCGGCGGTTGCAGTTCTCTTTACGGAGTTCAGAAACGACCTGTGGCAAACAAATGCCAGCATACCATTCTGCATTAACCGTTCTTTGTCCCTCAAGAGGAATAGTCGCAACATGGCCGGTTTTGGAGACAAACGTGGCCACCATTTTTTTTGCAACACTCCGTGAACGAACAATTTTTGTTGGCTTTAACTCATTTTCGAACACCTTAACTCGTGGTTTTTTGTTTCGGGTTCGTACGCGTATATCCAGGATTCGTCACCTGATACGATGTTGTATACAGCATTTGAGGATCCTTTGTGGAATCTTTCGAGAGTTCTGAGGCACCAATTAACGCAAGACGCTTTTTGCTCTTCACAGAGCGAATGCGGTATCCATCGGGATAACAACTTTTTTACACCTAATTGTTCATGCAAGATTATTTGTATTTGACTCATGCCAATGTCTAAAGCTGCCTGAATTACGCGGTATGTCACATGTCGATCTTCCTCAATCAGCTTACGCACAGCATCAACGTTTTCTTGGGTGACTGCAGTTTTTGGACGACCTTGACGGGGATCATAACTGAGCTTGGCACGTCCACGTTGAAATTCAGCAAACCAGCGATAAATTGTGGTTTTGGATGGGGCTTCATCACCAAATGCAGAAATCTTTCGGTCAACACACTGTTTTTGTGTTAAACCTCTTCGAAAGTCATAATAAATCATTACTCTTCAATTTTCTCGGGTATATATGTCTGCCTCTGTGGCGCGGTGGGAGTGCATCAGACTGCTACGCACGAGGTCGTGGGTTCGATTCCCACCCAGGTTAAAACTTTGTGTGATGAGCACGATGGTTTATTCTGAGTCTGGGTGTTATTTATCTATAATATGCATTTATTTAGAAATATATAAGTATGTTTATCAGTTATCTAGATGCCATAACACAAGCTAATATTAGCTTACTTTGGGCTAGATGACGCTGTGTGACAAGTGTCCCACAATACTTTTTTTTTCTTTTTTAATTCCATTTTCTCAACCACTAAACAAGTTTGACAAAACCTTGTGACAAGACCGAGAATCTTTTTTTTAAAGAAATAAATGGTATTCGATTTTTAAAACCAAGGAGTTTTCAATTAAAAAGATTTTAATATGACAGGAACAGTGGAAATGTTCCATTCCCGATACTTTTAGTGCAGCCCTCGTAATCCCATCGTTTATCAATTTCACGCGGCATCGCCCTTGTAGAGAAGTTTTTCCGTTACCGTGTCCCACAGGAACTTGTTCCCGGGATAAAAAGTAGCCTATGTCCGTCTCTCGGCTCTAGCTACCTCCCCACCAATTTTCAGCCAAATCGGGATGAGAACATACGTACATAACATATAGTCACGCCTTTATCGGCTATAGCAAAAGTTGCTTGACGTAGTAATCGTTTACAGAACACTGAGTTAGTGGGACTACGAGTACTACGAGAGCTACGAGTAATTTAAATATTCCTTGTTATTTGAGGTTTGTTTTTAAATCTTAAGTTTATATGAAAATTCTTATTTTAACTAACTAACTATCTTCACGCTGTATCCCTGACGCGGTAGTCAGATAGGTCAGATCGCCAGGCATCGCGATCCATGCATACTGCTTTTGCTTCTTGCAGATTCATCAATCGCCTTATACACGCACGTCTGGGTATCCGCGTACTTTAGACTTTTCCGTTTTGAGCAATCTGCTGACGTGGTCTTCATATATATGTAAGTCTCGGCCTACCCTGACTCCTTTTACCATCTATGTTCGCACAATATATATTCTTCGTCAATCGTTCCTCACTCATACGTTGGACGTGTCCAAACCAACGGAGCACGCCCTTTTCCAGCTTAACGCTGACCCTTTCATTCAATCCTGCCATATTGTGTATCACTTCGTTACGTATTCGGTCGGCCAAAGTTACGCTACACAATTTTCGAATTGATCGCAACTCCACAGCATTCAATTTATTTTCATGCATGTGCTGACATACCCAGGTTTCGCTACCGGAAAGCAACATTGGTGCTAGCACTGCGTTATGAATCGCGAGTCGTGCTTCTTTTACGATGCTTTGTCGCTTTACCAATTGGGACAAAGCATCGTTAACTTGGTTTCCGACAGCTACTCGCCGTTCTACATCCGAATCTCATCGTCCGTCTGCGCTAAACATACTTCCTAAATACACAATTTAATTCATTCATTTAAAAATAGGTCTTTTTTTTTGTAGATATCAGCGCATGTCATATGTTTGGTCAAAGATCTACTCCAGTAAAACTGTGAAAACTTTACTAAAGCTATCAATGGAAAATCGTGTTCCACTATATTATATAACTTTCCAACACTTGTGTATGTTGTCACCCATCCAAGGACCACCTATAAGCGAATGTTGCTTAACGCAGTGATCAGTTACAGAACACTGAGTAAGTCACGAGCGCTTCTATGAGAACAATATATAAAAATAGCATAATACCCACCAGTCTGGACAGACTTTTCGTCTGCCAAATACTGTCGTCAGCGGGAGTCTCTCACCCAGTCAAGTTCATTGTGTTCACTCCTGAGTTATTCATACATTCCCCAACACCATTAATTGTATCGGGCGGGTTTTAGAAATAAATTCAAATTGAAATTGCTTAGTTTGGGCTAGATAGCACTGTGTAAAAAGTGTCCTACAATATTTATTTATTTATTATTATTTATTTAGGTGAAATTTTGTAATTGAGTTTTGCCCAATGAGAAGTGAATGGAAATGTTAGAAATTATGAAGAAAAAGTGTGTCTGTTATATGTACACGCGCAGGAAGTTATAATTCTTTGACTTTTTGAAAAAACTACAATATTGACTATAAATAACTTTACGGTGTTTGAAAACTAATAACTTTGACTGTACTTATAAGTTGTCATGGAAACACTTAACAGCTAACTTCAGGGTGTCGGTTTTTCGTGTCGGTCTGCGCGCGCATCGTAAAAATTTACACTCATCATTTTTCCCTGCCCAACAAACAATTTGGCTGCAAATAGAGCTTACTATATAACCTAAAGTGTTATGAAAGTAGAGTAGTAGATGCAATTATAGTTCGCGGCGGCAAAAAAGAGTCTGTTATAAAATATTCTGCTTACACATTGCTCTTACAAACTTGCTTAGTGACAAAGCAAGTTTGTAAGAGCAATGTGTGAAGGTTAAACTCGTTGAGCAGCGATTATTATCCCTACAATACAGACCAAAGCTTCTGTGTTATAGCTTTGAGTGAATCTTACTACTATAAGATCCATATTAGAAATTAACATTTATTATTGACTTCTAAAGTTCTAAGCAAGCTACCATAAACTCTTTCAAGGCACTGATAGTTGCATAATAGAAGCAATCAACGCTCCTAGCTCTACAATGGTGTTTTATAAATCTTTTACAAAACTTAACTCTTAAAGTGGAGGAGAAAATGTAGGAAAGCGGACCCCGGGCGTCGCGAGACGCAACTAGGACAGACGCTCGGATGATGATGAACTCTTAAAAGGATACAAAAGTCCCTTGTATAGTTTAGGGCTGAATAGTAGGGATATTTCTCCCTATAAATAGAACGTAAAGTGTCAAGTATAGCCTCTATATTATTTAAGGTTGAATTATTGAGTACGTTACCACCTTAGTACCCCTAATTGGTCATGTAAGCGGTCATGAAAGCATAAAATGGCGCCGCAACAGAGTTCCTTTCAAAATTTTCTAAGATGATGGTTCCGTATGTAATGGAAGTGAAATCGCAACTGCAAGTCTTGATATTTCTGAAGGAGACAGTTATTACTCATTGGGTAGTGATGATGTGAATAATACCAGTGGCTATATTAAGAATCTTTCATTTTAGTGAAAATTTGAGGATAGAGTGAGGAGAGAATATTAAGAATATTAAACAAACTGCTATGAAAGATTTGATGTTGATCTTAAATGACATAATGTTCTTACTATTTTAAACGGCATTCTGAAATTGAAATATAATTGTCATCATCATCGGAGCGTCTGTCCCAGTTGCGTCTCGCGACGCCCGGGGTCCGCTTTCCTACATTTTCTCCTCCACTTCGCACGGTCGTCGGCATCCCCTGTAGTGAGACCATTGGCACGCATGTCATCCCATTACGACGTCAAGCCAGCACTTCTTGGGTCTTCCCCTCTTACCGGGACCCGCGGAGCTGACATGGCCAGACATTTGTTACCTACGTAGCCCGGCGGTTGCCGCAAGACGTGACCATACCAACGAAGGCGACACTCTTGCAACTTGTCTGCAATGTCACGGACGTGAAGGGTGCCGCGGATGCGAGAGTTCCTCACGCGGTCCACCCGCGTGACTCTACACATCCACCGCAGCATCTTCATTTCCGTGACACGCAGCTCCTGCTTGTGTCGCTCCAATATCGGCCACGTCTCACTGCCATGTAAAAGGACAGGTCTAATAATGGTTTTGTAGACCTGTCCCTTCGACCGGATCGGCATTTTAGGGTCACAAATGACACCGGTCATCTTCCGCCATTTGGCCCACGCGGCAGCAATGCGTGACTTGACATCGCAATCGATGTCACTGGACGTGTGAAAAACAGATCCCAGTTATTTAACCTGGTCCGTGCGCTCGACCAAATCACCGCCTATGCGGACGGATGTGGGATCTGTCGAGTTTAGTGCCAAGTACTCGGTCTTCGCCATATTTAGTTTCAGACCGCCGTTCTCAAGCGTCTCCTTCCACGCCTTTACACGTCGCACCAATCTGCACCTGTCCGCTGCTGAGGCTGAGGCTGCTCATGTGGGTTTCTGATGCTGTCCGACAATTCGTCTAATATTTCACTGAACAGAAGCGGACTTAGGACCGAACCCTGGTGTACCCCGACGGTGATGGGGAAGGGTTTCGTGTCGCCAACAGCAGTCCGAACCATTGAATCGGAGTCACAGTACATGTCCCGGATAGTGTCAATATAGACCTCTGGAACCCCTTTGGACCCACCAGTGCCCACCAGATCATCGCACGAGGAACACAGTCGAAGGCCTTCTGCATGTCTAGAAACAAACAGTGCAGAGGCGTGTTCTTCGACCTGTATTTCTCTGCGACAACCCTCAGGGCAAAAACAGGGTCCGTGGTCCCATGACCAGGGCGAAACCCATATTGACACTCCGAGAGAGTGCACTCCTGCCGGATCCGAGAGTCTATAATCCTCTCGAAGATCTTCATGGTGTGGGACATCACCTTAATACCGCGGTAGCTCCCGCACTCCTGCACTGACCCCTTACCTTTGAAGACTGGAGTAATAATACTCAGTCTCCATTGGTTTGGTATCTGCCCGCTGAGGAGTATGCGGTTAAAAAGGTTTACTAAGATGCCCACACCGCGAGGACCCATCGCCTTCCAGGCTTCGATGGGTGACTCCATCGGGTCCGACAGCTTTCCGATTCTTCATGCGGCGAAGCGCAGTCAGGACTTCTCCAGGCGTTACCGGTGGCACTAGTCCCTGATTCGGAGGGAGGTCCGGAGGCTGCACCTCTTTGTGCTGTTTATTAAGCAGCTCGTGGAAGTACGAGCGCCATCTCTCCTTTACCGCGAGGTCTTCGCTTAACAGGTTGCCCTCAGGGTCTTTTACACAGCGACACTTGGATATATCCTGTGACGCTTTGACCCTGGAGCGCGCCAGCTTATAGATGAGCTTCTGCCCCTCAGACGATTCCAGCTTATCATACAGAGGTTGTAAGTGGTCACGTCTGGCTCTGGCTACAGCTCTCTTTGTAGCGCGCTTGGCAGCCCTGTACGCGTCGCGGTCTTCAGGAGATCCGGTCACTTGCCACTTTTTAAAGAGGGCTTTCTTCTCCCTAGTCTCCCTCTGGACTGCGTCGTTCCACCACCAAGTTTCCTTGTAACATTTGCGTCCACCCTTAGACTCACCGAGCACCACCTTTGCCGCTCCAAGGATGGTCGCCTGAACTTTGTCCCAGTAATCTTGAACTGGTTCGCCTTCAGTGTCGGTGCACTTGTCACCGACAGCTGAGACGAACTCCTGGGACCTAGTTTCATCAAGCAGCCACCATCTGATGCGGCGCTGGCACCGCTCGATGCGTTTGCCTTTGGGCTTCACGCAGAGGTCCATGACAAGGAGACGGTGTTGTGCAGTAAGACCCTCACCGGGTATGACCTTGCAGTTGGCCACCTTGCCGATGCTGTGTCGCCTAGTGAGTAGGAAATCGATCTGAGTTGTACGCCTCCCGCTCTTGTAGGTGATGAGATGTTCGGATTTCTTTTTGAAATACGTGTTCACAATGGCCAGATCGGCAGCCGCACACGTTCTGAGGATAGTTTCTCCTTCAGCGTTGCGGGTGCCGTATCCAAAACCACCATGAACACGCTCAAACTCCTCACACCTCTCACCCACATGACCGTTTAGGTCGCCGCCCAAAACGATTCCCTGTGACAACGGAATGCTCCGAAGCACTCCCTCGAGTTGACCCCAAAACGACATCTTATCGGCGTCGCTACAACCGGCCTGTGGCGTGTTATCAGGTGGGTAATAATCCCATCGATAAGCACCCTCACGATCATAAGCCTGTCGCTACAGCGTTTCACCTCCAAGATGCCACTCTGCAGCCCCTCGGAGAGCACAACGGCCACCCCGTTCTCCCCACCAGGCGCAGCCGTGTAATACAGCTTGTAGCCGTTCTGCAAGGGCCGGGCTCTGTTGCCCTTCCACCGAGTCTCCTGCAGGAACGCCACGTCCACCCTCCGCCTGGAGAGTACCTCGGCCAACTCAACCGCACGCCCAGTCAGCGTGCCAATGTTCCAAGATGCGAAGCGGATTCGGGTTGGGGCTAACTTCTTTAGCCGTGCTAGCCCGACACACGGCAGCCCTAGCCCACTTGCCACAGGAGTCGGGCGGGGCTCCTGCGCGCCGTTTTGTGGCGGCGCCCTATCCCTAGCAGCTTTTCTATTATACTTTACCATTTTGTTTCGGCGGGTGGCTTTTATGGGAGCGACGCCCTCAGACCTCTCAACCCCAGAGGGGAAAGCCAGCGCCAGAGCCTCGACCGTTAATCAGCAGGTGCACGCACTAGCACGTGAGGTTGACTTGGGCCCCGAAGATCTTGGCCCTTACACCCATTGTGAAACCCTTACGAAATTGAAATATAATTGTAACAGAATCAAATAAAATATAGTAGCGTTTATGTCGTCTTGTACTCCTATTTATTTTAGCTACCCTATTACAATTTATTTACGATATTATTTAGTGTATTATTAAGCGCTTGCGGCCCCGCTGTCTCAGCGTTCTGTAAACGATCACTGAGTTACGCTACTTGCACTATGACTGGTTCTCGGATGGGTGACAACTTTGTGGCATTTACATTTGCGAGCGTTTCCGTGCTTCGGAAGGCACGTTAAGCCGTTGGTCCCGGTTGCCAGTAAAATGGCAGTCGTTAAGCCTGGTTGAAGGCCTTATGGGCGGCTTGACAAAATTTCAACAGCAGGTAGCCACAACCTGCGTCTGTCTATTTCAACACTGCAATGGGCTCACCACCTATTACGTGGGACAGGAATCCACACGGTGAAAAGTGGGCATATAATATGCCTCTGCCACCCTGATATTTATTTATTTTATTTTATATTATTTAGTGCTAATTTACAGAGTGACACTTTTAAAACAGCGTAATCGAAGCTACTTACGTGAACAAAGGTACGAATATAGCAGTAGGTACATAGTTTTTACGCGGTGTCAGACCACAGCGTCAAAAACATCAAATGTCACGTCGAACTTATTGGAGGGCAGAGACTGAATGGTTGGTACTTATTTTATTTGCGCCCGGACTTGTTCTCGCTGTGTAGGCACAAAAAATCTAATTAGTATCACATGCAAAGTTTAGACAATTGACGATTCGTTTATAAACGTAAGGAGTTTATGCTGAAAATAAAGTCAAACTTCCATTAAAAAAATAACATTCTATTGCTACAAATATTCAAAGGCTTTAACTGGCAGTATGTTACAGTATTTAATTTTGTAGACTGAAATATGTAGGTATTTAATTCGAAATCTTTTCAATTTTGGCAAATCAAACAATAAAAACAATTTAGCACTCGTTCAACTAGGAGATACCTAGGTGTAAAAGTCGTGCGTAGGCTAGGTAGTGGTTTTGAAAAATTACTACGGATCTCCAAATACATGAGTCCACCATTTTTAGATTATGAAGTTAATAAAAAACAGTGAAACGGACTAAAAGGTAACATAATACAATGAAGGTATTTATTTTTATAGCATTCTAATAATAGGGTCACGACTCTTTAAGTCAATAGGCAAAGTTTTGTTACAAATTTAGTAAAAATAATGTTTTGCTCCATGTGAAGCAAAATATTTTTTAGATAAATCACCGCAAAGAGTGGGCGCTTCAATTATTTGCTAATAATATATACACATATTCACAGTTTACTTACCTTAGCAATGAAAATTCCGCCTCATTTTGCACTAACAATCATTTAAAAGTTGTGCACTCAACTTCGTCATTTATTTTCGTAAACACAACGCCTTACACTATGTTTATTTGATCCCTTTGAAAAGGGAATATCTTTCTTAATTCATTTTACAAATTATAAGAAAACACTAAGGAAAAATATATCCTTAGACGCTGTAATTTCCTATTGTAGATCCATACTGCAACTCAAGGCGTTACAATTTACCTTATTACCATCCTCTAACCGCTAAAACCGTTAGCAAGTTACATCATAGATCTACTATACCCCTCACGGAGTTTATATTCATGTCTCTACTCTCTTTATAACGCTCAAAGAGTCAGTAAGCTGCACGTAGAGCTACGATACCGCTTAAGGAGTTAATGGTCACCAAAATACTACTCTTACAGCGCTTTAGGTCTCAGTTAGCGCTACTGTTCCTCCACAATTGCTCTTCTATACCTCTTAAATTCATTCTATAACTCCATGACATTGCCATAGTGGAACCTAAGATCATAAGAATTTGTGCCCAATCCGGGGGTATAGTAAAGTTATAGCTCGCTATAACTCCTATGTGATACGTAGCACTTATTGATTGATTGACCTTAGGATCTCTTTAGCTCTTTTATATAGCTGTTCTAACCTTATAGTAGCGCCTAATGTTAGTTGGGTGACGCGACAATAGAAGTATAACTTCTAAAATGAAAAAGAAGAACGGAGTACGAAATTGGGGGTGAAGGTTTTAATTCATAACACCAGCACAATGCTACAATATTTACGTATAGTGCTACCATAAAATAACTTGAGATTAAAAGTCTGATTTAATAGCAAGCAGTATTGCAACGTTACGTAATTTTTTGTAGGTTTTTTTTTAATGTCACTGTTTTTCATTGAATGGCGTTTTTATTCAACGAGGTTTTACTCACACGGATATTGGAAATTGTTGAAGTACCTATGTAGCAATTTACGACATAGCAAATGGTGGCAAGATCATAACTCATGAGTGCCTGGTTCGAATTCCGGGCGGAACATATTTGTGTGAGATTGCAATTAATGCTTTTGTGGAGACATTACCAGTTGATTACTTTCCATAGCACAAGTTTATTCTATATCTTAAATTGGGCTATATTGCGCTATTGAATATTGAATAATTCCGTGGCACCTATTTAATAATCCAGTCGTTTATAAATTTTACAATAATGTATGATTTAAAATTAGTCCTATTTGTTGACATTTATGATTACTGATCCGGTCTCCTGGGTAGTAGTAGCGTGATGATACATAGTTTTATAAGATAAATTAGCTATTTAAATAAAAAATATATTTTTTATTTGACCCAGAGGTTGCTGAGATTAGCGCGTTCAATAAAAAAAACTCTTCAGCTTTATATATTGCTATAGATATATATGTGCGAAAGCTTGTGAAGATAATAAGTATGAATAAAAAGTATGTATTGTGGGACATTTTTTTTAACTTATTAACTATGTTTTTTGATGTTAGGATGTTGTTACTCTATCCCGCTCTGACCCCTAAACCAATTTGGCTGTAATTTTAGATGCAGGTAGCTGACACTTACATACCCACATTATGCTATTTCTATCCCGACAACAAGTTGTAGGAAACGGGTACGGGTAAACTTTGAACTTGTCTATTTATCTAAATATATAAAAGCAGAAATCGGCTGAATGATCGATCAATGACAGCCGTAACCACTAGGTCCTGAACCATACAATTTTGCACAAATATTCGTTAGGTGATGTAATATGTGGGAATTTACCCGTTAATCACTTTTGACTGGTTGACAACTATTGGTGAAGTGTCGAGAACTACTTTTGGGTTGGAACTAAAGATTGCAAATGTTGGTTTTGAAAATATACTCGTAGTATATTTATCACTTATTTTGATCCTAAATCACAAGCTTATCTTACATTAAATTGAGTTAGATATATAAATATTCAAATATCTTAAAAACATTGCAGCCGGTGAAACTAATATAATTCGCAATAATTAATTGCTAATTAGAGGTTCTCTATGACGGCAACGTGCTGTGAGTTATTTTCTACTACTACTTCTACTATAATATTAGCATCCTTCTAAATGGAAATACCGCTTGGGCCTATCTACCTTACCATGGTCAAATCAAAATATACTTGTAAAGACACAGGTTTATCCTGATCGTGGGATTGCAGTATATTAATATTAAGTAACCAAAAAATTCAGACGCAATTCCAAATATCCCGTTCCATTAATCAATAGGGACCGCACATGGCGTTTCGGAAGCTATGCATGTCAGAATTATACGGAGCTATCACCAATAAAACCTTTTTTATAAGTCATGTGAAGAGACATGCTTAATGATATATTTGTATACAGAAATACCAGATGGGGTTTCACGAGTTTACTAGAATAAAGCACTTCTCAGTTTACATAATATAACTAGGTCGTTGCAGTCGCTAAGCATAAAGCTTCGCTAGAACTATATGTTAGAGCAGAGCATCAGAGAAAAGGACGAAAAAAAAAACAATCATATAAAAAAACAGCGGTAAGGACGGAACTAAATATGAATGATACTTTATAATTCCTTAAGATAATCTTTTTTTTTAAAAGCGCAAGCAAGGATTTTCCATTGTAACAAAAAATTAAACAAAAATTCATTTTTTGTTGCAATGGAAAATCCCATTGACATTTAACTCTCGCATACGCGGCAGGCTTCACGTCCGTGACATTGCAGATAAGCTAAAGGAGTGTCGCCTTCGCTGTTTAGTCACGTCTTGCGGCAACCGCCGGCCCACGTGGGAAACAAATATCTGACCATGTCGGCCCCGCTGGGTCCCGGTAAGAGGGAAAGTCCCAAGAAGTGCTGGCTTGACATCGTAAGGTATGACATGCATGCCAATGGTCTTACAACAGGGGATGCTGAAGAAAGTGTGAAGTGGAGGAGAAAATGTAGGAAAGTGGACCCCGGGCATGGCCAGACGCCACTGGGACAGACGCTCAGATGATGATGATGATGGAAAATATCATTGGCCCCATTTTTTTTTTGTTAAAAATTTATTCATATTGCCAATATAAAAATTCAGGCTTCGTCACGATTTAGATTTTAACCTATAAATTCGATTTGTCAAAAAAATATGAAATTCTTTTAAGAAATTGAAGAGTTATAGCGTCACATACATTTCGCCATTGAAGCTGATCTAATAAATAAAATGGAATTTCAAACAGATAAACATAACATTCATAAAATTTTAAAGTGGATAAAAGCATTGACTTATCCTTCCTATTATCCTTATCCTATCCTTCTTTGGTTTATTCTCTTTGAGTTACACCCAGTTGAGTAACAGTGTAACTCAATGGGAATAAAATCCCCTTTGAGTAACACGTGTAACACAACGCGACTTTTTTTTCCCAATAAGTCTCACCATGTACAACAATGTGTAACACTGTGCCTGAATGGGAAAAAATATTGCCTCAGAGTTACACTGTGACACAATGACACTTATTTTTCCCGTTGAGTAACAACGTAACATACTAATTACATATAAGGCGGAGGTATTTTTTAATTTATAACTTAAAACTGTAAACTGTTTAGTCTTTATTCGATAAACAAACAACATCAGAATAGTAAATGCTTAAAGTAGTTAGGTTTTAACATCGTAATAATTGTGACATCCACAACACTTATCACAAGTATAATAAATACATAATATTCTTAAAGGGTAGTAATACAACTGATAGACGAATTAATTAATTACAATCGTGTTAGATTAGATTAGCGATCGAGAGATCCCAGTACTAAACGGTTACCCTTTAATCATTAAGTCACTCGATCACCAACCTTCTATATATAATCGTTTTTTGCATATATCTTATTGGCAAAATTACTGTTATAAAAAATAATCAAGTAAACGACAAAAGGGTACGCGCAATCCAGCGTTAGTGCGCGGCGTTTGGATGAAAAACAGTGGGGTTGTATGACACTTTGTGTGTGTGGTCTAAGTACCTGATGTCAATGACAATGTCAATACAATCGTACCTGTTATGGCAAACATCATGTAAGAACATTGCTTGTATTTGAATTCATCTCCTTGACATCAACTCCAAAAGATTGTAAGTTTGTAATAGCCTGGAATAAGATTGGCGGGTGTAATAGCATTTATAATCAACTGTTTTCTCAGTTGTATTGTGTTGTGATTTCTCCTGAGATATATATATATTAATCTCTAAACGCGTCACGCGTTTATTCTCGAAGTGATACTCTATGCCCACATTACACACAGTTGTGTTTAGAGATAAATATATAAACAATTCATGATATGCCTGTGAATCTATTATTTCTCAGAAGAAGTAACAACACAATACAACTGAGAAAACAAAATTTCACCATACCCTCAGATTTAATAAAAGTAGTATTATTAGCATCGGTATTACTCAACGGTAAAGAATAAGTGTTATTGTGTCACAGTGTAACTCTGAGGGAATTTTTTTCCCATTGAGTCACAGTGTCGCACATTGAAGTGACTTATTGGGAAAAAAAGTCGCGTTGTGTCACTCGTGTTTTTCAAATGGAATTTTATTCCCATTGAGTTACACTGTTACACAACTGGGTGTAACTCTACGGGAATAAACCCCTTCTTTGACTATTATTTTAGAACCCAAATATCTCAGATCTAAATTGAATAGAATAGGAATATATCTATAATTATATGTGACGCACCACGTTGGCCACACAGTGCGAAGAGGTGATGACAATTTGGAGAAATTGATTGTTGTTGGGAACACTGAAGGCAAAAGATCGCGCGGTCGTTCACCAACTAGATGGACCGACCAAATAAAAGAATCGTTGTCGTCTAAATTCTACGACGTTGTAAGAGACGCGCTGCACAGAGACCGGTGGAAGCAGATCATCCGCTCCAGATGTAGTCTACATGCTGACCACGATCATCAGACATAAGGGACCGACCAGAGAAAGATATGTGACGAGTCTAATAAGGGAACATAATGGTCTCCGTTTCAGTTTCATCATTGATTATTTTTTCTGTAAAAATAATTATTACGTAGTATAATATATATCCTACAGTTGTAGATTTTTTAAAAAAGACGTTTATGAGAGCTACGAAGAAATATTTAACCAAAAATGCTGCATTCTTTTAAAACCAAAGTGTCAAATATTTAAAAAAGAATTCGAAGTGTAATGGCAGCAATGACACTATTTTGTGAGTTATGGTGCGGTATAAAGATGCGGACTTCACTCAGTTTTGTGTTGTTTTTAACTGTTTTATGTGCTAGTGTTAATGAATAAAAAAGGTGGATTCTTAAACCTAAAAACTTTGACAACATACACAAGTGTTGGGAAGTTATATAATACAGTGGAACGCGGTTTTCCATTAAAAGCTTCAGTTAATTTTTTTCCGTTTTACTGGAGTAGAACTTTGACCAAACAGACCATCCTCTTAATATGAACTTAAGATTTATAAAAAACCTGTATTAAAAAATAAATAATTACTCTTAGCTCTCGTGGTGATCGTAGCCTCACTAACTCAGTGCAAAACGATCACTGCGTCAAGCAACTTTCGCTATCCTCGGAACCATCCGACCGCTTTACGGCATTTACAATTTAGAGCGTTTCCGTGATTCGGAAGGCACGTTAAGCCGGTTGCTCATAACGTAGCGGTGGGCGGCTTGAAATATTTCAACATCAAATTGCATAACTTGCGCCTGTTTGTTTCAACACGGCAATGGGCTCATCACTTGTAACATGGGACAAAAATGCATACAGTGAAATGTATGTATAGAATAATTATGCCTCTGCCTACCCCTCCGGGGATAAAAGCATGCCAATATGTATTTATTTAAATTATTTTACTCTGGGAATACTCAAGCCGATAAAGCCCAAAGGGGAAAAGTAAAATCAAGCAAAGTTTTCATATTTGTATGTTCGATTCGAAGTAGAACAAATGTACTCTTTAAGGTCCCTTCTTACAGTAGAGCAAATTCTAAATTAAGTCCACTCTAACATCAAAGTAAATTTTGAACCATAAGAAAGTCTACTTCATAAGAGTAATCCAACTAATATCAACACATTTGACGTCAAACGACTGTTAAATCTTATTTTAAATACAACCGGTAAGTTGCTTAGGTGTTTATAAAAGAAAATAAATCCTTATATGTATATCGCATAGAATTATTTTTTGCAAGTGAACGCTTGTCTTGTCACGGTCGCCTCTTTTAAGCTTCAGTTGAATATTGAGCACTTCTGACCGACAGACCTCTAAGCGGTCTAATTGGGTCATTTCTCGGAATATGAAGGTTCGCACATGTTTTTGTACTGCTGAATATTCATATATGTAACTCAAAATCATCAATGCGTGAATGCCGGTTGCTTGCCAAATCCCCTCATCGGAGTACGACGTCTTTGATAATTTAATTCCCACTTTTGTTTGTCCCTAGTATCTTCATTAGTGAAATTATTGACACCCATATTGTCCTAAACGTTGTAAAAATTACTACATTATATAGTTTGTCATCGCAACGCTGACTACAGACAGGGTGTTCATACCACAGACGTACAAGAGTAAGCAGACCAAACATATTCCTTTGCTTATGGAGCAAAACATCATCCTTTTCACTCTTGCCATTTGTTGTATGAAGCTATCTTTGTTATTCCTGTGTAGCTACATCTAACTCAAACTTCGACAGCGAACAGCGCGTAGTCAATTTTTCTACTTCAACTGCTACAAACTTGTAATGGAAACCGCCGCTGTCATCTTTAAATCAAATGTTTTTGTATCGAAGTGAAAATATTACATAAAATTATTGTAAAATGTTACAAAAATATACAAAAAGGTGTTGTGTAAAGAGTGATGAAGTTTCATTATCAAGAAATCGCCAGAAATACATCCATAAAATTACGCACATTATCATGCCTATTTCCCATCGAGGTAAGCAGAGACTATGGTTTTCTTTGCTACGACCTTGACATACCACTTTCACTTCTTCTACTTTCATGAGTGTTTTCAAACACGCTCGCTGTTTAAGGATACTCTTGACCTAGCCTTTTTCCAAAAGGTCTTCGATTTGGTTGACATACGTACGCCGAGGTCGACCCCTACCAGTTTGCTCATTCACTCTCGCCACATAAATCTGCTTCATCAGTCTATTTTCATCCATCGTCTCCACGTGTCCGAACCATCCAAGCATCCCTTTTTCTATCTCAGTTACTACATTTTCTGCACTTTATTTCCAGATAAAACTCTTCTCTCAATGTCATAGTCACACTTTCCAACTCTCGCAAATTTTGTACCTAGATATACAAACTCTTTCACTTGTTCTACTTTCTCTCCTTCCACGAGAATTGAGCAATCCGTCATACTTATCTCTCTTTCAAAAACCTTTACTTTCGACTTGTTTACATTCACTTATATTCCTTTGTTTTTTAACGCATCATACATAATGTTAACCATCAACGGCAACTCCTCCGCCGATGATGCAAGTAATACCTGATCATCAGCATATAGGAGGCATTTGACGGTTAGGCCATCCATTTTTAAACTATATGCACTATCTTGAAGTTCTTTCAAGCAACTGTCCATGTATAGGTTAAAAGGCGACCCTACACAACCTTGTCTCAAACCATTTTCAATGTGGAAAAAGTCTGTGCAAGCTCCGTTGATCCTGACACAAGCACTGGAGCCCTCATGGAGAGATTTCAGTGCTCGTATGAAGTGGCTGTTTACTCCATACTTGGCCAGTATTGACCACAGTTCATTCCTCACCAGAAATAACTAAGTTAAGCCACCTGTCTGCCTATTGTGTGTAATAGGCTACGCTATTTTTGCTATTGTTGGGTCTGCTTACTGTCTTATACTAATACTTTTGATATCAAATCGTTTGTATACGTTAAGGTCCTATACGAGACCTCCTTACTCCTTCTGCATACGATTTGATTGTGAAACTACCTGCGTGCCTCGGATTTTCCGATTGTCATTTGAAGGTCTATCAAAAGAGGTCTTAGTAAATTTTGAAGGTTCAGCAGCGCGAGTTTAGCACCTTATGGGTCATCATATTGGCCGTATGGCGACTACCTCAATAGTTATAAAAAGCTACAATAAACTGTTTACGATAGAATAAACAATTTACGATAGTTAAACTATATTCCATCATGTTTTACTTTTTATCTCATAGCTTTTGTACTCGTACGAAATATATTTATTGTGAACATTTAACTATTTACAAAAAACAGTAAAAGGGGGGGGGGGAGAGATAAATACAAGACTGACAATGATGCCGAAGAATTCCTAAGAATAAAAAAAGACTGGAAGTCGAAGAATTCCTCCCCATCAAGATCAAATAGTAAGGTTCTCATACGGCTGGTCGCTTTATGGCAATGCCTATTATCTAATAACACTTATGAGTGTTTAGACCTACCATCACAACCGTCAAATGTCTCGAAAGTACTTCGCCATTAATAAGAACATAACGCAATTTTAAAAGTTAGAAACATTGTGACTGTCAAATCACCAGAGCGACTAATGTATAATAATCAATCAAATGTATTAACGTTAGTTGAATAATGGACTGCCTGTTTAGCATTACATTATTGGTTGATGGATTAACCAGTAATGGCAATACATAAATGAAACGAAAGTATAGATAAGTAAAAAATAGATAAATAGGTAGGTATACGTGAGACTGTCCATTTTTTATTTTATTTCTTTGTATTTACCACGAAACCGCTTGATATCATGGATGCAGGTCCACTATGCTGGATCCCGCAAATATTTGGATATCAGCAGGTGTATTATGTAACTAAAATGGATATCAGTTTGATTGCGATTTGCGCCAATCAGCTGTCAAAATTCAATTTTGGTATTCTCTAAGTTCAGTGGGCAACTGAAATGACGTAGATGTGATATCCATTATGATTCAAATTTGACAGCTACTTTCGTATCGATAGTCCTATAAACGCGTGAAATTGGTATTACCTAAGCATAATGGGCTTCAAATTTATGACTAAAATCGTTTTCAAAGCAACTCGGTGACTTTGCCAAAAGCGGTTGCTAAAGAGATGCGTATATGAAGTTTTGATGAAAAGCGACTAGGGTAACGGCGCCAGAAGTCGGCCAGGACCTTATGGTCGGTCTTTTCGTTCTTTTAGCCACTATAAATAGCGACAAATTTTACATTGTCCAATTACATGGACGTATAATCATTCCCTGTGTCCTAATTGGTCTAAATATCGCGTGATCAGTGAGGAGACTAGTCGGTGGGGAGCAGGCAACATGTTCATACCAGTGCCGGCCACCGACATGACCAGTTGTGCGATGTCCGCCATATTTTTGTTTACGTTTCGCGGTCTCTTAATTAGCTGTAAGCAGCCTCATTTTATACTTTTTTGAATAAGGTTTCTTTTATGTAATTTAGTGAAGAGTTCATGTATCATGTTAAGTGTAATAATATAACCATTTTGCTTAAAAAAGTTATTTTTGGGGCGGCTGACTACTGTGTACTACATTTTTAATAACAAATCCAGTGATCAGCCGTCCCCGGCTGACTTCGGGGTTTTAATGGTCTTATCTATTTCTAAATGATATTCACACCGTTGGATGCGTTATTTTTAATTATTTTATATGAACAACACTTTTTGAAGTCAATTTAGAAGAAAACCCAGTAGTCAGCCACATCGACAATTATTTTTCGATGAGGCCGACTAATGGATATTGTGGTACTAGAGCTCAGCCACTCGTTACAACAGTGTTAGTTACAGGTGAATTATACGTAGGTACTTAGGTATACCTGCATTTTTTTCAGCTTACCATGTCTCAAAGGCCGATACTAAGGTACCCACCAGAAAAATTATCACTTACTATGGAAGCCATCAGGAACGGTATGAAAATAAGAGAAGCCAGTCGGGTTTTTGGAGTGCCTTGTGGTACCTTACAAGACCGACTTCATCTACTAGTACCCGAGGGCCCCTGAAAAATGGGTCCTGATACGGTTTTGACCAAACATGAAGAAGAAGAACTTGTTGATTGGTGTAAAAAACTCACTAAATGCGGCTTTCCTATAAAAGCATCCGGCCTCATAAATACAGTACAGGCGATTATGCTTGCTGATGGTCGCGAAAATACCTTTAAGGATAATAAGTCAGGGAAAAAATGGTTAAAGGCATATTTTCGCAGAAATCCTTCAGTAACATATCGCACAGCTGAAGAAATATCTAAAGAAAGAGCTGTCATAACTGAAGAATATATCAGAAAGTGGTTCAAAGATTTAAGGGAGTACCTAATTTCACAAAATGCCCTTGATGTATTAGACGATCCTCGTAGAATATTTAATGCCGATGAGACAAGTTTCATGGTCTGTCCCAAGACGGGTAAAGTAATCGCTCCAAAAGGTTATAAGAATGTATACCAAATTGCTAAGGGCAACGAAAAAGAGACGATTACCACACTGGCTGTCTTCTCCGCCGATGGTAAAATTTTACCACCATGTGTAGTATTTCCGTACGTGAGACCACCAAAAGAGGTTGTGAATAGTATGCCAGCGGAATGGTTCCTGGGAAAATCCGACACTGGCTGGATAAAATCAGATATATTTTACGACTATGTCACAAAAGGCTTTGATAAATGGTTGGCGAAGAAATTATTCTTCGCCAACCATTTATCAAAGCCTTAGCCTTAGCCAAATAAGACGGGCTTCTGCACATTAGTGCAGAAGCCCGTCTTATTTTTCGTAGACGGCCACAAAAGCCATTTAACCATGAAGTTGAGCCAGTTTTGTTACGAAAATAACATAATACTGTATGCTTTGCCACCGAATACAACTGACATAATGCAACCTGCAGACGTTAGTGTGTTCAAACCTTTGAAGACAGATTGGAAAAACACCATTCATGATTGGTCAAGCCAACCTGAAAACGCTAACAAGTGTTTAAAGAAAGCAACATTTTGCCCTTTATTGAAAATCGTTTCAAAGTATAGATATTATGTACACAAATCTCATTGAAGACTTGATTGTTGTGATTGATTATTTGCAGCCAATGTAATGGCTGACAACTGGGACCTTGAAGGCTTGAGATGAGATTAGGCTGTAAAAGGCTGACTATTGGTGAAATGTGTCATTTATTATATTTTCTTTAATAATTCAGAATTTCATAGATTATTTTGTTTCTATCTGAAAGATAATTAAAGTTTAATAAATAGTTGATTGTTTGCAACGGTGTTTTATTAAATTGGTTCCCGTTTGAAAAAATAAGAGCACTTCAAACCTAAAACTTCCTTTAAAAGGCTGACTACAGGTGCCGTTACCCTATTAAGCGGTTGATTTAAAAATTGTCAATAGCCTAAAAAACTAATAAATATTGTAATAGCCTTACACGCTGTGTCGTTGTGGCTTCAGAGATTTACAAGTGTGATAAATGCAAATCTGTACGTTTTTATAGATTTAAATAAGGCAGTGGGCTCACCACCTGTTACTGGGACAAAATGCATTTAGGGAAATGAGGGCGTATAATATGCCATTGCCTTTGGGGATCTGTGTGACTAATAAACTTATAAGGTAGCTCGTGCCATATTTTGGGATTTGTCGAGGAAGAAAGTAGGGAGAGTAGGTAGGTATACTCGTAGTAATATATATATATTATCAGGAGGTAGGACTTGGGCAAACACTAACGCTTTTGTATAGAAACGAGACTTGGGCATATATTTTATTGATTTTATATGAAGTTGAAACTTAGTTTAATTTTGGGCGTTTATGTAGGTTTATCGAGATATGTAAATATTTCGCGATTTGGACCCATGTAGTATTGGTCATTTATTGCTCTTGAGTTGTTGGTGGCAATACTAATTTAACCTATGGTGTATCTTACACAAGTGGGTCCATACTTACCTAACCAACTTTTACACATTTTTTGCCATATCTCCGAAACGGTGCGTCTGAGATTGAAAATAATAATATTTTTGGCCCCCTTTTGACCCCCAAACACCTACTTCTCTACTAATTCATGAAATGATTAAAATTTAACGTTTTTAATTTTTTTTTAAATTTTTTTAAGCAAGTGTTTTAAATAATGATAAAACCAAGTTCTACGACCAAGTCACCTTTCTTACTCCTGTCTTTTGCGATTATTATATTACCATTGCCATAAGGTATAATAAAAAAAACTATGAAAATTGGAAAGTTCAGTACCTAAATACCTGACTATAATTCGGACCCTTCCTCTTCTGCATCGATTTTTTCTGTACAAAAATCTTGTTACTATTAAACTAAAATTACCTACGAAAAATACAATGGCTTTCGGATGCCAAACATTTTACAAGGTTTTTAAATTTGCCGCAAATAACCAACATTCCATAAATTCTCGGTGTCTATCAACTATAAACCGTTCATGTTAAAATGTTTGTGAACTCCACAAATAGAACGGCTAAATAGGTATATTTAACATTGCCGGGTAATGTCGATAAAATGATCGAAGTTTGCTGAAAGCCACTTTCCCTCAGTCGCTTTGAATTGTAATACGTAATACCAATTTCACGCAAACTGCTAGTTGCTTACAAACCGTGGTGGCTATCGAACACAACAAAGCGACATGAACTGTCAAAGTTACATAATAGCAGGGCAGGCCCGGAAACCTAAGACATCATAAACTCTTTGGATACAGTTATGCCTAAATAAAAATAACATAAAGTATAAAATAATAAAGAATAAACAAGTTAAAAGTTTGTAAAACGAAAAAAAACTTTGTAACTCGATGACTTACTTAAAAGATGACAAATTATGTACTCGTAGTAGTTTAAAAAAAACAAAAATATCTTATTTTTAAATCAAAAGAGGATTATCCCGCACAAAAGAACCTAAAAAGGTTTTTAGAACTTATAGACTTCATTATAATGTTTAAGTCGTGAAATATAACAGGATGGTTTAATAATTGTCTGTAAAATAACTAAGTAATATATATATATATACGTACTACTAAATTATGTAATGTTTTTTAAAACTGTTTCTTAAGGCGAGTCACGACGCTGGTGCTTGAATGTCGAATGAAAGAAAAAAAAACAATTTTAAAATCCAATATTTCTTCTCTTTTCTGTAAATATTTCTTCTTTATAATTAGTATAGATCAAAAAACCAGAAATGTTTATCGCTCCCTCTCGCTCGCACCTAATAGAGATGACAGTAATAATTATACCACGTGATATTATTATTACTGTCGTCTCGCTTATATTAGGTCACTAAGTTTACTTCAAACTGGATAAGAAAATCGCATACGCGTACTTGCAGGTGCCTGCTATTCGTCTTTTGTAATTTGTGTAATCGAATTAAAAAGGGTGACGATGCCTGACACGCTTGATTGAATGAATTATTTAGTTTTTTTTTTGTAATTATTTTATAGCTTGGTTACTAAGACCTTTTAGCCAATTCAGAATCCATATTTCTTAAATTTTCTTTCTTATTATCTAAAATGTCCCCGTCCTCTACATCTTAGTCAAGTCTAGTCTTAAGTTAAGGTCAGTCTCATAGCAGTAAAATAGTGGTTGTTTTACAGAGGTTTTCAGTGGATTTTACAAGTTAAGAAAGAAAATCGCATTTCACTGCATATAATATAACTCTCGTAAAAGCGCTCGTGGCCCCGCGGTCTCAGTAAACGATCACTGAGTTACGCAACTTTCACTATGGCTGGTCATTGGATGGTTTCCGAGCTTCGGAAGGCACGTTAAGTTGGTCCGTTGGTCCCGGTTGCCAGTAAAATGGCAGTCGTTAAGCCTGGTTGAATGCCTTATGGGCGGCATGAAAAATTTCAACAGCAGGTAGCCACAACCTTCGTCTGTTTATTTCAACACGGCAATGGGCTCACCACCTATTACGTGGGACAGGTAAATCTACACGGTGAAAAGTGGGCATATAATATGCCTCTGCCACCCCTTCGGGGATAAGGCGTGATGGATATTTATTTATTTATTTTATTTATTTATAATATCACTGTCTTTCACTATAGCATGTTAACACAAATTGTATGTCCAAGAAACCACTACTCCCGCACATAAAACAAGAAAAATACACTAGTTTTAGAAAATAATATACAGCAAGCATCCGCTCTTGTCATTTTTCCCGCGTAGAATCTCATTATATAGAGTAAGGCGTCTCTAGTAGAAGCGCGTTATCATGATTCCTTGCTCTGTGGTATGGTCTTAAGTGTAAATTTATTATTATTTTTTCTTTAATAAAAACCTATTTTAATTATTAACTTAAATGTTCTATAAAATCTAATGGTTTGTAGCGTTCGTAGCCCTGCTAACGCAGTGTTCTGTAAACAATCACAGCGTTAAGCATTTTTCATTTTGGCTGGTTCTCAGAGGGGTGACTGCTGTCTAGCATTTCCACTTACGAGCGTCTCTGTGCGAAAGACACGTTAAGTTGTTAGTCTCGAAATGGCAGTCGATAAGCCAAACTAAAAGCTTTATGGGCGCCTTTAACAATTTGGGCATGTATTCAACCTGCGTTTGTCCATTTCAACACGGCAATAGGGTCAATGTTTTTATGATAAAATATATTGTGAAATGAGGGCGTATAGTATACCTCTGCCCTCCCCTCGGGAATAAAGGGGATAAACTGTATGGCTGCAGTATTATCTGAATGCCTCGCCTTAATGCTTTCATGACATCAGGGATTTGCGTTACCGGTAAGTAAATTCCGTTTTCTAGTTATTATTCGTACGAATATAATATATTTGCAGTCATTTTATTATAAAAGATATATTATGTAAATATTTCAAAGCAATGTTTCTTCAAGGAAAATATCCACGGAATAAAATTGATACTTACACATCCCCGAAGTGGTGGCAGAGGCCACTCCCACTTGTCACCGAGTGCATTCCTGTCCCACGACAGACGCAGATTGCAGCTACCTGCTGTTAAAATATGTCAAGCCAAAGGCCTTCAACTTGACTTAACGACTGCATGTTACTGGCAACCGGGACCAACGGCTTAACGTGCCTTTCGAAGCACGGAAATGCTCACAAAGTTGTCACCCATCCGTGACCAGTCATAGCGAAAGTTACTTAACACAATGATTGTTTAAAAAACACTGAGTCAGCGGGGCTACGAGGCTCTTTATACAGAGAATGAAATAAACGAGTTCGCACACAGCCTGCAAATTAAGGAAAGTCTTCACGTGATAAATGGTTTGCGCACGTGTAGCACACTAGCCATTTGTAGAAAATCAAATGAATTTAGACCTAAGCCATAAAAATTTAAGGTACATTTTCATACTTAAAAAAAAATTAAGAACTAATACTGAAATCGCAACACTCATTTGTTACTTTACAAAATGTTGTTGTTGTGTATACAAGAATTAAAAAAAAAATTAGTAGTGGACGCTCTACGGTTTTACCCGCGTAGTTACCATTCTCGAGACTACGATACTAAAATGTAGCCTAAAAGCATCTCTAAAGTAGGTTACAATATCAAAATTATTATTTGTACTCAGAAAACAAAAAAAAATGTTGATAAAATCGACCAATTTTTTCAAAAACCTATGTTACTTGTGAAATTAAAATACACATTTTATTTTATCTAGTTCTCTTTCACACTTCTACATTTTTCAATTATTTTATCTTAAACTCTCCTCTCACCGGCCTGTTGGAAGACATTTTTATTAGAAACAAATGGTTTCCTAGTGGTTTCGCCCGCGTAGTTCTCGTTCCCATGAGAATACGGTATTAAAATGTAGCCTAAAAGCATCTCTGAAGCTGGTTGAGTATATTGATGTAGAACGTTTGAGCTTTTGAAGCACAGATAATATTATAACTAAATATATAGCTCGAGTGGCATTGATGGACAAAGAAAGGAACAGCATGATAAGCAGTGCGGCAAAACAGAAAATGTAGAGAATAAGATAGAAAAAGTGATGACGTAAGTTCTGAATACATGGAGACGATGGAAGAAAATAGACTGTATTTGAGATAAGGAGGTGAGATGGAGAGAGTAAACTGATAGATGTCTTGGCGTACTGGTATATGCTAGCGTAAGTATTGTTGTACCATCATTTATGATGATTCTACACTATCAGCTTCTTGCTCTACCAAGGAGCTGAAAGTGTGGAGTCAGCATTTCAGTGAACGAGAGACACTCCAGTCTGTTTCCATCCTCTGATTTGCACGGTTCCCTAACTACCCCAAGATCTTCCGAATGAAAAGTTCAGTGCAGTGGTCAAAGTGTTCTTTTTTTAAAAAGGCAGCCTTGAAACATCGTATAACAGTACGCATGTCTTTCAAATCGAAGACCTTTGGAACTTTTTGGGTTTTGGGGTTAAACCAGGAAATTCGGAAACCCACACGAGTCGAACGTTAAAAATTTACAACCTAACTGAGAATCTTTTCTGTCTCTCTCTGTTAAATAAAGTCATAAAAAATAAGCCAGCCTGTGACCACGGCCGGTGCAACCTGGTCGAAACGTCAGGCAACAAAAGGTATGAGACATAACCGCGTTTAGCCCCGTTAGTTACAAATATACTGATAGTATACAACGCGATAGTTTAAAAGTTAGTATAAAACAAAAAAAAAATTATTCCTAATTCTTGTAACGTATTTGTATACAGGATGGTTCATTTGGAACGAAAAATTAGGCCCACCTACCTGTATACGTAAGGATTGAGTTCAGAATTTAAAAGAAGATAATTCGTAAATACTTGACCACCCTTTACTTCAGCTAATTTATGGTATAACATTTAATGTTAATTTATGTTTCTTTACCACATAAATAACTGTAAAAGCATTTAGAAGACAATGTTAGTAATTTAATCCCGTCCTTTATACATTTTACAATAATGTATGAACATTTGCCCGATTTGTTGACATTTATAACAACTGCTCCACTCTCATGACTAGTAGCGTGATGATATATAAACTAAAGCCTTCTTTGATAAATGGGCTATCTAACTAAAATATTTTTTTCCATTTTACCCAGTGGTTTCTGAGATTAGCGCGTTCAACCAATTAAACAAACAAACTCTACAGCTTTATACAATGTGTTAAGAAAACCCTGTCCAACCCGAAAGGGGCACATAGGCACTTCAATAACATAACAAAAAAAAATTAAAAATCATATTATTTATAAGTATAAAATAGTTATAATTTTTTGAAATGCGTATTTTTAATACCAGAATTAGTCAAATTTTCTTAAAATATAGCAAATGTTCAAAAACTGATAACACCTTTGTTGGCATGCGGCGACGAGTGTATGTGATATCAAAAGAAACCGCCGGCAGGTGTAAGCTGACCTTTTGACCTTGCATTTCCGAATAGCCCTTTCCCTGTGTTGCCATATAAGCTACCACATTATATTAATTTATAATTTATTTTATTCGTGGTAAATTTTTGGGGTAATTTATTGGGGTAATTTCTAAAACGAAATACACGAATAAAATCACTTCTTGATACCTACCAATTACTTCACGGATCGGACAGGGTTTTCTTGACATATTGTACAATATAATAGATTTCCTACCTTCTACCTTTGGCCTTATAGCCTTGGGTATTCGGGATTCGCATTAAGGCTCGTATTAATAAATCGCTCTCAGTCTTGCGTAAGCTCTTAAGTTCGTATTTGAGATGCTGTACTATACAATAAACATACTTGAGCTATAACTTAAGTGCAAGCTATCACTCAAGATGTCACTAATTAATAAACAACTCAGAGATCTCAAGAGCGATCTTGAGATCTCTATTGAGATCGCGTTTTGTGAGTGCAGACCATTCGTGACTAAGGGCCGTATTCCAGAACTTTCTCAATACTCAATCGACGCTTGAGGCTAGATTTTGCCTTATAAATCTATTCTCAAGTGTTTCTTGAGTATTGATAAACGTACTGGAATACGGCCCTAAGTGCGTGAACTACTACTTACTGGGAATTATGGAGTGTCAAAATATTATTGATCAATTTGATGTTACGATGCTATATGTATGTAGACTATTATGATGATATTTTACATACATACATACAAACATATTGTCATGCCTTTATCCTCGAAGGGGTATCCAGTGGCATACTATACGCCCACATTAGTAAGTAAATATCAAGTTTGTGAATTGTGTGTGAATAAAATAAAAATATTATATTCCTTTTTTAATTTAACTTTTATTTTTTATTTTATTTTACCTATTAATATTACTTTTTATCACGGTATCAAATCCTCGTGGGAAACGGGTACGGGATAACTTAAACATGCGGGCGGAGCCGCGGTAATTTTTGCTAGTGTAATGTTTTCCCTTTCCCGGTTCCTACAGGAAGTCTTTCCCGGGATAAAAAGTAGCATATGTCCAAATTTCAACCAAATTGCTTCAGGGGTTAGAGCGTGAAAGAGTAACAAACATCCATACAGACATCCAAATATACTTTCGCCTTTATAATATTAGTAAGATTTAAACCTTGTTAAATTTTACCTTTTGATATACTATATTCATTGGCAGCATGTGAAAGAAATTTTAACATAATAATAATAAATATTCGAATAATGATCATACTAAACATCATTATAGTATGAGGTACATTTTGTTATATGTGTATCATACATTTATAATATGTAATAACAAAACGTGACGTAACCAAGCTCAAGATGTAGCTCTCAAGTCATTCAAATGCAAGCTCAAATGACGTAAATTGAGTCACAGCTCTTGAGAGCAATATCATTTTAGATGTGGCCGATATGTGTTTATTAATTAGCCACGAACTTAAGATGCGAACCAAAACTTGAGTGTGTATCAGCCGAGATCTTGAGAGTGAATTTGAGATCCGTTTAATAATACGGGCCTAATAGTGTCTGCGAAACGCTCAAAGTTCCATGCGGCAAGTGTTTGGTAAACGATAAATGTGGTGAGCGGGTCAGTCCTGGATTAGATGACCGTTTGTTTGTTTGCATCTCCATTTACGAGTGTCTCCGCGCTTTATAAAGCACGCTAAACAGTGTCTTGGTTGCCAGTAACATGGTAACATAACATGGTAGCAATCTTCATCTTAAGCGTCGCTGAGCTGAAATGAGGACTTGTTTTAGGTATCCACATTGAACCGAGACAATTACATTTGTTATTTTTTTTATATGCAGGCGTTTTTATTATGTACTAGCTGACTTGCCCGGCTTCATCCGTGACATACTTACAACCCCGTGGCACCCATAATCTCGTCGCTTATTACTTTTCCAAAAATGTATGAAAGTTTCCTCGATTTGTTGACATTTATGATTACTGCTCCGCTCTCCTGTGTAGTGGCGTGATGATATATAGCTAATAACCTTCCTCAATAAATGCGCTATCCATATCCATAGCAAGCACAAAAATAATTTTTAAATCGGGCCAGTCGTTCACGCGTGATCAAGGGAAATAGGGATTCATTTTAAAAAAATGATGTAGTGCAGCAGAAAGATAAATAAATAAAATAAAGAAACGCTGTTGAGAAATTTATTTCTTGGCAGTATGAACCAGATACGGTTTTTAAAGTTTTGTAAAAGTAACCACAAAAGTTTTATTAATTAAGGTTAGTATTGTAGTAAAAGTGGTATCAGCAGTGTGATGGACGTTAAATACTTGTATAACTCCCTGAGAGTGTTGGGTCTGCATGTTACTGGCACTTTGAAAGGATTTAGTTTAAATTTACCCTGTGAAATGATGTTTACACACTAGAGCAATCCCTAGCCTTGCCCGCATGAAATAAAGTTATCTATATATCCTCATGCTGTATCAATGACGGGGTAATCAGAGTGGATTTATCGCCAGACTTAGAGATCTATGCTTACTCTTGCGCTTCGAGTTTTTGTGTGCTTGTGTTTTTTAACTAATATATTCTTTATATTCAGCTGTCTTGATGTTAACTAAAAACCAACGAGAAAAATCAGATAAAGTGAAAATCTAATCTCGACATAATCGTATGTACACCACGACACAAGGCACATGAAACTAAATAAACAAATAAAATGTCTATGCCAAGATCCTTGTACGTAGTTGAAATCAAAAAGAACGCAGTCTCAAGACAGGTAGATATATCCACAGGCAACCCATAACGAGACTATTCAGACTACATAAAATTAAAAAGACAATTTTGACTTTGGTTTTTACACAACGAAAGCACATTTCTATTTCGGATCAAATACAGCTTTCAATTGTGACGTTGAGGGTTAGGCTGGGGGTGAATCTAGAGTGATTTACGGACAGAGATGAAGGAAAGTTGTGCTTGCAAGAATATAAGCATTTATTGTACTAGTTAAAGATTATACAAAGCGATTATAAAGGAGGGGAGGAGTATCCTACCACACACCCTCGATTCGTCAATCCTAACGCACAATTGCCAAGGATAACCTCTACTAATTGTAACAAGGAATGACGAACCGAAAATCATGCTGTCAAGCAATCTTGAGGATGCCTCGTGTGTAGGCGAAACACGTGTCGACTTGTCGACTAAGTTTCACCTTGTACCTGGAGGGTAAGGTTTCCTTTTACCTATTCTACATCCCTTTCTTTGAGGAGTTCGGTTCTTTATTCCTCCGTTACAATACTCTACTTATTTTCGACCGTTGTGCGTTTGGATTGACAAATCGAGGGGTTGTGGTGGGATCCTTCTCCCCTCCTTTATTATCATTCTACGATGGATTTCCGCCATGTAACGCCCGATTCAATTAGTTATTAAGCATAGCAATTACTGTAACTGATATTTTAGAATTTAGAAATTATCTAAGCTAAGGTGATAGAAGAAGAGAGGTGGGTTCGGTAGGCGAGATTATTGAGGCGTCCCGAGATAAAGTGGGAGACGTCACCTTGTTGAGCAGTTGCAGCAGAGAAGGGCTGGGGACCGCCAGTGCGGCCATTAATATATGGTGCTGAGGACGTAAACTCGCGGAGCAAGGCACCGCTCCTGGCACGGGCTGGACCGCCGCGCCGTTAAGGCAAATAGTATACCTACTAAAAGAAAATATAAAATAGGTTCTCTCATTCTCTCACAACCTGTTTCTTAGGAAATCTCTTAGCTATTCGAAAAGGAAATGCTGCGAGACTTTTTAGCACAGTTGTTACAGGGATTCTTCTTAAATTTAGTTGAGATATTTAATATCGTAGGTACTATGTACTTATAACCTAACAATTATGTTGTAATATGTGTTATAATAAAGTTTCGTTTCCTTACAACGTTTCTGATTTGTAAATATTTTTCATACATTCATGGCTTGGAATGACTTCTAATTTTACTTTTATATGTATTTGTGTATAGTAGTGACGAATTTAACTTATTACATAAGAATCCCGACTATCCGAACAAAACCAGGGGTGTTCCGTATAATCGAAAATACGGACAATTGATTTAATAGTCAAATAATAAGATTGCGGGATTTATTAAGTGAAGAGTAAGTTTGACATACGTAATTTAGATTATATGATATAAACACTAGTTTTAGAAAATAATAAATACAGCAAGCGTCCACTCTTGACATATTTCCCGCGTAAAATCGTCATATCATTTCAAAATCGCTTAATAGAGCCGTTTAGAATGAGTCCGGATTATCGGATGTTCGTATATTCTACTGTATCTTGAAACTCTTTATTAATTGATTATTATGAAACACATTGTTTTGCTAATCATAAATCATAAAACCATTATTTCACGCACCAAAGATTATCTATTATCTAACTATCTTCACGCTGTATCCCTGACGGGATAGTCAGAGAGTATAGGACAGATCGCCAGACTTTGCGATCCACGCATACTTCTTTCGCTTCATGCAGATTCATTAATCGCTTCACACATTCACGTCTGGGTATCCGAGTACCATTCCGTTTTTGAGTAATTTTCTCACGTGGTCCTCATATATAAGTCTCGGCCTACCCTGACTACTTCTACCCACTACTTGCCCACAATATTCATTCTTCCTCAGTCGTTCCTCGCGCATTCATATTATCGACAAGACTAACTACTCTCCGCTCCAATATAAATAGCTAATACCTACCATCTATATAATTTATACCTCAAATCTCAAATCTAAAAGTGCAAAAACTGTACCATGAATAACAGAGATTTGACTGTCAAATTCTATTCCAATTGTAATATAAACGAAAAACCTTCACTACATAAAACGCAATATTGTATTCGAAGCACTCAACTTGAACAAATTATATTCGAATCCACTTATATGTTCCGAAAGGTTCTGTATATATTTTCTTAAATTGAATTGTAAGTATTACTGAAGTAATTCGTGATTTTATTTGTGTAATTTGATTTTATATATCTCGAAACATATTGGAATATCATACTTACTTCGAAAATGAAAAATAAATTATTTTTATGAAACCCGATTTTAGAGCAATGTAAAGCTAGCCGGGACAATAGGTTTGGTATTTATCTATAGTCTATACATACTAAAATTATAAAGAAGAATTAATTTTAAGGTTGTTTTCTTAACTACATTTAAAGTAGTCTTTTGATATTTTTTTCTTCCTAATTTATCATTCCTGTTACAAACAAAGAGTGGTGGTATATGTGATGAAATGTTATAAGACTAAAACAGTTTAACTTCTAACGCGTGTACATAAGTACACACACACATTTTTTTAAAAATTTGAACAACATGTAATTTCACTATAGCCAAGGAATCAGACGACTTCTAAACCGATTATGCTATAATACCAAGACAGCATCAGCCGATGTAAGCCAATGGAAAATACCAAAGAAGACTACGCGGCCTGGCGAACTACAGTCAACTTCGAAGACGAAGACTACCAACCGCTTCAGTACTCTTTCATCTGATAAAACTCTGGATAGTTCTCACAACTTACGCCACCAGGATGCCTCGACACTGAGAAAGAAAACCGGTCACATACCCCCAATCATGTTGCAGTTGAAATCTGATTGGACTCATGAAGCCATACGAACTGTCATCAGTAAGTACACCAAGAATTTTCACCTTCAATATAAAGGTAACAACAACATTTCCATTATTTGCTATTCTACTGACGACCACCAGACTCTAAAAAATGGCTTACTGTCAGAAAAGGTTGGAAAGGACGAGAAGCTGTATAAAGCTGTTATCTTTGGTCTACCGGCTTACGTGGAGGATCATCTAAAGGAAGAACTTGCTGGTATTGGATTCAACGATGTTATTGTACGTAAAATGAAAATTCCTGAAGGCAAAAATACTATAACCCCTCCATTTCTGGTACAACTTCCTGCTGGCAGCGATATGGCGTGCTTCCGTCAAATCAAGTACCAATTAACTGTGTGATACAGGTACAAAAATACCGATAAAACAATATTTATGGTACCCAGTGCTACCGTTGTTAAAGTTTCGGCCACTCCTCAAGAAATTGCAACTTACCTGCGAGATGCGTTAAATGCACTGAGGCTCATCTTAGCTCTGAATGTCCCAAAAAAGACCGCAGCCAACCGGCTCAATGCTGCAACTGTAAAGAAAACCATCCTGCTAACTATCGGCTGTGTAAAGAACGCCATAAATATCTAAGAAAAATACGGGAAAGACAGCAACTTATCCAGGAAACTCAAGCTGCTAAACGCGCAGTGATTATGAAGCAAAGTAAACTTGATGGACGAGCATGGAACACCGTGGCTACTGGATTAAATCCTCCATCACAAAAAACACATATAGGGGAAGGCCCTCAAACGCTAGCACATGCATCTCTGTCTCATGGTGGACAAGATCAGCGACAACAGATATGCTGAATATCTTAATGACCATTAAGTCGATAAAGAAGAAATTCGTTGCTTGTTCCAACATCATGGACAAGGTTATACTAATATTGACACACTTAGGAAAATATGTTTGATATACATTCATTGCGTTTCTTATATTGGAATGCTGGCGGTTTTTGCACAAAAATTAATGAGCTTCTTGACCTGGTGAGTAAATCTGCTGTCGACATTGTAGCTATATGTGAAACACGAATTTCACCCACGCAGCAACTCAATACCCCTGTTTTCACATGCTATCGCCACGACAAACTAAATGCCTTTCAAGGACAAGGAGTTGCAATACTCATAAAAAGCGATATTCCCCACACTCGAATCTCATTACCTGTAACACAGCACTTAGAATGCTTTGGCATTCAGCTCAACATGTCGGGAAATAATGTTGTCATTGTTTCCGCCTATCAGTCTTCCAACTGTCCACTTTTAACAAGTGACCTGGATTTAGTGATTGGCATCAACCCTCTGACAATAGTGATGGGTGATTTCAATGATAAACACCCTTATTGGGACACTAGTGCTGCTAACGACTGCGGCGAAATTCTTTTCAATCACATGAACTCTAATGATTATAATATTCTTGCACCAACTACAGCAACACTCGTTCACTATGATAGTTATTGGAAACCTTCCACTCCTGATGTTATTCTGTATAATTGTTTGAAACCCTATACAGAACCCAAGACTTTAACCAAGTTATCCTCTAACCATCTTGTTCTCCGTAAGCGGCAACATCACACGCAAACCCCATGTAGCATATAACTACTCCAAAGCAGACTGGGTCTCTTTTCGACGTTTTCTAGACAATAATGTCTCCCTGACTAGCTCTGTGTTCAATTGTACTTCTGATATTGACAATCAAATTGATCACCTCACCAAAGTTTTGATTGATGCGCGTGAACTTACTGTTCCTAAAACTACTATCAATCACAAGATCAAACTACCTAGACAGGAGTGACATAAAGAACAAAAACAAAATTCGTCGAGTTGCTCTAAAGGAGCAGGATCCAGTTATTAAGAAATTTCTTTTCGCTACTGTCACGGGATTACAACTTAATATAAAAAACGCTATCATAGCTGCTAACGACATCTCCTGGAATAAAAGACTAGCCAACGTTGATAACCCTCACCATGACTTGTGGCGGGTGGTCAAGAGTATCCACTATAGGCCTAACATTATACCGTGTCTCGTTGGACCTGATGGGACCCTAACCATCTCGGCACATGAGCAATGTAAGGCCCTAGCCTCTACCTTCGGAGAAAGAATGAATCTCACCCGGGACTGGCCTAGCACACCAATGATTGAGTCCCCAGAGTTGAAATGACCCCATGAACGGTACTGATAAACCGACTGCTCTGGTCCGGCCCTTTGAGATTCGTAAATTGGTGAGTAAGCTTAAGTCTCGGAAGGTCCCGGGCATTGACGGGATAAGCAATCTATTGCTGAAAAACCTGTCCCAGAAGTGTATTGTGCTGTTGACTAAAATTTTCAATTCCTGTTTACTTTTTGGCTATTATCCCTCTGCCTGGAAATCCGCCAAGGTCATTGCTATCAAAAAACCTGGAAAGGATGATCAAATCCCAAGCAATTATCGCCCAATCAGCTTGCTTCCCAGCTTTGGCAAGCTCTTTGAGTCTGTAATCCTATCTCGTCTATCTCAAATTACTGAACCCACTCTTGTACCCGAGCAGTTTGGCTTCCGCAAATTCCATGCCACCACTCAACAATTGGCAAGAGTCTCGGAACATATTGCTCACTATCTTAACTTGGGTAAATCCACTGGCATGATTTTACTAGATGTTGAAAAAGCCTTTGAGATTGCTAAAAGTATGGCATGAGGGCTTGCTTCATAAACTTATCACTAACAATGTTCCTCTAACATTAGTCTAACTTATCCAATCCTATCTCACAAATCGTAGTTTTTCAGTATACTTAGGCGATACTTACTCTAACCCCATACCCATAACTGCTGGTTACGCGGTTACATCTCGCTGTATACGCAGACGATACTGCCACTTACACTTCATCACAAGATTGTGATCTTATTGTCGCACGCTTGCAGCTATCAATGGATCTCTTAAGCTCGTACTTCACCAATTGAAAGCTAAAACTTAATACTAATAAAACCGATAATGTTTACTCGGAAACGCACCCCGCCAGTTCTTAGCGTCCAAATAGCTGGGTTCGCCATACCCTCGAGTAGTTCCGTGAAGTACCTGGGTACAATACTAGACAGTAAACTTAACTGGTCCAAAAATACCGAACAGCTATGTCTCAAAGGTGCCAAAGCAACTAACGCATTACGACACATTTTGAGCCGTAAATCAATTTTAAGCCCACGCACCAAGTTACGCATTTACACTACACTGTTATGGCCATGTATTACTTACGCTGCACCTGTTTGGTGCAGTACATCCGACTTAAACTACCTAAAACTCCAAGTATTGCAATACAAGTCTCTAAAAACTGCATACAATACACCTTTTAAAGCAAATCTAAAAAGACTTCATCGTCAATTAAGTTTTCCATTATTGAAGGATTTCGTCTTAAAACTTGCCCGTAAATTCTTTATTTACAAAAACCCAATACACAATAACACTATAATATCAACAATAGGTCGAAGTAGCTTGAACACCTTATCGTACGCATCTACGTATAACCGAAACCGACTACCACATCACTACTTCCTTGGTACGGTGACATCGTCACCTTTCCGGCTGGCGCTGGCGGCGGCGCAGCCTACCGCCACACACTTATTTATTTTTGTGCGAAACCGTAATTTCATATTCCACAATCAATACCAATTTTTTATAATTTCATTATAACATTGCCAGTGATTGTATATCGAATATTTCATTGCTAAAAATGATTAATGTAATTTTAGTCAACATCTATTATTAGTTTGCAGTGGTTGTCTCCTAACCAGCAAAATTATAGTGATAAGTGTAAAGTTATCATTTTGTATTTTTGTGATGAGTTTTCTTTTGTGAAGATGTAGCAAGTATTGATAAAGGAAAGGCTACCTTTAAAAAATTGTGATTCACACGATAGTTCGTAAATAGAATAAGATCTGTTTATGTAACATCATAATTATGTATCTATAATTGAAAAATAAAAGATCTTTAAAAAAAAAATGAAAAATACCAAGACAGAAAGCGGTAGAAACTTTAAAATTGCCTATGCACGTATTCATGGTGGAATACCACAAACCGTTTTTATATCTCTAATGGTTCCTGTGAAATTGATGCGGACGGACGGACAAACTAAGCCGTTTTATAATACTTTTCTAAACTTCAGGGTTTAAAAGTCTTAAAAACGATTGTATTATTGATCTCGAAGTCAAAATATTTTACTCCATTGTGAAATATGAAATGAGAACCACATAGTCTAAAAAACGATTCTATTATTGACTGCCTCTGTGGCGCGGTGGGAGTGAATACGACTGCTACGCAAGTTCGATTCCCACTCAGCATAAAACTTTGTGTGATCAGCACGATGGTTTATTCTGTGTCAGGGTGTTATTTATATATAAAATATGTATGTATTTAGAAATATATAAGTAGGTTTATCAGTTATCTGGTTACCATAGCACAACCTCTGCTTAGTTTGGAACCAAATGGCGTTGTGTGAGTTGTCCCAACGATATTTATTTATTTACTTATTTATTTCGATGCCAAATATTTAACTCCAAGACGACTATAATTTACGAAGTATATAAAGTAATGAAATGAAAACCACACAGTCACTGTTATCTACTATCTTAAACCACATTTTATCAATGTCTACACAGCTTCATGCAATGTGCACAAAGAGCTGCAAGTCAGGAAATAAATGTAGCATCAGACCCACAGAACAAAAAATCAATGTCACTCGCGTGCTCCCTACTAGAAACGCCTTACTCTTCATCTACATAAATGAAAATGAATCGCAAAATATGTTGCTAAGCCCAAAACTTAAAGACGGCTAAGACGGCAAACAAATTAGAAACATCATCCTCTTGCCCTTGTCCCAATTTACTTGAGGTCGGCGCAGTATGTCTAAATTCCATACTGCAAAATGTTTTGGCTTGGTTTTTATGGTCGGCAGCCAGCCTGACACCAACCCTACTTGGGAATGCTATCGTTTGGTGGCTTGCCCGCCACCACACGGGTGCCTTTCCAAGCCTTTCAGTACTCGGAACCTATACAAGAGGCAGTTTGCTTTTTCACAGGGGGAGGTTCTTCTTTGGTATAAGTAGTCCTTGTCTATACAATGCGTTGACGTCAGCCAAACAAATTACAGTAATTTATTTTAATTATTCATCGAACTCTAAGGAAGGTTTCTATGCAGAGCATCATCATCATCCGTGCATCCAGTTGCGTATCGCGATGCCCGGGGTCCTCTTTCCTACTTTTTCTCCTCCACTTCGCACGGTCGTCGGCATCCCCTGTAGTCGGACCATTGGCACGCATCACGTCAAATCAGCACCTCTTGGGTGTTCCCCTCTTACCGGGACCCGGCGGGGCAGATTTGGCCAGACATTTGTTTCCCATTTGCTGGTATGGTCACAAGATGTGACCATACCAGCGAAGTCGACACTCTTGCAGCTTATCTGCAATGTCCCGAACGCGAAGGCTGCCACGGATGCGAGAGTTAATATAAATATTGTAGGTCATTTTTTTTAACGCAGTGCCGTCTTGCCCAAAGTAAGCTAATATTAGCTTGTGGATGGATATGGGATCTAGACGACTAATAAACATACTTATATATTAACTTTTATACTATCGCGTTGCATTCTATAAATGTATTAGTTATTACCGGGACTAAACGTTAGGCAACAAAAGGTATGAAAATTAACCGCTTTTAGTCCCGGTAATAACTAATACATATAATATGTACTAATATATTTCTAAATACGTACATATTATACATAGGAAATACCCAAACTCCGAAACAAACATTTGTGGATCACACAAATATTTCCTCACGCGGTCCATCCGCGTGACTCCACACATCCACTGCAGCATCTTCATTTACGTGACACGCAGCTCCTGCTTGTGTTGCTCGAGTAGCAGCCACGCCTCACTGCCATGTAAAAGGACAGACCTAATTATGGTTTTATAGACCTATCCCTGATCGGCATTTTTGGGTTACAAATGACACCAGTCACCTCCCGCCGCCTGGACCACGTGGCAGCAATGCGTGCCTTGACGTCACAATCGATGTCAAGCTGGACGCGTGAAATACAGATCCCACGTATTTAACCTGGTCCGTGCGCCCTACGAAATCATCGCATCGTTTCTACGCAGAGCATAATTGGAAAAATTGCAACAGGAATGGAAAAGCTTCATTATGCGGTGCACAGCCGCATCAACTAGTTTCAAATAAAGCTGAAACTTACTTGACTGATCGATCAACGCACAGTTGAAACCGCTGAAACTTTGAAACCCATGAAATTTTGTACGAATATTCTTGTGTGGTGTGCTTTATTATTGGATGTTTAAAAATTGTACCCATGTACCATGAAAAGGGGTTTGCAAATTTGGACATTGTGTTTTTTGTGGAATTTGGCCATTTATTGTGGAGGTAGCTGATTAACACATAGCCTAATTTTCTTCTCGGATCAAGTTCCTTTGAAATTTTTTTACAGGAAATCTTCACTCCATGAGTTGAGCTGCGGGCATCCCCTCGTATTTCCTCGGATTACAGTAATTATTACAGACGAATGGTAAGCCAAGTTCGCGTATGCAAAGTTCGCCTAGAGTTTGACGTAAACTTGACACGTGATACTTTTACCTATTATTTTCGTAGACGCAAGTTAAATATTTCATACAATATTTCATACCAAGCGTTTCCTGAGACGTCACCCTATAATCATACGATAACAATATTTACTACAGATAAATGGTAGACAACTGACAGGTCGCGTAATACCTCATTTACAGTCTCGCGCGAGTCACGAGACGAGCTGCGAGACGAGCTGCGAGCTCGAAAATAATGTACTATAATACTGTGTTTACACTCGCGGCTAGTCTCGTGGCTCGCGTGAGAGTGTAATGAGTGATTTTCGGATTCAGTTAGACGTAAATTTGGCATGCAGTATTATTATTACTTTTGTCTCTATTATAAGCTAGCGAGAGGGAGCGAGCAATATTCTTAGCTCTGTGGTCAGACCACAGTAATAAAATGAATACCTTATTTGAACGTTTATGTTCCTGAACAAAAAGAATGAGGTTTGTAATATTCTGTTTATACCTATACTGTGGAACCCCGTATCCGTAGTTTGTTTGAATTAAGTTAGAAACTAGTATAGTGGGCACCTGTTGATGGTTCAGCTCAGTTGATTGGGCAAAAATAACTGGTCAAGTTTATACGTAAGATGTAAAAAAAAAGTAAAAAGTAAAAATATCTTTATTTTGCATAGACTATTTTAACGGCGCTTACAAAATGTCATACACTATTTAAAATATTTTAAGCGACCACCGCCGGTTCGGAACGCGGCCCACCTGAGAAGAACCGGCAAGAAACTTAGGAAGGCTTTTTTTTTTGATGGCCTATTTACAATTTAATATTATTTCACTTTGCCAGCAGATCATTTCCAGGCGTCCCTGTCCTGCAAATAGTCTTTAACGGAGTAAAAACCTTTGTCACAAAGCTTGTTTTTAATTAACTTTTTAAATTTATTTAATGGTAAATTTCTCAGGTCACAGGGAAGCTTGTTGTAAAAGCGTATACAGTTACCCTGGAAAGAATCGCCAATCTTATGTAGTCGACTGTAGTGGACTGAAAGATTATTTTTATTTCTAGTGTTTATATTATGTTAATCACAGAGTTTAGAAAACTGTGATAGATTTTTCTGGACATACACAAGATTGGCAAAAATGTATTGTGATGGTATGGTTAGAATATTTACTTCTCTGAATTTTTCTCGGAGAGAAACTCTGGGGCCCAAATTATAAATAGCGCGTACAGCCCGCTTTTGTAGAACAAAAATATTATTTAAATCTGCAGCACTCCCCCAAAGGAGAATACCGTAAGATATAATACTATGAAAATAGCTGAAGTAAACCATTCTAGCCGTAACAACATCTGTTAGAGTCCTCATCTTTTTTACAGCGTATGCAGCCGAACTTAACCTAGAGGCTGTCTTTTCTATGTGTGGGCCCCACTGCAAATTGGCATCAATAGTTATACCGAGGAACACAGTTGATTCTACAAACTCTAACACTTGTCCATTCAGTTGAACATTGGCCGCAACTTGTTTTACATTTGGTAGAGTAAATTTTATACATTTAGTTTTATTTTTATTAAGGCAAAGATTATTTGAGCTGAACCAATGAACTACTCTTGCAATTGCATTGTTTACATCGTCATAGTTATCTAATTGTCTTTTAATTTTAAAAATTAACGAGGTGTCATCTGCAAACAAAACAATCCTATTCCTGTCCCCTACATAAAATGGTAACTCTTTTCTTACCAAAAATTCCCTTTTAAATCCCCTTCAGTCTGGATTTCATCCTGGCCACAGTACAACTACCACTTTGGTTCAAATAACTGGAACAAGTTCAAGGAACAGTATGGAAAACGGTAAACTGACACTACTGACACTGTTGGACTTCAGTAATGCGTTCAACACCGTTGATTTTGAAATACTACTTGGCATTATGAGATCTCTTAACATATCTCCAACAGTAATTGACTGGTTTCGTAGTTACCTGTTTGGTCGTCGGCAGCGTATTAGTATCGAAGATACCATTTCCTCTTGGTGTACAACTTCTGCTGGCGTACCACAGGGTGGCGTTCTATCTCCTTTACTCTTTGCAGTTTTTATGAACTCTATCACTAAAGAACTAACTTCTTCCTACCACCTTTATGCAGATGATCTGCAGATTTACACTCATGCGCCTTTGGATAAATTGGTGGAGGCTGTCAATGCCATCAATGAAGACCTTGTCTCTATTTGCAAGTGGAGTAATTCTTATGGCTTAAAGGTAAACCCTAACAAGACACAGGTAATTGTTATTGGCAGTTCTAGAATGATGCCCAAAGTCGACTGGACGCTACTCCCTTCGGTTTCCTGTAGCGGTACTATTGTACCTTACAGTCAAGAAGTAAAAAATTTGGGCATATTGTTCGATAAATACCTGAACTGGAGTCCTCAAATTCGAGAATTAAGTCGTAAAATGTATGCTGCCACAGGTTCCCTGCGTAAGCTGCGAAATTTTCTGCCTGTTGCCACAAAGACTGCGCTTGTGCAATCCCTCCTATTTCCTATCCTTGACTATGCTGATGCCAGTTACCTCAACCTCACTGAAGACCATCTTAACAAACTTGAGAAACTCCAAAATCTCTGAATAAGGTTCATATTTGGATTGCGCAAGTATGACCATGTATCCGTATATAGAACACAGCTCAAGTGGTTACCTATCCGTCTTCGCCGGAATGCTCGTATATTGTCCTTGTTGTATAATGTTCTTTTTAACCCCCACACTCCGTCATATCTCAAAAATCGCTTTGAGTTTATGAATGACGCACACTCCAGGACACTGAGATCGTCTGAAAATTTAATTTTAAAAATTCCCTGCCACTCTTGCTAATTTTTAGACAAATCTTTTTCGGTTCTGGCGGTGAGGTTGTGGAATGACCTGCCAGTGACAATTAGGAGAGCACAATCTCTGCCTGTTTTTAAAAAATCATTGAAGGAATATTACTTACGTGAAAGCTAATGTAATCATCATTGATTAAAGTCTTTAGAACTGTATTGTGTGTATGGATGTATATTTATGTAATGTGTTCGTCCGAGACTACCAGGACTTTAATTGGTCGTGCTAATTAGTGTCTAGCACATAAGACCTTTTAGCCTTTTTGTTACCACCTCACTAAAAAGGCAACGGGTTCAAAATTTATTCCAAATTTAACATCCAAAATAGACACATTTTATTTTATTAAATTTTTTCGGCTCTTTAGACCCACCCCAGTTCCGTGCTTCGGAAGGCACGTTAAGCCGTTGGTCCCGGCTTTTGTTGGTGCCAATAAAACGGCAGTCGTTAAGCCAAGTTGAAGGCCTTATGGGCGGCTTAAAAAATTTCAACAGTAGGTCACCGCAGCCTGCGCCTGTCCATTTCAACACGGCAATGGGCTCACCACCTGTTACGTGGGACAAAAATGCATACGGTGAAATGTGGGCGTTTTATATGCCTCTGCCTACCCTTTCGGGGATAAAGGCGTGACAATATGTATGAATGTATGTATGTATATTTATGTATGATTTATTGTATGATTATATATTGGTATAGTTTGTAAATATGTATGATTATATGTAGGTATGGTATATATGAAATGTAAAGTATTTACTTGTTTTTTATGTTATTATTTTTTTTTTTTGCCAATTTTTTTCTGATTGCATAACTACATAGTAATGAGAATCGTAATCAGTATGCGTACAACACATGTGCCCTTAATAAATTTTCTTTTTTTCTCTCCATCCCATGGTTGCCTGGAAGAGATTGCCGTAGCGCGATAAGGCCGCCAATTGTACCTACAACTTACATAAATAATGTATTTTTTTTTATTTTATTATTGTAAATTTGGTGTACAATAAAGAGATATATTATATTATTATTATTATTAAATCATTAATATAAATGAGGAACAAGAATGGCCCAAGTATCGAGCCTTGCGGCACACCCATTGTAACCATGGATCCTACAGAACGTGTACCATTAATATCGACCCTCTGTATTCTATTGTTCAAATATGAAGACAGAAGGTCGAGAGCTTTGCCTCTTATTCCATAGTGGTGTAATTTTTTGCACAGCGTTTCATGTTGAACGCAATCAAAAGCCTTTGATAGATTGCAAAATATACCTAATGCATCGTGCTTGTCTTCCCAGGCTTCATGAATACATTTTAATAACTCAAAACCAGCATCGGAAGTTGAGTGCCCTTTCGTAAACCCAAATTGATTCGCATGAAGTATTTTATGACTATTTGATTCAAGATTATTTTTTCAAATACTTTGCTCAAAGTTGGCAGCACCGACACTGGTCGGAAATTAGACGGGTCTGTAGCGCTGCCAGCCTTGAACAAGGGAACGACTTTGCTGTGTTTCATTAAATCAGAAAATGTACCACTAGAAACACAGTCATTAAACACAGTTGCTAGATGGGGCGCAATGATCTCAATTATACATGATGCAGTTTTGACCGATAATCCCCAAAGGTCCGCGGTTTTCTTAATTTCGATACATTTAAATGTCTTTACAATGTCCTGAGCGCAAATATCTGTGAATACAAATGCATCCCTGCAACAAAGAACAGATTCTTCTAATAAATGTTCAGCGGAACTGGAAGACGCTTGGAGAGATTTTGTTGTCAATATAGGTACATTTTTGAAAAATGTTCAAACTCCGTTGCCACTTCCAGGTCCCTTGTAACATGGCAACCATTTACTTTTAAGTGGAAATCCCTTTCAGTCACCAAAGATCTACCGCATTCAGAGTTAATGATGTTTCAAGTCATTTTTATTTTATTCACAGAATTAGCAATTTTATTTTTTTAAATATTTTTGAATAATTTTTTACATATTCCTGAAAGGTTTGCCTAAAATTATATGATTTTTCTGAATATAATTCAAATAATTTATTTCTACTTTTAAAGATACTTGGTGTTGCCCAGTCACTGAAAACAGGGCGACCACCAATCTGTAGTGTTTTTGAGGTAAAAACTTTGCCAAACTCATCATTAATCAAATTAAATAAGTGTTTATATGACTGGTCTACATAAGTGAAGTTAGGTAGATATGGTAATCTCTTTAATACATTTTCTTTAAAATTATTCAAACGATTTTGGTTAATTGTTACATATTTAATTTGTTTTTTGCATACTTTGTTACAACTTTTAGGAAACTTTATCTATTGGCCACGATGATCTGACTCTACAGGATCCACAATACCTTTATCTATAGGTTTAATATCAGTAAAAATATTATGAATACATTTTGCACTACACACTCTTTGGCTGTAATACGAGTGGATTCTAAGAAAGTACTATGCAGATTAAAGGATTTAAATAAATTTTTCATTTTATTTCACTCTGATGGAGTTAATGATGTATCTAATATATCAACATTAAAATCTCCACAAACTATTATAGATTTCTTAGAACATTGGCATTTGAACAGTACTTCTTCAAGTCTTTACGTTCTTTAAATTATAAGTTTTTATTAATTAATATTAAAGAGCCTCCACGTTTAGAATGTTTTCTATTGAACGAGCTAGCAACCTGGTGATTTACGAAGTTCAACAATGTGATTTCATGATCTTTTAACCAGTGCTCTGTAGCACAAAAAATATTAATAGAATTTGCATAAATGTACAGCTCTAACTCTAAATCTTTACCATTTATTAAACCTCTAACATTATGGTGCACCAGGTTTATAGAAACAATATTTTTACTAAGATTATTCTCAGGGGCCAAAGTCAACTGGCCAGATTTATTATCTGTTGTCCTATAAACTAGTTTTTTGGAATTTCATTTTCCAAATGTGAAGTGTCAAAACTATCCTGCTCAATAAAAGCAGTTGTACTTGCCAATAATTTGGCTTGAAAAATCTAAAAATTAGATAGCAACAGTTCGTTGTAAAACCAACAACCTTTCGTTGTAAAATTTTATTATTGAAAATTATGTTCCAATCGAACAATTCAATTTTTTTGGAATATGATACCATGGTATGTAGTTTCATATTTAATTTGTATCTTAAGTGTCTTTTCCTTGTGTCCAAAATTTTTACCTATTTCATAGCAATAGACTATGGTCTTTGCATCACTTTTTATTTGCAACTTTTCTATTATAGATGCCTCGCAATTACTACTTGAACTTAATATACTATTATCCACACTGCACACAGTTTTAATTGGGGAAAATTCATCATTGCATCTAATTCTTTCACAACTCAAGGGTGAGGAAAAATTATGAAGTTATCAGTGGTGGACTGCCGTAACGTAAACAGTGTCTCTGTATATTTTTATAAAGAAAAATTATAAATTTTAAAGTATAAAACCCTATAAAAGTGTTTAAAGTACAATTTAACACCTAGAAAATTATCGTTTCAAGCACAAGGCGAATACGAAGTTATATGTGAATTAATTGATCGACCATAAATTTTGAAAATTTTTACCGTTGTAAAAAAATAAGTGAACGAAAGTATACCTACAATAAACTGTTATTGGTGATCAAAAACTTCATAAAAACAAACTAATATTGTGAAACGAATATAATCAGTAGAATTACGTTAATAGTAATCTGTAAAAAAAACAAATATCGAACATAAAATTTTATGGTAGGGTACCTAGTAGCAATACTGAACAAACATCACATCACATATCGGAATACACTTATTTACTAAAACACAAGTACACTCTTCTGGATTTGATTTACCTATTATAGATTTATTTTTAGTGAAATTGGAAATGTAATCTTAACCTATTATCATTTAAAGCGTAATGTACCTAGTTCTATATTGATTTGGATGATATGCTAAATACCTAAACAATTCAATTTAATATCTAATTTGAATATATTATTTCAAATATATTGGGTTTGTTGAAGACATTGATATACACATATACTACAGGTTTTTATCTTTATAATAGTCTTGTCAATTGTGTTTTTACTGATATTTATTAGCAAACAAAATATAAAAATGATGACCCGTAGTGCTGTATCCCGTGACTTGCAACAGAAGTTTAACCTCACTATAAAGGAACTGGAGATTTGCAAAAATCTCAACAAACAGTTGTTAGTGGATGACAGTGAAATGGAAATACTGACTGTAATTGAGAGAAACACCCAACTCAAACAAGAGTTGGCTGAGCTACATACACAGGTCATGGAGCTCACACTTCAGTGGGATCACCTCCAGTCAACAGTGATGGGTCTAGAAGAGTGTAGCGACACCCATGAACGTGCTTTGAAACGTATAAGCATTTTAGAGTGCGAGCTGAGTGATGCTCACAACTCCATCACTCTTAGTCTAACTAATCATAAATCGGTTGATCAAGCAGACCTTTCCAACAGTCTGTATAATGAGCTAATGTGTAGGAGGACAGAGACAGATCTCGATGAGCCCATCACCTCGCACCCAATACAAAACTCAGCATTGAATATTCCTATTACAGCAATAGACAAAACCGGTGACCACTTGTCGGTGACCAATACATCATCATCATAAATAAGATTAGTAAGTAGTAGCAGGAATAAATTAAAAAATACATAACACTCAATAAATTTATTTCTAAATCACAGAAAAACATGAAAAAGCTTAGAATAGGAGCGAACAAATATCTTAGGACTTGTAAATCAAATGTACAGTTAAAACAACTAATAGAAACAAGTAAAAAACAATTAAACACCCAAACAAAGCAATATGAGACTGATATACATCAATTACAGACAGAAATTATGTGTTTACATGATTCCTTAGAGTCCATAACTTTAAAATACAAAACATCACAGAAAGAAATTGGGGAGTACATTAAGGTATTGAATAGCTTGGTAGAGTCTTGTCACAGCAATGAACAAAGGTCCTATTCACTTGAGAAATTAAATAATCAAACACCTGACTGTGAAAAATCCCTACCATGTTCTTCCTTGTCTATAACATCCCGGGACGAGTCAACTTCTCCAATGGTTGACTCTGTGGGCAGTATATGTGACAATATTATTAAAACAAATAACACTTGCTGTAATAGCCCTGTAACAAAAATTACACAACCTTTAAACGTTGGAAAGACTGTTGTTTATTGTGATGAAATAGGCAAAAGTTTAGGTTATCACTTAGTTCAACATCTGGGTAATTCGGTCATAACCCTTTTATTTCCTGGGGCATCCTACTCTCAAATAATTAATAAGGTATTAACCAGTACACATTGCCCACAAACAACAATAGTGATACTTATTGGCAGAAGAGATAATGTAAACACTAAAACTATCATTAAGTATTACGAACAGTTATCAAACATGCAAGTTAAACAGGTTATACTGTCTACACTGCCATATAGCAAATCTTTTACACAAATTGAAAACAACATTAGATACAATATGAATAGAAAGTAACATACCTTGACCACATATTGTAGGAATATAGAATTATTTGACTGTAATCTTTTATTACAGAATAATTTCTTTTTTACATTAGATAGTTATTTACTATCAAAATTTTTACGACGTCAGATAGCTGTATTGATATCAATTTTTTTATTGAATAAAGCCAAATTATTGGCTTATAAACCAGCTCCTTTTGAGCTTAGTAATAATGACTTATTAACTTGGGATATTATCTCAAAAAACCAGTTTGTAAGACAACAGGTAAAAAATCTGGCCATTGTTATAGGTCTTTTGAGCCCATTAGGTCTACTTTTTTTAAAGATACTCATAATAATATTGGTTGTAATAATTCTGAGTATATTAACAATACTTCTAGTAGTTTAAACTTAGTAAACCAAAATATTGAAGGCATATCTGAAAAACTACTACAAACAGAACTTTATATAAAGGAACACAATGTTCACATCTTTTGTATTACAGAACATTGGTTAAAAAGTCATGAACTATTGTTCAACAATGAATTTTATTCACTTAGCAGTGCGTTCTCAAGAAAGAAAGCCATTCGTGGGGGCTCTCTTATATTCGTATCTAATAATTTAAAATGTAAAGAACGTAAAGATATTGTGGCCCTTTCTATTGAACGTACTGCTGAATTTTCCTGTGTTGAGCTTGAGCAACTCAGTATCCTCTGTGTCTACAGTCCTCCAGATTGGGCTTATAATTTATTAGAAACTGTAATGAAAAATGTATTGAAGCGTTTGTTTACTAGTAGAAAACATGTTGTGGTGTGTGGGGATTTTAATGTTGACATACTTGTGCAGTCTTCGAAATGTATCAGATTTATATATTTTTTTAAGTCTTTTGGCTTACAAAATTTATTTTGTGAGCCAACTAGAATTACCTCACATTCTAGAAAATGAATAGATAATATATTCTGCAACTGTGCAACAACAAAAAGGGAGATACTAAGTAACTTTCCATCAGATCATCTTGGTCAGAAAGCAGCGTTTCCTATTAAAGTCACTTCCAAAGGAAATAAAATTGTATGTAGGCCAATGACTTAAACAATTTAATGTTAATGTTTCAGCAAAAGTCACTAATCTTGATTTTAATCAGGAAGATCCAAACGGCTCATATAACTCCTTATTTAATACAATTAAAGCTGAGTACAAAAATATATTTCAATCAAAAACATTTTATAAAAACAAAAACCTGCAATTTTGTGCGTGGGTAACTACAGGTTACAAAAGTACAAAGGTACAAAAGTAGGGCTAAGTTGTACGAACTATATGGTATGAAGCAATTTAATTTTGATCCTGCTTTTATTCAATATGTAAAAAAATATTCCAAGACCTTCAAAAAGACCTGTGCTGCTGCCAAGTCGTTACATATCAGTAATAAGATTAAAGATTCAAAAAATAAGGTAAAAATGACTTGGAATGTAATCAATACTGAAACCGGTCGATTACTACCCCGTGATAATAACTTTGAGTTAATTATAAATAACAAGGTGATTAATAATAAATTAGATGAAGCACAAACTTTTAACAACTATTTTATAGACATACCCGCGAAAACAACTAGCTCCTTAAATTCTTGTCCAATTAAAGCTCAACGCATGCTTAAGGGGAAGCGTAGATCAGTGCAATGTCTTATTTAGCTTTAAATGTGTTAACTCTAAGGATATCATTAAAGTATTCAAGTTGCTTAACTCAAAAAAGACAGCTGACTTGTGGGGTATTTCTGTGAAATTGATACAGTCTATTATTGTTAATTTATCCCCACATCTAGCTGAAATATTTAATAAATGTATCGATAAAGGAGTGTTTCCGGATTTAATGAAACACAGCAAGGTAATACCTCTATTTAAGTCTGGATCCAAAACCGACCCTGGTAATTTCAGACCTATTTCAATATTACCTGCCATTAGCAAAATTTTTGAAAAAATTATATTGCAACAACTACAAGCTCATTTTAATTCAAATATGCTACTACATAAAGAGCAGTATGGTTTCACAAGGGGTCATTCTACCATTCATGCAGGTGTGACACTTCTGAATCATATATATGACGCCTGGGAGAATAGACAAGATGCTATTGGTGTATTCTGCGATCTCTCCAAAGCATTTGATTGCGTTGAACATAAAACACTATTGCGAAAACTCTTTTATTATTGTATCATAGACTCTGCACTGGACCTTGTTGCCTCCTACTTAAATGATCGGATACAACATGTTGATGTTAATGAAATTCGCTCTTCGGGAGCATCTGTAGCTATGGGTACGCCCATAGCTACAGATGAATTGATCCCTGCGGTACGCCGCAGGGATCAATTCTAGGTCCGTTTCTATTTTTAATTTATATTAACGATTTGCTATTCTTTATACAGAACTTGTGCGACATTGTTCTATTTGTTGATGATACGTCACTTATTTTTAAAGTAGATCGTACGCTTACTGATTTTAACGGCGTTAATAGTTCACTTGCCCAAGTTGTAGATTGGTTTACGACCAATAATTTGCTACTAAACGCTAAGACAAAATGTATCAGATTTAACATGCCTAATGTCAGGAATTGCGGTACAAATATAACATTACCCTTAATATTGTAGAATCAACTGTATTTTTGGGGATCACTTTAGATAGCAAACTGCAGTGGAACGCCCAAATAACGTGTCTTGCAGGTAAACTCAGCTCGGCAGCCTTTGCCGTTAGTAAAGTCAGGCAGCTCACTGATGTAGAAACTGCCAGGCTAGTATACTTTAGTTATTTTCATAGTGTCATGTCTTACGGCATTTTGCTGTGGGGTAAAGCAGCTGATCTACAAGTAATTTTTGTACTCCAGAAGAGAGCTATACGTGCAATATATAAATTGAGTGCTAGAGTGTCTCTTAGAGAGAAATTTAAAGAAATTGGCATTTTAACGGTCATCACAGTATATATTTGAAAATATCATGTTAGTTAAACAGAACATACATTTATACAATAGACACAGTGACATACATTCGATAAATACTAGAAATAAGCATAAATAAATTGGAACGCATCATCGTTTACAAAAGATTCACGACTCTTTTGCAGGTATTGGCGTACGCCTATATAATAAAATTCCTTTAGCATTATGAACCTGCCGTTACATAAATTTAAGGCGGAAATTAAGACGCACCTCTTGAAAATGGCTTATTACACAATTAATGATTATTTGAATGATAAAAATAAATGGAAATGAGTTGCTTGCTCTTCGCTCGAGCTATTTAGGATTCGAATGAATCTTGTGTTATATTATCTACTTGTCTTGAATCTGCATATATATGTTGTATTTTTTTTACCTTTTTTTTATACATTCTCCAGTATAAATAATTTGAAACGCCAGGCAACTAAAGGTATGATTGCGTTTAGTCCCGCTAATAACTAATATACATAATTATATGTAATTTGACTTTGTTATTGTGTGAGCACTATGTAGACTTATTTATAATTTTGAAATTGACATGATAGTTGCTGTGTAGTTTTTGGGTGTGTCATGCTCGCCTAAGTGTCCTGGCAGTGGTGGCGTATGTATCGGGTCACCTTGTTCCCTACAATACGGTTAAGTAAGGTGATGGCTGATATATGCGTCATACTCGTGAACGTGTGCCGTCTGTTGGGACTGGTCAGCTCATAGCTGTTATAGCAATTGTTACAAATAATATTATTTAAATTTAAGGCAAACTAAGTTTAGTCGACTGTTCTCACATAAATTCAAAGGAACTATGTAAGTGTAATTTTAATGAACACAACATTTATTTTATTCTTTTTTTTTTGTAAAATTTCATTACTGTATAATTGGTCAAATATCATGTTAATCAAACTGTGTCAAATGGCGGTTAGAAAAGAGTGGCCATGAGTTTTATTGCCAGGTTCTTCCTCTGGCTCTACCTTTTGCTTTGCGAATCTGGCAGTAAATGTAAATGTAGAAGCAGTAATCTTGACGTTCATAAGTGTTACTTTGTGACCTACATGAATAAAGTTTTTTTTTGATTTTTTTTTTGAGGAGTGATTTTGATATCCGCAGGCCATGTCTGCGGATATCAAAATCTTTCGGAATGAAGGCGTGGCTATATATACTAACTAACTATCTTCACAAAGGATGGATACCTGACGGGGTAGTCAGAGAGGATAGATTGCCAGGCTTCGCGATCCATGCATACTTTTTTCACTGCCTACAGATTCATCAATCGTTTCATACATGCACGTCTGGGTCCTTCTCACTTTTCCGGTTTTCAGCAATCTGCTCACATGGTCTTCATATGTAAGTCTCGGCCTACCCATAACTTCTTCGATTTCTACTTTCTATAAGTACAAAATAGGTAAATGTTCATACTATGGTAATACCAGTCTCAGCTGCAAATTTACCATTTCTTAGTCAAAAGGCCACCCTAAGTATTGACATAGGACAAAATAAATACTTAATACGATGAAATTCTAACAGAAACCCTAACTATCGCTCACGTTATTTTACTTAAAACCTTTTTTCCTTTAATGTGTTTTTCAAAAACAAACTCGGAGATTTTATTAATACTGTTATTTATTTATTTACCTATCATGCCTTATCCCCCAGGTTGTGGCTACCTGCTGAAAATTTTCAACAACTTGACTTAACGTCTGCCATGTTACTGGCAACCGGGACCAACGGCTTAACGTGCCTTCCGAATCACGAAAACGCTCGCAAATGTAAATGCCACAAAGTAGTCACCCATTCGAGGACCAGCCATAGTGAAAGTTGCGTAACTCAGTGATTGTTTTCAGAACACTGAGTCCGCGGGGCCACGAGCGCTTTTATACTGTTATATGGATACTAAATTCAATTGTCAAAACACCAGTGGGGAGGGTAACACATATCTATACTTAATCTAAGAAGCTGAAGAGTTTGATTTTTGATTGAACGCGCTAATTTCACGAACTACTAGTTCGAAATGATTTTTTTTTGTGTTCCAACACATCCCCTGTGTCCACAGCTCATTTTATATTGGTTATAATATCATCATGTTACTACTGACGAGATCGGAGCAGTAATAATAATAATAATCGTTGGGACAACTCACACAACGCCATCTGATTCCAAACTAAGCAGAGCTTGTACTATGGTAACCAGATAACTGTTAAACATACTTATATATTTCTAAATACATGCATATTATAGATAAATAACACCCAGACACAGAATAAACTATAGTGTGCCGGGACTTAAAGCTTAGTAATTGAAAGACACGGGTGTTCTAATCGACGTTTATTGTATGACTAATCCACTACAGTAATAACTTACATACTACATCACCCTCCTTAATGAAAAATAAAAAAATGAAGCAAAATATGTTTGTTTTTTTAATTCAATTTCCATTTACAATTTTTAATAAAATAAAATTCTTAACCTACAATATATGGTTTTGTACGGTTTTTATGTACCGTATCTACCGTACCATTTTTAATTATTGTAACATTAGGTCCAACTTCTTCAATCACTACATATGGTCCCTTAAACAATCTGTCCATTTTATTTGAAATTTCAAAAAAAAACTAAAAAAAATCAAAATGATTTAATTTTAATAAGTAGATTGGTTTACGACCAATAATTTGCTACTAAACGCTAAGACAAAATGTATCAGATTTAACATGCCTAATGTCAGGAATTGCGGTACAAATATAACATTGAACGGTGATACCCTTAATATTGTAGAATCAACTGTATTTTTGGGGATCACTTTAGATAGCAAAATGCAGTGGAACGCCCAAATAACGTGTCTTGCAGGTAAACTCAGCTCGGCAGCCTTTGCCGTTAGTAAAGTCAGGCAGCTCACTGATGTAGAAACTGCCAGGCTAGTATACTTTAGTTATTTTCATAGTGTCATGTCTTACGGCATTTTGCTGTGGGGTAAAGCAGCTGATCTACAAGTAATTTTTGTACTCCAGAAGAGAGCTATACGTGCAATATATAAATTGAGTGCTAGAGTGTCTCTTAGAGAGAAATTTAAAGAAATTGGCATTTTAACGGTCATCACAGTATATATTTGAAAATATCATGTTAGTTAAACAGAACATACATTTATACAATAGACACAGTGACATACATTCGATAAATACTAGAAATAAGCATAAATAAATTGGAACGCATCATCGTTTACAAAAGATTCACGACTCTTTTGCAGGTATTGGCGTACGCCTATATAATAAAATTCCTTTAGCATTATGAACCTGCCGTTACATAAATTTAAGGCGGAAATTAAGACGCACCTCTTGAAAATGGCTTATTACACAATTAATGATTATTTGAATGATAAAAATAAATGGCAATGAGTTGCTTGCTCTTCGCTCGAGCTATTTAGGATTCGAATGAATCTTGTGTTATATTATCTACTTGTCTTGAATCTGCATATATATGTTGTATTTTTTTTACCTTTTTTTTATACATTCTCCAGTATAAATAATTTGAAACGCCAGGCAACTAAAGGTATGATTGCGTTTAGTCCCGCTAATAACTAATATACATAATTATATGTAATTTGACTTTGTTATTGTGTGAGCACTATGTAGACTTATTTATAATTTTGAAATTGACATGATAGTTGCTGTGTAGTTTTTGGGTGTGTCATGCTCGCCTAAGTGTCCTGGCAGTGGTGGCGTATGTATCGGGTCACCTTGTTCCCTACAATACGGTTAAGTAAGGTGATGGCTGATATATGCGTCATACTCGTGAACGTGTGCCGTCTGTTGGGACTGGTCAGCTCATAGCTGTTATAGCAATTGTTACAAATAATATTATTTAAATTTAAGGCAAACTAAGTTTAGTCGACTGTTCTCACATAAATTCAAAGGAACTATGTAAGTGTAATTTTAATGAACACAACATTTATTTTATTCTTTTTTTTTGTAAAATTTCATTACTGTATAATTGGTCAAATATCATGTTAATCAAACTGTGTCAAATGGCGGTTAGAAAAGAGTGGCCATGAGTTTTATTGCCAGGTTCTTCCTCTGGCTCTACCTTTTGCTTTGCGAATCTGGCAGTAAATGTAAATGTAGAAGCAGTAATCTTGACGTTCATAAGTGTTACTTTGTGACCTACATGAATAAAGTTTTTTTTTGATTTTTTTTTTGAGGAGTGATTTTGATATCCGCAGGCAATGTCTGCGGATATCAAAATCTTTCGGAATGAAGGCGTGGCTATATATACTAACTAACTATCTTCACAAAGGATGGATACCTGACGGGGTAGTCAGAGAGGACAGATTGCCAGGCTTCGCGATCCATGCATACTTTTTTCACTGCCTACAGATTCATCAATCGTTTCATACATGCACGTCTGGGTCCTTCTCACTTTTCCGGTTTTCAGCAATCTGCTCACATGGTCTTCATATGTAAGTCTCGGCCTACCCATAACTTCTTCGATTTCTACTTTCTATAAGTACAAAATAGGTAAATGTTCATACTATGGTAATACCAGTCTCAGCTGCAAATTTACCATTTCTTAGTCAAAAGGCCACCCTAAGTATTGACATAGGACAAAATAAATACTTAATACGATGAAATTCTAACAGAAACCCTAACTATCGCTCACGTTATTTTACTTAAAACCTTTTTTCCTTTAATGTGTTTTTCAAAAACAAACTCGGAGATTTTATTAATACTGTTATTTATTTATTTACCTATCATGCCTTATCCCCCAGGTTGTGGCTACCTGCTGAAAATTTTCAACAACTTGACTTAACGTCTGCCATGTTACTGGCAACCGGGACCAACGGCTTAACGTGCCTTCCGAATCACGAAAACGCTCGCAAATGTAAATGCCACAAAGTAGTCACCCATTCGAGGACCAGCCATAGTGAAAGTTGCGTAACTCAGTGATTGTTTTCAGAACACTGAGTCCGCGGGGCCACGAGCGCTTTTATACTGTTATATGGATACTAAATTCAATTGTCAAAACACCAGTGGGGAGGGTAACACATATCTATACTTAATCTAAGAAGCTGAAGAGTTTGATTTTTGATTGAACGCGCTAATTTCACGAACTACTAGTTCGAAATGATTTTTTTTTGTGTTCCAACACATCCCCTGTGTCCACAGCTCATTTTATATTGGTTATAATATCATCATGTTACTACTGACGAGATCGGAGCAGTAATAATAATAATAATCGTTGGGACAACTCACACAACGCCATCTGATTCCAAACTAAGCAGAGCTTGTACTATGGTAACCAGATAACTGTTAAACATACTTATATATTTCTAAATACATGCATATTATAGATAAATAACACCCAGACACAGAATAAACTATAGTGTGCCGGGACTTAAAGCTTAGTAATTGAAAGACACGGGTGTTCTAATCGACGTTTATTGTATGACTAATCCACTACAGTAATAACTTACATACTACATCACCCTCCTTAATGAAAAATAAAAAAATGAAGCAAAATATGTTTGTTTTTTTAATTCAATTTCCATTTACAATTTTTAATAAAATAAAATTCTTAACCTACAATATATGGTTTTGTACGGTTTTTATGTACCGTATCTACCGTACCATTTTTAATTATTGTAACATTAGGTCCAACTTCTTCAATCACTACATATGGTCCCTTAAACAATCTGTCCATTTTATTTGAAATTTCAAAAAAAAACTAAAAAAAATCAAAATGATTTAATTTTAATAAGTAGATTGGTTTACGACCAATAATTTGCTACTAAACGCTAAGACAAAATGTATCAGATTTAACATGCCTAATGTCAGGAATTGCGGTACAAATATAACATTGAACGGTGATACCCTTAATATTGTAGAATCAACTGTATTTTTGGGGATCACTTTAGATAGCAAAATGCAGTGGAACGCCCAAATAACGTGTCTTGCAGGTAAACTCAGCTCGGCAGCCTTTGCCGTTAGTAAAGTCAGGCAGCTCACTGATGTAGAAACTGCCAGGCTAGTATACTTTAGTTATTTTCATAGTGTCATGTCTTACGGCATTTTGCTGTGGGGTAAAGCAGCTGATCTACAAGTAATTTTTGTACTCCAGAAGAGAGCTATACGTGCAATATATAAATTGAGTGCTAGAGTGTCTCTTAGAGAGAAATTTAAAGAAATTGGCATTTTAACGGTCATCACAGTATATATTTGAAAATATCATGTTAGTTAAACAGAACATACATTTATACAATAGACACAGTGACATACATTCGATAAATACTAGAAATAAGCATAAATAAATTGGAACGCATCATCGTTTACAAAAGATTCACGACTCTTTTGCAGGTATTGGCGTACGCCTATATAATAAAATTCCTTTAGCATTATGAACCTGCCGTTACATAAATTTAAGGCGGAAATTAAGACGCACCTCTTGAAAATGGCTTATTACACAATTAATGATTATTTGAATGATAAAAATAAATGGCAATGAGTTGCTTGCTCTTCGCTCGAGCTATTTAGGATTCGAATGAATCTTGTGTTATATTATCTACTTGTCTTGAATCTGCATATATATGTTGTATTTTTTTTACCTTTTTTTTATACATTCTCCAGTATAAATAATTTGAAACGCCAGGCAACTAAAGGTATGATTGCGTTTAGTCCCGCTAATAACTAATATACATAATTATATGTAATTTGACTTTGTTATTGTGTGAGCACTATGTAGACTTATTTATAATTTTGAAATTGACATGATAGTTGCTGTGTAGTTTTTGGGTGTGTCATGCTCGCCTAAGTGTCCTGGCAGTGGTGGCGTATGTATCGGGTCACCTTGTTCCCTACAATACGGTTAAGTAAGGTGATGGCTGATATATGCGTCATACTCGTGAACGTGTGCCGTCTGTTGGGACTGGTCAGCTCATAGCTGTTATAGCAATTGTTACAAATAATATTATTTAAATTTAAGGCAAACTAAGTTTAGTCGACTGTTCTCACATAAATTCAAAGGAACTATGTAAGTGTAATTTTAATGAACACAACATTTATTTTATTCTTTTTTTTTGTAAAATTTCATTACTGTATAATTGGTCAAATATCATGTTAATCAAACTGTGTCAAATGGCGGTTAGAAAAGAGTGGCCATGAGTTTTATTGCCAGGTTCTTCCTCTGGCTCTACCTTTTGCTTTGCGAATCTGGCAGTAAATGTAAATGTAGAAGCAGTAATCTTGACGTTCATAAGTGTTACTTTGTGACCTACATGAATAAAGTTTTTTTTTGATTTTTTTTTTGAGGAGTGATTTTGATATCCGCAGGCAATGTCTGCGGATATCAAAATCTTTCGGAATGAAGGCGTGGCTATATATACTAACTAACTATCTTCACAAAGGATGGATACCTGACGGGGTAGTCAGAGAGGACAGATTGCCAGGCTTCGCGATCCATGCATACTTTTTTCACTGCCTACAGATTCATCAATCGTTTCATACATGCACGTCTGGGTCCTTCTCACTTTTCCGGTTTTCAGCAATCTGCTCACATGGTCTTCATATGTAAGTCTCGGCCTACCCATAACTTCTTCGATTTCTACTTTCTATAAGTACAAAATAGGTAAATGTTCATACTATGGTAATACCAGTCTCAGCTGCAAATTTACCATTTCTTAGTCAAAAGGCCACCCTAAGTATTGACATAGGACAAAATAAATACTTAATACGATGAAATTCTAACAGAAACCCTAACTATCGCTCACGTTATTTTACTTAAAACCTTTTTTCCTTTAATGTGTTTTTCAAAAACAAACTCGGAGATTTTATTAATACTGTTATTTATTTATTTACCTATCATGCCTTATCCCCCAGGTTGTGGCTACCTGCTGAAAATTTTCAACAACTTGACTTAACGTCTGCCATGTTACTGGCAACCGGGACCAACGGCTTAACGTGCCTTCCGAATCACGAAAACGCTCGCAAATGTAAATGCCACAAAGTAGTCACCCATTCGAGGACCAGCCATAGTGAAAGTTGCGTAACTCAGTGATTGTTTTCAGAACACTGAGTCCGCGGGGCCACGAGCGCTTTTATACTGTTATATGGATACTAAATTCAATTGTCAAAACACCAGTGGGGAGGGTAACACATATCTATACTTAATCTAAGAAGCTGAAGAGTTTGATTTTTGATTGAACGCGCTAATTTCACGAACTACTAGTTCGAAATGATTTTTTTTTGTGTTCCAACACATCCCCTGTGTCCACAGCTCATTTTATATTGGTTATAATATCATCATGTTACTACTGACGAGATCGGAGCAGTAATAATAATAATAATCGTTGGGACAACTCACACAACGCCATCTGATTCCAAACTAAGCAGAGCTTGTACTATGGTAACCAGATAACTGTTAAACATACTTATATATTTCTAAATACATGCATATTATAGATAAATAACACCCAGACACAGAATAAACTATAGTGTGCCGGGACTTAAAGCTTAGTAATTGAAAGACACGGGTGTTCTAATCAACGTTTATTGTATGACTAATCCACTACAGTAATAACTTACATACTACATCACCCTCCTTAATGAAAAATAAAAAAATGAAGCAAAATATGTTTGTTTTTTTAATTCAATTTCCATTTACAATTTTTAATAAAATAAAATTCTTAACCTACAATATATGGTTTTGTACGGTTTTTATGTACCGTATCTACCGTACCATTTTTAATTATTGTAACATTAGGTCCAACTTCTTCAATCACTACATATGGTCCCTTAAACAATCTGTCCATTTTATTTGAAATTTCAAAAAAAAACTAAAAAAAATCAAAATGATTTAATTTTAATTCATTGCGTATTAAAATTAAATCATTTTTCTTATAACTAATTGTTTTTTATTTTGATCATAATTGACCTTTCTCACAATCTTACTATCTATTAACCTTTTTCTTACATCTCTATGCGCTAATTGAAGTCTATATTTTAATTCTAAGGCATAATAATAAGGATTATACAATGGCTCTTAATCATCTTTTAACCTACTTGGAATATTACAAGGTTTACCGAACACTAGTTCATAGGGCGTATAATTCGATGAGGTATGCACTGTGGTGTTATTATAGGAAAAGCACCAAAAAGGAAGTCAGTGGCTCCAAGTGTAAGAGTTTTCCTCACACTGTATACGCAAAAATTTACGCAAAGTTTTATGTGTATTTTCTAAAGCGCCTATGCTTTCATGATGGGAAGCTGTCGAATTATTTTTTTCTATTTCTAATAACTTACATACTTCCGTCATGGTAGAAGACATGAACTCCGTGCCACGATCAGTTGCTCTCACTCTAGGTACGCCGTATCTTAAAATAAAATTAGTAAGTAGCGACCTCGCTACGACAGTAGTTTCTTTAGTCGGAATAGGGTAAGCTTCGACATATTTTGTTAGCTCACATTGAAATGTTAATATGTACTGATTACCTCCATTATCTCTGTCTACAAGATCTAAAAATACCTTTTTAAACGCTGAATTCGCCGTTGTAGTTATCACCATAGGCTCCTTGTAGCTGGGTGAATGTTTCATCACTTGACACTTACTACATTTACTTACGTAATTTCTGACGTAATTTTTTAGTCCTGGCCAGTAGTACTTACTTTTAATGTTGTTTACCATTCGTCGAACGCCGGCATGTCCGCTCGAAGGTAATAAATGAAAATCATTTAAAATAACAGTTTTTTTCGTCTCTATCGGTAACTCTCTTTACATTTCTCATAATATGAATACGAGGGGGTCCGGACCACTCAATCACTTAATATATTCACAAATACTTCTCGCGTGAATTGTGACATAAAATTAAGGTTAATTTAAATAATTGACTGATTTTCTACGTAAGCTAAGCATTTTTCTTCTCTACTTATTTAATTTTTCTTTCTAAGTCAATCTAACTCTTTATCTTCTATACATTTCATTTCCACTGAGTCAATTGGCTTCCTTAATATTTTCACGATTTTTGGTTATTCAGTCCTCAAATCAGTGGGTTTACTAGAGATATCCAATGAACTCGACGGGAACTGCTCTCCTTTTAATTCTTTCAAACTATTTTCATGCATTGTTATCAATTTCTGACCCATGTTAAAAAATATAGTATCTAGCTCATTCAGAAGTTAGTTTAAAATCAATTACAAAGCCCGGATAGACATTCTTACTAAAAAGCGATTTATAAAACCATGGTAAAAACATGAATATATGACATAGGAATATGAGATAATGGTAAGGAATTTACGTAACTACCACCCGTGCAGTGTACCTGCTCTTTTATCCCATTATAACGGCGTCTTTAATTCTCAGCTTTTCTAAAAAAGTTTTTGTCATGTTTAATTTGCTTGTTCTGTGTCGATCGCTTCAATATTTCGTAACTTTTTAATTAGTTCATACCTTGATCTAATATGATTTTTTTTGATGAAGTTTTTTCTTTCTCTTTTGTCTGTCAAACAGGATGTAAAAGTTAGGTACAATTTTCATGAAGGTACTTTAAACTTAAAATTCAGTCGGATAATTTTACCTTTAGAGCTCGGTCCAAGGACACCTATCATCAAAAAAATTGAACCTCCCTGTTGGAAGCCTCAATACTCTCCACAAAATGGCCCACCCAAAGTCTTTTGTTATCGTTCATTATTGTCAGTATATTCTACAGACATATAAGACAGTAACCAGACCTAACGTTTGCGAAAAATAACGTAACTTATTACACACACATAGACAGGTAGCTTAGCTTAGTTATTTCTAGTGATTTCTTTTTATAATGAGACTTGACCACACTATGCACATCACCTTATTGTATATATTTTCTCTAATTTTGTAACATTTTACAATAATTTTATATAATATTTTCACTTCGACACATAAATCTTTGATTTTAAGATGACAGCGGTGGTACAAATTTGTAGCTTAGTTGTAGTAGAAAAATTGGCCACGTGCTGTTTGCTGTCAAAGTGTGAGTTGTAATGTAAGCTATACAGGAATAACAAAGATAGATTTATACAACAAATGGCAGGAGTGAAAAAGATGAAGTATTGCTCCATAAGCAAAGGAATATGTTTGGTCTGCTTACTCTTGTAAGTCTGTGGTGTATTCCCAGTTACCTTCAAACCTTACCTGGATTGGGAGCCTGGGGTTTACTTTTATAAGTCTTCCACGAGCAGCTATCATTTAACTTTTGATTTTCGGCATTGTTAGTTGCGACTGCTGTCTGACCTCCCAGTCTCGAAAGGACGTCAGTGTTGTTGCCTCGTCCGTTAATCAGCTGGTGCACCACTAGCAGGTAAAGTCGCTTGGGACTCTTACACCCCGGGACATAATATTACTAAAGAAATGTAGTTGTTTAGTACTTCTCTGTCTACCCTTTCGGAATGAAGGCGTGGCTATATATACTAACTAACTATCTTCACAAAGGATGGTAGTCAGAGAGGACAGATCGCCAGGCTTCGCGATCCATGCATACTTTTTTCACTGCCTACAGATTCATCAATCGTTTCATACATGCACGTCTGGGTCCTTCTCACTTTTCCGGTTTTCAGCAATCTGCTCACATGGTCTTCATATGTAAGTCTCGGCCTACCCATAACTTCTTCGATTTCTACTTTCTATAAGTACAAAATAGGTAAATGTTCATACTATGGTAATACCAGTCTCAGCTGCAAATTTACCATTTCTTAGTCAAAAGGCCACCCTAAGTATTGACATAGGACAAAATAAATACTTAATACGATGAAATTCTAACAGAAACCGTAAACTATCGCTCACGTTATTTTACTTAAAACCTTTTTTCCTTTAATGTGTTTTTCAAAAACAAACTCGGAGATTTTATTAATACTGTTATTTATTTATTTACCTATCATGCCTTATCCCCCAGGTTGTGGCTACCTGCTGTTGAAAATTTTCAACAACTTGACTTAACGTCTGCCATGTTACTGGCAACCGGGACCAACGGCTTAACGTGCCTTCCGAATCACGAAAACGCTCGCAAATGTAAATGCCACAAAGTAGTCACCCATTCGAGGACCAGCCATAGTGAAAGTTGCGTAACTCAGTGATTGTTTTCAGAACACTGAATCCGCGGGGCCACGAGCGCTTTTATACTGTTATATGGATACTAAATTCAATTGTCAAAACACGAGTGGGGAGGGTAACACATATCTATACTTAATCTAAGAAGCTGAAGAGTTTGATTTTTGATTGAACGCGCTAATTTCAGGAACTACTAGTTCGAAATGATTTTTTTTTTGTGTTCCAACACATCCCCTCTGTCCACAGCCCATTTTATATTGGTTATAATATCATCATGTTACTACTGACGAGATCGGAGCAGTAATAATAATAATAATCGTTGGGACAACTCACACAACGCCATCTGATTTCAAACTAAGCAGAGCTTGTACTATGGTAACCAGATAACTGTTAAACATACTTATATATTTCTAAATACATGCATATTATAGATAAATAACACCCAGACACAGAATAAACTATAGTGTGCCGGGACTTAAAGCTTAGTAATTGAAAGACACGGGTGTTCTAATCGACGTTTATTGTATGACTAATCCACTACAGTAATAACTTACATACTACATCACCCTCCTTAATGAAAAATAAAAAAATGAAGCAAAATATGTTTTTTTTTTAATTCAATTACCATTTACAATTTTTAATAAAATAAAATTCTTACCTACAATATATGGTTTTGTAGGGTTTTTATGTACCGTATCTACCGTACCATTTTTAATTATTGTAACATTAGGTCCAACTTCTTTAATCACTACATATGGTCCATTAAACAATCTGTCCATTTTATTTGAAATTTCAAAAAAAAACTAAAAAAAATCAAAATGATTTAATTTTAATTCATTGCGTATTAAAATTAAATCATTTTTCTTATAACTAATTGTTTTTTATTTTGATCATAATTGACCTTTCTCACAATCTTACTATCTATTAACCTTTTTCTTACATCTCTATGCGCTAATTGAAGTCTATATTTTAATTCTAAGGCATAATAATAAGGATTATACAATGGCTCTAAATCATCTTTTAACCTACTTGGAATATTACAAGGTTTACCGAACACTAGTTCATAGGGCGTATAATTTGATGAGGTATGCACTTTGGTGTTATTATAGGAGAAGCACCAAAAAGGAAGCCAGTGGCTCCAAGTGTAAGAGTTTTCCTCACACTGTATACGCAAAAAGTTACGCAAAGTTTTATGTGTATTTTCTAAAGCGCCTATGCTTTCATGATGGGAAGCTGTCGAATTATTTTTTTCTATTTCTAATAACTTACATACTTCCGTCATGGTAGAAGACATGAACTCCGTGCCACGACCAGTTGCTCTCACTCTAGGTACGCCGTATCTTAAAATAAAATTAGTAAGTAGCGACCTCGCTACAACAGTAGTTTCTTTAGTCGGAATAGGGTAAGCTTCGACATATTTTGTTAGCTCACATTGAAATGTTAATATGTACTGATGACCTCCATTATCTCTGTCTACAAGATCTAAAAATACCTTTTCAAACGCTGAATTCGCCGTTGTAATTATCACCATAGGCTCCTTGTAGCTGGGTGAATGTTTCATCACTTGACACTTACTACATTTACTTACGTAATTTCTGACGTAATTTTTTAGTCCTGGCCAGTAGTACTTACTCTTAATGTTGTTTACCATTCGTCGAACGCCGGCATGTCCGCTCGAAGGTAATAAATGAAAATCATTTAAAATAACAGTTTTTTTCGTCTCTATCGGTAACTCTCTTTACATTTCTCATAATATGAATACGAGGGGGTCCGGACCACTCAATCACTTAATATATTCACAAATACTTCTCGCGTGAATTGTGACATAAAATTAAGGTTGATTTAAATAATTGACTGATTTTCTACGTAAGCTAAGCATTTTTCTTCTCTACTTATTTAATTTTTCTTTCTAAGTCAATCTAACTCTTTATCTTCTATACATTTCATTTCCACTGAGTCAATTGGCTTCCTTAATATTTTCACGATTTTTGGTTATTCAGTCCTCAAATCAGTGGGTTTACTAGAGATATCCAATGAACTCGACGGGAACTGCTCTCCTTTTAATTCTTTCAAACTATTTTCTTCTCTCATCTTTCTACTCTGAGCCCGTGTTGTTACAAATATATTTTCATTAAGTCTTTTCAAATCATTTGAAGTTAAGGTTATTCTACACAATGCATCTGCTATTACGTTATCTTTACCCTTTATATAAACAATATTATAGTCATATTCTTCTAACTGTAATCGAAATTTTAATAGTCTACTTGATGGGTCTTTTATACTAAATAAATATATTAGTGGTTTATGGTCTGTCATGATTGTAAACTTTCTTCCAAATAAATAGGGTCTAAAATACTTTACGCTCTAAACTACAGATAATAGCTCTTTTTGTATAGTAGGGTAATTAATTTCTGCTTTATTTAAGGGTCTGCTTGCATTTGCGATTGGTTTTAAATTTTTATTACACAAACTGATTCTATAGAAATACCTGACGCTTCGGTTTGAAGTACAAATTCATTATCTGTTGAAAAATTTGGATACTCTAAGATAGGTGGAGTTACAAGTGCTTGTTTCAGGATTTCAAAAGAATTTTGTCAATTTTCTGTCCACTCGAATTTAATGTGTTTCCTGCAAAGCTTGTTTAGTGGAATGGTAATATCTGCAAAATGTGGGATAAATTTACGATAATAGTTACACATAGCAACGAAACGTCGTACGTCTGAATTTTGTGGTGTTGTATAATTTTGAATAGCCTTTACCTTTTCGGGATCGGGCAAAACACCTTCAACAGTTACAATATGACCTAATAGTTCTTTCTTACAAAAAATATTTTTTTTTGGATATATTTTAAAATTGACTTTTCTTAACCTTTCGAGTACTTTAATTAAATTTTGGTTATGAATTTCTAAAGTTCTACCTACTATTATCAAATCATCCATGTAAGTTATGCATTTCTCAAAATTTAGTCCTGACATTGTAATTGACATAATACGAGAGAACGCACTTAGGCTAATTTTCAAACCCATGGGGAGACGCTTCATCTGATACTGTCCTGAGCTAGTAGTGAAGGCTGTTACATTTCTGCTTTGTGGTTCAAGGTCAACTTGATAATAGCTTTGTGATAAATCTAAATGACTGAAATAAGTTCATCCAGAAAGCGAATCTAATATTTCTGTTATATTAGGAAGAGGGAACTTATCATATTTTATTGTTTCATTTGCTTTTCTATAATCAACTACTAATCTCCACTTTTTATTATTATTTTCCGACTTTTTTGGAACGAGTTCCATTCACTACTAGTTTGTTCTATTATTTCATCATCTAACATTTGCCTAATCTGTTTAACAATTTCTGATTTTGTAGATTGAGGTAGTCTGTATGGTTTGGTATATATAAGGGTAGTGTTTGCTTTTAAATTGATAGATTGACTCATTATTCTAGTGGTACTCAGTTTATCACCTTCCAAATGGAATACGTCTGCATACTTTGCACAAATCTTTTCAATACTTTTCTGTTCATCAGGTTGCAAATAATTTAAGTTTAAAGTAGATAAAAGGCGTTTTACTCGGTTTGCATCGGTTTCTGTGCTACTGTATTGACAAACAATGTAATCAGACAAATTCTCTAAATCTGGGTGAAAATATGGTAAGTTAGTATCTTCCTCACTCGTATTTAAAATTTTAATAGGAATTATACCGTTTCTTGGCTGCACTATACTTCCTGCCAAAAATATGTTTTCCGATAATTGTGTTGGAATAACTACGTAATCATTTTATGAATTTGATTGAATTGTTACAAAATGAATTGATTCACTTCTACGTGGTAAATATAAGTTTTTATTAAAATCGTTATTGCGATACATGTGTACTAAAAATTCCTTGTTGTTATACTGTAAAGTTAAAACGTTATTTAATAAGTCTATGTTTGCATTATACATTCTGAGAAAATCTAAACCAATAATTCCATCCGCCTTGCATGGCATGTCATTCAATACATGAAACCTAAATTTAAACGCTGTAGATTCTCTGGAAGTTGAATATGACTCTGTTTGAGAACTAAGGCATAATTTCAATTCAGCTATTTCGTTGGAATAAATGTCCACCAACCACCAATGCCTCTGATTGTTATATCATTATGTTGCAATATAATATTATGAGGGATTTTATTTTTAGCTATGACTGATAATGTTGCACCTGTATCTACTAAAAAGGAACATAAATTGTTACCTATTTTTAATATAATGCAATCGAGTCCTTGGCACGTAAATATTTTATGCTCGAAAAAACATATTCAAATTATTCAAGTCACGGTTTTCCGTCGTACTCTCATTCTGATTTGTCTGTTGGTCGGCAACGGTTTGATGGTGATTTTCCTAACCATAAAATTGCCGATGTTGAGCTCTAAAACCACGACCACGACCGTAACCTGTCTGTGACTGAAATCGCGGGACGTTATTACCGCGTCCACGATTGTAATAATTATTATTTCGTCCACGATAGTTTAAGTTATAATTACTTGCTCGTCCACGATAAGAAAAATTATTATTATTGTAACCCTGATACTAGTTACCTCGATTGATGAATCCACGACCGCGGGTATTTTGCCACCTTCCTCTGCTCCAGGGCTTACCTCTTAAATGCATTACCGCTTGCTGGGCTGGCTGCTGCGGCTCCTCATCCTGTGCTGCACATATGGCATCTTTGGTAGTCGCGGGCCGCAATAATCGTACCGAGCCTTCTATTGTGGAGACCATCTGAAAATCGTTTTATAGCGAATTTTTCATTTATCGGTTGTAAAACATCACTCGTAGCTTGGTTATCGTTTGACTGAGATATAGTTAAATTAATAAAAAGCTCTTCCAATTTACTACCAAATTCTGCTATACTCAAATCATTTTGTGACAATTTATTAATTTGCATAAGTAAAGAATTGGCTGACTGTTTTGTCAAAAGAAATGATTTTATATCTGCAATTAAAAGATCTGTACTAGAATAATCTGACTTTAACTTTAATTTTGCTAATTTTGTTAGTCGTATCTTAAGCACAAATGTTATAAGAAACTTTTTATCTGTCGCTTCACTTAAACAAGAATTATACATTTCAATACCTTGTATGATTTTTTCCGTAGTCTCCTCGTTACCATCCATCACCGGGATAATTGAACTCGCCGTTTTTAAATCAAACTTTGCCATGTTGTCAGATAATATAGACTCACTGTAACTTAATATTTTATTAAAAGTTTCCTCTATTTATTTACATAGATTAATTACTAATTCTAAATATTCAGTACATTTAATGTCTAATGTCTCAACAAATGTTTTAAATGTCTCATATAATTCTTTAGCCGTTTTAATTTTATTTAATCCTAGTTCTTGTAACCTTTTCTCTGGACCTAATTTTCTAAGACTTACTCTGATATATTCTAATTCTTCATAAATGTTTCGTAGTTTTACTTCCATAAACTAAAATTTAATATAACTTATTATAGAAATAATATTTAAAGTTCATAAAAAGTTCATATTTCCGTCGATACGATGACGCCGTAATCGGTTATAGAGAAGACTTTTTATTGTCAATTTTTATTTTTATTTTTGGGGAAAGTTTATTTAAGTAATTTTATTTAACACTTTTTGATTTAAATGTAATTCACTGCACTTTTTAAGTATTTAAGTATTTGCGAAAGGCTTCGATGGGGACTCCATCGGGTCCGACAGCTTTCCGATTCTTCATGCGGCGAAGCGCAGTCAGGACTTCTCCAGGCGTTACCGGTGGCACTAGTCCCTGATTCGGAGGGAGGTCCGGAGGCTGCACCTCTTTATGCTGCTTATTAAGCAGCTCGTGGAAGTACGAGCGCCATCTCTCCTTTACCGCGAGGTCTTCGCTTAACAGGTTGCCCTCAGGGTCTTTTACACAGCGACACTTGGATATATCCTGTGCCGCTTTGACCCTGGAGCGCGCCAGCTTATAGATGAGCTTCTGCCCCTCAGACGATTCCAGCTTATCATACAAAGGTTGTAAGTGGTCTCGTCTGGCTCTGGCTACAGCTCTCTTTGTGGCGCGCTTGGCAGCCCTGTACGCGTCGCGGTCTTCGGGAGATCCGGTCGCTTGCCACTTTTTAAAGAGGGCTTTCTTCTCCCTGGTCTCCCTCAGGACTGCGTCGTTCCACCACCAAGTTTCCTTGTCACATTTGCGTCCACCCTTAGACTCACCGAGCACCACCTTCACCTTATTGGGCATATAAAACATATAATACATCTACGCCGCAAACTGATAATATAACTGCCAGCAGTATGTTGTTGGTCGAAACATGTGATGCAAAAACAGTGCCTCCGTTAATTTCGGTACCCCGTTGGCTGATTATTGTTTCTTTGTTGTCACAAACACACTTGCTACACTCTTTTCCCTTTTTTTCCTAGTTACTTTCCAACGTTATGACCTTCAGTTTATAACTTGTCTTTAAAACTGCACAGTGTCGACGCGCTCGCCGGCAACCTGCTGATTGCGCACATTCTTCCGCCGCGACCGAGCACTCCGGCCACGCTATATATGACACCGCGCTCTGGCAGGGTCGCCATATAGTGTGCCGGGACTTAAAGCTTAGTAATTGAAAGACACGGGTGTTCTAATCGACGTTTATTGTATGACTAATCCACTACAGTAATAACTTACATACTACAAAACCATCGTGCTCATCACACAAAGATTTATCCTGGGTGGGAATCGAACCCATGACCTCATGCGTAGCAGTCGGATGCACTCCCACAGCGCCACAGAGGGAGAGAGATGTCAACAAATCGGGCAAATATTTTGTACCTTATTGGAAAATGTATTAACGATGGGATTAAATATGTCACGGGTGAAGCTGAAGGAGTCAGCTAGTCCTAAAATATAGCAAGTTACTAACATTGTCTTATAAAGGCTATGTGGTAAAAAAACATAAATTAGCATTAAATGATTTACTATAAATTAGCTGTATATACCTATAGGTTATCTTTGACAAATTGATTAATTTTATTCGTGCTTCGGAAGGCACGTTAAGTCGTTGGTCCCGGTTGCCAGTTACATGGCAGTCAATAAGCCAAGTTGAAGGACTTATAGACGGCTTGAAAAATTTCAACAGCAGGTAGCCACAACCTGCGTCTGTCTATGTCAACACGGCAATGGGCTCACCACCTATTACGTGGGACACATGCTGAAAAGTGAGTATACAATATGTATGCCTCTGCCTAAATAAATAAATATATAACAGTACAAATAAAATCTCTGAATTTGTTGTTGAAAAACAATGGGCTTATCACATATTACGTAGGACAGGAATACACAGGGTGAAAAGTAGGCGTATAATATGCCTCTGCCACCCCTTCGGGGATAAGGCTGATTGATGAACAAAGGCAAACAATTTTAAACAAATATTTAATGTGTTTGTTTCGTAGAATCTATAAAATTTTATAATTAATTAGATATTATATGCGATGAATCTGCGTCTTGTACTCGTATAGCAGACCCCTCTGCTACAGGTAAAAAAACCGCCACTGCATAAAAACCCACCTTTAATTATTCAGGACTTCTAACTGCTCTCCTTTTAATTCTTTCAAACTATTTTCTTCTCTCATCTTTCTACTCTGAGCCCGTGTTGTTACAAATATATTTTCATTAAGTCTTTTCAAATCATTTGAAGTTAAGGTTATTCTACGCAATGCATCTGCTATTACGTTATCTTTACCCTTTATATAAACAATATTATAGTCATATTCTTCTAACTGTAATCGAAATTTTAATAGTCTACTTGATGGGTCTTTTATACTAAATAAATATATTAGTGGTTTATGGTCTGTCATGATTGTAAACTTTCTTCCAAATAAATAGGGTCTAAAATACTTTACGCTCTAAACTACAGATAATAGCTCTTTTTGTATAGTAGGGTAATTAATTTCTGCTTTATTTAAGGGTCTGCTTGCATTTGCGATTGGTTTTAAATTTTTATTACACAAACTGATTCTATAGAAATACCTGACGCGTCGGTTTGAAGTACAAATTCATTATCTGTTGAAAAATTTGGATACTCTAAGATAGGTGGAGTTACAAGTGCTTGTTTCAGGATTTCAAAAGAATTTTGTCAATTTTCTGTCCACTCGAATTTAATGTGTTTCCTGCAAAGCTTGTTTAGTGGAATGGTAATATCTGCAAAATGTGGGATAAATTTACGATAATAGTTACACATAGCAACGAAACGTCGTACGTCTGAATTTTGTGGTGTTGTATAATTTTGAATAGCCTTTACCTTTTCGGGATCGGGCAAAACACCTTCAACAGTTACAATATGACCTAATAGTTCTTTCTTACAAAAAATAATTTTTTTTGGATATATTTTAAAATTGACTTTTCTTAACCTTTCGAGTACTTTAATTAAATTTTGGTTATTAATTTCTAAAGTTCTACCTACTATTATCAAATCATCCATGTAAGTTATGCATTTCTCAAAATTTAGTCCTGACATTGTAATTGACATAATACGAGAGAACGCACTTAGGCTAATTTTCAAACCCATGGGGAGACGCTTCATCTGATACTGTCCTGAGCTAGTAGTGAAGGCTGTTACATTTCTGCTTTGTGGTTCAAGGTCAACTTGATAATAGCTTTGTGATAAATCTAAATGACTGAAATAAGTTCATCCAGAAAGCGAATCTAATATTTCTGTTATATTAGGAAGAGGGAACTTATCATATTTTATTGTTTCATTTGCTTTTCTATAATCAACTACTAATCTCCACTTTTTATTATTATTTTCCGACTTTTTTGGAACGAGTTCCATTCACTACTAGTTTGTTCTATTATTTCATCATCTAACATTTGCCTAATCTGTTTAACAATTTCTGATTTTGTAGATTGAGGTAGTCTGTATGGTTTGGTATATATAAGGGTAGTGTTTGCTTTTAAATTGATAGATTGACTCATTATTCTAGTGGTACTCAGTTTATCACCTTCCAAATGGAATACGTCTGCATACTTTGCACAAATCTTTTCAATACTTTTCTGTTCATCAGGTTGCAAATAATTTAAGTTTAAAGTAGATAAAAGGCGTTTTACTCGGTTTGCATCGGTTTCTGTGCTACTGTATTGACAAACAATGTAATCAGACAAATTCTCTAAATCTGGGTGAAAATATGGTAAGTTAGTATCTTCCTCACTCGTATTTAAAATTTTAATAGGAATTATACCGTTTCTTGGCTGCACTATACTTCCTGCCAAAAATATGTTTTCCGATAATTGTGTTGGAATAACTACGTAATCATTTTATGAATTTGATTGAATTGTTACAAAATGAATTGATTCACTTCTACGTGGTAAATATAAGTTTTTATTAAAATCGTTATTGCGATACATGTGTACTAAAAATTCCTTGTTGTTATACTGTAAAGTTAAAACGTTATTTAATAAGTCTATGTTTGCATTATACATTCTGAGAAAATCTAAACCAATAATTCCATCCGCCTTGCATGGCATGTCATTCAATACATGAAACCTAAATTTAAACGCTGTAGATTCTCTGGAAGTTGAATATGACTCTGTTTGAGAACTAAGGCATAATTTCAATTCAGCTATTTCGTTGGAATAAATGTCCACCAACCACCAATGCCTCTGATTGTTATATCATTATGTTGCAATATAATATTATGAGGGATTTTATTTTTAGCTATGACTGATAATGTTGCACCTGTATCTACTAAAAAGGAACATAAATTGTTACCTATTTTTAATATAATGCAATCGAGTCCTTGGCACGTAAATATTTTATGCTCGAAAAAACATATTCAAATTATTCAAGTCACGGTTTTCCGTCGTACTCTCATTCTGATTTGTCTGTTGGTCGGCAACGGTTTGATGGTGATTTTCCTAACCATAAAATTGCCGATGTTGAGCTCTAAAATCACGACCACGACCGTAACCTGTCTGTGACTGAAATCGCGGGACGTTATTACCGCGTCCACGATTGTAATAATTATTATTTCGTCCACGATAGTTTAAGTTATAATTATTTGCTCGTCCACGATAAGAAAAATGATTATTATTGTAACCCTGATACTAGTTACCTCGATTGATGAATCCACGACCGCGGGTATTTTGCCACCTTCCTCTGCTCCAGGGCTTACCTCTTAAATGCATTACCGCTTGCTGGGCTGGCTGCTCCGGCTCCTCATCCTGTGCTGCACATATGGCATCTTTGGTAGTCGCGGGCCGCAATAATCGTACCGAGCCTTCTATTGTGGAGACCATCTGAAAATCGTTTTATAGCGAATTTTTCATTTATCGGTTGTAAAACATCACTCGTAGCTTGGTTATCGTTTGACTGAGATATAGTTAAATTAATAAAAAGCTCTTCCAATTTACTACCAAATTCTGCTATACTCAAATCATTTTGTGACAATTTATTAATTTGCATAAGTAAAGAATTGGCTGACTGTTTTGTCAAAAGAAATGATTTTATATCTGCAATTAAAAGATCTGTACTAGAATAATCTGACTTTAACTTTAATTTTGCTAATTTTGTTAGTCGTGTCTTAAGCACAAATGTTATAAGAAACTTTTTATCTGTCGCTTCACTTAAACAAGAATTATACATTTCAATACCTTGTATGATTTTTTCCGTAGTCTCCTCGTTACCATCCATCACCGGGATAATTGAACTCGCCGTTTTTAAATCAAACTTTGCCATGTTGTCAGATAATATAGACTCACTGTAACTTAATATTTTATCAAAAGTTTCCTCTATTTATTTACATAGATTAATTACTAATTCTAAATATTCAGTACATTTAATGTCTAATGTCTCAACAAATGTTTTAAATGTCTCATATAATTCTTTAGCCGTTTTAATTTTATTTAATCCTAGTTCTTGTAACCTTTTCTCTGGACCTAATTTTCTAAGACTTACTCTGATATATTCTAATTCTTCATAAATGTTTCGTAGTTTTACTTCCATAAACTAAAATTTAATATAACTTATTATAGAAATAATATTTAAAGTTCATAAAAAGTTCATATTTCCGTCGATACGATGACGCCGTAATCGGTTATAGAGAAGACTTTTTATTGTCAATTTTTATTTTTATTTTTGGGGAAAGTTTATTTAAGTAATTTTATTTAACACTTTTTGATTTAAATGTAATTCACTGCACTTTTTAAGTATTTAAGTATTTGCGAAAGGCTTCGATGGGGACTCCATCGGGTCCGACAGCTTTCCGATTCTTCATGCGGCGAAGCGCAGTCAGGACTTCTCCAGGCGTTACCGGTGGCACTAGTCCCTGATTCGGAGGGAGGTCCGGAGGCTGCACCTCTTTATGCTGCTTATTAAGCAGCTCGTGGAAGTACGAGCGCCATCTCTCCTTTACCGCGAGGTCTTCGCTTAACAGGTTGCCCTCAGGGTCTTTTACACAGCGACACTTGGATATATCCTGTGCCGCTTTGACCCTGGAGCGCGCCAGCTTATAGATGAGCTTCTGCCCCTCAGACGATTCCAGCTTATCATACAAAGGTTGTAAGTGGTCTCGTCTGGCTCTGGCTACAGCTCTCTTTGTGGCGCGCTTGGCAGCCCTGTACGCGTCGCGGTCTTCGGGAGATCCGGTCGCTTGCCACTTTTTAAAGAGGGCTTTCTTCTCCCTGGTCTCCCTCAGGACTGCGTCGTTCCACCACCAAGTTTCCTTGTCACATTTGCGTCCACCCTTAGACTCACCGAGCACCACCTTCACCTTATTGGGCATACAAAACATATAATACATCTACGCCGCAAACTGATAATATAACTGCCAGCAGTATGTTGTTGGTCGAAACATGTGATGCAAAAACAGTGCCTCCGTTAATTTCGGTACCCCGTTGGCTGATTATTGTTTCTTTGTTGTCACAAACACACTTGCTACACTCTTTTCCCTTTTTTTCCTAGTTACTTTCCAACGTTATGACCTTCAGTTTATAACTTGTCTTTAAAACTGCACAGTGTCGACGCGCTCGCCGGCAACCTGCTGATTGCGCACATTCTTCCGCCGCGACCGAGCACTCCGGCCACGCTATATATGACACCGCGCTCTGGCAGGGTCGCCATATAGTGTGCCGGGACTTAAAGCTTAGTAATTGAAAGACACGGGTGTTCTAATCGACGTTTATTGTATGACTAATCCACTACAGTAATAACTTACATACTACAAAACCATCGTGCTCATCACACAAAGATTTATCCTGGGTAGGAATCGAACCCATGACCTCATGCGTAGCAGTCGGATGCACTCCCACAGCGCCACAGAGGGAGAGAGATGTCAACAAATCGGGCAAATATTTTGTACTTTATTGGAAAATGTATTAACGATGGGATTAAATATGTCACGGGTGAAGCTGAAGGAGTCAGCTAGTCCTAAAATATAGCAAGTTACTAACATTGTCTTATAAAGGCTATGTGGTAAAAAAACATAAATTAGCATTAAATGATTTACTATAAATTAGCTGTATATACCTATAGGTTATCTTTGACAAATTGATTAATTTTATTCGTGCTTCGGAAGGCACGTTAAGTCGTTGGTCCCGGTTGCCAGTTACATGGCAGTCAATAAGCCAAGTTGAAGGACTTATAGACGGCTTGACAAATTTCAACAGCAGGTAGCCACAACCTGCGTCTGTCTATGTCAACACGGCAATGGGCTCACCACCTATTACGTGGGACACATGCTGAAAAGTGAGTATACAATATGTATGCCTCTGCCTAAATAAATAAATATATAACAGTACAAATAAAATCTCTGAATTTGTTGTTGAAAAACAATGGGCTTATCACATATTACGTAGGACAGGAATACACAGGGTGAAAAGTGGGCGTATAATATGCCTCTGCCACCCCTTCGGGGATAAGGCTGATTGATGAACAAAGGCAAACAATTTTAAACAAATATTTAATGTGTTTGTTTCGTAGAATCTATAAAATTTTATAATTAATTAGATATTATATGCGATGAATCTGCGTCTTGTACTCGTATAGCAGACCCCTCTGCTACAGGTAAAAAAACCGCCACTGCATAAAAACCCACCTTTAATTATTCAGGACTTCTAAAATACGCGAGGCTATACTAATACAGCTCCTATATAGTTTTCATTGATGAGCTTACTACAAACTTTGTGGTGAGGATGTCGAGATTGTAATTGGGGGACATTTTTTGCACAGCGCCATGTAGCCCAAAGTAATAAGCTTTGTTTTGCCAAATACCTGTGTGAGCTAGTGGGTGTGGAGCCGGACTCCGTGTGCCGTCTCTGCCCTAGCGGCATATGTGGACACGGCTGAGCATACGCTAATTGTGTGTACGGCTTGGGATTGGAGCCCTCACGGGCAGCGTTGGGCTAGATCTGTTGCTGCCGGTCGTGGTACGAGCCATGGCCGGCAGCCGACAATGTTGGGCCATCGTCGCCACCTTTGCAAGCGAGGTGATGGCGGCAAAAAGAGAGTAGTGAGCCGGGTGGAGATGCAGCGCCCCCGACTAGTTTATGGCCGTGGGCGGAAGGTCACGTGGTGAATAGCTCTCAGGCCTATTCTGCGACCCGGTTGGGAAGAAGCGCTGCGGGGTTTTGTGGGTAGGACGACCCCTAAAGGGTCGCATTCCTAGCGTCAAAAAAAAGTTATAATTTATAAAAGCAAATGCGATGTTTGCGATCTTGATAACTGACAAACATACTTAAATATTTTTAAATACAAACATATTATACATAGCAAACACCCAAACCGCGAAAGAAAAATTTGCAGATCACACAAATATTTGCTCCGAACCGGGAATCGAACTCGAAAATTCAGCGCGACAGTCACATACACTAGCACTTTCGCCATCTAGGCCATCAATTCAACGCTATGACTGCCTCTGTGGCGCGGTGGGAGTGCATCCGACTGCTACGCAAGAGGTCGTGGGTTCGATTCCCACCCATGATAAAACTTTGTGTGTTGAGCACGATGGTTTATTCTGTGTCTGGGTGTTGTTTATCTATAATATGTATGTATTTAGAAATATATAAGTATGTTTATCAGTTATCAGGTTATAGGTCACGCGGTGGATGATGAGCTCTGTAAGAAAGTGGAAGGGGAATGCGCAGAACTCATAAATTAGGTCTAATGTGCGGGGTGAGAGGGCTGAAAGGCGGGAGTGTAGGAGCGTGAACGCAGGAGTGGTCGAAATCCTACACGCACACTAGTGCACAGCCGCACAATCCTCCACGATATGTCGGCACGTGTGTTGTCACTAGTCTCGGCACTGTCACGCACATAAAATATTCTAGTCTTTCTGGTTAATTTTTTAATAGCGTATTGAAAATTGTCTGTCCAATCTGGACAAGAAAGAAAAATGGTTTATTGTGTAAATTGTTTGATCAAATATTTATACCAATTATAATTATTGTTATTGGCGATACATAACGCAGTGCTAGTGCCAACTTTGCTTTACGGTAGCGAAACCTGGGTATGTCAGCAGATGCATGAAAGTAAATTGAGTGGAGATGCGATCACTATGAAAATTGTGCGGCGTAACTTTGGCCGACCGGTTTGAATTAAAGTGTCAGCGTTAAGCTGGAAAAGGGCGTGCTTCGTTGGTTAGGACACGTCCAACGAATGAGTGGGGAACGATTGACTAAGAATATATATTGTGCGAAAGTAGAGGGCAGAAGGCATCAGGGTAGGCCGAGACTTGCATATGAAAAACCACGTGAGCAGATTGTTCAAAAACGGAAAAGTCTAAAGTACTTGGATACCCAGACGTGCGTGTATGAGGCGGTTAATGAAACTTAAGGAAGCGAAATAAGTATGCATGGAACGCGAAGCCTGGCAATCTGTCCTCTCTGACTACCCCGTCAGGGATACAGCGTGAAGATAGTTAGTTTAGTTATAAATTTCTAACAATTACATGTTTAATACAAAAAAAAAGTCACGCCTATCATTCACCGGGGTAAGCAGAGACTTCTTCCACTTCTTTTACTTTAATAAGTATTGTCAGTGTCACACCATTATATACCTATTTCTACATTAGAATATTACAATAAAAATGTTGTTTTCTAAAAATACGATCACTGAGAACTAAATAAATTACCTATCATGGTTTAATATTTTCACGCAAAACACTTTGAACTCATTTGTTGTAAATAATATAAACCTACTTATGTACCTACCTACCTACGTTATAAAATAAAATAAATGTTTAATGGTTCAAAGCAGAGTCGTATTAAACTTGATACTTTGTGTAATAATATTGTGCGCGATTTTACATGCGCAAACTATCCCCACTCATTTTTGTCAGAGCTCATCATTCGCCGCGCGACTTGTACCATAGTACAAGCTCTGCTTAGTGTGGAATCAGATGGCATTGTGTGAGTTGTCCCAACAATATTTATTTTATTTATTTTTTATTTATTCTGAAGACATGTTCTTTATTTTTCTTTTTTGTTTCCACGCCTTCGCCTAGTCCAAAGTAAGCTAATATAAGCTTCTGTTATAATATAATATAATATAATAATATGTCTATGTACATTTTTCACATTACAACGGCAATCTCTTCATAAAAATAAGAAAATTTTAGAAAAATTTAGTCAATCGTTCCCCACTCATTCGTTGGACGTGCCCTAACCAACGAAGCACGCCCTTTTCCAGCTTAACGCTAACTATTTCATTCAAACCGGTCGGCCAAAGTTACGCCGCACAATTTTCGAAGTGATCGCATCTCCACTCAATTTACTTTCATGCATCTGCTGACATACCCAGGTTTCGCTACCGTAAAGCAAACGTTGGCATTAGCACTGCGTTATGTATTGATAATAACAATAATTATAATTGGTATAAATATTTGATCAAACAATTTACATAATAAACCATGTTTCTTTCTTGTCCAGATTGGACAGACAATTTTCTCGGGGCATCAAAACCTCAATACGCTATTAAAAGATTGACCAGAAAGACTAGAATATTTTATGTGCGTGACAGTACCGAGCAACACGTGCCGACATATCGTAGAGGAGTGTGCAGCTGTGCACTAGTGTGCGTGTAGGATTTCGACCACTCCCGCGTTCACGCTCCTACACTCCCGCCTTTCAGCCCTCTCACCCCGCACATTAGACCTAATTTATGAGTTCTGCGCATTCCCCTTCCACTTTCTTACAGAGCTCATCATTCACCACGCGACCTATAACCAGATAACTGATAAACCTACTTATATATTTCTAAATACATACTCTATACATACGCTCGTGGCCCCGCGGTCTCAGTGTTCTGTAAACGATCACTGAGTTACGCAACTTTCACTATGGCTGGTCCTCGGATGGGTGACCACTTTGTGGCATTTACATTTGCGAGCGTTTCCGTGCTTCGGAAGGCACGTTAAGCCGTTGGTCCCGGTTGCCAGTAAAATGGCAGTCGTTAAGCCTGGTTGAAGGCCTTATGGGCGGCTTGAAAATTTCAACAGCACCCACCCACCATTCAGTAGCCACAACCTGCGTCTGTCTATTTCAACACGGCAATGGGCTCACCACCTATTACGTGGGACAGGAATCCACACGGTGAAAAGTGGGCTATAATATGCCTCTGCCACCCCTTCGGGGATAAGGCGTGATGGATATTTATTTATTTATTTTATTTATTTATACATATTATAGATAAACAACACCCAGACACAGAATAAACCATCGTGTTCATCACAACAAGTTTTATCCTGGGTGGGAATCGAACCCACGACCTCTTGCGTAGCAGTCGGATGCACTCCCACCTCTTGATTGCCTAGATGGCGAAAGTGCGAATTTTCGAGTTCGATTCCCGGTTCGGAGCAAATATTTGTGTGATCCGCAAATTTTTCTTTCGCGGTTTGGGTGTTTGCTATGTATAATATGTTTGTATTTAAAAATATTTAAGTATGTTTGTCAGTTATCTAGATCGCATACATCGCATTTGCTTTTATAAATTATAACTTTTTTTTGACGCTGGGAATGCGTTTACGCGCCATCATTCCTACTGCAGGGGCAGTAGGAACGGTGTGTGGGACTCCCGGCCTTTGGGGGTCGTCCTACCCACTAAACCCCGCGGCGCTTCTTCCCAACCTGGTCGCAGAATAGGCCTGAGAGCTATTTACCACGAGACCTTCCGCCCACGGCCATAAACTAGTCGGGGGCGCGCTGCAGCTCCACCCGGCTCACTACTCTCTTTTTGCCGCCATCACCTCGCTTGCAAAGGTGGCGACGATGGCCCAACATTGTCGGCTGCCGGCCATGGCTCGTACCACGACCGGCAGCAACAGATCTAGCCCAACGCTGCCCGTGAGGGCTCCCGTCCCAAGCCGTACACACAATTAGCGTATGCTCAGCCGTGTTCACATATGCCGCTAGGTCAGAGACGGCACACGGAGTCTGGCTCCACACCCACTAGCTCACACAGGTATTTGGCAAAACAAAGCTTATTACTTTGGGCTACATGGTGCTGTTCAAAAAATGTCCCCCAATTACAATCTCGACATCCTCACCACAAAGTTTGTAGTAAGCTCATCAATGAAAACTATTTAGGAGCTGTATTAGGATAGCCTCGCGTATTTTAGAAGTCCTGAATAATTAAAGGTGGGTTTTTATGCAGTGGCGGTTTTTTTACCTGTAGCAGAGGGGTCTGCTATACGAGTACAAGACGCAGATTCATCGCATATAATATTAACAAGTAAACACATGCCTGAATTTTATCACATAAATGGAATTTTAGTGATGTCAAATACAAATTTAGTGCGGTTTATGATATCACGTTTTTCAAGTTTAGTTCGACATAATAACAGAATAGCATTTGGCAATCTCTCAATAAAAATAAGAAAATTTTAGAGAAATTTAGTTTAGTGGTTTCAACAACAGAATTAGCACCATTGTTACTAAATAATTTAAAATTTTAGAAAGTCTTTGATTATATAAACACGCAGATTACTAATGCGCGCGACGAAAATGCAGCCAAAAAATATACACTAGTTCGGGTATGTCGGTCAATCCGCCCGCCAATGACCGTATTGAGTCATCGCGACGCAATACGGTCATTGGTGCACACGTGACGCACCATACGGTCATTGGCGCACACGTGACATATACTATATATATACATATACTCGCACTTACCCACACATGGCAAAAAAATTGGCATCAACTTTGACGACACGCGTTGTACGGGACGCGGTATCTGGGCGTTTATATAATCTAAGTAGTACAATAATTATATAAACATGCTTTTAATATTAGTGTATTGTAAATGTAAGTATGATTGTGTTACGCGTGTGCAAGAGAAGGTTGACTGTATTTGTGTATGTGTGTGTGAGTGCGTGTGAATGTGTTATGGGATCTAGACGGCTGATAAACATACTTATACACTAAATGCATACATATTATACATACAAAACACCCAAACTCCGAATCAAACATTTGTGGATCACACAAATTTTTCTTCCAACCCGGGAATCGATCCCGGGACCTCAGTCGCGGCAATCTCATACACTACTGCGCCACTGAGACAGTTAGAAGAGAAGGTAGACATTACTACAGAGCAGAGGAAATTCAATTTAACAAAATATTCTATTAATATACTGAGTGATAATTTCAAAAGCTGTCTAATTTTAATATTAATCGTTGAATTATGCCGTAGGCGTCCCGCAATATTTGTGAGCTGTCTTTGAAATGCGTAATGTATCTTATTAAGAACGCACAAATACGTAGGAATTACGTTCTCCTTGTGTACGCTCTTGTAAGGAAATTAGCGTTTTATAACTTAATTAAATGTGTGACAGTTATATATCTACCTGCAAAGATATTCGACAATTTTCAGAAATATTTTTTTATTTATGTAACTGTTGAAGGAGATAAAGGTGCAATGGTACTGCTTATTTCTATAAAGAAATATCTCCCAGCAGACCGGCGATAGAAGAACGTGAAGAAGTACGAAAATAACCAGTAATAGTGAGTAAATAAAAGAGCAAAGATAGAACTAAAATTAACACACATACAAAATTATATAATATATAACAACATATAAATACAAAACAATATAAATAAATACAAATAAATATACTTACATATATGTATAAACAAATACGAAATAAAGATAAGTATATTTACGTATAATATAAATAAAGTAAATTTACAGTGTAGAGAGAAAGTGTTCACGAACTTTCCTTTTAAAAGTATTAACAGTTTTGCTTTCTCTTATAGCAGGTGGGATCGAGTTCCACAATCTGACCGCATGCACAGTAAAGGAGTAAAAATAGAAATCTTCTTCAAAAGATCGCTATTTTGTCCTTCAATACAGTATTATCATCAAAATCAATATGTGCCAATGTCATGAGTAGATGAGACGTACATAGTTCGACGAGGAGTCTACACCTGATCACAGAATAAGTAATAGTACAACGTACAGAAGTTTCACCCCTTAACAAAAGTCAGTTATAGGTATGAATAGACTTGCCGCCTCCTAGCAAGATTGAACCTTAAAATTGCCTGCGAACGTTGAGCTTTCTTTGCGCGCCAGAGGTTTATGACCGAGCTGCGAAGTCCACGCGGGGTTGTCACTTGAGAAGTTTTTGTAGGTACAAATAAATCAACTAGGTAGTTGATTTATTTAGAGCGTGACTCTCTCATTAGCCGCTCCGAGCGGTGCGCCGCCCGTATATACCTAAACTGCGGAGTGACACCCCCCTGACCGATCACGGCCAAACCGTTAAAAGCAAGTGAACAAATTTGTAATAATGTTAATGATACGCGAAAAGGACCTGAAAATTATAAAGAATGTATTTATATGTATTTGTAAAAGAAACTATGCAAGAGACTGCATAGTTTCTTTTACAAATACAAAGTACACTCAAAAAATCTTTAAATGCTTAGTACCATTATTAGACTGTGGGTATACTGACTTTGTTGCTTGTGTGTATTTCAGCAGTCTTTAAATTTTTCTAATACTTCGCTTTTATTTGTTATTCTTACAATATTATAGTTAAAAATAACAATAAACATCTTAATAATATTATAATCTTAATAATATTATAAATGAGAAAGTTTGTATGGATGTTTGTTACTCTTTCACGTAAAAATAATAATAATAATACTCTTTATTGTACACCATAAATAAAACAAATTACAGATTTTTACATTCATAAATGTAGTACAATGGGCGGCCTTATCGCAAACAGCAATCTCTTCCAGGCAACCTTTAGATGGATAGGATTGTATTAATATCGAGTGTGGGAAGTTTCAATGGTGACGTATTTCTGTGCAACTAAAATATATACTCAACTATATACTACATAAATATTTACAGATACACAAATACATACATATGGGCCTATAAATTAGTTTACATTGATAAATAATATTGTTTTACCTGTGCTTTAAAAGATGCCAAAGATTGAGCTCGCCTAATAAATACCGGTAGAGCATTCCACAAACGCGCGGCTTGCACTGTGAAGGATTTGTCATAAAATTTTGTAGAATGCACGGCATGTGCAGTCTCAAATTCTCTGACGACCTTAAGAACCTCGAATGTGTATCACTTAGAAACTCAAAACGATCTTTGAGGTAAGAAGGAGCTAGAGGGTTAAATAAAATATTATAAAGTAAGGAAAGTATATGAGTATTCCGACGAAGGCGAATTGGGAGCCACTTGAGCTTGTTGCGATATTCCGAGACATGATCATATTTACGTAAGCGATAAATAAATCTTATGCAAAAATTTTGAAGGCGCTCAAGTTTATCGAGTTTTCTCGATAAACTTGAGCGCTACTCTGTAAGATCAAGATAGCTGGGATCTGCGTAGTCCCAGTGGCGTGCACAAGGATTTCGGATGGGGTATGCATGCCCTAACTACCCGAAGTCCCCGCGAGAAATAAAGCGCTGACTCAGTGTTCTATAAACGAACGAACGTTAAGCAACTTTTGCTATGGCTGGTCACGGATGGGCGTGCACTTTGTGTCATTTATATTTGCGAGTGTTTCCGTGCTTTGCAAGGCATCTTAAACTAACTAACTAACTAACTTTCTTCACTGCTGTATCCCTGACGGGGTAGTCAGAGAGGACAGATCGCCAGGCTTCGCGATCCATGCATACTTCTTTCGCTTCTTCGAGATTCATCAATCGCTTCATACACGCACGTCTGGGTATCCGAGTACTTTTGACCTTTCCGTTTTTGAGCAATCTGCTCACGTGGTCTTCATATGTAAGTCTCGGCCTACCCTGACTCCTTCTACCCTCTACTTTTGAACAATATATATTCTTCGTCAATCGTTCCTCACTCATTCGTTGGACGTGTCCAAACCAACGGAGCACGCCCTTTTCCAGCTTAACGCTGACACTTTCATTCAAACCTGCCATATTGCGTATCACTTCGTTACGTATTCAGTGGGCCAAGGTAACGCCGCACAATTTTCGAAGTGATCGCATCTCCACAGCATTCAATTTACTTTCATGCATCTGCTGACATACCCAGATTTCACTACCGTAAAGCAAAGTTGGCACTAGCACTGCGTTATTAATCGCCATTCGTGCTTCTTTTACGATGCTTTGTCGCTTTACTAACTGGGACAAAGCACCGTTAACTTTGTTTCCGGCAGCTACTCGCCGTTCTACATCGAATCACATCTTCCATCCGCGCTAAACATACTTCCTAAATACACAATTTCATTCACTTGCTCTAGACGTTCCTGGTTTACCCTAATCTCGCATTTAGTTCTTACGTCACCTCTTTCAAATACTAGAACCTTAGTTTTACTTGCATTCAAGCGAAGACCCTTACTTTCACACTCCTCTTTCATATTAGTGACTAATGTCTGAAGGTCGGCTTCTGATGAGGCCATGAGCACCGCATCATCAGCGTACAGCAGACAGTTTACTGTAAAGTCACCCAAATTCACACCCATATTAAAATCTTTCAACTTCTGCAGGCAACTGTCCAGATACACTATGAACAGCCAGGCGGACATGACACATCCCTGTTTGACGCCTGTACAGACATCAAAAAGAGGTGACACATCCCCCCCTACTCGCACGCAAGCCTTACAGTCCCTATAAAGCGACTGTATTGCCCGCAGTAGCGAGCCGTCCACACCATATCTGGGCAGCAAGTCCCACAGCGTTTCTCTCACAACGTTATCAAATGCTTTCTCTAGATCCACAGAAGCGCAAAAAACCTTCTGGCTAACAGCCAGAAACTTTTCCGCGATCATGCGGAGAGAAAACACTTGATCCATGCAACCTCTTCCACGTCGGAATCCGCATTGAGCCTCCCATAAATACCTTTCAGACTTTTCTTGCATTCGTGCCGTTATAACCTTTGCATACACCTTACTAGCTAAGCTGACTAAGCTGATCGCCCTGTAGCTGGAGCAGTTTGGGCGCGAGCCTTTCCCTTTGTAAATAGGTACTACAACTGCTACTCGCCAGTCATCTGGGACCTCACCCGTCCGCCAGCACAAGTTGCATAACAGACATAGTGTCCCAGACACGCGACCCACCGTACTTGATCATCTCAGCAGTAACTCTGTCTTTTCCCGCAGCCTTACCACATTTTATACTTCTTATCGCTTGTTCTATTTCTTTCATACTAATGACTTCAATGACATCGGGATCCGGAGCATCGACGTGAGCTCCACTTCCCGATGTGGCATCTCTGTCTTTTCTTGCATACATCTTTCCATAATATTCACTCCATCTCTGCAGGACGTCAGTTTGGTCTGTTAGGACGTCATTGTTAACACTGAGCACTTTATTCATACTGCAGATTGTCAAACAACTCCGGGTCTTGCCTACCTCTTTCCAGAAGAGCTTGGCATTATCCCGGAAATTGGACGACAACCTTTCATCCGTTTTCATTCTGCACCTTTCACGAGCTTCTTCTATTAGTGCCTTCGTGTTAACTTTCTGCAGCTTGCATCTCTCTAACATATTAAAATCATTCCGCGAGGCTAAGTAGTCTAGCCATGCTTTCTTCTTCATTCGAACTGCTTCTTTCACTTCCTCATTCCACCATGCATCACGCTTATTACTACTGCCTCTTTTCGTTTCTCCACACACTTCCACAGCGGCATTTATCATACTATCCCTAAGGTTCTGCCATACACTTTCCACATTTTCACTACTTACATTGACGTCGCCAAGCTTTTCGGCTACCCTTTCATTATATTTATCCCTAATGGATGCATCCTGCAGCTTCCAGCTTTTGATGCTATAAGTCGGCTCAGGTTCAGGACACTCGGTACGATGACGCCAACCCGCGAACAGACCCCTAATCCTAGTTATGACTAGGTAGTGGTCTGATCCCAGCTCAGCGCCTCGATAAACCCTTGTGTCCATCACCTGTTTACGGCGCCGACTATCCATTAGGAATAGATCTATCATGCTTCTCTTTGACTTACATCTCCTCGTATACATATGAATTTGTTTGTGGTTGAACATTGTGTTCGCCACAAACAAATCCTTTTCCTTACAAAATGCCAGTATTAGCTTGCCAGCGTCGTTCACCTTTTTATATATATACTTCCCGAGTACCGACTCAAAACCATCGCGAGCGGTACCCACCCATCCATTCAAGTCTCCACATACTATAAGTCTTTCATTTCCTTCTATCACATTTAGAGCTTCACTCATACTCTCCCAGAAGTCCTCTAGCTCACTCGCGTTCGACGAAGATACTGACGCGTAAGCAGCTACCAGGAAAATCTTCGTCAAACCAAGTTTTACACGGATCCAGAGGATTCTAGGACCTACCAGTTTGTACTCATACATACCGGAGGCCAATCGCGAGGACAGCAAAATTCCAACCCCCCGACTGCCATGCTCGCTCTCTGGTACTCTATTGGTATTATTTCTGAGTTGCGAAAATATCTCAAAACAAGAACTAACTGTTCGCGACCGCTAACATCCGGAGTTTCGTCAACAATAACAGCAACAAAATCAGATTGTGTTATTTCTTTTTTTATCTTATTATACACAACAGACGCGACGCTAGAAATCAGATCATTTTGAGTTCTATTCGACAACCCCGTAAATAAGCTACCAGACGTCGATTGTAAATGAGTTTCTAAATTACCGTCATATTTAGCTAACAGATCTACAAGTTCCAAAAAATTACCTTTATTATATGATGAAGCGTGTTCATCATGACCACGAAACCGTCTATCAATGGTTTAAAAATATTTCTATTCCTATCAACTTTTGCGTTGAGCCTATCAACGTATAATTTGAACTGGCTATTCAATCTAGACTCTATTCTACCTTTTCCAAAAATTTGGAATTTTAATCAAGAATCTATAAGTATTTTCGACAAATCGTGTTTAGCAGCAGCTTTGTAAAAAATATTTAAATATTTAATCTTGTTTTGAAAATAATATACAAGGAAAACTAAATAATTTATTTGTGGGCAGCACACAGCCCGCTACCCAGATATAATTATCGTTAGACTTTTAATTAAAATAACGTATGCTATTACCTTTTTTTTTAATTAGATTCAAACCGCGAACAGAACGTCCTCTGACAATAATATTGTACCAGCACAGATCTCACAGCTATAATTTTCTATAATTTACAGTAATTCTAGTAAACTAAGTAATTAATTATTAATTAGATATCAAACACGGCGCTTAAAGTCACTCGACAGCTCTTTAATGAAACAATATTTTAATTACAAATGGCGTATTCATATTTTAACCTAAAAAAATAGATCTATATTCGAAACAACTCCTCTATTTTGGACAACTACTTAATTATGTCGCTTTATACTCACAGGCAGTGCTTGCTCCGCGACTTATAATTTCGCACACAATCGTAAAATTGACACACACTATCAAATGATTTGCCCTATAAAAATATGAATACAAAAAGCAAACATCAGCTTTGCATAAATCCGCGCGCAGCGCTGCTAGTCGCAGGCACTGACATCCATACATACTGCTAGGTGTTATGTTAGTAGTTCCTTCAAATACTAATAGATAGCACTATCACATATTTCATTGCATAGGGAATTAATTATTTATACAACTTGTAGTATTGGGATTGGGCTAGGGTATGCAGTGCCTATTTGCATGTATGAATCGCACGCGCCTGACGTACAAGGACCCTGAAAACATTACACTCCTTTTAGGAAAGTCATGTAAAAACACCCGAAAACAATCTTAGGGCCGTATTACAAGTCCAATAGTGGGAGTTAAAGAGACTGTGCAAGCAAAATCTTTGTACTGGTTGGAAGAAAGTTACGTAGTCTCTGTAAGGAACTCGCTGAGGCATACAGTTTTCGACTGACATCCCGCAATTGAGGTCTCCAGGATACATTTACATCGATATATAAACCCAAATCCTTAACACTATCACTTACCGGCAATGGCATCCCACCAAAAATAACTTGCGGTAGCTGAGCCCCTAGTAAAAACTACTGAATATAATGACTACCTCTGTGGCGCGGTGGGAGTGTAACCGACTGCTACGCAAGAGGTCGTGGGTTCGATTCCCACCCAGGATAAAACTTTGTGTGATGAGCACGATGGTTTATTCTGTGTCTGGGTGTTATTTATCTATAATATGTATGTATTTAGAAATATATAAGTATTTTTATCAGTTATCTGGCTACCATAGTACAAGCTCTGCTTAGTTCGGCATCAGATGGCGTTGTCCCAACGATATTTATTTATTTATAATAGATTTTAATGAAACTTTACAATAATATAGCTTATACATCAGAATAACACATAGGCTACTTTTTATCCCGGGATCAAGTTCCTGTGGGAAACGAGAACGGTAAAACTTCTCTACGCGGGCGAAGCCGCTGGCGTCAACTCGAAAAAAAAAACCGTGAAAATTCTTTAAATATTTAGTACCATAACTAGACTGTGTGTTTTCAGCACTCTTTAAACTTTTCTAATAATTCGCTTTTATTTGTAATTCTCATAATATTATAATTAAAAATAAAAACGAATAAACATATTAAATATAGGTATTCGAAAATATCGACTGAAGTCATAGATAAAAACGACGAAATTTTTATTTCCACCAACCGAGGGCATTCGAATTCGAAATTCGAAACATTCAACAAACGTTTCGATTCAACGATGTCTAGGCGTTCCTTTGTTTGTTGTTTTCTCACTACGTACCGGATCTCGTCGCATTTTAGCTTGAATGCATGCATCACATTGTAAATTCAGCATATTCCATCAGGGTCCATTATGCCTGTTAGTATGTATTAACAGATACAATATATTAAAATCTCAGCATATAATTTTCTTTAATAGGTAGAACTAAAGGCTTGATAAAAGTAATCATTTAAAATCTCTAAGTTAGATTGGTATTGAGAAAAATTGGAAACGATTTTTAAAATCTTAATATAGGCACATCTCTTGATTGAAGCTGACGTAGCGCTAATTTAAAAAAAGAACTGGTTAGGTTCTTGCAATAGCTAAAAAGCTGAGGGTTCTGTATTATTTATTCATAATACTCGATTAATTTAAAATAAATACAATCTTGATTCTTCTTTAAATGACGATTATGATTTCGTAGGGATCTTCACGTAACGAAATGCCGCGTGCTGTCTATTACAAGTAAATGAGCATACGAACAAGTGAGTGTGCAGCAGGGCTTTTTTATCATATAACCTTAAAACACATTTTTTTGTAGATATAGTTCTTTTGGCGCGTTAGGAAAAATGATGAGGATATTTTTTTAAGACGCGCGCATAGTTTGTTAAGAAAAACCGACACTATGAAGTTAGCTGATAAGTGTTTCCATGACAACGTATAACTACATTGAAAGTAATTTTCATTCTTTTGATGTTTTTTTTTCTTACTAATTTATCGTTCCTGTTACAAACAAAGAACACAACTCTTTGTTAGTATATGTGATGAAATCTTATTAGACTAAAGCAGTATACCTTCTAACGCGTGTACATAAGCACACACACACTATTTTTTTTATAAAAACGTATGGAACTCCTTTCCTGACGGAGGTCCCCCGACCGCACAATTTTTAATAAAAATCTGTTCAACTACTTAATTTGAGACGACAAATTTAAAAATATTCATTAAATATATAGTCGTTTTGGAGCGAATGATTTTGAATTCGCTGTCATTAATAGATTGATTCAAATTATTATTATTAAAAAATTGCGAATATTATGCCTCGCATCGCTAAAAAACACAAATAAATTAAATTGTCAATGTTTACAATTGAACGAGAGAAAATTATTAGTACTTATTTGTATTATTATTCACCCATACACTAGCTTTAGTACAAGCAAGAAAAAATGAAGAATCTTTATTTTCCAAACTAAATTAATTAGAAGGTCAGTCTTTCGCTTGAAAACAATTATAAATTCAGAGAGCATAATATTGTGGTCACTTGATCTAGTAGAATGACTGACAACGAAACTGGAGGTCTTGGACTCAATTCCCACTCAGAACAAATCTATTTGTGTTATGAGTACGTTGATTTGATCCGCATATGATTTTGAATTTTAAGTTTTCTAGATACCATAAGTACAACCATTTTTACCATAATTTGGGTTAAATGTCGTTATGGAAATGTCTCAAAATATTAGTTTTAATATTTATTTTAAAAAATTGATGACTCTTGGATTAAGGAACCCTACAAAATTTTATTTCCAAACTTTACACCAATGTTTTTAAAATAAACCATCAACGATTCATTTTTGTCATAATGAGTTTCATTACTTTTTCTTCAATACATTTTGTAAAATAACTTCAGTTAAATGTACAATTATTTGTAGCTACAGATTTTTTTATTTAGATTGAAGTAGAATCCATCAAGTATAATTTTCTTTACTACATTTATGAAAAAAAAATAGAACTAAAATTATTTTGTTTTATAATAAATATAATAATAAATATTGTCGGACACTTTTCATACAGCGCCATCTAGCCCAAAGTAAGCTAATATTAGCTTGTGTTATGGGATCTAAATAACATACTTATATATTTCTAAATACATACATATTATAGATAAATAACACCCAGACACAGAATAAACCATCGTGCTCATCACACAAAGTTTTATCCTGGGTGGGAATCGAACCTACGACCTCTTGCGTAGCAGTCGGATGCACTCCCACCTACGACTTTATTTTCTAACTAACTATCTTCTCTCTGCATCCCTGAAGCGATAGAAGTATGCATGGATCACGAAGCCTCGCGGTCTGTCCTCTCTGACTACCCCGCATTTATTACGTTGATACATAGTTGCAATTACGAGTGCTACACGATTATTTCCGATGTTTTCCGATGTCCAAACTTTATCTGGTAGGCAGTACTTGTGTTACGACTATAATTATTCTAGAATAGAATGATTCTCTTTAGAAATATATGACTTACCTAAATCTATACTAATATATAAAGCTGAAGAGTTTGTTTGTTTCGTTGAACGCGCTAATCTCAGGAACTACTTACTGGTCGGGTCGGATTTAAAAAACTCTTTCTGTGTTGGATAGCCCATTTATCGAGTAAGGCGATATATCATCACGCTAATACGTTGGAGAGCGGAGCAGTAATCATAAATGTCGACAAATCGGGCAACCTTTTATACAAGAGTTCAAGGTATGTCACGAGCGAAGCCGTGGGGGTCACCTAGTTATGATATATAAATACAAGTATAATATCAAAGTATATGTGTATCTATACTTTTTAATTTATAAAGCTGAAGAGTTTGTTTGTTTGGTTGGTTGAACGCGCTAATCTCAGGAACTACTGGTCGTCGGATTTAAAAAACTCTTTTGTGTTGGATAGCCCTTTTATCGAAAAAGGCTATTAGGCTTCACCCGTGACATACTTCAACCTCTCCTCGCATCTATTTAATCCAGTCGCTTATAATTTCTACAATAAAGTATAAAATTTTTACCTATTTGTCGACATTTATGATTACTGCTTCGCTCTCCTGGGTAGTAGCGTGATGATATATAGCCTATAGCCTTCCTCGATAGAAGGCAGTGTATTTCCTGAGATTAGCGAATTACGTATAGGTAGGTACTGCAGCGCGGAGGCTCTAAAAAAACCAAAGATACTTAGAATTATTTGATTAAAATAGAAATTACAATTAAATTTAAGTGTAACCTATTCGATGCTATATAATATGAAATGACAAATTTATGTTTGAAATGTATAAAATCAATTTGCTGCGTCGGTGATCGGTTCTCTAACTTTCGTCACCGGTACAGTGCATGTGTGCTGCCTCGGCGATTAATTCTTATACGGACGTCATAGCGCAATTGCATATTTGCTGTGCTGCATATTCCGTCTTAGTTTCCATAACTTGCATGTTTGCTGCGCCGTCGATATTGGTTATGGGTCCGTACTTAACAAACGCGTTCAAACAAACAAACAAAGAAACTCGTCTGGTTTATATATTAGTATAGATATATATGTATAAGTATGTTTAACAATATTATATATTAATATACCTACCTTTTGACTTAACTTAACTTAACTATCTTCATGCTGTATCCCTGACGGGGTAGTCAGAGAGGACAGATCGCCAGGCATCGCGATCCATGCATACTTCTTTCAATTCCTGTCAATTCATTGATGGTTTCATACATGCACGTCTGAGTATCCGAGTACTTTTGACTTTTCCGTTTTGAGCAATCTGCTCACGTGGTCTTTATATGTAAGTCTCGGCCTACCCTGACTCCTTCAACCCTCTGCTTTCGCACAATATATATTCTTCGTCAATCGTTCTTCACTCATTCGTTTAACGTGTCCAAACCAACGGAGCACGCCCTTTTCCAGCTTAACGCTAACACTTTCATTTAAACCTGCTATATTGCGTATCACTTCATTACGTATTCGGTCGGCTAAGGTGCATCTCCGCAGCATTCAACTTACTTTCATGCATCTTCTGACATAGCCAGGTTTTGCTGCCGAAAAGTAACATTGGCACCAGCACTGCGTTATGAATCGCGAGTCGTGCTTCTTTTACGATGCTTTGTCGCTTCACCAATTGGGACAAAGCACCGTTAACTTTAGACTCTAGACGTACCTGGGTTACCCAAATCTCACACTTAGTTCTTAAGTCTTCTCTTCCAAATACCAGAACCTTAGTTTTACTTGCATTCAAGCGAAGACCCTTTCTTTCACACTCCTCTTTCATATTAGTGATTAATGCCTGAAGGTCAGCTTCTGATGAGGCCATGAGCAGCGCATCATCAGCGTACAACAGACAATTTACTGTTGAGTCACTAAAATTCACTCTCATATCACAATCTTTCAACTTCTGCAGGCAACTGTCCAGACACACTATGAACAGCCAGGCAGACATGACACAGCCCTGTTTGACGCCTGTACAGACGTCGAAAAAAGGTGTCACTTCCCCCTCTACTTGCATGCAAGCCTTACAGTCCCTATAAAGCGACTGTACACCGTATCCAGGCAGCAAGTCCCACAGAGTTTCTCTCACAACGTTATCAAATTCTTTCTAGAGATCCACAAAAGCGCAGAATACCTTCTGGCCAACAGCCAGAAATTTCTCCGCTATCATGCGTAGAGAAAACACTTGATCCATACTCTTCCACGTCAGAATCCGCATTGAGCCTCCCACAAATACCTTTCAGACTTTTCTTGCACTCTTGCCGTTGTAATCTTTGCATACACCTTACTAGCTAAGCTAATCAAGCTGATCGCCTTATAGCTGAATAGTTTAGGCGCGAGCCTTCCCTTTTTAAATAGGTACTACAACTCTGCTGGGAGCCCTGGGGCTATCCTGAAGGGCTTACCCGGGACTCCTGGCCATAGACAAATGGAAGGGCGCCGTATGGTTTTAGTCGGTAAGAGTCCGGCATAGCAACCATGAGGATTTCCACACAAAAAAAAAACATCTGATGCCTCACCCGTCTGCCAGCATAAGTTGCATAGCAGATATAGTGTGTCTTCTATTTCCTATTTATAAGAAGAGAAGAGATTTCTATTCAGAAATAAGCAGACCCTTTGTACTTATTTTCTTTTAATGTCTACAATTCATGTTAATGGCAATCGGGATTCCAACCGTGCCTTCCGAATCACAGAAACGCCACAGAGCGCTCACCTACCCGACAACCAGCCATAGGGAAAGTTGCCGTAATTCTACAAAATACCAGTTGGAAAGTGATTTTGGCTTGCTACACCCTCTATTTACAAATAACACCAATTCAATAATTATACTCTGTGATAATTATATTATCTGTTGACTAGTATACCTTTTCTCAAACATGCATGGAAATATTGACATTATTTTGAAAAATGAATACGCGAAGCACCGCATCAACGGACAAAGAAAATGAATTCGTTCGAAAACGTTTTTTGAATTTGGAACATTACAACGTTATTTTTATTATTAGCGGAATTTGTTATTCTGGTTATTAGTGGAAGCTGACTGTATATTAGATACCTATTTTCTAAAATAAGTACATTTATCTTGTTTTATTTATTATGCTATAAATATTAATTAACTATTCTGGGACACTTTTTCACACAGCATAATCTAGCCCAAACTCAGCTGTAAGCTTGTGCTATGGGATCTAGACAACTGATAAAGAAACTTATCTATTTAATTTTTTTTTTATTATTTATTTACTAGCAGGTACAAAGGATTACATTTTAAATCACCTGCCAAACTGCAAAACAGTTTGTTGACAAGATATACATACATATATTATACAGAGGAAACATACATATATTATACATAGGAAACACCCAAATTATGAAACAAATATTTGTAGATCACATGAAAATTTGTTCTCACCCGGGATTCGAACCCTAGAGGTCAGCGCGGCAGTCACGTATATTTTTTTTTAGATTTTCCATCTTGCTGCGTATAATCCACTAAGGGCAAATCAAAAATATTTTCTTTTATTAGGTAATTGCCCAATATGGCTAATGTAACTTTGAATATTATTTAAATTAAATATATAATTTAAAAAGTTTGTTATATTTGCCTGCATTCTATTGAGAAAAGCACTATACATATATGCCTCGGCCGGAATGGCAATTGCCTATTTCCCGGCCTTTGCAATAATGTACTATTACTGAGATCACCATAATCATTTATGGACTAATCCTTTCTAGTTCTATAGGATAAACGATGACAAATTTAATTAATGCCTCGCTTAAATGAGGTAGGGAAGCAAAGTGCTTTCAACAAGTTGACGTTAAATGACGTCACTTAACGAAGATAACATTCTTTTTTTAAATTGATGATGGAGAATTTAGTGATATAAAATCTTATTACTACAGAAGTATGCCGTGATAGTAGCCAATATCTTAATTTCTATACTTATTTTTAATATATAAAGCTGAAGAGTTTGTTTGATTGCATGTATGTTTGTTTAGTTGAAACTTCTGGTTCAAATTGAAAATTTTTATATGTGTTGGATAGCTCATTTATCGCGGAAGGCTGTAGCTATATATCATCACGCCGTATGGAGCGGAGCAGCTTTCATAAATGTCAACAAATCGGGCAAATTAGCGGTCAGCAGGTATCGTAAAATTAATATTATAATATGCCGAGTGACAAGGGGTTCAAACCACGTCACGGGCGACCGACGTCGCTGTGGTCAGCTAGTTTACCATAAAATCGCGTGGTATAGCGGAATATTGTATATAACTAAGAACCAGGAGGGTAAAGTTCTTACTAACTGTTCCATATCCCCCTTTACTTGAGAAGTTCAATGGGTCTGATAAACGTATTTTATTTTAAATGCCGAGATATATAGAGAATACGAGAAAAACAGTGTTTTTACTTTTTAATTTTTTTTTACGATCAAAATGCGTAAAACGCGGGTGACCGCATACTCAACATCACTCGCTCTTGCTCACACCCGAACTCCGCGCCGCGCCTTGTCGCAGTCTGTGCGAGGCTGTGACGTCATACGAGAATGGAAACCTAAACTTGGAAATTCAAAAAAGGACTAAAACATCTTGTCGTTATAACTTCGAAAATACTGCATGTATTGAAGTGAAATAAAAACTAATGTAATGTTAATGAGCTACGCTCCTATTTTAGCTGTATTGGACGGTTATATTTTGACCCTTTTGTGTTCTCCATTAGTCATTCCTCCGTTACTGCTTGGAGTAATCTTTAACAGCGGTGATCGCTGGTCTGTTTGGTTTTACTTTTTCAACCCAATTTCTATTTCAATTATTTTTGTGTGAAAGTAGAGGGAAGAAGGAGTCAAGGTAGACCGACCAACACTACGTAAGCAGATTGCTCCTACACTGAAAGAACTGAAGGAACAATTTAAAAGATCATTTCTCTTTTGAACTATAGTATTGAAGCGCTCGTGGCCTCGCGGTCTCAGTGTTCGGTAAACGATCACTGAGGTACGCAACTTTCACTATGGCTGGTTGTCGGATGGGTGACCACTTTGTGACATTTACATTTGCGAGCGTTTCCGTGCTTCGGAAGGCACGTTAAGCCGTTGGTCCCGGTTGCCAGTAAAATGGCAGTCGTTAAGCCTGGTTGAAGGCCTTATAGGCTAAGTCTAAAAATATACCGGCCACCTTCATTTTATTATTCAATTTTCTTACAATATCATCAACTAGGGTATTTATTGCGTCTGCTGTACTTCGACTTTTCTGATATCCAAATTGTCTTTCATTTATAATCTTATTCATATTTAGATGGGTAACAAGCCTTGTTTTTATTAATTTCTCAAATATTTTTGATAGTGTGGGCATTACCGAAATAGGTCTGTAGTTTTTTGGGTCAGACTGTGGCCCTTTTTTATGTAATGGAACCACCTTTGCTAGTTTCAGCTGTTCTGGGAAAATACACTTCTCAATACAGTTGTTAAAGAAATTAGAAAGAGGGCTCGCTAGAATCTTTATATGTTCTTTTACCACTGATAGTTGGAGTCCATCATATCCATTTGAATTTTTTGTATTCATTTTAATTACAGTCTTTCGAACCTCTTCTGGAGTGATAACTGCTAAAGACATTTCATTTGTCACTCTCTCTGTGTACATTTGAAGATATGATACGGCTTGACTAGTGTGCCTATGAATTAAGGGCTGAGTGTTTTTAAATTCTTGAGCGAATATATTAGCAATATCTCTAGGATTCTCAATTACTTTATTTTGGTGGGATAGTGTGATTTTACGTACAGCTTTCTGTTTGCTTTTATTTCTATGGCGATTTACCGCCTGCCAAATTTCCTTACTCGAGCACTTTGCATTTTCTAGTTGCTGAGCAACAGCATTTCTTTTTGCAAGCTTATCCACGTGTCTGAATATTCAAACGTAATTTCTTTTATAGTTTAGATGAGGATTTTATAGTTTAGAGTATTAGAGAGATGGAGTTATATAAAAATTAAATTTAGAACCATGTCTTCTTTCAAATGGATCATAATCTACTATTATTTTTCAGCCAGTTACTAAATAAGTTACTGTTTATTCCATAAATTTTCGGAATCATTGGGTGAAGTCATAAATTATATATTAGAACAGTCAACACATTAAGCCTCTGCCATAAAACGAAATGTAATAATTCATATTAATATCGTAAAAACATCGTTAGTATTAGCTTAATGGTATTCTATAATGGTCAAATAGAGTGTTAAGTCTTAGTACATCATAAACAAAGTTCTTTTATTATTGTAAGGTACCTATAGATGAAAGTGATGAGAATGAAAATGAGGTACCTATAAATGAAAGCGCTCGTGGCCCTGCGGACGTAGTGTTCTGTAAACGATCACAGCGTTAAGCAACTTTCACTATGACTGGTCCTCGGATGGGTGACCACTTTGTGGCATTTATATTTGCAAGCGTTTCCGTGCTTCGGAAGGCACATTAAGCCGTTGGTCCCGGTTGCAGTAACATGGCAGTCGTTAAGCCAGTTGAATGCCTTATGGGTGGCTTGAAAAATTACAACAGCAGGTCGCCACAACCTGCACCTGTCCATTCCAACACGGCAATGGGCTCACCACCTGTTACGTGGGACAATATGCAAAGCATACGGTGAAACGTGGGCGTATTGTCACGCAGACCACCCACCCATTTTGCTTACCCACTATATTAAAAACATTATTTACAAAGCGTCATCTAGCCCAAAGTAAGCTAATATAAGCTTGTGGTATGGGATCTAGACAACTAATAGACATACTTATATATTTCTAAATACATTCATATTATACATAGGAGCGGCCAAACTCCGAAGCAAACATTTGTGAATCACACAAATATTTGTTCCGACCTGGGAATCGAACCAGGGACCACAGCGCGGCAGTCGCATACAACTGCGCCACTGAGGCAGCTTACATTGTCAGCATTACTACTACCAAATTACCTTTCAAAATTATTTTAAAATGCCGTGTTTATCTCCGTAAAAATATTTAGGTATAATAATTTATAATATATTTATAAATAGGTATAAGTAAATAAACACTTATTGTGGGACACTTTTCACAGCTCCATTTAGCCCAGCACAGCTATTTATAACTCAACAACGGCTGTACCTGTACCTGAATTGGCTGAAAATCCCGGGAACAAGTTCCTGTGGGAAACGGGAACGGAAAACTTCTCTACGCTGGCGAAACCGCTGGCGGGAACAGGAACACTTCTCTACGCGGGTGAAGCCGTAGGCGTCAACTAGTATTTATTTAAAAAACTAAATATATCCACATTATACACAGGTAACACCCACACATCGAAACAAACACATTTTGTGGATCACGCAAATAGTGTTTCCGAGACAGGAATCGTACCCGGGACCTCGCGGCAGTCGTATACACTACCACTTACGCGAGACAGGCAAAACACGAGAGTTTAAAAGTATCTAAGTATGGTTTCTCATCTTAATCCTAATAACATTATAAATGGGAAAGATTATGTGGATGTTTGTTACTCTTTCACGTAAAAAACTACCGAATGGATTTTAATGAAACTACAATAATATAGCTTATACATCAGAATTACACATAGGCTACTTTTTATCTCGGCAACAAGTTCCTGTGAGAAACGGGAAACCTTTTAAAGCGGGCGAAGCAGCTGGTGTCAACTAGTACATCACAAGTCACTGCCTACTGACTTTATTATCTATACAAATAAATAAAATTTAGGTGTATGTTTGTTATTCCAAATTAATAGCTATTTACTGAATGCAAATAAAAGTATAAACGGTACTTACATAAAAAATCTCTAAAATGGTTAGACCGATTTTAACCGGACTTTCACCAGGCCCCGCTTACTCACTGTTCTGTAAACGATCGCTGCGAATTTCGCAATGGCTATTATTTCGCTTATCGCTCTACATTAGCGAGTGTTGCCGTCCTTCTAAGGCATGTTAAGCCGTTGGTCCCGGTTGCCAGTAAAATGGCATTCGTTTATAGGCGCCTCGAAAAATTTAAACGGCAGGTCGCCACAGCCTGCGCCTGTTTAATTCAACACGGCAATGGGCTAACCACCTACTCATCATCATCCGAGCGTCTGTCCCTGTTGCGTCTCGCGACGCCCGGGGTCCGCTTTCCTACATTTTCTCCTCCACTTCGCACGGTCGTCGGCATCCCCTGTGGTGAGACCATTGGCACGCATGTCATCCCTTACGACGTCAAGCCAGCACTTCTTGGGTCTTCCCCTCTTACTGGGACCCGGCGGGGCTGACATGGCCAGACATTTGTTACCTACGTAGCCCGGCGGTTGCCGCAAGACGTGACCATACCAACGAAGGCGACACTCTTGCAACTTTCATCTGGGTAATTCGGTCATAACCCTTTCATTTCCTGGGGCATCCTACTCTCAAATAATTAATAAGGTATTAACCAGTACACATTGCCCACAAACAACAATAGTGATACTTATTGGCAGAAGAGATAATGTAAACGCTAAAACTATCATTAAATTTTACGAACAGTTATCAAACTTGCAAGATAAACAGGTTATACTGTCAACACTGCCATATAGCAAATCTTTTACACAAATTGAAAACAACATTAGATACAATATGAATAGAAAATTACATACCTTGACCACATATTGTAGGAATATAGAATTATTTGACTGTAATCTTTTATTACAGAATAATTACTTTTTGACATTAGATAGTTATTTACTATCAAAATTTTTACGACGTCAGATAGCTGTATTGTTATCAAATTTTTTATTGAATAAAGCCAAATTATTGGCTTATAAACCAGCTCCTTTTGAGCTTAGTAATAATGACTTATTAACTTGGGATATTATCTCAAAAAACTAGTTTGTAAGACAACAGGTAAAAAATCTGGCCATGGTTTTAGGTCTTTTGAGCCCATTCGGTCTACTTTTTTTAAAGACACTGATAATAATATTGGTTGTAATAATTCTGAGTATATTAACAATACTTCTAGTAGTTTAAACTTAGTTCACCAAAATATTGAAGGCATATCTGAAAAACTACTACAAATAGAACTTTATATAAAGGAACACAATGTTCACATTTTTTGTATTACAGAACATTGGTTAAAAAGTCATGAACTATTGTTCAACAATGAATTTTATTCACTTAGCAGTGTGTTCTCAAGAAAGAAAGCCATTCGTGGGGGCTCTCTTATATTTGTATCTAATAATTTAAAATGTAAAGAACGTAAAGATATTGTGGCTCTTTCTATTGAGCGTACTGCTGAATTTTCCTGTGTTGAGCTTGAGCAACTCATTGTCCTCTGTGTCTACAGTCCTCCAAAAAGGGATTATAATTTATTAGAATCTGTAATGGAAAATGTATTGAAGCGTTTGTTTACTAGTAGAAAACATGTTGTGGTGTGTGGGGATTTTAATGTTGACATACTTGTGCAGTCTTCGAAATGTATCAGATTTATAAATTTGTTTAAGTCTTTTGGCTTACAAAATTTATTTTGTGAGCCAACTAGAATCACCTCACATTCTAGAAAATGTATAGATAATATATTCTGCAACTGTGCAACAACAACAAGGGAGATACTAAGTAACTTTCCATCAGATCATCTTGGTCAAAAAGCAGCGTTTCCTATTAATGTCACTTCCAAAGGAAATAAAATTGTATGTAGGCCAATGAGTGCATATCGACTTAAACAATTTAATGTTAATGTTTCAGCAAAAGTCACTAATATTGATTTTAATCAGAAAGATCCAAACGGCTTATATAACTCCTTATTTAATACAATTAAAGCTGAGTACAACAATGTATTTAAATCAAAAACATTTTATAAAAACAAAAACCTGCAATTTTGTGAGTGGGCAACTACAGGTATTTACAAAAGTAGGGCTAAGTTGTACGAATTATATGGTATGAAGCAATTTAATTTTGATCCTGCTTTTATTCAATATGTAAAAAAATATTCCAAGACCTTCAAAAAGACCTGTGCTGCTGCCAAGTCGTTACATATCAGTAATAAGATTAAAGATTCAAAAAATAAGGTAAAAATGACTTGGAATGTAATCAATACTGAAACCGGTCGATTACTACCCCGTGATAATAACTTTGAGTTAATTATAAATAACAAGGTGATTAATAATAAATTAGATGTAGCACAAACTTTTAACAACTATTTTATAGACATACCCGCGAAAACAACTAGCTCCTTAAATTCTTGTCCAATCAAAGCTCAACGCATACTTGGGGGCAGCGTAGATCAGTGCAATGTCTTATTTAGCTTTAAATGTGTTAACCCCAACGATATCGTTAAAGTATTCAAGTCGCTTAACTCAAAAAAGACAGCTGACTTGTGGGGTATTTCTGTGAAATTGATACAGTCTATTATTGTTAATTTATCTCCACATCTAGCTGAAATATTTAATAAATGTATCGATAAAGTAGTGTTTCCGGATTTAATGAAACACAGTAAGGTAATACCTCTATTTAAGTCTGGATCCAAAACTGACCCTGGTAATTTCAGACCTATTTCAATATTACCTGCCATTAGCAAAATTTTTGAAAAAATTATATTGCAACAACTACAAGCTCATTTTAATTCAAATATGCTACTACATAAAGAGCAGTATGGGTTCACAAGGGGTCGTTCTACCATTCATGCAGGTGTGACACTTCTGAATCATATATATGACGCCTGGGAGAATAGACAAGATGCTATTGGTGTATTCTGCGATCTCTCTAAAGCATTTGATTGCGTTGAACATAAAACACTATTGCGAAAACTCTTTTATTATGGTATCAAAGACTCTGCACTGGATCTTGTTGCCTCCTACTTAAATGATCGGATACAACATGTTGATGTTAATGAAATTCGCTCCTCTGGAGCATCTGTAGCTATGGGCGTACCGCAGGGATCAATTCTAGGTCCGTTTCTATTTTTAATTTATATTAACGATCTGCCATTCTATATACAGAACTTGTGCGATATTGTTCTATTTGCTGATGATACGTCACTTATTTTTAAAGTAGATCGTACGCTTACTGATTTTAACAGCGTTAATAGTTCACTTGCCCAAGTTGTAGATTGGTTTACGACCAATAATTTGCTACTAAACGCTAAGAAGACAAAATGTATCATATTTAGCATGCCTAATGTCAGGAATTGCGGTACAAATATAACATTGAACGGTGATACCCTTAATATTGTAGAATCAACTGTATTTTTGGGGATCACTTTAGACAGCAAACTGCAGTGGAACGCGCAAATAACGTGTCTTGCAGGTAAACTCAGCTCGGCAGCCTTTGCCGTTAGTAAAGTCAGGCAGCTCACTGATGTAGAAACTGCCAGGCTAGTATACTTTAGTTATTTTCATAGTGTCATGTCTTACGGCATTTTGCTGTGGGGTAAAGCAGCTGATCTACAAGTAATTTTTGTACTCCAGAAGAGAGCTATACGTGCAATATATAAATTGAGTGCTAGAGTGTCTCTTAGAGAGAAATTTAAAGAAATTGGCATTTTAACGGTTGCATCACAGTATATATTTGCAAATATCATGTTAGTTAAACAGAACATACATTTATACAATCGACACAGTGACATACATTCGATAAATACTAGAAATAAGCATAAATTAATTGGAACGCATCATCGTTTACAAAAGGTTCACGACTCTTTTGCAGGAATTGGCGTACGCCTATATAATAAAATTCCTTTAGACATTATGAACCTGCCGTTACATAAATTTAAGGCGGAAATTAAGACGCACCTTTTGAAAAGGGCTTATTACACAATTAATGATTATTTGAATGATAAAAATAAATGGAAATGAGTTGCTTGCTCTTCGCTCGAGCTATTTAGGATTCGAATGAATCTTGTGTTATATTATCTACTTGTCTTGAACCTGCATATATATGTTGTATTTTTTTTTTACCTTATTTTTGTTTATTTTCTCCAGTATAAATAATTTGAAACGCCAGGCAACTAAAGGTATGGCTGCGTTTAGTCCCGGTAATAACTAATATACATAATTATATGTAATTTGACTTTGTTATTGTGTGAGCACTATGTAGACTTATTTATTATTTTGAAATTGACATGATAGTTGCTGTGTAGTTTTTGGGTATGTCATGCTCGCCTAAGTGTCCTGGCAGTGGTGGCGTATGTATCGGGTCGCCTTGTTCGCTACAATACGGTTGAATAGGGCGATGGCTGATATATGCGTCATACCCGTGAACGGGTGCCGTCTGTTGGGACTGGTCAGCTCATAGCTGTTATAGCAATTGTTACAAATAATATTATTTAAATTTAAGGCAAACTAAGTTTAGTCGACTGTTCTCACATAAATTCAAAGGAACTATGTAAGTGTAATTTTAATGAACTCAACATTTATTTTGTTTTTTTTTTTTGTATAATTTCTTTACTGTATAATTGGTCAAATATCATGTTAATCAAACTGTGTCAAATGGCGGTTAGAAAAGAGTGGCCATGAGTTTTATTGCCAGGTTCTTCCTCTGGCTCTACCTATTGCTTTGCGAATCTGGCAGTAAATGTAAATGTAGAAGCAGTAATCTTGACGTTCATAAGTGTTACTTTGTGACCTACATGAATAAAGATTTTTGATTTGATTGATTTGATTTGATTTGTGTGCAATGTCACGGACGTGAAGGCTGCCGCGGATGCGAGAGTTCCTCACGCGGTCCATCCGCGTGACTCCACACATCCAGCGCAGCATCTTCATTTCCGTGACACGCAGCTCCTGCTTGTGTCGCTCCAATATCGGCCACGTCTCACTGCCATGTAAAAGGACAGGTCTAATAATGGTTTTGTAGACCTGTCCCTTCAACCGGATCGGCATTTTAGGGTCACAAATGACACCGGTCATCTCCCGCCATTTGGCCCACGCGGCAGCAATGCGTGACTTGACATCGCAATCGATGTCACTGGACGTGTGAAAAACAGATCCCAAGTATTTAACCTGGTCCGTGCGCTCGACCAAATCACCGCCTATGCGGACGGATGTGGGATCTGTCGAGTTTAGTGCCAAGTACTCGGTCTTCGCCACATTTAGTTAACCACCTACTACGTGAGACAAAAATGCATACGGTTAAATGTGGTCGTCTAATATGCCTCTGCCTAACCCTTCAGGTATAAAGGCGTGACAATATGTATAGGTATGTATTTCACTAGCATATAGCTGATGGTATGGAGTAACAAAAGCTACATTATATCCCCATATTACCACGGGAATAACAGTAGGCGCGTGAAACTGCAGGGCGTCCGCTAGTTACATTTATATATTAAGTCAAGCGGACAATTAAATGAACAGGGGCAATACTTTAGGTCCCAAGTTCTTACATAAAATAGAAAAGTTCGTAATGAATTTAGGTCACGAACGCAATTTATTATTTTGACTATTGCAAAATAACTTTATTAGGCTACTATTAAAAACATTATGCAATAGTTATAACACACAGCGTTTTATATTAGAAATATAGTTGATCCTTCGGCTTCGCTTCGGATAATTCGTTGATGGTTGATATAAACTTATTGTTATGTCCTAAAAAAACTTATTTAATTTTTATTTTATAATTACTCCTTTATCAGACAGAGTCATTTTATACTCCCACATTTATAAGTGCAGGTAGTGGCGAGCTGCTGTCAAAAATTTTCAAGCCGCCCAAAAGATTGCTTGACGATTGACTTGTTACTGGCGACCTAGACCAACGGCTTAATGTTTGTTAAATAATAAAAATAATAATGATGATGCTTTTTTCCGGGATATGTTCTATAAACCGAGATTTAAATAAGTTAAGTGACTGGGCCAGGTCGGTGGGATTAAGCAAAAACCCGTCGAAGTCGCAAGCCATCATCATCGGTAGCAAATACCAATGTGGCACACTCCCGGTGTCTGGGTTGAATCCCGTGGTATTGGACGGCACTCAGATACCTTACGCGGATTTCGTGAAGAACCTGGGTGTAATAATGGACACCACACTATCTTGGAGCACGCATATTGGTGTTGTCAGCAAAAAAGTACACTTTTCTTTTCATTCTTTGAGATGCCTCCAGGGCTTCCTGCCCTTGCGGACGAAAATCAGTCTTGCTCAAACTATTATTCTACCCATTATCGACTACGCTGATGCTTGTTACTTAGACGCTACTGAGGAGCTGTTAGATAAACTTGAGAGGTTGCAAAATTTATGTATACGCTTCATATTCAATCTTAGAAAATACGATCATGTATCCGAATTTCGAAAAGAACTCAAGTGGCTCCCAATCTGCCTTCGGCGGAACACTCGAATTCTCAGTCTCCTTTTCAATATCCTTTACAATCCATCTTCCCTTTCCTATTTAAAGGAGCGCTACTCTTTTGTTCGCTCTCCTGATGCTCCTTGTAGGTCAAATCTACGCTCAAATCTCAAATTCCCAAATCATAAAACAGATTTCTACACTTATTATTTCACAGTGCATGCAGTTAGACTGTGGAATTCTCTTCCGCCTGTTATTAGAGACAGTAAATCTATTACTACTTTTAAAAGGAAAGTCCGTGAGCAGTACCTTTCTACTCTGTAAACCTTATTATTTATATGTGTAAATATATAATAAGTGTAAAGTATATGTGTATGTGTATGTGTAAGTATTATTATTATCATCATTATTTTTTTTTATTCTTTCATTATACGTTTTGTATATATCCTTATAGTTAATATTATTATTTTGTCTATTTTGAGTTATTATACCATTGTACCTATGACTCCTCCTTCTGTTATTACTATATTCTTGTGTGTACATAAATAAATAAATAAATAAAATAATAAAAGCATGATAGATAAAGTATATGTTCACATTTCACATGAATCTGAAACGTGAAAAACTGTATAAATATTTAATTAAAATGTTTACAATATTTTCCAAGATTTTATGCAATCACTATCTGAGATCACTGCAATATAGGTAGGTATGTATGTAATGAATAGTAGTAAAAATTGTCAAGTGAAGCTTGCACATTACTGATCTTTGCTCGGCAGTTTTTTTTTCAGGCAAGTATGAGTAGGCTTGTGTCATGCGCAATTTGGGACCTAACCAACTTAGTTCTAAAATAGGAATAACTAGCTGATGCCCGCAGCTTCGCCCGCGTGGTGAAGTTTTCCTATTCGAGATTTCGAAACGGAACCCTTATCTTTTTGAAAATCCGATGTAGCCTATGTTACTCACGAAGAATTTTGCTTTCTTATGGTGAAAGAATTTTTAAAATCGGTCCAGTATGCCTTTTGGGTCAATTCATTACAAACATACTAACATAAAAATCTTTCCTCTTTATAATATTAGTATAGATTGATACCAGAGTACTATGTAAATATCCATTTTTATTAGCTTTATTCTGCACTCTCCTTACTATTTCTATCTTTATCTATCAAAACCTGAGTAACAAAATCAACGGTGCATTAGATACTTAAAGCTTGGTATTCCTGCCGAGGCCACGCCTTTTAGTTTTTTTAAAACAATGCGAATCGTAGAAGAAAGGGTTTTTGATTCTGAAAAAGAGATATATGTTAGTTAGGGATTTAAGCTAGTCAAAATGGCTTTCTTTTACAAAATCTAATAAACTTCACTTGATAGAAAAACATCCCAAAGTTGCCCCCTTTCGAAATGTTTATTCAATGGCAAATCTAAACTACAGATAATTTTCATGAAATTTTTATACACAACTATAGCTACTAAATATTTATAGACATAATCGCTTACTTTGACTATTGATTTTTATAGTACAAATGTTTAAATAATATCAGATTCGCGACGCTGAGGCATGATCAGTCGCGCGGTGGCGCTTACTGAGGTAGGACCTGTGTTAGGTTTTTCCGTTGCGCTCCCCTTGCTATTTCTTCGAAATGGCACAGTATATTTATGAGAGCAGTAAGCATTCCATCATCATCCCAGCGTTTGTCCCAGGTGCATCTCGCGACGCCCGGAGTTAGCTTTATATAGTGTATATATATGAGAGTTATACACATGGTGAAAAGTGGGCATATACTAATATGAAACATAAAATAAAGTACCTACACTTCACAGAAGCGTTAGAATTATCCCTGTAAGTAGTATAAAATCGAACCCGGTACCCACAGGTTAGAAGGCAGTTATATAACCAACTGAGCCAGGGGGCCGTTCAATGTATTTTTACCTATTTTTCCGCTAAATGCTGACGAATTTCAAAAAAATATTTTGTAGCTTATACTTTCAATTCCGTTCTAAACAAATTTGATCAATAGATTCTGAAGCTTAAACATACCGACTGCCACTGGCTGAAGTAATCAGTGCAGTTGTTATATTGAAGCTTCGCTTCGCTTCGCATAAATTGTTAAAATTATATCCAAGACCTTTGTTTTATGCTTTCAGTATTAATTATTTAAGTATATTTATAAATTTATTAGCCACGACTTTATCCCCGAAGGTGTGGCAGAGGCATATTGTGGTGAGCCCAATGCCTGTGTTCAAATAGACAGGCTCAGATTGTAGCGACTCGCTGTTATAATTTTTAAGTCGCTCAAGGGGTATTCACTTAACGAGTGTCGATTGCAACGTTACTGTCAACCGGGACAAACAGCTTAATGTGTCCTTCGAAGCACGAAAACGCTGGTAAATGAAAATGCTACAAAGCGGTCATCCATCCAAAATCCGAGAGAGTTTCTTAAATCAGTGATCGGCTACGAGCGCTTTTTATTTATATTTTTACTTTATGTTAGTATCCTTAAAAAATGTATAACATTTCATGTAACTAATAATTAATAATCCCAATATTTTAACGCGAAAGTTTTTTGCGCTTTAGTGGATCTGGAGAAAGCATTTGATAACGTTGTGAGAGAAACTCTGTGGTACTCGTCCGTGTGGCCTGGCTGGCCGTCCACACCATATCCGGGCAGGATATGGTGTGGATACAGTCTCTTTATACGGACTGTAAAGCTTGTGTGCGACCAAGGGGGATGTTTAACTGGCGCCTCTTTTTGACTTCTGTTCGGGCGTCAAACGGGGTTGTGTTCGCCTGATTTTTCATAGTGTATCTGGATAGTTGTGCAAAAGTGTGGCTGCAAAAGTTAAAAGATTATGATGTGTTGTAAAATTGGAAATTTTACAGTACATTGTCTGTTGTACGCTGATGATGCGCTAGTGATGGTCTCATCAGAAGCCGACCTTCAGGCATTAGTCACTAACATAAAAGTAAAGGTCTCCGCTGCATGTTAAACTAAGAACCGGGTACTTGAAAAAGAAAAAGTAAGAACTAAAAGCAAGATTTGGGTAAACCGGCAACGTTTAGAGCAACTGAATGAAATTGTGTACTTAGAGAAAATGTTTAGCGCGGACGTAAGATATGTTCTGAAGTACAACTGTGGCTAGCTGCCGAAGACAGGAACATGACATTATGATTTTTTGATTTTAATATTATTTAAAAAAAAAGGAGTATGATGAGTACGGGACATTTTATTTGGTACTTGTACATAAACCTACCGGCCCTTAAGTTAAAAATATGTTTACGCAATAAATTTACAAAAAAATAGACATATCAAATGGAAATGAGGCATTAAACACACTCCAGCCATCCTCTCCTATTATTACCATCGATAAAATTTAACTAACTATCTTCACGCTGTATCCCTGACGGGGTAGTCAGAGAGGACAGATCGCCAGGCTTCGCGATCTATGCATACTTCTTTCGCTTCTTCGAGATTCATTAATCGTTTCATACACGCACGTCTGGGTATCCGAGTACTTTTGACCTTTCCGTTTTTGAGCAATCTGCTCACGTGGTCTTCATATGTAAGTCTCGGCCCTGACCTCTTCTACCCTCTGCTTTCGCACAATATATATTCTTCGATAAAATTTAGTTTAGATTAAATGAGTGATTGCTTTTTGGTTTAATATAACTGTATTATAATTGCTTCTTGATTATCTTATTCGGAACTGGATTTCATATGAGTGTTTTGTTTGGAATTTTCTTCTCTTTTTTGCAAATGAAAAGCAAAGACGACGATCCGTGACTGAGGGCTCCTATCCCAGCCGGCAGGACCCCGATAGCGACCCTCAGGTTGACGGTCCAGAAACATGCCTTTTGTACGCTTCTTTTAAAGGACCCAGGATTGTAAGAGGAAGGAAACACGTTCGCTGGCAGAGAGTCTATGCCACGCTACGCTATTTTTTGCCAACATTGGGTCTTATTGCTTACTGTCTTATATGTCTGTGGATGGGAGTGAGCAGTAAGCTGTTGGGAGTCTGCATCATAGAGATAGAGAGAGACCATAATTTATGGAATTTATTGATTATGGGCGTAAGGGGTTATGTTGTGTTGATAATGTCATAAAAAAGTTAGTTTTACTTATGCTGCTGGTACGCCAAAAACTTGTATTCTTACTTTTTTTTTAATGGCGAATGTATGTAGGACAGTGAACGTAGTAAGTAAGTACTCGTAGCAACTCGTAGCTGCCATTACTACAACAAAAGAGACGGTAGGACTCTACTATTGTTGCGTCATGAAATAAAAGATTTTCTGTAAAGCATAAAATATAATAAAGGAAGGATTTATCCGTATGAACATTTGACCAACATAACAAAGGGCTAAAGACCAAACATGTTGCGCAGTCAGCAATCAACAGACTAATTTTTACATTTAGACATTTTAAAAGCCAGTTTACGTCAAGCTATCAGACGGTTTAGTCATAGCATTGAATATTAATAACTTTATAATTAGATTAATTACTTAGCATTACATTAATACTTCTATAAATTAAATAGCAGTATCATTTTAGTGGGTAATCTTTAGCAAATAAGGTACGTGGCACTTACAAAAATATTGTCATTGCTTTCAATGTTTGTACGAGTATATTAATGAACTATGATAATTAAGTACATAGATTTTATTATTTAACTATGATTATACTAAAATATAACCATGGGCGTACACAGGTTCTGGCCTTTGGGCAAATTAGATTTTTTTATAAGCGCCCAATTAAAAAAAAATTTAAACAGGTAATGAATGAATTTATATGTATATGTGCTCAAACATGACGTCACATTTGGTAAGAAAATTATCTCTAAAGGCAGAAGTATATTTATTTTCTTTATATTGTTATTGGAAATCGACTAATTGCGGTAATGTTTCATAGTATTTAACGTCCCATGCCTACAGGCTTTTGGTCAGATTGCGGCAACGGTATTATAACGGGCAAATAAAACTAATTAAAACTTAGGAAAGTTTGCAAACATCTAAAATGGTTAAGGACATATTGTGAAAAACGAAAACTGAAAAAGCGTGTTATGCACTTGAATTAGCTGTATTGTTTAATTGTTTTAACACCCCTTTTCAATGTTTTAATTACAAGTTTTTATTTTTGTCAATTTATTTGTTTATCCATCAAGCCTCATCCTCGAAGGGGTGGCAGAGGCATATTCTACGCCCAGTTTTCACCGTGTTTATCCTGTCTCACGTAATAGGTGGTGAGCCCATTGCCTTGTTGAAATAGACAGACGCAGATTGTGGTTACCTGCTGTTAAAAGTTTTCAAGCCGCCACGTAGGACAGGAATACACATGGTGAAAAGTGGGCGTATAATATGCCTCTGCCACCCATTCGGGGATAAGGCTTGATTGATACATACGTATTAACTTACTAGCTGATCCCATGATTTACTTATTTTAACTCCCTTAACTTATTTACTTAATTTTACAACAGCAATAACTGTGGGAAAATTTTCCAGTTTTGTAGACATTTAACGTTACTGCTCCGCTCTCCTGTTGATATGAATGATTGTGATATGCACACCGTTTACCACATGTAAGCTATTATTTAAAGTTGAGACGTACAGCGCTGAATATTTGCAAAATTAATATAATTCAATTAATTTTATTAATCTAGAAAACATTATTTCTAAATTAATTACAATAAGCTAATATTTTATTCTTTTCACACACTGAAGTTATTGCTTATACATTATTTCTAAACTAATTTGGTCATTCACTACTGAAATACTACATCACGTTCGCGTAATGTCTGAATTACAATATTTTTAAAAGTACTGACATTATTCACAAAAATATCAATGTGTCTAAAATTAGTATTATAGGACTCAAGTAGACGATATAGGGGTGCACGTTTCCCCGCATTAGTGCGAGTTGTGTGAGTAGTGAATAGGGGATACGTACAACAAGTTCGGATACACATGTTACGAGGTACGTTATAGTTAATGTTATTTATAATATTATTACAGTCGTAACTGTTGTGACAGATATCGTATAAAAACATGGCTTGTATTTGTAGTCTCCTAGCTTTTAAATCTAAGAGGTTATATCTTTCCAAGTTGGGTTAGATTCATAAATATTTTTACATTTGTACTACATACAACGCAAAAACTTTTTTGCACTCTTTCAATTTTATCCGTATACGTTGCATATAACGGGTCCCAGACACAAGTTGCGAATTCCAGCTGTGAGCGTATTAGGGTATTATAGAGATACAAATATGTCTGTGGGCGCTTAAAATTATTACTGGCTCGCAGTACAAAACCATACATTTTAAATACAACACATACACAATATCTTATCTTTATTTGCTAGAACTTTGTTACAATGATGGTACAGAATAAATCTTAAAGGTTAAGTACATCCAGTTCTGCCTAAGCTGGGCATGCAAACATTTATTACACGTATTCAATTCAATATGTTCTCAATAAGTAGATTAAAAAGCTATTTTTATTGCCATTACTAAAATTTCTTATTGTGGTTGAGAAAGTCCGTTACAGAATGAAAACTGTTTTCGAGAAGCCATTCCTTTAATGCCTTAACAAACCGCCTGTACATTAATGCCTTGATTTTTTTGGGTATGCAATTATAGACATTGACACACATCACTTTTTTTTTTAACCTGTGGAAATACTCATGGATGCTATGCCGGACTCTTACCGACTAAAACCATACGGCGCCCTTCCAATTGTCTATGCCCAGGAGTCCCGGGTAAGCCCTTCAGGAGGATAGCCCCAGGTGACACGTCACTAATCAGTTCTTTTTATATAATTCCGTTCTCGGTATCCTCGATAAAACCAACCTGTCTTGATTCCTCGTATTACGTAGGTAAAATGTCTATTGCTTTTTTAAATAAATTCTTATTCAATCTAACAAACTTAGCACATTCCAATATATACATACAAGGCAACGTCAATAAATTGAGTATTTTAAATAAAAGCTTGCAGGATATCCAAGGGGCCACTCCGCATATGGCTCTAACACATTTTTTTTGGAAAATGAATGCTTTGTCTATGTCAGTCGAGTTACCCCACAGGATGAGTCCATAGCTAAGAACTGATGCCACGTATCCGTGATATGTCCTAAGTACGGTATGTTTAGTTGCTATTCTTCTTAGCTTCGCCAACGCATACACAAACCTATTGATTTTGTTACACACATTGTTGATATGAGCCTTCCAATTGATCTGTTTATCTAAAAGTCATTGTGACTAATTTTAAGATTTTTGCTTTTTCGTCCCTATATACTGAATTGTATAAATTTGGTTTTTATGAGATTAACATTCAGATTATTGTTATCTAACCATTTGATAATATCGGCTACTGATTTATTAATTTCCATGTTATATTGATTAATGTCCAAGTCATTTTGATTAATGTCTATGTTATATTCATATAAACGGAAAGGTCAAAAGTACTCGGATACCCAGACGTGCGTGTATGAAGCGATTGATGAATCTCGAAGAAGCGAAAGAAGTATGCATGGAACGCGAAGCCTGGCGATCTGTCCTCTCTGACTACCCCGTCAGGGATACAGCGTGAAGATAGTTAGTTAGTTTATATTCATATAAGCTTGTGTTATGGGATCTGGACGACTGATAAACATAGTTATATATTTCTAAATACATACATATTTTACACTGGAAACATTTAAACTTCGAAACAAACATTTGTGAATCACACAAATATTTTTTCCGACCCGGGAATCGAACCCTAAATAAATGGGCCATCCAACAAAAAAAGAATATTTCAGTTCAAACCAGTAGCAGATTTTCAATTACAACCAAATATACAAACTTTCTCCGCTTTTATATATTGGTATTGATAAATAATATAGATAATAGTCAATCTTAGCGAATTTATTCATCCAAAAGGCTAAAATGATAAAGAACATAGGTACCTATCCCTTCTAGATCGTTCGTAAATTACGTCGGCTTAGAGACATTTCTCTTAATCCTTGCCGTAGTTTGGGGCATGGTATAAGCACAGTATAAAGAGAGAGTATAAGCCTCCTAAATTTTCGTACTGGTAGGTATGCTACTGTAAGATACGACTAAATGCTTTTGAGAATAATTTAGAACCTACTGTGTTATGTTTTAACTTTATACTTACCTGGGGTGTTGCCACTATATTAAATTTATTTTTCAACACACTTGATAAAAACGAGCCGTGCTTTTTAGTATCTATATTTTGAAACGAGTGCCTTAAATTTGTTAACACGACCAATTTACTTTTGTACTTCATTACCAAGTTGTACCTAAGTACGAAGAAGAATTGATATAATTTAGTCGGGTTATATTGTTTTTAGCAACAAACAGTTTTAACGTGACAAATAACAGTATTAAATTTATTTAAATAAATTGGTAAATCAGTTTTATTACTAAAAAGTTGCTAGGATTCATTAAAATCATTGTAAATTTTCTGCAATTTGTGTTTTAAACACGAATTATTACATTTAGACCAGTGCAGATGCCTATAAAAATAGTCAAAAGTGAAAAATAGTTATAGTAGAATGAAACCCATCGGAAAAGGAAGAGAATATTATATAAATGAAAGGAAAAATAATTTACGGGCGATCTGAGGCCGGGAAGGGTAAGTTTATGAGTTTTTAATGGTAAAAAACGGTTTGTTTCGATTTCTGGCAAAACTACAAGTCCTATGGAAAAAAGTCAAATGGCAAAGTTGTAGGTAATAAACAGAACTACAACTTTTTTATTTGCACTTTTTTCTCATAATCTCAAAATATATATGAAAAATTCAAAAAACCAATTTCTTGGCTTTTGATTTATATCTCTCACAAAAACTTTTCTTTTTTCACGAAATTTAGAGAAAACTTACCTATTTATGTCCCAAATACACTGTGATTTATTTGAATTAAAATATTGATTTTTTCACCTTAATTTGACTGATATATCGAAAAAGAACCCTAATTTTCAATCGAAAATTCTATCGTCAAAATATCAGATTTTTTTTCAAAATGTTAGTGTGCTTTGTGTTCGTTGAAATCTTTACATTCCGATGGTGTAAAATAAATATATTTTTCGATAATAAATCTTCTGAGAAATTGCCAAAATTCGAAAATACTTATTAAATACAATTTTAAGCAATTTATTAAAATTTACACTTTAATTACTCTTTAAATTATACGCGTAGATGCATTTTTATTACTATTTTAAACTGAATGACCTTCGAAAAATCTTAGCTCATCAAAAGGTATTTCATAGCGAAGTGGAAAGGGGCTAGGCGGGTCTGGGCCAACACACTTTGAAAAGGACCTTAAATAATTATTTAAACTTGACTGATTGAAAAGTCTTGTTGTTTCCTTTTCCAAGTGTGTTGGAAAAAGCCCTTAGGAAACACATGCGCCTGTGAACACAATATCCCTTTGTATATAATGGTCAACTTAGCACACCTACATCAAAATGTATCAAAAACTCTCGTTGTTCTTGTTTTGTTTCGCAAAAAGTATTTTCCTGAATGTTTACGGCATAATTTAAGTAACGAAGTGATACGCAATATGGCAGGTTTGAATGAAAGTGTCAGCGTTAAGCTGGAAAAAGGCGTGCTCCGTTGGTTTGGACACGTCCAACGAATGAGTGAGGAACGATTGACGAACAATATATATTGTTCAAAAGTAGAGGGTAGAAGGAGTCAGGGAAGGCCGAGACTTACATATGAAGACCACGTGAGCAGATTGCTCAAAAACGGAAAGGTCAAAAGTACTCGGATACCCAGACGTGCGTGTATGAAGCGATTGATGAATCTCGAAGAAGCGAAAGAAGTATGCATGGATCGTGAAGCCTGGCGATCTGTCCTCTCTGACTACCCCGTCAGGGATACAGCGTTAAGATAGTTAAGTTATAATTTAAGTACTCGTCAACTGACGTTCTCCTCCTCATTTAGAGTATCGAATAGAATAAGGACATAGGCTACTTTTTATGGTAAACGGGAAAGACAATGAGTACGCATGCGAGGCCGCGGGTTGCAACTAGTACTTGAATATATTCATACTTTGACAAAGGAATAATTAAGAATATACTGAGCAGGAAATCTCACGAGCCTTTACAACATGGCAAAAAAGAGTAAAAATTTCATATTTTTACACCAAAATTTGAGCTAAAGTTTCAAAGCCAAGATAAATGACAGACTACTTATTATTTATACTGATGATTATAGTATAATTTGAATAAGTATACTTTCTAGGTCCAGTCGTCATATTGTGTACCTTTGAGAATGCCGTGAGGCGAAACCGGTCAGGTTTACAAAGTAAATGTTGTGGAACAGTACAAGTGGTGTTATTTAATATAATATACAGTCTACTTAATTTTTGAGTTAAGAGTTGGTACGGTAGCTTAACTTACGCCCACAGAGCTTTTGGTAGAAGTTAGAAGGGTTTTGTAATAGTAGAAGCATATCGTCAGTTGCTCATGTAACTATGCAACTTATAATTACATACATACATAATGTTACGCCTTTATCCCCAAATGGGGTAGGCAGAGGCATAATATATGCTCACGTTTCACCATATGCAGTTTTGTCCCACGTAATAGGGGGTGAGACCATTGCCGTGTTAAAATAGACAAGTGCAGGTTGCGGCAACCTGCTGATGAAAATTTTTAAGTCACACATTAAGCATTCAACTTGACTTAACGACTGTTATACAAGCAACCGGGACCAACGGCTCAACGTGCCTTCCGAAGCACGGAAACGCTCGCAAATGTAAATGCCACAAAGTGGTTATCTATCCGCGGACCAGCCATAGCGTAAGTTGCTTAACGCAGTGATCCACAAACGCTTCTATTTACTTAATTTTATAGAGTTATATTTACAAGAGCAACTTATAATTACATTCAACTATAAGTGTCAATTGTCAACATAGCATTATTGGCAGAGTTTTATAAGTTAGTTGTGAGCATGCTCAACAGAGGGCGTGGTACAGTCGAATTAAATCTCGCTGTTGTTTGTTTTCAAAAGCAACACTCATACTGAAATCGGTCAATAAATAGAGGAGTCTTTGAATTGATATATCCGTGTATCTATTTATAGCAAGTTACGTTGTACTTTCAATACAGTCAAGAATTAAGTTATTCTAGTGTTTTATTTAAAAAACCAGCGTCATTGCTTGTAAGACCTTGTTCAATTGATACAGTAATAAAAATGATGAATTCCTTTTTATTCTTTTTTTTAAAGTATGAAATAATAAATGAATGAAGTATTTATTCGACACGACCAAAAATAAAATACAAACAGACTGATAAAACAATTATTCCGCTTACAAATGTCGTCATTTCAGCTCAAGCTGCTCTAATACATTATAAATCGCTGACATTTAGGTAGCCACAACCTGCGTCTGTCTATTTCAACACGGCAATGGGCTCACCACCTATTACGTGGGACAGGAATCCACACGGTGAAAAGTGGGCATATAATATGCCTCTGCCACCCCTTCGGGGATAAGGCGTGATGGATATTTATTTAATATTAAGACAAAAGGGCAACCAAAGTTATAGAGATCATATTTTTACGTTATAAATATATATTTTTTGTGGTTTAGGTATTTTATACCTCCTCAGAACCCTGCAAACCTCCTCAACCATGGTTTAAAGACACCCATCTTTTATAACTTTTAGTATTATTACATTTTTAACGTATATTTTTATTAAACACAATACAGATTAGAACTATTAAAATTCTCAACATTAAATCTCATGGTGCAGATCTTAATCGTTATCCAAATAATTTGTGTTATTTCAGAGCTTAGTAATAAAAACCCACATAAACAAAAACGAGAACAGGCAACACTGCTTTGGGGATTCATATGTTATTTGTTTAATTTTTATTCTACTTGGCTTGAAATAACACCTTGGACTTGTCTAATGTACGCTATTATCTTAGGAGTAAAGATATCAAGAGAAACATCAAATTTAACAATATTATTATACTGAAATATGTTATTAAATTAATAATAATTCCGTGAATTTCAATTAATAGCAATTACTTATTCCAATAAAGCATCACTTTTTAAGTAATAATTATAACAAGCGTCAAAGTTTGTGAGAACTTTATCCGCGTATATCAATCCAAATCGCAAATATAGCATACAAAATTGTACCAAATCCTACTGGGATAGCGCTACTTCAGCAGTGTGACTCCGACTAAGCGTCTATGAACACGAGTCATACCGCGCGCTGGCGGTTCGCGTTGTCGTAGCGTAATAAAAGTTTAAGAAATCTAAAACTTTGTAAATAAATTGATGATTAACGGTGAAATTATTATTTTACGAAAATAATTTGAGTTTTAAAGTGATTCCTGATTTTCATTAATTTTGTATTAGTTTATAAAGTTGCAGTAAATTTATTCAAGTTAGTATATAAACTAAAGAAATAGTTTTTAAAATAATTAAGTAAAAATGATGTAGGATAGATTTTTTAATTTTGTGCAAACAGAAGTTCTTTTAAATGTACAGTATTTTTAAGTGATTTCAATTGATAATTCAAGTGATATAAAGTGTATTTATCTACCTGAAGTTAGCTGAAACGTTTCCAAATGATCGTTTACTTATCCACTGGTAAGTATATTTATTTTATTTATTTACTTATCTAATCAAAATCAAAATCAAAAATCTTTATTCATGTAGGTCACAAAGTAACACTTATGAACGACAAGATTACTGCTTCTACATTTACATTTACTGCCAGATTCGCAAAGCAATAGGTAGAGCCAGAGGAAGAACCTGGCAATAAAACTCATGGCCACTCTTTTCTAACCGCCATTTGACACAGTTTGATTAACATGATATTTGACCAATTATACAGTAATGAAATTATACAAAAAAAAAAACAATATAAATGTTGTGTTCATTAAAATTACACTTACATAGTTCCTTTGAATTTATGTGAGAACAGTCGACTAAACTTAGTTTGCCTTAAATTTAAATAATATTATTTGTAACAATTGCTATAACAGCTATGAGCTGACCAGTCCCAACAGACGGCACCCGTTCACGGGTATGACGCATATATCAGCCATGGCCCTATTCAACCGTATTGTAGGGAACAAGGCGACCCGATACATACGCCACCACTGCCAGGACACTTAGGCGAGCATGACATACCCAAAAACTACACAGCAACTATCATGTCGATTTCAAAATTATAAATAAGTCTACATAGTGCTCACACAATAACAAAGTCAAATTACATATAATTATGTATATTAGTTATTACCGGGACTAAACGCAGCCATACCTTTAGTTGTCTGGCGTTTCAAATTATTTATACTGGAGAATGTAAATAAAAATAATGTAAAAAAAAATACAACATAAATATGCAGATTCTAGACAAGTAGATAATATAATATATATCTATCACGCCTTATCTCCGAAGGGGTGGCAGAGGCATATTATATGCCTCTGCTCTGCTGTGTATTTCTGTCCCACGAAATGGGTGATGAGGTGCGCCCATTGCATATATTTAATTATAATATAAAAATGTAAATTGGCGCAAAAATATTTTTGAAGTGAAACTTCTTTATCGACGTTGAGAGAAAAATTATAGCTGTAAAAAAAAATATCATCACGTTTTTCGGTTACGCGCCATGTTGTTTTGAAGTGAAACTTTTTTATAATGAGTGAAATTTCTATATCGACGAATGAGAGAAATTTTATAGCTGTGAAAAAAAAATCGTAAAGGAGTTTCACTTCTTACCTTATACTTTGATACACGCACATATACACACATCAACACGGTCTAGGGACATTTTTAAAAAAGCGAATTACTATCAATGTGTTAATTATTTATATGACATGTATATATTTAAAAGATACGTTATTTAATATTCTACCATTTTTTAATAATGGTTAAGGTACTTCGATTAAAATTTCAGGATTTTATGGAAAAAATTGAAGCATAGACGGAAACCGTACATGAATTAACTTTTAATTTATGAGTAAAAACTGAAAAAAATAGATAAATCATTTAATTTGTGTTTATAAACTTGAAGTTAGTAGTCTGAGAAAGCGCCCATGATGTTCATAACACATCGGCAACGATTCGGCATGCTCAGAACAAGGTTGTCAATGTCTTGCTGCGGAATATTGTCCCATGTCCTTCTGAGGTGCGCAAAAAGTTGATCTTCTGTAGCTAGATTTTCAGGAACTTCCTTCAGAGCTCTTCTTTGCAGCATATCCCACGCATGCTCAATGGGATTTAGATCTGGCGATTGAGCAGGCCAGTCTAAGGCCCTAACATTGTGTGTATGTAACCAAGCTGCTAACGTTCTCGCCGTGTGTGCCCGGGCATTGTCGTGCATGAGCAGGAAATCTTGCCCCATTTGTGTTCTGTGGGGCAAGATTACGAGCCCCAGCACCTGTTGGACGTATCATTCCGCCGTCATATTGCCCCGCACCCAAACGAGATACGTCCGTCCTCCAAGACCTCCAAACCATAATTGTTCCTCCTTGGTATGGGTGAACTTCCTGAGGGTTCTGAAGACGGCTCCATCGTCCAGGAACTCGCCAAACACGCGTCCTTCGTGAATCTGGATGGAAGCCGAACCTGGATTCATCCGTGAACAGCACATTGGACCATTGCTCACGGCCCCAGTCCACGTGGTTCCGAACCCATTCTAATCGTCGTCCACGATTACCTCTCCGTAAAGGTGGGACCCGGAGTAGTCTACGAGAGCGTAGATTGCTTTCATGCAGTCGCCTTCTTACAGTTTGGTCACTCACAAGCACTTGGTGTTCCACTCGCAGCCTTTGGACCAATTGAGTCGCCGTTGCATTTGGTTGAGCTCGCGCAGTAATTTGCAAAAATCGGTCTTGTCTGGGGGTAGTGATGCGACTTGGCCCCCGGTGCCTCTCCGCTACTTCACCTGTGGCACGATAGCGTGTCCACAATCTTGAAATTACATTTTGGTGGGTCCCTATGGCCTCAGCAACATTACGCTGAACAGACCCAGCTTCCAGCATTCCCACAGCTCGTAACATCTCCGCCCTCGTCAAATGTTGGCGTTGCATGGCTACAATACCTCAATTTTAACTTTATTTTTCGTTTAAAAATGAAAAAAAACTGTAACTAAACGTAATTCGTCTTGTTTTCTAAATTTCGCACAAATGAAAATTCCCTCTCCTACACATCAAGACATTTTTATGCCACCGAAACAAAAGAATTTTCAAAAATTTGAATTTGGAATTAGTCTGAGATAAATTACAAACAAATCGGTGTATAAAAGATCCCAATGCGGCCAGTACTTTTCGAGTTATTTAATTGAGTATGAAATATCCCTAGACCGTGTTGATGTGTTTATTTTTAATTTTTAAGTAAATACCTACATAGTATAAATTGTGTAATTACAAATGGTACAAATAATAATTTTATATTTATTTACATTTGCGATTGTTTCCGTGCTTCGGATTCGATTGTTAAGCCGTTGGTCCCGGTTGTCAGAAAATGGCAGTCGTTAAGCCTAGTTGAAGGCTTTATGGACAGCTTGAAAAAATTTAATTAGTAAAGCGACAAAGCATCGTAAAAGAAGCTCGACTGGCGATTCATAACGCAGTGCTAGTGCCAACTTTGCTTTACGGTAGCGAAACCTCGGTATGTCAGCAGATGCATGAAAGTAAATTGAATGCTGTGGAGATGCGATCACTTCGAAAATTGTGCGGCGTTACCTTGGCCGACCGAATACGTAACCAAGTGATACGCAATATGGCAGGTTTGAATGAAAGTGTCAGCGTTAAGCTGGAAAAGGGCGTGCTCCGTTGGTTTGGACACGTCCAACGAATGAGTGAGGAACGATTGACGAAGAATATATATTGTGCGAAAGCAGAGGGTAGAAGAAGTCAGGGTAGGCCGAGACTTACATATGAAGACCACGTGAGCAGATTGCTCAAAACGGAAAGGTCAAAAGTATTCGGATACCCAGACGTGCGTGTATGAAGCGATTGATGAATCTCGAAGAAGCGAAAGAAGTATGCATGGATCGCGAAGCCTGGCGATCTGTCCTCTCTGACTACCCCGTCAGGGATACAGCGTGAAGATAGTTAGTTAGTTTGAAAAATTTCAACAGCAGGTTACCGCAGCCTGCGCTTGTCCATTTCAACACGGCAATGAGCTTACCACCTGTTACGTGGGACAAAACTGCATACAGTGAAATGTCGGCGTACAGTATGCTTCCCCCCCCTTCGGGGAATAAGGCGTGACAGTATGATGATAATGACAAATAAAAATTTGGCAGCAAATTAATCAAATTTTGTTATAAAACTGACGTACATTTTTGTGGTCATTACCAATTTTACATTGTAATTTTTTTTAAATAGATTAAGTAAACATTTGAACAAAAACACTTGTACTGTTCCACTTATTTATTGTTATTTATTTAACTTATTACCACTTATTTAATAAGTGGAACAGTACAAGTGTTAGTTCAAGATGTGTAGCAAATTCCACCAAGTGCCATCAACGTTCAACAGTGTAAACAGATTAAGTAAAGCCACGGATTTTAATTGATCTTCGTTAGCACAAATGATCCAGCATTTAATATCACATTATATTTTCAGATTTTTTCGGGTGTAAACAAGAATTTAATTATTTTACTGCAAATGAAGTCTTATCAGTTAATTACGTAGCCGCAAATATAAATAAGTATGTAAAGACACTAATATAATATATTAAAATGCGACACCGAAAAGTAATGATTTACTGCATCATCATCAACAAAAACTTTTTTTAGATTTGCATATACATACATATTGCTACGCCTTTATCCCCGAAGAGGGTAGGCAGAATCATACTGTACGCCCACATTTTACCGTATGCAGTTTTGTCCCACGTAACAGGTGGTGAGCCCATTGCCGTGTTGAAATGGACAGACGCAAGCTGTGACGACCTGCTGTTGAAAATTTTCAAGCCGCCCATAAGGCCTTCAACCAGGCTTAACGACTGCCATATAGATTATATATTATTATTATAGATCTGCATATAACGAAGATTATTATATAAGAATTTATAACATTTTGTTGTCTAGGTATGCCAAATTATTTTTTATCTTTTATCAGTTTTTATACAACTAGGGTGGCAGACAAGCAATTACCCCCTAGATAGAAAGTAAGTCACCGTTACCTATGGACGCTTAGAACATCAGAAATTCTTCATTTCGTGTTGCCGACTCTGCGAAAATTTCCTTAGAACTCTTTTGGAGAACCCCATACTGTAGAAGTTTGGAAAAACTGATATGACATTAGGGTGGGTTGGTGGTAGACCAACCACCCCTAGTCCACAAGTTAAGGAAAATTAGGAAGGTGAGAGTTTAAGAGATGAGACAATTTCGATACAACCATAGGTATATTAGAATTTAAAGTAAAAACATTCAAGGCCGGGCTCGATAAAATAGTTTCGTAGAAATATTAATGGCAAACGTTAGACAGTCTTAGAAGTCCCTCCGCGTGCTAAAGTTGGAGGGAAGAACTTAGCCTGCAGTAGGAGGCGGCAGCGTAGGCTAAAAAAAGTACATTGTTACACTGAAGCAGAGAAGTCATTCCACAATCTAAAGATAGTTAATTATAATATACTAGTAGACGCCCGCGGCTCCGCACGCGTGGTGAAGTTTTCTCGTTCCGTTTTCCCACAGGAACTTGTTCCCGGGATAAAAAGTAGCTTATGGTATGTGTTATTCTGATGTGTAAGCTATATTATTGTAAAGTTTCATCAAAATCCATTCAGTAGATTATACGTGAAAGAGTAACAAATATCCATACTTGCAAAAAATATTAGTAGGTTTATTAGAAAGAAATTAAAATTTGATATTTGTCAAGTGTTTTGATTGAGCTCCATTTTATTGTAGTTATGTATTCTTAATATCTTCATAATTTATTTTGACTTAATTGCGAGTAGATAGATAATTCTCCGTCAAAGATCCGTCAATTACAGAAACTCCTGGAAATTATCTGATGGCTGTATAAAATATTAATAAAGTTCGCGATTTTTGCCGATTTTTCTCAGTGAGTCTATTCCATTCGGTGGACCGTTCCGAACCGGTGGTCAAATCTATATATATAAAAGAAAGCTGTGTTAGTTACGTCATTATTTTATAAATAGAGATCGGGTGGGGCCGTTTATTATAATTTTTGTGTTTTTGGATTTGTCTTAATAGTCCGAAATAGGATAATAATAAAAAAAAGGAAAATCATGTGACAAATATGATTGTAATGTCATACATTTTCTAACTAGATTCTAAGGCGGGGCAAAGCTGTAAGGCTACTATTTAGTAATTTAATAATTTATCTTTAACAAGCTTTCCCGCCCGGCTTCGCCCGTGACATTATTCGAACCCCGTGGCACCCATTTAATCCCGTCGTTTATTAATTTCACACGGCATTGCCCGTGTAGAGAAGTTTTTCCGTTCCCGTTTCCCACAGGAACTTGTTCCCGGGATAAAAAGTAGCCTATGTCCGTCTCCTGGCTCTAAGCTACCTCCCCCATAGTTGACATTTTGTAAGCGCGGCGCGGAAAGGGTCTATGATAATTTAAGACATATAATTTAAGACGTATTTATTTTATTTAGTGATATTTGGCTTAAATCGTCAAACAGACTGTAAAAAGCCTCGGCTTAGGCAAAAACATCACAATGTTATACAAAGATTACAATGTTATACAAAGAAAGATTATTTTTATCCGATGTATATAAATCATGAGATTTACAACGTCTGCACATAATCCGACAAAAGATATCAGTTGAATATTATTTATGATCATGCACAGTTTTCAATATTGCAAAAGTTTTATACTAGATAGGTGTTAGAAAATGTTTCTTTAAAGCGAATTTAAATATAGTGAAAAGCTGAATTGAACTTAATTTAACAATAAATACGAGTATATCTATAATAGTTTCTTTACTATAACTACTTTTTCATGTTACAACATTTTTAAAATCGGTAGTATCTTTTCAAGGTACCAATTACCCATGTTTATTGTGATTTTTTTACATACACATAGTTACGCCTTTACACCCTGAAGGGGTAGGTAAAGGCAATTACCCACATTTCACTGTATGCATTTTGTTCAACGTAACAGGCGGTGAGCCCATTGCAGTGTTAAAATACTTAACGACTGCCATGATACTGGCAACTGGGACCAACGGCTTAACCTTTCGTTCGAAGCACGGAAACGCTAGTACTCACAGATATCATAACTTGTGGTACATGCAAAACAATTTTAAAAAAGTGTTTTTTGCAAATTTTGAAAAGGTAAGGACAGTTTTCGCTGTTATACTCGTACATCACAAAAGGGTGAGAACAAAGGAAGTGTGACAGCATAACTAGGTACAGTACACACTACAATACAAAGTCTAGGCAAAGCTAGATAGTTATGAGTGCCTTGTCTTGAAACATTTGGACCGTAAATGCTTTTAAAAACACTAGCATTGTTTGTTGGCAGATGATTTGTGTTGTGTTTTTTGAATAAGTTTCTTTTCTTTTGATCGGAAACTTAACGAGAAAGAAATATCATCTTTGGAAAACTTTGTTCCACAATTGTGCAATTTACTGGTGATTATGTTTATGAATGAATTGAATTATTATTCTAGGCGAGTTTGAAAGAATGAGTTTTTACTATTATAATGATATTTAGATTTACTTATTTATAATGATATTTAGTTTTATCAGTCATGACTTTTTTAAGTAAATTGAAACTTAAGACTTTTAAGTTATTATTTTTATTTTAAGACCATTATTTATTTTTTATAAACTAGCAGTTGCACTTTGATAAGATTATATAAATTTAATCAGCCCATGGCATTTCACTGCTAGAAATAAGCTTCTCCCAATTTACGCCACAGCACACGGTCCGGCGCGTTCCGCCCAGTTCCTCCCCGCGACCTTATCCAGGGAGCCGCGTCTACTATTGACAAGCCGTAGAATAAAACCAGAATCGCTGTTTTAGCTACGAGTATCAAAATGTTAGTAGACTATCTAGCCATGAAACTGACTAGCGGCCACAGGCGCGGTACGTGTTAGTAGAACTCATCCGCCGATCTGTAGAAGTCTATTGGAGTACGATTGTGATAAGACTACGAACAAAAGTCAAAATTGTACCTATGACTTTCTATTGAGCGACGATTACTATTCTATTCTGACGCGATTGAAATAGTAGACTTGGCCTCCTGGTCGTCGGTCTATCTGGCGGGAGGTCGTCCTATCTTACCTACGTTTGGCGTGTCACTCCAGTACTCGTATGCTCCATCGGGCACCGGTTCTTCTACAGATGGGCCAGCTCATTGCCACTTTAACTTTATTCTACGAGTTATGTCGATCACTCTGGTTTTGTGACGAATAACCTCAAAGGAAATCAGTCTGTAAATTCTTTTTCATTTCATGCTGTCATATTAAGCCCACGAAGATACGAGAGATGGAATGTGACTAAAATGGCATTATGGTTTCTCATCTTTTGCTTATGACACTTAAAAAAAGTTTTTATTCGGAAAACGTATAGGTACCGTAAACCTTAAAAAATATAAGGATAAAATTAAAATTCATCATCAGTACGACTGATTGAATTTCGACCTGAATATACAAAAATAAATAATGATTATTAAATTTGTAAAGTAATGGTTTGAGATATATGATTATCCTATCATTAATGGAAATGATTTCACAAATAACTTCAGCCTGTAAACATTTCAGCTCGATTTCAATGTCATAATTTCTGCGAGGCAAATTGGCTGATTCGTTTTTATGGCAGGTCGCGAAATTTATCAGAAATAGAGAATAGCTGTCTGTGGTAATATTTGTTTGTTTTCTATCATTGCCGGGTTGAAATAGGTTAACGCAGGTTGTAGCTACTTGCTGTTGAAAGCTTTTAAGCCGCCCATAAGGCCTTCAACTTGGCTCAGCGACTGCCGCGTTACTGGCAACCGGGACCAACGACTTAACATGCCTTCCGAAGCACAGAAACCAGCCAGCCATAGCGAAAGTTACTTAACGCAGTGGTCGTTTACAGAACACTTGAGTCAGCGAGGCCACGAGCGCTTCAATATTTTTTTATATTTGTCTTATAACTTTTTAAATATTAAAAACATGTCAAAACATTAAAAACGATTGAAGAAGAATATTTATTGTGCAAGTAGAGGGTAGAAGGAGTCAGGATAGGCCGAGACTTAGATATGAAGACCACGTGAGGGGATTGCTCAAAAACTAAAAGGTCAAAGTAATTTGATAACCAAATGTGCATGTATGAAGCGATTAATGAATCTGCAGGAAGCGAAAAAACTATACATGGATCGCGAAGCCTTACGATCTGTCCTCCCTGACTGTGTGATCGTTAGTTAGTTTAGTTAAAAAAAAGCGCTCGCGGCCCCGCGGACTCAGTGTTCTGTAAACGATCACTGAGTTACGCAACTTTCACTATGGCTGGTCCTCGTATGGGTGACCACTTTGTGGCATTAACATTTGCGAGCGTTTCCGTGCTTCGGAAGGCTTGTTAAGCCGTTGGTCCCGGTTGCCAGTAACATGACAGTCGTTAAGTCAAATTAAAGGCCGTACGCTTGTCTGCCACCTCAGTGGTATAAAAAAAATCATTACTAGCAGAGCCTTTACTTTCAACCCTCTAAGGCTGTCATCTCCCTTAGAGGGTTGAAAGAATATTGTCTTCTCGCCGTCCGTACGGGAGTGAAAGTTAAAGTAGATATTTAATTCAAAAAGACTAAGTTATTTGGTTTGGGACAGTTTTTACATTTGGGACATTCGGGAGTACGGACATTTTTTTCTCCACTCTTAAAGCAAACAATTTTTTTAAACTTTTTATATTATCGTGAACATCATTTTATTGAAAAAATAATAAATAAATATCGTTGGGACAACTCACACAACGTCATCTGATTCCAAACTAAGCAGAGCTTGTACTATGGTAATCAGATAACTGATAATCATACTTACATATTTTTAAATACATACATATTATAGACATCTCACAAAGTTTTATCCTGGTGGGAATCGAACCCACGACCTCTTGCGTAGCAGTCGGATACACTCCCACCGCGCCACAGAGGCAGTCAATATAGTACAAGTATAAGATAGTAATCGTGTAGACTATGTTTGTTTTGTGATAAGAGTAAGATACTTTAGTATCAGGAACTTTATTCCATTTCAGTTGGTCCGAATCGGCACACTTCACCAACTTTGTATCCACCAACTAAGTACGAGCTCTTTAGTTCCATTGTGATATCGACGTTGCAGAAAGTTTAAGCGACAGCTGAGAACAGTAGTCGTTACAAAGTTGTTTAATTGATTTTTGGGTAGTTTTCTTTTCTTTAGAGTTCCATGGAAAAAAAACGGAATCCTTATAGGATCACTTATCTATACTAATATTATAAAAGCTGAAGAGATTGTTTGTTAAGTTGAACGCGCTAATCTCAGGAACTACTAGACGGATACGAAAAAATAGTTTTTGTGTTGGAAAGCCCATTTATCGAGGTATTTATTATATATTATATTAACATTCGACTGCCTCTATGGAGCAGTGGGAGTGTATCCGACTGCTACGCAAGAGGTCGTGGGTTCAATTCTCACCCAGGATAAAACTTTGTGTGATGAGCACGATGGTTTATACTGTGTCTGGGTGTTATTTATCTATGATATGTATGTATTTGGAAATATGTAAGTATGTTTATCAGTTATCTGGTCACCATAGTACAAGCTCTGCTTAATTTGGAATCTGATGGCGTTGTGTGAGTTGTCCCAACTATATTTATTATTATTATTATATTTATATATATATATCATCACGCTACTACCCTGGAGTGCGGAGCAGTAGTCATAAATGTCGTCAAATCGGGTAATTTTTTATGCATTATTGTAGAATTTATAAGCGACGGGATTAAATAGGTGCGACGGGAGTTCGAAGTATATCACGGGCGAAGCCGGGGGTATCTCCTAGACTATGATAATCGTCGATAACTTCGAACATAGAGTGTTCCATTGTAATTGGGGTGGACATAACATGGCATAGATCTTATAAACTACTCATCGGATCTTAATGCAGTTTTCAACACTACATGGAGTGACTCAAGAGGAAGTATTATTGGAGCGGAGTCTCCATGGAGCAAGTAGGGTGAATGTTTGACGATGAACTACCACGTAACGGTTTGACCGATTTAAAAAATTAAAAACAACATATGACTAGTGGTTCTGTGAACCGTAGACTTCGGAGTATTTTTTTTTTAGTTCATTTCTTTTTTTCGTTTTGAGCGCTCTTGCCAACCACTACGGGACCATTTACCCTCCCCTGGTTCCATTTCCCCTCCGATCGAAAAACCCCCTCGCTAAAAGTTGTTGGCTATATCAAGGATTGTCCATGCCAAGTTGCATGCAAATCCGATGAAAAATGCGACTGAATGGACGGACAGACGGTCGGACATCATGTAATGTATGTTTACTTACGTGAAATCTTTTATTATTCATTCTCTCAAATTATCTGCATGGCCATTATCTGTAGCATTCCTAGGCCTTTATATTTCGAAAGTTCAACTTCAACTTTTAGAGCTTGTGGCATTTGTGGAATTTCGAAAGTTTTTATGCTTTCTTAATGTTTGTTTACCTTTTGTAATTTTTAATGTCAGTTAATGACAAGCCTAGGTTTTATTTTTAATTTATTGTTAGAGCTGCCAGTAGGTTAGGTTGTATAGATATTAGACCTTGTTATAAATTTATATTCTTAAAATATGTTTAGAATAAACTTGTTTAAATTTTGATATGCTTTGTAAAAGAAAGGAGCCGGGGCCGTCAAATCAGTCTACTTTTGGTGCTCGCCTTGTCAGGAGGTTCTGAGGAATAGTGCTGAGTGAGAGGGTTGTGCCCTCTGAAATAATAAAGTGATTGTCTGCAGTGGCTTGTGACGCCAACGGCTGGTAACTTTCAGCCCTATGCCTGCTTTGAATTACCGCGACCTGCTTCTTCGAGGTCGGCGACGTGGAGGCCTGACTCGAGGCCCCTTCCTGGCAACGTAGAGGCCTACTCGAGGCCCCTTCTTAGTGACGTGTGCTGATAACCTGCTATTTTAAAGAAACCTTGATGACCTAATAATGAAAATTCTGTTAAAAAGGTATCCACAATTTGGAAAATTGATTGAATTTTATATTTTGTGACGGGTACGAGTATAAACGCGATTGTGATAATTTACCTTGAATTCGCATTATTATCTTTATTTCGTATTTATTTGTATAATGCTACGTGAAAGTTTGAAAGTTAATAGTTTAGAAGATTGATGCCCTTCAAATGCCAGGACTTATTCTAGAAATGCACGTGAATTTGACTTTTTTAAAATAATCTGACACGTAGAAAAAAGAGCTTGTCAAATTCACAATCAGTTACAAGATCTAATAAATATATTTTGATAAAACAAACAAAAATTTGCCTTTCTCGAAATGTTTTTTTCAATATTATTATTTACATTACATTTTTATACCCAAATACAAGTAATTCGTAAAATTTTTATGTATAAAATTATGTTGAAATAATACAAAATTCATGCCGCTGGGGCCCAAATAGTCGCGCGCTGGCGCTTACCGACATAATGAAAAAATGTCTACATTTTCAGGCATATTATGGCCTTAGGATACGCTCAATAGATTTTCAATTATTTTTTCATTGGGTCTACGTTATATTTTGGATTTGAATATGACTCTTGATGAGTGTTATCATTATTATTATATGAATAAATATTTTCATTTCATTTTGGGCGTATTATATGTCTTTGTCACATAAGGTGTGATTGATAAAAATAAAAATATTTCATTTCACTATCAAGTATTATAGTAACTTCTTACATTTGGGCAGTCATTATAAAACTTCACAGAAAACCACCAATGAAAAACGTAACTTTTCAAAGTGTGATTTACCAACCCAATTCGTCTTGACGCGAGTTTTATTACTTCTTAAATCTTACCATTCATTGGTAAAAACCGAGAGTTCAGTCGATATTAGTTTTAAGTTCCTTTAGGAATATGGGAATAAAATGTTGCAAAGTTCCTGGGTGGGAAACGGGAACGGGAAAGCTTCTCTACGCGGGTGAAGTCGCGGGCGTCAACTTTTATTTTAATAGTTTTTTTCAATCAGAATAACAATTCCATTGCTAAGCTACGTAAGTGCTAAGTTTAAAATAAAGGTAACACTACACAAATTACTCAAACACGCAGATGTGAAATAGTTTTGTAAATCCATTAAGAGAATTCCGTCCCTTAATTTTCAATTTACAATGAGGCCAACAAACAAACAAACAGTAGCAACTAATTTTCCATTAGTACCTAATTAGTTTTGTAACTTCAAACCACTGTAACTAAAAAATAACAAACTATACTGTGGTTATCAATTAGGCAGAAATGAAATATCTTTATTCATGTAGGTCACAAAAGTAACACTTATGAACGTCAAAATTATTGCTTCTACATTTACTGCCAGATTCGCAAAGCTGGTAGGTATAGGTATAGGTAGAGCCTGAGGAAGAACCTGGCAATAAAACTCATGACCACTCTTTTCTAATCGCTAGTAATTACATTAGTTTGATGATGACATGATGTTTTACCAATTATATAGTAAAGAATTTTATCCAGGACAAAAACAAAATCAATGTTGTGTTTAAAATCATATCAAAATTAGAGCTATTCTAGTTGCCAGTTCTAAAGGCAGCCTACACTTTAAGAAGAATCTAGCAAGAAAGTCAATGGATGCTCTTTTAAAATGTAGGTGTGGCTTACAACATTAAAATTACACTTACATTGTTCCTTTGGATTTATGTGAGAACATGCGACTAAACTTAGTTTGGCTTAAATTTAAATAATATTATTTGTAATAATTGCTATTACAACTATGAGCTGACCAGTCCCAAAAGACGGCACCCGTTCACGGGTATGACGTATATATCAGCCATCGCCCTACTCAACCGTATTATAGGGAATAAGGCGACCCGATACATACGCCACCACTGCCAGGACACTTAGGCGAGCATGACATACCCAAAAACTGCACAGCAACTATCATGTCAATTTCAAAATAATAAATAAGTCTACATGGTGCTCACACAATAACAAACTCAAATTACATCTTTTTATATTAGTTTTTACCGGAACTAAACGCAGCCAATTTAGAAACCTTTAGTTGTCTGACGTTTCAAATTATTCACAATGTAGAAATGTAAAAATACAACATACCTACAGTTTACCTGCAAGACACGTTATTTGGGCGTTCCACTGCAGTTTGCTTTCTAAAGTGATCACCAAAAATACAGTTGATTCTACAAGATTAATTCAAAGTTCAATGTTATATTTGTACCGCAATTCCTGACTTTAGGCATGCTGAATCTGATACATTTTGTCTTCTTAGCGTTTAGTAGCAAATTATTGGTCGTAAACCAATCTACAACTTGGGCAAGTGAACTATTTACGCCGTTAAAATAAGTAAGCGTGCGATCAACTTTAAAAATAAGTGACGTATCATCAGCAAATAGAACAATGTCGCACAAGATCTGTATATAGAATGGCAGATCGTTAATATAAATTAAAAATAGAAACGGACCTACAATTGATCCCTGCGGTACGCCCATAGCTACAGATGCTCCAAAGGAGCTAATTCCATTGACATCAACATGTTGTATTCGATCGTTTAGGTAGGAGGCAACAAGGTCCAGTGCAGAGTCTTTGATACCATAATAAAATAGTTTTCGCAATAGTGTTTTATGGTCAACGCAATCAAATGTCTTGGAGAGATCGCAAAATACACCAATAGCATCTTGTCTATTCTCCCAGGCGCTATATATATGATTTAGAAGTGTCATACCTGCATGAATGGTAGAACGGCCCCTTGTGAACCCATACTGCTCTCTATGTACTTGCATATTTGAATTAAAATGAGCTTGTAAATGTAGCAAAATATTTTTTTTTTAAATTTTGCTAATGGCAGGTAACATTGAAATTAGTCTGAAATTACGAGGGTTGGTTTTGGATCCAGATTTAAATAGAGGTATTACTTTACTGTGTTTCATTAAATCCGGAAACACACCTTTATCAACACACTTCTTAAATATTTCAGCTAGATGTGATGATATAATAACAATAATAGACTGTATCAATTTTACAGAAATACCCCACAAGTCAGCTGTTTTTTTTTTAAGTGACTTGAATACTTTAATGACATCGTTGGGGTTTACATATTTAAAGCTAAATAAGACACTACTCTGATCCACGCTTTCCCCAAGCATACGTTGAGCTTTTATTGGACAAGAATTTAAGGAGCTAGTTGTTTTCGCGGGTATGTCTATAAAATCGTTGTTAAAAGTTTGTGCTACATCGAATTTATTATTAATCACTTTGTTATTCATAATTAACTCAATGTTATTATCACGAGGTAGTGATCGACCGGTTTCAGTTTTGATTACATTTCAAGTCATTTTTATCTTATTTTTTGACTCTTTAATTTTATTACTTATATGTAACGATTTGGCAGCAGCACAGGCCTTTTGGAATAAATTTTACATATTGAATAAAGGCAGGATCAAAATTAATTGCTTCACACCATATAGTTCGTACAACTTAGCCCTACTTTTGTAAATACCCGTAGTTGCCCACTCACAAAATTGCAAGTTTTTGTTTTTATAAAATGTTTTTGATTTAAATATGTTATTGTACTCAGCTTTAATTGTATTAAATAAGGAGTCATATAAACCGTTTGGATCTTCCTGATAAAAGTCAATATTAGTGACTTTTGCTGAAACATTAACATTAAATTGTTTAAGTCGATACGCACTCATTGGCCTACATACAATTTTATTCCCTTTAGAAGTGACATTAAATGCTGCTTTTTGACCAAGATGATCTGATGGAAAATTACTTAGTATCTCCATTGTTGTTGATGAACAGTTGCAGAATATATTATCTATACATTTTCCAGAATATGAGGTGATTCTAGATGGCTCACAAAATAAATTTTGTAAGCCAAAAGATTTAAACAAATTTAAAAATCTTATACATTTCGAAGACTGCACAAGTATGTCAACATTAAAATCCCCACACACCACAACATGTTTTCTACTAGTGAACAAACGCTTCAATGCCATTTTCAATACACTTTCTAATAAATTATAATCCCTATCTGGAGGACTGTAGACACAGAGGACAATGAGTTGCTCAAGCTCAACATAGGAAAATTCTGCAGTACGCTGAATAGAAAGGGCCACATTATCTGTACGTTCTTTCCATTTTTAATTTTATTAGAAACGAATATAAGAGAGCCACCACGAATAGCTTTCTTTCTTGAGAACGCACTGCAAAGTGAATAAAATTCATTGTTGAACAATAGTTCATAACTTTTTAACCAATGTTCTGTAATACAAAAAATGTGAACATTGTGTTCCTTTATAAAGAAGTTCTATTTGTAGTAGTTTTTCAGATATGCCTTCAATATTTTGGTGAACCAAGTTTAAACTACTAGAAATATTGTTAATATACTCAGAATTAACACAACCAATATTATTTTCAGTGTCTTTAAAAATGGTGGGCTCAAAAGACCTATAACCATGGCCAGATTTTTTATCTGTTGTCTTACAAGCTAGTTTTTTGGGATATTATCCCAAGTTATTATGTCAAAATTATGCTCAAAAGGAGCTAGTTTAGCCAATAGCTTGGCTTGATTCTAAAAAAAATTTGGATTTGAATTTTTAGATTGCTAAAAAATTTGATAACAAAACAGCTATCTGACGTCGTAAAAACTTAATTTATTTTATCCCCGAAGGGGTGGCAGAGGCATATTATACGCCCACATTTCACCGTGTGTATTTTTGTTACACGTAATAGCTGGTGAGCCCATTGCCGTATTGAGATAGACAGACCCAAGTTGTGGCTACTAGTTATTGATAATTTTCAAGCCTCTCATAAGGTCCTCAGCTTGACTTAACCACTGTCATGTTAAGTACTGGCAACCGGGACCAACGGTTATAGTTACGGTTAGTTAGTTAAATAGAGCGTTACTAGGACACTGCGAGGTGTTTAGCTTAAAATTTTACGTTTATGCTAAGTGCTTGCAATGTTCTAGAGTTATAGTAATTAGATTTATTCACGCTGTTACCCTGACGGAGAGGACAGATCGCCAGGCTTCGCGATTCAGGCATACTTCTTTCGGAATCTTCCTGCACGTCTGGGTGTACCAGTACACCTGACCTTTCCGCTTTTTCTGCAATTTGCTCACGTAACCTATTATGAATAGGTACATTAATATCATTAAATCATTTGCACACATTTTGCAAGTCCTGTTTGATTGAACTCGTATCCTGCCATCTGTGCAATATTTTGGCGTCTAATTTCTGCAGCTGGTTGGTCTGGAAGTACTCAACTTAACATACGACGGGCCATGTGTTAATGTTGATAAAAATATTAATATTTTATAGAAAAAAGCTTGATCTGCATTTAAATTTTATGTCTGTCAGATTGCTGATGTTATAAAGTACATATCTTAGGCTAAATTTTATTCTCATATCCCTATGGAAACGGCCACCACGTGGGTGAAACTGCGGGGCATCCACTAGTCTACAATACATTTCTTGTTATACCTATGTACTCGTATGTGCATAGAAGTGAAGTGTATAGTTTTAGTTTCTTACCAATACTTACAATTTATCTTCTGACTAGGTAACCCTCCCGGCCTCGCCCGTGACATGCTTTGAACTCCAGTCGCACCTATTTAATCCCATCGCTTATAAATTATACAATTATGCTTAAAAAATTCCCCGACTTGTCGACATTTATGATTCCTGCTCCGCTCTTCAGGGTAGTAGCGTGATAATATATAGCCTATAGCTTTCCTCGATAAATGGGCTATCCAACACAAAAAGAATTTTCCAAATCCGACCCGTAGCTCTTCAGATTAGCGCGTTCAACGAAACAAACAAACAAACTCTTCAACTTTATAATATTAGTCTACATTAATTTTTTCACGCTGTATCCCTGACGGGGTAGTCAGAGAGGACAGATCGCCAGGCTTCGCGATCCATGCATACTTCTTTCGCTTCTTCGAGATTCATCAATCGCTTCATACACGCATATAATTCATATAATTTTATTCATATAATTTTATGATACGAGTTCCAAGACATTCGAACCTCTCTTGGGACTTTACGAAGTTTGAGCTCGGTGTAACTTTGCTGCAGAATATAAGTCCTGGTTTACAGCAATAGGAAAACGGGTGGGAATAAATACAAAAAAAAAATGCACATTTTAGTGTTAATTTAAAAATAAACTTATCTAACAGAGCAAAATTTGAACATATATAATTAAATATATACACACAGAAATACAATATTATACAATATTTCCAAAAAGTACAATCTATCAGGTAAATTATCGTAAGACTAAATGGTCTGTTAGGTACTTCTAAATTAGCGGCTTTTCATTAATTAATCATTCATTCTAATCGCTATTTGATGGTACTGAAAAATGATTGAACACGTTTACTAAGCTACTGATTGCGTACAGGTAATTAATAATGACAGTGTTCTGTAAACGATCACTGCGTTAAGCAACTTTCGCTATGGCTGTTCACGGATGGGTGACCGCTTTGTGGTATTTACATTTGCGAACGTTTCCGTGCTTCGGAAGACACGTTAAGCCGTTGGTCCCGGTTGCCAGTAACATGACAGTCGTTAAGTCAAGTTGAAGGCCATAAGGGCAGCTTGAAAAATTTCAACAGCAGTGGTAGCCACAACCTGCGTCTGTCTATTTCAACACGGTAATGTGCTCACCACCTATTACGTGGGACACGAATACACACTGTGAATAGTGGGCGTATAATATGCGTGTGCCACCACTTCGGGGATAAGGATTAATTGATAAACAAACAAACAAGTACATATAAAAGTGATATATATACTTATATAAAAATATATTGTGTTATTTGTGTTCCAGGAACGTCCAGGAACGTCTAGAGCAAGTGAATGAAATTGTGTATTTAGGGAGTATGTTTAGCGCGGATGGAAGATGTGATTCGGATGTAGAACGGCGAGTAGCTGCCGGAAACAGAGTTAACGGTGCTTTGTCCCAATTAGTAAAGCGACAAAGCATCGTAAAAGAAGCACGACTGGCGATTCATAACGCAGTGCTAGTGCCAACTTTGCTTTACGGTAGCGAAACCTGGGTATGGTAGCAGATGCATGAAAGTAAATTGAATGCTGTGGAGATGCGAGCACTTCGAAAATTGTGCGGCGTTACTTTGGGCGACCGAATACGTAACGAAGTGATACGCAAAATGGCAGTTTTTAATGAAGCGTTAAGCTTGAAAAGGGCGTGCTCCGTTGGTTTGGACACGTCCAACGAATAAGTAAGGAACGATTGACGAGGAATATATATTGTGCGACAGTAGAGGGTAGAAGAAGTCAGGGTAGGCCGAAACTTACATATGAAGACCACGTGAGCAGATTGCTCAAAAACGGAAAGGTCAAAAGTACTCGGATACCCAGACATGCGTGTATGAAGCGATTGATGAATCTTGAAGAAGCGAAAGAAGTATTCATGGATCGCGAAGCAAGGCGATCTGTCCTCTCTGACTACCCCGTCAGGGATACAACGTGAAGATAGTTAGTTAGTTATATATTGTATTTGTTCTGACTAATCTCTTCAATAGCTCTACCGATTTTAACAGGACTTTCGAATATCTGATGTCATAAAGAGTATCTTAGGTTACATTTTATACCCGCATTCCCACGGGAACATTCACTAAGCGGGTTAAACTACGAGGCGTCCGCTAGTCATAAATAAAATAAGCCTTTATCCACTAGGGTCCAACAAAATAACTTTTTCGAGCTTAACTTGGTCAAAACGAGAAATAAACAAAAAGGATAAGTATTAATAAAAGTACATTGGACGAGGTAGAAGCTTTCGTAGTACCTACTACTGTATTACAGAGCTGAGCTTATTACTTTTAACTAGGTCAAAAAATATAAGACTTGCTGTGCCCCCGGCTTCGCTCGTGACATTCTTTGGACACCCGATCGGTCTATAAATATAAAATAGGCTTCAAGATCTATGCATACTTCTTTCGCTTCTTGAAGATTCATCAATCGCTTCATACATGCACGTCTGGGTATCCGAGTACTTTTGACTTTTCCGTTTTTGAGCAATCTGCTCACGTGGTCTTCATATCTACCCTTCTACCCTATACTTTCGAATAAAATGTATTCTTCGTCAATCGTTCCGTGTCCAAACCAACGGAGTACGCTCTTTTCCAGCTGAATACTGACACTTTCATTCAAACCTGCCATATTGCGAATCACTTTATTACGTATCCGGTCGCCGCACAAATTTCGAAGTCATAGCATCTCTACAGCATTCAATTTACTTTCATGCATCTGCTGACATACCCAGGTTTTGCTACGAGTACCGTAAAGCAACGTTGGCACTAGCACTGCGTTATGAATCGCGAGTCGTGCTTGTTTTACGATGCTTAGTTGCTTTATTATTTGGGACAAAGCACCGTTAACTTTGTATCCGGCAGCTACTCGCCGTTCTACATCCAAATCAGATTTTCCATCTGCGCTAAACATACTCCCTAAATACACAATATACACACCCAAAAATGTCGAAAATATAAACCTTGCTACTCCTAGCAGCAAAATAAAAGCAAACCCAAGGTTCCACTTCTAGGTAGGATTTAGAAATAACCGCAAAAACTCTTAAGATAAAGAAAAACAGTTTTTCTCCCATCTACTCATCTTATAAGTACTTCCTTGATATTTTTAAAAGGACATGAAATTAATATGTACAAAACAAAATAATCCTGGAATCTCATTATGGACACCTAAATTTGTTATATTAGGCTACACCAACAGTGATGAATTAACACTTGGGTAGAGCTAGGCGCGTAGCACCAACGTGTTATGTTTACGAAACTAGATACTCCGTGGGGACACTAATATCATTATATAATATAATACCATATTAGTGGCACAACCCTTGGTCAAAAAGACTGTCTTAATAACGACCAAGGGCGAAGATAAATTAGCGTTTAGGACAATAATATAGATAATATTTATTTTTACATCTCTCATATTCGGTAAGTAGGTCCTTATTACCCCCAACTTCTTGTAGGTGACCAATTAGCGCTCTAGAGTAATAATGTAGTTAGAAAAGCCCTAGGTCAGTAAGTAATTAAAAAAAAATTCTTCACTCTTTCAAAAAGTTCGCGAACATCTAGCCATCATACTGGCAATAGACATCATGCATTCAGCCCAATGATAAAAGTGGTCGCTTCGCTCTTCAGCCTTGTCTTTGTATGGGTATAATAGTCATCAATTTTAAATATCGAACGGCGAAACTCAATTTCGTTATTAAAAAAAAAAAGAAATAAAGAAAAAAGGCTAATATGAAACGTGTTCCGTTACGTTTAAGTTAACACTTTCTTCTTACCTCACAATCGAGATGTAAAGCAGAGTAGTTAGCTCGGGTGTAAGCATCAATTGCGTCATCAATCGAACTATTGGCGCCCTCGCTGCGCTCGTGCGCCTAAATATCTCGGGCTGCAATTGATGCCTTACAGCCCTTGGCTACTAATCTACTATTATTTAATGGTTACATAATCGAAAAGGTCAGAATTCATAAGTAGAATAAATAATTATTGTGTATGGAAAGAAAATTTTATTTTTAAAACAGAACTATTAGCGGCCATCTTACAGAAGATAAAAAAAAGCTTTAACATTGGATCTTTTTCTATCGTTTCCTTTAGATTATTTTATAAATTAAATATTTCTTTTACATTACATTACATTACATATTGTCATGCCTTTATCCCCGAAGGGGTAGGCAGAAGCATACTATACGCCCACATTTCACCGTATACACTTTTGTCCCACGTAACAGGTGGTGAGTCCATTGCCGTGTTGAAATGGACAGGCGCAGGTTGTGGCGACCAGCTATTGAAAATTTTCAAGCCGCCCATACGGTCTTCAACTGGGCCTAATGACTGCCATGTTACTGGCAACCGGGACCAACGGCTTAACGTGCCTTCCGAAGCACGGAAACACTCGCAAATGTAAATACCACAAAGTGGTCACCCATCCGAGGACCAGCCATAGAGAAAGTTGCTTAACGCAGTGATCGTTTACAAAACACTGAGTACGCGGGGCCACGAGCGCTTCTTCGCTTATAAGGTAGTTTGTGGGTGGGTCTAAAGGGCTGAACTACTTACATCAGTCATGTAAATGGACGTAATTGATTGAACTTTACACTGTCGGTAAAATTTTAGCCAATCATTTTCAAATTATATCACAATAATAGTTGGAGCGGTCGGCGCTAGACTTTTAGATAGGCATCGTGGGGTTTTAGGCGGTTCTAGTCCGGCATGACATTCGTGTGGATTTCCATAAGTTCGGAAAAGCATAGCATGCTTTTATACTTAGGTACTTTCTCTATGGTAGGAATATAACATGCACAGAGCAAGGAATAGGAATCAATGTCACCCTTTTATCATACGATTACGCAATTTAAAAAAAGGGATCGCAGACAAAAAAATCTGTGTATACAGACCGTGTATGCGATTTTTGCCTACAAGCTGACGTGTACTTGGCACCCGGTATTATATATTGTATAAATCGCAAGCGAGCGTGAGTGCGTAACAATCCTTGTCATGTGATAACATGCCTACTTAGTTTGGTAGAAAATAGAAAGGTTAAGTACATATAAGTCAGGCAGATGGTAGAAATCTTTTAGTACATCAATGTTTATGATATTACTGTCATAAAAGTAATAGTACTACTGAAATTCTTCGCGCCGAATTCACGAGAAGCAAAAACAAACAATCTGATGCCGAGACTTCAAAAATAGATTGTATTTGTATGATACTGACATAATCATCATCATCGATCATCATTAGTCGATTGACGTTAAGTACTGGGCATAACCTTCTCCAAAGATCGCGCCAAAATTCGATCAATTGGAGATAAAAGCTTGTGCAATAGGATCTAGACAACATGTTTATCAATCACGCCTTATCCCCAAAGGGGCGGCAGTGGCATATTATTCGCCAACATTTCATCGTGAGCATTCCTATCCCACGTAATAGGTCGTGATGAAATAGATAGACCCAGGTTGTGAAACACCTAAACTCCGGAAAATACAATATTTTTGTGAATCAGCATTCGAACCCAATACCTCCTACGATGGGAGTCACATATTATTTTTCACCATCGAACTATGTTGAGGATGTATACGGCTCGCGTCGCGAGAAATCAAATGGCATGACCATTTGATTTCTCGCCTAAGAATACCCTTAAAAATGTAAAAAAAAAATAAAGTATTCATTAAATTTAATGATTTAAATAATCATAATAAATATTGTATCTATCTTTAAAAATAGTTTTAAAAAGGCGCTGGCGTCAGTATAAAACAGTACCCTGTACAACGTCTGTCGGGTGTGCTAGTAGGTACCTATATGTTTTATTAAAAACAATTATTATTATTGTGGGACTTTTTGACACAACGTTATCTAGCCCACAATAAGCTAATATAAGCTTGTGGTATGGGGTCTAGACAACTGATAAACATATTTTTATAGTTATATCAGCAGACTAGCTTCTTTTAGTATTCGCTACCAGCTTCTTCATTTTTAAAAGTGAGATGCAGCGACCGAGCGATCCCCAACCCCGCTTAAACCGGGTGAAACCGCGTGGAGTCCACTAGTATATAAATAAATGTTGAAATAGATAAATTACTACTAACAGTTCATTATATTATGATTTCCTACCAAGCTTAGAGCACAATATATTAGTTTCCTATATTCCCAACGGCTCACGGAAATTGGATACTGGCTACTCATTCCTCATTCCTCCCTTCCCCTATCTCATATCATTTCTTCTATAAATATATTTTACTAGCTGATGTCCGCAGTTTCGCCCGCGTAGTGAATTCTTCCTTACCCGTTTACCCCAGTGTTATAGTAAGTTAATATGCTATCCTTAAGAAATAGACATATGCCATTGTGGACTTTTCTGTAGATCTATATAAGATGTACAATTCCACAATACATTATTTTGTTATATCTTAAAAGGTTTAGGCAGCGTTTTTGGTATCGTATGTCGTATATATAATATCGTGATATTTTAGCCAATATATAGGTATACAAAAACCTAACAAATTATATACTAAAATATTTTTCGAGTACAAATCTATACATTGTTGAAACAGCAGAAAAATCGGTGCAGTAGTTTTTGTGTGGAGAATGCACCTAAGAGACTGATAATATATATATCTATATATATATATAAATATATCATTTTATCATAATTATAATTCAAAAAGCGAAAGCCTTCAACCATAAGGCCTTCAACCAGGCTTAACGACTGCCATTTTACTGGCAACCGGGACCAACGGTTTAACGTGCCTTCCGAAGCACGGAAACGCTCGCAAATATAAATGCCACAAAGTGGTCACCCATCCAAGGACCAGCCATAGTGAAAGTTGCGTAACTCAGTGATCGTTTACAGAACACTGAGACCGCGCGACCGCGAGCACTTCTTAGTTCAATGTCGTATGTAAATATTTCTATCTATCTTTGGTTATTGAAACCGAAATGTTTCGTCTATAGGTACCGATGGTAACTAGACATGAGTAAAAGATATATAGGTTATTGAAACCGGCCGTAAGTCTAATACGATAAAAATGTCTAGTTAAAAGCACAAAATTAATAAATAAACAAATGCCATCTGGCCCAAACTAAGCTATAAAGCTTGTACTTTGAGATTTAGACAACTGATATACAAACTTACATATTTCTACATGAAAACAAAATTATAAACAAAGGACACACTAAAACTCCAAAACCAACATTTGTGGATCACATAAATACGTCGTCCGACCCGGTAATCGAACTCGGGACCTCAGCGCGGTAGTCGTATACACACCATACACTACCACTGCGCCACCGAGACAATCAAAGGCAAACTAAAATCCTATTTTTATATCATTATATTAGGTTAGGTCCAAAACCTGCCTTTAAATTAAATAAAAACAAATGTCCTCCAAAAAATTTGGTTGCATTGTAAAATACGAGTAATTGATGAATAATTATTATTTTTCAACTTAGTCACAAGTAAGTGAAAAATTTAAGTTATAGCGCTCGCCGACCGTAAAAAGTATAAATCGCAAAGAATTGAGGGTAATTTAAAAGGCATTAATCTCTTAAATTGTTCGTTAATAACCTTTCAACAAAAACATCGCTTATCTCAGTAATATATCAGTCTAGATGGGCATATCGCCTAATGTCTGAGCAATCAAGTTATAGAACTTACAAAGACGCCTCCATTCTTGAACAAATAGACAGATTTAAAGCCTATTTACAAAAAAAATACAATAGAATAGTACTATAGCAAAAAGGAAATTCGGTGACTTAAAATTCAAAAAAGAGACGTTCAGCTACGTATATTCTTGCTACCTAATATTATTAATGTTAAGGATTTTTAGATGTGTGAATGTTTGTTACACTTTCACGTCAAAACTACTAAATGGATTTCAGTAAAACTTGGCAGTGAAATGAAATGAAAATACATAAAATATTCATTAATATAGGTATTTTCATTTCATTACGTTTCTACATTTACATTACTGCCAGATCTATCCAGCAACTGGGTGTAAATCCTATAGAAATAGGGAAGCACCACGGTAATAGTATATTACGGGTCCTATGTGAGCTATGTTTGATTCCAGTAATATGAATGGCAGAAACGTTTAAAAGCACGAAAATTCACCCTCGATGCCACGATAGCGTAGTAAGTTACCGATGTTAATTGAAAACAATTAAACATATTAAATCGCTCGTTTTGCCAAATGCTACATTCCCAAAGTATATGATGGGCGGTCTGATCATATTTGGCATCAGCAGTTGAACAATGACAGAACGGTGACTCCACCAGCTTAAACGAATGTAATTTGCTCCTAAAGTTACCATGCACCGTAAGAAATTGTGCAACATAGTGTTTGGGAAAATCTGGTAGAGGTGGCGCCCTTTGATGGAAGTGTTCCAACGCAGCTGCCATTCGTCCAAAAGTTCTTCACGTACATTATAACGATACAGTCTGGTAATTCTATGGAGATCTCTTTCTAACAAAAACCTAACATCCATGCCATCCTTAGCCGAATAGTATAAAGCCGCGTCTCTGAATTTCGAGGTCAACCGGAAGGACACCTGCCATCACCGGCAGAGCCTCCGTGCTAACCGTGTAGGGCTTGCATAAAAATATCGAGGCAAGGCGTTGACTTTGAAGTAACTTTAACCGTGCAGACCCAATAGTAGCTTTATCGGCCCATACCGGCGCCCCGTAACACATACAGCCTAGATAAGTGGCCCCGTAAACGACCTTCAGTGTTTTAAACAAAAGTCCCCATGTAGCAGTAGATATTCTTGACAACGCGCAAAAGTTGTTTTTAGCCTTTTCACCTACAGTTTTTATGTGCTCAATGAATGCAAAATTTTTCTCTGAAATCAATCCTAAATAGCATACCGAAGTTTTATTTTTAATGTAAACGTTACTGAATTTAATGTGCGGTGGTACTTTCAAATTTTCTTTTAAAAGAAGCTGAAATGTTTTGATGGGAGCAAAAAATAACCTGTTTCGTACGCCCCACTCCGCAACGACGCGCAAGCACGTGTGAGCCAAGCTCTCGAGTCCAGCACGAGTATTTGACTGAACGAGCAACATACCGTTATCGGCGTATCCGGTCATTGAACAGCCCTCCGGTAATGGTAAACTGAAAAAGTCATTAAATCCTAAGTTCCACAAGTGTGGACCTAGCACAGATCCCTGAGGACAGCCTATTGTTAACGCTTTGGTAGCAGAATAATGACCTAGTTTTAAAGTTGTACCTTGTGAAAAATATGAATGAATAAGAGAAAAAATATTTCTATAACAACCGCGAGACTTTAATTTTATTAATAACATTGGCCACCAAGCGTTATCGAAAGACCCGGAAATATCTAGGAAGATGGCTAGCACATATTGACAAACCAATGAAGTGAGAGTCTTTCGCACTGATATCGCTGGATCAATAGTAGATTTTCCTACTGTAAATCCAAATTGATTTTCGTGAAATTTAATACCGCCCGGCAGGAGCGGGGTACTATAAGACGTTCTAAAAGCTTTCCTAGAGAGGGCAACAATGTGATCGGTCGGTACGACTTAGGGTCATCTGGCGGCTTGTCGCCTTTTTTAGGAATAATCCGAATATAGCCACATCGCCAAATATGGGGGAACATTCCCTCGTCAATAAATCGGTTAAAAACATTTAATATTACTACACCCGACAGCTTGCAAGCCTCCTTTATCATTCTGTTTGATATTTTATCAACACCCGACGCCTTACCTATAGACAACGACCTAACAATATCGAGAAACATCAGAAGTTGGTAGGTCTGACTGAGGTGAGTATGGTGGCTCAAGAGCCCACTGTCTGATCTGTCAGGGATAATCACTATCGTTCTCGGAGCAGTCGTCGGGTATAAGAGAATCCAAGAGGTAATCCGTGGTTTCCTTCAGGCCTATAGTATGCGAGTTGTTAATTTTGATATTTCGTACATAGGCAAGATTAACAGAACGGTTAGCCCTAAACTCATGGTATATAGGCGACCACGGACCGTCAGCTTCTAGTGCATGCACTAGTTGACGTAGCAAATTACCCTTTGATTTTTCAACAGCCGCCCTGTAATGGGACCTGGCAACTCTAAGAGCAAGTAAAGCGCTATTGTATTCCGCACAGTCTCTAATTGGGCGAGGTAACTGACACTTTGAATTACTTATAGGCTATATTTTGTTTCTATAACAAACGGGTACAGGAAAAAAATAGAACGCAATCGTGCTCTAGCTATCAGGCTAACAATTTTTTTACGTCTAAGATCGAGATCAGACAAGGCATATTTTTTTTAACCTGTTGGTTATTGTAGAAGCATTATACTTTTAAGCTACGTAAGATAACCTTGAACTTAAATGTCCGCAACCTTGTGCAGTAACATAATATTAGAAGATGGATACATACATATTGTCACGCCTTTATTTCCGAGGGGGTAGGCAGAGGCATATGAAACGCCCATATTTCACCGTATGCATTTTTGTCCCACGTAACAGGTGGTGAGCTCATTGCCGTGTTGACATGGACAGGCGCAGGATATGGCGACCTGCTGTTGAAATATAACCAATAAAATTAAGTGTTTATTAATTGTTGTGTTATATAATTAATGGTTTGTTTGTGTGGGCTCGGTGACACCGATCTCCATACAAATTTCTTAATAAAACACTTCCACAAAACCCCTTTTCTCCAATAATCAGCGTGAAGATCATCATCATAATCATCCGAGCGTCTGTCCCAGTTGCGTCTCGCGACGCCCGGGGTCCGCTTTCCTACATTTTCTCCTCCACTTCGCACGGTCTTCGGCATCCCCTGTAATGAGACCATTGGCACGCATGTCATCCCTTACGACGTCAAGCCAGCACTTCTTGGGTCTTCCCCTCTTACCGGGACCCGGCGGGGCTGACATGGCCAGACATTTGTTACCTACGTAGCCCAGCGGTTGCCGCAAGACGTGACCATACCAACGAAGGCGATACTCTTGCAACTTGACTGCAATGTCACGGACGTGAAGGCTGCCGCGGATGCGAGAGTTTCTCACGCGGTCCATCCGCGTGACCCCACACATCCACCGCAGCATCTTCATTTCCGTGACACGCAGCTCCTGCTTGTGTCGCTCCAATATCGGCCACGTTTCACTGCCATGTAAAAGGACAGGTCTAATAATGGTTTTGTAGACCTGTCCCTTCAACCGGATCGGCATTTTAGGGTCACAAATGACACCAGTCATCTCCCGCCATTTGGCCCACGCGGCAGCAATGCGTGACTTGACATCGCAATCGATGTCACTGGACGAGTGAAAAACAGATCCCAGTTATTTAACCTGGTCCGTGCGCTCGACCAAATCACCGCCTGTGCGGACGGATGTGGGATCTGTCGAGTTTAGTGCCAAGTACTCGGTCTTCGCCACATTTAGTTTCAGACCGCCGTTCTCAAGCGTCTCCTTCCACGCCTTTACACGTCGCACCAATCTGCCCCTATCCGCGTCTGCCAGCGCAATACCATCAGCATACATGACCATCATGGAGGCTGCTCATTTGGGTTTCTGATGCTGTCCGACAATTCGTCTAATATTACTATGAACAGAAGCGGACTAAGGACCGAACCCTGGTGTACCCCGACGGTCATGGGGAAGGGTTTCGTGTCGCCAACAGCAGTCCGAACCATTGAATCGGAGTCATAGTACATGTCCCGGATAGTGTCAATATAGACCTCTGGAACCCCTTTGGACCGCAGTGCCCACCAGATCATCGCACGAGGAACACAGTCGAAGGCCTTCTGCATGTCTAGAAACAAACAGTGCAGAGGCGTGTTCTTCGACCTGTATTTCTCTGCGACAACCCTCAGGGCAAAAACAGGGTCCGTGGTCCCATAACCAGGGCGAAACCCATATTGACACTCCGAGAGAGTGCACTCCTGCCGGATCCGAGAGTCTATAATCCTCTCGAAGATCTTCTTGGTGTGGGACATCACCTTAATACCGCGGTAGCTCCCGCACTCCTGCACTGACCCCTTACCTTTGAAGACTGGAGTAATAATACTCAGTCTCCATTGGTTTGGGATCTGCCCGCTGAGGAGTATGCGGTTAAAAAGGTTTACTAAGATGCCCACACCGCGAGGACCCATCGCCTTCCAGGCTTCGACGGGGACTCCATCGGGTCCAACAGCTTTCCGATTCTTCATGCGGCGAAGCGCAGTCAGGACTTCTCCAGGCGTTACCGGTGGCACTAGTCCCTGATTCGGAGGGAGGTCCGGAGGCTGAACCTCTTTGTGCTGTTTATTAAGCAGCTCGTGGAAGTACGAGCGCCATCTCTCCTTTACCGCGAGGTCTTCGCTTAACAGGTTGCCCTCAGGGTCTTTTACACAGCAACACTTGGATATATCCTGTGCCGCTTTGAACCTGGAGCGCGCCAGCTTATAGATGAGCTTCTGCCCCTCAGACGATTCCAGCTTATCATACAGAGGTTGTAAGTGGTCACGTCTGGCTCTGGCTACAGCTCTCTTTGTGGCGCGCTTGGCAGCCCGGTACGCGTCGCGGTCTTCAGGAGATCCGAACGCTTGCCACTTTTTAAAGAGGGCTTTCTTCTCCCTAGTCTCCCTCTGGACTGCGTCGTTCCACCACCAAGTTTCCTTGTCACATTTGCGTCCACCCTTAGACTCACCGAGCACCACCTTCGCCGCTCCAAGGATGGCCGCCTGAACTTTGTCCCAGTAATCTTGAACTGGTTTGCCTTCAGTGTCGGTGCACTTGTCACCGACAGCTGAGACGAACTCCTGGGACCTAGTTTCATCAAGCAGCCACCATCTGATGCGGCGCTGGCACCGCTCGATGCGTTTGCCTTTGGGCTTCACGCAGAGGTCCATGACAAGGAGACGGTGTTGTGCAGTAAGACTCTCACCGGGTATGACCTTGCAGTTGGCCACCTTGCCGATGCTGTGTCGCCTAGTGAGTAGGAAATCGATCTGAGCTGTACGCCTCCCGCTCTTGTAGGTGATGAGATGTTCGGATTTCTTTTTGAAATACGTGTTCACAATGGCCAGATCGGCAGCCGCACACGTTCTGAGGATAGTTTCTCCTTCAGCGTTGCGGGTGCCGTATCCAAAACCACCATGAACACGCTCAAACTCCTCACACCTCTCACCCACATGACCGTTTAGGTCGCCGCCCAAAACAATTCCCTGTGACAACGGAATGCTCCGAAGCACTCCCTCGAGTTGACCCCAAAACGACATCGGCGTCGCTACAACCGGCCTGTGGCGCGTAGGCACTTATCAGGTGGGTAATAATCCCATCGATAAGCACCCTCACGATTATAAGCCGGTCGCTACAGCGTTTCACCTCCAAGATGCCACTCTGCAGCCCTTCGGAGAGCACAACGGCCACCCCGTTCTCCCCACCAGGCGCACCCGTGTAATACAGCTTGTTCTGCAAGGGCTGGGCTCTGTTGCCCTTACACCGAGTCTCCTGCAGGAACGCCACGTCCACCCTCCGCCTGGAGAGTACTTCGGCCAACCAATCAGCGTGAAGATATAGAGTTAAAATTAAAACTATACAGGGTCATTTGTAAAATACCCGCAACCTGCTAGGACTAGGTAGCTAACATCATAAAAACATATACTTACTGCAAATTTTTTTTTTCGATTTCGAATTTTTTTTTGAATTTAACTTTAATTTAATGTATTGATTGAATTACAGTAATACACAACTTGTAAAAATCACAGGGGATTGAGGTGGACCGGTCATAACTCCTCTGACCTTGACCTTCTTCAACGACATTGATGCGCGCATATCCATCATTCATCGAAGCATGCAGTACCTGACGAAAAAGAGACCCAGGAGTTCTTTTAAGCAAATCCAAGAGCGAAAACCTATGACAAAGCTTGAAGTTTCAATGTACCTGTACCTACTCGCTGTGTAACGAATTAGCAAAAGTGGTAAAACAAACGTTGTTGTTTATGACCTTGGCTATCTACTCCTAGCAGGTTGCCGGTGTTTTACAAATGACCCTGAATTATCAGGTATGTGGTCCCATGAGCTGTGAAGAAAATACAACTTCTAAGTTAACGTAAAAGAAGTTCTGTAATCACCTGGTCCATAACATATTATATGCGTGTGACCCTCATATTTTTTTCTTAAAATATCGAGTATCTGAAAAAATACGTACTTTTTTGAAATAGCTCAGGTTTCCTGCAAATGGTAGGTACCTAATAGTGATCTTTATCTAAATTATTGCTGAGTTTATAGCCCACCTGTAGATTTTATTAATGTAATATTCACGTCTGAATATATTCAGGTGCCGTTTTAGAACGTAATGGCAAATATCAGGCAATTTTATCACGAATGTTGATTTTACCGTCTGGCGGTAAGTTTAATGTTATTTTGTAAGCGTTTTCTCTCTTAATGTTAACGACGACTTTAATACAGATGCTTACGGTTTTAAATTGCAAATATAACTAAAGGGTTACAAACAATAAAATTGAGTTTTGAACTACTTATATGAAGAATAGTTTCATTATATTTTTTTTTATAAAGCATTATATGAATATAAAAAAGTAGTTTATGTTTTAACTAGAAAACTAACGTTATTATTAACGGGGTAGTCAGAGAGGACAGATCGCCAGGCTTCGCGATCCATGCATACTTCTTTCGCTTCTTCGAGATTCATCAATCGCTTCATACACGCACGTCTGGGTATCCGAGTACTTTTGACCTTTCCGTTTTTGAGCAATCTGCTCACGTGGTCTTCATATGTAAGTCTCGGCCTACCCTGACTCTTTCTACCCTCTACTTTTGAACAATATATATTCTTCGTCAATCGTTCCTAACTCATTCGTTGGACGTGTCCAAACCAACGGAGCACGCCCTTTTCCAGCTTAACGCTGACACTTTCATTCAAACCTGCCATATTGCGTATCACTTCGTTACGTATTCGGTCGGCCAAGGTAACGCCGCACAATTTTCGAAGTGATCGCATCTCCACAGCATTCAATTTACTTTCACGCATCTGCTGACATACCCAGGTTTCACTACCGTAAAGCAAAGTTGGCACTAGCACTGCGTTATGAATCGCCATTCGTGCTTCTTTTACGATGCTTTGTCGCTTTACTAACTGGGACAAAGCACCGTTAACTTTGTTTCCGGCAGCTACTCGCCGTTCTACATCCGAATCACATCTTCCATCCGCGCTAAACATACTTCCTAAATACACAATTTCATTCACTTGCTCTAGACGTTCCTGGTTTACCCTAATCTCGCATTTAGTTCTTACGTCACCTCTTTCAAATACTAGAACCTTAGTTTTACTTGCATTCAAGCGAAGACCCTTACTTTCACACCCCTCTTTCATATTAGTGACTAATGCCTGAAGGTCGGCTTCTGATGAGGCCATGGCACCGCATCATCAGCGTACAGCAGACAGTTTACTGTAAAGTCACCCAAATTCACACCCATATCAAAATCTTTCAACTTCTGCAGGCAACTGTCCAGATACACTATGAACAGCCAGGCGGACATGACACATCCCTGTTTGACGCCTGTACAGACATGAAAAAGAGGTGACACATCCCCCCCTACTCGCACGCAAGCCTTACAGTCCCTATAAAGCGACTGTATTGCCCGCAGTAGCGAGCCGTCCACACCATATCCGGGCAGCAAGTCCCACCGCGTTTCTCTCACAACGTTATCAAATGCTTTCTCTAGATCCACAAAAGCGCAGAAAACCTTCTGGCTAAGAACCAGAAACTTTTCCGCGATCATGCGAAGAGAAAACAATTGATCCATGCAACTTCTTCCACTTCGGAATCCGCATTGAGCCTCCCATAAATACCTTTCATACTTTTCTTGCATTCGTGCCGTTATAACCTTTGCATACACTTTACTAGCTAAGCTGACCAAGCTGATCGCCCTGTAGCTGGAGCAGTTTAGGCGCGAGCCTTTCCCTTTGTAAATAGGTACTACAACTGCTACTCGCCAGTCATCTGGGACTTCACCCGTCCGCCAGCACAAGTTGCATAACAGACATAGTGTGTCCCAGACACGCGACCCACCGTACTTGATCATCTCAGCAGTAACTCTGTCTTTTCCCGCAGCCTTACCACATTTCATACTTCTTATCGCTTGTTCTATTTCTTTCATACTAATGACTTCAATGACATCGGGATCCGGAGCATCGAAGTGAGCTCCACTTCCCGATGTGGCATCTCTGTCTTTTCTTATATACATCTTTCCATAATATTCACTCCATCACTGCAGGACGTCAGTTTGGTCTGTTAGGACGTCATCGCTAACATTAAGCACTTTATTCATACTGCAGATTGCCGAACAACTTCGGGTCTTGCCTACCTCTTTCCAGAAGAGCTTGGCATTATCCCGGAAATTGGACGACAACCATTCATCCGCTTTCATTCTGCACCTTTCACGAGCTTCTTCTATCAGTGCCTTCGTGTTAACATTCTGCAGCTTGTATCTCTCTTTCATATTAAAATCATTCCGCGAGGCTAAGTAGTCTAGCCATGCTTTCTTCTTCATTCGAACTGCTTCTTTCACTTCCTCGTTCCACCATGCATCACGCTTATTACTACTGCCTCTTTTCGTTTCTCCACACACACAAAAAAAAATTAATGAAACTATTCTTCATATAAGTAGTTCAAAACTCAATTTTATTGTTTGTAACCCTTTAGTTATATTTTCAATTTAAAACCGTAAGCATCTGTATTAAACTCTTAATGAAACTTTACAATAATATAGCTGATACATCACAATAACATATAGGCTACTTTTTATCCCGGGAACAAAATCCTGTGGAAAACGGGAAAACTTCTCTACGCGGGCAAAGCCGCGGGCGTCAACTAGTATATTATAAAAAACTTTATCAGTATATTTGAATGTAATCGGAACCTTAGCACCATTAATTATTCTGTGTAGTACCTTTGTGAATAACAGTCATTTGTGAAATGTACTTGGAAGCATAAATGGCAGCGCTCGTGGCCGCGCTCACTCGTTGTTCTGTTAACGATCACAGCGTTAAGCAACTTTCGCTATAGATGGTCCTGTGAATGGGTGACCACTTTGTGGCATTTACATTTGCGAGCGTTTCCGTGCTTGGGAAGGTACGTTAAGCCGTTGGTCCCGGTTGCCAGTAAAATGGCAGTCGTTAAGCCAAGATGAAGACATTATTAAGGGGCGACTCGAAAATTTCAACAGCAGGTTGCTACAGCCTGCGCCAGTCCAATTAAACACGGCAATGGGCTCACCACCTATTACGGGGGACAAAAATGCATACGATGAAATGAGGGCTTTTAATATGCTTCTGCCTACCCATTTGGAGATAAAAGCGTGACAATATATATCGTGTACCAATTACGGTTAAACAATCGAACCAACTTAAAGTTTTTTTTGTACCACTAAGATGGCAGACAAGCATACGACCTACCTGATGGAAAGTGATCACCGTAGCCTATGGACGTGACCAGAGGTGCAGCATTCGCGCTGCCATGCCGCCCCTGTAAAAACCTTTTAAGACCCCTGTTGAGAAGTCCCACACTGTAGACTTGTGGAAAAATCCAGGCTAGGAGTTCATTCCACAATGCAAGCGTACGCGGAAGAAAGCCCTACTGGACCTTACCGTGTACGAGTACTCCGGACGCAAAGTATGAGGGGGAATACCCTGTATATGCCACAAACAACTTATATTATTACTACAATCTACTTCTATTGTTAGACCTTGTATTTAAATAATAAATAAATAAATATCGTTGGGACAACTCACACAACGCCACCTGAAGCTAAACTAAGCAGAGCTTGTACTATGGTAACCAGATAACTGATAAACATACTTATATATTTGTGTGTTCATCACACAAAGTTTTATCCTGGGTGGAAATCGAACCCACGACCTCTTGCGTAGCAGTCGGATACAGTCCCACCGCCACAGTCAAAGTACGTCTATTTGTAGATAGTAAATCTCATTACTGAAATTATGAGACCTAAACGCAAAACTCTGCATCATTAACGACAACATTGTATGCAACTTTGCATCATTAATGAGTACATGTACGGAAGCAGCAGCTTACTAAACGTGTTCAATCATTTTACAGTACTATCAAATAGCGATTAGAATGAACATGTATTGTGTCCTCTTTGGGAGTCTACTCTATTTTATTTTTATTGTATTAACTAATTGAAATCCATACATACATACATACATATTGTCACGACTTTATCCCCGAAGGGGTAGGCAGAGGCATATTAAAGGCCCACATTTCACAGTATGCATTATTGTCCCACGTAACAGGTGGTGAGCCCACTGCCGTGTTGAAATGACAGGCGCAGGCTGCAGCGACCTGCTGTTGAAATTTTTTAAGCCACCCACATGGCCTTCAACTTGGCTTAACGACTGCCACGGGACTGGGGTGGGTCTAAAGGGCCCAATAAATTTAATAAAATGTGTCTATTTTAGATGTTAAATTTGGAAGAAGTTTTGAACCTGTTGCCTTTTTAGTGAGGTGGCAACAATAAGGCTAAAAGGTCTTATGTGCTAGACAGTAATTAGGACGACCAATTAAAGTCCTGGTAGTCTCGGACTATTCCTGGTAGTCTCAGACTATTAGTCTATTAGTATTGTTAGTCGCGGAAATTTATCGTAGAACGATAATAACGGCGGGAAGAAGGATTTCACCATACACCCTCGATTCGTCAATCCTAGAACTGCTAGATGTAACATGCTAGATGTTGCCGAGCCGTCTTGAGGATGCCTCGTGTGTAGGTGTGTAGGTGTGAGTCAAATGTCACCTTGTAAAGCGGAGTATTGCCCAAATTAGGACAACTTGAAGGGTAAGGTTACCTATTACCTGTCCTACATCGCTTTTCTTGAGGAATTCGGTTCATCATTCCTCCGTTACAGTTAGTAGAGGTTATCCTTGACTGTTGTGCGTTAGGATTGATGAATCGAGGTTGTGTGGTGGGATCCTTCTTCCCTCCTTTAATATTGTTTTATTGCATTGTTAGAATCGACTACCATTTGACATTTATTGGGCTACTGCTATAGGCACTTCGTCGTTCGACAGTCGCCCGTCCACAATACTAAAAAGAAACAAAACACAGCCATTCAATGCAGCTTCTGGAGAATTTGAATGAAACTCAACCTTAATCTGGCAACACAGAGAATACTATCGCTTGCTTATTCTCTGCCAACTTTTTATATTTGAGGATTTCTGTGTAAAAGCAAAACTACCTATAGACTAAATGTTGCATCTGAGCTGAATGTTGACTATCAAATAATATAAAACATTCACACAACAGGGTAATGTAGAATTATAATTCCCTTCCCACATTTTCTTTGTCGGCAATTGCAATTATAAATGAGTTAGGTCTAGTTAACCTTTTGCCCGCTTGATTTAGTGACCCATGTCATTATGTCATTATCATCATCCGAACGTCTGTCCCAGTCACGCTTAGCGACGCCCGTTGTCCGCTTTCCTACATTTTCTCCTCCACTTCGCACGGTCGTCGGCATCCCCTGTAGTGACACCATTGGCTCACACGACCTCAAGCCAGCACTTCTTGGCGGAACCCGGCGGGGCCGACATAGCCAGACATTTATTTTCCGCGTAGGCCGGCGGTTGCCGCAAGACATGACCATGTCAGCGAAGGCGACACTTTTGTAGCTTATCTGCAATGGCAACAAAACGGTTTACAGTAAGTTACTATTAATTATATTATAGCTAACGTATATACAGTGTTCTAGTTACTTTCCTGGGGGCTAGGTCTACTATTTCAATCGCGTCAGAAAAGAATCGTCGCTCAATAGAAAGCCACCGGTATAATTTTGACTTTTGTTTGTAGTCTACTGTCACAATCGTACTTCATAGACTTCTATCGGTCGGCCGATAGAATTCTTCTAACATGTACTGCGCCAGTGGCCCCTAGTCAGTTGCATTTTTGATAGTCTACTAACATTTTGACAGCTAAAAACAGCGAATCTGGTTCTATTCAATGGCTTGTCAATAGTATACTGGGCCCCCTGGTCTGCCGCTTTGTTAAGGACAAATCTGGTTTTAATTTTAAACTCTCTAAATTTATCTCCCGTTTAATTCCGATGCGAAGATATTCTATTTCTTCTAGAATTTTACCGATTTTGAGCACGGTGTAACTTTTCTGTTATTGGTCATAACTGTAGATCTTGGATTACAGATTCTGAAACTTACTTCCGACAAACGCTTTTTTGCTAAATGAGGCGATTGTTCTTGTAACTGTTCACTGTCTTATTACTGCAATAGTGACGACAAAATCTTTACCCAAAGAAGGATTCATCGACAAGGCTTATTTAGGCATATGCTATCTTATTAACTAGTGATTACAGTTTCAAAGGAAATATTTGGAAATGAAATTAACTATCTTCAGAATGTATCTGAACAAATCAAACAAACGTACCTACTCAGCATTTCCAAGAAACACAGTAATGGAAATGCGTTTGGGCAAAGTACCAATATATAATGCCATTATAATATTTATAAGTTCTCCAGATGGAGGAAATCATGAATCAATTCGTTAAAATTTTAAAATAACATCATATAAACGGTGTTATAAGACACCTGTGATGCAAAAAAAATATAATAGCAGAAGTCAGGAAATGATTCGTGCAGTACATTGTATTTCTTATGATTTATTGATAAACGGTCTGGAATACGGCCCTTAATCTCTCTGAAATGCAATTTCACATGTTTTTTTAATACAAATGAAGACAAAATGAATACTAAAAATGAAGACTACAAATTCCATGACTCCAGTGAGATGTATAATTTGCCACGATGACAAAAAAACATGTGTGTGTACCAGAGTACACGGGTAATAAGTGAAACTTCATTACGACATTTTTTGCAGCTATAAAATTTCTAACATACGTCTATAAAGAAGTTTCACTTATCATAAAGAAGATTCACTTCAAAACAACATGGCGCGTAACAAAAAAACGTGACGATGTTTATTTCACAGCTATAAAATTTCTCTCAACTCAGTCAAAAAACAAGTTTCACTTCAATGACTGAAAAATTAGTTTCGTCGCGACATCAATATTTCATTTGATGTCACGCTTGAGAAACTGGTTTAAAGTGGCTTTAAAAGTAATAACACATTTGAAAGGCCAAACCAAACTAACACCAAAGTTATCTATATATATATTACTTATATATATAGTTATCTATATATATAATTAATATATATAGATATTTATATATATAAAGATGAATATATATATAAATATTTATATATATAAATATGAAGCGCTCGTGGCCCCGCGGTCTCAGTGTTCGGTAAACGATCACTGAGGTACGCAACTTTCACTATGGCTGGTCGTCGGATGGGTGACCACTTTGTGGCATTTACATTTGCGAGCGTTTCCGTGCTTCGGAAGGCACGTTAAGCCGTTGGTCCCGGTTGCCAGTAAAATGGCAGTCGTTAAGCCTGGTTGAAGGCCTTATAGGCGGCTTAAAAAATTTCAACAGCAGGTAGCCACAACCTGCGTCTGTCTATTTCAACACGGCAATGGGCTCACCACCTATTACGTGGGACAGGAATCCACACGGTGAAAAGTGGGCATATAATATGCCTCTGCCACCCCTTCGGGGATAAGGCGTGATGGATATTTTTTTTATATATATATATATATATATATATATATATATATATATATATATATATATATATATATATATATATAGATAATTAATATAGATAGATAACTATATATATATAAAATATAGGCAAGGAATAAGGAAGGATTTTTGGAAATTCAACCCCTAAAATAAGGACTGAAAGTTTGTATGGAAATCCGCCATTTTTAAACTAATACGAGTATGCATAAAAATTTGAAAATGGATTTTCGCTTATAATTTAAGAAAGATGTGTCTCAGGAATTTTTGAAATTGAACCCCTAGGGAGTTAAATAAGGTTTGAAAGTTTGTATAGAAATCAGTTTTTTTTGAACTAATCAACATAGAAATTTGTCTATTGGGTTTCGGTAAGAAAATTAAAAGAGACGTGTTTCACGATTTTCTGAAATTCTACCCTTGGATAAGGTGAAATAGGGGATGAACGTTTGCATGGGAATTCACCTTTATTAAACTAATATACATAAAAAATGTTTATGAGCTATCTCTTAGATATATACATACATACTCATACATATTGTGACACCTTTATCCCCGAAGGGGTAGGCAGAGGCATACTATACGCCTACATTTCGTGGTATGCATTTTTGTCCCACGTAACAGGTGGTGGGTCCATTGCCGTGTTAAAATGGACAGGCACAGGTTGTGGCGATCTGCTGTTGAAACTTTTCAAGCCGCTCAACTGGGCTTACTGGCAACCGGAACCAACTGCTCAACGTGCCTTCCGAAGCACGGAAACGCTCGCAATAGTAAATGCCACAAAGTATTATTAAAAGTAATTAATTAAAAGTATTATTTTAGTAAATGCATCCGAGGACCAGCCATAGTGACAGTTGCTTAACGCAGTGATCGTTTACAGAACACTGAGTCTACGGGGCCACGAGTGCTTCATAGACCTATAATAAACCTATAATTAAAATTGAAAATTGTTGTAAAACGTTTTTAAATTATTCTCAGGGTGTAGGCAGTGTTTTCAAAGAAAGCCCTCAATTGGCTTCATTTTATCCGACATATTGAACAATTACCGTAATATTTTAGTGAGTTTGTGATGTTATAGGGGGTTATTTTAGGATTCACTGAACTGATTTTGAATATTCTTTCAACAATATAAAGTTAAATTATCAGTGAGTGCTATATTTTATTCCCGTATTCCCATGGGAACGAGAATTACGTGGATGAACCACAAATAGCCTAAACTATTAAACGTGAAAACGTGACATTTAGTGAAAGTAAAAAAAAATATTTTGAATAAGTATTAGGAAAGGAATTCCTGGTATTCCCACGGGAACTGGAACGACACCGCTGAAACCATGCACAGGCATTAGACATAGAAACCTAAAATTTGGTGAAATCATTCTTTAAGTACTTTATATGAGCACCAAGAAAGGAATTCCCGGTGTTCCCACGAGAATGTAATCCGTCTACTATTATAATAGAGAAAGTTAGTGAAGCCTTTTATGTGTTTGGATGTTTCTTACTTAATCATATTAATTTACATGAAATTCGTCATATAGATGGAACATTTTCTGGATTAATACATAGGGAATTTTTTATACCGGGAAAATATCTTATTCCTACGGGAAACACTTTTTGTGTATTAATCGAATTTCACGTTCCGCGGGCATCAGCTAGTTCACTCTTAATAAACATCTATCATGCTTTCGGTCACCCTCTTCATATTTTTTATCTTTATGTTGTTTGTAAAATTCGTTTCACAAAATGTTGCAGCACAAACCTTTAATTTACGTCACAGAAATGTAAAAAGTGGCTTATAAAATAGTTATTAGCGTTCGCTCGCGCTTTTTCATGTTAAAAGTGTAGAAAATCCTCGGCTTAATTTAAATTCTGATTACCAAACCTGTAAACTTTACTTTTTTAGGGTTCCGGAGGTACCTCAAATGGAAAACAGAAATAGTATCATTGTATTTTATATATTTAAAACAAAATTATACTTTAAACTAGAAAACTAACGTTATTATTACACATTATAAATAAGTAAATGGGATTACTCACGTTTTTACGACCAGTAATAGAACGACCGGTTTCAGCTGTATGTACGCACACTGCGTAAAGAGTGCTCGGCGAATGGTTCGCACCTCTGTAAAGGCTGTCTGAATACAGCTGAAACCGGTCGGTCTATTACTGGTTGTAAGAACGTGAGTACTCCCGTTTAATAATTTATAAAATTATACTTATAGGATCATTTTGTTGTCCAACTATCTTCACGCTGTAACCCGGTAGTCAGAGGTAGCCAGAGAGGACAGATCGCCAGGCTTCACGATATATGTTCTCTTTTGTCTGTCTGTCCATCGGTCCGTGAAGGACTTATATGTCGGGAACGTGTATCGATATCAAGTTGCAATTAAAACTGTTTACTCAAGTCTACGGCCTCTTGAAGTTGAGAAAAATAAAACTTATAAATTTTCGTATTTTTTTTTATAAATTTCGTTGGTACAACTCACTCAACGCCATCTGATTCCAAACTAAGCAGAGCTTATACTATGGTAACCAGATAAATGATAAATATACTTATATATTTGTAAATACATAACACCCAGACACAGAATTAAACATCGTGCTCATCACACAAACTTTTATCCTGGGTTGGAATCGAACCCACGACCTCTTGCGTAGCAGTCGGGTGCACTCCCATTGCGCCACAGAGGCAGTCAAGTTATGACCGGTTATGACAAGGGAATAAAAATTCGCCGAGGTCACACCTAGTCCTACTAATATTTATAAACGCGAGAGTTTGTAAGTATAGATGCTTGTTAATCTAACACGCAAAAAAAAAAGTTTACACATTAAAATAACACATAGGCTACTTTTTATCCTGGAAACAAGTTCCTGTGGGAAACAGGAACGGAAAATCTTCACAACTAGTTATTTTTAACTTAATGTACCTACAATTTTTTTACAGAACCCTCGGTGGACGAAACTACTTCGCACTTGTCCGGTATTTTTTTAAATGCCAGGCGATTTGAGTATGTAAATGAGATAAGGACTTGAAATTCATTGAACTGTATTTTTTACAGTTTTGTTCCTCTCCGAGGTCGTCACAAGAGAATCTTAAGGGCGAGAAGGGCTGGTGGAGTTGTTTACGTGATATTTTCCTTGTCCCGTAGTTACGCTCACTGCCTGTTTTAGTGTCAGTTTTATTTCTTTTAAGTAAAAGATAAGATGTTTTCTAAACTGTCTGGACAATTATAATCGTAATATCAGTCAACTCAAACGCTAAGGTCTGTATTCCAGAACATTTCTCAGTACTCAATCAACGCTTGAGCCTAGATTTTGCCTTATAAAATCTACTCTCAAGCGTCGATTGAGTATTGAGAAACCTGAAGACCTAAGAGTACAAGAGACGCTGTTGAACATTATTTTATATTTGACACAAAGACTAAAGCAGAAAGTTTGTGAAGATTTTGGGATGGTAGGTACATACATATTTATATAAATATTGTTACGCTTTTATCCCCGAAGAGGTAGGCAGAGGCATACTATACGCCCACATTTTATGCATTTTATGTATGCATTTTTGTCTCACGTGGTGAGCCCTTTGCCGTGTTGAAATGGACAAGCGCAGGTTGTGTTGAAATTTTTCAAGCCGCTCATAAGGTTTTTAACGACTGCCATATTACTGGCAACCGGGACCAACGGCTTAACGTGCCTTACGACGCACGGAAAGTAAATGCAAATGCCACAAATTGGTCATCCATCCGAAGACCAGCCCTAGTGATAGATTTTGGGATGTTTGTCATTTAATCTCGGTGTTGCCCCTGAACCAATTTAGCTGCAACTTTGTATAGCTGGTACGCTTGATTTATACGTGTCTATCCGTCTAAGCGTCCACTAGTATTATTATAAATGCGACAGATTGTTATTTCTTCACGCAAAACTTATCCGAGTACTTTTGCCTTTTCCGTTTTTAAGCATTGCTGGTCTTAATTATGTAAGTCTCAGGGCCGTATTCCAGAACGTTTCTTAATACTCAATCGACGCTTGAGACTAGATTTTGCCTTATAAAATCTACTCTCAAGTGTTTCTTGAGTATTGATAAACGTTCTGGAATACGGCCCTCAGTCTCAGTCTTGTATTTAGTTATTACGTCATCTCTTTCAAATATTAGAATCTTAGGGCCGTATTCCAGAACGTTTATCAATACTCAAGAAACACTTGAGAGTAGATTATATAAGGCAAAATCTAGTCTCAAGCGTCGATTGAGTATTGAGAAACGTTCTGGAATACGGCCCTTAGTTTTACGTGCAATAACTATATTTGACTGTTTTATCAAATTTAAAACCATATTGTATAGGAGGTTATTCATATTCATTTATTGCGCTCCATAAGGTGATTACAGTTGTTATAAAATATATAATTAGGTACATTATGGACCCTGTCAGGCAATGCAACGTAGAAGAGAGGAGGAAGCATCGTATATGTATAAGATATAATTAATGATACAAGACAATACGATTTACTTATTTTTCTAAATTATTGCATGTATTCGGTACTTGATAATATTTTATTTAATTCTTTGGTTAGTATTTCAGTTTCTATTTTTGACAATTCACATAAAAAAAGTCGTTATTATTTATTTATTATTATAAAGTATTGAATTAATATTATTAAATCAATTAAATTTATTAAAATTATTAAATTTATTATTGATTTTTTTATTATTAGATATTGAATTTATGATTATTATTGAATTTATTATTTTTATTGAATTTCGAAAAAGTATTGTTTTATTTCTTTACCATTTAAGTATTCGGTAAAATCATAATATACTTTTCCAATGAGCATGTTTTTTTATTTTATTTAAGAACTAGCTGAACCGCCCGGCTTCGCCCGTGACATACTTCGAACACCGTGGCACCCATTTAATCCCGTCGTTTATTAATTTCACGATAATGTATGAACATTTTCCAAATTACTTGATTACTTCTCCGCTCTCAAATACTACGCCCGCGCCCACGCGGCCCGGTCGAATTTTTGTTACACGAAATTAATTTCTTTGCTCATTTTTTTGATATTGCCATATCGCCTAAGATATTCATTTAATTTGCAAAGTGTAAAGGGACAAAATAATCTCCATAAAATGCTGAAACCAACTAACATATTAAAAATGATCAGGATTAATAATGTATTTGTGTAAATAGCCTTTAAATTACCGCTTTATTATTGCTGTTTTCTTAAGTTTTTTTTTTTATATAAAAATCGTGGGACTCTTTTCACACAGCGCCATCTAGCCCAAAGTAAGCTAATATTAGCTTGTGTTATGGGATCTAGATAACTGATAAACTTACTTATATATGTCTAAATACATACATATTATAGATAAATAACACCCAGACACAGGATAAACCATCGTGCTCATCACACAAAGTTTTATCCTGGGTGGGAATCGAACCCACGACCTCTTGCGTAGCAGTGGGATGCACTCCCACCGCGCCACAGAGGCTGACACGGTAAGGTAAATGTTATTAAAATGGATATAGTACGGTATCCTTAAGAGATAGACATATACCGTCGCGGACTTTTTTGTAGACCTATATTAGATACATAATTCTACGATACATTATTTTATTATATCTTAAAGGGTTTAGGCAGCGTTTTCGTTAAAAGCTCCCAGACGGCTATTTTTTTCTGACACCGCCAACATTATATCGTTATAATTAAGTTAAAGTATACAAAAACTTAACAAAATATACATAAAAACCTTCTCTATGAATCACTCTATCTATTTAAAAAAACTGCAACGAAATTCGTTGCGTAGTTTTAAACAGCTAAGTATAAATAGGGACAGACAGCGAAAAACTACTTTGTTTTATAATATGTAGTGATAATTTAGTACTGGCTTCCGTTTTTATAGATTCTGGAAGTTGGTTAAATATTTTTATGGACATAACGTGTGGGCTGTTGGAGCGTAAGGTCATGCGAGAAGTAGGTAACATCAGGCGGTTCTCGTGCCTAACCAGTCTGTCTGTATGTCTGTCACCACGTTTTACAAAGAAGGTTATATTGTTTCGCACGAATTTGCAGATCTCCAGGATATAGATGCACGGTAAGGTTATTATGTTATCGTTCTATGATGGATTACCGCCCGATTCAATAAGGTTAAAATTTATTTTTTTCGATCGATTCGTATTTTATTCTTCTCTTTCATATCCATTCCATATTTTGCCTATGTAATTTAAGTCGAATTTAAATTTCACCTGCCAGAAGTTAACGCAATAAATAATAGCACTTGTACAAGTATACGCGCTCGTGGCCCCGCGGTCTCAGTGTTCTGTAAACGATCACTGAGTTACGCAACTTTCACTATGGCTGGTCCTTGGATGGGTGACTACTTTGTGGCATTTATATTTGCGAGCGTTTCCGTGCTTCGGAAGGCACGTTAAGCCGTTGGTCCTGGCTCCCAGTAAAATGGCAGTCGTTCAGCCTAGTTGAAGGCCTTATGGGCGGCTTGAAAACCTTCAACAGCAGGTCGCCACAACCTGCGTTTGTCTATTTCAACACGGCAATGGGCTCACCACCTATTACGTGGGACAGGAATCCACACGGTGAAAAGTGGGCATATAATATGCCTCTGCTACCCCTTCGGGGATAAGGCGTGATGGATATTTATTTTATTTATTTATTTTAATAATACTAGTTGACGCCCGCGGCTTCGCCCGCCTAGAGGAGGTTTCCCGTTTCCGTTTCCCACAGGAACTTGTTTCCTGAATAAAATGTAGCCTATGTCCGTCTCCTGGCTCTAAGCTACTTCCCCACCAATTTTTACCACCTCTACCAGTTTTTCCCAGACGTTCATGAACACCTGGGAATGTCCTGGCTGGAGGTTGATCACTGTGTTGATGGCCGGGGCCCGAGCCTCTAACGGGCTTAATCCGTCACTGTTTCTCATATGTCTTATAAGAATAAGACATTTGTGAGAATAAGCTATAAAATAATAGTAATATATCAAACAAATAGTCCCGGCAAACTTAATACCGCCTAAGAATCCGGATTAATAGAATATGTATGAGGAAAAAAATGCAAGGTACTTATTTGGGCTACAGATAAATCAAGGATCATAAAAATCGGCCCACTCGTTCTAGATTTATAAAAGGTGTAACTAAAAATGACTTTGTTATTTAAGGATAGTGAGTCACTTGAAGCATTAAGCTTCAAGTGACTAAGTTCTACAAAATATGTAGGTACACGATATATCCATAACATGAGAGATAATCGAAATGATCCAAAAATACCCTGGAAGCTATTTATATCTATAGTAATATATAAAACTAAAGAGTGTGTTTGGTTGAACGCGCTACTCTCAGAAACCACTAGTTCGAATTGAAAAATTCTTTTTTGTTGGATAGCCCATTTATCGAGGAAAGCTATAAGCTAAATATCATCACCCTACTACTCAGGAGAACGGAGAAGTAATCATAAGTGTCAACGAATCGGGCAAATGTTCATACATTATTGTAAAATTAAAATACGAGCAACGGGATTAAATGGGTGCCACTGGGTTTGAAGCATTGTATGTCACGGGGGGTCAGTTGGTGTAACAACAGATTATGCCAATTTCAAATATGTACCTTTTTTATATGTAAATGTATTTTTATTGTTATAATCTAGTTGTAACAAAAAAATATAAAACTACACTTTAATATTATTATAAATTAATTCTAAGCTAAACTAACTAAAAATAACAAAAAACCAAAAAACTCCTCGGTAGCGCAATGGTAGTGTATGCGACTGCCGCGACTGAGGTCCAGGGCTTGATTCCCCGGTCGGAAAAGATATTTGTGTGATCCACAAATATAAATAATAAATAAATAAATATTGTGGGACACTTTTCACACAGCGCCATCTAGCCCAAAGTAAGCTAATATTAGCTTGTGTTATGGGATCTAGATAACTGATAAACATACTTATATATTTCTAAATACATACATATTATAGATAAATAACACCCAGACACAGAATAAACCATCGTGCTCATCACACAAAGTTTTATCCTGGGTGGGAATCGAACCCACGACCTCTTGCGTAGCAGTCGGGTGCACTCCCACCGCGCCACAGAGGCAGTGTTGGTTTTGGAGTTTGTTTGTTTCCAATTTATATATTTAGAAATAAATATGTTTATTAGTCGTCTAGATCCCGTAACACAAGCTTATATTAGCTTACTTTAGGGTAGACGGCGGTGTGTGAAAAAAAAATTTCCACAATATTAAAAAAAATATTCTCCGCTTCGCAGTACTCACGTGGTAACGTTCCCAGAAGACTGGCAGCCACGTTGTATGGCAATGCTTAATCTATACTAGCGGCACGCTATGATGGCCGTTTTGACGTTTGTCCTTTCACGAAGTTTCGTATTAATTTTAATTACATTTATAGAAATATGTGAATACTCGACCACATTAGAGGGTATTTATACTACGGTAGAAAACAGAGTACTTATGTAAAACAAGTAAAATATCATCACTATTGTAATATGTCAAAACGGCCATCATAGCGTGCCGCTAGTATAGTTGTAATGTGTATATAGATGACAGATTCAAATACACGCAGATCCGGAAATGACATTAGGTGATAGCAAACTTCAAAGAGGATTACCGCAAAGGCCTACATCTGAGTGCGGTACTGTTTAAATTATAATTCCTAATGTAAACTCACCCACACAAAACGAAAATGTCAATTAGTGCGTGTCATTAGCTAATTACCATGTCGATGTTATGCGTAGATCGTTATAAAATAAACACATAATTTCATAATATCCACACCTATCTACACAACGTACCTTTCAAATAATTTCTTTGTTAGCGTTTGTGTTTCGAGTAAAATGCTATGCAGTATAATATTCTTGCTGCAGTCAGCTCATTGTACACGCAGGGAGGAAAAAAGGCGTGTAAACGTATAGTGGTAGATGCGGTAAAATGCAGCCCAAACGCAATGGTGCCGAGTGCTCTGAATATTTTCTTTTCGATACCAAACCACGCATGGCAGAGAATTCACTTATATACAGTTGCGAGAATCTATGCCAAAAACGATCAATTCAAAGTAGAACCATACAAATATGGACCACTGCCAGCGCACGTGTTCTCAGAGTTTTTCGAGCAAAGCGTGAAGAGGCACATCATTAGTCCGCTAAGTTAAGAGCGGCCGCTGGCCCTGACAGTGACCGTGATCCATTAGGCGGGCGACGTCATTTTGACGAAATAATTACATGTAAAAACGAGGGTTTGGGTTCAAAGCGTCCAACGAATTGACATTCTCGTTACCAGTAAGCGGTTTTCTTTTTTTGCAAAAAAGAGCAATGTTATCAGTCTCTCCATACCACAAAATAAGGATTGCGATGTGTAAAAATTTTCGCACGCAATTAAGGTTTGAGATAGTTTTTTTTTATTTGTATAAATCTCAGTATGCTCACTGAAAGAAATGCAGTGAAATTACAAATCTTTTATGTCAGTAAAGTTACACTTATGAACATCAAGAACATTGCTTCTATTGTTAGGTCTATTGTTAGTCCTTCAATTGTAAGGGCAGCCTACCCTTTATGAAGAATCTGGCAAGAAACTCCATGGAAGCTCTTTTAAAATGTAGGTGGGTATGTGAGAGGATTTTGGAGTTATGTGAGAACAGTGGACTAAACTTAGTTTAGTACTAGCTATATTAATTTTAACGATATTTGTATGTATTATAAGTATGTTAACTTTCTTACTATTGTAATAGTAATTTTAGAACTATTACTACAAATTACCAAGTACCTGGAAATTAAACGTCAATTTCGATGGAACAGAATTTTTGTTATATAAACAGTGTACCTCCCGCTTCAACTCCGTTCCCCCTTTTGTAAATATTTAGGTTTTTGTAATTATAAATTAATTTATGTACAATTACAATGGCACAAATCAGTACAACAACGTGATACATAATAGTGGCAGAAACCTAGGAAATTCAGGTCGCATGTACATAAAGCAACCTCATAACAAACACAGAGGTGGAAATTATACCGTACCGTGGTACCGTGAATTGTGGCGATGCAGGTTACAATGCAGTTGTGAAATACACTCGAAGCACCTCATTTACTGTTTGTTTAAAATAATTTTAATTAAAAAAGACATATTTGTTTTAATATATTACAATAATTTTATTATACCTATAAATAAAAGAAAGTCGTGTTAGTTACACTATTTATAACTCAACAACGGCTGTACCGATTTAGCTGAAAATTGGTGGGGAAGTAGCTTAGAGCCAGGAGACGGACATAGGCTACATTTTATTCAGGAAACAAGTTCCTGTGGGAAACGGAAACGGGAAACCTCCTCTAGGCGGGCGAAGCCGCGGGCGTCAACTAGTATTATTAAAATAAATAAATAAAATAAATATCCATCACGCCTTATCCCCGAAGGGGTGGCAGAGGCATATTATATGCCCACTTTTCACCGTGTGGATTCCTGTCCCACGTAATAGGTGGTGAGCCCATTGCCGTGTTGAAATAGACAGACGCAGGTTGTGGCTACCTGCTGTTGAAATTTTTCATGCCGCCCTTAAGGCATTCAACCAGGCTTAACGACTGCCATTTTACTGGCAACCGGGACCAACGGCTTAACGTGCCTTCCGAAGCACGGAAACGCTCGCAAATGTAAATGCCACAAAGTGGTCACCCATCTGAGGACCAGCCATAGTGAAAGTTGCGTAACTCAGTGATCGTTTACAGAACACTGAGACCGCGGGGCCACGAGCATTTCATGAGTTTGACTTTGTCAAAATTGTCATGGTCTTTTGGCGCGTTCTAAAATTAACGCGTGCTGTCTATGGTGTCATTCAGTTGAACTTGGATAGATGGGCTGTCCTGACTTGCATCCACACATAATGTGGTTGAGCGGGCGAGATAAATAAATTCGAAGTGGACTGTATTTGCGGGGAAAGACAAAAATGAAATTTACACGCGGTTGTCGACGAAAAAGAAATGGAAACGGGAATGGGCACACTACCTTGCTGCTGCTGCTGCTGCGAGATGCTGAGGTGGAGGCTGCCGGGGACGTCCCTGGACTTGGATTCCTGGTTTCCTTGCACGAAAACACTATTTATCCATGGAAAACACAACTATTGCGAAAAGATGATGCAAGTGCGCGCGCGGCCATTGCAATTTTAATTTTTTCAGTGCGTCTTCGCTGCCTGTGTGTTGGCAGCGCTGCGGTGGAGTTTTCTACCGCTAGATGGCGGTAACACAGCTGTCTCGCTCTTTTCTTATGCGAGACAAGGTTGGTGCGAAAGAGAAATGGAATAAAGGGAAGAGAGGTGGGAGTGTCGACAACTAATTAATTAAAAACAAATGGAGATCGGCGATGCAACATAGAAAAAATAACGCGGCAACTTTCGAATCGTATACCGGAGCAAACATTTCCCCACCCGGCTTGAAGGGTTACCTTCAAAAAGGGAACAACTGACTATACAGTTGCCACTAAGCTTTAGCCGCTAACTAAACAAAATGCTATCGAACTAAACTAAACCTAATCGAACAAGCTAAATTTGTTATTGAAGTTACTGTTGATAAGCAAAGGACAAAGACGAATAACTGGTCGCAAGTACGAACCAGTTGTGGTTTTAACGCGAACTATACGGGTGATTCCATTTGACCCAGGGAAAACTTCTTCTACTACCCCAAGAGGCCAATGTAATGGAGGCATATTTTAAGTTAAAATAACTACGACAGTACCGACAGTAATAGGGTTCGATGAAGTATTCCATTTCTGACGTGACTGTAGCGTATGCAAATAGTCTGTTCTCCAACGCTTCCAAAACGATTGAACGAGTTTATCCAATAAGGCATGACGCGAGAGAAGATGAAGTCGATCTTCATCCATTTCAAAAGCGGGTAAGTATTTTAACGGTTTAACATTCAAAAAGTGCGCTGGAGTCAATGCAAGCGGCTCCGAGGATCACTAGACAAGGTTCTACAAAGAGGACGCGTATTCATTACGGCCTCGACTTGAGTGAGCACGGTGCTCAGCTCTTCAAACGTAAGTATCTGTTCACCTATAACGCGAAACAGGTGCGACTTTAAGCTTTTAATATTAGCTTCCCAATTACCACCAAAGTGGCTTGCGGCGGGCGTATTGAACGACCACTCAATGCGGTTTTCAGCTAAGAAGTGGGCAAATTCCGTGTTCCGTGTGTTTGGAACGCAAAAAATTATGTAGCTCGGAAATGTTACGACGAGCTCCGACGTAATTCGTACCGTTGTCCGAATACATTCGAGATACGGAGCCCCGACGCGACAAAAATCTTTTAAATGCAGCCATGAAGCATGGCGTGCTCAAATCACCGGCTAACTCTAAATGAACGGCGCGAGTCGTCATTCAAACAAAAAGAAAAACAAAAGCTTTCGTGGACCGTATACCACGACCACGAGAAACTGTTACCCTGAAGGGGCCAGCGTAATCTGTACCCGTGTGTACGAACGGTTTAGCAGCCTGAACAACACGACAAGGACGATGATCGGCCATTTCGGGCGCGATTGACTTCGGGCGAAGTTTGAAACACGGAATACATCTATGAACTATCGAACGAATAAACTTGCGTGCGGAGAGAATCCAGTATTTCTGGCGCAAAATCGACATTAATAAATCTGGACCAGCGTGACAATTCACCCTATGGTGATATTCAACTAAAAGATCAATGATATGATCCTTGCGCGGGAGAACTATAGAATGCATTTGATCGTACTCTAATGCGGACTGGCACAAACGACCACATACTCGAATGAGGCCATCCTTCAAAAAAGGTTTCAAATGTTGAAAAGCGCGACTACCTAATCTATGCGTTTATTCCGAATGGAATAAAAACTATAACCTATACCTATGCGTTTATTCTCTATGAAATAAAAACTATTGCGTTTCTATTGGCAAACTACTAAAGCGAATGGATAAAAAACCCGGATCGTTGGGACCAAAAATGGTTGAGCGGGCGAGATAAATAAATTCGAAGTGGACTGTATTTGCGGGGAAAGACAAAAATGAAATTTACATGCGGTTGTCGACGAAAAAGAAATGGAAACGGGAATGGGCACACTACCATGCTGCTGCTGCGAGATGCTGAGGTGGAGGCTGCCGGGAACGTCCCTGGACTTGGATTCCTGGGTTCCTTGCACGAAAACACTATTTATCCATGGAAAACACAACTATTGCGAAAAGTTGATGCAAGCGCGCGCGCGGCCATTGCAGTTCTAATTTTTTCAGTGCGTCTTCGCTGCCTGTGTGTTGGCTGCGCTGCGGTGGAGTTTTCTACCGCTAGATGGCGGTAACACAGCTGTCTCGCTCTTCTCTTATGCGAGACAAGGAAAGCGAAATGGAATAAAGGGAAGAGAGGTGGGAGTGTCGACAACTAATTAATTAAAAACAAATGGAGATTGGCGATGCAACATAGAAAAAATAACGCGGCATGTTTCGAATCGTATACCGGCGCAACCATAATGTATAGCGTGCGGTGTGACAAACAGGAATAGTAAGGTCTTCATGTTGGTTTTGTTTATTCTGCCAATGTTTTGTCAAGGCTGTATGGCCGTATGACCTTAGCCTGCCGTAAACGAGCGAAAGTAAAGCAAGGAGCTCGTTCTCTTTCTACGAGATGGCGTCCTGAGAAATTGCCTGGTCATGGTGATTTAATTCGGATTAATATCCGAAGTGTCTTTAAAACAAATATGTAGACACAATAATTGTTGTTATGAGAAGAGAATATTTGTTTTGATTTGTTGTCTTCGTAATCGGTAAGATAACTTGGCATTTGCGAATAATATGTTCTTACAATGGTTGTACTTTGTATTTCATTCTGCTTATCAAGAGACTTAGCAAATAACATGAAAAAGATTGATGGTGGAATGATCTAATTAAAACCCCACTGAAACAAGTGGTAAGTTAAAACTATATAATCTTTTAAACGCTATTCCTTAACAGAATGTTGAGGGTGATAGTGATTTTTATTACAAATAACTAATGTCTGTAACTTTTCTATTGTTACAAGGGTTTTTTTTATGTACGGTTTTTTGTTTTATTTAGTATTATCTTGGATCTTCAGGATATTTTATGGTTTAATGTGTTTTACGTTCTAAGTATGCTACGTTTATTACTCCTTGTGAATGTCTGTAAGAAGACCTATATTTAAACTGAGACAATGTTCAAGAAGAGGATATTTTTCCCTACTCTGGTTACCTACTACCTGGACTTCTAAAATAGGAAGAGATGTTAAGGATTTGGACGTTCCTCAACCTTATATCCAGATAAGTAGTAATCCTTAATTAGTTTTTATGTATAATAACTAGGTAAAGGCCGACTGATGTTGATAGTTTAAAAGGAATAACTTTTAACTTTAAATATACAATTCTCTGTTACCTATGTAGATGTCAACTACTTTAATATAATGGACTACCGATGTGACGTTCCAGTTACACATATTTTATAATCTTTTTATTATCACAAAGGATTATTAATGTGAAACTTTATTTTTACCTTGTTATGTTGTAGTGTACGATGATGATGATGATAGGAAGCAGAGTTGTGTGTTAACAAAACTCAGAGATAGTTTAACTGTATGTCTGTATATAATTTAGATATTTTTAAGGCATCTGACAACTGCTTTAATATTTGTCAGTTTAAGCCACGCCCACTTCCATACTTTGGCCTAAATTTTTATTTGTACTAAATATAAACTTATTTTTAAGTGGCCATATATATGGATTCCACTATGCATGATTAAGCCATTTCTTCTCATTTTTATATATAAATACTTATGTCTACATATGGATATAGTTTAAATAAATGTAATTAATAATAGGTACTACTGTTTTTTAATTGCATCATTCGTTTGATGGAGACATACCTGGCGCCCTCTCTTTATAAATTCTGGTATTTCTCTGCTCCGGGTTGGTCCATACTCACTCCCTATACTCATGCTCTGCTCGCTGGTGCACCGGTGATTCTTTGAGATAGTGTTCCTTACACATCTCCAAGAATTACCACCCATAACCGATGGGTGCATGTAGGTGTGTTGTTGCTACCTAGTGCGCATCACCCCTACCACGCCTGTCCACTGTCATAAAGTGGCTCCTACTGTGGCTACTGTTATAATGTGGCTACAGCGTGTGCCAACTGTTACATTGTGGCTACAACGTGCGGCAACTGTTATACTGTGGCGGCCCAACGTGTGACCTTGGAGAATGATGCAATTAAATATTAAATATGTATTTTAATTTAGTGATAAGCATGTACTTAATTGTGTGTCGCTATGGTTTTGTTAGTCTTAAGGTGTACTTTAAAGGAAACTTGTACGATTTGTTTGAAAAATATTCTGCATAAAATAAACTCCCCAGCATTTTCATTCCGTAATTCGCAACTCCTGCTTCAAGTATGATTACACCCCACTGGCATGGCAATGTAACATGCCTAATGATGCTTTATTAGACCTGGCCCTTCAACCTCACTGGCATTTTAGGGTTCCAAATGCTCTCAATGTTCTCAACCGCCACTTAGCCCATGAGGTAGCAATGCGTGACGTGATGTGTGAAATACAGATCCCAGGTACTTAACCTGGTCCATATCCTAGACCAGATGGAGTCTATGGAGGTTGAATCTGTAGAGTTTAACGCCAAGTATTACTTAAGTTTAAAACCACCACTCTCAAGCATCTCCGTCCACATTTTCACACGTTGCACCAAACTGCCCTCGTCCGCGTCTGCCAGCGCTGTATCGTTATAATACATAGTCAGCCATGGATGCTGCATATTTGAATCTCTTAAACAGAAATAGACTAAGTGGAATGCTCTGTGCTCTGGTGTACTGCGTCCGTGTGGGAAAGAGTGTTAAAGCCGTGCGCCAAAGCTATCAGAACCATCATAGTGGTGCAAGCGCCTAGAACCTTTGGACATCAGTGCTCACCAGATCATCGTTCCAAAAACACAGCCGAAGGCATTCTTTACGTCCACGAACAGAAAGTGCAGACTCTTCTTCCTGTACGAGTATTTCTTTGTCTCTTTGTCCTGTATTTCCCCAGTAATGAGTTTTTGTTCTAATGATAGGATCCTTAGAACAAAAACAGTGTCCGTAGTTTTATTACCAAGGTAAAACCCATATTGATACTCCAAGAGAGTACACTTCTGCTTGATACGGAGGTTAATAATCTTCTCTAAGATCTTCATGCCACGGTAGCTACCTCATTTCTACATCGACCGTTTTCCATTTGAAGACTGGAGTATATAATAATACTCAGCCCTCCTCGGTGAAGAGAACGTGGTTTACCTTGATATAATCGCAAGAGTCTTCATCGACTCCGATAGCTTTTTAAATCATCATGCAGCAAAGAACAGTCTGGACTTTTGCATACTTTTAAAGTTGGCATTAGTCCCTGATTCGGAGACTGCACCTCTTAATATTGCTAATTCAGCAGGTGGAAGACCGAGTGCCATCGCTCTTTCATCACGAGTTTTTAGCATAGCAGTTTACCATTAGAATTGTTTACACAGCAGCACTTGAAGATATTCGTCTTATCCGGATACTGGTATTCCCCATGTTTATGTACGCTACCGAGACCTAAACGCTGCAAGAAATTAAGGAAAAGATAATAGAAGCACTGGAAATAAGGTGCTGGAGGAAAATACTTGAAGTGACACAGAGTTTGGCACTGAGAGCTTAACAAGCACAGTCCAGGCTCAAAATCTTCAGTTCTTTGGACACGTTACATGATGTGACAACACCTGCATAGTGCGCCTTGTCGTACAGGGGAAGGATGAAAGCACAAAGCAGCATAGCAAGTCGCCCATGCGATGGACGGACCAGATAAAATCAGCAGTAGGCGGCCCAGTGCACGAATGCACTCGTATCACGATCCACAGGGAACGATGGCGTGGTAGTGAAGCGGATTACGGCTGAACAAAACCTGACAACGTGATGACCACGACCGCTCTGTCAAAAGTAAATTTTCAATGTAGAGAAATGGACTTGAAAATATCCTGTGCCGCTGTGATCGTGAAGCACGCCAACTTATAGATAAGGTTCTGTCCCTCAGACAATTCTAACTTGTCCTACGTTATCTTGTCACCAACAACTAAAGAAAACGTTTGGGGTATGGCTTTATCTAGCAGTGGTGGTGGCACTGCTCGACATGTTTGCCTTTGGATTGACTCTTTCTACTTTTCTCTAACCTACAGTTGCCTACTTTGCCTATCTTTTGTCGCAATAAAAGCACCAAACCAACGTGTTGCACACCAATTCAAATTCGTGACTGTAAACAATAACAGACATTGCCACGGCAGCGAAAACTTACACGTGTTTTACGGTTTACTATCTATTGCCATAAAAGATATAAATGTCTAATTGCTATAAAAAGAAATATACAAATGTCTTGTACCTATTATCACACGACGACTTAAAAACAATTAAATTCAAAGTCGACCGCGACGTGTTCGAACTTGAAATGTTTAGTAGGTATGTACATATTACAGATATTATGTTAATGGTTTTCTACCTAAAAATGTTTGTTACTTTCTATTACCGATTTATGTTCTATTAATTAAATACGAAATAAATATCACATATGCGTTTACCGGCAATCACTATAAAATTTTCACCACAATAAACTGGTAATAGCAACTTACCGAATCTCGAAAAGAAAAACACTTTTTTATCAATGTATAATGAAGTTTTTCTGGTTATTCCTGTGTTGACATGTTTCCGTACAATAAAATGGTAATTGCAAATATCTTCGTTAATATAAGTAGGAAAATTCTGAAAAAAATTACAGACATATGTCCCGACCCATAGATGCCGAATTTCGCATAACAATAAAAAGTCCATAATAGCACATTACCGACTTATTGTTCGGGGGGGTCGACAAGAAACTTGGTCCTCTTGTTTATACATTAAAATCTTTAGATGGAAAGAATCTTGGTAATTTCCATATTAAGGACATTGTTCGCCCTGGCGAATCTGTTCCACAGTAAATGCAGCTAGTGCTTTTCCTAGCTATATCCAAAACTCCATATAAGTGGAATCTTGACGTTGAGTTAGAGTTGATACTATTTAAAAGGAATCTTAACTGAAAAAACATATACTTAGAGTTTTCTTTCAGTAGTCGTCTAATTCGACAAAGTCTTTCGAGATCTAATACTTTTGGAATCTCTTGGAACATGTGATTTTCCTATACTACCTCGGTTGTAAATAAAACGGCATCTTGTAATATAATAGGTGTTTTTGCCATTTAGAATTAACTTGATCGTTTTAATAACATTTTATACATAGTTTTGTCCGTTCTGTTTCACTAGTTATTGTCATACTCTTTAGGGTAGAGTGTTATCGGTTAGTTAGGTAGGTGTCTGATGTCTATAGTAGTTGTAAGATATTTTTGTTGTTGTTGTTGTTGTATATATAGAGCAAAATTTTTTTTTTAGAAAAAATTTTTGACCCAACTAAGTAGGAACTGTAACACTTCTGAGTGTCGGTTACATATTCATAACATTTAATTTACTAACCTTATTTCTGTATACAACCCTTTTGTGGAAACGAACTCAATTTTCACAATACTTTAGTTATAACTCTAAACTTATTTGACTAATTATTTAATATGTTAAAACATTTCATTCTGTTTGTTTTTGTTTTGAACGACATGAGTTTGACGTTGTCAAAACTGTCACGGTCGTTTCGGGTCTTTTGGCGCGTTCTAAAATTAACGCGTGCTGTCTATGGTGGTGTCATTCAGTTGAACTTGGATAGATGGGCTGTCCTGACTTGCATCCACACATAATGTATAGCGTGCGGTGTGACAAACAGGAATAGTAAGGTCTTCATGTTGGTTTTGTTTATTCTGCCAATGTTTTGTCAAGGTTGTATGGCCGTATGACTTTAGCCTGCCGTAATCGAGCGAAAGTAAAGAAAGGAGCAAGTTCTCTTTCTACGAGATGGCGTCCTGAGAAATTGCCTGGTCATGATGATTTAATTCGGATTAATATCCGAAATGTCTTTATAGCAAATATGTTTGCTATAAACCTCATAACACAATAATTGTTGTTATGAGGTGAGAATATTTGTTTTGATTCGTTTTCTTCGTAATCGGTAAGATTACTTGGCGTTTGCGAATAATATGTTCTTACAATGGTTGTACTTTGTATATCAGTCTGCTTATCAAGAGACTTAGCAAATAACATGAAAAAGATTGATGGTAGAATGATCTAGTTAAAACCCCACTGAAACAAGTGGTAAGTTAAAACTATATAATCTTTTAAACGCTATTCCTTAACAGAATGTTGAGGGTGCAAGTGATTTTTATTACAAATAACTAATGTCTGTAACTTTTCTATTGTTACAGGGTTTTTTTTTGTTATTTACGGTTTTTTGTTTTATTTAGTATTATCTTGGATCTTCAGGATATTTTATGGTTTAACGTGTTTCACGTTCTAAGTATGCTACGTTTTTTTACTCCTTGTGAATGTCTGATGAAGACCTCTATTAAAACTGAGACAATGTTCAAGAAGAGGATATTTTTCCTTACTTTGGTTACCTACAACCTGGACTTCTAAAATAGGAAAAGATGCGAAGGATTTGGACGTTCCTCAACCTTATATCCAGATAAGTAGTAATCCTTAATTAGATTTTATGTATAATAACTCGGTATAGGCCGACTGATGTTGATAGTTTAAAAGGAATTACTTTTAACTTTAAATATACAATTCTCTGTTACCTATGTAGATGTCAACTACTTTAATATACTGGACTACCGATGTGACGTTCCAGTTACACATATTTTATAATCTTTTTAATATCACAAAGGATTATTAATGTGAAACTTTATTTTTACCTTGTTATGTTGCAGTGTATGATGATGAAGGTTGATAGGAAGCAGAGTTGTGTGTTAACAAAGCTCAGAGATAGTTTAACTGTATGTCTGTATATAATTTAGATATTTTTAAGGCATCTGACAACTGCTTTAATATTTGTCAGTTTAGGTCACGCCCATTTCCATACTTTGACCTATATTTTTATTTGTACTAAATATAAACTTATTTTTAAGTGGCCATATATATGGATCCCACTATGCATGATTAAGCCATTTCTTCTCATTTTCATATATAAATACTTATGTCTACATATGGATATAGTTTAAATAAATGTAATTAATAATAGGTACTACTGTTTTTTAATTCCATCATTCGTTTGATGGAGAGATACCTGGCGCCCTCTCTTTATAAATTCTGGTATTTCTCTGCTCCGGGTTGGTCCATACTCACTCCCTATACTCATGCTCTGCTCGCTGGTGCACCGGTGATTCTTTGAGATAGTGTTCCTTACACATCTCCAGGAATGACCACCCATAACCGATGGGTGCATGTAGGTGTGTTGTTGCTACCTAGTGCGCATCACCCCTACCACGCTTGTCCCCTGTCATAAAATGCCTCCTACTGTGGCTACTGTTATAATGTGGCTACAGCGTATGGCAACTGTTACATTGTGGCTACAACGTGCGGCAATTGTTATAAGACAGTACACAACTCTTACCATAGATGACGCTAGTATACGATCATATTCGAAAATATTGAAAAAAAGATAATAACAATTAAACAACATCGAATCAGACCGTGAAAATTGAAAGGGTTCAATCAAATCTCTCGACCTTCTGTCTTCATATTTGAACAATAGAATACAAAGGGTCGATATTAATGGTACACGTTCTGTAGGATCTATGGTTACAATGGGTGTGCCACAAGGCTCGATACTGGGGCCATTCTTGTTCCTCATTTATATTAATGATTTACCATTTTATGTAGGGGACAGGAATAGGATTGTTTTGTTTGCAGATGATACCTCATTGATTTTTAAAATTAGAAGACAATTAGATAATTATGACGATGTAAACAATGCAATCACGAGAGTAGTTCATTGGTTCAGCTCAAATAATCTTTGCCTAAATGAAAACAAAACTAAATGTATTAAATTTACTCTACCAAATGTAAAACAAGTTACGGCCAATGTTCAACTTAATGGACAAGTGTTAGAGTTTGTGGAATCAACTGTGTTCCTTGGTATAACTATTGATGCCAATTTGCAGTGGGGCCCGCACATAGAAAAGACGGCCTCTAGGTTAAGTTCGGCTGCATACGCTGAAAAAAGATCAGGACTCTAACAGATGTAGATACGGCTAGAATAGTTTACTTCAGCTATTTTCATAGTATTATGTCTTACGGTATTCTCCTTTGGGGGAGTGCTGCAGATGTAAATAACATTTTTGTTCCTCAAAAGCGGGCTGTACTATAATTTGGGCCCCAGAGTCTCCCTCCGAGAAAAATTCAAAGAAGTAAATATTCTAACCGTAGCATCACAATACATTTTTGCTAATCTTATGTATGTCCAGAAAAATCTATCACAGTTTACTAAACTCTGTGATATACATAATATAAACACTAGACATAAAAACAATCTTTTAGTTCACCACAGTCGGCTGCATAAGATTGGCGATTCTTTCCAGGGTAACTGTATACGCTTTTACAACAAGCTTCCCTGTGACCTGAGAAATTTACCATTAAATAAGTGTAAAAAGTTTATTAAAAGAAAGCTTTGTGAAAAAGGTTATTACTCTATTCAAGACTATTTACAGGACAGGGATGCCTGGAAATGATCTGCTGGCAAATAAAATATTATAGTCTTAATATATTAAATTGTAAATAGGCCATCAAAAAAAAGCCTTCCTAAGTTTCTTGCCGGTTCTTCTCAGGTGGGCCGCGTTCCGAACCGGTGGTCACTTTAAATATACAATTTTTTTCTTTAGTTTTAGTGTATGACATTTTGTAAGCGCCGTTGAAATGGTCTATGCAAAATAAAGACATTTTTATTTTTTATTTATTTTTATCTATTCCCAATTATACTGAAGCATAAGAGAGAGAAAAAAGACTCGATTAGTAAAGTATTTCGGTCGTTATCATGTTAACATACGCACATACAGAAAACTGACGTCCAAGACAAAACATTTTAAACAGTTTATTAACTAGTTGATAAATAGAGACATTTTAAGTTTGAAAAATCAGATGTTTTGCGTGAAGTGACAGTAGTATCCACCTCAACGCTTCGCTTATGAGGCGTGCAATATATAAGTAAGTTTATCATTTCTCTGGTTACCACAGTACAAGCTCTGCTTAGTTTGGAATCAGATGATGTTGTGAGAGTTGTCCCAACGATATTAATTACACAATTAATTTCAATGATCACACACATGACAAAAAGCAATGATCGAAATACTTTTATTTTATTTATAAGTATTTTCGCCATTTTACATTCGACTATTCTCACACCAACTAACGGTTGTTTCTGATGTATGAAAAAACATAGATTATTAAATTAAAAAAAAAATACAAATAAGAAGGTTTTATAAGCTTACGAAACAGAAAGACTATCTTATGTTTACTGCCATCAATCATGTGAAAGTATCAACCTAGAAAAAATTAAAAGATTTTTATTGTTGAAAATTCGTTAAGCTAATTTTGCTATGGCTGGTTACTGATGGGTGACCGCTTTGTGACATTTCCATTTACGAGCGTTTCCGTGCTTCGGAAGGCACGTTGATACGTTGGTACCGGTTGCCAGTAACATGGTAGTCGTTTAGCCAAGTTAAAGGCCTTACGAGTGGCTTGAAGGTTTCAACAGCAGGTAGCCACAACCTGCGTCTGTCTATTTCAACATGGCAATATGCTCACCACCTATTACGTGTGACAGGAATGCATACAGTAAAATGTGGGCCTCTGCCACCCCTTCGTGGAAAAGACCTCTGGTGTTGCAAATGTCCATAGGCTACGTTGACCACTATCCATCAGGTGGTCCCGTACGCTTGTCTGCTACCTCAGTGGTATAAAAAAGGCGTGATTGATAAACAAGATATCTATGGTTCTATCTGAAGGTAAGCAGCTGACTCATTTTATGTTTTTCCGGCATGAAATGCGGTAGAATAAATAAAGTTTCAAATACGGCCACCAAATTATGATGTTAAACACAACATCAATATAACTACATGCGATATATAGTTCATGGTCCATGAAACATACCGTTAGATAAAATAAACAGAATCTGTATCAAACAAATCTATACTAATATATAAAGCTGAAGAGTTTGTTTGTTTGGTTGAACGCGCTAATTTCAGGAACTACTGGTCGGAAGTCAAAAAATCTTTTTGTGTTGCCAATTTATCGAAGAAGTCTAAAGGCTCTATATCATTACGCTACTTCACTGGGGAGCAGAGCAGTAGTCATTTATGTCGACAAATCGGGCAAATTTTTATGCATCATTGTAGAATCTATAAGCGACGGGATTAAATAGGTGCGACGGAAGGTCGAAATATTCCACGGGCGAAGCTCTAGTAAATATACCAAACCTGAAGAGTTTGTTGATTTGTTTGGTTGAACGCGCTAATCTCAAAAACTACTGGTCGGATTTCAATAAATCTTTTTGTGTTGGATAGCCCATTTATCAAGGAAGGCTATAGGGGCTATTTATACGAATAAGCTACTATACTGAAGAGCGGAACAGTAATCATAAATATCGATAAAACGGGCAAAAATTTGAACTTTATTGTAGAATATATAAACGACGAGACTAAATATGTGCGACGGTAGTTAGAAGTATGTCACGGGCGAAGCCATGGGCGTCACATAGTATTCTTATACAAAACTAAAATGTATACAAAGTTAATTAGTTTCCGGTAGATCACCGTCCTGCGATTGTGGACAATTTCCGTACGTAAAACCATGTGGATGTCTTCATTGCCTGCGAAAAATGTCGACGCAAAATATTTCTAACTGGCTGAGTCCCATAGCTTCGACCGTGACATTCTTCAAACCCTCATTCCACTTATTTAATACCGTCTTTTATTAAATTATCCACTAATTAAAACTTTTATGGCTATTGCTTCACTCTCTTGGATAGTACTGTGATAATATATAACCTATAGCTTTCCTCGATAAATGGATAATTTATATGCTATGTAAAGTGTATGAAAAAATAACCTGTTTAGTTTGTCACGCCTTTATCCCCGAAGGGGTAGGCAGAGGCATACTATACGCGCACATTTCACTGTATACATTTTTTTGTTCCACGTATCAGATGGTGAGGCCATTGCCGTGTTGAAATGGACAGGCGCAGGCTGTGGCGACCTGCAGTTGAAATTTTTTAAGCCGCCCAACGGTCTTCAACCAGGCTTAACGACTGCCATTTTACCCGCACGGGACCAACGGCTTAACGTGCCTTCCGAAGCTCGGAAACGCTAAATTCCTCAATGTAGTCACCTATCCAAGGACCACCTATAGCGAAAGTTGCTTAGCGCAGTGATCGTTTACAGAACATTGGGTCAGTGGGGGCCACGAGCGCTTCGTAATAAGTACCTATTTTGTGTTAATAACTATATTAATAAGTATAAGTCGTAAACCTAGGAATTTTACTATCGATTGAAGTCATAAATACTATTATATTCTATTCCTTTAAGGATGATATATATACACATATACTTCCTTATCAGTCACGCGTGTTATCACCAAAAGGCTGGGCAGAGGCATACTTTACGCCCACATTTCACTGTTTCCATTATGGTCTAACGTAAAATAGATGGATGAATAGGCGCAGGTTGTGGCAACCTGCTATTTTTTTTTAAGCAGCCGTAATAGGCCTTTAACTTGACTTAACGACTGTTACTGGCAACTGGCAATGACTGAATGGGTTTCCAAAGCATGCGATCGTTTAAAAAATGGAAATGACACAAAACGGCCGCAATCTGAGGACAAGCCATTGTGAAAGATGCTTAAATTTGTTTACAAAACATGAAGTTAGCGGGGACACGAGTGCTTCAACACATTAAATCACATATATTTTGTATCACTTAACAGGTACTTGTTCGTTGTCGTTTTGAAATGAACATGAAAAGATTGTAGCTTATATTCTACCATTTTTGGTAGCCAGGAACATTCGTTGTAGTATATATTTTTCATGCTGGCAATATTGTCAAACACCGTTATAATGTCTCTCACGTCATTGAATAAAAATAAAGTTCAACAATGAATGAAGAATGTACCAAAAAAGTAACTTCTTCTTCTTTTTGAACTTTCTCGGCTAGAGCAATGCCAGAATCAAGTAATTTGTACCTTTCTCGTTATATAAATTTAGTTTTCATGTCAAAAATATAAATCGTTTTCAAAATTAGGGTACTTTCTTTTAGAAGAAGCGTATTCATGTATAGGTTTGTTCAAAGTTCTACTCCATGTTATATGTAGATTTTGAAAGGCAACAGAAAATGCCACGTTTTACTGAGTCATCCAATTTCACAACACTTGTGCACGTTGTCGAAGCTTTTATATTTAAATAATCTAAATATTTACACATAAACACTCTAATATACACAAATTTTGAAAAATTAATATCGGAGTGGGGTTCTTGGCTGTTTCCCGCCAACATAAAAAATAACTGTATTTATTTATTTTTAATTCTGGCCACGCACGGTAACCCAATTGCCAACAACAAAATTTATTGATCTTCCATATGTGTTACATTTTTCAAAACCATTTTCAAGTAGATAATATGAATCTTCTCCAAATGAAGTAAATTATTCTAGTAGATAGCAGCGTATTCATGTATAGGTTTGTTCAAAGTTTCCAAGCGTTAATGGTTGTTTCAGTGGAATTTGCGCGGCAAAATGTCAAATAGCATTTCACAGCGATAAAATCACAATCTTTCACTACAGCACGTTTACACAACTTTTATTTCTAAGAAACTACCATTTTTACACATAAAACAAGGTTAATCCACTAGTTTTGGAAAATAATATGCAGCAAACGTCTGCCATTTGAGATGATTCGCGCAAAATCTAAGGAATAAATATACTATCTAGCGGGTTGCCACAAAAAAAAAGTGAACTGTACAGTCCAGTGCCCACATTATATTCTACTGTTTTTACAATGCTGTGTATTTACATTTTTAGAAGGATTCCGTAAGAATTTCCAGATAGCCTCTTTTCAAATCGCAATTAATATTTTTAGTATTCAAATTAAACCCAATTATATTTTTAAACTTCCGCGGTGTATACTCATATTTCATATACTCTCGGGACTTCACGCGAAATATTATTTAATTACATTCAAATGTAAATGTCGGTGAATGTAAGTAAATTTTATTTCCCGTGAAGTCCTGAATAATATATAAAATTTGATTTAAATCTATTCGTAAATGAAACAGTTAACACCAGACCTGTTTACGAGGGTGAAGAGGTTTGAAAAGTTTTTAAAAAAGTAATCCTCAATTTAAAAGAACCCTTACCACACGTGAATTTTTTTTTGATATTACCATTGGAGTGACCCTACAGTTTAGCAATAATAATACATGTTATAAATAACATGTACAAATTTAGTATTAGAGAAAATATTCCAGTCAATAAGAACATTGATCTTCCATAAATGACAAATGCCTTACTCTGATAAAAAGAAATGAGCTATACTATAAGAAGCCTATTTGAAGGCTTACAAGGTTGACCAAACATACAGTCCGTTTACTTACAAATATTGTCTTTAATCTATATGATTGAGGCCAAACTTGCGAAGGTTGAGAGGCTTCTTTTCACTTCATTGCAATTATTTAAAACTTGAAGGACTTCCTAAACTAAAAGCCTTGTCTTAATTAGTTCAGTGCTTTGTAAACTTGAGCTATAAATAAAATATATAAGTCAAGTTAGTTCAGCAAAATAGTTTAGCACTTTTTTGATAAAACTTTTCCTTCAGCAATATTGCTTAACACTTTTAGTTAACGAAAAAGTATTTGTTTTGTTAAGTTAAAGTTTTGTTTATAAAGTTTGTTTCATTACTTCTCTCTCTTCGAGTCAGAATGGACAAGTATATTCGTAGCATGGCTGCCGGATTTCACAAGTCAGTTGTACGGAACACCCTACGATACATCATAACGAATGCAATCTGTAAAAAGGTAAAGGTTAGGTAAATATTTTACAGAGTCATACGAAAATGAGGACAGTATTCCACTCAACAACATCAAAAAAACATCTCGCTTTGTTTTTTGCTCCGAGTTTGCAAGACGAATTTTTAATGTAGGTAGCTTTTATTCTTCAGTTTGTACAGAACATCTGGAGATAAAAGTTATATACTTACAATTTGTCAAAATTTTATCAAATACTAGCTAATGACCATGGCTTTGCTCTCATGATTAAGTTCCCATAGTCGTTTTCCACAGGATCAGGGTATAGGTAGACTCTTAATACGATTGACATATGCCAACGCGGTCTTCTGTCGACCGAGCTATAAAGTCAGCTTACTTATTCTGACACCTTGAACAACTATTGTCATATTTCAACAAATTTCCACAAAATCTAAGCTAATTAGATACATAAATCTTCCGCAAAAACCACTCTATTTTTGATGAAGATCGCATGATGATCCGTTCAGTAGTCTTTAAGTTATATGGAAAATTGTTTATGACAGTGCAAATAAAACGTAAGCATAACATAGCACCTTTATATTTAGTTCTGTGTTAAGTTTAAAGTTTAAAATTTGTAAGATTCTTGTACTTTTTTTAACTAGACCTAAAGTTGAGATGCTCAGGTCAGACTCGAACTTGACAACTCTGCTCTCTCACGGCTGTTTGTATCCAGAGAATCTAGTATAAACTTAGTTGTCAATGCGGACGTACACTTCCTCTATTTGGGAGGTTTAGTCTCCAATAACCGACTGCGACCTACCGGAGTCTATCTCTGCTTGCTAATGGTCATCGCCCCCAAATTAGTCCTTGACTTGCCAATATACCGAATATAAATTATATTAAGCAGTCAAATGATAGTAAAAACGTCTTATCGCCTACGCCATCCCAAGTATAATGTAATATATGGTTATACGATGTTACGACTCCATGATGTTTATTACCAACATTCAGAGAATAAACAGAAGACTCAGTTAATAGATGGGTTCATTACATTCGCTTCGCACTCTTGTGGCTATAGCAAGGAAATGTCAAGGTAATTTCGTATTTGTGATAAATCTATCTCCTATATACATAAATACATATTGTCACGCCTTTATCCCCGAAGAGGTTTGCAGAGGCATACTATACGACCACATTTCAGAGAAGAATCGGCAAGAAACTTCCTAAGTTTCCTGCCGGTTCTTCTCAGATGGGCCGCGTTCCGAACCATTGATCACTTTACATATTTTAAATAGTGTATGACATTTTGTAACCGCCGTTTAAATGGTCTATGCATAATTTTTTTTTTTATTGATTTCACCGTATGCATTTTTGTTCCACGTAACAGGTGGTGAGCCCATTGCCGTGTTGAAATAAATCTATTATATAAAAGAAATAAATAAATATTCTTTCACAGCGCTATCTAACTCAAAGTAAACTAGTATAAGCTTGTGGCATGGGATCTAGACAACTGATTATCACATATAATCATAAATACATACGTATTAAACATAGAAAATACCCAAACTCCGATACAAACATTTGCGGATCATACAAATATTTGTTCCGACCCGGGAATCAACCCGAGACCTTAGTGCAGCAATCATCTACCATACCACTTACGCCACGAAGCGCGATAGCTCACTTAAATTGTAGACGGAAAATATTAGCTACTTAATTGTTTACCACGGTTTCGACTGTGACATACTTAGAACTCCCCTTTATACCACTTGTGCCAGCCAAATATATTAAAGTCTGCTAGATTTGGATATTTTCGTTGCAGCATGATATTATATAACCTCTCTAATGAGCTATTCAATACTCAAAGATTTCTTATTTTAAACAATAGTTCCTAGGATTAGCACGTTCAACCTACTAAAGAAACCAACTCTTTGACTTTTAAATATTAGTATATCAATCATATGTAGTACTTTATCAATCATATGATATAATCTATATCATATGATGGATAAATTACTAAACTCGAGTCATGAAAAGCGTCTCCAAGCACGAAAACAAACTGTTGCCCCAGCTTTAGAAAACTTCAATGAGAAAATGCGTTTAGCAGCTCGTGGCCCCGCGGTCTCAGTGTTCTGTAAACGATCACTGAGTTACGCAACTTTCACTATGGGTGGGTGACCACTTTGTGGCATTTACATTTGCGAGCGTTTCCGTGCTTCGGAAGGCACGTTAAGCCGTTGGTCCCGGTTGCCAGTAAAATGGCAGTCGTTAAGCCTGGTTGAATGCCTTATGGGCGGCATGAAAAATTTCAACAGCAGGTAGCCACAATCTGCGTATGTCTATTTCAACACGGCAATAGGCTCACCACCTATTACGTGGGACAGGTAAATCCACACGGTGAAAAGTGGGCATATAATATGCCTCTGCCACCCCTTGGGGATAAGGCGTGATGGATATTTATTTTTATTTATTTATTTATAGCATGAATACGTACCTATTTAATTTTATGAAGCGTAAAATGAAGCACACTTTCTTTCATCACCCGTGATAAAAGGAACTTTAATGCGCATAATATGATAAGGATTTTTTTTTAATAATTATTTAATGGCCTGGTTTCTAAGACCTTTTAGCCAAATCTTATTTTTTATATCATATTTCTTCAATCTTATCTTCTAATTAGTCCTGTCCAGTCGATGTCGTGTCCTCATTGTCCGTCCTGGTCCTTGCCCTCAGTATAATGGTGATTCTTATACTAAGGTTGTCAGTGGACGTTTCGCGGCAAGAGAGAAAATAGCATTTCACTGCATATATATCATTGTCTTTCACTATAGCACGTTAACACAACTTTTATGTCCAAAAAACCACCACTCCCGCACATAAAACAAGATAAATGCACTAGTTTTAGAAAATAATTTATAGCAAGCGTCCGCACACTCTTCCCGCCAAATGTCATATGATAAGGATTGTGATAATAGTCTTACCACCCTTAATAATAGTCAACCGCGCTATTAAAGCATAACTTGAATGCCTCACGAACCAAAATCTTGCCATCAATATACTGTATTTCATTTAGTGAAATTAAATTTCGTAAATTGCTAGTGCATTTTTCTTTGCACTAGATTAGCATAATACTAATAATTTCATTGACTATTTATCAATGAAGAATTTACTTACGTTAATTTGACTGCCTCGCTGGCGCAGTGGTAGTGTATGCGACTGCCGCGACTGAGACCCAGGCTTCGATTCCCAGGTCGGAAGAAATATTTGTGTGATCCACAAATGTTGGTTTCGAGTTTGAGTGTTTTCTATCTATAATATGTACTTATTTAGAAATATGTAAGTATGTATATCAGTTGTCTTGATCCCATAGTACAAGCTTATAGCTTAGTTTGGGCTAGATGGCGCTGTGTAAAAACTGTCCTATATATTAATTTATCTTAGAAGCACTCGGATGTAAGGGATAACCAAGATATCAGGGGTCCAAGCGACCTACTAACGGTACACCTCCTCATCAACGGAGGAGGTAACGCCGACACGGGCGCCCTTATGGGGTTAGGAAGTCAGACAGGGTTTGGATAACACAAATTATGAGTTTGTATACCGATCTGTCCTCTCTGACTACCCCCATCAGGGATAAGCGTCAAAATAGTTAGTTCGTATACCATTAAAGCCGAATAAAGCCATAAATATTATTAGCGGAAAAAAGTTGTAAATCAAATTACGATAATTTAATTTTTTCGTGCTACCGTCCATCAAAAATTAAATTTTACGATCCTGTAATGTTGATTTGTTATATTCGCCATATTCGCCAAAAAGGCGCAAATTTTATGTCATACTAGTGAACGCCCCGCAGTTTCACCCGCGTAGTCCCCGTTGCCGTGGGAATAAGCCCAAGCACTTCTTATAATATCAGCTATCTACCAGTGAAAATCCTGTAAAAATCGGTCTAACCGTTTTCAGAGATTATCTGAAATAAACAGACACAGACAGACATTTTTTATAACTGACTTTTTTCATTTTAAGTAAATATTTGTGTGCAGTGAAGAATGGTAATTTAGTGTTTCGGACTGTCTTGGTAGCGTAAGTGATTTATTTGACTGCTATGCAGAGATCTCGGGTTCAAATCCTAGGTCAGATAATTTAATGTGTGATCTAAAAATGTATGTGATTTCTTCTCCTTTCAAACACTTCTTTCTCCTTTCAAACACTATGTATATTTGTGTATATATTTTTAGCATAGTAGGTCATACTGTTATTCTTTTAATTTAAGGTTATAATATTTGTTAGTAATTGTACTATCTTCTTATAACACTAATATTATAACTACCCATTTAAAACTTATTCTCTAACATTTTTTCTCCATCCAAAGGTTGCCTGTAAGAAATTGCACCTAGCGATAAGGCCGCCCATTGTACATTTCAAAACCTGTATTCCATATACTTCTAAATATTAATAATTGGTGTACAATAAAGAATATTTCTATTCTATTCTATTCTTGTAATTTTGAGCATGAAGTGTACCTTTGTGCTGTTAGGAGCAATAAAATTAACAATGTCTTTTTTTTTGTTTCAGGATCGCGACAAAAATCATTATTTTCGAAACAGGTATGTAATGAAAATTATCATACAAGTTTGAATGCTTCAAAAGTCTTACATGAATTAATTTTAATATGATGTACTAGATGACCCCCCCGTCTTTGCCCGTGACATACTTCGAACTCCCTGTCGCACCTATTTAATCCCGTCGCTCATAAATTCTTCAATAATGAATGAAAATTAGCCCGATTTGTCGACATTTATGAGTACTGCTCCGCTCTCCCGGGTAGTAGCGTGATGATATATAGCTTATAGCCTTCCTCGAAAATAGGCAATTGAACACAAAAATTTTTAAATTCGACCAGTAGGTCCTGAGATTATCGCGTTTAACAAAATAACCAAAACAAACAAACTCTTCAGCTTTATATGTTGTAAATCTACAAACTTCATTATAAAACAATAAGAGGCTGTTTACCTTCTGTGTCGGGAGTGATAGCACACGGTAAGGTTTGATAGAGGTTTTCTTCCACGTACGCTTAGATCGTAGAACAGTAGTAGTAGTACTATCGTGCTTCGGACAGCGCGTTAAGTCGTCGGTGCCGGTAGCCAGGAGTTAAGCCCAGTTGAAGGCCTTATGGGTGGCCTTAAGGCCTTATTTCAACAGCAGGTTGCCACAGCCTGCGCTTTTCAATTTCAACATGGCAATGGGCTCACCGCCTGTTACGTGGGACAGGAATACACATGGTGAAAAGTGGGCATACAATATGTATACCTCTGCCTTCGGGGATAAAGGCGTGGCGATGTGTGTGTGTGTGTGTGTTCATACAAAACTTCAATGGACAAAAACTCATTAGTTTAAAGTTATGATAAACTAGCTAAGCCACGCAGCTTCGCCCGTGACATACTTCGAATCATATCAACCAAACAAACTATTCAGCTTTATAATTTATGAATAAACATATATTGTTAATTTTGCTTGGAGTCAGACTTATAATAATAATTCAAATATTGAACAGTTAGGAGCCTCAAACCATTAATATTTTACTGGTTGTTTTCACGCAACGCGCTTGAATAAAGAGCTTGTATAAAGACAAATAAACTACCTTGCAAACATAGTTTGTTTATTTAAAATCCTAATAATGTACTTTTTTTTATGCCGCTGACAACACCTGGGAGCCTAGTCTACTATTGACAAGCCGTAGAATAGAACCAGAATCGATGTTTTTAGCTGTCAAAATGTTAGTAGACTATCAAAAATGCAACTGACTAGCGGCCACCGGCGCGGAACGTGCTAGTAGAATTCTATCGCCCGACCGCTAGAAGTCTATTGGAGTACGATTGTAATAGTAGACTACGAAAAACTGTCAAAATTGTACCGGTGGCTTTCTATTGAGCAACGATTTCGATGATATTTCGACACTGTTGAAATAACAGACTCGGCTCCCAGATGTGCTGCACCACTACAGCCAACTCTGTAAAAAAGTTCTAAGACCCTTTTAGAAGATCCCCATTTTGTAGATGAGAAAACCCAGGCGGGGAGCTCATTACTCGGAAACGTTCATATATTTTCATCATCATTTATAATTGTCCACAAGTTATGTGTAAACCTTATGGTTGTACAGGACCCTACGGGAGATAAATAAAAGTAGAAGTAGTTTGAAAATAGTATAATATTTCCCGATAGGGCCAAAAGTAGGATAGTCAGGGTCGCGGGTGTTGAATATAGGTAGGCAACCGTAAGGTGGACTCTGCCGCGAGAGGCCGCGGAATCTGGACTTATCTGAGGGAGGGCCAGGTGATCTTCCACGGGTCGGATGTTGTTCCTCTCGGAGTCGTAGGGTTCTCCGGCTGGGCGACGGCTTCCACTCCCGACGCGACCGCGACCGCGACCGGGCGACGGCGACCAGAAGGAGCTTCGGAGCGGCGCTCGGCCAACAAGTAGTATAGTGTGTGGGTGTGAGTGGTATAGTGGTGCAACCGTCACCCGTAACAAAGGACCCTGGAAGACAGAAGCCTGGGGTAAGAACCTCAGCCGGAAACCTAAAAGGCTTCCATCCTCTCCTCAGGCCCAGGTTGGCTTGAGAGGCGGGAAGTCTTACATATAGGTTGTAGGTGGTAGGTACATAGAAAAAAATTTAGTAAGGGTTGGTTGGCACACTTATGAAAATTTAGGCTTTATACATATTTCTACCCACTAATAGCTATGGCTGAAAATTAGCGATTGTAATAGATTTAGCATTTATAAAAATAGCTATTAATTGCGGTTATACATACGCTGAAAAGCAAAAAGGGTAAGAACACTATAGATAGAAATTAGATTAAAACACTCCTTCCTGCAGGAACAAAAGTTAGTAAGGATGATTGATTATAATTAGAACTTACCGGAATATTCCGGGTCTAATATTTTTTTACTAATATTTTATAAATATAAATAGTTTTAGGAAAGTACTTTTGTATGGTAGTACACAGTAGCGTAATAGACAAATTTAGGTTGTTCTCGAAACTTCCTGTCAACTGCTTATTTAGGGCCCAGGGGTGGATCGAGGCGCGGGAGACGGAACCTCGAACTCCCCTCCACGCTTATGCGGGAGTAACTTCAATGCCGTAACCGTCCGATAGATGGCGTTAATCGTATGATGGTAGTGCGTGCTCGACCACGCATCATTACATATGCTATGTAAGTACATATTTAGAAAAAGTTTTGGATAAGTATTGTAAGTGGTGTACAATGTAACCTTATGGAAAATAAATTCTATTCTATTTTAATGATATTTAGTCATTACATAGTCTGTTTAACCGCCGGGAAACTAGGGGGCTAATGGGAATAATTGAAACAAAAATAAACAGGTTTCCCACTTCGGAGGTACTCTCCGAGTCTGTTTAATGCGTGACAAAATATACACATTAGGTTGCTTAAATAATACTTGCTGCGAATACTGATAGTGAGTTTTAGGTCGTTACATAAAACGCCATCTGTTGTTATATTTTGTAACTAAAAGTACTAGTATTAAGTATGTCCACTTAACATTCCGCCCACCAAGGACATATTGAGGACACTATGTCCTTTACAAAATTGTACAAGTATTGATCACCAATTACATGCGATTATGTACATATGGCTGCATACAGCTCAACAGCTTAACAAAACTTAAATGCAAGACGTACAAATCGATTTCATTAATATCTACATTAAACAAATCAGTGTATATAGTATCAACAAAGGTAAAACAAATTAAAAGTAATAAACAAATAAAAGTATTAACAGTTCATAAAAACATGATAAAATGGTAAACAAAAGGTGTATAGTAAAATTCGATTTAATATTTTTTAACAAATTGGCAAAACACATAACTTTGATGTTGATCGTTTAATGGTAGATGAACCAGTACGGAGGGTGACAACACGCGTGAGATTATCTGCACCTGGATGTTTTTCAATCACTCTACCAAGCAGCCACTTGCAAGGAGGCAAATTGTCCTCCTTCACTAAGACAACATCTCCGATGTTAGGCTCCGGAATTTGTTCTGCCCATTTATATCTATGTAGATATGTTGCCAAATATTCCGCCGACCAACGACGCCAAAATTCTTGAGTCATTCTTTGGACTAAGTGCCATCTTTTGAGGGTTGTTATATTGGCTGTTTCAAAATTATGATCTGGTACATTTATAAGAGGTTCACCAACAAGGAAATGTCCAGGGGTCAAAGCTTCGGCTATATCTGCGTCTGATCGCTTGCAAAGAGGACGAGAATTCAAACAAGCTTCTACCTGACTTAATAGAGTTGACATCTCTTCATAAGTCAGAGTAGAGCTCCCTATGACTCTCCGTAGATGTCCCTTGCATGACTTTACACCAGCCTCCATTAATCCACCAAAATTTGGACTATGGGGTGGTAAGAAATGCCACGTAGTGCCTGCGTTAGCTAAAGTTTCTGCAATATCCGCTGCTATGCCGGATTTTTCAGATTGGAACAAGATTCGCAATTCCTTGGAGGCTCCCTGAAAATTTGTGCCGTTATCGCTCCACATGTTCTTACAGGGTCCACGCCTAGCCACAAACCTTTTAAAGGCCGCTAGGAACCCTTGTGTTGTCATATCGCTGACAACCTCAAGGTGCACTGCTTTGGTCACCATGCACACGAATAGACAGATATACCCTTTGTATGCATGGTGGCCCCTACCCCTAGAAGTTCGCAAATAAATGGGACCCGCATAATCTACCCCGCTATTGTTGAAGGGTTTACTTGGAGTGGTACGCGCAGGTGGTAACTGCCCCATTAATTGATGTTTAGATGCATTGTTGTAACGAAGACAAGGTAAGCACTTACGCACATAAGCCCTTACTCTTTCCTTAGCCCCTAAGATATAATAATTGGTGCTCAAATAATTGAGCATTAGTTGTGGTCCGCCATGAAGAGTTAAACGATGGGCCTCAGCTATTAGAAGATCTGTCAGGGCTGATTTACGTGGGATCAAAATTGGATGTTTACGGTTTAAATTCAAAGTAGAACGCTCTAATCTACCGCCCACCCTCATGATGTTTAAAGGATCCAGGTAAGGATTTAATGAATTTAAATGTTTTCCTTTTATACTTTTACCTTTTTGTAGATCTATAATTTCTTCTTGAAAACCTTGTCTTTGACACTCCCTAATGCAAGTATCCATAGCCAATCTTAATTCCTCCGCTTTCAAGTAAGATACGTCTCTTTCGTTTTCAGGTTTTTTCCAGTCTAGTACCCGTCGACAGTAAGCTACTATTCTTACTAATTTGGTAAGCGAAGAATATTTAGTCCAAATCCAATTATCTGGCTCCTCAGATGATACCACATGACTTTTAACTTCTTCGACAATTGTAGTGATCTTTTGGTCTTTACCAAACCGAATAGTTTTACGTTTCAGAAAATCAGGACCGTTCCACCATAAACTACACTTTAGCAGTTCCGATGGGTTGAGACCTCGTGACGCACAATCAGCAGGATTATCCTTTGATTGTACGTGATTCCACTGCTGCGGCTCGCTCATAGATAGGATTTCCGAAACCCGGTTTGCGACAAACGTTTTCCACTTACTGGGGTGGTTATTTAACCATGCCAGAACGACTTCGGAATCGGTCCACGCGTGTATGTTAGCTTTGTCAATTTCCAAAACTTTAGACATCTCGACTAATAGTTTAGCTAGTAGAACTGCTCCACATAGTTCTAGCCTGGGAATTGATACCGTTTTAATTGGAGCTACATTGGTTTTCGCTGAGAGCAAAGTGATATGTATGTTACCTTCAGCATCGATCACACGTATATATACAATTGCTGAATACGCCGCCTTCGACGCGTCACAGAATCCGTGCAAATCAACCTGTTTATCACTGCTCTTTTTACCCATCCATCGAGGTATTGATAGCCCAGCTAACAGTGGCAACTCCTTACGGTAAGTAGACCATTCACGTTTTATATTGTCCGGTATGGGATCATCCCATCCGATACCAGTGATCCACAATTTTTGTATAAGCATTTTTGCTAAGATAATCACAGGTGCAACCCAACCCAATGGATCGAATAGTCTCGAAATATCTGATAGCAATTTACGTTTCGTTACCGGTTCCAGCGAAACTTGAAGCTGCACAGAATATTGGAAGATGTCTTTACTTCGATTCCAGGTAAGGCCTAGTGCTTTTATTACATCGTCTTGTTTAAAATTAATTCCTTTTTCTTCGTAGGTATTTTCTTTCCGTTTTCTATCTATTAATTTTTCTAATAATTCGCTGCTGTTACTTGACCATTTTTTCAATTCTAACCCTGCTTTATCTAATAATTGATTCAATTGATTGTAAATTTCTATACCTAATTCTATTGTTTCACAACCAGTCATTAAATCGTCCATGTAGAAATCTTTCAGGACTCTATCAGCCGCTAATGGATAATTTTCGCCTTCATCGTGCGCTATCTGGTGCATCGATCTAACAGCCAAGAATGGTGCGGACGCCACGCCAAAGGTTACGGTTAGTAGTTTGAAGTCTTGGATTTCTTCGTCCTTATTGTTTCTCCACAGGATGCGTTGAAAATCGGTATGGTTTTCATTTACGCGTACCTGACGGTACATTTTGACAATGTCAGCGATGAGACAGATAGGATGAACCCTCCAGCGAAGAAGCAAATGCCTCAAGTCAGATTGCAAAGTAGGTCCAATTAAGAGGTCGTCGTTAAGCGAGGATCCATTACTACCCTTGCTGGACGCATCAAATACGACACGAACTTTAGTCGTGTCCTTATCGTTTCTCACCACGGCGTGATGCGGTAAATAAACCGCATATTCATTAAGCTTCTCCGCTTTTGAGATTGGTCTCATATGACCCAATGACAGATATTCATGAATTACCTCAGAATATTTAGCCTTTAATTCGGTATTTAGGTAAAGTTTATTTTCCAATCCCTTAAAGCGTCTAACTGCTCGATCCCGCGATCTGCCATATTTACAGCTAGGATCTTCCGTTCGGAAAGGTAAGTTTACTACATAGCGCCCACTTTCATCTCGAATTGTGGTAGTTCTAAATATCTCCTCGCATCTAATTTCCTCTTCTGTTAATAATTGCTTACATTCGTTTGGCTCTTTCTCTAGTTCCCAAAACTTTTTCAGCATATCATCAAGATGAACGTGCAATACCGAAATTTTAGACGTACCGTTAGTTACAGACCTAACCGTACCCGACAATATCCACCCTAAGGTAGTACATTGTGCCACTACTAGACCACCAGCAGATTTTCTTAATCCACTTTGTATTACCTGGGGAAATATTTCGGCACCTAGCAACATATCCACCTTATCTGGAGTATGATATCTAGGATCAGCCAAATGAATATCATTGATGCACAGTTCTTCTACGCATGCCGTTTCTCTAACTGGTAAAAGAGATGTAATGGATTTGAGGACATAAGCTCTGACTACCAACTCAACAGATGAATCAACCCTAGATTGAATTCTCACCTCAACGAAAGAATTTGAAATCAAAGATTTACCTCCACCCACTCCGGATATAATACCTTTAGTTGATTGCTTTTTAAGGCCGAGACTTTGAACTATACCCTCAGTAACAAAGGAAGCCTGCGAGCCTTGTTCCAACAAGGCTCGTAGTGTATACCTTACTCCGCTTTTCGAAACAGCTCTCACTAGAGCCGTGGATAACAATACTTGATTGTTCGCTAAACCCTTCGAAAAACAGGTGACGACCTTTGCTGGATCTTCTATGTGAACAGAATTTGACAGTTCCTGTGTTGACAAATCCTTTCCCCCAGATGAAACTGGGTTTAAGTTCTCCTTTATAGACTCTTGTTCACCCTTAGGATGTAACAAAGAGTGATGTTTACGTTTGCAAATACGACAAGTGGTTGTACACTTACACAACTTGGCAGAGTGATTGTAACCCAAACAATTAAAACATAAATTACCATCTTGAACAAACTTTCGACGCGTATCAACATCCGCGCTGCAGAATCGTCTACAACTACCTAATTTATGAGATTCTTTACAATATGGACAAGAAATAGTAGACACGTGAAAAGTTTTAGTTTTATTAGCTTGCATATAATGGTTCTTAACTGTATTATTTGAGGACATTGATGGTTTAGTATCTAAAAATTCAAACGCTCTGTATCTGCTTGTCAAGAACTCCTTAAACTGATCAAACGTAGGCAATTTATCACATTCAATATTGCTAGTGACTTTTAATTCCCATTCCTTTCTACTGTCTGTATCTAATTTTAAGCAAAGGATGTGTATAATTAAAATGTCCCAGGATGTTACATCTATCCCCAAGTTCATTAAAGCATTCAAACAATCTGAAGTAGTGTCCATCAACTCCTTCAAACCGCTAGCCGATTCACCTATAACATTCCTTTGACTCAATAATCGTCTGAGAATACAATGTGAGAGGTATTTTTTATTATTATAGCGGGATTCAAGAAGAATCCAACATCTATCATAGTTTGATTCACAGATGGGGATGTGTCTTAATAACTGTTCCGCCTCACCAGTTAAATAACTTTTTAAATAATGAAGCTTCTGTACCTTGTCGACACTGACATTGTTATGAATTGCCGAAAGAAATAAATCCCGAAATGTTGGCCATTCAGTATATTTGCCCGAAAAGGTAGGGATGGTTATCCGTGGTAATTTTATAGATATACATTTTTTATCAGTTGATGTCAAAGTCGAAGTCTGAGGTACACAAGTTTCTCTAAATTTAACCAAGGCTGATTTTAATTCACATTTTAAATCAATGTACAACTCCTCCATCTGATCATATACATCTTGAGTAGTATACGACGATGCTAACAATTCCGTACATCCGAAATCCTTGACTATATTCATATGATTAGTGTTAAATTGAGACCACAACTTCTCAACATTCTCTAGCCTAGTCTCAATATATTGTTGAGTAAGCCTATCCTTAGGTGACTTCTTATAATTAATTTTTGCTTTCGATAACCGATTGTAAAGATCACCTTGTACTTGAACTAATGATGTTAACGAAGACATGTTTTTAACTTTAAAATAATACAAATAAACTTAAAACAAGTTTATCTCTTTTTTTAAGTATACCTATTTTAAAAAGTTTTAAATGAAATGAACACTAAAATATTACAAGTCAATTTAGATCAACACTGAAATATTATAAGTTCTCAAAAAACCTTAAATTTTTACAAGTCAATGTAAACAACACGAAAATTTTCTAAGTGTTTTTAACTTTGTAAATTTATTAAAAATCGGGCATAGGTTCCCCGTCTCAACAATATTTGTCTTAAATATAACTAAGTCTAGGCATGCACACAATAAATTATTCTAAGTCCAAATATTCACTAAATATTCTAAGTGTCAATGTTCTTTACTTTAAGGTTGATAATTGTCGCTTCTTGCAAATAAATTTTCTAAGTTAACGTTGATCACTTGGTTTCAATTCACTGATATGTGTAAGCAAATAACTATTGAAATAAGGTTCACTTTGGCTTGATAAACAATAATGACAGTACTCACGGTTAGATCTCCATTATCACTCACTTCGTTGTATTGTATATGATGATATCCTCACGACTGCTTGTCGTTTGTAATCAAAGCTTTTCCCTTTGCCTTGCTACTGTTGGTTTGCTGGTAATTTTCCTTCCTCAGTATCTCCCGTAACGAGTTCTGTTATCGTCCACGAGTGATACTAGGTTGATGTTATTTACTCCTTCATTCAATGTATAACACCTGAAAATACTGACGAAACTTTGCCAAGATCCGTCTCAAAGGACCATGTTTAACCGCCGGGAAACTAGGGGGCTAATGGGAATAATTGAAACAAAATTAAACAGGTTTCCCACTTCGGAGGTACTCTCCGAGTCTGTTTAATGCGTGACAAAATATACACATTAGGTTGCTTAAATAATACTTGCTGCGAATACTGATAGTGAGTTTTAGGTCGTTACATAAAACGCCATCTGTTGTTATATTTTGTAACTAAAAGTACTAGTATTAAGTATGTCCACTTAACATAGTCACTATCAAAAATTTCATTACGATTGCTTGCAAATAAGTTGACTATTTGAAAGCACTCGGCAATCAGCATTCAATTTTCATAAGATGCTCCTCTTAATCTTAGCTCGAATATCAAAGCAACGTTATCCATTATTAATTTTGTCCAGGCGCCGCTTTGAAAGCAGATGTTTCATTATTGTAACATAGATAATAACTATAAAGAAAACAAAATGGCAGTAACCAGTGTGTCGAAGGAACATTTTTAATCTAGCGTTGATTGAAAAAATGTATATTTTTATGGATTTATACGCCATAATCTGTAGGTTAAGAGTTAGTAAGTTGAAGAGTTTGCTTGTTTTAATGGATTAAATTTTGCAAAAGTAAATTGAAACTACTGAATAAATGATTTTTGTGTCGGATAGTCCATTAAGGAACGCTACAAACATTAAATATATACCATCATCATCATCACGCTACGACCCAAGAAAGGAGCTAAGGAGTTATTATAAATGTCAAAATACATCATAAGGAGTAATTATAAATGTCATACACGATTGCAAAATACTTGCCACAGGCGTTCAAATTATGTCACGGGCGAGCGGCGCACATACAAACAGTGTAGTACCTATCAAAAAATAGTGTAGTATCCACTTATATATTTGTGTATCACGCTTTATGTGTTTGCTATGTACTTTTGTGTTGTGTGCTAATTAAGAACTTATCTATCTATCTATCTAGACTGCCTCTATGGCGCGGTGGGAGTGCATCCGACTGCTACGCAAGAGGTCGTGGGTTCGATTCCCACCCAGGATAAAACTTTGTGTGATGAGCACGATGGTTTATTCTGTGTCTGGGTGTTATTTATCTATAATATTGATTATATGTGATAATCAGTTATCTAGATCTCATAACACAAACTAATATTAGGTTACTTTGGGCTAGATGGCGCTGTGTGAAAAGTGTCCCACAATATTACTATTATTATTATCTATCTATCTATCCTTAGCCCCAAAGGGGTGGCAGAGGCATACATATTGTATGCCCACTTTTCACCATGTGTATTCCTGTGCCACGTAATAAATAGGTGGTGGGCTCATTCTCGTGTTGAAAATAGAAGACGCAGGTTGAAATTTTTCAAGTCGCCCATAAGACCTTCAACTTGACTTAACGACTGCCATGTTACTGGCAACCGGGACCAACGGCTTAACGTACCTTCCGAAGCACGGAAACGCTCGCAAATGTAAATGCCACAAAGTGGTCACCCATCCGAGGACCAGCCCTAGTTAAAGTAGCGTAACGTAGTGATCGTTTACAGAACACTGAGTCCGCGGGGCCACGAGCGCTTCATTTTTCACTTTCAACTTTTAAGTTTGCTTAAAAAAAGTTATGGCTGTTTATGATGCAAAGAACGCATTTCTACGGAATCATCAGTGGGCGTATTCAAATCGCAGTAATCCGGTTTATTTTACTTATTCTGCTATTTGGGATAGAGAAAAAATCAACAAAGCAAGGAACATAAAAGACGGCCCACACGATCTTCAATTATAAATGGTGTAACTAAGATGACTTTGTTATATGTATGTAGATAGTAATAGATACCAAGTCAATAAATTCTCTAAACCAAAGACAAGCGCAACTTAATACGGCAGCTGTCACCACGTCACCACCCATTTCTGGCGGTACCACCTACACGCTATTACGGCCTTGTGACGTCACAACTTTGTGCCAATGTTTATCTTAAAACAGATCAATAATTATGGTTATTTATTATAATAGGAAATTCTTTGTGAATCTTGAAAAACCCTTTCTGTGGAAAGCGAAAGAGGTATGCAAGGATCGGAAAGCCCCGGCGAACTATTCGATCTGACTACCCTGTCAGGAATACAGTTTGAATTTAGTTAAGTTAACACGTTTCGATATTGAAAATCTCATTTGTTTATTTCAACATGGCAATGGGCTCAACGCCTGTTTTGCGGTACAAAAAATCATACTGTAAAATGTGGGTGTAATTAACTTTGCCTACATCTTCAGGGGTAAAACGTGTGCCTATAATAAGTAAAAATTACACAAATTACCATAACTTTAAACCAATTTATATATAAAGCTACCATTGTATTAGTTTACGTGTGCCGATATAGTCAAGGCTAGTACGTACACGTTGTGAGAAATGACATAATGTTAGTTCCGTTAGCTGACACGACAGGCGTTAATGACCGTCACTGTGATCACAATGACAAACATGACAAAAATAAAACAAACCACACTCCCGAAAATATTAAACACATTGTTGGTTTTCAGTTGAAATGAATAAAATGAATTCATCACTTTGGAAGAGTTGTTTTTGAAGTGAAACTTCTTTAACGACGTTGAGAGAAATGTTATAACCGTAAAAAAATCGTCACGTTTCTCGTTTACGCGCCATGTTGTTTTGAAGTGAAACTTCTTTATCATAAGTGAAACTTCTTTTTGACGTATGACGGAGATATTTTATGGCTGAAAATAAAAATCGTCACGTTTTTCGGTTACGCGCCATGTTGTTTTGAAGTGAAACTTCTTTATCATAAGTGAAACTTCTTTTTGACGTATGTGAGTAATTTTATAGCTGTAAAAAAATGTCGTAAAGAAGCTTCACTTTTTATCTGTGCACTTGTGATATGGGATCTAGACGGCCGATAAACATATTTATATATTCTCAAATACATATATAGTATACATGGGAAACACCCAATTCACAATCACATAAATACATCCATACCAAGCACATTTATATTCCACCCACATAGTCCATGCCAATCCATATTTATGTTAATTAAAAAGCTTTTAAAAACTACGTTCCTTGAATGTCAAGGTTATAAATGTTTTTAGAAATCGAAAATAAATACATAAAGATCATTCGTTTATCAATCACGTCTTACCCCTGTCCCACGTAATAGGTCACGTAGTGGATTTTTTTCCTTTGCTAAGTGTCGGTCGATGGCGCCTTAACTTTGCCCTAAGACGTAAAGAGGTGGATTTATTCTTCAGTTTCGAGTAGGTCTCGGTGGTGTAGTTGGTAAACGCGTCTGTTGCGCTGAACCAAAAGACGCTGGTTCGAGTCCGGCTTGAGACTGAAAAATTTTTCCACTTTAAAATTTACATTTGCAAATATCGGTCTTGTCGTTGAGTGGTCATGCGCTTCCCGCCTGGGTGTCTTTCAGCCACTCACCAGTAGGACGATAACGTGACCATAACCTTGATATCACCTTTTGTTTTGTTCCAATCTACTCAGCAATACTTCGTTGAGTAGCCCCCACCATGGAGCATGCCTACTGCCCTCATCATTTCCTCTCTTGTTAAATGGCGCCGCTGCGTAATGCACACAAAAACGTTAATTTGAAAATAACCGACAACTTGTTATAAAACTTAAATTTGACAAAATAATAGCCAAAACTACTGTAGGTAATTGAAACCTTCGGCGTTCGCTACCAATATACCGTCTTTTGTTTATAATTTATGTTTTCAAATTCAAATTTAGAGTCGTTCAAAAGGTTTACAAAATATGCTTTCTTCAAAAGAATTTTAATTTTTTGTTTATTTAAGTTTAAAAAAAATTGCTACTAAGCTAAGGTAAATCTAATGGGAAATCAACTGCGTTGGTAACTATAAATATAAAAAATGTATCTCCAAGGAAACTGGCAGTTTATATTTTAACTTTGTTCATAAAATATTCATCAGAATTTGTTAGTCCTTATGATAAGCGGTAATTGAAGATGGGTCCAATTGTAGAGACGCCACCAAAAGGACACAATTTCGTGCTGGTAAACTCGACTTAACTTGTCGTACGGACATACGACATGTTGGAAAAGGGTATTTTGTGATATAAATTGGAGTTTTGCAATAAAGCATAAACGACCTACTAAAAATACAAATGTCTTTAAAGATTTTTTAGTCTTTTCTCAATCATTTAAAAATGGCCACCGCAGTTTAGGCCGCCGGAATTTTGTTGAAACTTTACGTCATTTCTATTTTCAGCATGACAGCTGCTACACGTGCCATACTATTATCAATATATATATATATATAAAAATCAATGCCACTTTTTGTTGTAATTTTATAACTCAAGAACCGGATCACCTATCCAAACCAAATGTTTAGGCTTTGTTCGGACTATTTAGTAGATGGTTTATATGAAGTTTGCACAAAATCGGCATTTAATTTACGAGAGATACAAAAAAATTGAAATTGGAGCGCTCGTGGCCCCGCGGTCTCAGTGTTCTGTAAACGATCACTGAGTTACGCAACTTTCACTATGGCTGGTCCTCGGATGGGTGACCACTTTGTGGCATTTACATTTGCGAGCGTTTCCGTGCTTCGGAAGGCTCGTTAAGCCGTTGGTCCCGGTTGCCAGTAAAATGGCAGTCGTTAAGCCTGGTTGAAGGCCTTATGGGCGGCTTGAAAATTTCAACAGCAGGTAACCACAACCTGCGTCTGTCTATTTCAACACGGCAATGGGCTCACCACCTATTACGTGGGACAGGAATCCACACGGTGAAAAGTGGGCATATAATATGCCTCTGCCACCCCTTTGGGGATAAGGCGTGATAGATATTTATTTATTTATTTTATTTAAAAAAAAAATTGGTGGCGCTAACGAAGTTGCAAGGGTCAGCTAGTATATGTATATGAAAGCAGAAACTGACTGACCGATTGATCAATGCACAGCTAACACCGCTGGGTCTAGAACCATGAAATTTGGTACCTACAAATATTCTTTATGTGACGTGCACTAAGAAAAGGTTGAATTTATGAATAAAAGAGTATGAATAGATGTTGCTAAGTTCGATCAAAAACCTATCTTTTTTAGGGTATTTTATAATTTGTTGTGGAGATAGCTGTCATCCCCGATGAGTCATATAATTCGCCCATATTCTCCGTTTGTTTTTTTGTATCCCATGTAACAGGTAATGAGCCCATCGCCATGTTGAAATACAAAGACACAGGTTGTGTCGACCTGCTGTTGTAATTTTTCAAGGCCTACAACTTGGTTTAACGACTGCAATGATATTAGCAACCAGGACAAAAACGCTATAAAGTACAAAATTGTCACCCACCTCCATATATGTAGGTGACAGCTTTGTTGCATTTGCGTTAATAACTGACGAAAAAAAAAACTCCTCGTTAAGTAACTTTTAGATGCTACGCGGGAAAAATAACAAGAACGGACGGACGATTGCTGTATATTATTTTGCTAAAATAGTACATTAACCTTCTTTTATGTGTAAAAATAGTAGTTTCTTAGACATAAAACTTGTGAAAAAGTGCTATAGTTGAAGATAGTGATATATTGCAGTGAAATGGGTTTTTACATCTTGCCGCGCAAATTCCACTGAAGGCCTCATTAACGGGTTCGTACCCGTTAATGAGGCCTTCAGTGTCATGGTTCATGGTCGTCCATGGGTACGACTGATTTTGACTTAAGACTATACTTGACTAAAACATAGAGGAGGGGGACATTTGAGATAATAAGAAAGAAAATTAAAGAAATATTAATAATATTAATATGTTACTAAAAGGGCTTAGTAAACACGCCATAAAATAATGACAAGATAAATAAATAATAAAGGCAATTTTCACTATGGCTGGGTCCATACCAGCTTAACGCAGTAATCGTTTACAGAATACTCAGTTAGTTGAGCTACGAACGCTTCAGTATATTAGTATGTATAGATATAGCTCTCGCAATTTCACATTTGGCGATATTAATTTGCGTCATTCGTTTTTTACGTTCATGATACTGACGCACAATGTCAACTTGGTGTACAGTCGAAAAAAAAAGTGATCTACAAGTTTTGACAAGAGTTTCTGTGAAATGTTAATATTTTTAGTGGGGGCCCCCATCAAGATCTACGGGGCCCAAGCAATCTCATTTGCACCTGCTGACTATCGGACGAGTCAAAGATGCAGGCAGGTATATGAAAAAAATGTAGTTAGTTGTGATAATGCCGACCGAATACGAATTGATGCGCAATATGACAGGTTTAAATAAAAGTGTCAGCATTAAGCTAGAAAAGGGCGTGCTCCGTTGATTTGGATTGAGGAAGAATTGACGAATCATATATAAATATATTATGCGAAAGTAGAGGGTAGGAGTCAGGGTTGATCTAGACTTACATTACGTGAGCAGATTGTTCAAAAATGGAAAGGTCAAAAATACTCATATTCCCATGTATGAAACGATTAATGAATCTGCAGGAATGTATAGCGAAACTTGGCGATCTATACTCTCTGACTATCTCTTCAGGGACACAGCGTAAATATAGTTAGTTGTGATAATGAACTTAGGCACATGGCATTACATAATATAAATCAGGATAGATTGTAGTCCGAGACTACCAGGACTTTAATTGGTCGTGTCAATTAGTGTCTAGCACATAATACCTTTTAGCCTTTTTGTTACTACCTCACTAAAAAGGCAACGGGTTCAAAATTTCTTCCAAATGTAACATCTAAAATAGACACATTTTATTAAATTTATTCTGCCCTTTAGACCCACCCCAGTTCCATGCTTCGGACGGCACGTTAAGCCGTTGGTACGGTTGCCAATAAAATGGCAGTCGTTAAGCCAAGTTGAAGGCCTTATGGGCGGCTTAATAATTTCAACAGCAGGTAGCAACAACCTGCGTCTGTCTATTTCAACACGGCAATGGGCTCACCACCTATTACGTGGGACAGGAATACACATGGTGAAAAGTGGGCACATAATATATATGCCTCTGCTACCCCTTCGGGGATAAGGCGTGATAGATAAATAAAAAATAAATAAATCAGGATAAAGAAAGCAATGGCCGCTCTCATTATTATCGCAAGAGGAAATCAAATTTGTTGTTTCGTGACGTGACAACCACTTTTTTAACTGACTGTATCTGTAATACTTTATGTTTGTATATAGCTTTAATTTTACTAACGAGGGTGATGGATAATTATTAGCACGAGAGAATGCCCATGACTTTGGTCGCTTAAAAATTCCGAGTCAATTTGATAAATATCTGTCTTGCTCAGTATGAACGTTTCTTCTAAATGGTTCAACTAATTATGATTTTACGTGGTACTGAAAGACATTAAAAAATATATGTGTGTATACACAGGTAAGAAGTGAAACTTCTTTAAGACATTTTTTTGCAGCTATAAAATTTCTTTCTTACGTGGGTAAAGAAGTTTCACTTATGATAAAGAAGGTTGCCACTTCAAAACTTATCAAAGATTTTTTTGCAGCTATTATGTCTCTCATCGTCGTTAAAGAAGTTTCACTTCAAAAACTTATTCTTATTTCGAATTCCCGTTCCTGTTAGCCTTGCGATCTGTCCTCTGACTACCCCGTCAGGGATACACCGTAAAAATTATTATTTGATAGATTATATTAGATATTGGTAGTTTTGGTATTCCCAGTTACTTTCAAACGCTACCTGGATTTAAAACCTGGGATCTACATTTATGTGACTGCTTTGAAATCTATCGTTTAACATACGGTTAGGTCTGATACAGGCTTAATTCCGCGTACGCTTTGATTGTGGAATGAACTCCCTGCCTGGGTTTTCCCGAACGTCTACAGTATGGGGTTCTTCAAAAGGGATCTTAAAAGATTTTTAAGCGCGAGTGCTGCACCTCTGGTGTTGCAAACGCCCATAGGCTACGGTGACCACTTTTCATCAGGTGGGCCTAAGCTTATCCGCCACCACAGTGTTATAAAATAAAATTTTAATTTTCGGCATTATTAGAAGCAACTGCTGTCTGACCTCTCAACTCCCTAAGGGACCACTGTGTCATTGCATCGTCCGTTAGTCAGCAGGGCGGTCGCTTTGGCTCCAAAGATCTTAATCCTCACACCTCGAAAAAAAAAATTTTTATACTTAGCCTTGGTATAATTTGTCTTTATCCACGAATGGGTGTGAGAGGCATACTATACGCCCATATTTCATTGCATTCCGTGAGCAGGCGCAGATTGCTACAAGCGAGATTTTCTTATATTTAAATCACATCTTGATATAACACAAAAGACAAACAGACACTTAACCTTTTAAATTTTTAGGAAAAATTTAAAACGAGAAAATGGCGTTTAATTTAAAAGTTAACAATGGGATGATCTAAAGTCGCTACTTACTTATCAGTTTACCATCAAAAAGCTTGCCACAGTTAACCACAATTCGTCAAACGTCTAAAACTGGATTTACCAGTTACCAATACCAATTCCCAACGCAAAATTAACTCGTGGAGATTAGATTTCAAAAGTTGCATTGCGCTGTTCAATTAACAGTAGTATATTATTTGCGTGACGGATTATTAAACTTAACAAATAAAAGGCAGAATAAGTTTCATTTTTTTTATTTATGGTATATATTAGGACTGCTCAAACCGATCTAGATTTTCTTTAAGAGGTTGTAGTTTCCCTCCTGACTGACAGATTTGACAATGACAATACCGTACTCCCACAGATTTAGAAGAGTAATAGTAATATAATATACTCTTATCTATCTGTACGTATTCCTAACTTTTTTTTAAATATTTTATCGACACAATAACAACAACATTATAATAATAACTAGGTGACACCTCGGGTTCGCCCACGTATTGAAGTTTTCCCGTTCCCCACAAGAATTTGTTCCCGGGATAAAAAGTAGCCTAGGTGTTATTCTGATGTATAAGCTACATTATTGTAAAGTTTCATTAAAATCTATTCAGTAGTTTTGATGTGAAAGAGTAACAAACATCCATACAAACTTTCGCATTTATAATATTACACTAGTTGACGCCCGTGGCTTCGCCCGCATAGAGAAGTTTTCCCGTTCGCGTTTCCAACAGGAACTTGTTCCCGGGATAAAAAGTAGCCTATGTGTTATTCTGATGTATAAGTTATATTATTGTAAAGTTTCATTAAAATCCATCCAGTAGTTTTTACGTGAAAGAGTAACAAACATCCATACAAACTTTGACATTTATAATATTCTTAAAATTAAGATAAAATACAACTCAATTATGTACAAAGGCGAGCTTAGTTCAATAATGAGTACCTATCTCCCAGCAAACCTTTGGGTGGAGTAAGAGAAATTAACACAAAATAAAAATATTATATTGAGTTTATATATGTTTATTTAAAATAAAATGTGTTGCATTATAGTTAATGTCATCGAAATCTCGAGAGGCAACCAAAAGATAAAATTGAACTGATAAAAAAACTGTAATGCATTTTATAAGTCGTGCAAGTTTAAAAACGCTTTCAATATTTGAGGAAATTGATTTTTTTTCTTAGCCTATTTATTTGGACTACGTATTTTGGTTCTAATTTGTTGATTTGCTATTATTGTCTAGTAAATAGGTTGCTGTATTTTACGGAACACCAAAATTATAGTTACTTAACCTCTTACAACTGGGTCATGGTAGACGTATCTAAATATATATGTAAATATAAAATGAAATAAATTAATAAAATATTTTTTTTAAATATTTATAGCATCATCATCATCAGTCCTTTTGCATATATATTTATACCTTTATTAGCTATTCAACAAGTTAAAAAAGCTGGGGTTTATGAAAGATGTTATAAAACTCAACTGAACCGTTTTATAGCGACGACATTTTTAGAAGTAACAAAGACACAATTCTTTTTGGAGTAATAAAGACACAAATCGTCTCATTTGACTCACATTTTTGTTAAAGTTATTCAAAAAATGTCTTATAACGTCTTATAAGTTTTAAATTTATTTTAAGTTAAAAAATAGCACATGTACTTCGGCATTTGGCTTTAAAAATACAAAAAACATAAGCTTGATGAGATTTTTGTTGGCTTTTATTTAAGTCATATGTTTGAATTCAGTACAAAGTACAAAATATTATTTTTTTCATCTTGTAGCAGAGTATTTATGCCCAGGTTTGGTCAAAGTTCTTCTCCAGTAAAGTGGTCGATATTTTACAGGAACTGCTCCTCAGTTCCTGTAAAATTTAAATTAGGAACAAAATAGATTCGGTCCACTGCATCATTTTCCATCTCTCTAGTTATAAAAAACTATAAAATCGAATGTCGACCGCGTCCAAGCTTCAAAACTAAAAGCTTAGGCTAAAAGCTCTTAAAACGGTACTTTTTTTTTAATAGACCATTTTATTTCCTATTCTTCTTTGCCATGCATTTCATTTAGAAAGACTTAACGTCTCTTAATAGCCATTGGTGGTAACAATGTTTCAAACAAAAAAGCTATACAAAAACTGTCAGATGATAAATCGCTTCAACAAATGGAGGGTCGAAGATACCTCTCCATCAAAGTCTAACAAAGAGGAACGACTTCCTTTAGATAAATAACTGGTTACATGTATCGTACTCCGTTATAATTTAGTATTGATTTATTGTCAGAAGCGCTCGTGGTCCTCGGATGGGTGACCACTTTGTGGCATTTACATTTGCGAGCGTTTCCGTGCTTCGGAAGGCACGTTAAGCCTTACGAAAGTTATTTTTAAAATATCCATCACGCCTTATCCCCGAAGGGGTGGCAGAGGCATATTATATGCCCACTTTTCACCGTGTGGATTCCTGTCCCACGTAATAGGTGGTGAGCCCATTGCTGTATTGAAATAGACAGATGCACGGTGTGGCTACCTGCTGTTGAAATTTTTAAGCCGCCCATAAGGCCTTCAACCAGGCTTACCGACTGCCAGTTTACTGGCAACCGGGACCAACGGCTTAACGTGCCTTCCAAAGCACGGAAACGCTCCCAAATGTAAATGCCACAAAGTGGTCACTCGTCCGAGTACCAGCCATAGTGAAAGTTGCGTAACTCAGTGATCGTTTACAGAACACTGAGACCGCGGGGCCACAAGCGCTTAACAAATCCAAATATAAAAATTAATTTTGGAATAGATTTTGAAAAATAAGAAAAATTCTTTGTCTGCCGCCCTAATTATATAAAATATGTAAAATTTTATTACAGTTCAGCTATTGGTCAGGTGTTTAAACTAGACTGAAAATGTATAAACCTTTTAAAAGATGTAAAAAGTGCGCGCATTATTATTTACTTACATAGGATTTCCTGTATAGGACAACAAATTTTTCGCAATAATTGTTTCACTAATTTTGATTTATTAAATTTCTCCACGTGAGAACCTACGCCGCATCAAAACATGTGTTTTTTTCGTTTTTAAATCCGGCCAAGCAGTTACGGAGGATTTCAACATCAAACAGTCACTCTTCTTACTCTCAATCTATCAAAGAAACTCGATGGAGGAGTTCCACACTAGTGGTCATGTTAGTAAAATACGTACTTATTATCTTTACTTAATTTATGACATTTTGCAAACGCCGTTGAAATCTTCCATGCAAAATAAAGACATTTTTTAAATAAAAAAAAGGTCCCTTGCTTACTACGAACTCTTAAAACGAGATTGAGCTCACAGCAATTTGCACTTTAGGGAAATTTTAAAGACTGGGAGGAGGAATGGACCCTCCTGTCATCGCCATGCTTCTGGCGTGCCCCTCTACGTAATAATTCATTAAAATGCAATCGATTTGTATATTAATTCAACCGTTTATCGAATTTGAAGCATCACAAAATTATTTTAAGAAGAATATTTTCTTAAACTAAAATGGCGTGTTTCAATAGTAGATTATGGTACAAGTGTGTAAAGTTGGTGATTACCGCTGAGGCGCTATTGAGACCCGAACCGTAAGGCGAGGGTCTAAAGAGAGCCGAAGACGGTAATCAACAATTCACACGTGTATCATACGACGTTTTTCAATACACTTCTGAATAATATAATACTAAATAAAGCAAATAGATATTTTACCTTGGAGTTTTCAGGTAGTAAACATTCTATAACGTTATGGGCTTCACATCTTATATCGGGCGGTGTACGTACTACATAAATCGTTTTCTTCATAAATAGTACTTGTGACATTTTAATTTATATATAACTTTAATTTCAACAGGGAAAACAAATTGTGAAACTTTTCAGTACTGGCGGGAACAATTATTTAGTTTTTTTATGCGCGCGCATTGACCACAGAGTATAGAACGAGGTTCCTTTTTTTTTGGCAAAGTTGTTGTATAAAGTTTTAACAGAGAGACAACAAAAGTTGTATATTTGTTTAAAAGTTTTGATTATTATACACGTATGAGATGAAATTTTCTATTTAAATACGAAGTTGCATGAAATGAATAATCAATAGGTGTAGTGTATGCGACTGCCGCACTTGAGGTCCCGGGTTCGATTCCCAGATCGGAACAAATATTTGTGTGATCCACAAATGTGTGTTGCGGAGTTTGGGTGATATTAATTTATTTCTTCTATTGAAAATGATCTTTTTTGTATCGATTTTTTTTTAAGCATAATGCATCTTAACCAGTGCAATGAAACACAAATCTATTATCCCACTAGTGATATAATAACAATCAAAAAACCTGGTATCAGGTATCATTATGTGCCTAATTGCGGTGAGATTAGAGCCATATTATGAGTAAGTTTATGACAAACATGTTATATGTCTGTAAGACTGCCACTGTGGCGCGGTGGGAGTGCATCCGACTGCTACGCAAGAGGCCGTGGGTTCGATTCCCACTCAGGATAAAACTTTGTGTGATGAGCACGATGCTTTATTGTATAAATAAAATAAATAAATAAAAATGTCTTTATTTTGCATAGACCATTTCAACGGCGCTTACAAAATGTCATACACTAAAACTAAAGAAAAAAAATTGTATATTTAAAGTGACCACCGGTTCGGAACGCGGCCCACCTGAGAAGAACCGGCAAGAAACTTAGGAAGGCTTTTTTTTTGATGGCCTATTTACAATTTAATATATTATGACTATAATATTTTATTTGCCAGCAGATCATTTCCAGGCATCCCTGTCCTGTAAATAGTCTTGAATAGAGTAATAACCTTTTTCACAAAGCTTTCTTTTCATACACTTTTTAAATTTATTTAATTGTAAATTTCTCAGTTCACAGGGAAGCTTGTTGTAAAAGCGTATACAGTTATCCTGGAAAGAATCGCCAATCTTATGCAGCCGACTGTGGTGAACTAAAAGATTGTTTTTATGTCTAGTGTTTATATTATGTATATCACAGAGTTTAGTAAACTGTGATAGATTTTTCTGGACATACATAAGATTAGCAAAAATGTATTGTGATGCTACGGTTAGAATATTTACTTCTTTGAATTTTTCTCGGAGGGAGACTCTGGGGCCCAAATTGTATATAGCGCGTACAGCCCGCTTTTGAGGAACAAAAATGTTATTTACATCTGCAGCACTCCCCTAAAGGAGAATACCGTAAGACATAATACTATGAAAATAGCTGAAGTAAACCATTCTAGCCGTATCTACATCTGTTAGAGTCCTGATCTTTTTTACAGCGTATGCAGCCGAACTTAACCTAGAGGCCGTCTTTTCTATGTGCGGGCCCCACTGCAAATTGGCATCAATAGTTATACCAAGGAACACAGTTGATTCCACAAACTCTAACACTTGTCCATTAAGTTGAACATTGGCCGTAACTTGTTTTACATTTGGTACAGTAAATTTAATACATTTAGTTTTGTTTTCATTTAGGCAAAGATTATTTGAGCTGAACCAATGAACTACTCTCGTGATTGCATTGTTTACATCGTCATAATTATCTAATTGTCTTCTAATTTTAAAAATCAATGAGGTATCATCTGCAAACAAAACAATCCTATTCCTGTCCCCTACATAAAATGGTAAATCATTAATATAAACGAGGAACAAGAATGGCCCAAGTATCGAGCCCTAGGGCACACCCACTGTAACCATGGATCCTACAGAACGTGTACCATTATACCAGAATATACCTAATGTATGTATGTATGTATGTATGTATTTACAAATATATAAGTATGTTTATCAGTTATCTAGATCCCAGAACACAAGCTAATATTAGCTAACTTTGGGCTAGATGGCGCTGTGTGAAAAGTGTCCCACAATATTATTTATTTATATAAAATAATTTTGAAAATGTATTATTTTATATAACATATTTGTGAGGGATAAAAATATACTATTCGTGACCTGTACAGACCTCTAGCGTGTCAATACATATTAGGTAATAGTTATATATATTATGTACCTCAGAATTCCATCAAGTAAGGTCAAACCATTAATTAAATTAATATTTTGGGACATGCCTACACAACACCGTCCAATAAACATACTTATTCATTTTTGTAAATACATACAAATTTAAATATTTAGTAAAAACCCAAATTCAGAAAGAAATATTAGTGATCCACACACATTTTTCTTCCGACTCGACCCACAAACACGAGACCTGAGCGTGGCAGTCGCATACACTACCATTTACAGGCAGTCGATTATTTTTTTACTGCTAATGCACGATTTTAATCTTCTGCTTTCTTTCAATTCGGTCCCTTTCATATTGACACACTATTTTTAGTTTTCTATGGTTATTTCCTACTTTTTCCCTTCTTCCAAGGCGTAATCACCTAAACTACACGAACCTTGGTCAGCAAAGGGAGATTTATTATTTCGGCTCATTTATCTGTATCTTTATTAGACCCTTTGGTAACGCCGAACTAGCAACATTCCTTATTACTGATGCAGAACATGGTGTTTCTATTAATTGCTAATTTCAAATAGCAAAATAGACAATTTCCTTATTTATTTTTATGAACAAGGGTGTTTAATACAGCTATTATAAAAAAAACCTACAATTCTATATTCACCCTCAAATAAGTGTGCAGCTGTGTTATAAGTGTGTCTTAACGTGATCCATACTAAACTATTCTGTTACTTGCTATTATTGCACTTCTCGTTATTGACAGTTCACACTCACACTTTTTGTGATAGGGGCTTTCTTCCACGTACGCTTAGATTGTAAAATGAACTCCCTGCCTGTGTTTTCCTGAACGTCTACAGTATAGATGGGGTTCTTTAAAAGAGATTCTTAGAAGGTATTTACAGGATCGGCAGCGCGAGTGCTGCACCTTAGGTGTTGCAAACGTCCATAGGCTACTGTGACCATTTTCCATGCTGTATGTTTGTCTGTCTACTCAGTGGTATAAAAATACAGACATAAATGAAAATATCTTATTATGTATTCTACAAAATATGGGATTATGTTGTAATATACTAATTACTTGTTATGAGTCAGTGTTATACTTTGAAATGAAGAACCTTTGATCCACGACTGTTATTTTTAAAGCTTAACTTGTCTTATACATCCAATCCCGAACAATAATGTAATTGAAAAAGTCCACTGTTGCCGCGCTCTTGGATCAAATGAATGGATTACTGATAAGTAAAAATATCGTGAGGTAGCATTAAGACTCAAAACAAACACAGTGATACCGCAAAGAGTTACCTCAATTTTATTTTTATATCAAATCAAAAGTTGAATCATCATTTTTGACTGTTTCAATTTTAGATAGCTTTTAAAAAAAAACTTTTATGCTACTATCGACACACGCTGCTCTATTGCTATGTTGAATTTACCACCTCACTCGAGGCCACGACACTAGCTCCCTTAGGGGGTTGGGAGGTCAAATGGCAGATGCCCCCAACAACGTTAAAAAAAAATGTTGTGTGTGTACCAGAGTACTCAGGTAAGAAGCAAAACTTCTTTACATTTTTTCAGCTATAAAATTTCTCACATACGTCGATAAAGAAGTTTCACTTATGATAAAGAAGTTTCACTTCAAAATAACATTTCGCGTAACCGAAAAACGTGACGATATTTTTTTTTACAGCTTTAAAAGTTCTTTGAACGTTGATAAAGAAGTTTCACTTCAATAAAAACCTAAACCAGGGGCAGAGGCATATTAAACGCCCACATTTCACCGTATACATTTTTGTCCCACGTAACAGGTGGTGAGCCCATTGCCGTGTTGAAATGGACAGGCGCAGGCACAAGGCACAGACATAAGGTTATGTACTAGAATGTATTGGATAGTATGTATTGGATATCTTTATATATATATTTCTTGTGTGCGTGTGCATACACACAGTCTAGGAGGAGTTCAGTGACATATCACTGAACTCCTCCTAGACGGCTGGACCGATTTCAATGATTATTTTTGTATGCGTTTGGGTGGCGCCCTCAATGGTTTAGATTCACAAATAATAGAAGAAGAAAAAAGGTTCGAAGTATGTCAAGGGCGAAGCCGGGCGGGACAGCTAGTTGAATATAAATACTAATGTTATTAATGTAAAAGTGTGATTGTGAGATTATATCCGCCTAAAAGGAATTGATATGATTTTTAGTTTATATATTTAGTAGCCAAAATTTGCTGTCAGTTTTATAAGGAAGAACTGTCTGGCAAATTCCAACCCATACAGCTCGGTTTTGGATCAAAAGGGGGTTATGAAGCTGCCATACATGCCCTGTCTACTTACCTTGGCTGCGGGAAAGGAGAGGTCATTCTTAAATTTGAACTGAAGAATGCCTTTAATTCAGTAAACAGGGACACTTTGTTGACACAAGCCAAATTGGATACACCCAAAATTTTTAATTTTCTTTGGCAGTGCTACAGAAACCCATCAAAATTAATGTATTAGGAAAATATTTTAGATTCTGCAGTGGGTTGTCAACAAGGTGACCCTCTCGGGCCACTCATTTTCAGCTTATCAATACACCCAATAATTAGCCAGCTAAATTCCAAATTTAACGTCTGGTATTTAGATGACGGCACTCTAGGAGGAGATGTAGACACAGTTTTCAGAGATTTGGCATTGATAAAAGATAAATTTAAATTAATTGGTTTGGATCTGAATCCTTCAAAGTGTGAAAATTTTTCTAAATGACAATATTGATAGTGTTTCTACTATTTCAAAATTCAATGTTTTGGCTCCAAATTTGAAAATCCTTCAGAATTGTTCTCTACGCCTCCTTGGGTCTCCCGTTCTAGAAGATGCCTATGAATCTTTCATTGAGGAAAAGATCAAAAATTTTTGTGAAGTTTCGGATCGAATCCTTCAAATAAATATACAATCGGCCTTTACAATTATTCGGTATTGTCTTTTCGTCCCAAAATTAACTCATGCCCTTCGCTCATCTCAATTTTTTAAACATCCGACCCTTTTGGAAAATATGGACAAAATTATTCATACCACGCTTTCCAAAATTTTGAATGCAGATTTGGACGACCGAGCGTGGCTTCAAGCGTCTTTACCAATACGCTGGGGCGGCCTCGGTGTTCGTAACATCTCTGATATAAGTTTACCTGCATTTTTGTCTTCAGTACACGGCACTGATGAATTGACCAGGAAAATTTTAATTCCTACACTGGTCAATTCGGAAGTGCCAGGCAAGATTGAAGCCATAAATGTTTGGAAACTTAAGTGTCCAGATACTGTTTTACCGACCAACCCGTGCTCCCAGAGGCAGTGGGATAGGCCGCTCTGCAACGAGGTTAGAAAAAATTTAATGAACACGTGTTCGAATGTTGCAGAACGTGCTCGCCTATTGGCTGTGGGAGAATGGGAGTCAGGAGTTTGGCTTCAGGCTCTTCCATCGCCCAACATAGGTACTATGTTGGACGACACTACATTCAGAATTGCTGTCTGTCTTCGTTTAGGTGCTCCCTGCGTTTCTCCGCATTGCTGTCAATGTGGTGAAGTAGTCGACAGCCTTGGGCATCACGGTCTCTCATGCAGCAGGAGTGCAGGTCGCAGGTCACGTCATGCATACCTTAATGACATTATCCGTCGGGCTCTTGTCACCGCCGGTGTTCCAGCCGTTCTAGAACCTAATGGTTTGGCGCGTGACGATGGCAAGAGGCCAGACGGTATGTCATTGGTGCCATGGAAGATGGGAAAGCCTTTAGTTTGGGATGCAACTTGTGTTGACACCCTGGCTCCTTCTCATTTTCATAGCACGGCGAGTTGCGCTTGTGCTGCTGCTGCATCCGCCGAGACTCTCAAGCGGCGCAAATATAATAATTTAATAGGTAATTATATTTTTGAGCCGTTTGGGGTCGAGACACTGGGCTCGTGGGGCCCAAGTGCTCGTTCACTGTATAGTGATATCGCAAAGCGACTGGTCGATTCTTCTCGTGACCATAGGGCTGGCCTCTTTCTCGCTCAGAGAATAAGCGTTGCCATACAACGTGGCAATGCGGCCAGCCTTATGGGAACCTTACCGGTTGATTTTGATGGGGAGGAATTCTTCGACACCTAGTCGGGGCATCATTGTCAGTCTTGTAATAATTCCCACCACCCGCCCCCTTCTTTTTGTATTGTTTTCTGTAAATATGTTAAATTTTAATTTGTTAATAACCATGTAATTATTATTTCTTTAGTAGTATATATTATCAGTGGTAGTAATTTGGAAAGGGAGATTTATTCTTTCTGCTCCTTTATCTCTATCTTAATTAGACCCTTTGATAACACCGAACTAGCAATATTCCTTATCACTGATGCAGAACATAGTGTTTTTATGAATTGCTAATTTTCAATGGCAAAATAGACAAATTCCTTAATTATATTTGTGAACAAGGGTGTTGAATACAGTTTAATACAGCTATTATACAAAATATACCTACCACTCTTAGTTCGTCCTCAAATAAGTGTGCAGAAATACGAATATTTTCACATAATAAGTGTGTCTTAACGTGTTCGATACTAAACTATTCGGTTACTTACTATTATTGCACATCTCGTCATGGTATACTTTGTGCGATACGGGCATACTTCCACGTACGCTTAGATTGTAAAATAAAGTCTCTGCCTGTGTTTTCCTGAACGTCTTCAGTATGTGGTTCTTCAAAAGGGGTTCTTAAAAGGTTTTTACAGGATCGGCAGCGCGGCACCTTTTTGTTGTTGCAAACGTCCATAGGCTACGCTGACCACTTTCCATGCTGTATGCTTGTCTGTCAACTCAGTGGTATAAAAATACAGACATAAATGAAAATATCTTATTATTTCAATTTATTTCCCATATTTTTATATATCATATAAAAATATGGGATTATCTTGTAATATACTAATTACTTGTTATGAGTCAGTTTTACACTTTAAAATGAAGAACCTTTATTCCACGACAGTTCATTTTTAAAGCCTGTCTTATACTCGTACATCCCACCAATAAATGTAATTGAATTCTGTAAGTCCTCTGTTGCCGCGCTTTTGGACCAAATAAATGGATTACTGATAAGTAAAAATATCGCTACAAAATCAAAATTAATTTTTTTATATGTTTAAGCATGAATATTGTAAAGCTTTCTCTTTGAATATCTACAGCCTATTCTATAGTCCGAGACTACCAGGACTTTAACTGGTCGTGCTATTTAGTGTCTAGCTCATAAGACCTTTTAGCCTTTTTGTTACCACCTCACTAAAAAAGCAACGGGTTCAAAATTTTTTGTAAAAATAGACACATTTTATTAAATTTATTCGGCCCTTTAGACCCACCTCAGTTCCGTGCTTCGGAAGGCACGTTAAGCCGTCGGTCCCGGTTTCCAATAAAATGGCAGTCGTTAAGCCAAGTTGAAGGCCTTATTGGTGGCTTAAAAAATTTCAACAGCAGGTCGGCACAGTCTACGCCTGTCCATTTCAACACGGCAATGGGCTCACCACTTGTTACGTGGAACGGAGGTGCATACGGTGAAATTTGATCGTTTAATATGCCTCTGCCTACTCCTTCGGGAATAAAGGCGTGACAATATGTATGTATATATGTATTCTCTTTGAATATTATGTTGAATCTGTTTTAGAAATAACTAATAAATTCTTTTTACCAAAGCTATAGATGTCAATTGAATTCCCTGGAGGCTTTGGGCAAAAGAAATGGTGAAACCACAAAGAGTTACCTTAATTTCATTTTGGATATCAAATCAAAAGATGAATCATTGTACATTTTTGTCTATTTCGATTTCAGATAACTTTGAAAAAAAAAAAGAATCTTTTATGCTACTATCGACACACGCTGCTCTATTGCTGTGTTGAATTTACAACCTCACTCGAGGCCACTACATAAGATCTCTTAGGGGGTTGGGAGGTCAAGCGGCAGTCGCTACCCACAGTGTTGAAAAAAAAAAGTGTGTGTACCAGAGTACACAGGTAAGAAGTGAAACTTCTTTACGATATTTTTTTTAAAGCACAGAATTTCGCTTATACGTCCATAAAGAAGTTTCACTTATTATAAAGAAGTTTTACTTATTATAAAGAAGTATCGCTTTAGAACAACATGACGCGTAACCGAAAAACGTGATTTTTTTTTATTGCTATAAAATTTCTCCAACGTCTATAAAGAAGTTTCACTTCAATAAAAACCTAAACCAACCTTGTTCCTAGTAGCCGATAAAGTTGACCCCAAGGCATCAAATTCAGGTAGGGTCTGAAGTAACTGGAAATACGCAAAGATGAAGAAGATAGGTAGACATACGTGCTTTATACCCTTTTTTTTTGTTTTCGTATGAAAATCCTAATGGATGCTATGCCGGTCTCCTACCGACTAAAACCAAACGTTTCCCCTCCATCTCCATATGGCTGAGAATCGCGGGTGAGCCGTCGGATGGATAGTTTCACCGTAGGTATGCATAGGTAACGAGCTAGATAGGTATTTCCTAATCCTAGGTAACGAGCGGTGTTTGAAATGACCTGCTGTTGAAATTTTTCAAGCGGCTCATGAGGCTGTAACTTGGGTTCAACGACTGCCATTGGTTAAACATCTCCCTTACATTTCCAAGAAGATAAATTAGTACAGTCTTCCTCAAGTCTAGACCCCAAGCTGCCGAACGGTTTCCAGCAAGAAGCTGTTCTTCATTTACATGGTCATACAAATGTAAATATTTATTTTACCGACAATTTTCTATGAAAATGTAAACAAAATGTTCCAGTAATAGTTATTTTAAGAGACGCTACTTACAAATACAATAAATGGAGTATTCTTAATCTCTGCATTATTAGCTCCACACTATAATTTTATTTTTCATAAGAAATATCGGTAACAGCTGCCCTACGTTTAATATGATCACAGAAGTACGTGCCGGCTGCCCTTCTGCTTTTATAGGGTTCTGTACCCAAAGGGTAAAAACGGGACCCTATTATAACTATTAAATTTCTCTCATACATTGATAAAGAAGTTTGATTTATGATACAGTAATTTCACTTATGAAAAAGAACTTTCGCTTCAAAACAACATGTCGCGTAACCGAAAAACGTGACGATTTATTTACAGCTATAAAATTTCTCGAAAAAATCGGTTCGTCACTCCTTCGTTATAATTAGTAGAGGTTATCCTTGACGGTTGTGCGTTATTTAGGATTGAAATATCGCTATACAATGGATTTCCGCCATGTAACGCCAGATTCAATTAGTCATCTCATGGGATTTATATTATTATTTGCACGCCTGTTGTAGGTTTGAAGTTTACTTCTTCTGCTTTTTTTTTCGAAAAAAAAAAAACTTAACTCAAGGATAAGATAGGTATATTAAATTTATAATTTTTATTTATAATTCGCGTACGCTTAGATTGTGGAATATAACTCCCTTCCTGGGGTTGTTCCCGAACGTCTACGGTATGGGGTTCTTTAAAAGGGGTCTTAGAAGGTTTTTAAAGGGTCGGCAGCGCGAGTGCTGCACCTCTGGTGTTGCAAACGTCCGGTGGGCCGTATGCTTGTCTGCCACCACAGATTTATTAAAAAATCACATTAGTACATAAGTACAACGTAAGGTTATGTACTAGAATGTATTGTCTAGTATGTATTGGATATCTTTACTAATGTTATTAATGTAAAAGTGAGAGTGTAAAAGCCTGAAAGGGATTGATATGATTTTTCTATGGAGATAGTAGTATATATTATCTGTGGTAGTACTTTGGTTTGGAGAAAGTCTGAGTTCCTTTGATCTCGGAAAAAACATCTTAACTAAATCTGTTTCTACTGTGCTCTTGATATTAAAGTATTGGGTAGTTACTTAGTTAATGACATATAATAATAATGAATAATATATAATAATAATAAAGAGAATGATAATAATAAATAATATAATAATAATAAATAATAATAATACGCGACAAGAATGCACGCGATGAAATGTAGGGCTGTAGGCGTATTATATGTTTTAGCCACTATTTAACTAGGCATGACTAATAAAAACAAAATACACTTTTATAATCAAATTATTATGGTATTCTTTTTATAAATAAAAATAAATATTATGTAGTCTAGTCAAAAAGTTCAAAAACGTCAAAATAGAGATACAGGGCGTAAAAATATGAGCGATAGCTCATTCATTTTGGAATCACCTCTAGATAAATGTTTTGAACGATTTTTGTGCAGGTAAAAATTTGCAATTTGTTATTATTTAAATAAGATGAAAAAAATGGTAATTAGTTTTTCATTAATAACTCAAAAAATATTAATATTTAAGCAACTTTGAAAAAAGCTCCTTAAAGATGAGGAAATTTTCGATGATAAAGTCACAACTCCCAGAATTCTATCTCTATTATTTATAATTTTAATTTGACGTTGAAAACGCCTCTGAATAGAGATCATCAAAGAAAAAAATGTTTTATAACATAAAATGTGATTTTAAAAATGTAAAATAAATCTTGTATCTTCTTAACAATTGAAAGAGTCAACACCCGTAGAAAAAAATCTTTAATCCCAAAAACCCATTGATATCCCGGTAAAATCAGTACCGTATATACTTTACAGTATAGTCGTTAAGCCACTACTTACTGTTAAAAATGTTCAATTTGGTTTAACGACAAGCCAGGGCTTTTAAAAAATTTGAACACCAAGTAGTTACAACATGCGCTTGCCTATATTAACACGGCAACGGGTAGTGAGGCACTACCCGTTGATGAAATGAGAAGATAAAATGAGAGCGTATAAAATACTCTGCCACTCCTGCAAGGATAAAGGCGTGCGTGATAAACTGATATATTTACCTTTTTATAAGCAATCATTCATAATTGATCAAAATCATTCACATATGATATATGAATGTTTTTGATAGGCTTCGGAGCCTTTCGAGCTTTCGGAGATACAGGTAACCGTTCCCTATATTTAAGCCTTATATTTACGAAAGCTGACACATGAGGGTCGTTGATCAAATTTGACAAACTAACAGACAAATCGGAGGGGTATATATTGCGGTGTTCTGTCTCGTCATATTAATTTTCTATGTGCGTCTTAAGTTTAATTATTGTCAGTGTTCGTGACAGCTCTATTTGTTTAGATAGTTGACAAGATTTCGGTATTGTTTTATCTATTTAGGTCGACCTCTTTGCCAGATGAAGTGCACATGAAACAATGGCACCAATTAGGTATGATACCTTAAACGAACTGCATTTCAGTATTTGCCTCTATCTCAAGAGAAGAGCTCATAGCCCCCATCCCATAACTTTGTGTTTTGTAAGCAATCAACGAAGCAACTTTCTATTCCGTGACGCGGAAACACCCGTAAGCGCTTCCGAGTTTCGGAAGGCACGTAAGTGATTGATCTCGGTTATCAGTAACAAATAGTCGTTAAGCCAAGTTGAAGGCCTTTTAATTTAATAAATTAAATAGTTCAGGTAATAATAACAGTTAAAGGCAACCTATTTTTTAGTCACACAGACAAGCATGCGCCCCGCCTGATGAAAAGATGTCACCGTAGTCTATGGGCGTTTGCAACACCACATGTGCAGCATGCACGCTGCCGACCGTGTAAAAACCTTTTAAAGTCCACTTAAAGTTTTACTTTAAAGTCACACACTACACTTTAAAGTCCACTTTTGAAGAACCCATACTGTACACCGGACTAAACCTTTCTTAATCCTTGAATAAATGGGAAGGTGATATCGACTGCGAGAATGACCGAGTTCAGGGCTGAACTGTCTCAAATTTGTAAATTATGAATAAACCCATAGAATCATGTAGGGTACCCATAAAAATCCACAGGTGAATTTATCGTCCAACGCTGCCATTTATTAAGCTAAGCTCATGTAATAAAATTATCTATTTAAATATTGTCGTTTACAATTCTATTTACACATTTACACAAAACCGTCAAAACGAAAAGCTTTTACACTTAACAAGATTTACCCGTTGGTATTTTAGATAATATAAATATTTACCTGTTTTAATAATAATATGTTTAATTTGTATGTTTGTTGCTAACTCTTGAAAGGTGTGATGTTTGTAAATGAATCTGACTGAAGTAAATAATTTGTATAAATTTGTAAAAAGTTTGTTTGTATAAATTCATCATTACTATATAATTGGTCAAATATCATGTTAATCAAACTAATGTAATTACTGGCGTTTGGAAAAGAGTGGCCATGAGTTTTATTGCCAGGTTCTTCCTCTAACTCTACCTATTGCTTTGCGAATCTGGCAGTAAATGTAAATGTAGAAGCAATATTCTTGACGTTCATAAGTGTTACTTTGTGACCTAAATGGATAAAGATTTATTACTATTACTAATTGGCAGTGAGCAATATAATATAAAACATTGTAGATTAAAAAGCGAAATTAATCATAAAATGCAGGCTCAGTTATCAATATAATGTATTTTTAAATGTGGAAGCCGGGAATACGGGAATAGAATTCTCCATATAACGTTAGCTATATGCCAATGCCAGTGAAAATCCAGTTAAAATCGGTCTAATCGTTTCAGAGATGTCTATATTGTGGGACACTTTGTGGGACACTTTTCACACAGCTCCATCTAGCCCAAAGTAAGCTAATAGTAGCTTGTGTTATGGGATCTAGATCACTTATAAACGTACTTATATATTTCTAAATACATACATATTATACATAGAAAACACCCAAACTCCGAAACACACATTTGTGGATCACACAAATCAACGTACGTAACGCCTGATTCAATTAGTTAGATCACACAAATATTTGTTCCGACCCTGGAATCTAACCCGGGTCCTCTTGCGTAGCAGTCGGATGCACTCCCACCGCTAAACAGAGGCAGTCAAATCCTAAATTTAAATTACCTTAATTGAGACTTAATGCATTCGGTGAAATGTGGGCGTTTAATATGCCCCCTTCGGGGATAAAGACGTGACAATATGTATGTATGCATGTACGTTAATTGAGACTTGATGGCGCTGTGTAATAAAATGCCTTACATTATTTATTTATCAGTGATTGCCGCCAAATTCTTGTCAAACCAGTCCAGTCGACACCTGCTGAATCACTTCTAATCGTTCATCAATCTCGCCATTATCCCTAAAAGGGTGGCAGAGGTATATATATTATACACCCCTATTTAACCGTGTACATTTTTGTCCCACATAATAGGTCGTGAGCTTGCGCTTGTATATTGTGGCGAACTGGGGACCGAGTCTACTATTTTTCAATAGAAAGCCGTTCTAGTTCAAAACTAGGTAGTGGGTAGTCTACTAAAACTATTATATACTAGTTGAGGCCCGCGGCTTCGCTCGCGTAGAGAAATATTCCTGTTCCCGTTTCCCACAGGAACTTGTTTCCGGGCTACTTACAGGCGCTACATGTGTTAATGACATTCTTTCGGCCGGCCGGCTGACTATTGGAGCGCAATTGTAATAGTAGACTACGAAATCTGTCAATTTTTTCTGTCGGCTCTATATTGAGCGACGATTTCTATTCTCTTCTGACGCGATTGAATTAGTAGCCTTGGCCCCCTACTGTTGAATTTTTCTAACCGTCTTTAATGCCTACTACTTGGCTTAACGACTACTTGTTACTGGCAACCGAGACCAACGCCTTAGGGTGGTTTCCAAAGCACGAAAATGCTCATAAGTGGAAATGCCACAAAGCTAGTCACCCATGCGAGCACCAGCCATAGCGAAGGTGGCTTGACGCAGTGATTTAGCTTGAGGCTACGAGCTTTAAACAGTTTTCTTCAATCTTCAAATCATTACATACATACATATTGTCACGCCTTTATCCCCGAAGGGGTAGGCAGAGGCATACTATACACCCACATTTCATCGTAGGCATTTTTTGTCCCACGTAACAGGTGATGAGCCCATTGCTGTGTCGAAATGGACAGGTACAGGCTGTGGCAATCTGCTGTTGATATTTTTCAAGCCGCTGGCTTTCAACCAGGCTTAACGACTGCCATTTTTACTGGCAACCGAGATTAACGGCTTAATGTGCCTTCCGAAGCACGGAAATTTCTATTTAATAAAATGTGTCAATTTTAGATGTTAAATTTGGAAGAAATTTTGAACCTGTTGCCTTTTTAGTGAGGTGGTAGCAAAAAGGCTAAAAGGTCTTATGTGCTAGACACTAATTAGCACGAACAATTAAAGTCGTGGTAGTCTCGACCTGAAAATATCTTCAAATCATTAAAACCATAAAACAAGTACAAAATAATATTTCATGGAAACCGTCATGACAGTCATTGCATTGCATCCATAATTTGGCACTCGAATGCAATTTTGCGCGAAATGTGTCAGTAATTAAATTTATAAGAGCGAAAATAGCTTGTTTTTATTCGACAGAAATGAGTAAAGATTCATTTGTGTTTTAATAGATTCTGGATCTCATTACAAGTTTCTCTTTTCATTGCAAATTAAAGTTTGTAATGGAAATAAAATACTTTTTAATTGTATTCCTATAACCATACAAAAAAAAATATCCATCACGCCTTATCACCGAAGGGGTGGCAGAGGCATATTATATGCCCACTTTTCACCGTGTGGATTCCTGTCTATATCTATACAGATACCTATATAAGTTAATGTGTCTGTTTGTATTTATCTAAATGCTTTTCACTAAACGCATTTGAAAGTATCTACGTTACTTGCCTTAAAAAATCTATTTGATTGTTCCTACTCCGTAATCTCTGAACCTTGACCGATTTTAGCGGGACTTTCACTGGCCGATAGCTGTTGTTATAAAGAGTAACTTAGGCTTTAATTTATGCCCGTATTACTACGGGAACAGGTAATACACGGGTGAAACCGTGAGCTATCCGCTCATCACAAATTTCGATCATGACAAATTTAGCCAAACGCTGACCTTTAATTCAAACATGGCATATTGCGTATCACTTCGTTACGTATTCGGTCGGTGAAGGTTAGGTTAGTAGACAGTACACGGAGTAGAGAATAATATTCTTTCTGTCCTCCGTGGTTACGCCGCACAATTTCCGAAGCGATCGCATGTACACATCATTCAACTTACTTTCATGCATCATCTAACATACCCAGGTTTCGCTGCTGAAAAGCAACGTGGGCACTGCGTTATGAATCGTGTGTCGTGCTTCTTTTACGATGCTTTGTTTTTTTTTATACCACTGAGGTGACAGACAGTTGACAATTGTTGCTTTGCTAATACGGACAAAGCACCGTGCTAGCACTATATACTCGTAACCCGTTAATTTTAGGATAGCCCGACTACTTTTAAACCTAATACGCCATTTACATTCTCGCACGAGTCATGAGACGAGCTGCGAAAAAAATGTACCATAATACTGTGTTTACACTCCCGGCTCTCGGCTCGCAGTTCGTCTCGTGGCTCGCGCGAGAATTTAAATGAGGTTTATCAGAGTGCCATCTTCAAAGGTGCGTTGTGTACTCATGTATATGTAGATAAGATATCTATGTCTTTAGCTCACAGGGAGGTTTGACGTACCCATTTTGGTCTGAAACTTGTCGTACTATTCCAGAATTTCCCTCAGATTCACATTTGACATACTATGTTTATTGTAGACTGCCGTTGCACACCACATACTTAACATATGCCTAGCCTGTTGTTGGAAAAGTTACTTCTGATTTAAACCCAGACAGTGAAGAGATTTTTTTTAGACATACTTGTCTCCACACAACGTCGCCGCCCGCCTGGTGGAAATGATGACAGTGGAATGAAGGGCCCTCTCTTAGTCTACATGACTACTGACAGCGTCCCTCAAGTTGGCGGCCCAATGATGTGCCTCTTCACGCTGCGCTTGATGAACCCGGGATTGTAAGAGGAAGGAAACAAGGGCGCTGGCAGAGCGTTTTAGGTTAATATAATTCAACAGAAAACGATCTTTTAAATCGTTCCGTTCTGGCGAAAAATCTCACCACTTTATGAGAATGGCACCTCTGCCCGGCACGCGTTGTTCGGGAACTAAGTGAAGAGAGGGTGGGATTAGGTTGAAGAGCTCTTCAGAACACTCGCCGTGGTAGATTCGGTAAAATTCAGTCATCGAAGCAATTGTTTTACGCTGCGCCAGCGGCTCAAGGCTTCCTGTTACCTCAGGACAATCTTTAATGCGAATAGTACGTCTCTGCATAGCGTCGATAGCGTTCAATGAGTCCGCGGAATCATCCCAAAAATATTCGACGCAGGGACGAATCTGCGTCTTGTACACCAGACATCTCTGATGTGGCGTAAAAAAAGTCTCACCTTATTCAGGACTCCTAGTTTCCAAGAGGCTAGTCCCATACAGATCTGATGTCTCGAGTTTTTATTAGAGGGTAGAGGTAGGAAAGGAGATTTTTAGCTGTTACTGCATACGCCTGTGGTTGAAAAAGCGGTTCAGATCCCGGTTGAGATCAGCCACAAGTTTTTTACTGAAATTGGGCCCGTTACAACAAATTTTACACCTCTTAATACATATTGGAGGTATCTATACTAATATTTTGAAGCTGAAGAGTTTGTTTATTTGGTTGAATGCGCTAATCTTAGGAAGTACTGGTCGGATTTTAAAAATTCTTTTTGTTTTAGACAACCCATTTATCTAGGAAAGCTTACTATAGGCAATATATCCTCACGCTACTACCTTGGAGAGCGGAGCAGTAGTCATAAATATCGACATATCGGGCAACTGCGATGACGAAATACGAAAACGAACGCTGGGTGCGCTCAACAAGATTGTTCACCATGTCACAGCGGATGGATCACTATTCACACTGATGTCATTTGCCATGAACCTTTGTGTCAATTGTCCCTTTTATTGTTGCCAATTACAATAGAAACTTGTACAAAATCCGATAACATTTTGAGCCAGGGTTTAAAATTTTCCTTTAATGTTTTTTTTTCAATGTGGGTATGGTTCTCCGTCAGTTGTTATGTATCACTAAGATTTAGAAGATTATATATTATGTATGTATGCCAAGTTTCCAAGATTGACATTTTGCGTGTGAAAAACAAGAGGATATTTACACTCCATTACTTAGGTACATGCTCACAAAGTCAATAAGGTCAACTCTATCAATCCAATTAGCCTATCGCAGTGAACTGTTGGATGTAGACCTGTCCCAATTATATTGGGATGGTGATGGGTTTTACTGTACTATGCTCACCAGACGTGTCAATAGAGGGTTTTGATTGGATTTTTCCTGTTCTTCACCATGACCTCGTGTGTTTGTCATCAGGTGCACCAGTCGCAGCAGTTCCAGATAATTAGTTTTTCAATTATTTGTAAGTTTTCTCTCATTTGCTTTAGTTTCTTTTTTATCATTTACGCCGTATTCCTGAATTGGAGAGACATATTATCCGTGGCAGAGACGTATTATACGCCCACTTTTCACCATGTGTATTCCTGACTCACGTGATAGGTTATAGATAGATAGATAGATAATTCTTTATTGCACACCATTACATACAGTAGTCGGACAGTAGGCGGTGAGCCCATTGTAGTGTTAAAATAGACAGACGCAGGTTGTGGCGACCTGCTGTTGAAATTTTTTAAGCCGCCCATAAGGGCTTCAACTTGGCTTAACGACTGCCATTCCACTGGCAACCGAGACCAACCGCTTAACGTGCCTTCCGAAGCACGGAACACGGGTGGGTCTGAAGGGCCGAATAAATTTAAATAAAATGTCTCTTTTTTATAGATGTTAAATATTTAATAAAGCTTAAAATTCTGTCTACGTTGGAAAAATCTTTAAAAGTACATTAGGATCAATACATAATTTATAACGGGAAATTCCTCGAGAGCATTACATTAATCTGTTTACCTCTAATATTGTATGACAGAATAAATACATACATACATATTTTCACGCTTTCACGTAACAGGAAGTGAGCCCAAGCACGTTGCCGTCTTGAAATAGATAAGTGCAGGTTGTGGCGACCTGCTGTTGAAATTTTTCAAGTCTTAGGCCTTCGACTTGACTCAACGACTGCCATGTTAATAGCAACCGAGACTAACGGCTACGTGCGTTCTGAAACAAGGAATACAAAATAATTAAAAAAAAATCTTTCTAGGTAGAGCCCCTTACACGTAATACCAATGCAAGTAAACCAACAAAATATCTAAAAGATAATGTATTAGAGAAGAGAAACAAACCAAATTAGTATTAAAATCACTAGTTAAAATAAAAGCAACACCTGTTTTGTAAACGGAAGCGGGAGCCACCTAAAAGCTGTACCCAGTCTAGATAATTGTGTTTTGACGTTTGAAGGGCAGATACACGTCGCACCTGCTGTGATGTAACGGTTATTTATATCAGCTATTGAAGACAAGATATAGGTAACCGGTAGCAGATACTAATATCTATATCTATACAGAAATAATTATTGTGAGTACCAGAGTACTCAGTTAAGAAATGAAACTTCTTTAGGTACGAAATTTTTTTTACTGTTATAAAATATCACTCGTCGAAAAAGAAGTTTCACTTCAAAACAACATTGCGCGTAACTGAAAAATGTGACGATTTATTAATTTTTTTACATTTTCATATTCCTCGTACTTCTACTCTTTTCTCCTACTAGTAGGAGCACGAGGACAATATATCCTGATGCTCCTATTACCAAAGAAATCATTAAGTATCCAGTAGGAGCATAAAGACATTACAAAAATATGGTTCCTCGTAAGCATACTGTGATTCAAATACCTACACTTCAAAAAATTTAAATATCGGTTTGTAATTCTAAATTACCAGCGTTCCCTAAACGCATATGAAATATATATATACTAGCTGACCCCCGCTTCTTCGCCCGTGACATACTTCGAGCTCCCGTCAGTTTATCAGTCACATCTTTATTCCTGTCGCACCCATTTAATCCCGTCGTTTATTACTTTTACAACAATGTATGAAAATTTTGATCGATTTTTTGATTACTGTTCCGTTCATCTTCGACTTCCTCGATAAATGCGCTATCCAACATTTTTTATAAATATTCCAATTTTGTTTTTACTACACCAATTTCCTACTTTATCAAATGAAGTCAAATGTTATCTACCTGACCAGTTAGTGTTAGATGGAGAAAAAAACCAATTACGTGTGAAACACTCATTTCATTGAGTACGTGCTGTAGTTATAAGTAGTTAATTTGGTATGGGGAGCCCTCGGCAAATATAACAGTACTTAATTAGGCCAGGGTCGTGTTTGTGACAACGAATGACCAATATTGGTCAGGTTGTGACGATAATGGATAAAATTGTATTGATATTGAGGGTAAACGGTTTTCGAAATTAGATTGATTGGTATTTTAATGGTTCTGTGTTTTTTATAGTCACTTATCAGTCTAAGGATAATTTTTTAAACCAATTATTATGCTAAATATCTCATAATTTTTTGATAAAGTGGAAAAAGACAATTCGATTTGAGACGGGGATTGAAACCGTGACCTTTGCCTAACCAGGGCAATGTTCTAGTCACTGAACTACCCGAACCGTATCGAATCGAGTTCAAATTCTTCACCATATTTTAATCGTCATTTTTATCAGTCTTATAGCCGCGCAGGTCTAGGGGTACACTGTCGGATATCGGGGCTGGATTTAATAAATTTTAAACTTATTCCTTCTGCATTACAGCCATGATATTAGGCCACGTAATTGGTATTTTTCCTCCGAGCCCTTTCTGAATAATAACGATTTTTCTTTGCAAAGTCACATGTTTGAACGTATTCCGCCACTGTAACTGGCTTTAATCCTGGGGTCTACTGTTTTATTCGTGTTAGAATAGAATCGAAATCGTCGTTTAATAACCTGAACAATTTGACAGGTTTCGATATCCATTATTGCAATTGCACTCCAATAGAATTTCTACTTACAGATGAATCGCCATTAGTTACTGCTCTAAAGTGGCATTTTTAGCAGTTTACTAATATTATACATACATACATATTGTCACGCCTTTATCCCCGAAGGGGTAGCCAGAGGCAAAATAAACTGAGATAGAACTGTGTTGAAATGGACAAGCGCAGGCCGTGGCGACCTGCTGTTGAAATTTTTTAAGCCGCCTATAAGGCCTTCAACTTGGCTTAACGACTGCCATTCCACTGGCAACCGAGACCAACCGCTTAACGTGCCTTCCGAAGCACGGAACACGGGTGGGTCTGAAGGGCCGAATTAATTTAAATAAAATGTCTCTTGTTTATAGATGTTAAATTTTCTGAGAAAATTTGAACCCGTTGCCTTTTTAGTGAGGTGGTAACAAAAAGGCTAAAAGGTCTTATGTGCTAGACACTAATTAGCACGACCAATTAAAGTCCTGGTAATCTCGGACTGTGTACTAATATTACTGTGTGTACTAATATTATAACAGCTAAAAACATCGATTCTACTTCTATTCTGCGGTTTGTGAAGTCCGATTGTGAAATATGTAACAGGTAGAGTAGAGCATGAAATTAGGTAGACTACCTAGTTTTGGATCAATCGCAATAGAATCTATATAGAATAAAAAAGACATGACCGTTTATTGCCCGTGGTCCACCCGCGTAGTTCACCTGGGTAGACATGGCATTATTTTTTACACAGCGCCGTCTAGCCCAAAGTGAGCTGAAATATGCTTGTGTTAAGGGAACTAGACAACTCACATATATTTTAAAACTCCGAAACAAACATTTGTGAAAAACACACATATATTATTTCGAATCAAAAGTACTCGGATACCCAGACGCGCATGTATAAAGCGATTGATGAATCTTCAAGAAGCGAAAGAAGCATGTATGGATCGTGAAGCCTGGCGATCTGTCCTCTCTGACTACCCCGTCAGGGATACAGCGTGAAGATAGTTAGTTAGTTATATTTTGAAGATCCAAGATCAGAATTAGGTGTGACCTCCAACCAGAATTAGTTTCTTTAATATGAGGTTTGTTTGTTTATAAATCGTAACATTACGATAAAATATTATAATGGTTCCACAGAAATCGTTATCACAACACACAAAACGAGTATAATGTTATACGATTTGTTGTTAAAATAAATATGTTTAATCAGAAATCTTACATTTTTATATAAAGCTATCCTAGAGTACGCCCCGCGGTTCTACCCGTGTAGTGACTGGGAATAGGCATTACATTTAGCGGAAGTTACTCCTTATGACATCAGCTACCTGACAGTAAAACTCCCGTTAAAATCGGTAGCCGTTTCAGAGATTAGCCGAAACAAACACAGAAAGAAACACCGAGAAACATTCAAATTTTTTTTTTTTACGTAGGTACCAAATATCTATATAAATATTATAAAGCTGAAGAGTTTGTTTGTTTGGTTAGTTAAACGCGCTAATCTCAGGAACTACAGGTTCAATATAAAAATAATATTTTTGTACTCTATAGTCCATTTATCGAGGAAGGCTAAAGGCTATATAACATTACGCTACGACCAATAGGTGCGGAACATGAATAATATAGGGGAAAAAATATTCCTTTTGAAAGCTTCCTCTGCGAACGCTGCGTAAAGCGTTTTCTTTAAATTCCGCGACAGCACATTACTATCTTATAAGGTTAACTCACTATAATAACTTTATTGTAATCAAATTTATTCTAAAACTCTTGAAGCATGGCGGAGTGCGCATTCGCGAAGTCGCCACTCGCCATCTCGCCAATATCTACTCGTAGCTCTGCGTAATAGTGCGCAATCGTCGCTGCTCAAACGCGCGGCATACTTGCATTCGGCTCCCTATGGATGTCTCCTGAAAACTACTAATGTTTTTGCGATGTCTTATAGTTTGCTAACTATGCTAATATACGAGTATAAAGCTCAATTGAAAAAAAGCGCATTTATCGAGGAAGTCTATAGTCTATATAATCACGTTACTACCTCGATGAACGGAGCAGTAATCAAAAAATCAAGAAATATTTCATACATTGTTGTAAAAGTAATAAACGACGGGATTAAATGGGTGCGACAGGAATAAAGATGTGACTGATAAACTGACGGGAGCTCGAAGTATGTAACGGGCGAAGAAGCGGGGGTCAGCTAGTAATTTTATATGCGTTTAGGGAAAAGCTGGTAATTTAGAATTACAAACAGAAATTAAAATTTTTGGAAGTGTAGGTACTTGAATCACAGTATGCTTACGAGGAACCATATTTTTGTAATGTCTTTATGCTCCTACTGGACACTTAATGATTTCTTTGGTAATAGGAGCATCAGGACATATTGTCCTCGTGCTCCTACTAGTAGGAGAAAAGAGTAGGAGTACGAGGAATAAGTCAGTAAAAAAAAGTAAAATTTCTCTTGGTCGATAAAGAAGTTTCTTTATCCTTAAGATAAATTTAACTGTGATTAAAGTACCTACAATTCAAAAATTTTAAATATCTGTTTGTAATTGTAAATTACCAGCTTTTCCCTAAACGCATATGAAATTACTAGCTGACCCCCCCGCTTCTTCGCCCGTGACATACTTCGAGCTCCCGTCAGTTTATCAGTCATTCATTTGTTTGAATAGACGCAATATTCTTATGATATTTTTCGGCGAAATTCTGATCCAGTATACCAAAAAGTTCGTTCGCAACGTAACCAATTCCGTTAAACAAACCTCGTCTCTTACGCACACTCAAGTGCTTGTGCGGGGCTAGCAGTATGCTGTTGTAGTGGTTTACCATATCAATCTCGTAGGAGATTTCTTTTAGAGTTGGTTGGCAATATGTCGGATCAGTTTTAGTACACAGGTCATTCAGTTTAGACAGATAGTTGTCTATTCTTTGTACATTATCCCAATAATTACTTAAGTTATAGTACATTATTAAATTCAATTCATCGTGCATCATTTGCATTTTGCCGAGTGTGTCGTAATATATCGGCCGATCAGGTTCCAGACTTGTAATATGCGCTCGCATCGACACGTCACTTTTACCACATTGTGCGTTCGTTATCAATGTAAACATTGTTACTAAGGTAGAAAACAATGTCCAAAAGCATTTCTTGCCAGATGTTTTCTTCTTGGTGTTTCCTTCTTTAAGCTCCGGAGAGATTGTCGTTTCGCGAGCTTTGGCAATCGTTTCCGGTTCCGAAAATGGAAGAGGTGAAAGTTTGATTATGGGACGTTTGATGACCCCAGCCTGCGTTTTCACCGTCGCAACTCGTACGAGGCCATCGGCACCACTATGAACTTCTATGACACGCCCCATTCCCCACCGTCCTGGTGGCAGATTATTGTCTCTGACTAACACGATGTCGTTCTTCTTAATGTTTTTAGTTGGTTTATTCCATTTACAGCGACTTTGTAACTGCGATCAATAATCGTTTTGTAAAAAGATTTCCAGAATTGTTGTAGCATATTTTCTGTAAGTTGCCATCGCCTTTGTACGTCAATGGTTTTAATGTCACTGTAATCGGAGAGCGGTAGAGATAGCATTGGTCCCCCTTTTAGGACTCCATCCAGGATAATCTCCGAATACACCTCGGCTCCAAGCAATAAGTCCACAGGTCCTGATGTGTTATATTGAAGATCAGCCAACTTTAAGTTCTCTAAGTGTGGCCTTGTGTCCTTCCAAATGAAGTATCAGGTAAATTTTTTGTCAATTTTTTCATTATGAGTGCGTTAGTTGCAAATGTGTAGTTTGAATGTATCGACTTGCAGTTAATTGTAATTCGACCCCTACAGTCGCCAGACAAAGCCCCAACGCCAGATACTACAGCTCTCAGCCGTTGTCTAGGTAATCGTAGTAACTGGGTAGCGTTTTCGGTGATTAGATTCACTTGTGACCCTTGATCTAATAACGCTCTTAGGGTAAGGTACGTCCCGTTCGCCGCCTTTACTTGAAGTTGTACTGTAGTCAGTAGGATCTCCATCTCACTGTTAGCCAGATGATTGGAGCTTGGGGCCCCCGAGGTTGAAGGTATTGATTATTCGGGGCTTGTTTTCTTAACAAAATTGTGCGATAGCGTGTGATGTTTCAAATGACATTCTTTGCACGTTTTCGTAGAACTGCATTCTTCATTTTTGTGCTTGTATAAACAATTTTGACACAAATGCAGTTTCGCAGCCATGTTTTTTCATTGCGCAGTATCCATGTCTATGAACTGTGTGCAATGCCTAAGCACGTGTTCTCCGTTACAATTAGGACATTGACCGTACGTTGTATGATAGGTGTTTGTATAAGTTTTCTTTGATTCTAAATATTTTTTCTTTTCGCCATAATTTTTTGTGAATGATTTGGTTGGTAACAACTTCTTAGTGTACATAATATCTTTCTTGGCGCTCTTCATGCTTTCGTAAGCCATAAACTTACCTTCCAGAAAATTCACTGTTTGTTTTTAATATTTTTTTGTTTGTAATTTTGGAAAATAAATGTACGGGCTAGTTACTTACCCGATACACTTTCAGATTTGTTATAGTTTTATTGGAGTCCCAATGGAAAGACAGCCGTAGGTTGATACTGTTTAATATTTACAAGTAAAATAATAACAGTGTAAAAGGTGTGGCTTATCTTCCCTTGACAATGTGACGTCGTTTTAGGTACTCAAAGTAATGTATTCTATAGTTCAAATATATAGTAAATATTACGAAATATCGACTGAGCGTCATTGTAACGTATAATGTCCCGTCAGCATTGTATGTACAGTCACGAGACTGTACATCTTTATTCCTGTCGCACCCATTTAATCCCGTCGTTTATTACTTTTATAACAATGTATGAAAATTTTGCTCAATTTTTTGATTACTGTTCTTTCATCGAGGTAGTAACGTGATGATATAGAATATAGACTTCCTCGATAAATGCGCTATCCAACATTTTTTCAATTGAGCTTTATATATTAGCATAGTTAGCAAAGTATAAGACATCGCAAAAACATTAGTAGTTTTCAGGAGACATCCATAGAGAGCAGAGTCTGCCGCGCGTTTGAGCAGCGACGATTGCGCACTATTGCGCAGAGCTACGAGTAGATATTGGCGAGATGGCGAGTGGCGACGTCGCGCATGCGCACTCCGCCATGCTTGAAAAGTTTTAGAATAAATTTGATTACAATAAAATTATTATAGTGAGTTAACCTTAAAAGATGGTAATGTGCTGTCGCGGACTTTTTTTTAGTACTTTTAAAGGGGCTAATTTTTGAAATACATAATTTTGCGTAACTTTAAGCGTTTACGCAGCGTTCGCAGAGGAAGCTTTTAAAAGCAATATTTTTTCCCCTATTTTATTGACACACGTTTAAAAGAGTGGCCATGAGTTTTATTGCCAGGTTCTTCCTCTGGCTCTACCTATTGCTTTGCGAATCTGGCAGTAAATGTAAATGTAAAAGCAGTAATATTGACGTTTGTAAGTGTTACCTTGTGACCTACATGAATAAAGATTTTTGATTTTGATTGGTCGTAGCGTAATGTTATATAGCCTATAGCTTTCCTCGATAAATGGACTATAGAGTACAAACATATTTTTTTATATTGAACATGTAGTTCCTGAGATTAGCGCGTTTAACCAACCAAACAAACAAACTCTTCAGCTTTATAATAATTATATAGTTATTGGTACCTACTTAAAAAAAAAAATATGTTTCTCGGTATTTCTTTCTGTGTTTGTTTCGGCTAATCTCTGAAACGGCTACCGATTTTAACGGGAGTTTTACTGTCAGGTAGCTGATGCCATAAGGAGTAACTTCCGCTAAATTTAATGCCCATTCCCAGTCACTACATGGGTAGAAACGCGGGGCGTACTCTAGTATAGCTTTATATAAAAATGTAAGATTTCTGATTAAATATATTTATTTTGACAACAAATCGTATAACATTATACTCGTTTTGTGTGTTGTGATAACGATTTCCGTGGAACCATTATAATATTTTATCGTAATGTTACGATTTATAAACATACAAACCTCATATTAAAGAAACTAATTCTGGTTGGAGGTCACACCTAATTCTGATCTCGGAACTTCAAAATTTTAACTAACTAACTATCTTCACGCTGTATCCCTGACGGGGTAGTCAGAGAGGACAGATCGCCAGGCTTCACGATCCATACATGCTTCTTTCGCTTCTTGAAGATTCATCAATCGCTTTATACATGCGCGTCTGGGTATCCGAGTACTTTTGATTCGAAATAATATATGTGTGTTTTTCACAAATGTTTGTTTCGGAGTTTTAAAATATATGTGAGTTGTCTAGATCCCTTAACACAAGCATATATGAGCTTACTTTGGGCTAGACGGCGCTGTGTAAAAAAAATGCAATGTCTACCCAGGTGAACTACGCGGGTGGACCACGGGCAATAAACGGTCATGTCTTTTTTTATTCTATATAGATTCTATTGCGATTGATCCTAAACTAGGTAGTCTACCTAATCTATTACATATTTCACAATCGGTCTTCACAAACCGCAGAATAGAAGTAGAATCGCTGTTTTTAGCTGTTATATTATTAGTACACACAGTAATATTAGTACACAGTCCGAGACTACCAGGACTTTAATTGGTCGTACTAATTAGTGTCTAGCACATAAGACCTTTTAGCCTTTTTGTTACCACCTCAATAAAAAGGCAACGGTTCAATTTTCTCAGAAAATGTAACATCTATTAAAAAGAGACATTTTATTTATTCGGCCCTTTAGACTCACCCCAGTTCCGTGCTTCGGAAGGCATGTTAAGCGGTTGGTCCCAGTTGCCAGTGGAATGGCAGTCGTTAAGCCAAGTTGAAGGCCTTATGGGCGGCTTAAAAAATTTCAACAGCAGGTCACCACAGCCTACGCCTGTCCATTTTAACACGGCAATGGGCTCACCACCTGTTACGTGGGACAAAAATGCATACGGTGAAATGTTGGCGTTTATTATGCCTCTGGCTACCTCTTCGGGGATAAAGGCGCGACAATATGTATGTATGCATATATACGTATCAAAGCAAGTAATTTTGTCCACCTTGCCATACAGCACTGCTATGAGCCACAAGGAAAATCACTTAAGATACAAATTAAATATGAAACTACATACCATGGTATCATATTCCAAAAAAATTGAATTGTTCGATGGAACACAATTTTTAATAATAATAGTTTGTTGACATTAAATAGATATTTTCTATTAAAATTTTTACAACGAAAGGTAGCTCTGTTGCTATCTAATTTTTTCATCAAGCCAAATTATTGGCAAGTACAACTGCTTTTATTAAGCAGGATAGTTTTGACACTTCACATTTGGAAAATGAAATTCCAAAAAACTAGTTTATAGGACAACAGATAATAAATCTGGCCAGTTGACTTTGGCCCCTGAGAATAATCTTAGTAAAAATATTGTTTTTATAAACCTGGTGCACCATCATGTTCGTGGTTTAATAAATGGTAAAGATTTGGAGTTAGAGCTGTACATTTATGCAAATTCTATTAATATTTTTGTGCTACAGAGCACTGGTTAAAAGATCATGAAAGCACATGGTTGAACTTCGTAAATCACCAGGTTGCTAGCTCGTTCAATAGAAAACATTCTAAACGTGGAGGCTCTTTAATATTAATTAATAAAAACTTAAAATGTAAAGAACGTAAAGACTTAGTAGCCCTCTCCATTGAGCGAGTTATTGAGATTGCCAGTATTGAGTTTGAGCATTTCATCTTGTTAAGCGTATACAGTCCCCGTGATGCTTCTTACATCAAATTTGAAGAAAAGCTTGAAGAAGTACTGTTCAAATGCCAATGTTCTAAGAAATCTATAATAGTTTGTGGAGATTTTAATATTGATATAGTAGATACATCATTAACTCCATCAGAGAGAAATAAAATGAAAAATTTATTTAAATCCTTTAATCTGCATAGTACATTCTTAGAACCCACTCGTATTACAGCCACCAGTGCAAAATGTATTGATAATATTTTTACTGATATTAAACCTATAGATAAAGGTATTGTGGATTCTGTAGAGTCAGATCATCGTGGCCAATGGATAAAGTTTCCTAAAAGTAGTAACAAAGTCTGCAAAAAACAAATTAAATATGTACCAATTAACCAAAATCGTTTGAATAATTTTAAAGAAAATTTATTAAAGAGATTACCATATCTACCTAACTTCACTTGTGTAGACCAGTCATATAAACACTTATTTAATTTGATTAATGATGAGTTTGGCAAAGTTTTTACCTCAAAAACACTACAGATTGGTGGTCGTCCTGTTTTCAGTGACTGGGCAACACCAGGTATCTTTAAAAGTAGAAATAAATTATTTGAATTATATTCAGAAAAATCATATAATTTTAGGCAAACCTTTCAGGAATATGTTAAAAATTAGTCAAAGATATTTAAAAAAAGGTGTTATCTTGCTAAGTCAAAATTCATTAAAAATAAAATTTCTAATTCTGTGAATAAAATAAAAATGACTTGGAACATCATTCACTCTGAATACGGAATCTTTGGTGACTGAAAGGGATTTCCACTTAAAAGTAAATGGTTACCATGTTACAAGGGGCCTGGAAGTGGCGTCGAAGTTTAAACATTTTTTCAAAAATGTACCTATATTGACAACAAAATCTCTCCAAGCGTCTTCCAGTTCCGCTGAACATTTATTAGAAGAAACTGTTCTTTGTTGCAGGGATGCATTTGTATTCACAGATATTTGCGCTCAGGACATTGTAAAGACCTTTGGGGATTATCGGTCAAAACTGCATCATGTATAATTGAGGTCATTGCGCCCCATCTAGCAACTGTGTTTAATGACTGTGTTTCTAGTGGTACATTTCCTGATTTAATGAAACACAGCAAAGTCGTTCCCTTGTTCAAGGCTGGCAGCGCTACAGACCCGTCTAATTTCCGACCAGTGTCGGTGCTGCCAACTTTGAGCAAAGTATTTGAAAAAATAATCTTGAATCAAATGCTATCCCATTTTAATAGTCATAAAATATTTCATGCGAATCAATTTGGGTTTACGAAAGGGCGCTCAACTTCCGATGCTGGTATTGAGTTATTAAAATGTATTCATGAAGCCTGGGAAGACAAGCACGATGCATTAGGTATATTTTGCGATCTATCAAAGGCTTTTGATTGCGTTCAACATGAAACGCTGTGCTAAAAATTACACCACTATGGAATAAGAGGCAAAGCTCTCGACCTTCTGTCTTCATATTTGAACAATAGAATACAGAGGGTCGATATTAATGGTACACGTTCTGTAGGATCCATGGTTACAATGGGTGTGCCACAAGGCTCGATACTTGGGCCATTCTTGTTCCTCATTTATATTAATGATTTACCATTTTATGTAGGGGACAGGAATAGGATTGTTTTGTTTGCAGGTGACACCTCATTAATTTTTAAAATTAAAAGACAATTAGATAACTATGACGATGTAAACAATGCAATTGCAAGAGTAGTTCATTGGTTCAGCTCAAATAATCTTTGCCTTAATGAAAATAAAACTAAATGTATAAAATTTACTCTACCAAATGTAAATGTTCAACTGAATGGACAAGTGTTAGAGTTTGTAAAATCAACTGTGTTCCTCGGTATAACTATTGATGCCAATTTGCAATGGGGCCCACATATAGAAAAGACAGCCTCTAGGTTAAGTTCGGCTGCATACGCTGTAAAAAAGATCAGGACTCTAACAGATGTGGATACGGCTAGAATGGTTTACTTCAGCTATTTTCATAGTATTATGTCTTACGATATTCTCCTTTAAGGGAATTCTGGAGATTTAAATATTATCTTTGTTCTACAAAAGCGGGCTGTACGCGCTATTTATAATTTGGGCCCCAGAGTTTCTCTCCGAGAAAAATTCAAAGACGTAAATATTCTAACCGTACCATCACAATACATTTTTGCCAATCTTATGTATGTCCAGAAAAATCTGTCACAATTTTCTAAACTCTGTGATAAATATAATATTAACACTAGAAATAAAAATAATCTTTCAGTCCACCACAGTCGACTACATAAGATTGGCGATTCTTTCCAGGGAAACTGTATACGTTTTTACAACAAGCTTCCCTGTGACCTGAGAAATTTACCAGTAAATAAATTTAAAAAGTTAATTAAATACAGGCTTTGTGAAAAAGGTGATTACTCCGTTAAAGACTATTTGCAGGACAGGGACGCCTGGAAATGATCTGCTGGCAAAGTGAAATAATATTAAATTGTAAATAGGCCATCAAAAAAAAGCCTTCCTTAGTTTCTTGCCGGTTCTTCTCAGGGGGGCCGCGTTCCGAACCAGTGGTCGCTTAAAATATTTTAAATAGTGTATGACATTTTGTAAGCGCCGTTAAAATGGTCTATGCAATATAAAGATATTTTTATTTTATTTTATTTTATGTATAATATTAGTAAACTGCTAAGAATGCCACTTTAGAGCAGTCACTAATGGCGATTCATCTGTAAGTAGAAATTGGAGTGCAATTGTAATAATGGATATCGAAACCTGTCAAATTGTTCATTGTTATTAAACGACGATTTCGATTCTATTCTAACACGAATAAAACAGTAGACCCCTGGATTAAAAACAGTTACAATGGCTGGATACGTTTAAACATGTGACTTTGCATAGAAAAATCGTTATTATTCAGAAAGGGCTCGGAGGAAAAATACCAATTACGTGGCCTACTCGGAATATCATGGCTGTAATGCAAAAGGAATAAGTTTAAAATTTATTAGTTCTAGCACCGATATCCTACATTGTACCCCTAGACCTGCGGGACTAACAGACTGATAAAAATGACGATTAGAATATGGTGAAGAATTTGAACTTGATTCGATCGGTTCGGGTAGTTCAGTGACTAGAACATTGCCCTGGTTAGGCAAAGGTCACGGGTTCAATCCCTGTTCTCGAATCGAATTGTCTTTTTCACTTTATTAAAAATTTATGAGAAATTTAGCTTAAGATTTCCATTAAAAATTTATCCATAGACCGATAAGTGACTAGAAAAAACATAGAACCAGCAAAATACCAATCAATCTAATTTCGAAAACATGACCCTCAATATCAATACAATTTTATCCATTTTCGTCACAACCTGACCAATATTGGTCATTCGTCACACGACCCTGGCCTAATAAAGTAGTGTTATATTTGCCGAGGGTTCCCCATACCAAATTAACTACTTATAATTACAGCACGTACTCAATGAAATGAGTGTTTCACACGTAATTGGTTTTTTTGACAAAGTAGGAAATTGGTGTAGTAAAAACCAAATTGGAATATTTATTCTCATTGTAACTTTTTTAATCAGGTAATTAGGTTTTTTATTTTGCTTTTTGAGACGAACGTACGAATACGAAATTCCCGCTTTCGTGTAGGGGCCCTTCGCATGGGACTACGGAGATAAAATGTAGCTTAAGTTACCTCTTATAATATCAGCTATTTGCCAGAAAAGTCCTGTTAAAATTAGAACCACATACAATAAAACTCTATGGACCACCGCGGGATTTTATTCTATTAAGTTTTATACCAAAGAGATCTAAGCCTCAAAAATTTTGATTTATAACGTCAAAATGTCGTCGCCCGCCTGATGGTAAGCAAAGACGACGACAATGATTGGGGCCGCTATCTCAACCCGCAGGGCTGTGATAGCTACCCTTATCTTGACGGCCCAGAAATATGCCTTTTCACGCTTCTCTTAAAGGACCCAGGATTGTAAGAGGAGGGAAACACGTGCGCTCAAAATCAAATCAAAATCAAAAATCTTTATTCATGTAGGTCACAAAGTAACACTTATGAACGTCAAGATTACTGCTTCTACATTTACATTTACTGCCAGATTCGCAAAGCAATAGGTAGAGCCAGAGGAAGAACCTGGCAATAAAACTCATGGCCACTCTTTTCTAACCGCCATTTGACACAGTTTGATTAACATGATATTTGTCCAATTACACAGTAAAGCAATTATACAAAAAAAAATGTTGTGTTCATTAAAATTACACTTACATAGTTCCTTTGAATTTATGTGAGAACAGTCGACTAAACTTAGTTTGCCTTAAATTTTAATAATATTATTTGTAACAATTGCTATAACAGCTATGAGCTGACCAGTCCCAACAGACGGCATCCGTTCACGGGTATGACACATATATCAGCCATCGCCCTATTCAACCGTATTGTAGGGAACAAGGCGACCCGATACATACGCCACCACTGCCAGGACACTTAGGCGAGCATGACATACCCAAAAACTACACAGCAACTATCAGAATTGGCAGAGAGTTCCATGCTTTTATGGTGCGACATAAGAAAGATCTACGGAATCTTTCGGTTCTGGGCACGATGGTGTCTACAGTGTAAGGATGACATCTCTACCCCGCCCGTGTTGTTCGGAACCGGAAGGGGGAAGGTGGGACCAATTGGAAGAGTATATGAAAATTGAATAATTACAATTGACAATTATCCAGATGCAGAACAACATTTAGCCCTCCTGTACTTGTATTTGGAGCCTGAATAGTATGTTCAATATTTATATTAAAAATATAATATTGATAATGTTATTTAACAGCTCTTTATATATTATAGCACAACTTATATAAGCTTTATTTCAGTAAGACACGGCTGCACAAAATTCGCTAAATGTTTTAATATAACTTTGTGTTGTATCCCTGCCTGTTAGAGTGGACAGATCTTCAGGCTTTGCAGACACACTTCTTTTGCTTCCTGCAGCTTGATTAATCGTTTCATACATGCACATTTGGGTATACGAGTACTTTAGACTGTTTACACTGTTGATTGATGGCACTTGCTACACATCTTGAACAAAAACACTTGTACTGTTCCACTTATTTATTATTTTAATCGGACCGGTTTCGCCTTACGGCTTTTTCAAAGATTAGCACATATTTTATGTATTTCAGTTGTCATTGAATACAATATTCCGTTTTTGAGCAATCTACTCACGTGGTATTATACCTAATTCTCAGTATATATAAGACTAGGTGACCTTCACGGCTTCGTCCGTGAGGGTCATCTAGTCTTATCGCGTCCCCGTCGCCCCAATGTATTCCCGTCTCTTTTCATTCTACAATAATGCATCAAAATTTGCCCACTGCTCCGCGTGATGATATATAGTCTATAGCCTTCCTCGGTAATAGGGCTATCCAACACAAAAATATTTTTTTAAATCCGATCAAATTATTATTTGTTTATATTATTTGTTATTGAGATTAGCGCGTTCAACCAACCAACCAAACAAACAACTCTTCAGCTATATATACTAAGTATAGATATATAAGTCCTATTTATGTACTATATACAGTCCGAGACTACCAGGACTTTAATTGGCCGTGCTAATTAGTGTATAGCACATAAGACCTTTTAGCCTTTTTGTTACCACCTCACTAAAAAGGCAACGGGTTCAAAATTTCTTCCAAATTTAACATCTTAAATAGACACATTTTATTAAATTTATTTAGCCCTTTACACCCACCCCAGTTTCGTGCTTCGGAAGGCACGTTAAGCCGTTGGTCCCGGTTACCAATAAAATGGCAGTCGTTAAGCCAAGTTGAAGGCCTTATGGGCGGCTTAAACAATTTCATCAGCAGGTCGCCGCAGCCTGCGCCTGTCCATTTCAACACGGTAATGGCCTCACCACCTGGGACACCACGTGGGACAAAAACGCATACGGTGAAATGTGGGCGTTTAATATGCCTCTGCCTACCCCTTCGGGGATAGAGGCGTGACAATATGTATGTATGTATGTTATGTACTATTTATGTTAGAGTACTAGCTTATTCTACTATTTTGATCCCCTTGTTAAGTACTAAGAAAAAAGCTTTAGTAAGTAAGTCCGGCATTGCGTGACTCACGCGATCTTTGACTTTAAAATTAAATAAAGTTCTGAATTGTTAATTTCAGTATGAGAAATTAAGACATTTAAAATAAAACCTTTAGTTTGTTATTTAAAGTATGAAAGTCACTGAAAAGTCAATTTTAAATTTAGTCTCATTAATCCAGTCGGCTAAGGGCTAGCGTATACAACTCTTGCTTCGACTAAACTGTTTTTTTCAGCATTATGCTGAGCTGTGGCCTTTTAGGCACATTTAATATTTTATTTTTTTTGTTTATTTTTATTACTTATAAGGGTTTTTTATTTATCTTGTTTTTAGTTTTATCTTTGTTATTGTATGTGCCTAATAAATGTGTTTCTTTCTTTCTTTGTTTCTTTCTTTTGTCGAGCTTGGTAGTTCTCGTAATTTCCACAATACTAAACCGTTTAGTTGATGAAGGTGCGCATACAATTGATGCAGTCGATCGTCGATTTTATATCCTCAAATCAACCAGTCTTTATTCAGCAACGCTCCAGTCATGGTGTTACAAACAATGTCAAAACAAGAAAGTCCTAGTTTGTGTTTTGCTTTATAGACATTAAAAAAACTGTGTACAGGATCTACACAGTTTTTTTCTCTTTTATACTCAGTGACAGATTATCTAGTGGAATATTTCATACTTTACATTCTAAGCTAAAATATCACCCAGATAAGTTTAAGGAATGAGTAAAAAAACGTTTAGTGTAATAATATCAAACGCTTTTAATGCTTTTGCGAGACTGACAGTCGCGGATTGACTGTTTAGTCGACGGTATGTGCACATCAATACAATGCAATACAAATTAAGCGTTTTATAGAGAGTTGTCCAACTTTTTAATCAAAAGTTAGTAAGTCAGTTGATCGAATCGATACAGCTTTTTGACGAATAACTATCGAGTTATTAGTATGTGCGCTTCAATATAATCCTATAGACATATTATACACAACTAAATAGTTATTCAACTACAAGTAGCTAGTCCTAAGAAAGTGGTAGAAAGAGAGAGAGATATAAGTTTTAACAAAATTTGCAAGATATATTTGTTAAGACTTTTCTTTGCAATATTGACTTTTCTAGTGGAGGTGAGTTTGTTGTTAGCAATAATATAAACAAACTTGAAATATGACATGATGTAAAGAAATTATATATACATGACAATAAGAGCAAAAGTCACTATCATAACATTATTTTTAACTGTGATAGTCCATTTTTTTCCGACTATACGTTTATATATTGTAAGTTTTCATCCTAAAGTTGACGCAAGCAATCATCTAGCTCAAACCAAGTTATAAGCTTGTTCTATTAGATCTAGACAACTGATAAACATAGTTATATATTTGTTTAAATACATATTATAACAAACTAAACGGTTATACTTACGTGTGAATTTCGGGAGGGCCTGTCTAGCACTGATTGGCAGTGCCAGCGCAGCTTCCGAAGTAGCTTGAGGCTCTCTTGAAAATGGACCTCCGTTAGGTCCGAAAGTAGTCGGGCTGTCCCGAAACTAGTTTGTAATAATGAACAATATATTATTATTCTAATAAAAAGACAACACCTAAACTCCGACACAAATATTTATTCCGACCCGGGAATCAAATCTGGCAAGCTAGCAAGCGCGGCAGTTGCAGTGCAGTAGTCGAAACGCGGAGTCGCATACACTACCACTAACACCACCGAGGCGCTAAAGCGCTCGTGGCCCCGCGGACTCAGTGTTCTGTAAGCGATCATTGCGTTAAGCAACATTCGCTATAGCTGGTCAATGGATGAGTGACCACTTTGATGCATTTACATTTGCGAGCGTTTCCGTGCTACGTTGATCCAGGTTGCCAATAAAATGGCAGTCGTTAAGACAAATTCAATGTTATATGAGCTGCTTGAAAATTTTCAACAGCAGGTTGCCACAGCCTGCACCTGTCCATTTAAACACGGCAATGGGCCCACCACCTGTTTCGTGAGACAAATATACATATGGTGAATTGTGGGCGTTTAATATGCCTCTGCCTACCCCTTTGGGGATAAAAGCGTGACAATATGTATGTATGTGTTCATTTCTTTTCCAAATAAACTATAGCTGTGTCAAATTTCACGTTTAATCAGTTTCCGCGATTTTCTTAAAACGGGCTACAAGTTTTCTCTTCGTTATATTTTTTAGCTACGTCAACCATCTCTTAGAAATAAGGGTTTAGCCATCTATCGCGCCATATTGCATCTACCTACTATACGTAAATATATATAGAGTACTTTTGTTTCAGATTTGCTGTGAGATACTGGATTGTCAAAAGACATAGATAGTCAGTAAGTATTTTGTAATTCTATCTTTGTCTAAGTTAATCTGAAAAATTGTTAAAATAAGGCTTAAAGAACAATAGTATTAAGAATCCCTTTATTTTACGCACATCTGCTCGTGTCATTAAGGGCTTGGAGAACGTTTGATGTCAGTGTCATTATATTAAACTAAGCAATGTTTGAGCTAAGATTGTTAAGAGATTTTGAGTTAAGGCTAGGCGCGCACTACATGTTTTATTGTATTGAATTTTTTTATACCACTGAGGTGGCAGACAAGCATACGGCCCACCTGATGGAAAGTGGTCACTGTAGCCTATGGACGTTTGCAACACCAGATGTCCAGCACTCGCGCTACCGACCGACAGTTTAAAAACCTTCTAAGACCCCTTTTGAAGAACCCTATACTGTAGACGTTCGGGAAAACTCAGGCAAGGAGCTTATTCCACAACCTAAACGTACGCGGAATAAAGCTTCTACCGGACCTAACCGTGTGCGAGCGCTCCGGATGCAAAGTGTGAGGGTGAACACCCTGTCTATAGCGAGCGGTGCAATGATAAAAGGTAGCCGTGCTGTTATTAAATTGCAGGTATGGAGTAAATAAAGATATTCACCGTTAAAAAAAATTATACGTTGCAATTTTATTGAGTTGCATCATTTTCAGCCGTGCGGTTTGTATTGAGTCTACACGAAAGTCTAAAGAAAGTCTAAATATTGCCATGTGAACGTTAAGTGTATTGATAAATTTAAAGTAGAATTTTTTTCAGTATCAATGACATCCGAAATACATAAAATGTGTGCTAACCTTTGAAAGTGTCGTAAGGCGAAACCGGTCAGGGTTGAATAATAAATAAGTGGAACAGTACAAGTGTTTTTGTTCGAGATGAATGGCACTTATTTTGCCTCTTTGGATTCTGTGTGTATGTTGGAATGAGCAGATGCGTGGCTATACTTTTTTGTATGTTCTTATACTATAACAAAAATTAAAGCCTGGCCTTCATTACGATATCTTGAACTTGAAATGCTGTTATTGTTGAAGACACCTGTAACATCTCGGCCTACCTTCATGCCTTAATGACGTAATCAATTTTGTCTCAACAAATACATACATACATACATACATACATACATATTATCACGCCTTTAGCCCCGAAGGGGTAGGCAGAGGCATATTAAACGCCCATAATTAACCGTATGCATTTTTGTACCACGTAACAGGTGGTGAGCCCATTGCCGTGTTGAAATGGACAGGCGCAGGCAAATTGTCTCAACAAATGCAAAAAATAAAATGCCTCAAAAAATAAATTTTAAATATCTGCTCAGCATCAGGTTTTAAAGAATATTGATATAACTGATTGTGAAATAAAAAAAAGTTGGTTTTATACAATTCTTTTCACTAGATCTAAAAATACTTTGTGAATAGCTTGTATTGTTTGGCAACAAGAATACCGCGGCTTGATGCCTCAAAAATTTATTTCTAATAATTTCTCTATGGAAAATTCATTGGATTTTTTATTGGAGAAGAGCGGAGCAGTAATCATAAATGTCAACAAATCGATAACTATACATTAATATACATATTTGTAAAATACATTTACGTGTAATTATACATTTTTGTAAAAGTAATAAGCGATTAAATATATGCGACGGTGATTCAAAGTATGTCACGGGCGATGCCGCGGGGATCAGTTAGTAAGCTTAAATAACAATAGCTTATACTTACTTAATGTGGGCTCTTGATGTAGTGATCTAGACAGCAATAAAGGCACATATTCTAGACTGACTGCCTATGTGGCGCGGTGGGTGTGCATCCGACTACTGAATGAATGAATGAAATATCTTTATTCATGTAGGTCACTAAGTAACACTTATGAACGACAAGATTATTGCTTCTACATTTACTGCCAGATTCGCAAACCAATAGGAAGAGCCTGAGGAAGAACCTGGCAATAAAACTCATGGCCACTCTTTTCTAACCGCCAGTAATTACATTAGTTTGATGATGACATGATCTACGTCAGAAGTCGTGGGTTCGATTACCACGCTTATCCTGGGTGGGAATCGAACCCACGACACAACTTTATGTGATGAGTACGATGGTTTATTCTGTGTCTAGGTGTTATTTATCTGTAATATGTATGTATATATAAATATATAAGTATGTTTATCAGTTATCTGGTTACCATAGTATAAGCTCTGTTTAGTTTGGAATCAGATGGTGTTGTGGGAGTTGTCCCAACGATTTATATTGATTCATATATTTTGAAAAACTTACATAATAAAACACCCAAACTCAACAACAGTTTGTGTATTGAGAAATATATAAGTATGTTTATCAGTCGTCTAGATCCCATAACACAAGCTAATATTAGCTTACTTTGGGCTAGATGGCGCTGTGTGAAAAGTGTCCCACAATATTAAACAAAAAAAGACTTCATAATTATCTGTGAAATAGTGAATATGTATTTACACTAAAGATTATACGCGGGAAAATATACAAGTGCGGACGCATGCTGTATATTATTTTAAAAACTAGTTCATTTATCTTGTTTTATGTTTCTTAGACATAAAAATTGTGTTAATGTGCTATAGTGAAAGACAATGATATATATGCAGTAAAATGCTATTTTCTATCTATCTGCGTAAAATCCACTAAAAGCCTCAGTATAACAACCACCATTATACTGAGGTGAGACTGAACTTGACTTAAGACTAGACTTGTACACTCTTTCTTATTTAACTAAATGGCCCCGTCTTCTACGTTAAGACGTAGAGGACGGGGACATTTTGATAAAAGGAAAAAAGATTGTAGAAATATGAATTAAGATTTGCTAAAAGGTCTTTGTGCACATATCTATGTAATGCACACAGCGTACGGCATTTGATTGCATAACGATTTCTTATAATTCATACTACCCATACGCCGCGTTAAGAACTTAGTTCAAAAAATCCACTTCAAAATAGGTCCATCCGTTCAGGAGCTATTATGCCACAAACAAATACACAGAGTAAGCTTATAAGTCTTATAACAGCCAAATTTTTTGGTGGGGTAAAAACATATGTTCTTATCATTCTATCAACATATTACAGACACGAGTTATTAAGCGTTATCTTTCCATCGGGTTGTAAAAATGCAATCCGTTTATAATAACTGGTTTTATGACCTTATTATACTTCCCAGGCCCACAAGGTCATATATTTACATTATTTTACGAGTGCAGTCTTAAAACAGTAGTAAACAAATATCGTTCAAGAAAGTTATAAACTCAGATAATTGAGGTTTTTACAGCTTAGACTACAGTTTTAACCACTGTACTTAGAGTTTAATGGTTACTGAAACTGTTACTTATTGAGACATTACAAAGTGTATCAAACAATACATATCACAGACATACAAATATCCAAACGCGTACCTAAATATATATGTAAAACATACAACTAATTTATAATGTTCGGTTAGAGTAGTTCAGTGGCTAGAACATTGCCTTGGTTAGGCAAAGTCCACAGGTTCAATCCCCGTTAAAAAAAAGTTGTCTATATTCACTTTAATAAAAAAAGTAAAGAAATATCCTTCAAGAAAGTTATAAACTTATTTTTTTTTAATATTTACAGTTTAGGGCCTTATTACAGAACGTTTCTCAATACTCAAGAAACACTTGAGAGTAGTATTTATAAGGCAAACTAGCCTCAAGCGTCGATTGAGTATTGAGAAACGTTCTGAAATACGGCCCTTAATACTACACTCAAGTGTTTCTTGAGTATGAAGGCGCGTTCTGTAATACGGCTCTTACGACCGTATTAAAGAACGTTTCTCAATACTCAAGAAGCACTTGAGACTAGTACTATATGGCAAAACTAGCCTCAAGCGACGATTGAGTATTGAGAAACGTTCTGGAATACGGCCCTTAGACTACAGCTTTAACCCCTGTACTTAGAGTTTAACAATTACTTATACTGTTACTTATTGTGACTTTACAAAGTGTACCAACCAATAGAAATCACAGACATACCTATATCTATGTTATACATATTATAATTTATAATGTTCGGTTCGGGTAGTTCAGTGGCTAGAACATTTTAAACAAATTTGAAGGGTTTAAACCCCCGTCCTGAAACAACCGTCCCCCCCCCCGTCCTGAAAAAATATATAAGAAAAGTAAACATACAAATAGCTTAGAAGTTTATAATATTGCCCTTTGTTTTAGAAATCGGTAATAATATTAAAAAGGTGCAAGTTTGTGAGTATGTAAAACGACTGCACCAATTTGATAAGAACTTGCAAAGTAGAACGACAAAAAGAAACCCTGGGCCTGGGCAAGGGCCAATCAAAAAATATCAAGAATTAAGCATAGATGATGTCTATAGTGACGTCATACAGCCGAAATAATATACAGACAGACAGACGGCTGGACTTATTTTGATAAAGTGTTTCGAGCAGATACTTTACGCGTCAGTCAGATGCCCATGACATCACGAAGTGATCGACGCTTGTATTAATAAGGCGAAAGTTGGTGAGTGTGTATATTTGTTACTTCTGAACGTTTAAACGGCATTATGGATAAAATATGGTGTAACGGTGAAACCCTCGCCTAACACATAGACTTTTTACCCGGGAAAAGGTTTCTGTAGAAAACGTTGTTTTTTATCGTACCATCCTTTAGTATTCTAGAAATATTCTAAATATTCAGGTGGGTATAGTCTCATAGTTAATGATTTATCGATGAATTGAGAAATATGCCGAAATATAATTCCACAATTTTCTTTCAAGGCTGTCAATACGCACCTGTGTTTTAATTTAAATGTCCAAAATCAAACAAACCCTTATGTGCGCACCCAAAACCTTTGCCTTTTTCTACCCTACAAGGGTTTGTATACTAAGTAGAATGTAAATTAACCTAAACTTTTGTCGTAAATTTAAAACAAAAGGCATACTGTACTAAAGTAATTAATACTGTTAGCCATTCAGTGACGCAGGGTCTCTAAAACTCACAAACTGTTCAGCTTTCCGACCGCCTTCAACTGTCAGTTTTAAAGTGACAGTTGAACCAACTTTTTAACTGGTACACGAATAAAGTTTAAGTTTACTAAGTGGAAGATTATAGACCGGTAAGAAGAGCAAACTTGAACAGATCTTAGTCGGTTCTGTTTTGTAAACCCTAGGAAATTCAGTAGGTAGACCTGTCTGTTGACTATCGATATTCAAGAATTAAGAAAAAATGAACTTACCGCTGTGTGTTAAAGTATGTGTGTCTTTATCGTAGTATTAGGCAAAAAAATCCCTAAACTCTTGAGTATTGAAACTCAGAATCCAGCTTCGCGCTATTAAAGTTCTGCTGAGCTGGAAGTGAAAATGCTGAAGATACACAAAATTCTGCAATGTTTTTATAGTTCTCAAGCTGAAGAGACCTAATAGCCCATAATTCCGGGGCCCGGCAGTCGTATCTCGGAAAAATACCATCCTTTCTACCACAGCTGTATTTGGGGCACGTTGAATTTATATATTATCATTTAAAGCATTAGAAATTATCGTTTAAAGCACTAGAAATTATCGTTTAAAGCACTAGAAACTAAATTTTTACATATTAGTCCGAGACTACCAGAACTTTAATTGGTCGTGCTAATTAGTGTCTAGCACATAAAATCTTTTAGCCTTTTTGTTACACCTCACTAAAAAGGAAACAGGTTCAAAATTTCTTCCAAATTCAACATCTAAAATAGACACATTTTATTAAATTTAATCGGCCCTTTAGTTCCACCCCAGTTCCGTGTTTCTAAAGGCACGTTAAGCCGTTGGTCCCAATTGCCAATAAATGCAAGGCAGTCGTGAAGTCAAGTTTAAGGCCTTATGGGCCTGCGCCTGTCCATTTCAACACGGCAATGTGCTTGCCACGTCAACGTCCATCAATTTTTGTCCCACGTAACAACGTGGGACAAAAATGCATACGGGGAAATGTGGGCGTTTAATATACTGCCTACCCCTTTGGAGATAAGGGCGTGACAATATGTATGTATGTATGTGTAAAGCTTTGGTAATCACTAAACCTTCATTTTAGCCTCATTTCCTCATTTCAAATTTACTTCTTACTTTTTAAACGGAGTTAAGTTGCATACATACTGGTCTTTTTTGCTACCTGATCGAAACGTCAGTCAATAAAAAAATATAAACAAAATCACGACAAAAATACATAAATACATACATAGGTACATATTTTCAGGCCTTAATCCCCGAAGTAGGCAGAGGCATACTATGCGCCCACATTTCACCGTATGCATTTTTGTCACACGTAACAGGTACGTAGGGGCTCAACCCCTTGTCGTGTTGAAATGGACAGGCGCAAGTTGTTGTGAACTGCTGTTGAATTTCTTCAAGCCGCCCATAAGGCCTTCAACTTAGCTTAAAGACTGCCATGTTACTGGCAACCGGGACCAACGGCTTATCGTGCCTTCCGAAGCACGGAAACGCTCGCAAATGTAAATGCCACAAAGTGGTCACCCATCCAAGGACCGGTCATAGTGCAAGTTGCGTAACTGAGTGATCGTCAGAACACTGAGTCCGAGGGGCCACAAACGCTTCAAAATATATAAACATAATACTTTTATTATAGAACGCGATAATTATATTGAATATAGAACCTGTATTGCAAACAATCAACACACTATTTATTTAGCAAATCAGTGTTTGCCTGCCAATACGAAATATTTCACATTTGTACGTAAATGTTTAAACTGCACACCATTTACTTAACTAGTATTTATTTTGAATTGAATTGCTCTGATATTTATGAGGACACTAGGTACTTGTTTGTTATTATGTTTTGATATCAATATTATAAGACTTCTTTTACACAGCGTCATCTATCCTAAGTAAGCTAATATAAGCTTGTGGTATAGAATCTAGACAACTGATAAACATACTTAAGAAACACAAAGCAAACACCCATACTCCGAAACAAATATTTGCGAACACACAAATATTTGTTCCGACACGTGGATCGATCGATATCAGCGCGGCAGTCGTTACACTACCACATACTCCACCGAAGCATGAGCACTTGGAACCACCAAGTTACAACTGGATACGCTAAGCGTACCCCGCCAACAACCAACTTGGTGGTTCGCGTATTACGCTGATGAGGAAAAACAATGTGAAAAGTAGTTACGATTTGATACTATAATTAAAACACAAAGAACTACCTAAGGAAAAAGTCACAATTGAGATTAATTGCAATTTTTTTTTTAAATAAATATTGTAGCATAATTTTTTACACACCGCCGTCTAGCCCAAACTAAGCTAATATAAGATAGTGTTATGGGATCTAGACGACTGATAAACATATACATACTTATGATTACATAGGAAACACACAAACTCCGTGGAATCTAAAAAAAATCCAAACATTTGTGAAAAAGTCTAAAAAAATCGAAACATTTTTGGATCACACAAATATTTTTTCTGACCCGGGGAATCGAACCCAAGATAGACGCGGCAGTCGCATTCACTACCACTGCGCCACCGACGCAGTTAAGAGTTTTGAGAGTGGATCACGTATCTTGATCATCTTCTACAATATTTTGTAGCGTGTTTTAGTCTTTTGAATTCATAATAAGTATTTCATTTCCTATGTTCAACGAAAAACATACCTATTGAGAGCGAGAAGGGGTTTTCAAAATAGTTGCGGCCATTACCAAAATCCTTATAACGGAATATTTTCTTTGTACATACCTGCCACAGTTGACAGATAGAAGGTGAGCTCGGATGAATTTTGATTAGACTAGTTGTCACTTTTATATTGCTATTGAAATGTCTATACCAAGTTTATTTTCTCTCAGTGTAGTTTTCGTATATTAGTTTACAATAGTGTAATGTGTGTAAAGGAGAATGGAATTCTTTAAAAATTTGAAATGTTAATTGTATAAATCGACATGATTAAAAGTAATATTGAAAAGCTTTTTCCAAATTAAAATTTTAAGGTGGAAATTGTTTTTCATTTTTGACCTGGACTCGTACCAGCATCTTCTGGTTCAACGCAACTGAATTAATCCACCTATTTACATCCTAAGGTCAGGGGCGGACCCTGGGCTAATACTACTTAGGGGCCTTATCTAATTACTCAACTAATTGCCATTTTGACAAAAAACTGTTTTCTGTAGTGATGTAGGTATATATAATGTAATATATGTTAAGTACAGGAAGAAAATAGGAAAACAAAATATTTTATTTATTTATTAAAACATTATTTATTGCAAAATAAATTGACAGGTTATAAATGGTTATGTTATATAAATTATAAAGCAACCTTTCTGCATTTTTGTGCTGCAAATTCTTTTATATGGTCATCGCACTGTAGGTCCTTTGTTAAATCGCAATTTATCGAAAGAACTGATAAATGATTTAGTCGATAGTTCGACATTGTTGTCCTGTATTTGTTTTCTATTTACGACATCCTGGAGAAAGAACGCTCCGCTTCACAGCTAGTGATCGGCATCGTTAAAAAAATCTTTAAGATGGTATAGCAGTTTGGGAAAACATCAGTTTGCCTTTAAGTAGATCCGCCCCTGCCTAAGGTTACGTAACGCTGGTTCGAGTCCAGCTCAAGACTGAAAAATGATTCCACTTTAAAATTTAAAATCTACATAATTGGTCAAACAATCGTCATGAAAAAATATTAGAAGATAACAACAGTATTTCAAATATCTCTGGTTATGACTTTTGGCGCCAACATGAGCAGTGACGCACGTTTATCGTATATTATTTTCAAAAACTAGTGTAAAATTCGTGTTTTTGTGTTTAATAATAGTGGAATATTATATATACATAAAGAGTTCGGAAAAGTGCATTAGTGAACGAAAGTGATATATTGCAAAGAATAACGGTGTTGTTTGTGTTAGTGCCAAATTTCCATAGATAGCCGCAATAAGGGATCCACTGCCTTATTGGGGCACGGACTAGGACCTAGGACTGAGGACTCGACATCGACAAACTACTAGACAGGACTAAAACAAAATAACAAGAAAATGAATACTAAAGACTAGGCTGTATGGACTAAGTTTCCTTTGCCTGCCCAATGCGGGCAAAAACAACTAAAACATAATATCTCTGGTTATTCAATTAACATTTACACATATTATCTAGTAGTGCAGGTTCATTATTAAAGGTTTCATTTCCAAAAGCGACACTGTGAATAATACTGTCATATCTTCCTTTTGTGACAATAACGATATCATTTCACGTATAGGCGATGTCTACTAAAATATCAAATTCAAATTTCTCAGTAATTACTTTATTTTCCTTGGAATAGCAATTAATATACTAGCTTTATATGATTTCCTTTAAAATAAAACTAAAAACTGAGTATAGTTAGACTGAGAATAGTTTTAATATGTTCAAGGTATGACGATTTAAATGTTTCAAAACTTTCAACATTAATATCTAAAATCTGTTTTTTTGGCTTTATTATTTTTCGCTCTACGGGGACGACATTACTATTTTCACAGTGTATTGTAAGTGTAAGTGTCATTGTAATCTATTAACCATATCTGCCTATAGCAGTCCACAGCTGAACGTAGGTCTATCCAAATTCACGCCACAACCCAAGGTCCTGCACATTTTCAACCCACTCCATCCTTGTGGCTTTTTATACGTCTTCGATCCATTTGGCGGGAGGTCATACCTTACGTTTGCTGAGTCGCGGTCTCCACTTCATTTCTCGTTTGCTCGATTCTTCTACAATTGTTACCAGCTCATTGCTTCGACCACCAAAGATTTTATTCATCAGACAGCCACTGACGGATAGCCTCGTTTGAGTGCATTTATCATCAGTATTATTTTTTAAATTGACAGATATACTTTGCTGAACGAACAAACAAACACACAAAAATACCATTGTTTAGTTTGTTCGCAAATAGAGATTGGATTGATTGCGTTTGAACTACAAAAGGTTAAACTGAACGCATAAGCCTCTTTGGCAGTTAAGCAGTCTTAATAAAGCCTCGTGTGTAGGTAAAACACGTGTCGACATCATACGTCATTTAAAAAGCGAAACATTAACAAATAAAAAATAAAATAATTATAGTTTTATAATGGATCTCCGCCATTTAATGCCTGATTCAATTAGGTATTGGTAAAACACTACATTTTTTTTGCAAATAAAGATAAAAATTCACCTTAATCTTAATTTCTTTCTAAGCAATGTCTAAACAAATTAATTTTTTCAACAAAAATTTCTCCAGCATTTCCAAATAATCATAAATTTTTTTCTTTATTTATATTAAAGAAATAGTTTTGTAAATAGCTCTGAAAATCCAATTAGTTGCGTTAAACCGTCGAGTATTGTGTACACGGCTTTTTCATGCGTCACTAATGTTCTTAATCTTAGATTAAGAAAACAACAAGCAAGGGACGAATAAATGTAACAAGATTTACTCACAAACCTACTTATATAACTAAGTTTATTAACTTATTTGATGTTGTTGATTTGAAAATCACGAGCAAATAAACTTGTAATGTGGATTAGGGAGATTTGAATTATGTCTACTTATTGTAATAAAGTGATTATTTTGGTTTATATTTAGTTATAGAAATGTTGATTTAGTTTTTTTTAGGATTGTGTATTATTGGAATGTCATGCCTAGCAATAAACTGCCATGGACTGACTTAATGAACAGTGAATACGTACTTTGTTCTATGTTACATTCATTAAATTACATATAAGTAGTTACCCGTTTACTTTAAAGGATTGACAGGGGTAGGTTATCTGAATAAGATATTTTTTTCAAAATGGCCTTAAATCATTCACCTTGGTTTAACGACTACCATGTTGCTCGGGGTCAACGGCTTAAACGCTGTAAAATAGATGTCAAAAATGAATCTCAGGACGTAAAACAGTAGCGTAAGCACAGAATAATTAATATATCGTAAGATGCAATTTTATCGTTTACAGGAGGGCACCCAGCAAGCCGGAAATCCCGTCGGGTGTCATGCTGGAATCGAACCGGCTGAAACCACATGTTCTCTGCCTAACTCTATTGCCCCGGGTAACTCCTCAGCAAGATTTCCCAGTGAGGCTACGAATACCTATTAAATTACAAAAAGTAATGTATGTAATTTAGGGCTACGAATACCTACTAAATTACAAACATTACTTAATCTTGGCTACAGTTAGACCAAGGATTTGTAATTAATCTGGAAGGACAGGAATCTAATTCTTACTAATGCTAACAAACGAGACGACTTACATCTTTTGATTAGTATATTTGTTATATTATTTTACGTACTTAAGACTATACAAAAAATATAACCTAGAGGTATTGGATATGAAATTAGTAGTTTTTTGAAGTGAAACTTCTTTATCATAAGTAAAAAAAAAACTTAACTATCTTCACGCTGTATCCCTGACGGGGTAGTCAGAGAGGACAGATCGTCAGGCTTCGCGATCCATGCATACTTCTTTCGCTTCTTCGAGATTCATCAATCACTTCACACACTTTATCATAAGTGAAACTTCTTTATCAACGAATAGGTAAGAGATTTTCTTGAGCTGTAAAAAAAAGTCATAAAGAAGTTTCACTTCTTACCTGTGTACTATGGTACACACACACTTTTTACTTTTACTATAAACAAGGTGCTATAATTGCGCTAAAAAGAATAAATCCAAACAATTCTCTACATTTGATACCCATATAATTTAGCAAAGCATAACATGTTTAAAATGGTTCTTAGCCATATTGGATTTAGACTAATGTCCCTTAATTTTTCGAGTTATTCTGAGCAAGATATTTTATTTGATACCTACATATAAGTGTAGTAAAAATAACAAATCCGCCTTCTTGGGTGTTCAACCATAATTACTTTTGAACGGACGTGGCACAGCTAAGTATGCATTGTAATCTAAATAAGCACAAGCACGTACAACGTAGAGTCATGTAGCAATCAACTCATCGTTCCTAGCGTAATTAAGGGCACACTCATGTGTGCTCTTAAAGAAAGCTGCCCTAATCTGAGCCGAGCAAAGACCAACAAGTACACTAACTATCCATTTTTTTTTCATGCCACATCGGAACGTGAAAAATCTGGCTGTAAAATTCTTTTTTTTTTATATTGTGGGACTCTTTAAAGTGAAACTTCTTTATCGACGTTGAGAGATATATTATAGTTGTAAAAAAAATCATAACGCTTTTCGGTTACGCGCCATGTTGTTTTGAAGTGGAACTTCTTTATCGACATATGGGAGAAATTAATAGCTGTAAAAAAATATCGTAAAAAAGTTTCACTTCTTACCTGTGTACACACACATTTTTTTTTAGACTGCGCCATCAAGTCCAAAGTAAGCTAAATAAATAAATAAATATTCTGGGACACTTTTTACACAGCGCCATCTAGCCCAAAGTAAGCTAATATTAGCTTGTGTTATAGGATCTAGATAACTGATAAACATACTTATATATTTCTAAATACATACATATTATAGATAAATAACACCCAGACACAGAATAAACCATCGTGCTCATCACACAAAGTTTTATCCTGGGTGGGAATCGAACCCACGACCTCTTGCGTAGCAGTCGGATGCACTTCCCACCGCGCCACCGAGGCAGTCGTATTAGACCGTATAGCGATCTACCTTCGTCTTGATTCGTTTACTACTTGTGTTCATTTTAACGTCCCAAACTCGATCACGATGACAAGTCATGTTATTTTTTAGTAAAACAGGGTTATGCTTTTATGCACTTACGTCCCCTAGTGCAAGGATAGCAGGATGACTTGCCTGTGAAGCTCCTGGCCTTTGTAGGGGGAGTAAGGGGTGTTAGGGGACATCGCAGAAGGGAGTCATATAAACGATTTACAATATTTCAACACGATACGATAAGAAGGACAACTGAAGTAGGGCTCGATATAAACATCAATGTCAAACGTCAAAACGGTGAATGATTTGTCGTTTGACTTTGACGTTTGCCAGAGTACTGGAAAGTATTTACAAGGTATTCACCTAACAGTATTAATTTAATCTGTTCGGAATTAGTCATGTTGCCTCAATTCATACAAGATATGATGTGATACAGTTTAAATAACTTTAATTATGCATTGTTTCCAAACAACAGAGAAGTCCGTAGGTACACAATTCGCAACTAAAACGTTTCTTTTGAAGTAAAAAAGCATTAACACCATCTATAGCACTTTTACAGTCTATTGTTCTACAAGCGAATAGGGAAGCCATTGACGGGACCATTAACGAACAAAACGCAATTAATGCTCTTGTTTAGTTCCTATAAAAGGAATTGTGCTTCTAATAGTACATAATCCAAAAGTGGTTTTATTTGCCTATTTCGCAAAAGGGTGTACGGAAAACGCCTTCTTCTAAAAACTTATACCTGGTATATACTTTTTGTAAAAACGTTGATTTTACATTTAAAACGAAGTTATATTAGTTCATTAGTAAAGTTGAGAACGGCTGGTGCCCTAGTGACGTTTTTTATGATGCTTCATTTGTTGGATCTATCTTTACCCCGAATAATAATAATAATAATAATAATAATCATTTAATTCAGATTTGCATCCATAATTGTTAGTAATTACACAGCTTATAACTATCGATATTAGTATATTGGAGGTTTTTAGTTATGTACTTATTTATGGAATGTAATATAATACTAAAAATAATATAAATCACTAAATTTAAATTGAATATAAACATAAAAATATTTAAAGTATAAATTTAAAATACAATTTATGTCAAATCAGATAAAAAAAATTAAAACATTAAAATATACAAAAAAAAATTTTAGCAAGTACAAGAATCAAATTATAAATAAAAAAAATAACAATAATTTTCGGATCTCTCACATTAATTCATAAAATAAAATAAAGAATAGCAGAATATAATATAATATCTGATAAATAAAATAAAAAATATCTGTGTGTACCAGAGTACACAGGTAAGAAGTGAAAATTCTTGACGACATTTTTTTATTACATATAAAATTTCTCTTATACGTCAATTAAGAAATTTCACTTATGATAAAGAAGTTTTACTTCAAAACAATATGGCGCGTAGCCGAAAAAAGTGACGATTTTGTATATAGCTATGAAAATTCTTTCAACGTGATAAAGAAGTGACACTTCAAAAACATTAAAACAGGTATAATAATAAATATATTATCTATAGAGCTAAGTTCTAAGGTAGTCCAAAGTTCAGCGGTGGTACAAAGTTCTACGGTGGTACAAAGTTATGAGGTGCTATAAGTTCTACGGTAGTACAAAGTTCTAAGGTGGTATAATGATCTACGGTGTTACAAAGTTCTACGGTGTTACAAAGTTCTACGGTGGTACAAAGTTCTAAGGTGGTACAAAGTTTTACGTTGGTACAAAGTTTTACGGAGGTACAAAGTTCTACGGTGATACACCGGTGGTAAAAAATTCTAAGGTGATACAAAATTCTTCAGAACAACTAGTTAATTTATAGAACAAGGTTCATCCTGAGAACGGCGTACTGCAGTTCACATGACTGTATTGCTTGCCTTGGAAAAAAAAACTAATCTTTCTGGACTGATATGTGCCAAAACCAGTTTTCTAGATATGAAAAAACATCACATGAACACAACTAACCACGAGTCTACTTGCCTTCTGTAAGCAATACAAAAAAAAATGAAAACTGTGCCTTGTGTCTATGTATCACACAAGTTGACGCCCGCGGCTACGCACGCGTGGTGATGTTTTGCCATTCCTGTTTTCCTATGTAAATCAATTTAAAGATCTTAAGGACTTTCTTTATTTTTATTGGGACTAAACCCGACTGCTTTTTCATTACTGTGACTCTTGTTAACCAGGATTTACAGCAATGACCAAGACCACAAAAGTTACACCGAGCTCATACTCCTAGGAGAAATTAGAATGTCTTGGATCCCGAGATAATTGTGGGAGTTTGAAGAAGACTAATGGATCAATCACGCCTTATCCCCGAAGGAGTGGCAGAGTCATATTATACGCCCACATTTCACTGTTTGCGTTCCTGTCCCACGTAGTAGGTGGTGAGCTCATTGCCGTGCTGAAATAGAGAGAAGCAGGTTGTGGCTACCTGCTGTTTAAATTTTTCAAGCCGCCCATAATAAGGCCTTCAACTTGGCTTAACGAATGCCATATTATTTGCAACCGGGACCAACGGCTTAACGTACCTTTCATGGCACGGAACGCTCACAAATGTAAATGCCACAAAGTAGTCACCCATCCGTAACCAGCCCTAGTGAAAGCTGCTTAACGCAGTGATCGTTTACAGAACACTGAGTAAGCGGGGCCACGAGCGCTTCTTTTGAAGTGATACTTCTTTTGGCACGTTAGGGAAAAATGATGAAAATAAATTTTTACGATGCGCGCGCTAACCGTCACGAAAAACCGACTCCCTGAAGTTAACTGATAAGTGTTTATATGACAACTTATAACTACATTCAAAGTAGTTTTCAAACACCCTGAAGTTAGCTATAGTCAACATTTTAGTTTTTTTTACAAACGTAGGTTAAGGCGAACTATAATTTTTTTTAAAAGATTTTTATCTTGTTACGCCAAAGCAGTATAACTTCTAACGCGTGTACATAGGTACACACACACATTTTGAAGTGAAAATTTCTTTTAACGCGGTACGCATCTTTTTAGATGAGATAAAATCACTGGACTCGCCACAACGTTACGAGACACAGCTATAATATGTGCACACATATTATGCATGTACATAAAGCAGACCGTGAACGCGTCAACATAAATAAATTATTAATATATTTAGTTTTTACTTCTGTTAGCACTCCCGGAATGCAACCCGTATTTTTTTTATTGGGACTAATAAAATTTCAATTTTAATACGGCAATCGGGTCAACAGCGTGAACGTGCATGGCAACGCTGATGTCCACTTCGATTAGGAGAACCGTAGACTTATCTACCCACCTTAAAAAAATAACTATGGAAATTGTTTTTTTTTTTTTCAAACTATTGCAAACACGAGTATATAGTGTTTGTTTGTAGTCACGTCAGAAGTGTGAACTCACTCATAAGGGTGAGGTCAATGTTGACCTACTTAGTGGTAATATTACTCACGAACTACGTGTTATTACATTATTTTAATGAGTTTAGGGTCGATCGGTTGTAAAAACATTACCAAGAAACAAGTATTTTGACTTTATTACAAGAGCTTGTCAACACCATCTTTTTATTTTAACTAATATTTTATCTATCCCGATATTGTAAAGCTGAAAAGATTTTTACTATGTGACATCCAGCGCCACATAGTGATAGAGCTATATCGCGCTGTGTGAGTTCTCGCGCTGAAGAATAATATATGCAACAGCCCAACATTACCTGTTGGGCCGTGGCCCTTAAGGCGTCACCACCATTTCTGATCGGACGCTCCCTTTGTGTCGGAGGAATATCTCCACCCGTTCCTCAACAGTTAGTTTGGTTGTTAGAACAATTTAAAGAACTTGTACCTTTTCATTTTGATAAAATTCCCTTATTTTATACTCGTGCGTTTTAGGGTCAGCAGCGCCATTGCGATATATCGTGATAATATTCACGCATTACTCACGCCCCAAGAAGCCGGACAACAACCAAACTAAACCCAAAATAAGTGGGATAACTCTCGAACCCATAAACAAAATTGCCAAAGTATACCCGGAGCGCTGGTACATCTTTCCGAGGAATTACTCAAGACGACCGGCGTCAGACAGATAGGTAGGGTGTGGTTTTAGTCGGTTTAAGTCTGGCAGATCAAACAAGCACTTCGAGTGCCTTTGTTCTTGCAAACGTCCATAGATAATGTACCAACCTATATGACCCAAAACGATGCAAATTGGGACAGCCCGAAGTCCAGCATTGGATTTGATTGATATCTTTTGTATCTGAGATGTCGTGGAAACCTGTCGCGTCACCATACTACCAATAATATTGTCTGGAAAATCTTTGTTTCGGTAAGTGTCCAGTTGCCAGCCGGACAGCTACACTTATTTCAGAGGGAGCATACGCGTCATGTTTCATATGTTGATTTATTATGTTTTATTGCCTGACGTAAAACGCACAGCTCGCTTATTTCCGTAAATATTAATATACTTCTAAAATATGTAATATTAGATATCAGTCATTTTTCAATACTAACACAAGTATCGTTAGACATATTGACTATAGGATTACACCAATAAGTGTTCCGTGTGTCAAAGGGAACGCCGTTTGAATTCGTCCTTTCCTTCACTCGATTAAGTAGCGACAATATAATATCGATATATCGTCACAAGATTTATGGCAGTTTTTTCTTTGTTTAAATGACGCGTTTTGTTTGTGGATATCGCGATTTATCCTTTTTATTTTTAAAATTTTAAAGCAATTTGTATGCTAACATTCTTAAATGACAACCCGGTTAAGGACGGGCTTTTTACTTTAATAAAAATGTATAAGAAAGTTAGTATACTAATTCCTTTAAAAATGTATCCATGGATTGAGTGGAGTCCATCGCATCAATGTTTAAAAATGGTTGTAAACTGTTCACTATTCATTGATATCAGAGTTGTTAAGTAGCTCGATAGATGGCTCTGGTCATATTGTTAAATGAGGATTACAATATAGTAAGGAATTTCAACGTGTTTCGGTACGGTTCGGGTAGTTCAGTGGCTAGAACATTGCCCTGGTTAGGCAAACGTGTTAACGTATACTATAAAGACACCCGTGGTGTCTTTATAGTATACGTTAACACGATTGATATAAATTATACGAAAAATACCACAATAAATGTGCACATCTGGCTAGTCACCTTATTGTGGGTTCGTTATTTGAATGGTAAAATACGAGTTGCTTTTCTTAGACAACCTTATGTTGTCTCTGAATTTAAATGGAGCTACTATATAAAAATAAAGGCTAATCATACATTATTCATAGAATGGAAATCAGTTTCAAATTTGGAAAACCTAAAAGGGAGTTTTTAAAGTTATACTTCATTTCGACACCATGACGTTAGCTGATAAATGTTTCCATGACAACGTATACCTACAATTAAAGTAGTTTTCGAACACCCTGAAGTTAGCTATAGTCAATATTTTAGATTATAAAAAGATTTTTATCTTCTAATAAGAATTATAACTTCTAACACGTGTACATAAGTACACACACACTTTGTTTAACTATAAAACAACAGTTTTATAAGACAATGTAATTAAAAGACGACCACCAGATTCAGTATTTTCAGAGTATTTTTTCCGAAATACAGAAAGTCAGTAAACTTTTTATATATCTATGTATAAAATTCAAATAATTGCGCAACCAAAACAGTAATTTATAAAATGTTCCGCTGTAAGTGTTCTTAGAAAATAAATAAATGATTGTTGGAATCATGGCAACCTGTAACACATCTGGTTAATGATATCAAACAAAACTTTATAATGAAGCTTAATAAGACGAAGATTTATTACACTTTGCACAAGCTCCATAAATCATACACTCGTCAAAACAGGTTATATTTTTTATATTTGACTCTAAAAACAACGACGTTTGTCAGTATATATTTACCTAAATTAATTATATTATCTAGCAACGTCCAGCCAAATCTCTTACACCTAAAAACTTGAAATTTTCAGAACAAGCTACCCTCATAAATTGGATAGCGACCAAGAAAGGATTTTTGGAAATTTTATCTTTAAGGGGTAAAATAAGAGATAAACGGTTGAAGGAAAATTCCTCAGTTTAAAAGTTTCAATTGCAAGCTAACTGCGACTAACGAAGCGAAGCTCTCATGGAGCGACTTCAATGGCGTTTGTAACACCGGGCAGAACTTCGCCATTTCTTATCCGTTTTCAGATTTTTTTTCTGCTACGGAAATTATGCAGCATCTATTCAAATTATGCAGGTCGTGACGAAGCCCGAATTTCAAAATTCGATCTAATAAATATATATATGGGAAAATACTTAGTTTGATTTAACGCTTCGGTCAAATTTATGCTGCTAGCAGGTTATACCTTTGCGACTGCGGCTACCTAGTAATATTAAGTACAACTTTTTGAATTTTTGAGAAAAATTAGAAGAATTATTCATGTCTAGTTGACGCCCGCGGCTACGCAAGCGTGGTGAAGTTTCCCCGGTCCCGTTTCCCACGGGAACTTGTTCCCGAAATTAAAAGTAGCCTATGAGTGATTCTGACGTGTAAGTTATATTATTGTAAAGTTTCATCAAAATCTATTCAGTGGATTTTGTGTGAAAGAGTAACAAACATCCATACTTACAAACTTTCGCGTTTATAATATTAGTAGGATATTTATTTTATAACTGAATATTCATAGCAAGTTTTACGTTCTAATCAAGTTCCTAACTATGAAAATGTTGATATGAACTTTGAGAATGTTGGTTTAAAGTAAAAAGTTTACATTCAAGTACATTATGACTAAAATTTTCATCTTTAATAAAAAACCTAGGTAACGTTTTGGTTATAAAGTAGGCCTCAAAAACACGTCAGACTCATTTTTCATAATATAGTCAATTTTACATAAACTTAGGGTTAAAATATACGCTCAACGACACCGAGATAAAAAATTCTTTGAATAAACCGCCGACGTCGTCTAAAAATAATTTTGTATATTTTATTCTTATTTCCGGTTAATTAATGATAGAGTGCTTGAGACTATCCACTTAAAAGCTTCAGGGTTTAGGTAAGATCACAAATATTGTAATAATAGTCACAAATAATCTTCACTGTGGCTGGTCCTCGGATGGGTGACCACTTTGTGGCATTTACATTTGCGAGCGTTTCCGTGCTTCGGAAGGCACGTTAAGTCCCGGTTGCCAGTAAAATGGCAGTCGTTAAGCCTGGTTGAAGGCCTTATGGGCGGCTTGAAAATTGCAACAGCAGGTAGCCACAACCTGCGTCTGTCTATTTCAACACGGCAATGGGCTCACCACCAATACGTGGGACAGGAATCAACACGGTGAAAAGTGGGCATATAGTATGCCTCTGCCACCCCTTCGGGGATAAGGCGTGATGGATATTTATTTTAAATAATCTTCACGCTGTATCCCTGACAGAGGACAAATCGCCAGGCTTCGTTGATCTGTGTATACTTTTTTTTTATTTGATTTTCATAAACAAATCGTTATAGCTAGCCAGTACAACGGTTATAAAAAACCGTTATAGGTTTGTCCTGACAGCCACATTTTATAAAAGTAATTACTTACGAATCTAAAGAAATACATTCTTCCACTCTAAAAACTACTAAAAACTACGAATCATCTACGAAAAATCATCTAAATATCTCTAAATATGTTCTTTTAAAATATAAAGTTTTTTAGAGAATTCCTCAAAACATTTGAAATTTAGTTAGATAGATATATTCTTTATTGTAACACCAAAATACATTTAAACCTATAAATAATGTAATCCTAAATTGGTTTTACAATTGGCGGCGTTATTGCACTAAGGCAATTCTTACAGGCAACCTTTGGATGGTGACTTAGAACAGAAATTTGGGCAGAATGGTGTTACATTTAAATGTTATCACTTCGTTGAATGTTTTTTTTCTTTTTAATCACACGGTACAATTATAAATGATATTCACATGATACATTTGTTTCGGTTTCAGGACAGTGGTCCAACTGTAAATCCAAGCAGTTGAACTACGGGTCTTGTCATTACTAGACCAGTGCCAGGTCCCAGTTTCCAATTAAAAATACTGATTGGACATCTGCTACTAAAAACCCGTAGTTCAACTGGTTGGACACTACAGTTGGACCTCCACTGCCCCTAAACGAATACATTTACAACTCAAAACTATATATATACTAAACTAGATGACACTAGACTACGGGCTTCGCCCGTGACATACTTTGAACTCCCGTCGCTTCTTCGGAATCCCTTCGCTTATAAATTCTACAATATTGCATAAAAATTTGCCCGATTTGTCGACATTTATGGCTACTGCTCCGCTCTCTAGGGTAGTAGCGTGATGATATATAGTTTAAAGCCTTCCTTTATAAATAGGCTATCTAACACAAAAAATAATTTTCAAATGTTACTAGTAGTGGAATTCCCCGTCTGGCCAAGTGGCCAATCTCTTGGTGAGAGACAAGTCCAGCTGTGGACTATGGTAAGCGCATTTGATTATTTGATTTTTTGTATCACTTCATATTATGGTGTAACCGCTGTACCGCTCACTGCGTACAAAATTGTACGCAGTGAGCGGTACAGCGGTTGTGGTCAAACTATACTTATCCTGTATTGTTGCCTGACGTTTCGATCAGGTTGTACCGACCTTGGTAACACGCTGACTCTAAGGCGCTGTTATTTTGCCTGCAAAATTATTTACACTTGAATTGAAAAACAACTATATTCGAGAAAGGTACATTATTTTAACATCGACCAAATCATAGGCGGAGACGAGAACTAATACTTAGTGAAGTATAAAAACAGTAAAAGTGTGGCGCCGTATCTTGACCTACTTAAGTTTACAGTAAGTACCTTAGAACGGGAAGAAAGTGTACCTACTCAAGCAGCTCCCCTTACGTAGCAAAATAAACTGTGAAACTTCCTACTAAATACAAGGCCGAGATAGCATTGTCAACGTTTATTTGCTTTGGTAAATTGTGTGTGACGGAATCTTGTCAGATCATAAAATCTGCATAAAACTGACTTATAAAATTCACATTAAGGAGGTGAGAGATAGCAATTTACGTCATTATCATATTATTCTGAGACCTAGTTTCTTTTTGTTCTTTTTTTGTAATTATTTTATGGCCTGGTTACATATTTATTTCGTATTTCTTCAACCTTCTTATTATCTAAAATGTCCCTGTCCTCTACGTTTTAGTGAAGTAAAGTCCTAAGTCAAATTCAGTCGTACTCCGTTAACGTGGTAGTAAATGTGACCTTCAGTGGAATTTGCTCGGCAAGATGTAAAATAGCATTTCACTGCGATATATCACTGTCCTTCACTATACGAGTAGCACACGTTTACACAACATATATGTCTAAAAAACTACCATTTTTAAACATAAAACAAGATAATGCACTAGTTTTGCATCCCTGCCAGCCAAGGCTGCAATTCTACTCCACAAGGGCGAACAATGCTAGGGCGTGCCCCAGAGGCGACGCGCACCAGTTCGTCCCCGCTGATGCGAAAAGAGTGAACCAGAGCGGCGTAGGGGACCGCCACCCTACACGCGCGGCCCGACAGCACGGGAAGTGGAGGACGGACGGAGTGCAGGGTAGCTGCGTGGAATTTTAGGGGAGGAATGGAAGAGAAGATGAATGAGTTAATGGATAATGAATCTGCAGGAAGCGAAAGAAGTATGCATAGATCGCAACGCCTGTCGATCTGTCCTCTCTGACTACCCCGTCAGGGACACAGCGTGAAGATAGTTAGCTAGAATTTTTTCACGGTTTGTAAATTTGACTTCTTTAATGAAGTTTTCAAAATTTTCTTCATTCTGTGTTCTAAATTCATACTTGTGTCTTTTTTTACGCTAACTATTTTAAAAAATGCCTTAAGAATGCGATCTGGTACAGTCGGAACCACATAACGAGGAATGTTGTTTGCTCTTTCTCTCTCACACGCGCCCTAATAGAGGCGAAAGTAATAATAATGTCGCGTGCTAAGATCACTGCTTTAGACTTATTATATAACACTTTTACTTTCGTAAAGTTTTAAGCTTACGTTCTTTTAATTGTTAGTGCTATTTAATGATGAGTAGGTATCGTAAGTTGTCAAAATATACATTACTGACCAAAGCTACCAAGACATTTAGGAATCAGAGTACACTTTGGTAGTGTGGTAAATAGGGAATGCAATCCCGGTCTCGCGGGATCCCGCATTCGCAAGATCTTGTGTAATTTTTCAGGATTAATCCCGAAGCATAATTTAACGAGATCCCGTTCGAGATTGACAATATTAGGCGGCAGTGGTCAGCAACGCTAGACTAAAGCTTAGATAAATTAGAGTCAGTCATAAAAAATAAATGGATTTAATTGAGTACGGAGGAACAAGTAGGAGATTTTTGTACTTTCCATATAATTGTTCAGTCACGCTGTTGCCAACCAGTGTTAAAACACTTTGTTTTTGAAGAAGCGCTCGAGACTCTGCTAACTAAGTGTTCTGTAAGCGATCACTGCGTTAAGCAACTTTCGCTATGGCTGGTCATTGGGTGGGTGACCGCTTTGTGACATTTACATTTGCAAGCGTTTTGGTGCGTCGGAAGGCACGTTAAGCTGTTGGTTCCGGTTACCAGAAAAATGGAAGTCGTAACGCCAAATTAAAGGATTGAAAATTATCACCAGTAAGTCGCCACAGCCTGCTCCTGTTCCTTTCAATACGGCAATGGGCTCACCACCTATTATTTGGGACAAAATGCTTACAGTGAAATGTGGACGTATAGTAACTCTTCAGATATAAAGGCCTGATAAAAATAAAATAAATGTCTAAATATTCTTCATCCTAATTATAATTGACTGCCTCTGTCGCGCGGTGGGCGTGTATACGACTGCTATGCAAGAGGTCATGGGTTACCACTAGGATAAAACTTTGTGTGAGTAGCACGATGGTTTATTCTGTGTCTGGGTGTTATATATCTATAACATGTATGTATTTACAAATATATAAGTATATTTATCAGTTCTCTGGTTACCTTAGTACAAGCTCTGCTTAGATTGGAATCAGATGGCGTGAAGTGAGTTGTCCCAGCGATATTTATTTATTTATTTAGTTCTGATTATCTCTGAAGGGCACTGGGAGTATTAGATTACTTAATATTTAAATGAAGTCAGAGTAATCCGCGAATAGTCACGGATCAACGCTTATCGCTTCATAGAGCCTTACGCACAGCGCCATTACTTATACTCGTAACTGCAGTTGACAGTTGACGACTTCTCCAAAAGATGACACGCGGCAAAAAATCTCGCATAAATTTAATGTTCATTTTATACTAATTCTCTTATAAGTTCTATTACATAATATGAATTAAAAAATAGCCAATAATTTATATCAAAAAGTACAATACGTGTTCCTGTTTCACACAGGAACTTATCTTCAGGATAAATGTATGACTTGAAGGTTATCTGTATACCAAGGTTTAGACAATTTGTCTAATCTTGGTATACAAATAACTTCAAGGTTTAGCGGTGAAAGTGTGATTAAGTAATAAACATTTAAACATCGTCACAAACTTTCACATTATAATATTAGTAATATTAGTAGGATTTAGTAAATTGATTTATCAAATACTAGGTGACCCCTCCCCGGCTTCGCCCGTAACATACTTTGAACTCCCGTTGCACCTATTATTCCCGTCGCTTATAAATTCTACAAAAATGCTTAAAAGTTTCTACTGATTTGTCGACATTTATGATTACTGCTCCGCTCTCCAGGGTAGTAGCGTGATGATATATTTTTTGTCCCACGTCATAGGTAATTAGCCCATTACCATGTTTAAATAGACAGACACACGTTGTAAATTTTTCAAGCCGCTTATTAGACCTTCAACTTGCGTTAACGACTGTTATGTTACTTGCAACCGGGGCTAACAGATTAACGTGCAATCCGAAGCACGGAAACGCTCCTAAATGGAAATACCACAATGCGGTTACCCATTCGTAGCCAACCATAGCAAAAGTTGCTTAACGCAGAACAACACATAATTTCAGAAACACGTTTTACATATTTCTATTTATCATCTACTGAATCTCAAAAAAAAATCTTAAGTAAGGAAATATCACAATGTGTTAACCAACTCGGGTCACGCTCCTCCCTTACCGTTTTATCTCATTATTAAAATCTTCAACTTTGTATATAAGCCGCTTAATCCAAGACTTTGAAAGCTCGACTTATCGTGGCGGGAAACAATATTAATTAATGGGGAAATAAAATTGCAAATTAAACGTCCTTTTATGAATCTTAATAAAATGAACTCACAAGTATAGTATATCATTTTAAGTCACGTATTAGATTTGGTAATTCGTTAAAGAATATACAAGTAGTATAAAAAACTGAAAAATATATGTTCCGCCATTTTGTGGCGGCAGCCATCTTGAACCGATTTTCATCAAACATAGCTAAGAACACTCCCGACTAATTCACCTTTCATCCAGAAAAAAAACAAAATGAAAATCGGTTTACCCGTTCGGGTGCTACGATGCCACAGACAGATTCAGATACAGACTCGTCAAACTTATAACACCCCGTCGTTGTTGTTAAAGCTCTCATAAAGAAGCTCTCTTTATTCTTAGTTCTATATTTTCGCGTTCCTTTATTTTTCCTACAACAGGTGTCAAAACGATAGTATGACTACATGACTACGAGGACACGTATATCTTTGTAGTCATACTGGATGACACACTAGTATGACTATGAGGAAACGGCGGTGTTTTAATATGGCATATGGGCGCCATTTCAACGGTTTAAAAGTCTCCCACCACTTATAACGTTATTTTTAATTATCATTATTGAATATAATATATATAAATATAAATATTAACGTCTCAAAAAGTATGTGAGATATCTGAAGTGGTCACCATAACCTTTTGACGTTTATAACACTAATAACCTTCGAATCCTTTGAAAGAATCCAACTCTATAAACCACTATTACATTAATTTTGTGAAAATAATATCTTATTATCCTATTTCATACCATAAAATGCATTACTGAAATTCCGTTCCAGCTCTATTAGAGCATTGAAAACTTCCTCATACCAGTTTAACTTGGTTGTCTAGAGATGCAGTTCGTCGAGTTGCTTTGGGGATCCTAGCGTTGAAGACAAACTTTGGCCCAATTCCATTTAGGGACTAAACGAGGTTGAATAAGTAGATAGAAACTAGGACAATTAAGTACTTGTTTGTAGATGTGTCCTACATTAATGACCATAGATATCGCTGTATTAAATCTATACTCTATACCAATATCGTGCTTCGGAAGGCACGTTAAGCCGTTGGTCCCGGTTGCCAGTAAAATGGCTGTCGTGAAGCCTGGTTGAAGGCCTTATGGGCGGCTTGAAAAATTTCAACAGCAGGTCGCCACAGCCTGCGCCTGTCCATTTCAACACGGCAATGGCCTCAAAAATGCATACGGTGAAATTTGGGCGTATAGTATGATATGATATGATACCATAGAAATTTAGCCTACCCCTTCGGGGATAAAGTCGAGACAATATATATGTATGTATACTTATACTAATATATAAAGTTGAAGATTTTTTTTTTATTTGTATGTTTGATTGAACGCGCTAATCTCAGGAACCACTGATTCGATTGAAAAAATAATTTTGTGTTAGATAGCCCATTTACCGAAGTAGGCTATATGTCATTATAATCGTAAATGTCAACAAATTGGGCAAATTTTCGTACATTATTGTAAGATTTATAAACACGATGGGATTACATTGATGCGACGAGAGTTCCAAGTATATCATGAGCAAAGCTGTGAGGGTCAGCTGGGGTCAGCGTTTTATGTATCGTTATATAGTATTTCCAACCACATAATTTAATGTTTATTTGTAAAAATAATCATAAATGACTTCAAAACTACACATACATTAAATAGGTATTCCTTTATGTGGGTTACTTAAAAAGACACACGCACAGGCGTGAAGTTATGGTGAATAAAAAACATATAATAAAATTCTATAAGCTCACTGCAATCGCGTTTTTTTACTTGTGGTTATTGAAGAGTTCTGTTGCATATTTCCATTAATCTTCATGTAAACATCACCTAATTAGATTGTGACCGAGTCAAACATTAATATAATGCTTTTTCCTATCATCCTTTATAGTCTTTTTTGTTCACGAACCAACTTTTTTACCGACGTTAATAAACATTAATAAGGATAACTCTAATACAGATTTTTATAACATTTAAGTAGGACCACACGAGAAAAACTTGCCTTCAAATAAAAAAGATCACCCAGAAAAAAGTTATGAGGTAATACACATAAAATTAATTCCAGGCGTAAGAATACCTCCTCCCTTTTTTGAAGTCGGTAAAAATATATGGAATCTTTCTTCTATTCTATGAAAAATAGTATATCACTGTGATGTATCTCAGTCTTTTATTTTCTCACGTTGACACAACCTTTATGTCTAAGAATCAATCATTTTTACACATAAAACAAGATTAATGCACTAGTTTCAGAAAATATTATAGAGCAAGCGTTTGCCGTTCGTTACATTCCTTTGCGAATTCATCTTCACATAGTATAAAACAATCTAGATCATGGATCTTGAGAAGTAGGCACTGAGGGGAAAATTTACGCGGTTATGACGTCACAAACTGTCAAAAGTGTCATTTGTATTATAGATATATCCACAAATCTATACTAACTTATTAAGATGAAGAGTATGTTTGTTTGGTTGAACTCGTTAGTCTTGGGAACTTCTGGTTTGAATTGAAAAATTCTTAGTGTGTTGGTAAGCCCTGTGTCGAGGAAAGCTACTACCCAGGAGAGTGGTGTAGTATTCACTTACATATAAATTACTTACACATATATATAAATTCCTTAATTTTGTTAACATTTGTTTTTTTTAACACCTTAAAAAAAACATATGTTATCAAAATTTAAACTAATAAATTTAAGTATGTAAGTATAGGTTAAATGAGCGCCACGGTGTTTCGAAGAATGTCACGGGAATCCATGGGGCACACCTAATATACATATATATTTTAGAAATATGCCCAGAATTTTAGACTTTGCAAGTAGGTATTGGCGCACTTAAAAAATCAAGAAAGATGGCTTGTGACATCATAACTATCGATCTCCATTCTTAGATGTTCACATGAATGATGTTGACATCAATTCAGTAGATGTTGTTATGCCAAAGATTTTTTGTCCGGTATTATATTATATTTACAGAAGCGCTCGTGGCCCCGCGGTCTCAGTGTTCGGTAAACGATCACTGAGGTACGCAACTTTCACTATTACTGGTCGTCGGATGGGTGACCACTTTGTGGCATTTACATTTGCGAGCGTTTCCGGGCTTCGGAAGGCACGTTAAGCCGTTGGTCCCGGTTGCCAGTAAAATGGCGGTCGTTAAGCCTGGTTGAAGGCCTTATAGGCGGCTTAAAAAATTTCAACTGCAGGTAGCCACAACCTGCGTCTGTCTATTTCAACACGGCAATGGGCTCACCACCTATTACGTGGGACAGGAATCCACACGGTGAAAAGTGGGCATATCATATGCCTCTGCCACCCCTTCGGGGATAAGGCGTGATGGATATTTTATATTTAAACCTCTAAGGCCGGATTCGACCAAACACGAAGTTCCACGAGTGTAACTAGTATGGGAATAATTTTACACCTTGAATTTACCCTTGGGATAACTTTGATTACGTTTTTCCAAATTACTCGACGATTACGTTAAACATGTTTTTGTTATTCTACGGTTTTTTTACCGGACAAAAATCTATGTACTACTATTTCTTTCACCTTGACTTGAAATGTCATAACAATTTAATTTTATAGGATTATACGGTAAAATGTCAGTTAAGAAGTTTTGTCATCTCGTGCTTTGAAGGCTGTTAGTTACCATAGGAGTTGGTAAAACAGAAAATCATTTTACTCTTAGAATAAGTAGAAATTACTCTCGAGTAAAATCTTATTCTTGTTTGGTCGATTCCACCCTAAGGGAAATTTCTCTTCGGACATACCTCAAAACGAGGAATAATGTGTTGAATAGTCCTAAAAACACGAATATTGTCATCGTTGTCTAATAAGCGCTTCTCCTTTTATGTTCAACTATATTATATCAGTTACTCATTGAGTTCCTATTTTGTGATTTCACGTCACCAGCTGATAATAGTATCGAATTCACTATCTTGGGGAATAAGGCCGCAAATATGAGGAACGTGAATCTCAAACACTTCGCGACAACGTAGGCCTTCAACGTAGTTTAATTACAGTTACTGCCATGTTAATGGCAACCGGGACCAACGGCTTCACGTGCCTCCGAAGCACGGAAATTGTGTCCAAAAAATAATATATTATGTTTATATTAGTTCTCATTCAATAGACCCCCGCCGCTGGGCTTAGTCATGAATTATTATTAAGCCCGTCACACACGTAGTTATAATATATATAATTATATGCTGTGCTATAATATACCTACCTATTCAGGTCATAAGTATTGTCACACAGTAAAAACTTTTCTTTTAGAATCCTGGCCACAAAAAAGTTTATTGAATTCGAATTTCGAATTGTACATGAAAATATCGGAAAATTCTTTTTTCGGATCAAAAAATTTTTACCGTAGAAGAGAGCTACAACAAACAAAATGATAAGGTGTACGCACACAGTAGTGAAGAAGCGAGCAACCGTATTCCGCGTGTCCAACGAGATCATTTTCCACCCTCGCTCATGGTATGGTTGGCAGTTTCTTATTGGGGCTTAAAAGAGGTACATTTTTGTGAGAAAGGTGTAAAAACGAATGCAGTTGTGTATCAAAATACAGTCCTGACAAACCTTGTGGAACCTGTTTCTCATACCATGTTCAATAACAGGCACTGGGTATTCTAACAAGATTCAGCGCCAGCTCATAGAGCGAAGAGCACACAAGACTGACTGGCGGCGCGTGAAATCGACTTCATCCGGCACGAAGACTGGCCCTCATTCAGTCCAGATTTAAATCCGTTAGATTACAAGATATGGCAACACTTGGAGGAAAAGGCGTGCTCAAAGCCTCATCCCAAGTTGGACTCACTCAAGACATCCTTGATTAAGGCAGCCGCCTATATTGAAATGGACCTCGTTCGTGCTGCGATAGACGACTGGCCGCGCAGATTGAAGGCCTGTATTCAAAATCACGGAGGTAGGTCCTTATTTATATAATTAACCGTAATTTATATAATTACTATATATAAATTACGGTGTATGTTGGTGACGTCATAGAAATATATATTATAGCTGCGTGTGCGGTCACTTGAATATTTGTATAGAAAATATATCGTAATATGCCTTGTTACATTTTACATTATTAGATGTACCTATATTATAGCTCGAAGCGCTCGTGGCCCCGCGGCCTCAGTGTTCTGTAAACGATCACTAAATTACAAAACGTTCATTATGGCTGGTCCTCGGATGGGTGACCACTTTGTGGCATTTACATATGCGAGCGTTTCCGTGCTTTAGAAGGCACGTTAAACCGTTGGATGCCAGTAACATGACAGTCGTTAAGTCAAGTTGAAGGTCTAATGGGCGGCTTGAAAAATTTCAACAGCAGCTTGCCACAACTTGCGTCTGTCTATTTCAACACGGCAATGAGCTCACCAACTATTACGTGGGACAGGAATATACATAATGAAAAGTGGGCGTATAATATGCCTCTGCCACCTCTTCGGGGATAAGGCGTGATAGATATATAAATAAATAAATTATTGCTACGTGGGTGACGGGCTTTAATGTGAAAGATTTTTTTTATCTTGCCAGTCTCAGGACCGTATTTAAGAACGTTTATCAATACTTAAGAAACACTTGAGAGTAGATTTTATAAGGCAAAATCTAGTCTCAAGCGTTGATCGAGTATTGAGAAACGTTCTGGAATACGGACCTCAGAGTATAACACGCAGTATTGCGTCACATGCATAATGTCGTGTCACAAGATTAATGATGTATCAGCCTTCTTAATCGACTCTTTGCCTCCCACACTTAATTTTCTAGGAGGTCGAAAATCCATTATTATGTTTGTCATGAACAGTGTTCATGACCCGTGACGCAAAAAAGGGTACTAGTTGTCTTGTTTTGTCATTATTTATGTGATGCCGTTCCTCTTAACTAGGTGAACCGATTTTGTAGCAAATTTAAAAATGAATCTATTTTATCGAGCCGAGAATATTCTTATCTAAAAAAACAGATAAACAGTACTAAAGAAGTAAAATTTGTGAGTTTGTGACGTTGTGGGGGTAATTTTTGAATCTGCTGAACCGATTGCAAAAAAAACTTTCACTGTATTAGCATAATGACTTGTGTGAGCGTTGTTCATTTTATAATGAACAACACTCCTCTTGTTGGTAATCTCACAAGAGGAGCGACAAGCCACTTCGGAAGCTGCGCTGGCACCGACTTAGCTTGATGCTCTTCTTGAAAAAAGGCCTCCGTTAAGTCCAAAACTAGTCGGGCTATACCGATATTTACATGTGAGTAAAACCGTTTAATGTTATTTTTAAACTTTCGCGGTTTATATCTTAATCTTAATAATATTATAAACGTGAATATTGGTACGAATGTTTATTACTTTTTCACATAAAAACTGTTGAATGGATTTTAATGAAACTTTACAAAAATATAGCCTATACATCAGAATAACACATAGGCTACTTTTTATCCCGGGAAAAGTTCCTGTGGGAAACGGGAACAGGAAAGTTTCTTTACGTGGACGAAGCCACGGGCGTCAACTAGTATTTTATATATTACTCGGGACTTCACGTATGTTCATGTACATTCTTCATGCACATCATGTACAAATGGTTTTTCCCGTGAACATACATACATACATATCGTCACGCCTCTATCCCCGAAAGGGTAGGCAGAGGCATACTATACGCCCACATTTCACCGTATGCATTTTTGGCCCACGTAACAGGTGGTGAGCCCATTGCCGTGTTCCCGTGAAGTCCCGAGTAATGTATAAAATATAAAACCGTTTTGTTAGGAATAATTCTTTCACTGTTAGAAAGTTTATGATTATTTATAGATCCTACTTTTCTGCCAGGAATATGTTTCTGTGGTAAAACGGATACGGGAAATATTCACCACATAGGCAGAGCCGCGGGTATTAACTAGTCTCAGATTATGCGTAATAAATTAAATAATAAAAAATCTTTTAATTTTACATGAATTACTAGAGAATATGAACCCAATTTCAGATTAATGCCAATTTTCCTTACTGCTCATATTTATTTACTGTGCCATATCTCTCGTGAAATACAGACATCTGCTGACGAATTTTTTAAGCTGATTTGGCTTAACGAATACCTGTTCCTGACAGTCAAGATCAACAACATGCCATCTCAAGCACGGAAACTCTCGTTAATGAATATGTCACGAACACTCACCCATATTAGGACTAACTTTAGCGAATATCGATTAAAGCAGTAATCGTTTACAGAACACTGATTCACTGGAACTATGAACACTCATTTAAAGATCTTTTTTTTATACCACTGAGGTGGCAGACAAGCATACGGCCCACCTGATGGAAAGTGGTCACTTTAGCCTATGGACGTTTGCAACTCCAGAGGTGCAGTACTCGCGCTGCCGACCCTTTAAAAACCTTTTATGAACCCTTTTAAAAAACCCTATAGTGTAGACGTCCAGGAAAACCCGGACAGGGATCTTATTCGCAATTAGTCACAGTAGATCTCTAGTAAATTAATTATTGCAGTAAGATATACATTATTTATCTGCTTCGGTGGCTTAACTTGTAGTATACTCGTATGTACTCGTAAAAGACTGCTGTAAGGTCTCAGGTTTAATTCCCTGTTCAAATCAAATACTTGTGTGACCCGCAAATCTTTTTATTCGGAGTTTGGGTGTTTACTGTGTAGGTATATAATTGTATGTATTTAGAAATATATAACAGTTCTCTATCTCATAACACAAGCTTTTAGAACAGAATTAAATATAAATATACTTTATAGTACACCAATTAATGCTTAAATGAAAATGGAGTATAGGTTTTCAAATGTACAATGGGCAGCCGTATCGCGAAGTACAATTTCTAAGTGCTGTAATTTTTAAGTACTTTTTCTAACTTTAGACTAAATGGCACTGTATAATAAAAATATCCCTCAATTTTATTATATTATTAAATCCGTCTCAATAATGTACGAATTTTGCCGGATTTGTTGACATTAATGATTACTGCTCCACTTACCTGGGTGTGATGTTATATAGCCTAATAGCCTTACTCAACTGAACTGTCCAACAAAAACATATTTTTTCAATTCGGACCAGTAGTTCCTGATTAACGCGTTCGACCAAACAAACTAACTCTTCAGCTTTATATATTAGAATAAAGTAGTGGTTCTGTGAACCGTAGACATCGGAGTATTTTTTTTTATCAATTGAAGCGCTCGTGGCCCCGCGGTCTCAGTGTTCGGTAAACGATCACAGAGGTACGCAACTTTCACTATGGCTGGTCGTCGGATGGGTGACCACTTTGTGGCATTTACATTTGCGAGCGTTTCCGTGCTTCGGAAGGCACGTTAAGCCGTTGGTCCCGGTTACCAGTAAAATGGCAGTCGTTAAGCCTGGTTGAAGGCCTTATAGGCGGCTTAAAAATTTCAACAGCAGGTAGCCACAACCTGCGTCTGTCTATTTCAACACGGCAATGGGCTCACCACCTATTACGTGGGACAGGAATCCACACGGTGAAAAGTGGGCATATAATATGCCTCTGCCACCCCTTCGGGGATAAGGCGTGATGGATATTTTTTTTATTTTTTTTTTATCACTTAATAGAATATTTCAACATATCTTTTTCCGTTTTGAGCGCTCTAGCCAACCACTACGGGACCATTTCCCCTCCACTGCCTACATATGCCCCTCCCTCCCCGATCGAAATACCCACTCGCTAAAAGTTGTTGGCATCAAGGATTGTCCATGCCAAGTTGCATGCAAATCCGATGAAAATTGCGACCTGTAGACTGAATGGACGGACGGACGGTTGGACATCAATAGCCGTTCCAGTGGAGTTAGAACGGAGACTTTCGTCGGCTCGCTTTAATAAACAAACTATTTCTTCAGCTTTATAAATGAGTATAAATAGTTGTCACTTTGGATTAACACATAGGCTAACAGGAACAAGTTATTGCAGATGGTTTAAGCCGCCGGCATCAAGCTGTATCCCTGACAGGGTAGTCAGAGAGGACAAAACGCCATGCTTCGCGATCCATTAATAATTCTTTCGCTTCTTATAGATTCATTAATCGATACATACATGCACGTCTGGGTATATGAGTACTTATACTTTATTCCGCAGGCATTCAGCTAGTAAATAAATAAAAATGCTTCTTAGTTCAATAATAACGAACAAACAACCAGTGGCGTAACTATAAGGTGGCAGGGCTGGCAAAATGCCACGGGCCCCCGACCTGAGAGGGCCTCGGCCCAAGCGGCTGAAAGTGCAGAAATAACATAACATTAAAAAAAAATTAGTTAAAAATTTTTCAATTACTTAAAATAAAAGCGACACGCAACTAAGGACCAAAACATACAAATCCAATCTAATAAGATTTGTCTACGGCTTGGGGTTCCGATCTGCGCTTCTCATAAATGTCCCTGTGGCAGTGATGTCGACAAGTTAGGACATCACTGACTGTCATGCCAAAAAAGTGCGGGCCGCTTCTCGAGACATGCCGCACTTAACGATTCATACGCCGGTCCCTTACCACCGTCAACGTGCCAAGTCTACTTGAGCCGACTAGTATTGCAAGAGACGATGGCAAAAGACCGGACGGTATGAGTTTGATTTCATGGAAGTTGGGCCGGCTGCTGGTATGGGATGCAACCTGTTCAGACACGCTGGCCCCTTCCCATCTACATGAAACGAACTACAGAGCTGGTGCGGCTTGTGAAGCGGCTGAAAAAGCTCACGGGCATGCAAATACAGGGGTCTAGGCTCCGAATATGATTTTGTTCCATTCGGTGTCGAGACTCTTGGTCCGTGGGGTCCTAGCGCTATAAGGCTTTTTAAGGAAATAGCGAAAAGGTTAGTCAACATCACAGGAGACCGAAGAGCTGGCAGGTACCTCGAGTCTAGCTATTCAAAGGGGGAACGCTGCCAGTATCTTCGGAACCTTGCATAAAGGGATCTCTTTTAAAAATATATATATTATTTTTAAGGTTATATTTAATGTTAATATTAAGTTAAGTTGATATGTATAGATAATATTAAATTTTTTTTTTATTTGAGGAATCACAATTGACTTGTCTATAAGATTTTAACAAAAATGTCGATCAATTTCAGAACGTATCCATTGGTGGTTGCTTAATTTTTTGTCGCGATACATTGGTAGCACGGGCAAGCTAGTGGCGATGACGATCGGGGAATTCCCTTATTCCTTATAGTCTAAGAAACACCCAATAAAATAGTTTTATGGCACTGCCGGCGCGCCAGGGCAAAGAAAGCATTGACATGAATTTTTGAATTTAAAAATGGAAGCAAATCGTGTAGCTGTAAAATGCTCCATTACCTTACTCAGTTTTCGGTCCACTTTCAGAGTAGAAATTGAAAAGTCTTATATTAAAGGACTTGCTGATTTATTAATTGATGCGCTCGTGGCCCCCCTAACTCAGTGTTCTTTAAACTATCATTGCAATAAGCACTTTATGCAATGGCTGGTTCTAGGATGGGTGACCACTTTGTGGTAGTATCATTTGCGAGTGTTTCCGTGCTTAGCAAGTTAGACTGTTGGTCCCAGTTCCCAATATCATGACAGTCTCTAAACAACTATTGAAAAAAATTCAACTGTAGGCCGCCACAACCTGCGATTGTCCATTTCAACATTTTGATGAACTTAATACCACCTGTTCCGTGAGATAAAAATGCACACGGTGAAATGTGCAAACGCTTGCCACAAGCTTTTTGATATGTGCATAAAAAACGGAACTGGATCGGATCGGCGACAAGCACTCGCAAGCCTACGCAAGTTAAGCCAACGACAGATCCAGACGCTTCAACTTACGGAGGCTTGGCAGTAGGTACATACTTCAGGAAATGTGCACGACATAAAATTTAAGATTCCTAATTTTAATCAGTCACGCCTTTATTCCCGAAGGGGTGGCAGAGGCATATATATACATAAACGCCCATATTTCACCGAAAGCATTTGTCACACTTAAGAAATGGTGAGACTATTACTGTACTGATTGGAGAGGTACTGGTTGTAGAGACCTGCCTTAACGACTGCCATGTTAAGGAAACGCTCGTAAATAGAAATACAATAAAGCGGTCACCCGTCGAATGACCAGCCATAGCGAAAGTTACTTAACTCAATGATCGTTTACAGAACACTGAGATAGCAGGCCACGAGCGCTTCATCGTTCTTTTTACTAATAGTGTCCGGTAACTACTTGGGGCTCATTAAACATAAATTACAATGTGACAATTAAATTTAACTGGGAAGACCCCCATCTAAAAATTATGCCACGGGCCTCAGATGGTTTAGTTACGCTACTGCAAACAACACAACTGGGTGGCATAAATGTAATGTATCTTATAATAGTTTACAGTTTCTTACTAGATAAACCCTAGCTTCGGAATGGATTCGCATATATTAAACGATACTCGAATCGATGAGAATCGATGAGAATATCGAGTCGGCACGAATTCATAGTACGTACGGAAATAGAAACCGCTTGTTATTCTTTATGGAGTTGAATATTTTTTTAGGGTTTCGTAATCAATTGTAAATAAACCTCGTCCATAGAATCATAATAACAGTAGAAATGGCTTGCGGGAACACTAGTGTATACATTTTTTTAAATGTTTGACACGTCAAAATAGCGGCGCCCGCCTGCTGAAAAAGCAGAGATGACGATCCGTGACTAAGGGCCGCTATCTCAGCCAGTAGGGCCCGATAGCGACCCTCAGGTTAACGGCCCATGCCCAATATGCCTTTTCACGCTTCTCTTAAAGGACCCACCCAGGTTTGTAAGAGGGTAGAAACACGTGCGCTGGCAGAGAGTTAAATTTCATGCTTTTATTATGCGACACAAGAAAAACCTGCGGAATCTTTCGGTTCTGGGCACGATAGTGTCCACAATGTGAGGATGACATTTCTGCCCCGCCCTTATTGTTCGAGAACGGAAAGGAGAGGGTGGGATCACATATTACATTTACAACCCATCCGAGGCTCAGCCATAGCGAAAATTGGTTAACGCAGAGATCTATTACAGAAAAACTGAGCCAGTGGGGCCACTAGCACTTACCTCCTAAATTGTAGATCAATAAACCACATTTTTAACTTTTAAATCATAATAAAATGTACTTTAAAATCATGACGAAAATCTTATACGGAACACTACACCGCACCTAGCTCATTCACTTGACTCGACTATACTATAAATACAGAGGTTATGATGATTGAGACATCGTATATTGATATCGGAGCGTATTGTTCTAGGAATGATAATCGAGGTTTTATTTTCATCGAACGTTCAAACGTACATCACCCACGTAGAGAAAGTAGAGAAGCGACGCGTTCTCAGGCGCGTATTTTGAGAGTTATGAGAGAATTAACCTCCAAACAACGAACAGTGGTCGCCAACCCTCGTTGATTTATGACTGCCTCAGTGGCGCGGTAGAAGTGTGTCCGACTGCTACGCAAGAGGTCGGGGGTTCGATTTCGACCCAGCATAAAACATTGTGAGATGAGCACGATGGTTTTTTCTGTGTCTGGGCGTTATTTATTTGTAATATGGATGAATTTAGAAATATATTAGTATGTTTATCAGTTATCTGGTTACCACAGTACAAGCTTTGCTTTGCTTGGAAATCAGATGGCGTTTGTGTGAGTTGTCCTAACGATATTTATTTATTTATATTTAAGATGTACAAGATATTGTTTTACAGTGGATTAGTCGTCTTTGACAAAATATTACAGCAATTAGTATGCAAACTTTCTTATAATTTTTATTAAAGTGAAAAAAGGCAATTTGGTTCAGGACGAGGCTTGAACCCGTGATTTTTGCCTAACCAGGGCAATTCTCGACGCCACTGAGCTACCGAAACAAGTTGAAATTCTTTATTATATTGTTAGGGTCATTTAAGAGTATGACTGGAGCCATCTATCGAACTTCTTAGCAACTTTGATATCAATGAACAGGTTAAAACTATTTTTATATATTGATGCGATTAACTTGACTCTATCTATGGTTATTTTTTAAAGCCATTTGTATATAAACTATCTTTTAAATTTTATTGAAGAGAAAAAGACAACTTGGTTCAGGAAGGTGCTTGAACCCATGACCTTTACCAAACCGTACCGAAACAAGTTAAAATTCTTGAGTATATTATAATCGTCATTTAAGAGAATGAACAGAGCCATCTATCGAGCTACTTAGCAACTCTCGTTATTATCCACAATTTGATGTGTATAGATTAAATCTATTTATTGAAATATAGTTTGATTTTCTGAAATTACAGTGTTTTCCCAAATATTCTCATTTATCATCAAAATATTGTGAAAATACCGTACCTATCAGACAATTTTTGCACATACTCTGCATAAAAATGAGTATTGAAAGTGTAACACTTAACCCAAAAATTAAATCATCTCTTTGTGCTTTACTGTGTGAACTGAATACACCCTAATATTTTTCCTCCAACCCATTGTAATGTAAAATAAACTGTCCTAAGAAATTACCATTATTTTGCACTTTGTCACAACATCACAACCTAAAACGAAGTCTCAACAGCTAATAAATACGAGGGGACGTACAAAGTATGACATCATATTATGACTCAAGTGGGTTTAAAAATCACGAAGGCTTTTATTGTGTACACACAAAAGTATTATAGCTGACTCTATTTTTATTGTGTGAAAATCTTCATGGATGCTATGCCGGTCTCCTACCGACTAAAACCATACGTTTTCCTCCCATTTGTCTATGAAGTCCCAGGAGATAGCCTTTCTATATATGATAGATACGCGTCCTCGGCCGCAGCCGCAGGGGAAAGTGCTGTTCGGCCCAGGTGACTCGCAGCCACAGTGCTCACGCAAGTCGCATCCCATACCAAGCACCTACCCCTCTTCCACGGCACTGGAGTCAATCTGTCTGGTCTCTTGCCATCCGATCTGGACAGACCAGGTGGCTCAAGAACACAAGGCACATCTGCCGAAACCAGAGCTCTCCGTATTAAATCATTAAGGGCATGATGTCGAGGGAACCTACCTGCACTAAGACAAAAACTCAATGCGTAATAGCCGTCAGCCTCCACCAAGGATCCACAGGTGCATATGGGGTTCACACACCCTGCAGCCCAGGCGAAGAGCCACCGCCACACGCAAGGAGTCATCGTCCAATAAAGTACCCAGGTGGGGTGATGGTAACGCGTGCAGCCATGCCCCAGCCTCCGGTTGCGACACAGCAAGCAATATTGACCGATCCGCCCCAGATGCCGCCTCCAACTGCTGTTCGTGGGCAACTTTAATTCTAACCTCATCCCAAGACCTCTGGATATGAGAAGCCGTTGGGAGCCGCGCACCATTGCTGAGCGCCAACCAAGAATCCAATGCGGCGGACGCAAAGGGTATGATAGCCCCATCACTCTCAGAGTGAAGTATAACAGCGACAAGGCCCGCAACCCCATGCGCCGACGCAAGGAACGCCGGCAAGCCAACATCTCGTGCGCGCCTAATCCCAAGGCCCCCGTACCTGATAGACTGTGACGCTAAGTTCCACTGGGACTAAGTAAAAGATACGTTCAAGACTGACTCCACGAGAGACTGCAAAACGTCATCAAAGGACGAGATTTCCGTCGAGCACATCCAGGTAGGGGCTGTTCTTAGCAAATACGCTATCTTAGGCAACGCAAAGCAGATGCGTAACAATGTCATTAGTAATAGGAAATTATAATAACAATATATCATTGGGACAACTCACACAACGCCATCTGATTCCAAACTAAGCAGAGCTAACCAAATAACTGATAAACATACTTATATATTTCTAAATACGTACATATTATAGATAAATTAATAAATAGTGTTTAGGCTTGTCTTTGGTTGAACTACTAGTATCCACGTTATCTCTGCGTTTTTCTATCTTACACTATGGTTAGTCCTGAGATTAGTAGGTAATCATATGTGGTATCGCAATTGATAAAAATAATATGTGCCTTTGCCACCCTTTCTGGCATAAAGGCGTGACTTATAAAAATGACTTTCATTACATTCGCGCTTCCAAATGCTTTCCAAATTACATTTGGAAGCGCTCGTGGCCCCGCGAACGTATTGTTCTGTAAACGATCATTGCGTTAAGCAACTTTTACTATGGCTGGTCCTCGGATGGGTGACCCCTTTGTGGCATTTATATTTCCGAGCGTTTCCATGCTTCGGAAGGCACGTTAAACCGTTGGTCCCGGTTGCCAGTCGTTAAGCCAGATGAAGGCCTTATGAGCGGCTTAAAAATTTTCAACAGCAGGTCGCCACAACCTGCTCCTGTCCATTTCTACACAGCAATGGGCTCACCACCTGTTACGTGGGGCAAAAAGCAAAGCATACGGTGAAACCAGGTTGTATAGTACGCCTCTGCCTACCCCTTCGGGGATAAAGGCGTGACAGTATGTTATGTTATGTTATGTTCATTACAATTATGTACATTAACAACTCCGCACATTAATTGATGTATTAATTTACGGGAATAACGCTAAATTAGGCGTTATTAAACGCTGCAAGGTTAAAATAATTTATCTGTTTTATGAACAAAATGGCGCTAAATTTATCGCATATCGTAAAGAAATAGGATTTCCGACAGAATCTCATTTGACTTGATAGCTTTCAGTATTCGGTCAAACGCAATGCGTATACATTTCACACAATCTGAGAAATAAAATAAAAATATCTGAGAAATAAAATAACATCAAGAACCTTTGCGTATTTTTATACTCGGTACTTTTAGTGTTTTAAATATAGCTCTCCAAAATGATGTCGACCAAATGGAAATGGATGGCGATATTTACCAAATTGAGGGACACTCTTTTGAAAGTAACTCTCAATTTGCTAGAAGTCTTGTGAGAGACTGTGGTTCTTAAGGCTATTGACATTGACGCTCTAGTTGGATGCCCAATGGATGCCACTGACTGAGCATTCCAAGTTACATCATCAGTGGGGAGCAGTATACATGGCCTAAGGATTATCTTTATAAAATATAAGGATTGATGTTAAATAAAAATCATATATGATAACACAATTGCACTCATTGAATAACCAAAGCAATTGCCATAAAAATATATAAAATACTTGTTGGCGCCCGCTGCTCCGCCCGCATAGTTAAGTTATCTCGATCCCACAGGAACTTGTTCCCGTGATAAAAATAGCCAATATGTTATTCTGATGTATAAACTATATTATTGTAAAGTTGCATCAAGTCATCAAGTTGTTTTTACGTGAAAGAGTAACAAACATACATCCATACATTCCATACACTTATAGGGTGTATGCACGTAGTTATAAGGTGATTCATAATAATCACATCCTTTACCCACGTGTAAAAGTATTTTGACTTACAAAACTTTGCTGACAGACCTCGGTATAGATCAGTTTAATATAAATCAACATAAAAGTAACCCCAATAAATTCTCTGTACTGCGATATTTTAACCCTATGTAAATAAAGAAAATGTATTTTTGTACAAGGAGCTAGTTCAACAAAAAGACCACGTTCAACGCGTTTAAATGTAAACCTCGACGAAAGAAAACACAATTGTTATTTAAACGGATTTACGTACATTTGTGTCGCTGCCAACTTTTAATAGAATAGTACCAAGTCGGGAAAGGAATTCCCACGTGAATGCGAAATGGGAATTTATTGATGAAACTGTTGTTGTAAGCTTGGATTCATAAACTTACTTATTTATCTATAATTTGGTACTAGAAGTGACTAAATCTAGGCTATATATAAAACATAGGTACGTTTTGTAATGAAAAATATTTGCAGATTTTATGCTAACATTTAGGATACTTATTGCCATCTAGTCCAAAGTACTGATAAACACATTACTAATATCTTACTAAATACATACATATTATACATAGGAAACACCCAAACATCGAAACAAACATTTGTGGATCACACAAGTAATTTATCCCGACCCGGAAATCGAACCCAAACATCAGCACGGCAGTCACATACACTACCACTGCGCCATCGAGGCAGTTCGAATTGTTTTTTAATGGCGTTTAATCTATACTAATATTATAAAGCTGTAGAGTTTGTTTGTTTGTTCGGTTGAACGCGATTATCTCAGGAACTACTGGTCGGATTTGAAAAATTCTTTTTGTGTTAGATATCCCATTTATCGAGGAAAGCTATAGGCTATATATCATTACGCTACTACACTGGGGAGCGGAGCAGTAGTCATAAATGTCGGCAAATCGGGTAAATTTTTATGCATCATTGTAGAATTTATAAGCGACGGGATTAAATAGGTGCGACGGGAGGTCGAAATATTCCACGGGCGAAGCTGTGGGGGTCATCTAGTATTTTAATATTTTGGGACATTCTCACACAATATCGTCTCTCCAAATTAAGCTAATGTAAGCTTGTGCAATGGGATCTAGACAACTGATAAACATACTTAGGTATATATTTATAAAAATAAACATATTAACATAGTACAAACCCAAACTCCGATACAAACATTCGCGGACTTTTATACTTTACTATTTTTCTGTTTCATTGGTATTTTCGGAAAGCTAATGATCGTATTTGGTCAGGGAATACTGTATTCCATCTTTGCTTTTGATCTTCACTTTTTGATTATTTTTGTGGCGATAACTTATGCGTAGAGTTAGTATTATGGACTCCTTATGAAATATTCAAAGAATTGCGATAGCTCTTTGTGAGATCAATCCGTTATGTTCAGATCAAAGTATCTACAAAGCTATTTAGCTTTCAATGTTTCTTATCTACGTGAATAATATTCCTAGACTTCAATTATTAAAATAGTTTGTCGATAGCTGGTACAGTTTAAAACAGTTATTGCAGTTTCTCAATCTATTTCGCAATGATTTCGCATTTTTAAAGAGGCATTCAAAGGATCCTGTTCAAAATGTTATAATTATGAAAAATTACAGTGTATCTCAATTTGTAATTTGTGACTTTGATTAACAATTGAAAAACAAAGTAATTTAACGCTGTTTAGCTTTAGACTATGTACCCATAATTAATTTACATACCTACATACATATTGTCCGTGTATCCCCGAAGGGGTAGGCAGAGGAAGACACCGTAATAATGTACTCAGGGTCGCGAATTTGAAAATTTTAAGTAGCAGGATTTGTACTCCCATCGTACATTAACGAGTCTGGAATTTATCTTGGTTTGTGGGGATTCCTTACCTGGAACCTCCGTGCCACCATATGTGCTGGACAAGTATGTAACTCCTGGTTGATGTCTGGATGGGCTTGATCCCAGTCCAGGTAGTTGCTTGTCATATTTGGAATCTCAAGGTCGCACTTCGGTGTTGATGCCTTAGTTGCTATCGTCTGCTGTAGCCTTATACTTGGACCCTGAAATTTCCATTTACCGCACGGATAAGAGGTCACTCGTCCTCCCCCTGCAATCCCAGTCGGCGGAGCAAGTGACCTCCCAAAATTTTGTATATATAAAAGATATAAGTGTTTAGAAATTTTAGGCTATTCAATTATTTATATTTCAATTAATATTAATATAAAAATTTAATCAAAAATTAAAAAAAAACCCTGACTTAAAAACCTAAGTTCCCTTTAAAAAGTAAAAAAAATACCTCGCGTTGGGGGACGCTACGATTTTTTTGTCATAAGTACACATGCCTATGATGCTTAGTTAGCAACTTAGGTTAGACTATTTATTGATTGAGGAGGCGAGCGTAGCGAGCCGACGAAAGTCTCCGTTTTAACTCCACTGGTACGGGAAAAATGCTATTGATGTCCGTCCGTCCATTCAGTCTACAGGTCGCATTTTTCATTGGATTTGCATGCAACTTGGCATGGACAATAATTGATATAGACAACAACTTTTAGCCAGGGGGTTTTTCGATCGAAGGGGAAATGGAGGCAGGGGAGGGGAAATGGCCCCGTAGTGGTTGGCAAGAGCGCTCAAAAGGAAAATAAGCAATTATGAATTTTTTTTTTAAAGGAAAAAAATAAAAGAATAAAATAAAGAAAAAAAAATTTAAAAAAAAATTCTACGAAGTCCGAAGTCTACGGTTCACAGAACCACTAGTAATTAAATTGTAAGGTTTGGAGCGGTCCCCCAACGCGAAGTATTTTTTTGTTATCCACAAATATTGGTTTCGGAAATTGGGTGTTCATCAGTTGTCTAGACACCATAGGACAAGACTATCGTAGTTGGGCTAGATGGCGCTGTATAAAAAGTGTACCACAATATTTATTTAATTTAATAGAGTAATAGAGTAGCAATTTGTCACCCGGGGGCCAATATTTAATGGTGGAATTTATTTTAGGTAAGCGAGCATTGCCTGCGATGATACTAAATTCAAATGAAATTTGGTAATTCGCCTAAATACATCATACTTTGATCATTCTAAAACATTCATTAATTACCACTGTATTAGTAGGTATGTAGTCATTATATTTGATATTATAATTTTGAACAGCCGCCGCTATGTTTTTAATGCTGTCTGTACCTACAAGGAAAAGATTGTAATTATTATTCTAAATTATGTATTTGCACTCACAAGTAAGACTATGCATAATTTGATGCTGCCTGTACCTACAAAGACGAGATACAATTATTATCGTAAAATTATGTCCTCGCATTATCAAGTTAGTCTGTGCTTTATTTTGAATGTGGAAAATTTCATGCTTATTTTTAAGAAATCGTCTTGAATTATTATTGAAAACCCATTTAATAATGTTACTCAAATGAAAATGCTATGAAAAGATAGAGCATTGGAATAAAAAACGTGTAATGACACGTTTATTTATTTAAATAGTAACTTTATATTTACTAATATATAAAACAAAAAACAATAAGCATAATCGTGCAAGAAAATTTTGCACCATTATTCGATACGGTCATCTACAGGTATTTTTAAATTTGTGTGATTTGAAGTCGCTTCTTCTCCCTTGTCAAGGAGGTGCTTTAACAGCTTAACTATCAAGCCAGTAGCGCTCGGAAGTTTTGAAATATTCCACAATATACATCTTGGGTCAATAGGCGTCAATAGGGTTTGGGGGCTTAATAGGGCTTGGGTCAATAGGGTTTCAAGTGTAACAGCACTAAGTTACATTGTACGTATGTACAGAATTAAACTTATAAACATTATAATTTTGATAAAATTAGCGTAAGCAGGTTACGCTAATTTTCAATAAAATATACATACATAAATAATAAATATATAATATCGTGGGACACTTTTCACACAGCGACATCTAGCCCAAAGTAAGCTAATATTAGCTTGTGTTATGGGATCTAGATAACTGATAAACGTACTTATATATTTCTAAATACATACATATTATAGATAAATAACTCCCAGACACAGAATAAACCATCGTGCTCATCACACAAAGTTTTATCCTGGGTGGGAATCCAACCCACGACCTCTTGCGTAGCAGTCGGATGCACTCCCACCGCGCCACAGAGGCAGTCGCATATTGACAGACATACATATTGTCACGCCTATATCCCCGAAGGGGTAGGCAGACGCATACTATATGCTCACATTTTACCATATGCATTTCTGTCCCACGTAACAGGTGGTGAGCCCATTGCCTATTGCCTGGAATTTTTAATAATGGTGTGATTTAGTTACAGACTTCAATTGACCAGTTCAATTGCTTGAACTAGTGAGTTTCTTTTTGGTGAACTTTTGAAGAAAATTATTATGAAACTATATTAACTATATGAAACTGTCGAGTAGGTACTACGGTACATGAGATGCTACAGGTTGGTACGAAACGAATTACGATGCGATTTTTTTTATTAGTTAGAGTGATTCTTATGGAAGGTTTTTATGTATAATTTGTTAAGATTTTGTAAACATTGACTAAATTAAGTAAAATGATTATTGTTGGGGATGTCGGAAAAATAAGCCGTCTAGGAGCTTTCAACGAAAACGCTGCCTAAACCCTTTGAGATGTAACAATATAAGGTATGGTGCAATTCTGTATCTAATGTTGGTCTACAAAAAAATCCGCGACGATACATGTTTTATCTCTTAAGAATAACAAACTATATCCATTATAATACTTCAAAAACCAACAATTATAAAGCGGTAATTTGAAGGCTATTTACACAAATCCTTATCATTTTTACTACGTTAGTTGGCTTCAGCATTTTATGAAGATTATTTTGTCCCTTTGCAACTTGCAAATTAGATCAATATCTTACGAGTTATAGTAAAATCAAAATAATGCGCAAAGAAATAAATTTCGTGTAACCATAATTCGACCGGGTCGTGCGGAGAAGTACGAGTAATCAACAAATTTAGAAAATGATCATACATTATTGTGAAATTAATAAACGACGGGATTAAATACCCATTTAATCAATTGGCACCCGCCACGGGGTTCAAAGTACGTCATGGGCGAAGCCGGGCGGGTCAGCTAGTTATAAAATAATTTAGATCATTTTGCTATTTACCTAAAGCTTATCAAAGCAGTTGTACCGTTTTGAAAAAGCGGTTAGTAAAAACATTTACTTTACACGAGAAAATAAAAATGTTTCATTTTTTATATTATTTCTCATCATTTTTCATGCTTATTCAGAGCTGAATACCATTAAAGCAGGGGTACCACAAGGGAGCGTGTTAGATCCAGTTCTATACCTGCTTTACACCCATGATATACCAGTTATACACCATAATACCATTGCTACTTTTGCTGACGACACTGCAATTATGGCTACAGGATCAAGCCATAGGGAAGCAGTTAGCAAAATACAACAAACTGTTACGCAAATTTATGACTGGGCTCATAAATGGCAAATAAAGCTAAATAAGTCAAAGTACGGACTTTGACTCGTTTAGCTTAACATTGACTTCACATATAAAAAATATAAGTACTATCCCATATTTATACATGGCCTGAAAGTGCCACACGAAAACATAGCTAAATATCAAGGTATAACACTAGACGCTAAACTACGATGGAAAGCTCATGTTAAACAGAAAAGGCAAGAGCTGAACATTAGATATAAAAGTATGTATTGTCTAATAGGCCGAAATGCCAGTTCATCAATACATAACAAAGTACTAGTATATAAGCTTACTTTAATGCCTATCTGGAAGAACGGCATACAACTCTGAGGCTGTATTAAAACAACCAATGTTGATATAATACAACGATTCCAGAACAAAGTACTACGGGAAATTGCCAACGCGCCCTGGCACATACGAAACGACGACCTCCACCGTGATCTCAAGGTGGATACAGTCAATCAAACCATCCAGAGGTCTGCTGCAGCCCAAGAACGTAGGCTCCTACATCATGTGAATATCGAAGCTATTCAATTGCTTGATACCACAAACATAATGAGACGATTAAATAGAACTAAACTTTACGAGTTAGTGTAGTAATAGTGGACCAGGGGTCACCGCCTGGGGTGATCTGTGTTTTGAACAAACAATAGTGAAGTGCTATAACATAAAACTCGTTAACAAACTGTTTTCATTAATTTTTATACTTATCAGACTGTAAGAAAGTACAATGAACAACTCTTTAGTGAAAAATAATATACGCAGTAAATTAGATGAAAATTACTTATTAGCCTTATAGACGTACATATGGGCTAGATTGTAATTGATTATTAAGAATTGGTTCTTTATAATAATGAAAAAAAAATATATCGCAGGTTTCTTTGTTAGTAATATATATAAATAATAATATATACTATAAATATTTAGAATTTTATACTTATTTTTAAGTAATCGTCTTGTATATGCAAGAAAGTTATTGAAAACCTATTTAAATATCTTACTCAAATGAAAATGCTATAGATAGATAGAGCATTGAAATAAATAAACGTGTAATGACACGTTTATTTATTACGTAACTATATATTTACTAATATATAAAACAAAATAAACATAATCGTGCAAGAGAATTTTGTACCATTATTCAATGGGGTCATCTACAGGTATCTTATAATTTGTGATGAGCAGAACAACATAAATATTTCTAGGCACAAATTTTAATCAAATATTTTGGGCTCTTAATAATGGAATTACTTTGTAGATGCTCACCACGTCAAAAACTGAAAATCGCTGGAATTTTGTTAAATGCCTGAACTCTACATTCCACGGTGACATTATAACACCTATCTACTTGAAATATTCCTTTTATATATGTAAATATGGCTTGACAAAATTAGTAGACCGGAAAATATTATAGTTTATTTATCTATCACGCCTTTTCCACGAAGGGGTGGCAGAGGCATATTTTATGCCCACTTTTCACCATGTGTATTCCTGTCCCACAGTCAAACAGACGCAGGCCCTTATAAATCAGCAGGTAGCCTGCTGGTTTATAAGGGCTGATTGATAAACAGGATCAATTTTGGAGGATTGATAAAGGAAGCGCTCGTGACCCCGCGGTCTTAGTGTTCTGTAAATGATCACTGAGTTACGCAACTTTCACTATGGCTGGTCCTCGGATGGGGGACCACTTTGTGGCATTTACATTTGCAAGCGTTTCTGTGCTTCGGAAGGCACGTTAAGCCGTTGGTCCCGGTTGCCAATAAACTGGCAGTCGTTAAGCCAAGTTGAAGGCCAAATGGGCGGATTAAAAAAATTTAACAGCAGGTCACTACAGCATGCGCCTGTCCATTTCAACACGGCAATGGGCTCACCACCTGTTACGAGGGACAAAAATGCATACGGTGAAATGTGGGCGTTTAATATGCCTCTGCCTGCCCCTTCGGGGATAAAGGCGTGACAATATGTATGTATGTATTGTACACAGTAATTTTGAAAATCTTTGTCCTGCTGCCGACATAACACCCGCTTAATAAGGTACTAGAATTTTTGGACCCTGTCCAGGTTTTTAACCCCCCCGTAAGTTATAGTTGACAATAAACACAACCAGCAAAGGTCAAAAAAGGAAAACATTTAAATTAAAATGGAACCAGACTTTGGATGCAACCAATTCTTAACTCTTAAGATATGAGTTCAATATTCTCTGATTACTTATCAACTAGCTTCGGCCCACAGCTTCGCCCGCGTGGATTTCGGTAACCATGATCCTTTTTTCGCCTAGTTTATTTAGCATAAGAATTTTTGCGACCTCTTCAACAATAATCGTTATATTTCAGTCAATTTACATAAAACCAAAATGAATTATACACCTAAACCTTAAACATACAGCCATGAGTAAAATAAACGCGTGTAAATGTAGTCCAAAAAAAATTCAAGATTTTTAAATAAAAAAATGGTGGTTGTGCCTCACTCGACATAGATAGGTAAAGTGTGTCGCGTGAGTGTAGTTTGTAGATATTTATAAAATCTACAATTAATTAGAACATTTTATGGATCTATCTTTTATAGTTTAGGCAGCGTACGCAAAATAAGTAACTTTTCTGGTTGATTTTTTACACCTTGTGTCCGAAAAACCCAAAAATCTTACGGAGCCCTATTTTTTTCCAAAATAAAATATAGCCTATGTTACTCGTGGATAATGTAGCTTTCAAATGATGAAAGAATTTTTAGAAGCGCTCGTGGCCCCGCGGTCTCAGTGTTCTGTAAATGATCACTGAGTTACGCAATCACTATGGCTGGTCCTCGGATGGGTGACCACTTTGTGGCATTTATATTTGCGAGCGTTTCCGTGCTTCGGAAGGCACGTTAAGCCGTTGGTCCCGGTTGCCAGTAAAATGGTAGTCGTTAAGCCTGGTTGAAGGCCTTATGGGCGGCATAAAAATTTCAACAGCAGGTAGCCACAACCTGCGTCTGTCTATTTTCAACACGGCAATGGGCTCACCACCTATTACGTGAGACAGGAATCCACACGGTGAAAAGTGGGCATATAATATGCCTCTGCCACCCCTTTGGGGAAAAGGCGTGATGGAAATTTATTTATTTATTATAAAAAAAAATTTAAAATCGAACCCGTAGTTTTGAGCCTATTCATTACAAACAATCAAATATACAAACAAAGTTTTCCTCTTAATAATATTAGTGTAGATGTAATCTTATCAAAACAAATCCATAAATCTGTCCCATAAGGTCAATTTCCTAGTTATATTCTGGATACAATTTCTCTATTCAGGATATAAAATTGTTGGTTGGAGTAAACAACTATGACCTACAATAATTGGTACAACAGAAGTAAATATGTGTTTTATCTCCTGACTATTTATACTGTATACACGGCAATGGACTCACCACCTGTTACGTGGGACAAAAATGCAAACGGTGAAATGTGGATAAAGGCGTGACAATATATATGTATGTATGTATGTATTTATACTGTGGAAATATAGGAACATGATTGTATCCTGTTTCTATATGGTAGACAGAAAACAATTAATGCACAACACAATACTGTTTTCTGTCTACCATATAGAACTGTAGTGGTTGAACACAAATTTTCATCAAAAACAGGTGAAATATTCTGTATGATTGTTCGTACTTTGAAAGAGTCTCCATCTCCATAATGTCTGATACTGTTTAGGCATTCAATGTCACCATTTAGCTTCGGTGAGGTTGTTCCATATGTAAGGGAGAATAAAGGGTATTCTAAATGCTGCATTGTTTTCTTGAACATATTATTTAAAGTGCTTTAGAAAGTAGATACCTATGCAATCAACCTGAGTGAATCTTATTTAAGATACTTCAACTCACATACAATACCCAACCGAATATGATTTTGTCCCATTCGGTGTCGAGACTCTTGGTCCGTGGGGTCCTAGAGCTATAAGGCTTTTTAAGGAAATTGCGAAAATGTTAGTCGACATCACTGGAGACCGAAGAGCTGGCAGCTACCTCGGACAAAGAATTAGTCTAGCTATTCAAAGGGGGAACGCTGCCAGTATCTTCGGAACCTTGCCTAAAGGGACCTCTTTTAATAATATATTTTAGTTATGTATCATATTTTTAAGGTTATATTTAATGTTAATAATAAGTTAAGTTAACTACGGTTATATTCACTGTGTTTTAATAAATGTTGTAATAATTTTTATATTTGGAATATAGTATATCCAACTATATACCAAAATAAAGCAACAATTTTTAGAATGGATAGGAATGAAATTTCAAGGGATACTCAATTTAGACTGCATGAAAAACAGAAACCACGTGTTATTTTCCCGAGCTGACTTTTATTTTTTATAGATATGACATGTATGACGTCGTTTTCAACTTCAGTTGCGTTGTAACGATACAAGCTAGAGTAGCACATCGGGATTATTAGGTAATAGTCTTTCCTTGCTCCAATAGTGGAGAAAACTAGTGTGTTATAAGAGATAAAATTCGAAACAAGTTTATACGTCTGATAACTAGAGTGGTCGAAATAACTCGCAGACTAAGCGCTTTATATTGGCATTGTACTTGCCACATCTGTAAAAGAACCGATGAAGCAAATAAGTTCCGGAGTGAACCTAATTGAAAGTGGTAAAAACATCTATCAACATTAACTTTATAACTCATCTCAAAAATATATATCTTTATATATTGTCTTTTAAAAATTTTGCAGTAAAACCTAATTTCTAGCAACCACCCATCGTGATGAAATTCAAAACCTCATATAATTTCTCATTCTTTTTCACTTTGTCACGTTTGAACGAGAACTCAACAAGCAATAACTTCGAGTGGGTGGTCAAACAATGACGTGGATATGACGTCAAGGGTTTTGTTTAGATTTGGGTTTCAATTTACGTAATGCACGGCAACACCTAATAAATATTATGTTGCCAGCCTATTTGTCTCTATAAGGGGTAGTGGGTGTTCTCCTTAACTTTTTTCTCTTACCTCTGGTGTTGCAAACGTCCATAAACTACGGTGACCTGTAAATTATAATAATCATTTAGTTACGTACCTAATTAAGTGTATGCAATTGCCGCACTGAGGGCTCGAATTCGATCCAGTATTATAATATGCAATGTAGAAATTTAGAAATATATAAGTATGTTTATCAGTTCTCTAGCATATACCCTAACCCAACGTTTTCCAAAATGGGCGATAACGCCCCCTTGTGGGCGCTGCAGGCCTAAAGGGGGTAAGAGACCCAGAAAAAAAATGGGGGCGTTGTGTAGGCTTCGGGGGGCGATTTGTAATTTCATCTAGCTAGGAGGACTCTTAGACACCGACAGAGCTCTCGACTCTCGGCTACAACTTGTGAACATCAACTAATATTAATTAAGAGATTGCTCAAACTCGGTTCGATATTTCTCTCCGCGTAGTTTATGTATCTGTCCTGTTTTATTCAATAAATAGAAGAAAAATCATGTCAATCGGTCACTCCGTTTCAAAATGAAAGTAGACACAAACAAACAAATAAAAAGGCAATAGACACACTTTCGGATTTTAATAGTTATTAGTATTCCTAGATAGGTAATTTTCGTAGATAATAGACCGCGGGCAATCATGTTTAACAAGTTTTTGTTAAATAACCCGATTTGTGCATTCCAGTATCAATCGGCTGATTCATAGAATACTTGTTCCTACTTGTTGAGTACAATTGAGCGTCGAATGAGATAAACGAGTTAATGCATGTTTGTGTTATTCCTGTCGGTGCGTGCTGCTTATGCAATCCTATATAAACAACGGAATAATTATTTTATTTTCATTTGCGGTTTCGCGCGTAATAGATAAGCAGTACTTAAGTTCAACACTTAGTTACGTATTTCTTAAAACAAAACAATGTCGGAAGTAAAAAAGAAGAGACGACAATACTCTGTGGAATATATTAAATTCGGATTCATTGAAAATCCCACGAACCCATCGTCGCCTATCTATGTCTAAAAACATTTTCGAATGAAGCAATGAAGACTTCAAGACTGCAAGATCATTTGAATAAAATGCATCCAGATAAGAAAGACAAGAATGTAGCATATTTTCAAGACCTAGAGATGAAGCATAATACTCAGCCAAGTGTAGCAAAACTATTTATTTATTAAAGTTTTAATGCTAATTATTTATTAAAATAGCTGCTAAGAGAGATGACGACGGACTTCGAGCTTCGTACAATATCTCTTTGTTGATTGCTCAAAAAGGCAAACCACACAACATCGGAAGAGAGTTAATTTTGCCAGCAATAAAGGAAGTAATAACTACTGTGCTTCATAAACCGGCCGCAGATATTATCCGAAAAATTCCTTTGAGTAATAATTCTGTGCAAAGACGAATTGATGAAATGGCTGAAAACATTGAAGGATCATTGTGCAATCATCTGAAGACTAGTCAATTCTCAATTCAGCTCGATGAGTCCACTTTACCTACTAATGAAGCATTGTTGCTGTCTTACGTGAGGTTTATTAAACATGAGAAAATATGTGAAGAACTATTGTTTGCTAGAATTTAGATACCGATACAAAAGGTCCGATATATCCGATAAGTATTTTGTCTTGCCTAGCCAAATTATTTGAAGCTCTGGTATACTCTCCCCTTTATTTTCACCTAAATAAGTTTTATGTGCAACATAGGTTTGTCAAAAGTAGATCAACATTGAGTAACTTGCTAGAGTTCAAGAATTATTTATCTCAGTCGTTTGCTACTGGAGGTCAAGTAGATGCTATTTACTTAGATTTTAGCAAAGCTTTTGATAGGGTGAACCATGATCTGCTGATCCTCAAACTTCAACAATACGGCATAAATGGATCTTTACTAAGATGAGTCACGTCCTACCTAAGCAACCGTAGTCAACTTGTCACTTTGAAGGGCTACTCTTCTTCGTACATAACAGCCTCGGCCGGGGTTCCACAGGGTTTGCACCTCGGTCCGCTGCTCTTTGTTATTTTCATTAATGACCTCGTCAGTCGCTTATCTTGTCCCTCCCTTTTGTACGCCGATGATCTCAAGATTTTCGCTGATGTTAGAGATCGTAGACAAAGTATGGCCCTCCAAGATGATCTAAGAATAATCTCTAACTGGTGTTCGTTCAACAAAATGAGTCTTAATGTGAAAAAATGCTTTTTCATCTCTTTCACTAGGAAACGTAATATACTTAACGCTGAGTATTTTGTGGATGGCCAAACTATAGAAAAAAAGAATGTCATTAAGGATTTGGGCGTGCTCTTTGATGATCAACTAACTTTCCGGCCTCACTACTTGAATATAATAAATAGAGCCCGTAAACTTCTGGGCTTTATTATAAGGTCAACCAGAAGTTTTAAAAAACCAAACAGTGTATTAACTCTTTTTTGTAGTTTGATCCGAAGCGGCCTAGAATACTGTTGTCCAATATGGTCTCCTTTCTATAAGGCTCATACGGACGCCATTGAAAGTGTTCAGCGACGCTGTTTGAAGTTGATTTCCCGCAGGTTTAACTATGGTAGAGAACTGCAAGACTATGGCGACAGGTTGGTTGAGTTTGATATGATTTCACTTCAGGCCCGTCGTAAAAGGTATGATCTCCTATGCCTTCATAAAATTATTCTTTCCACCATTGATGCACCAGGCTCATTGTCCACCGTCTGTATTAACATTAGGCACAGGTCATGCTGTCCTAATGTATTTTTGATTCAAGGTTTACAAAAATAACACCTCGTACTATAACCCTTTGGTAAGGATGTGTCGTACATATAACGAATTGAATCGGGTTGAAGATGTGGATGTATTTAGCGGGAAATTTTCCCAGTACAAGAGGGTCATTACGAGTATAATTAATGAACAATGTTCGTAGGACAACCAATGTTATTAACTCATCATTTTACGTGGATTTTTAAAATTTTTTTTTTCGTTATATTTCTAATTTTATATATTTGTAGATTTTTAGTTTACTCTTACATTTTTTTCTTTATTTAATTGTTTTTTCTTTATACGTTTACTTTGTTACTTAGTTCATCGATGTTAATAGATATGAGTGTATGTGTACTAATAACGCGTGGCAAGTGAACATCCCATGATGTGTATGCTATATTTGGATCACTGTCTAGACATAACATGTACATGTGTCAAATGTTTTTATTTCATGTAATGGCAGTAGTCTGTAAGCGTACCTGTACGAAATAAATAAATAATAAATAAAAAGGCGAAACCATATTCAATACATTGGAAAAGTTTTGTGATGAGAAAGAGATTCCCTTGAAAAATATTATATCAGTTGCTACGGATGGCGCTTCGGCTATGACAGCGTGCCATAAAGGCTTCATATCGTACTTAAAAAATACAATTCCAAATGTACTTGCTGTACATTGCGTTATTCATAGACAACATTTGGTTGCTAGAAACTTAAGTGAACGACTATTTCAATCACTGCAATATGTCATAAAAGCAGTCAATAAAATCCGTACCAGCTCTTTAAATGATAGATTATTTCATCAGCTTTGTGTTTCTAATGACGAAGATTCCAACCGTTTGTTGCTTCATACTGAGGTTCTTTGGCTATCAAGAGGCAATTGTCTGAATTGATTTTACAACCTGTTTGACTCTGTGATAGAGTTCTTGGAAACTAAAGATACAGAATTGCGCATCAAGCTCATTACATCAAAAAATGATATAGCTTACATGACAGACCTGGATAAATTGTTCAATGACATGAATCTCCAACTGCAAGGGGATGAACTAAATTTAATTAAAACAAAAAATGTCGTTGCTGCTTTCGCAGCCAAATTACTTCTACACAAAAAGAATATGGGCAGACGTAAGTTTCACAATTTTCCGAATTTATCAGTATCCTGCAGTAACGACGACTTGTTTGCCTTACATTTGGAAAACCTCCACATTGACTTAACCGAACGAATACAAAAGAAATATATATTTACACATATAAATAAAATAAATTTACAGTGTAGAGAGATAGTATTCACGGAGTTTCCTTTTAAAAATATTTAGTTTTGCTGTCTCTGATAGCAGGTGGGATTGAGTTCCACAATCTGACCTCATGCACAGTAAAGGAGTAAGAGGAGAAATTGGTTTTATGGTTAGGGAATTTGAGGTTAGTACGGAGAATAGATCTGCAAGGAACATCTGGGGAACGAGCAAATGCGAACCGCTCCCTCAGATAGGCAGGTGAGGAAGGGTTGTAAAGGATATTGAAAAGTTCTTAACTTATCATTTTGAAAAGCAAATATTATACGAAAATAGTAGTCACGATAGATGACTCTATCCTTAGCTTGAATGATGGTTATAAGTCAGTGAAGAAATTCAACTAGTTCTGTGCAAATCGAATAACTTAGCTACCCAAAGTCGTGTAAGGAAAAAAATACGTGTGCATGTCCGCCTTTATTTCGTTTTATATATATTTATAGAAAAGTAGTTGTTGCATAAGAACTCTGTAGCATAAATAAACGCATATCTGAAGAAGTGATCACGTCGGGGTTACCACTTTAAATAACTGTCTCTTAGTCTTTACTTATAGGGGTAAAGCTGTATTGGGAGTTACTGGCGTACATATATTTTATTTAAAAGGTTCTAAGCCCGTTTATTCTGATAATACCCGAACTAAGCCTTTCGTACCGAGCAGGGTGCAGTAACTTCTCGACTCTGGTCTACATCACGCTTACACTCAAAAGTATCTATAAAAAACATAAGAGCTTCAAAGCATTTGGAAATATCCATAGACGGCCATAATAACAGGAAGAAAAGAAACATTCCACGAGAGATAGCGGTCCTTTATCCCGATAGTGGGCAAAGGAATGCAATAATAGCCTTTATCTACTCAGCTTCAAGCCTAAAAGTACCTTCTGAGCAAAAAATTCACCTGTTGTTCCACAAGGATCTATTTTAGGACCCTCCGAAATATCTGTTTCTATTAGGTGCCACAACAGTAGCCACATAGATTTGATACTATTGTTACATGAGATAAGAAACTACATATTTTCATTTTCTCTTGGTCTGTTAATTTGGAATATAACCCTCTGTATCCAATGTAAAAAGACACCAATGTAATAACTGACTTATAACATTTTATAATCAGCTTTGCCTATATTACGCAACCATTATGAACTTACAAATGTAATTAGGTAAGAACACTTGTAAATTTAGTACTAAAATTGATTAGATTTTTTGATAAAAAGATATGATAAGATAGGAAGATATGAGATAAGGTTAAATATTTTTAGATTTTGTAAAAGTTACTTACCTAAGAAAAAATCATAAAATATTCAACATAAAAACTGAGTGAAACTACCATCTTTTCAAAGTCTAATATACTACAGAAAGTCTTCTATATTATCGACTTGAGACTTGAGTGCAGACGAGAAAGTAGAAAAGAGAATAAATAGAAATTGTGTCAAATTCAGAAACCTTTTTTTAAAGAGCTTTCAAGTCGTGTAGTCGAGATTTGGCCGCCTGGTCGTAATTTTTATTGTACTATCAAAATTAAGACCTGAAATTTCATTCGTACGCTAAAACTTAAAGTTTATTGTAGTGCAGTCCAGTGTGAAGGCATGTAACCTAATTGCATATTATGTAGATAGATATCGCATTTGCAAGTTGAAGTTACTGAAAACAACGCAATTCATTATTAAAGCACAGTTCTTTTTCAATGTCAATTCCATTCACAACGGGCATTATCATCAGCATCCATAATGTGTCTTTTCTCATTATATAAACAGGTCGCTCGTTTATTCATTTACCGGAACAATGAATTAGACATTATTCGCTGCAAGATTTGGAATAACTTAACTTTTACGTATTAAATGGCATAAAATTTATTGCATTTCATGAATAGACAGGATTTCGTTTGTGAATCTCATTTGGTTTGATAGCTTTCGTCATTCAGACACACACAAATTTACTTACGCAAGCACAGAATAAAATTGTGAAAGTTGTTGAAAATCCAATCATACATATTGGAAATAAAGGTTGACGATTCCTGAAATAACACACCCGTATTATTTAATCACGTATTATTTCCCTTAGGGGCATACAATACGCCTACACTTCACCGTTTTATTTGATGGCACGTAGTAGGCAGGAGTATTATCCTGATGTAAACTGACTCGAAATTGTGAATTCTATAGATAAGGGATATTAAAGCCCATTGACCATATGCCCTGATGAAGTATTTACTCCTCATCCCGAAGGGGTGGCAGAGGCATATTATGAAGAATTACTTTAACAGTAATGATGTTTTTATGTTTTTTTTTTTTTTACGCAACTTTCACTATGGCTGGTCCTCGGATGGTTGACCACTTTGTGGCATTTACATTTGCGAGCGTTTCCGTGCTTCAGAAGGCACGTTAAGCCGTTGGTCCCGGTTGCCAGTAAAATGGCAGTCGTTAAGCCTGGTTGAAAGCCTTATGGGCGGCTTGAAAAAATTCAACAGCAGGTACCCACAACCTGCGTCTGTACATTTCAACACGGCAATGGGCTCACCACCTATTACGTGGTACAGGAATCCACACGGTGAAAAGTGGGCATATAATATGCCTCTGCCACCCCTTCGGGGATAAGGCGTGATGGATATTTATTTTTATTTTTTTTATGTTTTTCACACCATTTACAGTATTTTCTAATTTAATTACTCCTTGTAATATCAGCTACCTGTCAGTGATTGTCCCGTTAAAATTCTAGCAGCTGTTTCAAAGATTAGACAGAACAACAGTCAGAATATTTTTTTATAAATAGATATATAAACAATTTTTTAAAACCAATCAGTATGCTAACTTTTTCTAAATAAAAAAAAGCTGATATTACAAGCAGTAATTAAATTTGACTCGCACACATATTTCCAATATGTGTGCAAGAAGTGGATTAATTTGTCAGTTTCGAGTAGGTCTCGGTGGTGTAGTTTGTAAACACGTCTGGTGCGTTGAACCAAAAGACGCTGGTATAAGTCCAGCTCAAATTTAAACTCCGTATATAATTTACAGCTGTTAATTTGGAATTAAAAACAGACACTTTAATTTTATTTATCTGTATGGGTAAAAAACCAAAACCTCATCTGGGTTCGGAACTGGACCTTAACCGGTGGGTTTTGCTTTAAATTGATTTATTTATCTATCACGACTTATCCCCGAAGGCGTGGCAGAGGCATATTATATACCCACTTTTCACCATGATTGTGTATTCATGTCCCAAGGTGGTGAGCGCAATGCCGTGTTAAAATAGACAGATGCAGGTTGTGGCTACCTGCTGTTAAAATATTTCAACCGCCCAAAGGGCCTTCAACTTGACTTAACGACTGCCATGTTACTGGCAACCGGGACCAACGGTTTAACGTACCATCCGGAGCACGGAAACGCTCGCAAATGTAAATGCCACAAAGTGGTCACCCATTCGAGGACTAAGTTGCGTAACTCAGTGATCGTTTACAGAACTTAAGCTTTAAATGAACAGTTAATTTACTTGAATGGCACCGAGAACTAAATAAATAACCTCACTACCTTATTACCACTATTCAGGGTGAGGTTAGAGTCATCTATCGTACCGCTGAGCAACTACTAACTGAAATACATAAGGGACTTCCCTGTTCTGTAAAATATTAATATGTATTTATTTCACCATCATCCCCAAAAGTTTTCGCTAAGTATCACCGTAAAGTTTAGTCTTACACCGTCCATTTCCGTGCCGGACAACTTTCATTTCTGATTGAAATAAGAGTTTGTAGACTAATGATACCTACCGGTGAAAAAATTGTACAAAAAGGTTTTATAGCTAACTTGAAAAGGGTGGAAACGGTCGAGGTTGCAAG